>CM033322.1:36881927-38211091 GCA_019359835.1 Pharus latifolius | reverse complement strand
ATCTCAGAGTTCCAATCCTCCACAGAAGGAAAATATAGAGGGAGAAGGTCAGAAGAGAAGAATGCCTCAACAAGTGCAACCACAACTAAATTCAACTAAGAAGAATCCTTATGTCGTGGTACTAAGAATACCCCGGCAGGTTTTGAAGATGATCCTAGCGGAGATTATGCAGCGCGGGTTGACCGGGCGACCGGTCCTCCCCGCCGGACAAACACAAGAAAAGACACGAGGATTTATACAGGTTCGGGTCCCAGTGGGGGCCCTAGTCCTGTCGACGCGCTCCCGACCGGAGTCGGCTGGGGAGGCTCTCTCGGGGGAGAGGCTTCCGGAGCACGTCTGTGAGATTAGCTATTCCAATAATCATGAACTGATCCTTTACAACAGAGGGGTACAAGGGCTATTTATAGCCCCAAAAAGAAGCAAAAAGGTCTAAACTACCCCGGAAGCCACCGTCAGATTGAAGGGTAGGACCGTCCTTCTCCCAGTCAAACGTCTTGGATGCTTGACAGGTGGTCGCTGATTCCCGAGGCGTCCCTCGCGTGACCTGCACGTGATAACAAACAAGGGTTTTACCTTTTAGGAGGGCGATGACATTCGGGACCCCTTCCGAAGAGCAGGGTCCCGGGGACCCAAAAGGCGGCGCCCGGGGCAGGCACCGGGGGCCGCTGTCCCCGGGCCAATGGCGGCGCCCGGGACATGCCCGAGGGGCACGGTCCCGGGGGCCAAATGGCGGCGCCCGGGCCATGCCCAGGGGCACGGTCCTGGGGGCCAAATGGCGGCGCCCGGGACATGCCCGGGGGGCACGGTCCCGGGGGCCAAATGGCGGCGCCCGCGACATGCCCAGGGGGCACGGTCCCGGGGGCCAAATGGCGGTGCCCGGGACATGCCCGGGGGGCACGGTCTCGGGGGCCAAATGGCGGCGCCCGGGACATGCCCGGGGGCACGGTCCCGGGGGCCAAATGGCGGCGCCCGGGGCAGGCACCGGCGGCCACTGTCCCGGGCCAATAGCGGCGCCCGGGACATGCCCGGGGGGCACGGTCCCGGGGGCCAAATGGCGGCGCCCGGGACATGCCCGGGGGCACGGTCCCGGGGGCCAAATGGCGGTGCCGGGGCAGGCACCGGCGGCCACTGTCCCCGGACCAATGGCGGCGCCCGGGACATGCGCGGGGGCCCGGTCCCGGGGGCCAAATGGCGGCGCCCGGGGCAGGCCCGGGGGGCACGGTCCCGGGGGCCAAATGGCGGCGCCCGGAACATGCCCCGGAGGCACGGTCCCGGGGGCCAAATGGCGGCGCCCGGGCAGGCACCGGAGGCCACTGTCCCCGGACCAATGGCGGCGCCCGGGAAATGCCCGGGGGTGCGGTCCCGGGGGCCAAATGGCGGCGCCCGGGGCAGGCCCGGGGGTGCGGTCCCGGGGCCAAATGGCGGCGCCCGGGGCAGGCACCGGCGGCCACTGTCCCCGGGCCAATGGCGGCGCCCCGGGACATGCTCGGGGGCCACGGTCCCGGGGGCCCAAATGGCGCGCCCGGGGCAGGCACCGGAGGCAACTGTCCCCGGGCAATCATGAACTTCCTGGACCTTGACCGCGTGGAGATTTCCCCCAACAGCAGCCCCCCATGCCCTCCGTGGGCGAAGCTTGGACCCCCGGAGGGAAATGGGTTACGGTACCCGGGAAAATCCTCGGACGAAAATCAACCGGAGCCACCCGGCGACGCTTCGGTTTCTGTGCCGGGCGCTTTATGGGCGCGCTGTTCTCGCAATAAATGCACACGCTGTTCGACCGGCGTCTCGATTTACGCGCCTGTCGCTTCGTTTCCCGCGCACGGTTTTTGAATTTCAGTGGTCCAGATTGCCCAGAGGGGGCCACGTGGCGCGCATCTAGATCACGGCCAGCCTTTATAAATAGGGCCTTAGGGGGCCCCGGAAGCTCATTTCCAAATCTTCAACCCCAGCTTCACCTCTCCCGGTCGTGCTCTTCCGATAGCTTCTCCCGGTACCCTTTTCCGGTAGCAAGCGTCCGGGAGTTGTTGACTTAGCCACCTGAAAACTTAGCCACCCAAAAAAGAAAGAACTGACCTAATGGCGCCCAAAGGTCGAGCGAAGACCACGGAGGTGCCCCCGGAGGAAATCCCCGTGGATTTCCTCTGGGCCTCCGAGTTCACGGCCTCGGACGCAGAGTCCCTGGTCAAGAAGGGCGTCGTTGAAGAGGGGGACATCCGGGTCCCCCTAAAGAAGGACGGAGCCCCCGCCCCAGGCCCGGAGAGGTCGTGGCCTTCGAGGCCTTCCTCGAGGCGGGGCTCCGGCTCCCGGTGCATTCGATGCTCCGGGAGTTTCTCAAAGAGTACGGGGTGGCTCTCAACCACCTCACCCCGAACGCGCTCGTCCGTATGGGCCTTTTTATATGGCTCTACGAGACAGCGACCGGGCAGGAGCCCACCCTCCGCGCCTTCCGGTACTTCTACGAGCCGGCAGCGCGGAGCTCCCACCTGGTGCAGGGAGGACCGAAGTCCCCCTTCGGCTCGGTGATGGTCCAGATGCTGCCCTCCCGGGTGGCGGACTACCCGGCGGCGGCCTCCCGGGACCATTGGGGGGACTGGCTCCGGAGGTGGTTCTACCTCCGGGTCCGGGACGAGGCGGTGGTCTACGCCCCGGAGCCTCCCACCTACAGCCGGTCATCCGCACCGAAGCGCCGGTGTGGACGGACGAGGAGTTCGAGCTCCTCGGGAAGGTGGTGCTGGCGAAGAAGGCCCGCTCGATGCGGGACGCCGCGGAGGAGCTGGCGCTCCTGCGGCTTTCCCCCTTCTCACGCGGGGGAAGGGGGATCGGCATGGCCCGGAGCAGCGGCCTCCGGTCAAGCCGGTGACGCGGCGTAAGTCCCCTGCATTTTCGTACTTGCAGTTTTTTATGAGAAATCGACTAACTTTTTACCTCTTGCAGTGCGCCCGTACCCGGCGGCGAGGGACAAGGCGGAGCACCTCCTGGGGAGGTACTTCGCCGACGAACACGAGCGCATCGTGCGCTCGTGGGGGAGGGGCCTCCCCGGAACCTGGTGGCCGAGGCCTACGGGCTCAGGCTTCCGGAGAGGAAGCCCCTTCCCACCCCCGGCTCTCATAAGCGGGGGAAGGATGTGGCCGGGGGCTCGGAGCCCAAAAGGCCCCGGGTCCAAAAGACCCCCGCCCCGACGACGACACCGGCGACGACGCCGGTGAGGGCCCGGGACGCGGCTCCCGGAGCCGAACATGCCCGGGCGGCGCCCCGGGCAGAGGCAACGCCTCCGCTCCCGGAGGCCCCCATCGAGGCCCGGGGGAAGGAGGTTGTTACCGGACGGGGCCGGGTCCGATTCCGCGGACTACGCCCCGTCGCCAGTTCGAGTGACGCTTCTCTCGCCTCTCCCGGCGGCATTGGCGCCGGAGAGGCTAGAGGTGAGGTTTTCGGAGGCGGCGCCTCCGTGCCTCTGGCCGGTCGATGAGGAGGGGGGAAGCCCCTCAGTCATCGAGGTGCCCCCGGAGCAGGAGGCTCCGAGGGCCCTCCGGCCCGGGGTGGGGAAAGGCCCGATGATCCCCCCCCGGGCGGAGAACCCCGCCCGATCTTCGTCTTCGTCTTCGGAGGAAACTTCGTCGACAAAGACGCCGGCGACGCCGGCCGTGCTCCCAGATTCCGAGGTCCAGGGGCCCTCTCCCGGCCGCGACAGGAGGGCCGGGCAAGATACCTCCCTACTTCCCGCGGGGGAGGTGGCCCGCTACGCGGAGGGCCTGCACAACCCGAAGGTGCAGGCCTTCGTAGCAGGAGGAACGCTCCACGAGCGTTTTGAGGGGCTCGAGTCCCTCGAAGCCCAGGTAACCCGAGCTCTCAACACCTTGGCTTTTTTCCTGCACTTGAGAATTTTCTAACTTTATGTATTTTGTAGGTAGCGACTGTTACCTGGAGCCTTGAGCAGCGGGTCACCCGGCTGCTCAAGGAGGCGGAGAGCCGGGCGCGGCCTACGTGGAGCAGCGGGAGGCGGCCCTCCGGGAGCAGGACGAAGCTCTTGATGAGCTGTCCCGGGGCCGGGCGCAGGTGCACCTTTCGGAGGGCGCCTACATCCGCCTCCGAGAGGGGGCCAAGGTGCGGGAGAAGACGCTCCGGGAGCTCGAGAGCTCCAGCGTCCGGGCGCTGTCGGACGCGGGCCGCTCCGTCCGCTCAACCTTGGAAAGCCTTGGCGTTAGACTGGGCTCCGGGAGCGGCCCCGAGGTACCCCCGGCGACCCTCGCGGAGGCTGCGGACGTCCGGGCACGGGGCAGGGCGATCCCCGTCATCGCGGCCGCCGCGGGGCTCGTTGACTACCGTGGGGTCGGCGCCCGGGCGATCGGGGGGCGCATCCCCCAAAGCTTCCCGGAGGCCTTCGAGCCAACGTGCCGGGAGGTGGAGCTGCCGGCGGAGGGGTTTCTACGACCGGATCATCCGGACGAGGTTCCCGACACCGGCGCCTCCGGCCGCGGATGCCCCTGCTCCGGCCACGGAGGAAGCTCCCCGGGGGGAGGACCCCAATGCTAAAGTATGAGCCTCCCCCGGGTCTTTAGCTAGGACCTCTTTTTATTTTGTTAGACATTTTGATTCCGGTAGCTTCTTAGGAGAAGCCCCGGGCACTTGTACAAAAACATTTTGCAATGAAATATATTTGAAATTTTTCTAAGTCTTTGCAATGAAATGTTACCAGGGTTCCCGGGGGGTTACTTCTGGGCAACGGTCCGGGAGAGGCTCTCCGGGGGACGCCCAAGCGGCTTTGATTTTGTTGAGCCTTGTCTCCGGGGAGCGCGACGGGGGTACTGCCCGGGAGCCTGTCCGGTTGATGGTGGCGCCCGGAGTGGCACTTGGATAATTTTGACAACAGCCGTGCTGAATTAACTCCCCCGCGCCCGAAGGCCCAGATGATACTCCCCTCCGGATACTTCCGCCGGCTGGGTACGAGTTTTGGCCCGAAGATGTACTTCGGGATTCTCAGCGTCGCGTCCGGGCGCTGTACCGGGACCTGGCCCGGGAGCTGAGGGAGCGCCTCCGGGAGCTTTAGGCGTAGGGGCCTTAGGCTCGTAGAAAATCCCCCGGGTTAGGACCCGGGTTGTATCATTTCCGAAACCCACCGGAGGGGGAAGATGTCCTCCGGGTTTGTTGATCAATAAAGCGCATTGTTTCCTTTTATTGCCTCTTTATTTTCTTCTTCTTGGATGGTCTGGACGACTCATCTTAACAAGGATGAGCTAAGTTTCTTCGTGGGTGACCCGGGGGCCCCCTGTCCCCCCCCCCCCCCGCCCACACCGGGCGGGGAGGAGGCCTCCGCGTGCTGTGGGGGTAACAGGGTCCCCGGGGGGAGCATAACCTGTAGAAATATTTTCTAAGTTAGAAAATTGTAAAAACAGGATTTCCGAGGGAGGGACCTTCCGGGGTGCGCGGGGGCACCGGGAGAGGTTCATCCGGCCGCCGGGAGAGCGGGGAACCGGGAACAAGGCGCGGAAGGGGCTCATGAAAAGCCAATAAGACCTCCAGAGGGGAGCTTCCCTGGGACTTCGTCCGGTCGCCGTGAGAACGGGGAACCGGGAATAATGTTTCCGGGGGAAAATATATCTGAAAAATCCATATCTTCGTAAGGCATTCGTTCGGTCGCCGTGAGAACGGGGAGCCGGGAATAAGGTCTCCGAAAGATAATCATCCGGTCGCCGTGAGAATGGGGGGCCGGGAATAACGTCGACTCCCGGAGGAGGAAGATAGATCCAATCAAGCCGCAAGGGGCTGATCTTCCGGTCGCCGTGAGACGGGGAGCCGGGAATAACGTCGACTCCCGGAGGAGGAAGAAAATCCAGAAAGCCATTAGACGTCCCGCTGAGGAGAGCGTCTACTCCCGGAGGAGGAAGTGCCCGAAGACGGGACTTGAGTGTTTGGGCAGGGGACTAGTCTCCCAAAGTGACTCGTTACCACGGCCACTATGACCGGGTTGCCGCTTACACCCTCAGTCCACGAGGGCTGGTCGTAAGCCGCCCTACGGGAGTGCAGGCTCCGTTGTAGGGACTTGTTGGGGCTGGCCCACTTCCTCGCGGGGAGGGCATCCTCACAAGGAGGGCTTCCTCGTGGGGAGGGCTTCCTCGCGGGGAGGGCATCACCGCTAGGGGGCGGTAACAAGAAAGACCTGCAATGAGATAGTTGAAGAACAAAGGCTATGCATTGATTAACAAAATATACAAAGCCCCCCCTGCGAAACCGCGAAGGGGGGGGGGAAAGGAAGCTTACAGCTGTCCCTCCTCCCCCTCCGGCGTGATCGCTCCGGGGGATGGGACAGGCCCGTAAGGCTAGACGTAGAACTTGCGAAGTAAACGCAAGTTCCAGGTGTGCTTCAGCTCCTGCTCTTGAAGGTTGGAGAGCTTATAGGCCCCCGAGCCTAGGACAGCGGAGATCCTGTAGGGGCCCTCCCACTTGGGGGAGAGCTTACCCTGGGCTTGGGGGTCTGTGACGCGCTTGAGGACAAGGTCCCCAAGGCGGAAAGCTCTCTCGCGCACGCGCTGGTTGTATGCGCGCGCACATCTCGCGCTCGTAGATGGCGTGGCGGAGGAGCGCTCGGTCGCGTTCCTCCTCCACGAGGTCGATTTCCAGCCGCCGGTTGTCTTCGTTGGCCCGGTAGGCTGCGGTCGTGGCTTCCGTTCAGGAGCTCGACCCGCAGCGACCGGAAGCTGATCTCCGGGGGGAGGACTGCCTCCGCCCCGTAGACTAGGGAGAAGGGAGCACGTCCCTGTGGCCCGGGACGGGGTCGTGCGCATCGAGCAGAGGATGCTAGGGAGCTCCTCTGCCCACACGCCCCGCTTGGAAACGGTTTGTTCGAGTCTCCGGCGTAACCCCTGTAGGATTACGCCATTGACCCTCTCGACGGCCCCGTTGCTTTGGGGATGGGCCACTGAGGCGAAGTGGATGACGACCCCCAGGCCTTCGCAGAATTCCCGGAAATAAGCCGAGTCGAATTGGGTCCCGTTGTCCACGGTGAGTTCCCGGGGGACACCAAAACGACAAACGACGTTTTTCCAGAAAAACCGCTGAACGGCCCGGGAGGTTATGCAAGCCAAGGGCTCCGCCTCAACCCACTTTGTAAAGTAGTCGACCGCGACTACCGCATACTTGTATCCTCCGGGCGCTGGGGGAAGGGCCCTAAGAGGTCCATCCCCCAGCGCACGAAGGGCCAAGTGATGGGGATAGTCCGCAGCGCTACAGGGGGGAGATTCGAGCCCTTGGCCATCTTCTGGCATGCTTCGCACGCGGAGACAAGGTCTCGCGCGTCGCGCATGACTGTAGGCCAGTAGAAGCCCTGCCGAAGGGCCTTGGCTGCGATGGCACGCGGGGCTAGGTGAGAACCACAGCTCCCCGCGTGAATGTCTTCCAGGAGTTGAAGCCCTCCTGACCGGGGGAGGCAGCGCAGGAGGGCTGAAGCCCCCCGCTTGTAGAGCCTTCCCTCCAGCAGGAGATATGCCTGGGCTTTGGCCCGGAGGCGCTTAACCTCGGTCTCGTTGGGAGGGTCCCCCTCCCCCTTGATGAAGGAGATGAGGGGATGCATCCATGACGACGGCCGGATGATCTCGGCGACCTCCGGGACCGGAGGCTCGGGGCCCGCGTCCGGGGAGGCCACCGAGGGCTTCGTGATTGTTTCCAAGAAGGCCCCCTTGGGGAGCGTTTCCCGGGCGCTTGCCGCCCGGGCCAAAGCATCAGCCCGGTCATTCTCCCTTCGCGGGATATGCCGGGCCTCAAGGCCGTCGAAGTGTTTCTCCATCTTTCGTACTTCCTGCAAGTAAAGACTTAAATTTGCGTCATGGCACAGGTAAGACTTGTCCATTTGGCAGACAACGAGCTGAGAGTCTCCCTTTACTAGTAGGCGCCGGATCCCCAGGGAGCGCGTGAGGCGCATCCCGAGGAGCAGAGCCTCGTATTCGGCGACGTTGTTGGTTGCGGGGAACTCGAGCCGCGCGGCGTACTCGAGCTCCTTCCCCTCGGGGCTCCGGAGGACTACCCCCGCACCAGCCCCAGCGAGACACAGCGACCCATCAAACAGCAGGGTCCAATGGTCACTGCGTCGGGGCGGCACAGGGAGATCTTCGTCCCCGGACCCAGAGGCGGGAGTCCATTCTGCGACGAAGTCGGCGAGGATCTGCGACTTGATTGCGGAGCGGCCGGTAAGGGACAGGGAGAAGGGGGCAAGCTCGGCCCCCCACTTCCCAATCCGGCCGGTGGCTTCTTTATTCCGCAGTACCTCCCCCAGGGGGAGGGACGACGGAACGGTGATGGGGTGCCCCAGGAAGTAGTGCCGGAGCTTCCGGGACGCCATGAGGAGAGCGTACCAAATCTTCTCCATCTCCGTGTACCGAGTCTTGGCCCCTTGGAGGGCTTCACTGACGTAGTACACGGGACGTTGCTGCCCCCCCTGCTCCTTCACCAAAACCTGCGCTGACGGCGACGGGGGTTGCGGCTAGGTAGAGGAGCAAGGGCTCTTCCGGAGATGGACTCACGAGCATTGGAGGGCTCGAGAGGTACTTCTTGAGGTCGTTGAAGGCTTCCTGGGCCTCGGGGGTCCAGCGGAACCCCTCAGAGCCCTCGGAGGATCTTGAAGAACTGGAGGCCCCGCTCCCCCGAACGGGAGACGAAGCGACTGAGCGCGGCCAGGCGGCCGGAGAGCCGCTGGACATCTTTGACGGAGCGCGGTGGGGGCATGTCTAGGAAGGCCCGGATCTTCTCGGGGTTTGCCTCAATGCCCCGCTGGGACACGAGGAAACCCAGGAGCTTCCCCCCGCGCACCCCGAAGGCGCACTTCTCCGGGTTGAGCTTGAGCCCGAACGCACGGAGGTTGCGGAAGGTTTCTGCAAGGTCGTCGATGTGGGAGGCTGCACGGGGGCTCTTGACGACCGCGTCGTCTACGTAGACTTCGATGTTGCGGCCGACTTGATCTTTGAAGACCAGCGTCATCAGGTGCTGGAAGGTGGCTCCCGCATTCTTGAGTCCGAAGGGCATATGGCGGTAGCAGAAGGTTCCGAGGGGAGTTATAAAACTCGTCTTTTCCTCGTCCCCCTCCGCCATCCGGACTTGATGGTATCCCGAGTAGGCGTCTGGGAAGCTCATCAGCTCGCACCCCGCGGTGGAGTCAACGAGCTGGTCGATCCGCGGGAGCGGGAAGTTGTCTTTGGGGCAGGCGCGGTTAAGGTCGGTGAAGTCCACGCACATGCGCCACTTGCCACTTGATTCTTGACGAGGACGGGGTTTGCGAGCCACTCGGGGTGCAACACCTCCCGGATGAACCCCGCCTCTCGGAGCCGGGCTATCTCCGTCTTGATGGCTTCTTGACGTTCGAGGGAGAGCTTCCTCAACTTCTGCTTGATAGGGGGGTGACCGGGGGTTACCGCGAGCTTGTGCTCAACAACCTCCCGGGCGACGCCCCGCATGTCCGAAGGCTTCCACGCAAAAACATCAGAGTTTTCGCGCAGAAAGGCTGCGAGTTGCGCTGCATGGTCTTGGGGAGCTCTGCCCCGATTTGGACAGTTTTGTCCCTGCTGTCCCGGGCCCCTTCCGGATGCGGCTTGAGGAGGGGCCTCCCAGGGGATGGCGCAGCGACATCTACGTCCGGGGGGGGAGCTTCCCCCCCGGGTGCCTTGATCAGGTTGACGCTTCCTATTGTGGCAGCAGCTCGCTCGTATAGAGCACGGGCCATGTCTTGGTCCCCCCGGACGTTGATCACGCCATGCGGCCCGGGGATCTTCATGCACAGGTAGTTTTGGTGGGTGGCAGCCCCCAGCCGATTGATCGTAGTCCTCCCCATAATCACATTGTAGGAGGAGGGGAGGTCCACTACGTCGAAGCGGACTAGCTCGGTCCGGTAGTTCTCCGGGGTGCCGAAGGTGATCGGGAGATCTACCTTGCCCACGGGGTGGATCGCCTTCCCCGGGACAAACCCTTGCAGAGGCCCTGCCGCTGGTTGCAGGAGCTTTTCGTCCACCTGCATTTCCTTGAAGGTTTTGAGGAACAGGACGTCGGCGGAGCTTCCGCCGTCCACGAGGATGCGGGCCAAGTGGCAGTTGTAGATTGTCGCGGAGACAATGAGCGCGTCGTCGTGGGGGAAGCGAACCCCTCGCGCGTCTTCCGCCGTAAAGGTGAGGGGGACATCCGACCACTTGGGCGGCACGGACGCGTGTAGCACCCCTACTACCTTAACTTCTCGCGTGTACTCCTTGCGCTGGCGCTTGGAATCCCGCCCGGAGGCGGACCCCCCTACGATGACGTTGATGCGGCGCTGAGAAGTTGAAAGGGGAGAGCGTCTGAAGGCTCCCCCTCCTGCACCTGCGGCCCCCCCGCGGGAGCGGGAAGGGCCGGAACAGCTGGCCGAGGGGGCAAGGAGGCCGGAGTACCCCCCCCCTGCCCGCGCTGGTCGAGGAACGCCGCGAAGTGCTGCAGCAGCTGGTGGCAATCTCGGGTGGCGTGGGTACTGGACCCGTGGAAGCTGCACCACGGTCCTTCCCGGCTTCTCCCCGCAGGGCCTTCGCGGCCGCGCGAAGACTGTCCCCCCCCATGGCCTCTCGGCTTGGGAAAGGGGCGGTTGCCCTTCGGGGGGTCGCGCGAGCCGCCTTCGCCCTCGAGGACGAAAGTGTCCCGAGGCCGTGGTTCGCTACGGCCCCCCTGCCTGGGGCGCCTGGGGGGATCCCGGGCCCCCCGCTCGGCGGGGGCAGGAGCCCCCTGGGTCTTCTTCCAGATGTCGTCTTCCTCCGCGCGAGCGTACTTTTCGAGTACGTTAAAGAGCTCGTCGGCGGAAGAGGGACAGCTTCGAGAGAGTCTTCGGTGGAGTTCCCCCGGGAGGATCCCGCTTTTGCAGGCTTCGATCACTGTGGAGTCCGGGACGTGGGCCACTTTGCTTTTTACTTGGGCAAAGCGCCTGAAGAAGCTTCTGATGGTCTCCCCGGTTCTCTGGCGCACTGTGTATAGTTGTGAAGAATCCAGGGGACGTACGTAATTTCCCTGAAAGTTGGCGCAGAACTCCCGCTTCAGCTGCGAGAAAGACTTGATGGAGCCCGCCTTCAGATTGTAAAACCAGGAGCGGGCAATGCCGGTGAGGTAGAGGGGGAAGACGTTGCATTGGACGCTCTCGTCCCCCCCCCCCCCCCCGCCGCGGAGATGGTTGTGGAGTAGATCTGCACGAACTCGTAAGGGTCCGCTCGCCATTATAATGTTCGATGTGTGGGGGACGGTAGGGCCGCGGCCATCGGATGCTGCGGAGTCTTCGACATAGAGGCTGGTTCGCCCCCTGCACTTCCCGGGGGGAGCCCCAGTCACTGTCTTCTTTAACGGGGGACGCCCCCTCGTTATCGGAGTCAGGTAGCGGCCCAAGAGGGCCGCCAGAGTGGTGGTGGCGACGTTTCTCTTCCGGGCCGGGACTGATTTCCCAGACGTCCGGGCTTCCCTCCGGGGAGGATGGTTCTTCGGCGGGTCTCTTCCCTCGACCGGTGCGAGAGCGAGGCTCGCTTGCGACGCCGGCCGGGGGGAAGCTCTTCCCCGCGGCTGGGAGAGTGCATTCGCTCGACCTCCCCCCGGGAGAAGCGGACCTGCTTCGCCGGGGGAGGGAGCTCCTGCACTGTAGCAGCCGGCCCGGAAGCTACCGGGGCCTGCTGGGGGGAGCCCCTGCGACGCCCCCCGGGACCGGAAAGGGGGGAGCCCCTGCACCATCCGGACCCGGGGAGGGGGCGCCTGGGGCGACGTTTGGGTCCGAAGAGGGGGCCCCTGTGGCAACGACCGGGACCGGAAGGGGGGAAGCCCCGGCGACATCCGGAACCAGTGGGGGGTGAGCCCCCTCGGCGACGTCCGGGGTTGGGGAGCCAATGCGGGGGGAAATTCGCTGAGGCACGGGAGCTGCTCTGTCGACCGGCCCCGGTGCGGTAAACGCAACGCGAGGGGCGGGACTGGCTCCCGGCGTAGGAATAACCCCCGGCATGAAATGACCCCCCAGCCCCGGAAGCGGGCCGGGGACGGGGTACCCCCCTGGTGCCACGAATGGCCCGGGCATGAAATAGCCTCCCGGCACCGGGACAGGCCCGGGTGCCGAGAAGTGTCCGGAAGTATATCCCGCGGGGGAGGGAACCCCCCAGCGGGATCATACGGGGCAGACAGCCCCCCTGACGCCGGAGGGGCCGCTGGGTATCCCATAAACGGGGGCATGATCCCCGGATACGGGTGCGACGGAAATGTGGGGGCCGAGGGCCGCGCCAACACACTAAAGAGCTCGTCCATAGAGCGCTGGGCGCGGAGCTGGCCCTCTACGAGAGCTTCGAGCAGGGCGTCCCGGGGAGCCGGGGGAGCCGTCGGGGGGACGCTTGTCCCGGCTGAGGTCCCTGCGGTCACCGGGAACGACCTGGAGGTGGAAGCACCTAAGTTAAGAGGAAAGGTGGGAGGCGGTACCTGGGCCAGGTCGCCTCCGGAAGGGGCCGCCGGGACAGCAGTGTCCCGGGCCGACGGCGCCGGGTCCCCGAGACCCGGGTCACCGGGAAGGGTGCGAGCCCTTGTTCTTGGAGGAGCCATGGCGATTCGTCACGGGTCCCCACGGACGGCGCCAACTGTCGTGGTATTAAGAATACCCCGGCAGGTTTTGAAGGACAATCCTAGCGGGGATTACGCAGCGCGGGTTGACCGGGCGACCGGTCCTCCCCCGCCGGACAAACACAAGAAAAGACACGAGGATTTATACAGGTTCGGGTCCCAGTGGGGCCCTAGTCCTGTCGACGTGCTCCCGACCGGAGTCGGCTGGGGAGGCTCTCTCCGGGGGAGAGGCTTCCGGAGCACGTCTGTGAGATTAGCTATTCCAATAATAATGAACTGATCCTCTACAACAGAGGGTACAAGGGCTATTTATAGCCCCAAAAAGAAGCAAAAAACCTAAACTACCCCGGAAGCCACCGTCGGATTGAAGGGTAGGACCGTCCTTCTCCCGGTCAAACGTCTTGGATGCTTGACAGGTGGTCGCTGATTCCCGAGGCGTCCCTCGCGTGACCTGCACGTGATAAACAAACAGGGGTTTTACCTTTTAGGAGGGCGATGACATCTGGGACATGCACCAGAGGCCACTGTCCCCGGGCCAAATGGCGGCGCCCGGGACATGCCCGGGGGGCACGGTCCCGGGGGCGAAATGGCGGCGCCCGGGACATGCCCGAGGGGCACGGTCCCGGGGGCCAAAAGGCGGCGCCCGGGACATGCCCGGGGGGCACGGTCCAGGGGGCCAAAAGGCGGCGCTCGGGACATGCCCGGGGCACGGTCCCGGGGGCCAAAAGGCGGCGCCCGGGACATGCCCGGGGGGCACGGTCCCGGGGGCCAAATGGCGGCGCCCGGGGCAGGCACCGGCGGCCACTGTCCCCGGGCCAAACGGCGGCGCCCGGGTCATGCCCGGGGGGCACGGTCCCGGGGGCCAAATGGAGGCGCCCGGGACATGGCCGGGGGGCACGGTCCCCGGGGGCCAAAGGGCGGCGCCCGGGGCAGGCACCGGCGGCCACTGTCCCCTGGCGAATGGCGGCGCCCGGGACATGGCCGTGGGGCGCGGTCCCGGGAGCCTAAAAGGCGGCGCCCGGGGCAGGCACCGGAGGCCACTGTACCCGGGCCAAACGGCGGCGCCCGGGACATGCCCGGGGGGCACGGTCCCGGGGGCCAAATGGCGGCGCCCGGGACATGGCCGGGGGGCACGGTCCCGGGAGCCTGAAAGGCGGCGCCCGGGGCAGGCACCGGAGGCCACTGTCCCCGGGTAATCATGAACTTACCTGGACTTGACCGCGTGGAGATTTCCCCCAACATGAATGCAATGAAGTTAGAATTTTTTCTAAGTCTTTGAATTGAATTTACTGTTACCCAGGGTTCCTGGGAGGTTGCTCCCAGGCGAAGGTCCGGGAGGGGCTCCCCGGGGGACGCCCAAGCGGCTTTAATTTTGCTAAGCCTTATTTCCGGGAATCGCGGTGAGGATAGTGTCCGGGAGCCAATCCAGTTGAGGTGGCGTCCGGAGTGGCACTTAGACAACTTTGACAATCATCGTGCCGAACTATCCCCTCCGCAACCGGGGCTCCGGATGATCCCTCCCCTCCGGATACTTCCACCTGCGGGATACGAGTTCTGGCCTGAAGATGTGCTCCGGGACGCTCGGCGCCGCGTACGGGCGTTGTACTGGGACTTGACCCGGGAGCTAGCGGAGAGCCTCCGGGAGTACTAGGCGTAGGAGCCTTAGGGCGTAGAGAATCCCCCGGGTTAGAACCCGGGTTGTATCGTTTCCAAAGCCCCACCGGAGGGGGAAGATGTCCTCCGGGTTTTGAGAATTAATAAAGCTGTTGCCGTTTCCTTCATTGCCTCTTTATTTTCTTCTTGGATGGTCTGGACGACTCATCTTAACAAGGATGAGCTAAGTTTACTCGTGGGCGGTGCAGTCGACACCCCGGGGGTTCCTTATCCCCCCCGCCCACAGCGGGCCGGAGAATAGCTCCGCGCGCTGTGGGGGTAACAAGGCCCTCGGGAGGGAAGTCACCTGTAGCATCGGAAATTTTCTAAGAAAATTTTAAAGCGAGGTTTTCAAGGAGAAGACCATCCGGGAGATAATCGTCCGGTCGCCGTGAGAACGGGGAGCCGGGAATAAGGCCTCAAGTGGAAGGAATGTCCAACAGAACCCGATGAGATTTCTAGAGGCGAGCTTCCTAGGAGACATTCGTCCGGTCGCCGTGAGAACGGGAGCCGGGAATAGGATCTTCGGGGAAGAAAATGCCCGAGAAATCCGTGACTTCTCCGAGAGGCAGTCGTCCGGTCACCGTGAGAACGGGGAGCCGGGAATAGGGTCTCCGGGAGGGAAATGCCCGAGAAATCCATGACTTCTCCGAGAGGCAGTCGTCCGGTCACCGTGAGAACGGGGAGCCGAGAATAGGGTCTCCGGGAGGCATTCATCCGGTCGCCGTGAGAACGGGGAGCCGGGAATAAGGTCGACTCCCGGAGGAGGAAGATAGATCCAATCAAGCCGCAAGGGGCCGATCTTCTGGTCGCCGTGAAAACGGGGAGCCGGGAATAACGTTGACTCCCGGAGGAGGAAGATAGATCCAATCAAGCCGCAAGGGGCCGATCTTCCGGTCGCCATGAAAAACGGGGAGCCGGAATAACGTCGACTCCCAGAGGAGGAAGATAGATCCAATCAAGCCGCAAGGGGCCGATCTTCCGGTCGCCGTGAAAACGGGGAGCCGGGAATAACGTCGACTCCCGGAGGAGGGAAGTGCCCGAAGACAGGGCTTGAGTGTTTGGGCAGGGGACTAGTCTCCCAAAGTGACTCGTTACCACGGCCACTGTGACCGGGTTGCCGCTTACACCCTCAGTCCACGAGGGCTGATCGTAAGCCGCCCTACGGGAGTGGGGACTCCCGTTGTAGGGACTTGTTGGGGCTGACCCACATCCTCGCGGGGAGGGCATCCCCGCGGGGAGGGCATCGCCGCTAGGGGCGGCAATGAGAGAGACCTGCAATGAGAGTTTAAAGAGCAAGTCCTATGCATTCCTAATAAAATGAAGTACAGGGCCTCCCCCTGCGAAGCCGCGAAAGGGGAGGAAAGTACAGCGTCCCTCCTCCCCTCCGGCGTAAACGCTCTGGGGGAGGGGACAGGCCCGTAAGGCTAAACATAGAACTTGCGAAGTAAACGCAAGTTCCACGTGTGCTTCAGCTCCTGCTCCTAAAGGTTGGAGAGCTTGTAGGCCCCCGAGCCCAGGACCGCGGAGATCCTGTGGGGGCCCTCCCACTTGGGGGAGAGCTTACCCTGGGCCTGGGGTCTGTCACGCGCATGAGGACAAGGTCCCCAAGGCGGAAAGCTTTCTCGCGCACGCGCTGATTGTACGCGCGCGCCATTTCTTGCTCATAGATGGCGTGGCGGAGAAGCGCTCAGTCGCGTTCCTCCTCCACGAGGTCGATCTCCAGGTGCTGGTTGGCCTCCTTGGCCTGGTACGCTGAGGGAGTAGCTCCCTCCAGGAGCTCCACCCGCAGTGACCGGAAGCCAATCTCCGGGGGGGAGGACTGCCTCCGCCCCGTAGACCAGGGAGAAGGGAGTACGCTCCGTCGCCCGGGACGGGGTCGTGCGCATGGAGCAGAGGATGCTAGGGAGCTCCTCTGCCCATTGCACCCCGCTTAGAAGCGGTTTGCTCGAGTCTCCGGCGTAACCCCTGTAGGATGACGCCGTTGACCCTCCCGACAGCCCCGTTGCTCCGAGGATGGCCACCCGAGGCGAAGTGGATGACGAGCCCCAGGCCTTCGCAGAATTCCGGAAATAAGCCGAGTCGAATTGGGGTCCGTTGTCCACGGTGATTTCCCGGGGGACACCAAAACGACATACGACGTTTTTCCAGAAAAACCGCTGAACGGCCCGGGACGTGATGCTGGCCAAAGGCTCCGCCTCAACCCACTTTGTAAAATAGTCGACTGCACTACCGCATACTTGTATCCCCGGGCGCTGGGGGGGAAGGGCCCTAAGAGGTCCATCCCCCAGCGCACGAAGGGCCAAGTGATGGGGATCGTCTGTAGCGCTATAGTGGGAGGTTCGAGCCCTTGGCCATCTTCTGGCAGGCCTCGCACGCAGAGACAAGGTCTCGCGCGTCGCGCATGACCGTGGGCCAGTAGAAGCCTTGCCGGAGGGCCTTGGCCGCGATGGCACGCGGGGCTAGGTGAGAACCACAGCTTCCCGCGTGGATGTCCTCGAGAAGTTGAAGTCCCTCCGGCCGGGGGAGGCAGCGTAAGAGGGCGGAAGCCCCCCACTTGTAGAGCCTCCCCTCCAGCAGGAGATATGCCCGGGCCTTAGCCCGGAGGCGTTTAGCCTTGGTCTCACTAGGAGGGTCCCCCTCCCCCTTGATGAAGGAGATGAGGGGGTCCATCGAAGATGGAGTCCGGGTGATCTTTGGCGACCCCCGGGACATGAGGCTCGTTGCCCGTGTCCGGGGAGGCACCGAGGGCTTCGCGATGATCTCCAGGAAAGCCCCCTTGGGGAGCGATTCCCGGGCGCTTGCCGCCCGGGCCAAGGCGTCGGCCCGGTCATTGCCCCTCCGTGGGATATGCCGGGCCTCGAGGTACTTCTTGAGGTCGTCGAATGCCTCCTGAGCCTCGGGGGTCCAGCGGAACCCTCGAGCCCTCGGAGGATCCTGAAGAACTGGAGGCCCCGCTCCCCCGACCGGGAGACAAAGTGGCTGAGTGCGGCTAGGCGGCCGCGGAGAGCCGCTGAACATCCTGACGGAGCGCGGTGGGGGCATATCTAGGAACGCCCCGGATCTTCTCGGGGTTTGCGTCAATGCCCTGTTGGGACACGAGGAAACCTAGGAGCTTCCCCCCGCGCACCCCGAAGGCGCACTTCTCCGAGTTCAGTTTGAGCCCGAACGCGCGGAGGTTGCGGAAGGTTTGAGCCAGGTCGTTGATGTGGGAGGCTGCGCTGGGGACTCTTGACAACCGGGTCGTCTACGTAGACTTCAACGTTGCGGCCGACTTGCTCTTTGAAAACCAGTGTCATGAGGCGCTGGAAGGTCGCCGCCGCGTCTTGAGCCCGAAGGGCATATGGACGTAGCAGAAGGTTCCGAGGGGAGTAATAAAACTCGTCTTTTCCTCGTCCCCTTCCGCCAACCGGACTTGATGGTAGCCCGAGTAGGCGTCTAGGAAGCTCATGAGCTCGCACCCCGCAGTGGAGTCGACGAGCTGATCAATCCGCGGGAGCGGGAAGTTGTCTTTGGGGCAGGCGTGGTTAAGGTCGGTGAAGTCCACGCACATCCGCCACCTGCCTGTTGATTTCTTGACGAGGACAGGGTTCGCGAGCTACTCGGGGTGCAGGACCTCCCGAATGAACCCGCCTCTCGGAGCCGGGTGATCTCCGCCTTGATTGCCTCTTGGCGCTCGAGGGAGAGTTTCCGCAGCTTCTGTTTGACCGGGGGGTGACCGGGGGCCCCTGCGAGCTTGTGCTCAATGACCTCCCGGGCGACGCCCCGCATGTCTGACGGTTTCCACGCAAAAACATCGGAGTTTCGCGCAAAAAAGCGGGAAGTTGCGCTGCGTGGTCCTCGGGGAGTTCCGCCCGATCCGGACGATCTTGTCTTCGTTGCCCGGGGACAGCAGGACCTTCCGGAGGCCCCCTTCCGGACCGCGGCTTAAGGAGGGGCCTCCCGGGTGGTGGCGCAGCAGCGTCTAGTTCTGGGGGAGAAGCCTCCCCCCCGGGCGTCTTTATGAGGTTGACGCTTCCGATTGTGGCCGCAGCGCGCTCGTATAGAGCACGAGCCACGTCTTGGTCTCCCCGGACGTTGATCACACCATGCGGCTCGGGGATCTTCATGCAGAGGTAGTTTTGATGGGTGGCAGCCCCCAGCCGGTTGATTGTCGTCCTCCCCATAATCGCGTTGTAGGAGGAGGGGAGGTCCACTACGTCGAAGTGGACCAGCTCGGTCCCGGTAGTTCTCCGGGGTGCCGAAGGTCATTGGAAGATCTACCTTGCCTACGGGGTGGATCGCCTTCCCCGGGACAAAACCTTGCAGGGGCCCGGCTGCGGGCCGTAGGAGCTTCTCATCCACCTGCATTTCTTTGAAGGCCTTCAGGAATAGGACATCGGCAGAGCTCCCGCCGTCCACCAGGATACGGGCCAGATGGCAGTTGTAGATGGTCGCGGAGACAATGAGCGCGTCGTCGTGGGGGAAGCGAACCCCCCGCGCGTCTTCTGCCGTGAAGGTGAGGGGGACGTCCGACCACTTCGGTGGCGGGGACGCGTGTAGCACCCCCACAACCTTGACCTCGCGCGCGTACTCCTTACGCTGGCGCTTAGAGTCCCGCCCAGAGGCAAATCCTCCCACGATGACGTTGACGTGCTGCTGCGAAGTTTGAAAGGGGAGAGCTTCTGAAGGCTCCCCCTCCTGCGTCTGCTGACCCCCCGTGGGAGCGGGAAGGGCCGGAACAGCTGGCCAAGGGAGCAAGGAGGCCGGAGTCCCGCCCCTGCCCGCGCTAGTCGATGAAGTCCGCGAAGTGCTGCAGCAGCTGGCTACAATCTCGGGTAGCGTGGGTATTGGACCGGTGGAGGCTGCACCACGGTCCTTCCCGCCTTCTCCCCGCGGGGCCTTCCCGGCAGCGCGAAGACTGTCCTCCCCCATGGCCCTTCGGTTTGGGGAAGGGGTGGTTGGCCCTCGGGGGGTCGCGCGAGCCGCCTCCGCCCTCGAGGACAAAGGTGTCCCGAGGCCGTGGCTCACTACGCCCCCCTTGTCTGGGGTGTTTGGGGGATCCCTGGCCCCCCAGTCGACGGGGGTGGGAGCCCCCTGGGTCTTCTTCCAGATATTGTCTTCCTCCGCCCGAGCGTACTTTTCGAGCACGTTGAAAAGCTCGTCGGCGGAAGAGGGGCAGCTCCGGGAGAGCCTTCGGTGGAGCTCCCCCGGGAGGATACCGCTTTTGCAGGCTTCGATGACCGTAGAGTCGGGGACGTGGGCCACTTTGCTCTTCACCTGAGCAAAGCGCTTGAAGAAGCTTCTGATGGTTTCCCAGTCCTCTGCCGGACAGTGTACAGCTGCGAGGAGTCCAGGGGACGCACGTAGTTCCCCTGGAAGTTGGCACAGAACTCCCGCTTGAGTTGCAAGAAAGACTTGATGGAGCCGGCGTTCAGGTTGTAGAACCAGGAGCGAGCAATGCCGGAGAGGTAGAGGGGGAAGACGTTGCACTGTACTGTCTCGTCCCCCCCGGCCGCGGAGATGGCAGTGGAGTAGACCTGCACAAACTCGTAAGGGTCCGCCTCACCGTTATAGTGTTCGATGTGTGGCGGGCGGTAGGGCCGCGGCCACCGGATGCTACGAAGTCTTCGGCACAGGGGCTGGTTGGCCCCCTGCACTTCCCGGGGAGAGCCCCGGTCGCTGTCTTCTTTCACGGGACCTTCGTTGTCTGAGTCTGGAAGCGGTCCGAGAGGTCCGCCAGAATGGCGGTGGCGACGCTTTTCCTCCGGACCGGGACTGAGTTCCCGGACGTCCGAGCTCTCCGCCGGAGAGGTTGGCTCTTCAGCGGGTCTCTTCCCCCGGCCCGTGCGAGAGCGAGGCTCCCCGCGCCCGCGGCCGGGGGGAAGTTCTTCCCCGCGTTTTGGGGAACGCATTCGCTCGACCTCCCCCGGGGCGAAACGGACCTGTCCCGCCGAGGGAGGGAGCTCGTGCGCTGTAGCTTCCGGAGCCGGTTGGGGGGAGCCCCCTGCGACGACCCCCGGGACCAGAAAGGGGGAGCCCCTATATCATCCGGAACCGAGGAGGGGGCGCCCGCGACGACGCCTGGAATCGAAGTGGAGGGGGCCCCAGTGGCCACGACCGGAACCGGGGAAAGGGGCAGGCCCTGTAACACCCGGAACCGGCGAGGGGGGAGCCCCCGCGGCGATGTCCGGAACCGGGGCACCCATGCGGGGGGAAGTCCGCTGCGGCACGGGGGCTGCTCTGTCAACCGCCCCCGGTGCGGTAAACGCGACGCGGGGGGCGAGACTGGCTCCCGGCGCAGGATAAACCCCTGGCAAGAAGTGGGCTCCCGGCCTCGGGAAAAGGCCGGGACGGGGTACCCCCTGGTGCCACGAAGGGCCCCGGCAGGAAATAACCGCCCGGCACCGGGACGGGCCGGGTGCCGGGAAGGGTCCGAGCGTATATCCCGCAGGAGGAGGGAGCCCCCCGGCAGGATCATACGGGGCAGACAACCCCCGGAGGCCGGAGGGGCCGCCGGGTAACCCATAAACGGGGGCATGTTCCCCGGATACGGGTGTGACGCAAATGTGGGAGCCGGAGGCCCGCGCCAACACGCTAAGGAGCTCGTCCATAGAGCGCTGAGCGCGGAGCTGGCCTTCCATGAGAGCTTCGAGAAGGGCGTCCTAGGGAGCCGGGGGAGCCGTCGGGGGGAGACTGGTCCCGGCCGAGGTCCCCGCGGGCGCCGGGAACGACCTGGAGGTTGAAGCACCTAAGTTAAGAGGAAAGGAGGGAGGCGGTACCTGGGCCAGGTCGCCTCCGGAAGGGACCGCCGGGACAGCAGTTGTCCTGGGCGGACGGTGCCGGGTCTCTGAGACCCGGATCACCGGGAAGGGTGCGAGCCCTTTTTCTTGGGGGAGCCACGGCGTCTTGTCACGAGTCCCCACGGTTGGCGCCAACTGTCGTGGTATTGCGAATACCCCGGCAGGTTTTGAGAATGTTCCTAGCGAAGATTACGCGGCGCGGGTTGACCGGATGACCGGTCCTCCCCCGCCGGACAAGCACAGAAAATGACACACGGGTTTATACAGGTTCGGGTCCCGGTGGTGGCCCTAGTCCTGTCGACGCGCTCCCGACCGGAGTCGGCTGGGGAGGCTCTCTTCGAGGGAGAGGCTTCCGGAGCACGTCTGTGAGTTTAGCTATTCCAATAAAGAACCGATCCTTTACAACAGAGGGGTACAAGGGCTATTTATAGCCCCAAAAATAAACGAAAAACCTAAACTACCCCGGAAGCCTCCGTCGGATTGAAGGGTAGGACCGTCCTTCTCCCGGTCAAACACCTTGGATGCTTGACAGGTGGTCGCTAGTTCTCGAGGCGCCCCTCGCGTGACTGCACGTGACAAACAGTTTGAGACTTTACCTTCAGGAGGGCGATGAGGCCCGGGACGGCGCCGGAGGCCACGTCCCCGGGTCAAAGGCGGCGCCCGGGACGGCACCGGAGGCCATGTCCCGGGAGCCAAAACGCGGTGCCCGGGGAGGCCCCGGAGGCCACGTCCCCGGGCAAATGGCGGCGCCCGGGACGGCACCGGAGGCGGCGTCCCGGGAGCCAAAGGCGGCGCCCGGGGAGGCCCCGGAGGCCACGTACCCGAGCAAATGGTGGCGCCCGGGACGGCACCGGAGGCCGCGTCCTGGGAGCCAAAAGGCGGCGCCCGGGGAGGCCCCGGAGGCCACGTCCCCGGGCAAATGGCGGCGCCCGGGACGGCACCGGAGGCCGCGTCCCGGGGGCAAAAAGGCGGTGCCTGGGGAGGGGCCGGAGGCCAGGTCCCCGGGCAATCGTGACACATCTTACCTGGACTTAGTCCCGCGGAGATTTCCCCCGACAACTATTTTGGAAAGAGCATGCAAATATAGACTCATGCCCAAAATGTGGAACTTCCAGATGGAAGATAGAAAAGAAGAGCCCTGATGGGAAGTGAATACACAAAATTCCTAGAAAGGTTATAATTGTTGCAAATTGCAGAAGCCGGAGAGCTGTAGCCTATTGATCAACATAGGTGACAAACATGTAGTGGTTGCAAACGGGGTCGTATATCAGTCTTGGGAGGATGTCCGGATCCACTGCGTACCTTTGGAGCCTGGGTTCACAAAGGTACAGGTGGACATGGCCCTCCCGGGCTACAGCTCTTTTCCGTTGCCCGTCCCAACGGACGAAATGTTGACAATTGGCGAGGCATTGGGCACATACATACAGTGGCCCAAGAAGGGTATTAGACTACAGGAGGTAAACGCTATCCATTCTATCTTACAACTAAGTTAATATACTCAATTTACAAATCTAACTTACGCGTTCGTAACTTAAAGTGGACGATGGATGCCAACTCACTTCCCGAGGACACCACCCCCAGCACAATGCATGACCGAGCTCCTTCGGCCCCCATGCCTCCTCTGAAGGCCTCAAACCCATCCAAAGGATGCACGCCTCCTCAGAAAGCCCCTTCACCATCAAATGAGGTCGGAGGCACCGTGCCCCAACCTTCGAAGGTATACACTCGCTCCCCGCCCAAAGACAAGGGCAAGGCCAAAGGCAAGGTGAAACAAAGCCAGCCTGGTACGTTCAAGAACGGGTTCACACTCATGTCGAATTACCTTCTGCGCAATATGGATCAAATAACCAGAAGTCTCCACGAGTGGTACCTGACCCGGTCTAGGCGCCACATCAACTTCTTAGTTCACTTCAGGCCAGGTCATTTCCACCTTGAGGCCGGGAGCATATCGGTGGCCAACAACGATTTGTTCGGCCTCCTCAACTGGCAGGAGCTTGATATGTCCATCATACGGATTGGAGTCCTGTGAGTTTGCTGTTGTGTGAAGTTATCATAATTCATTTCATAAATCTAATCACTTTGTATGCACTAACTACTAATGTCTACTTTGCATCCAGGTGCATGTATAGGCTGGCGTCGATGAGGGCATGTGACAAGGTGGGTTTCCTCGGCCTAGACAAAATAAGCCTCATGATGCTAGAGCACAACCAAGCACATGTGGAGGAATACATATTAAGGGCACTAATAGTGCAACAGGACCGAGAGTTCAATCTTGCGCTGTACCACCAAAGGTTAGTGCATTTTCGACTAATTTAACTCATTCTTGTATGTTACGCCTAACATATGTATGAAACGGTTCGCTTATATATGCAATGTAGGGGCCACTGGATCCTCACCGTCTATTGGGGGAAATCTCCCCGAGACTAAGTTCAGGTAAGTTACGCCGCCTTTTGTCCAGGGACGTGGCCTCCGGTGCATGCCCCGGGCGCCGCCTTTTCGTCTGGGGACGTGGCCTCCGGTGCCTGCCCCAGGCGCCGCTTTTCGTCCGGGGACGTGGCCTCCGGTGTCTGCCCCGGGCGCCGCCATTCGCTCGGGGACGTGGCCTCCGGTGCCGGTCCCGGGCGCCGGTTTTGGCCCGTGGACCTGGCCTCTGGTGCCTGCCCCGGGCGCCGCCTTTTCATCTGGGGACATGGCCTCCGGTTCCTGTCCCAGGCGCCGTCCTTTGCCCGGGGGCCTGACCTCCGGTGCCAGTCCCGGGCGCCGCCTTTGGCCCAGGGACCTAGCCTCCGATGCCGGTCCCGGGCACCGCCTTTCATCCGGGGACGTGGCCTCCGGTGCCTGCCCCGAGCGCCGCCTTTTCGTCCGGGGACGTGGCCTCCAGAGCTTGCCCCGGGCGCCACTTTTCGTCCGGGGACGTGGCCTCCGGTGCCTGCCCGGGTGCCGCCATTCGCCAGGGGACGTGGCCTCCGAGGTGGGTCCCGGGCGCCGCCTTCCGTCCGGGGACCTAGCGTCCGGTGCCTGCCCCGGGCGCCGCCTTTTTGCCCGGGGACATGGCCTCCGGCGCCTGCCCCGGGCGCCGCCATTCGCCCGGGGATCTGGCCTCCGGTGCCGGTCCCGGGCGCCGCCTTTGGCCCGGGGACCAGGCCTCCGGTGCCGGTCCCGGGCGCCGCCTTTCGTCCGGGGACATGGCCTCCGGTGCCTGCCCCATGTGCCGCTTTTCGTCCGGGGACGTGGCCTCCGATGCCTGCCCCGGGCGCGCCATTCGCCCGGGGACGTGGCCTCCAGTGCCTGCCCCGGGCGCCGCCTTTTCGTTCGGGGACGAGGCTTGCGGTGCCTGCCCCAGGCGCCGCTTTTTGTCCGGGGACGTGGCCTCCGGTGCCAGTCCCGGGGGCCGCCTTTGGCCCGGGGACCTAGCCTCCAGTGCCGGTCCCGGGCGCCGCCTTTCATCCGGGGACGTGGCCTCCGGTGCCTGCCCCGGGCGCCGCTTTTCGTCTGGGGACATGGCCTCCGTTGCCTGCCCCGGGCGCCACTTTTCGTCTGGGGACATGGCCTCCGTTGCCTGCCCCGGGCGGACCTGGCCTCCGGTGCGGGTCCCGGGCGCCGCCCTTTGCCAGGGGGCCTGGCCTCCGGCGCCTGCCCCGGGCGCCGCCCTTTGCTCGGGGGCCTGGCCTCCGGCACCTGCCCCGGGGGCCGCCTTTGGCCCTGGGACCTGCCCTCCGGTGCCGGTCCCGGGCGCCGCCTTTGGCCCGTGGGCCTGGCCTCCGGTTCCTGTCCCGGGCGCCGTCGTCCTTCCGGGGACAGGAGTCCTTGGTCCCGCGTCACGTTCGGGTCGTGTGACAAGCGCCCTGGTCACATGTGGGTCGCGTGGCAAGCGCCTCGGGAATCAGCGGCCACCTGTCAAGCATCCGAGGCACCTGACCGAGAGAAGGACGTTGCTACCCCTCGATCCAACGGTAGCGTCGGGGGTAGTTTAGTATTTTTTGCTTCTTTTGGGGCTATAAATAGCCCTTGTACCCCCTGTTGTAGGAACAAGTTGCTCATGATTGTTAGAATAGCCAAAGTCACAGGTGTGCTCCGGAAGCCTCTCCCCGAGAGAGCCTCCCCAGCCGACTCCGGTCCGGAGCAAGCCGACAGGACTAGGGCCCCCACCGGGAGACGAACCTGTATAAACCTCCGTGTCACTTGTTGTGTTTGTCCGGCGGGGGAGGACCGGTCACCCGGTCAACTCGCATCGCGTTTTCTTCGCTAGGATCGTCCACAAAACCTGCCGGGGTATTCGCAATACCATGACACCGTCATTTGCCCATGGATGAATGAGGTCTATTACCTTGATTCGATGAGCGACAGGGTGGCGCATGTTTTCACCCTCACATGGAACATAGATGCGTAAGTACCACTATTGTTTTAAAATTTCTCTGACGAGCTAATTAATGATAACATATTAACTGGCAATGCTAAATTAACTACAGGGCTTTCAAAAATTATGTTACTGCTGGAGGGAGGCATGATGCGTCGAAGGGCACAACAATTTCTTGGAAAGAATATGACGTAATTAATACGGATGGAACTACTCATGATGAGTCTTTTAATTTAAGCTTAATTAGTTCTTTCGAGTTAATGTGGGTTTATGTCTTTGCATATGCAATTATCCCAGTGCCATCAACAGCCACAATCGTGGGAATGTGGCTTCTATGTCATGATATTTATGTACGTTCCTAACTTCATACACGCATGCAGAGCGCAATGTTGAAAGACCAATATGAGTTGCCTCAATTGAAGGACCTGTGAACAAGTTGGGCTCAATATGTGATGGAAGAAGTGGCTATCAACGATCGATCGTAAATGACTTGTGTAATATATATTGAATGTGTTGATTGGTGTATGTGTGTACTTGTATTGGTGTATTTGTGAATAAACTCAATATGTGAATAAATTCAATCTGTCCAATGCATGTGTATATCTTTGTATTAGTGTATTTATGAATAAATTAAATCTCTGAATAATTAGATTCAATCTGTTCAATGTGTGTATCTCTGTATTGTTGTATCTGGTAATGCTTCTTTGTAATACTATCGGTTCATATCATACAACCGATAGAAGAAAGTTTCCAGTACTAACCGTGTTGAGTACCTAACCGATAGAAAAAACTATACATTACTATCGGTTTCCAGTGAATAACCGTTACAAGAAATAAAACATCACTATCAGTTGAGATCATTGAGCCGATAGAAGAATTGTTGTTAGCGATTACTGAAACGTTGGATGTATAGGTATTTTACTATCGGTTTTTAACTGATAGAGGTGTGCTACATTTCTTCTTTCGTGCCGATCACTAGCGGTAAGAGAACCGATAGTAGATTTGATTTTAAACCGATAGTGAAAGGCATTTCTGTAGTAGTGAGTACCGCAATATGTATCCTACAGAAAGGTATATTAATTCCATAGTAGAAGTCTCAATTTCATTAGACTGTTATTAATATTTTCATTAATTAATTATTTTGAAACTTTTATAGATTTTTGATGAGGTTGAAGAGCTATGTTCGAACAAGAAGTCACCCAGAAGGATCAATTGCGAAAGGTTATATATTTGATAAGAGTATGACATTTTGCTCTCGTTATTTGCATGGTTGTGAGACTAGATTTAATCGGTCGAGTCGAAATGATGATGCACAATTCAATACCTTGTCAACTGGTACCACATACTTGAACAACATAGGTCGCAGTTTGACTGGCAAGTGCACTATTACGTTGGACCATAAAACATGGATTCAAGCTCACATATATGTCTTATTTAATTATGAGCATATTGAGCCATATTTGATGTATGTTCTCTAGATAATTTTGTTAAATGTTATTAAATTAGTTCAAATATATATTTTATAATATCTTACATTCAAAAAATATTTGCAGAAAACATTTGGGGTATCTTACATCTATTGGTCATCAAAGGATTCATGAGAGAGAGCGTATACATCATGCAACATTTCATGAGTGGTTTAGATTGCATGTAAGTTCATAAACAACAAATTTATCTAAATACATATTGCAATGTTTTTGTATTGACCATATAAATAAATTTTTCTAGGTGAATGAGTTACTATCAACTGGAGAAGATGTAGGAGAAGAGATTCAGATACTAGCAAGTGAGCCTTTTATGGTCGCAACAAAATATAACAGTTATTCAATAAATGGATACAATTTTCATACAATATCTTATGATGAGGGCAGATCAGTTCAGAGTAGTGGGGTAGCTATTGTTGCAAAAACTTGTAGTTTTTCTAGTTCAAAGGATCAAAATCCACAAATAGGAGATATAACATACTATGTTGTCATAACTGAGATACTTGAGTTAGATTATTGTCGAAAGGGTAATGTTGTTCTCTTCAACTGTGATTGGGTTGATGTTCTCAGAAAGGACAAAAGGGTTAAGAAAGATAGATTTGGGATTATGACAGTGAACTTCAAGCATTTAATTAATACGGGGGAAAAATTATCAGATGAGCCATATATTTTAGCATCACAAGCTACTCAAGTCTATTATGTTGAGGATCCTATCGATAAAGATTGGAAAGCTGTCATTGAGTCAAGGCCAAGAGACCTCTATGACATGTCTGCGGAGGAAGAAATTGAAAATACAGTGGTAACTGACAAAGTTAGCCAAATCTCTGACTTGAATGTTGGTGCTGAAATAAATCTTCCAGATGGCAACAATAATTGTGTTAGAATAAACATTGATGGTATACTTGTTGAGAAATCTCCACCTCAAATGGGGAAGTAAGATGCTATTTATTGAATGTGTTGTTTACGTCTATGTTCTTTTATTTTTTGTGTAATATTGTAAAATTTTATTGTAGCCGAAAAGATGCAAAACAAAAGAGGAAGAAATAATGGAGCTATGCTGAATGAGTATGAAGAGTTACGGCAAGCAAACATTGAAAGAAACAATGAGGTTTGGAGCGCATTGCGCTTGCCTATATGACTTCCTGGAAATGAAATGAGGGAAAATGTCTTGAGACCATCTACAAGAACTAAAAAGGATATATATTTTACTTGATGTGTTGCTAATTTCTGTTTCTAAGAACTATTTTGTAATTATCTCCCAATATGATGCATGTTGATTATGTCATAGCACACCAATGATCAGCCTATAGTTCCCCATCAAGAGCCATCACAACGTGAAAGGCATATCACTAGCAATGAACGTATTGAAAATGAAGATCCTGACGACATTTCTATGGAAGAACAACAACTTGGTGATAATGAAGATGAAACATTGAATATAGGTATATTTAAGTATAGTTTTGCATTATTTTGCTCTCTTTTTTATATCATTGGTTATTATTTTCAATTGCATATTTGTGTAGAGAAAACTCATCCAGGTCAAAAAAATAAAAGGAAGGGACGAGGACCACTACCAAGCATGACATATGGAAGCGAAGGAATGAACCAAAAATTCATGTTGACGATAATATGAATAATCAACCCGTTGGTGATCAAGCTTCACCATTAACCAACTTTATTTCTACAATAGTGAGATTAGGAACACCACTTTCCTATAAAGACTGGAATGAAATTGATGCAAATAAAAAGGAATCTGTTTGGGCTACTGTAAAGGTAAATTTGTATACTACTAAGAATAAGAACTCTAAATTAATTTACTCTCATTTCAGCCTTACATGTATATTTTAATAGAACTGAGATATGCTTCAATAGCTCTTCTTACTATACATAGCACTGACTAATTTTCCTTCTAATTAAGGGTGAAAATATATATGTGGAGCTTTGCAATTTATTATTAGATGTGTCATTCTAATATGAAGAGAGAGTTTGATTCTATATTTGATTTTTTACTTGCATTTTGAATTTTACTTCATAAATTGGATAGCATTCCTTTATAGTTATTTAAAATCATCAAAAATAGTAACTAGTGACAAGTTTTGTAGGCTCATGATCTATGTATTCCATAGACATGTATAGTATAATAGTATATAATCATTGACAACTTGATAATTTTGTAGGAATTTTTTGATGTTCATGATAACTTTGAGGATTGGGTTTTACAAAAAGCAGCAGTGAAATGGAAAGATTGCAATTGTGAAATAAAGAGGAATTATTTTGATGAAACAAAAACTGATGAGGAACTTTTTTCTATGAAGATTGATTCTAGAGTACCTAAAACAGATTGGATGTGGCTTATAGAGCATTGGAAAGCTTCGAAAAGTCAAGTAAAACTTCTTTATAAATGATTTTTAATTACAAATTAAATATATTTTATGCAATTAATTATATTCTCATCTTATAGGCTCTAAGTGAAATTGGGAAAGCAAATAGTGCAAAAATGACAACGACACATACTGTTGGAAGCAAGAGTCTTGCTCGGATTGCACATGATATGGTATTAAATGTCTTAATATTTATTTCTACTTTCTTTAGATAACTAATTGTCAATATTAATGGAAGTGCAGTCCAAAGAACTGGGTTATATGCCCGCTAGACATGAAGTTTTTATCAAAGCACATACCCATAAAAATGGAGTTCCAGAAAAAGGAGCTGAAGACATAATTGTAAGTGTCATTGAAGGGTTACATGTATTTATAATTAACGATCAAATGTAAACATATATATAAATATGAGCGTTATCTAATTTTTAGAAAACAATTGCGGAGACATGTGCCAACAAGCCAGAACTCGCTAAAAAAACCATAACAGAAGGAGATCTATTTTACCATGTCTTTGGAAAAGAAAAACGCTCACGTGTACATGCTATTGGTTTGGGCCCTACTCCTCAAGATTAAAAGATGCCGAGGGTACAAAAGTATTCGTCCACTAAGCTTCAACTAGCTCATGCAGCAAGGATAAGACTTCAAAATCAGAATAATCTTTTGATAGAGAGGCTAGAGAGTGAGAGTGTGGAGAACAAAAAGCAATTGATACGGATGGAAAATGAAATTGAAGAATTGAAGCAAATGCTTGCTTCACAGGTTAGGCAAAATATAGATAATGATTACAATCAGAGATTTGAGGGTCATGTGCAGGTGATTTTTTTATTTGTGTTCTTTATAATATTTAAGCAATAATATACATATGGTTATTTACTAAATTTCTCAAATGTTATGTACTAATTGCTGTAGGACACGGGATACGAAAGTGATGGTTGTTCTATAAAGTCATCTGTAGGTGAAAATAGGGTTCCACGAAACGTAAGTTTACATTTTATTATTTTACCTCAAAGTTGTACCTAACCTAACAATATTTAGACTACCAACTTATCCTTAATTTTTGTATAGATAATGCAAAGGAGAGTTGGTAAGACACATGATGTACCACGCTATAGGCATGAGGAGGTAATAGTTGCAAGTTAATTATACTCCATTGAATTTGGATGCTCATTATTGAGGTAACCATTGAGCTTATATGCAATTCTATTTGATCTTTAGGGAGGAAAGGAAGTTATTTTGATTTTTTTGTTATGAGGCCATATGTTCCTGTTGTTAAGAGTACGCTTCAAAGGGCATCTCAAAGTGTAATAGTTGGTGACACACCTCTTGGGCCTGAGTGTTGTGAGGTGGTTGTGAACTATGTGTTGAAAAGAGATGCTCCTTTGTTATGTCCATATGGGAATGTTAGCAAAATGCCTGATGCGCTTCGACGATCAATTGCATGGCCATGTGAAAGAGTAATCTATTCTATCTAGTATAAGCACTCTTATTTACTTACTAATACCATCCAAGTAAACAAACTATGAACTTTTACTTGTAGATCGAAGATGATACTACAATAGGTGGTGGTTCATCTCGTGTTTTAGGTATATGTAATTCTAACATGTTATTTACCTAGTTAGTTAATATTTTTCCATTTTTCTTGTTTTGTTATTAATAAAACAATGCTTACAGATGAAAGGGACAAGAGAATTAGTTGAAACTAAGTGGAAATACTTAATAATTTTATAAAGGTGAGGTGTTATCAACACAATCCACATGTTATTCATTTTTTAAATTTTAAGTTTGTGTTAATTGTGCCTTGAACTAGTAGCTCACTTTCATATGATTAATTTCTTTTATCAACACAATCCAACACAATTTTCTTATTCACATAAGCAATAGGTTGTACTTGTTATACAACAGTCGACCAACCATCTTTTATTATAATTGTCATATGTTTTATATGTTACTTAAAGCAAAAGTTATTGATTTGTATATATTTATCTCAAGGCTATTGTAATCAATATCTTTTCTTATGCAGGTGATTAACAGTAAGGTGTTAAAAGCATATGAAGTGATGAAGATATTTTACGTCATAAAAGGAGTTTGAAAGTGAAATATTTTACTTTTGATAGTTATAGTTGGAACAAAATATATAAAGTTAGGAATATTATATATGGGCATATATTTGGTGTAAAGAATTCTTAAGTGATATTTTTCTCGCAATTATTTCAGAGATTCTATATCTATTTTGTTTGGTTTTGTCAATTGAATAATTTGTGACCATTACGAATCTTGTCAATGGCTATATAAAGCAAAGAATTCAATATAATATATAATTGTGCCATTTATCAATTTTTGATAATTTTATTGCAAAATGTGGTGTGATTTCTGTTAGGATAGTGCATATTATAATTTTAGTTGTAATATTGTTGCCTAATTACTAAAAAAAATACATATTTTAAATTAATTATTGACACAATTACCAGTGGTAAATTTATTACAAATAATTCACATATTTAAATTTGAAAGTCTAAATTCTCAATGACAGATCAGCTGGTAATAATTTATTTCAAATAGTTGTACAGTTTTGAATAATGTATTACAAGTGGACATACAGGTGGGAAAAGTTCAAACTTTTCAAGTGACCTACAACTGGGAATGCTCTTTGCCACCAGGCCTATAGTTGGGAAAAATATTCCAAATAGTTATACAGCTTGAAATAATGTATTACAAGTGGATATATAGGTGGAAAAGTTTAAACTTTCCAAGCGACTTACAGTTGGGAATATTCTCTGCCACCAAACCTATAGCTGGGAAAAATATTCCAAATAGTTATACAACTTGGAATAATGTATTACAAGTGGACATACAGGTGGGAGAGTTCAAACTTTCCAAGTGACCTACAGCTGGGAATACTTTCTGCCACCAGACCTACAGCTGGGAAAAATATTCCAAATAGTTATACAGCTTGGAATAATATATTACAAGTGGACATACAGGTGGGAAAAATTCAAACTTTCCAAGCGACCTACAGCTGAGAATACTCTTTGCCACAGGACCTACAGCAGGGAAAAAATATTCCAAATAGTTATACAGTTTGGAATAATATATTACAAGTGGACATACAAGTGGGAAAAGTTCAAACTTTCCAAGCGGTCTACAGCTGGGAATACTCTTTGCCATTAGACCTATAGCTAGGAAAAAAATTACAGTTGGGAAAACTTTTCGCCCAACTGTAGCAAGCCTTATTCCCAGCAGCTAAAGTGATGGGCATACTGGCTTTTACCAGCTGCTCTACTACTAGCATTGAAGTGCTATCTTATAGTGAATGTCCATAGCCATATCTCAGGCAGGGACACAGCCGGTAGCACCCAGAGCACTGACGTCACCACCACAGAACATCAGAGGGAACCCACCAGGAAGAGGAGGAGCCTTGGCCAACCAAGGAAGAGGAAGAGGAAAAGCACCAATGGCATCCAGAGGAGGCAGATTAAATTACACATCTATCCAGGAAGCAAGCAACGCCACCGACATTCTACTAGGTAGATTTCTGATCCAGTCTGCATCTGCCTTAATATTGTTTGATCTTAGAGCTACAAATTCATTCATGTCAAAAGCATTTGCATCAGAGGTTAGAATGCATGTAGTACCCTTATTGTACCCTATGGCTATACAAACTCCAGGGGCTAGACTACCTGTCTATTCGATTTGCCAAGATATAACCTTCTGTATAGAAGGGGTAGAATTCACGGCAAATCTATTAGTTTTAGAACTGCAAGGCCTAGATGTTATATTGGGCATGGATTGGTTGTCCCAACATAAAGGTCTAGTAGACTGTGAGGAGAAAACCATAAGCCTTGTCAGTAACCAAGGGAAGAAAGTTCTATTCTATGAGGAAAGATCATCAGCCAAGGAACCACAAGGATCTGTCCAAGCATTGTAGGAGATATGCCTGGAACAAGTGCCTGTAGTGCAGCTATACCCCGACGTGTTTCCCAAAGAACTTCCAGGAATGCCACCCAATAGGGAGATAGAGTTCTCTATTGAGCTTAAACTGGGAGCAACACCCATAGAGAAACGACATTACCAGATGCCAGTCACTGATTTGGAAGAGCTCAAGAGCCAACTGGAAGACTTAGAAAGCAAAAGATTCATCAGACCTAGTGCTTCACCATGGGGAGCCCCAGTATTGTTCGTCAGGAAGAAGGACGGAGCGCTACGAATGTGCGTGGATTATCGAGCCTTAAATGAAGTCACCATGAAGAACAAGAATCCATTGCCATGGATCGACGAGTTGTTTGATTAGCTTTGACGATTCTAGACTTGAAGTTGGGAAACCATCAACTGAAGATCAAGAAAGAAGATATACTAAAGACCGCCTTCACCACCAGAAATGGGCTGTATGAGTTCACAATGGTACCATTTGGCTTGACCAATTCCCCAACAGCTTTCATGAATGTCATGAATAGCACATTTGTGGATTTCCTTGACAAGTTCGTCATAGTGTTCATAGATGACATTCTGATATATTCAAAGAGTGTAGAAGAGCATGAGCAACATCTACACCTAGTCTTGGGAAGACACGAGAGAGGAAATTCTATGCCAAGTTTGATAAATGTGAGTTTTGGATGACAAGGATCACATTCCTTGGACATGTGTTAACGGAGGAAGGAATTTGGGTGGATTCAGCTAAGATTACTACAATCATGGAGTGGAAGCAACCCACTACAGTTCCAGAAATTAGAAGTTTCTTGGGATTAGTAGGCTACTATAGGAGATTCATTGAAGGATTCTCCCAGATTGTCAAACCTCTTACTAACCTAGTGAAGAAGGATGTTGAATTTGAATGGACTGCCAAGTGCGAAGAAAGCTTTCAGAAGCTTAAACAGAAATTGACAACAACACCAGTCCTTACACTGCCAGACAGCAAGGCAGACTTCGTAGTTTATTGTGATGCTTTGAAGCAAGGAATAGGCTATGTGTTGATGCAGAAAGGCCAAGTAGTGGCTTATGCTTCACGCCAACTGAGGCCACATGAGGAAAATTATCCTACGCATGACTTGGAATTAGTAGCCGTAGTCCATGCATTGAAAATATGGTGACATTATTTGCTTGGAAACAAGTGTGAGATCTACATGGACCACAAGAGCCTCAAGTATATTTTCACGCAAGCAGAGCTCAACATGCGTTAGTGTTGATGGCTAGAGCTGATCAAGGACTATGACCTCAGTATCCACTATCACCCAGGAAAGGCTAACATAGTAGCAGATGCCTTGAGCAGAAAGACTTACAATTTACGAGGAAAGGCCATACCAAGTAACCCACAATTATGGCAGGAAATACAGGATCTTCAGATGGAAGTGATATTGCAAGGAATGTTCACTACCTTAGTAGTGGAATCTAGACCCAAGGAGCAGATAGAGGATGCCTAGAAAAAGGATGGAGAGATCTGCAAGATCAAGAATAGGATCAAGCTAGGGAAAGCTCAGGGATTCACAGAAGATGAGCAAGGGACTATATGGTATCAGGGGAGAATATGTGTTCCCAAAGACTCAGACCTTAAGGAATTAATTCTTCATGAGGCACATAAAACTCCATATTCAATACACCCCGGTAACACCAAGATGTACCAGGACTTGAAGAACCAATTCTGGTGGGACAATATGAAGAGAGAGATCGCAGAATATATCGCAAGTTGTGATACATGCCAGCGAGTTAAAGCAGAGCACCAGAAGGTAGCCGGGAAATTACAACATCTACCACTATGGAAATGGGAAGAGATCAGTATGGATTTTATCACAGGATTTCCCAAAACTCAAGGAGGTTACAACTCCATATGGGTCATCGTTGATAGACTCACCAAAGTTGCACACTTCATACCAGTCAAGAAGACCTACAATGGCAGCAAATTAGCAGAGTTATACATGCAGAGAATAGTAGCACTTCATGGCATCCCTAAGAAGATAGTCTTAGATCGAGGAGCGCAGTTTACATCTAAGTTTTGGGACAGACTTCATGAGACCTTGGGAACTTAGTTAAACTTCAGTACTGCATATCACCATCAGATGGGGGACAAACAGAAAGAGTCAACCAGATTCTAGAAGATCTCCTAAGAGCTTGCATTCTAGATTATGGGATAGCATGGGATAAATGCTTACCATTTGCAGAATTCACATACAATAATAATTATCAAGCCAGCCTGCATATGACACCATTTGAAGTGTTATACGGACGAAAATGTAGAACCCCATTTCATTGGAATGAACCAGGAGAACGAAAGGTTATACGACCAGAAATTATAGACGAAGTAGAAGCTCATGTCAAAGTCATCAGAGAAAGACTGAAACTAGCACAATCTCGACAAAAGAGCTATGCGGACAGTCGGCGAAGAGAACTATCATTTGAAACGGATGATTTGGTCTATCTCAAGGTTATACCATTCAAAGGATTGAAGAGATTTCAAGTAAAGGGAAAGATGTCTCTAAGGTACATTGGAGCATTCAAGGTAATCAAGAGAAAAGGGGAAGTGTCATATAAACTAGAATTACCCCCAGGGTTAGCAGGAGTGCATGATGTCTTTCATGTCTCTCAGCTTCAGTAATGCTTAAGGAAGCCTACTGACCGGATAGAAGAAGACCTTCGACAAGCCTGTCCTTATCTTTTCTTGTCTGAGGTAAATCTCGGGGCAAGATTTCTTTAAGGAGGGTAGATCTGTAACACCCTGGTTTTTGGGGTGAAAATTTCTTTTCATGAAAATCATGCATGCATACGTCTCTTTAGAAGTAGCAAGATCAATTCAAATCTATTCTATCCTGAAGCCCAAAATCTCAAAATCTTCACTCCAGAACCAGTTAAACAGCAGCTACTTTCTCTTCGTCTTCTTCTCCGGCGAGCCGACTAGGAGGAGCACAACGCCAGAACTATTCGCTGCACCAAATCCCAAATTTCTTCAAACAGTGAGTGTCTCTCTCTCCCCTCACCATGTTATAGCATTTAATTTACTTCCAGTACACCACATCACCAGTGATCACCAAAATTCTAAAAATTCCTTGTTCCTGAAGTTGATCTCGTTCTAGCCCAAATTAGCTCATCTGTTAAGAGAGTTAGATGATCAATAGAGTCTTCTTAGTAATCCCATTCATCTGGATTTCAAATTAAAGCTTCTATTGAAGCATTCCCATTTTTCACGCACCACGACGAGCAGCTCGCGTCACCAGGCCGCACCGCTGTACCATTGGCCAAATTGGCCATTCCAGTAGCATTCCCTCATCTCTCTCTTGCTCTCACTGCGAGGAATTGATCTCCAAACCTCTGTGTTAGAAATGCCCAAAAGCCATCCCCCTCTTCTCCGGCCGCGTCGTTCATTCTCTCGCCGGCGCCGCCTCAGCCAAATTCCTCTGAGCCACACCTTTTGTGGCAACCCAGGAGCTTAACCGTGCCTTAAACTTGGAGATTAAACCACCAAATCACTGTGTCGTCATTGAGGCCGATTTCTTCTCTGACATAGTATGCTGGCACTCGCCACCAATCAACTTCCAATCATGTCCAGTGCTTCAGATAGTATCAATTAGCCCCAGCTAGCTCCAGTAACTCTAGATTCCAGAAGCGCAGCACTAGAATGTAGTTTGGGTGTTTTACCCCTCGCTGCCGTGGCACCAGAGTGCCGTCCGGTCGTTGCAGGCCACCGCCGTCGTCACCATCTTGTCCAGTAGAACAGCCTTACTCCCCTGAGCATATCTCTCCACTACATCGACCTTTGGTTCTGTACAAAATCACTAATTATGGCTATGCCAAGATTGTGTCCAGTAGCTGTGCTGTGCCGTGTCACCACCGTGTTTCCTCACCGTCGTTCGTTGCCGTATGGCCACTTCAGTGCTCGAAACCACCACCATTGGATTCCTATTGTCTTCGCCTATCTCTTAGACATAGTTGGTGAAGCAATTGAAGCCTTGGATCATTTTCATAGCTATGCCCTAACTTCTGTGCATGTCAAGCTTTTGGCAGCCCATGTCAGTCAGTGGCATTAACTCAATTCGACCACTTCTGGTTGTGCAAATTGAATTCCACTTTGTCCACTAAATTTGTATAGTCATGTTCCACATTTTCTTCCACTGCCCATCTTGAGAAAATCACTCTAAAGCCATGTCAGGCTATGACCCGAATGTCAACCTATTGACGTTCGTCATTTTTGAGCAAACCATCCGCTGACTCAATGTTGATTTTGATGCCTTGAAAGCCCAAGAGCCTCTAACACTCACCCTTAGCTCAAGATCTCCAGATTCTAGAGTTCAACTCAATTTCAACTTCCAGACCTACCTAATTCAGCATTGATGAGATCATCTCTTCTAAAGCATGTTGCATGTAGATTAAAAGCATATAAAAATGGTTTGCGATCCTTGTTTCTTTGTTTGTTTGTTGGTGAATAGACCAAGAGCCTGAGTTTGAGGACTTCATCACCGACTTGTCATCGACAGCTGTTTCTTACGACGCAGAAGGCAAGTCATATTCTTGAACAACTTGAACCTATATTTTATGACTTGTTAAGATATTACCTTGACTATAAGTAGTATTGCATGTGATGGAATGAGAAAAGCATGATTTGGCAGTACTAGGCTAGATGCCTGTGAAATGTGATGAGATTTCTTTATGAATAATTTAACTGTGAGCCACAACTAATATATAAGTATATATGTATATTCATGAAATGAAACCCTAGCCATGGCCAGAGTTTGGTATGGAATGGTGGTGGCACTGGATGTGTAGGGTTGTGGTATGATCTGGTCACTGGCATATAAGGACTAGAATCTTGTGTTGTGCTTCTAGTGGCATGGAAAACGTGCTAATCGCAAACCTGGTTTGCGATAGGCCTGAACAAGTAGTATGCGGATCGCACATGAAACCCCTGCATGAGATGGAATGTTGTGCATGATTTGACATGGAGTGCGGCTCCAACACATATCACTGGATGTGATGATGCACGATGACCCAGTAATGGGAAGATGCAGTTTGGGGTGGGGGTATAACCCGTCACAACTGTGGTTTGAGTGAAACCACAGGGCCAGGGGTGAATTGTGTGTGAACCATGACAAAAGTTTTTGGTATCCCCACCTTGCCACTCACAGTTTGAAGTGAGGAAAGGGTCTAATCATCTTGATAGGATGGGCATGAAAGTGGAATATCTTGCAGGTAAATTGGTACCCCTTTGCAGAGATAAAAATGTATTCGAATACTTCGAGCTCCCTGGTTTATAGGAGTCTGGTGCAGTGGATTAAATCCATGTGGTGTGGCACAAGTACATTTTCTAAATAAAATTTGATAAGTCAAGATTACCCAAAATACATGTGTTGTCATGATAAGGGGTGCTGCCATGGGCTATCTTGTGTCAACGTCTCACGGTAGTACTATAAATAGTGAACATGAATAGCAATGCTATGTTATGAAAAGTGCTGCCATGAGCATGAGATGTGAAAAGAAAGAAAGAAAAGTATTTTGAAACCTTTCCCTCTTCTCCCTAATAGCATAGGTTCATAACATCTCTACTATATGTATATACCCTTATCTATGACTTGCTGAGTACGAAAGTGCTCACCCTTGCGATCTATAATCAAATAGATGGAGGGCTTCATGACCAAGATGAATGCCTGGAAGATTTCGTGGATCCAGAAGAAGGAGAGCCAATTCCACTAGAGCCCTGATGTGTGTTGTTCTGTTGTCAACTTCTTGCTGTGGTGGTTCGCTTAGCTTCCGCCGAGTAGTTGTTATTTTGGTTTTACTAGATCATTTGTGCCGTAAAGGCAATATAATACTTTCGTTGTACTAAGGCCAACTGGCCATACTATTTTTGTTATTTTTTAAGTTACTCTGCTGCAATGAATTTCTGTGCTTGACTCATCCTGAGAAGTTAATGGTATGTATGTATGGGACCAGCCGCAGCAAGCTGCGTCTCCATGAGAGTAGTCGTTCTCCCCCTTTGGGGGCGGCCGCGACAAGCGTCTCGTACCAATTGGGTGCTAAAACTTTCCGATGTTCTTTGGGCATATTGCACTGCATTCAAAACTCCGCTAAGTATGACGCCTTACAAAATTGTATTTGGTAAAACTGTCATTTGCCTGTTGAACTATCACACAGGGTGTTATGGGCATTAAGAGAACTCAATTGGGACTTCAACAAAGCGGGGCAGAGGCAAATCCTTGAATTGCATAAACTAGAAGAACTCCAGAAAAACTCCTATGAAAGTGCCTTAATCTACAAAGATAACACGAAGAAGTGGCATGACAAATAGATCCTCAATTGTGAGTTTAAACCAGATGATTTGATTTTATTATTCAATTCACGGTTGAACACTACCACAAAAATAGACATCCAGGACGGCACATCACACACAGTTATGAACTTTTCATCGGAACACCATCTGAGAAGGCGTGTCGGGAGAATATGTTAAATTATCAAAGTTGGTTCTGAAGTCAAAACCAACTGTGATAGCCAAGCAGACGGTTTTGACCACGGAACCGTCTGTGATATTCTACTTATCACAGACAGTTCTTAGTTTAACACCGTTTGTGATCGTTCTCGCATATCACAGTCAGTTCTGAACTAAGAACCATTTGTGATAGTATAGTATGACAGACAGTTTTGATGTCAGAACCGACTGTGATATCCCAAACAGTGTCTGGCACTTCGAATTCTCAATGGTGTGTTCCGTCATTTCGGGTTCCGATGTTCGCGTGGCGTCCTAGGCTGGGAACACAAAGCGTCGCCTTGGAAATTCTATAAATAGCTTAGTAGTGGAATTATTTCTAATTCTCAAACTCTTCGACCCCTTAGCTTTTCTGCGCCAATGTCATCCTCAATGGCATCGTCAACCTCGCCCTCCCTGGTAAGAACTCTCAATCTTTTGGACACACCCCTGTATTGTTTGTTAATCCCTGTTCAGTAGATTCTTGACCTGTTGATTTGCACAGGGAAGGGGAGCCAGGGAAGACTTGGGCAAGGTGAAGGCTGAGCTGAGGGCCCTCCAAGAGGAACACAAGCTCCTTACGGAGAAGCACACTCAATTACAGCTTGACCAGGACGATATCTTCTAGCGCATTCAGCGCTTGAAGATGGATGGCTACAATGCTAGGGCGAGGAGGAGGTGTCTTCGCGAGGAGAAGCAAGCTGCAGATATAACCATCGCTGGTTGCAGTTTTACTATGAAGGATACCATCGCGAAGCTGAGGGAGGTCGCAGGCCTTCTCCACGCGTACATAGTTGATCCTAAGAAGGACAACTTGTCTTTGGAGGAGTCTTGTGTCCTGGCTGTAACATCTCAAATTTTGCTATCTCTTTAGCTTGCCAGTCAGCATATCTTCATTGGATCTCAGATGTCTCAACCCCACTTTTGATCTCTTATCTCAGAATTATGATCTTAGGTGTGCCACTACCTTAATTTAAAAAGTTGGCAGCTAAACTCCACCTTTTAGACCATTTTCGCTTTTTAGTCCAAAAGTATCGCATATCAGTTCTTTTCAGATTTGTTAGAAGCTCAAAAAAACTAAAAGTCTCAGACCACCTCCAAATTCTGATCTGATTCAGTGAATATCTCCCATTCACTATTCTAAAAATTTTTCCCTTCTGGAAGAATTCCAAAAGCTCAACCGAAACCCTAGTTTCAGCCTCGCCAAAGATTCAAACCCTAATTACCCTGTTTACCCTAATTTCGATTTTCGTCAAAACCACCAGATCTTATCGGATTTTACCATTTTTCTTGTTAAATAAGTCCAAGTGACTTAGTAACACTCATCTGCAAAACCAAATCTCAGATCAGCCCTCTAGATCTCCAGATTTGCAAATAGGTCCAAGTTCCCGAAGTAGATCCTTGCAGATCAGTCCAAAACCTTCGCGAATCAGTCCAAACCGTGCAACCAGGCCCCTGTGCCATTTTCGACCACGACCAGGATCGTTCGACCGCGCCCCACCACTTTGCCTCGCTGTAGAACTCGCCGCCAGCGAAGATCCCACACTGCCACCACCACCGCCATGTAGCCACCACCTGTGCGCACCGTGCCGCCACTGTGGAGCAACCTCAGCCGCGCATGTGCCATGATTTCCCCGCGCGCGCGTGCTCCAACAGCAGCAAACCAGCGCCACGTTGCGGCCATGCCGAGACCAGCGATCCCATCGCCCTACTCCAGTCGGATTTAGCGTGATCCCCTCGTCTAGCAGAGTCGCTGCCGCGTCCCAACGCCGTGCACGCCGTCTCGATCCCGCCTCCGGTGTCAGTCACGCGCATCTGGTTTGATTTGCTTCAACTCCCGAGAGACCAGCCACTGCCTATATAAGCTTCCCCCTCGCCCAGCATCACTTCACACCATTCTAGCAGCTGCAAGCTTTAGCTCCTAGCACCAAAAGACAACCAATTTCCCAGCGCCGCCGTGAACACCTTCTTCTCCGGTGAGCTGTTTTTGAGGCCACCGTCGCCAGAGCAATTCACAGCAGCTCTCTCCAAACCAAAGCCACCAGTAAGCTTCCCTCATCCCCTTCCCCGTAACATAGCATTTAATTGGACCTCGGCGAACTCTAGCGCCGGCGATCATCGGAAAAGCCCAGAACCCCTGTTTCACCAATGCTGCCCGATTTAATCAAAATCAGCCCTCGTGCCAGTGGTAGAAATTGATCAGCACACTCCATTTAGCAAGCCTACCAATCTGGATTTCGAAATTGAGCTAAGATCATGGCTTTCCCCAGTTTGCGCGCCACCAGTGAGTCAGCTCTCGCCAGGCCACTCTGGTCATCCTCCGCCCAAATTAACTTCACCAGTAGTTTCCAAACTTCACCCTCTCACTCCCTGAGCAAGGAATCAAGTTCAAACCCTCCGTATCGAAAACGCCGAATTTATGTGTCATCTTCTCCAGCGCCGGTCACCGAAATTCTTCTCCGGCCGATCTAGCTCCGTACACCTTGTCCCTTGGATAGATTCTAGTACCCTGAGCAATATTGTGTGAGACCCCCATTTGAGGATCACCTTGGTAACCGCCCAGGTAGGTTACACACAGCAAGATGTCACACGAGCTCAAACCACACAAGCATAGTAATATCATTAAACAAGTATCAGGCCAACATGGCCAATATTACATAGCCAAAGCACCGAAAATGGCGCTAAGTAGAGTTGCTAAGAAAATAACTAGTTTATCAAAACCAGAATCGGTATCCAAGTACCGAACACACAACATAAAGCACAAAGCAACGACAAACAGCTTGACTTCCATCCGCAGCGGGGTTGGAGTGGCTTCTCCCACATCTGACTTGACTTGGTGCGCAATCCTTCTAGAACGTGGGCTCGCCCGGGGTACTTCCATCTTCAGGTGAGTACTCATAACTGAAGGAATCGGGATCCTCGAATCCCTCTTCTACAGTTGGATATAAATGCAAGGGTGAGCACTTGGTGCTCAGCAACACTCATTCCGGGGATTAATGCAATTGTACTTACATGAAGGTCAAACATATGATTCCGGGGTTTTAGTTTCATAAGGATAAAGATATGTAGATTTCCAAGTCATTTGTTCAGTAAAACAGTACTTTTGTCATGAAAATGATACTTTAAACATTAAACAGGTTTTCAATAAAACATTAGATGTAGTGGTCTCCCATGAGTCACTACTTTGTTAACCGCATTGTGAAAACATTCCAAAACATTACTTGTGCTATAACCCATGGATAACATCCACTACAAAAAGACTCCTGAACCTGGGAGTACAGAGTATCTGATACTTCTTTTACACTTTGCAAAGGTGTACCTCTTTTTAAATCCACTGGTTCACTCGGCTTTCAAGTCGGATCAGCTCCATGTGACTTATACACATGTGACAAGGCCGAGATCACACAACGCTTTTACAGTTCAGTATTAACAGTATCCCCGCCCGGTAAATAGACAGTTAAGTCACAAGTACCGTTGTGGGTCTTCCCCACTGCCTTACTTCCTAGCCTCTCTGGTCTATGTTCCCGTAGGACACATAGCCTTGGTCTATGTCCACGCGAGACATACGACCATTTAAGATTACAACCGCTCACGGCTTAATCAGGTCTAGGGCGCCTTCCTTCTTTTACGCCTTTTCCTCTCATCATTTTTCTGAACTCACATCACTCATGGCCGAACCTTGGCCTTCCAGTTTCCACGCGAGAAACCAGATCGTCAAACCATGCAGGGAACTGCTACTACCAAAAAGCTACTGAGTTGTGCCTGTCCCATACCAGGCAAGTGGTTGGTACGTTTACAATTCGCATAGAGACACAGCACAAGGTTCTTGTCCTTATGAACCAATAGTGAGGAACATTCACATTCCCTGGTGCGCACCGCACCCTCTCCATACAATCCAATCCTCACTATTGATCCCTTTTATCAGTTTTCTTGACAAAACGGTTTTGATCATAACTTCTCATGTATTTGACCATTTCAAGTTTAATGTGAATATTCAGTATATGAGTTCTAGGGTGACAAAAGCATATATACGAAGGTTCAATAACAAAAAGGGTTTCATGATCCATTAGGTAATATCTACTCATGTCATTCAAACATAACTTGTATTTCAATTAAGCATGCATAGTAAGAAACAGTGAATATACTTCATATGAAAATATTGGGTGAGACATGATCAAAGGAATGAGGCTTGCCTTGCGATGTTGGGTCTAAATACTCAGACGGATCTTCAGAGACTTCTTCCGCTCCTTCAGCTTCTAACTCTGCGGCAATCAACCAACACAAAAACACATACCATAAGCATACAGAAAATAGTTTCAATAGAAGTTATTAAGTAAATAAGTCATGCATGCAGGGGAAAAGGTTAGGGCAAGGTTACAAGGGCTCTGGTCGAAGAAACGGCTAAAAAGGATTGAACGTCGAAGGGTCGACATTCAGTTCATGGCTTTGGCATGGCTTCAAGCTAGTCTTAGGATGGTTTTCTGGAGAAGTGATAGAAGGGAAAGATGTAGATCTCAACTCCAGGATTCTAAAGGACAAGGTGGAATTTCAATTGCTCAACCAGAAGGGGCTGAACAAGGTCAATGCCAGTGGCTGACATGCACTGACATAGTGCTGGACATGGCCAGAAACTAGGGCATGACTTAACTTTTGATCCAGGGCTCCAATTGATGCAACACTTTGTCTGGGAGGTAGGCATTACTAACAGGAATAAAACACTCAACAGGGACAAGAGCTGAAAGTGGCCGGAGGGCGGCCAAATCCGGCGATGAACTGCGGTGGTGACATGGCACAGACACAGCTCTGGACAAACATTTGGCAAAGGCATAACTCACAACCTAGGCAGATCCAGGTGTCGAGCTAGTGGAATAAAATGCTCAGGGAGGTGAGGCGAAGCTAAGGGACAAAGTGGTGTCGGCTGAATCAGCCGGGAACGAATTCCGGCGACCGGCGCTGGAGAAGATGACACTGGAGCTCGGGGATTTTTGATACAGGGCGAATGAGCTCAATTCCAAGCCTGGGAATGATCTCTAGGGCACAACAAGGCTACTGGAGGGGTTAATTTCGTTGGAGATTGGCCGGAGGGGCTCGGCGACGAGGTGCGGCGAACTGGTGGACCTCCAGTTTGGGATTTCTTCGATTTGGACTCAATTGAAGATTTTGATTCTACAGGCTTGCTCTACTAAGCTTACTGATCAACTTCTTCTACAGAATCGAGGGTTAATTTGGGCTGAATGGGATAGCATTGAGGGAACAGGGGTTTTCTGGTTTTCCGGCGATCACCGGCGATGGGGATCGATCTGGTGCAATTGGTTGCTACTAAACAGAGAGGGGAACGAGGGGAACTCACTGGTGAACTTGGATTGGAGAAAGGGGCTGTGAAATGGGCTGGCACCGTGAGCTCACTCACTGGCTCGCCGGAGCAGAAGGTGAAAACGGCGAGAGCTCTGGAAAAATGCCTAAGTCCTGAGATGAGGCTTAAGCACAGTACTGGAGGGTTTAAATAGCTCCAAGGGCGGAGCTTGCGAGGGGAAAACGGCGCGAAACTTGTGCCGGGGACGAGACCGGCCGGGTGTAGCTGCGACAGCGGTGACCGGCGATGTGATGCGCTTCAGGCGGTATTGCAGCCTTGCTGTCCTTGTCGGGTGCATTGGAACTTCGTCCGGGACGGCGCAGATGCGGAGGCGACAACGTAGCTCCGGCAACGACACGTACACGCATGCAATTGCCACGGCAACGGGAGCGCGCGCGTGAAACGCTGCTGGAGCGCGGCCGTTTAACCACTGGACAAGGCGAAGCAATGGTGCTGGCACGTGCGCGCGGGGTGGCTCGGTTGTTCACAACACAGGCGACAATAAGCGGTGGCCGGCGGCGAGCAAACACGGCGAAAACCACGGCGCGGCAACGTCGACGTGCACTGGTCGAAAGCAACGACCAGGCGCTGGTCGAATGGACCTGAAAAGAAGTTTGGGCCGTTCTGCAATTTTTGAAACTTGCTCCAGGGACTGATCTGTGAGGAAAGTTTGAATAGGAAATGTACTTGATTGCAAATCTGGAGATCTAAGGGTCCGATCTGAAATCTGATTTCGCAGGTAAGTTGCAAAAGATTATTAGAACTTATCTGGCCAAAGTTTGGTAAGATCGGGCAAGATCTGAAGGGTTTCGACACAATTGGGGAAAAGAAGTTTAGGGTAAAATTAGGGTAATTAGGTTTCTGAGACGGCAAGGGTCGAAACTCAGTTTTAGGATGGGATTTTGGAGATGATCCCGAAGGGAAAAATGTTCTGAACAACATTTAGAAGGGAATGGCTGAATCAGATTAGGGTTTGGGGTCAAGATGTGGATTTTGGCTATTTTAGGGTTTGGCAAAACAGGGTGTTACCAATCTACCCACCTTAGAAACAATCTCGTCCTCGAGATTAGGGCAGGTCAGAAAATAGGAAGGGAAATTCTCGGCGGAGATCTTCTTCTTTTTCCCAAGTTGACTCCTCCTCTGAGTGATTGTTCCACTGGACTCTGCAGAATCGGAGGGTTCTTGACTTCAGCACTTTCTCTCTGGTTTCCAGAATTCTAACAGGGTATTCTTGACAAGATAAGTCTGGTTGAATCTCAATCTCTGCAGGAGATATCTGTTCTGTTGGTTTTCTCAAGCATTTCTTCAGCTGAGATACATGAAATACGTCATGAATTCCGGTCAGTTCTAGTGGCAATTCCAACTTGTATGCCATTTCACCTCGCTTTTCCAGAATTCGATATGGTCCCACATATCTAGGTTTTAACTTTCCCTTCATCTAGAATCTTCGAACTCCTTTGTATGGCATAACTTTGAGATACACATAATCGCCCTCTTCAAATGATAGCTCTCTTCTACGATTATCCGCATAGCTTTTCTGTCTAGATTGAGCTGTTTTCAGTTTTTCTTGTATGATCCTGACATGAGCTGTGGCTTCTTCTACCAACTGGGGTCCTAGATGTTGCTTTTGACCAATTTCTGTCCAATACAGAGGCGTGCGGCATCTTCTTCCATATAGAGCTTCATATGGTGCCATTTGTAGGCTTGCTTGGAAACTGTTGTTGTATGTGAACTCTGCATACGGTAGAAATAACTCGCAAGAGTCTCCATAATCCAAAACACAAGCCCTCAACATATCTTCCAAAATTTGGTTTACCCTTTCAGTCTGACCTCCAGTTTGAGGGTGGTAAGCGGTGCTGAACTTTAACTTTGTGCCCAGGGCTTTCTGCAACTCTTGCCAAAATCTTGAAATGAACTGGGCTCCTCTGTCAGAAACGATAGCCTTCGGCACTCCGTGCAGTACAACTATTCTGCTGAGATACAGCTCTGCTAAGTCCTTAGCTGTATATAGGGCCTTTACTGGGAGAAAATGTGCTACCTTTGTTAATCTATCTACTATGACCCATATAGAATCGAATCCTTTTTTCGTCCTTGGTAGTCCCACAATAAAATCCATTCCGATTTCATCCCACTTCCACTCTGGGATTTGTAGAGGTTGTAGCGGTCCCACAGGCTTTTGATGTTCTGCTTTCACTCTTTGGCATGTGTCACAAGTTGCGACAAACTTGGCAATTTCTCTCTTCATTCCTTTCCACCAAAAATTTTTCTTCAAGTCCTTGTACATTTTGGTGCTGCCTGGGTGTATGGAATATGGGGTTTCATGAGCTTCTTGCATGATCAAGCCTTTGATCTCGTTGTCATTTGGAATGCAGATACGGTCATCGTACCATAGAATTCCCTGTTCATCTTCTCGAAGGTTGGTTGTATCTTTGCTCTTCATGTCCTCCTTCATCTCTTGAAGGTCTGGGTCAATTGCTTGAGCTTGCCGGATCTTATCCTTCAACTCACATTCCATCTTTAGGGTAGTGATGGTTCCTTGGTCCACTAATTCCAATTGCAACCTTTCGAAGTCTTTGATCAGTTGTGTTGGCACTTCTAGCTGTGTTATCTGGTTGTAACGAGACTTTCTGCTCAAGGCATCAGCCACTACATTGGCTTTTCCCGGGTGATAGTGGATCTCTAGATCATAATCTTTGATCAGTTCTAGCCATCTTCTCTGCCTCATATTCAACTCCTGTTGCGTGAAGATATATTTCAGGCTCTTATGATCCGTGTAAATTTTGCACTTGCTGCCTAGTAAGTAGTGTCTCCATATCTTCAGTGCATGTACGACCGCAGCTAGCTCCAAATCATGTGTTGGATAATTGTCCTCATGAGGTTGTAGCTGTCTTGAAGTATAAGCTATCACTTTCCTTTCTTGCATCAATACGCATCCCAATCCTTGCTTGGAGGCGTCACAGTAGACTTGAAAATCCTTTTTGACGTCCGGTAGTATCAGGATTGGTGCAGTTGTCAGTCTTTTCTTCAATTCCTCGAAACTTCTTTCGCACTCTTCGGTCCAATTAAAAGAGGCGTTCTTCTTCAGTAGCTGGGTCAGCGGTTTGGTGATCTTCGAGAATCCTTCTACGAATCTTCGGTAATATCCCGCCAATCCCAAGAAACTTCTAACTTCTGTTGCGGTTTCCGGTTGTTTCCATTCGGTAACAGCTTGTATCTTCAACGGGTCCATAAATATTCCTTCTCCTGAGATGATATGTCCTAAGAAAGAGATCTTCTTCAGCCAAAAAGCACATTTGCTGAACTTGGCGTAGAGTTGGTGGTCTGCTAGTTTCTGTAGCACTATCCTCAGATGATATGTGTGCTCCTCCTCTGTCTTGGAATAGACGAGGATATCATCTACAAATACAATGATGCACTTATCCAGGAATTCCATGAGGATCTTGTTCATTAAATTCATAAATACCGCGGGTGCATTAGTTAATCCAAAGGGCATCACTGTGAACTCATGCAACCCGTATCTGGTCACGAAAGCAGTTTTAGGAATGTCGTGTTCTCGGATCCTTAACTGGTGGTATCCCGATCTCAGGTCTATTCTTGAGAACACTTCCGCTTCTCTGAGCTGGTCAAAAAGGTCATCTATCCTTGGTAAAGGGTATTTGTTCTTAATGGTCATGTCGTTCAGCTTACGGTAGTCTATGCAAAGTCGCATGCTACCATCTTTCTTCTTAACAAAGAGCACTGGGGCTCCCCATGGTGATGAGCTTGATCTAATGAATCCTTTTTCTTCCAATTCAGCTATCTGCTTCTTCAGTTCCTCTTGCTCATGACCTGTCATCCGAAACAACTTTCTAGCATACGGAGCGGATCCGGGTTTCAGTTCAATAGTGAACTCTATATCCCTATCTGGTGGTAATCCGGGAAGTTCTTCTAGAAAGACTTCTGGGTACTCATTGACAATCGGTACCTCTTCAAGCTTCACTTCCTCAATGCAGTTTAATCTCTGTAGGTGGTCACAGATTGGAGTTCTGTCTGCATGGAATGTAACTTGCTTTCCAATGGCATTTGTCAGGGTGATTGTTTTCTTCTCACAATCCATCAATCCCTTATGCTTGGCCAGCCAATCCATTCCAAGAATGACATCCAATCCTTGAAGGTTTAGAACTAGCATGTCTGCCAGGAATTCTAGATTGCCGATACAGAAGGCAACATTTCTACAGATAGAATTAACAATCATCCTAGCACCAGGTGACTGAATGATGATAGGATGCTCTAAAGCAACCACAGGCAAGTTATTACTCAACAAGCGATCTTTTGACATGAATGAATGAGTTGCACCGGGATCAAATAAAACAACTGAAATCTGAGAGGAGATCAAGAGTCTACCGATCACGACGTCAGTTCCCTCTCCTGCTTCTGCAGCAGTTACGAAGTTGAGTCTTCCTCCGGCGGTTGGTGTTCCTCTTCCTCTGCTGGTTTGGAATCTTCCTCCTCTGGCTTGTGGTGTTCCTCTGGCAATAGTTCGTGCAGGTGCAGGGGATTTGGCTGCCTGAGCTTTAGCCACGCTGGGAGGTAAATGCCGAAGTGGACAAGTCTCTCTGTGATGTCCTCTTCTGCCACAATGGAAACACTCTGCATTCTTCAGTGTACAATCTCTATAAAGGTGACTCCCTTTGCATCCGGGACATGTTAGAGTTGTTGGTGATGAAGTCCTCTGGGGTCTTGGAGGTGCTGGTGCTCTGAAAGCGGCTCTGGCATATGGCGCTGGTCTTCCTCGGCTAGAATTTCCTTGAAAAGGGTATGCTATACTTTTCCTCTTGCGGTCTTCTTCTACTATGCCTCTTTTCTCCTCCATCTTGAGCACTCGATTCACAAGGACTTGGAAGTCCGTGAACTCGTGCGTTGACAAGTGGTATTGATATGAGTTTTGTAGGCCTTCGCAAAATCTGTCGATCTTCCGCTCTTCTGTCATGATATCTTCAGGTGCATACCTGGCCAATTTGATGAATTCATGCAAATACTGCTTCACCGTCCTTCCTCCTTGCCTTAGATTCAAGAATTCTCTGCGTTTGGCTTGGATAGCTCCTTTGGGGACATGGTACTTACGGAACTGTTCCTTGAATTCATTCCAGGTAATGGAATTTTGATTAGGGTGTACCGTCTTGTAATTTTCCCACCATGCTGCAGCCGATCCTGTGAGCTGATGGGGTCCATACAGCAGCTTCTCTTCATCATTACACCTGACAGTGTCCAATTTCCTCTCAATTTCTCTTAACCAATCGTCTGCCACAATCGGGTCTTCAGTGCAGGAGAAAGTTGGAGGACGTGTCTTTCGAAAGTCTGTCAGTCTTGCTCCAATGTTCGAACCTTCCTCGCGGCGTGTTGCGGAGTTTTGCATCAACTGTTCCAGAATTTGACTCTGTACCTCTGCAGATCTCTGTCGGTTTTGCTCCATCCATATTAATATTTCCGTCAGATTTCCCCCTTGCGGTACTGAGGTCGATGAATTTGGCTGATCTGAGTCATCTCTAGTCCTTCTCATTGATGTGTTCCTTGGGGCTTCTTCCGAGCCTTGGATTCTACCTCTGGTGTTCACCATTCTGTTCTGACAAGATAATTGAGAAAAGACTACTAATTCAAGAGAGCACAGATTGAACACATGCTGAAATGAAAAGATCAACCCAAGAGATTGGATTGGAACATGCAATTGCTATTTTCAAAGGTTTTCAAAAGATACAAGGTTTTCACCTTTACAGCCTTAGAGTTACCAACAAACAATACAAACAAAGCAGCTACCACAACAAGAGCTAAAGGCTAACGATTACAAGGGCTAGAGCAGAAGGGTCAAGCTGAAGAGAAAACTAGGATCTCCTGTCGGTCCTGGAAGAACTGCAAGATTCCACTTCTTCGGGGTCTTCCTCTTCTTGATCTTCGTCGGCATCCATAGGGTCCCATTCCATATCATTGTCCTCTTCTTCCTCAGATGAATCGTTGGTGTTGCATGTAGCAATCTCTTTTCCTTTGCCTTCAGGAACTTCCTTCCCTTTTGCGAGAGTAGGATATTCTGGTGCAGGGGTGTTGATCACAATGCCACGCGAAGCAGGCGTGAAATAACCCAGGTAATCCCTAGGTCTTCCCACACTCTTGCGGGCTGTGAGTCTTATCTTCAAGCGGTTCTTCTTGTTCACCGATCCTTCGTCTTCGACTTCTCGTGCTCTGCTAGGTTCAGCCAACTCTTGAATCTGTTTCTCTTTCTCTTGGAGTTCTGAGCGGACCTTTGCAAGCGCTCCTTCGAGATAGTGACGGTCATCCCGAGCATTTTCATGCTCACGCAACAACCGAGTGTAGCTTGACTCCAAGACTTGGACTACATCTCTGGTTTTGGTCAGGATGGCGTCTCTCTGGTTGGTGGAGGGATGAACAGTTCGACGATACGATCCAGGAACTTGGTAGGGTACAAAGCAGAAAGGAGAACCTATAAGAAAATCATCGTACAGTTGGCGGATGGTACCTATAGCACGACGAGCAGCGTCTTGGATAGCATCTTCTTCTTCTTCTCTACGAGCTTCCTTTCTTGTTGATCCTCTCCCGATCTCTGGAATCTCGTACACAATCACCGAGGCACGAAAACCAAAAGGTCTACCATCTACTTCTTCTCGACGGACGCAGTAGACTGGTCGCTGGTTGTCTCTTGCTCCCAGAAATTGTAACATCATCCAAAGCATCAACGCCCATGATCCCAACTCGTCTCCGTGAATTAGCTTCTTACCAGGGGCCATCTGCGATGATGAGACACGGAACACTTAAAAGTAGGAAAATGGTTTTGAAAATTTTCAAATAGTACTCATTATGCTTTTCTTAAACAAATTAGGTTTTTCACAATTAGATTTTTACCAAATAATCTAGCGATTCTCTACTTTAGGGACGCCCATTCTAGTAAGGGTCACGACCTACAGTCAAGCTTGATGCTCTGATACCATTCGCTGTGAGACCCCCATTTGAGGATCACCTTGGTAACCGCCCAGGTAGGTTACACACAGCAAGATGTCACACGAGCTCAAACCACACAAGCATAGTAATATCATTAAACAAGTATCAGGCCAACATGGCCAATATTACATAGCCAAAGCACCGAAAATGGCGCTAAGTAGAGTTGCTAAGAAAATAACTAGTTTATCAAAACCAGAATCGGTATCCAAGTACCGAACACACAACATAAAGCACAAAGTAACGACAAACAGCTTGACTTCCATCCGCAGCGGGGTTGGAGTGGCTTCTCCCACATCTGACTTGACTTGGTGCGCAATCCTTCTAGAACGTGGGCTCGCCCGGGGTACTTCCATCTTCAGGTGAGTACTCATAACTGAAGGAATCGGGATCCTCGAATCCCTCTTCTACAGTTGGATAAATGCAAGGGTGAGCACTTGGTGCTCAGCAACACTCATTCCGGGGATTAATGCAATTGTACTTACATGAGGGTGAAACATATGATTCCGGGGTTTTAGTTTCATAAGGATAAAGATATGTAGATTTCCAAGTCATTTGTTCAGTAAAACAGTACTTTTGTCATGAAAATGATACTTTAAACATTAAACAGGTTTTCAATAAAACATTAGATGTAGTGGTCTCCCATGAGTCACTACTTTGTTAACCGCATTATGAAAACATTCCAAAACATTACTTGTGCTATAACCCATGGATAACATCCACTACGAAAAGACTCCTGAACCTGGGAGTACAGAGTATCTGATACTTCTTTTACACTTTGCAAAGGTGTACCTCTTTTTAAATCCACTGGTTCACTCTGCTTTCAAGTCGGATCAGCTCCATGTGACTTATACACATGTGACAAGGCCGAGATCACACAACGCTTTTACAGTTCAGTATTAACAGTATCCCCACCCGGTAAATAGACAGTTAAGTCTCAAGTACCGTTGTGGGTCTTCCCCACTGCCTTACTTCCTAGCCTCTCTGGTCTATGTTCCCGTAGGACACATAGCCTTGGTCTATGTCCACGTGAGACATACGACCATTTAAGATTACAACCGCTCACGGCTTAATCAGGTCTAGGGCGCCTCCCTTCTTTTACGCCTTTTCCTCTCATCATTTTTCTGAACTCACATCACTCATGGCCGAACCTTGGCCTTCCAGTTTCCACGCGAGAAACCAGATCGTCAAACCATGCAGGGAACTGCTAATACCAAAAAGCTACTGAGTTGTGCCTCTCCCATACCAGGCAAGTGGTTGGTACGTTTACAATTCGCATAGAGGCACAGCACAAGGTTCTTGTCCTTATGAACCAATAGTGAGGAACATTCACATTCCCTGGTGCGCACCGCACCCTCTCCATACAATCCAATCCTCACTACTGATCCCTTTTATCAGTTTTCTTGACAAAACGGTTTTGATCATAACTTCTCATGTATATGACCATTTCAAGTTTAATGTGAATATTCAGTATATGAGTTCTAGGGTGACAAAAGCATATATATGAAGGTTCAATAACAAAAAGGGTTTCATGATCCATTAGGTAATATCTACTCATGTCATTCAAACATAACTTGTATTTCAATTAAGCATGCATAGTAAGAAACAGTGAATATACTTCATATGAAAATATTGGGTGAGACATGATCAAAGGAATGAGGCTTGCCTTGCGATGTTGGGTCTAAATACTCAGACGGATCTTCAGAGACTTCTTCCGCTCCTTCAGCTTCTGACTCTGCGGCAATCAACCAACACACAAACACATACCATAAGCATACAGAAAATAGTTTCCATAGATGTTATTAAGTAAATAAGTCATGCATGCAGGGGAAAAGGTTAGGGCAAGGTTACAAGGGCTCTGGTCGAAGAAACGGCTAAAAAGGATTGAACGTCGAAGGGTCGACATTCAGTTCATGGCTTTGGCATGGCTTCAAGCTAGTCTTAGGATGGTTTTCTGGAGAAGTGATAGAAGGGAAAGATGTAGATCTCAACTCCAGGAATCTAAAGGACAAGGTGGCATTTCAATTGCTCAACCAGAAGGGGCTGAACAAGGTCAATGCCAGTGGCTGACATGCACTGACATAGTGCTGGACATGGCCAGAAACTAGGTCATGACTTAACTTTTGATCCAGGGCTCCAATTGATGCAACACTTTGTCTGGGAGGTAGGCATTACTAACAGGAATAAAACACTCAACAGGGACAAGAGCTGAAAGTGGCCGGAGGGCGGCCAAATCCGGCGATGAACTGCGGTGGTGACATGGCACAGACACAGCTCTGGACAAACATTTGGCAAAGGCATAACTCACAACCTAGGCAGATCCAGGTGTCGAGCTAGTGGAATAAAATGCTCAGGGAGGTGAGGCGAAGCTAAGGGACAAAGTGGTGTCGGCTGAATCAGCCGGGAACGAATTCCGGCGACCGGCGCTGGAGAAGATGACACTGGAGCTCGGGGATTTTTGATACAGGGCGAATGAGCTCAATTCCAAGCCTGGGAATGATCTCTAGGGCACAACAAGGCTACTGGAGGGGTTAATTTCGTTGGAGATTGGCCGGAGGGGCTCGGCGACGAGGTGCGGCGAACTGGTGGACCTCCAGTTTGGGATTTCTTCGATTTGGACTCAATTGAAGATTTTGATTCTACAGGCTTGCTCTACTAAGCTTACTGATCAACTTCTTCTACAGAATCGAGGGTTAATTTGGGCTGAATGGGATAGCATTGAGGGAACAGGGGTTTTCTGGTTTTCCGGCGATCACCGGCGATGGGGATCGATCTGGTGCAATTGGTTGCTACTAAACAGAGAGGGGAACGAGGGGAACTCACTGGTGAACTTGGATTGGAGAAAGGGGCTGTGAAATGGGCTGGCACCGTGAGCTCACTCACTGGCTCGCCGGAGCAGAAGGTGAAAACGGCGAGAGCTCTGGAAAAATGCCTAAGTCCTGAGATGAGGCTTAAGCACAGTACTGGAGGGTTTAAATAGCTCCAAGGGCGGAGCTTGCGAGGGGAAAACGGCGCGAAACTTGTGCCGGGGACGAGACCGGCCGGGTGTAGCTGCGACAGCGGTGACCGGCGATGTGATGCGCTTCAGGCGGTGTTGCAGCCTTGCTGACCTTGTCGGGTGCATTGGAACTTCGTCCGGGACGGCGCAGATGCGGAGGCGACAACGTAGCTCCGGCAACGACACGTACACGCATGCAATTGCCACGGCAACGGGAGCGCGCGCGCGAAACGCTGCTGGAGCGCGGCCGTTTAACCGCTGGACAAGGCGAAGCAATGGTGCTGGCACGTGCGCGCGGGGTGGCTCGGTTGTTCACAACACAGGCGACAATAAGCGGTGGCCGGCGGCGAGCAAACGCGGCGAAAACCACGGCGCGGCAACGTCGACGTGCACTGGTCGAAAGCAACGACCAGGCGCTGGTCGAATGGACCTGGAAAGAAGTTTGGGCCGTTCTGCAATTTTTGAAACTTGCTCCAGGGACTGATCTGTGAGGAAAGTTTGAATAGGAAATGTACTTGATTGCAAATCTGGAGATCTAAGGGTCCGATCTGAAATCTGATTTCGCAGGTAAGTTGCAAAAGATTATTAGAACTTATCTGGCCAGAGTTTGGTAAGATCGGGCAAGATCTGAAGGGTTTCGACACAATTGGGGAAAAGTAGTTTAGGGTAAAATTAGGGTAATTAGGTTTCTGAGACGGCAAGGGTCGAAACTCAGTTTTAGGATGGGATTTTGGAGATGATCCCGAAGGGAAAAATGTTCTGAACAACATTTAGAAGGGAATGGCTGAAGCAGATTAGGGTTTGGGGTCAAAATGTGGATTTTGGCTATTTTAGGGTTTGGCAAAACAGGGTGTTACATATTGTCCAGTAGCTCGACCTCTGAATCGACCTGAATCAAGAGATATTCCAATGCCAAGATCACTGTCTTGTAGCTCAGTTTATATCCTGGCCACCGTGTTTACTCACCGGATTTGGCCGCCCTCCGGCCACTTTCTGCCCTTGAGCCTGTTGAGTATTTTGTTACTGTTATCAAGGCCTAACTCCCAGACAAAGTGGTGCATCAATTGGAGCCCTGGGTCAAAAGTTATTCCATGCCCTAGTGAAGCCCTTTTGTGATTGAATATCCCTGCACCCTTGTCACCCCAGAATATCATGCTTAGGCTATACTATGCTCAAGATTATATGTTAAGTGTTAAATGGTCACATGTGAGAAAAGCAATTCAAAACCCCTTTTGTGAAAGAAAATGTGATTGGAATCGATAGTGAGGATGGTTTGATTGGATGGCGCTGTGTGCGCACTGGGAGTATGAAAGACTCCTCACTAAAGATTCATAAGGACTAGAACCTTGTGTTGTACTTCCATGCGGCATGAAAAACGTACCAACCACTTGCCCGGTATGGGACGGGCGCAACATAGTAGCTTTCTCAGTATTAGCTTTTCCCTGCAATGGCTGTTGGTCCGGTTTCTTGCGAGAAACTGGTGGACCACTGAGGGCCATGAGTGATGTGAGTTCAGAGAAATTATGAGAGGAAAAGGTGGAAAGAAGGAAGTCGCCCTACGCCTGATTAAGTCGTGCGCGGCTGTAATCAAAAGAGGCTATGTGTCTTGCGAGAACATAGACCAAGGCTAGGAAGTAAGGCAGTGGGGAGGACCCACATCGGTAATGAGGACTGGAATGTCTATTTACTAGGCAGGGAATTGTTAATGCTAGGATTGTAAACTGTTGTGTAATCTCAGCCTTATCACATGGGTAAAAGTTGCATGGAGCTGATCCGACTTGAAAGTTGAGTGATCGGTGGATTAAGGTGGTCACCTTTGCAAAGTTATAAAAAGTATCGGATACTCTGAGCTCCCTGGTCATGGAGTCTGCGCGTGGTGGATTCTATCCACGTCGATGCAGCACAAGTAGCTTTTGGGAAAGTTTTTCATAAAATGTGAATAAAGTGGTGACTCATGGAAGACCGCCACGCATAACATCTTCTGAAAATCTAGCTTAGGATTTTAAAAGCCTCGGTTTTGAAAACAAAGACCTTTTCTTCAAATTAAGAGTGAAAATCTATTCTATTCCTATATATAAAGACAAGACCTCTTTCCTTGAAAACCCCTCATCTATGTACCTGCATTCTCATAACGAGACTTGCTGAGCATCGTGTAAAAACATGCTCATCCTTGGCTTTTCACACAAATTCAGAAGAAAGGATGTGAGGATCCTGATTTCTTTAGCCTTGAGCATCAAGAAGAGGAAGGAACCTTTCCAGACGATTTGAGCTTCTAGGAGGGTCATGCGCCAAGTTGAGTCCGATGTGGTGAAGGCCCGAGCCGAACCGCTGTAGAAGGCAATGAAGACCTTTGTTGTTGCTTTTGTGTTATATTTCTGTGTTCGGTACCTCGATACCGATTCTTTTTTTTATTCTTGATTTTGAAAAAGTCCCTACTTTTGTATCAACTTTAATTAATGCCATTCTTGGCATTATGATAATGTAATAGTGGTCCTCGTGACCTTGTACTTGTTTTATCTATTTGCTTTATTGTTTAAAGTAAATCCTGTTGTTGTGAGCTTGTGATGTACCTTTCTGAGTGCAATCCACCTGGGTGGTTGCCACCGGATTCCTCAAATGAGGGTCCCACACTAGCTGCAAGTCAAACTGACTTTGTTCTAGATTCAGCCAAGGCTAAGACCACTCCTTGACTAGCATTTTGTATTTTTACTTTTTTTTAAGTGATGACAAACAATTAATGAAAAATTTGTTCTTATGTCAATTTTCCAATTTTCCAGCACGTTCTTGGAGTACTATCTTCTGTCTTTCTTTATCTTTCTTTAGCTTTTGGCGACCATTCGAACATAGAAAGGTATGTTCACTGTGTGTGATAATGGAACGACGTGATGATATAACGATTATCGCGGGGTGATTAAGTACGAACATGGGAGCGGCAATCTTTGGCGGGAGGGAGAACAGTTATCATAGTCGGTTATGAGATCAAAACCGTCTGTGATAGTCAAGCATGGTCTTGATCTCCAAACCATCTGGTATTACAGGTGGTTTTGATGTCAGAATCGACTATGATAGTCCTAACAGTGTCCGACACTTCGAATTCTCAATGGCGTGTCAGTTTGGGTTCTGATGTTCCCGTAGTGCCCTAGCCTGGGAACACAAAATGTCGCCTTGGAAATTCTATAAATAGCTTGTTCTTATAAATAGCTTGTTTTTCACTAATGATGAAAAACAATTAATGAAAAATTTGTTCTTATGTCAATTTTCTAATTTTCCAGCACGTTCTTGGAATATCACAGACGGTTCTGATTTAAAAACCATCTATGATAGTTATATCATAGATGGTTTTAAGGTAAAAACCGTATGTTAGATCACTGTTTGAAGTCAGACAGTTCTGATTCAAAAATTGTCTGTGATAGTTCTATCATAGATGGTTTTCACATCAAAACCATCTGACATGATAACCATCTGTGATATTTCTATGATAGTATTGTATTACAGATCGTTCTGACATGATAATCGTCTGTGATAATCTGTGATAGTTCTACACAAATACGCCAGTTCACACATTCAAGTACATGACTGAAACAACAATACAAATACACAAATACACCAATTCACACATTCAAGTACATGTCCCAAATAGCAATACAAATACACAAATATACACCACTACAAATACACCAATTCACGCATTCGATGTATATTACAAAAGTAACATATGAAAAAGAACCTTTGCAATCAAACAACAAATGTAACTACCAACTACAAGTTAGATATGATACATCACAAATACATTCATCTGAAACAGCAAATGTATGAACCACGTTTCACTGAACCATACGAGTTCAGTTCAGAGGCGCCCGAGGAGCTGGAACTGGAGTTGAGTTACATTTGTATTGGTGATCTCTTCTGGCTCAAACTCAACTCATCAATGCAAATCAACTCTACTCAACTCAACTCAACACAACTCAACTCAGTTGAGTTGAGTTGCGTTGAGTTGGGTTGAGTTGAGTTTGAGCCCGGGGATTCGACCAATACAAATGTAATATGCTATCTATACTACCTGATTTGAGAAACACGCCGGGCTTGAGGATCTTCTTGACCGAGCCAACTATGATCTCACCCTTCACATCATTCCAGCTCTCGACGGTGATATTCACCCTTTCTTTCGCCAACAAGTCAACGTAGGTAGCATACTGCGATGAAGAACTGTGAACTATTGTCCATGGACCTGCACAGAATCATATTGAAAAGAAGACATATAAAAATGGAAGATACAGGAATCACAGAATAATTGCCATCATAGGATTAGGATAATCGAACAATACCGAAATTTTACTTGCCTTGCTTGCAATGCCAAAATCTAGCAGAGGGCGTTGAAGCTATGATCGATCTTGGACTTCATTCACCAGAGAAACTAGTGGCCATCGATGGTGGTGTGGTGGCCATCAATGGAGGTTACGGGTTAGGGCTTGTCGTGCCCAAGGAGAAAAAGAAGTGGAACGGTTTGACTAGAAGCAAAACTCCAGGGAACAAGTATTTGTAGAAGTTGAACGATTCCACTTCAAGCAAAATTCTAGGGCGTATTACAGACGGTTAGAACCTCAGAACCATATGTGATAGTGAAGCAGACGGTTTTGATCTCCCAACCGTCTGTGATATTCTAATTATCACAGGCGGTTCTGATTGAAAAACTATCTATGATAGTGAATACAAATACAAAAATATCCACCAAGACAAATACACAAATATACACCAATAAAAATACACCAAGTTATCTGACGAGGATTGACACCCGAGTCAGTTCAAAATAAATGCATGATTGGTTCAAGATAAATTCGAGCCAGACACGTGCCTGGTGGTGCGAACTCAAGTCATTCGGAGAAGCATCAGCCCGAGATCGCGAACTACACGCGATCATACCACAGTCCTTACGCGATCAGACCACAGCTAGTGCGCGGTTAGGAGTCCGTATGTTGTGCACAGACAGAAGGCTGAGGGTGTTGCGCGGTCAGCCCACATCACGCGGTCAGAGCACTTTCGACCAGGGAACGTGGGATTAACTTCTGCTACAGGAATATCCCAAGTATCCCGAAGATTCTTCCACGTAGAGGAGCAACCGTCAGGAGGTTAATACGTGCAGTTATCCACGAATAACACGTGTTAAACCTGCGTGGGAGTTAAGAGCGGTTTTCCAAACCGCATCTAAGCAACTGTTTGATGCAGTTACGACTTGGTGCCCTTTCGACCAGTATAAAAGGGCGGCATGGTGTATCAAACAGGGGGAGATCATCTCTGATAAAAACGAGATACAACACATCTCAAAGATTCAAGCAGCCAAGACTACGGCCTAGATTAGATAGCTTCCATAAGCCTTCCAGGCTTCTTTTTGTACACTTGCATAGGGAAAACCTTCGCCTCTGAAGGTCTTTCTCCACCACTCTGTAAATCTTTACTACACATAGTGAAATCCCAACACGACGTAGGGCTATTACTCCCACCATCGAGGGCCCGAACCTGTATAAACTTCTCTGTGCTCCAGTTCTCCATAATTCTACATACCTTCCCGGAGGGTCACCCTGAAAGGTCTCACTATTTATAAATTCTGCATAAGTTCGGCTAAGGACCCTGAGTCCGAATCGTCGACATTATCACAGACGGTTTGAGGTCAAAATAGACTGTGATAGTGAAGCTGACGGTTTTGACCTCGGAACCTTCTGTGGTATTCTAATTATCACCGACGGTTCATATCTCAAAACTGTCTGTGATATCTCTTTCATAGTTCTACACCGATATTACTGACGGTTTTAAAGTGAAAACCGTCAGTGATAGTTTGTTATTACAGACGGTATGATACTAGAACTATCTGTATTGAGCCCACAGGGTATAAAACGTCTTTTAGTGGTTGTCGTACATTCTTGCTCGACATACTATCCAGTTAGAAGAGATCTGGTGCAAGGAAGAGCAATATCTCAAAAGGGGAGCATTAGGAAAACTCAAGATCGAAAGAGCACTGTGCAAAATAGTGGAGTAAGCATAGAAGTTTTTCATGAGGAGTTCAGCGAGACAGGCCCAACACGGGTAGTATGTTGATTGAACTCGTGCGACAGGTTCATAGAAGAAATTTGGGAGGTCGATTACGAACTGTTCAAGATTCCCCTTTTCGATGCTGATGGGTCCAAATCCCACAGGGTGTGAAGGTTGACAGTTACAGTTTCACTTATGTGGATCTCGATCGAGTTGCTTATAAAGATGAGTCATTCATACTTGGAAAGCAAGCCATTTAGGTCATTTATGTCATTGACCAGGCCAATAAGAACTGGCACGTCGTCCTTCATCACAAGAGAAGGATTGTTGGAGTTGAAAATGTCATAGGAGAAGAAGAATACAATTGATGAGATGCCTCCATTTCGAGATGGCGTATAGGTCAATACTGAAGACACCGACGAAACCAATTCTGTGCGTATGGATCACCAGGAAAGGTTATACTTTAAAGGTAATCAATCGTCCTTATCTCTCTGGTTCCATCGGTATAGCTTATCCTCTAATTCTTGACTTTGCAGGTCTACGGCAAGTGGAAAGTTGAGGATAACATGGGTGTGTACGTACGTATGTGCAAATTGTCGGTCAAAGTCCCCATTTGTATTTAAAATTTATTTGAGCATGCTCCGATCTACATGGGATTATTAAGGTTGTAACCTATTTTCGGAGAATTTGGACTTCATTTGCAATATCTGAGTGTCCGAGTGTCTCTCTCCTGATATTATCAAACATACAGCACAAAATTGCTTCCAACTTAAAATTTCTTCACCAAAATCTTTCAAACTTGATTTCGCTACACTCTAAATATGTCTCTTGAGGTTTCCACCAAGTTTTCGAGCATTTGGACATCATTTGCATAGATTTGAGGCTTTTTTGATATTGAAATTTTAGTATTCAGAGTTACAGAGTTTCAGATTGTAAAGCACTATCAAGACAATTATGAGCTAAGAACTGTCTAATAGACAACTATCACAGACGGTTCTGAGGTCAAATATGTCTGTGATAGTTGTCTATCATAGACGGTTATGAGGTCAGAATCGTCTGTGATAGTTGTCTATCACAGACGGTTCTGACCTCATAACCGTTTATGATAGTTGTCTGTTAGACCGTTCTTAGCTCATACCCGTATGTGATAGTGCCTTACAATTTGACAGTTCTGGAGCATTGGATAGGCAACTATCACAGATGGTTCTAAGTTCACAATTGTCTGTGATAGTAATATATCACAGATGGTCTGAACTCAGAACCGTCTGTGATAGACTATCAGACTGTTTTGAGATCAGAACCATCTGTGATAATCTCTCTACATAGTTTAAGTCGGGCTTTGTCCCGCTCATTTCCACACTTCGTGACTCTTCACTTCACTTGCCCTAGCTCTCCAGTAGTTGCACACATTGTCTCTCTCTGGCCTCCCACCATCCGACGCGATCATCTCCATCGCCTCCCCACCCTTCGGTACGATCACCTCCGGCGCCTCCCCACCGTGTCTACCATTCTTGGTAAATTTTAAGTATATGGGTTTTATCAGTAATTTGTCTTGGTATTGCTCACAATTTTATGATAATCTTAGTCAATTTCAAATTTACGAACAGTTAATGTTGATTTTTTGAACTATGCTCGTCAGTTGTGCTAGTCTAGGTCAATTTACAAATAGTTTTGGGATATTGATTTGATATTTGTTTTGGATTTAGTTATACATGTTTAGTAGTTTCAAATTTAGTTATAAAATTATTAGTTTTAGATTTACTTACACAGTTCTCTCTTTCACTTATGTTAGCAACTGATATGTATGGTGATGAAATGAACCAGTTGGGGAGCCAGAGTGACCTCTCTGGCGATGAGACGCCTGGGCTGGAGGTCGCCCCATCCACCGTGACCCAGTCGCAGAAGAGAAAGGGGCAAGGCCAGATGACATGCGCGCGTCTCGACAGGAGGGAAAAGCAGGACATGCAGTTCAACTACAACGGGGTGCCAGAAGCTTCGGAGAAACTAGTTCGTCTATACCGCTCACTATCTGGCAAAGTGGCAAGGGAGAGGGTGCCCATCACCACCTCCGAGTGGGGTCAAATGCCTCGAGAGTGCAAGGATGAGCTGTAGGAAGAAGTGCAAGTGGGGTTTCACATTCCCGAGGATCACTAGTTCACCATCCGCCGGATGACACTGATGTCAATAAACAAGGTGTGGAGGAACTTCAAGAGCTATCTTGTCAAGCACTGTATGAAGGAGTCGAAGACCCCCTTCAATGACTACCATTTTGTGACTCCCGAGGCATGGCAGCAGTTCGTAGAGATGAAGGGCGCTCCTAAGTTCCAGGCGCTTCGTGAGAAAGGCAAGGCTAACCAGGACAAGAATATGCACCCACACAGACTAGGCACCAGTGAGTTGGGGAAGAAGGCATTGTGGAGGAAGTCGGACGAGGAGGCTTCCTAGTCTTTGGCCTCCAGTCCTTATGCGGGCATAACGGACGTGCGCGCCACAATTGGTGCCAAGCAAGATCGAAGATGACCTCCTCCGGAAGCATCTCGGTGAATAACGTTGCAGATAGGGATTTGATCGACCAGCTGGTAAGATCTCTAACTTTGTAGGATTACTTACTATCATCGTAACACGCATGCAATGGGTTGTGTTGCTAAGTTATCCTGTTGCAGGCGGCGCTGAGTGTGCAGGCAGCATCCGGAGTGTTCAACCCTAGTAAGGATAGGGATATCTTCACGACAACTGATACCACCTAAAATGGGGCCTCGCAAGCGGACGAGGTCACAGTAGAAGGCGAGTATGTCGTTCTCTCCCAAAGGACTAGATGAGAGCAAAATATGTCTAACTAAATCCAAATCAGAAAAATCAAACAAAACCGCCAAGAGGGATGTGGGTTGGTTCACCTCGACTCGTCTCACCGACTAGAATGCAACTATCAGAAATCAAATTCTGAACTCATACTCTAGGCCAGCGGTGAATAAAATTCGTATGCTGAGTGAACACTACCGTGTGAAAGCAATTCAGGCGGAGAAGATTAACAGAAACAGATTCCCAAGAGACTACACACAGCAATCCAAACCTAACCGAACCAAGTTGTCAAGCAGCAAATTGGGTTCAGTTTTCTGTACATCATGTGACCAGAGGAAACAAAAACCGTCTATACAATTGAAATGATCCAATTTAGTTTAATCAAGTCAATCCAGCTCCCAATCAGAGGTATAGTTCAACTTAAGTAGCAAAACAAATTCGAAACAGAACTCATACAAATCCAAACACAAGAACTCTAGCAGATTCAGTAAACTCCTGAAATCAATGCAAACAGTTCACACCTCATTTGATTCATCACAATTCAGGTCTAGTTCCCTTTTCTGTACATGCATCACAGGAAGACAATTTGGGGGTGAAGGAGAGAAAAAGAGTCAGAGAGAGAGGAATCGTTGCCCATTTGGATGTGGACTTGGTGAAGAACGCCGGCGACGAAGACAGTGCCAAACAGAGGGAGTTGCCGTCGAAGTGGCCGAGGTCGGAGAAGAAGACGAGGAGGGAGATGGCCACAGGACCTCGGCGAGGATGGAGGATGGCGCGGCACCTGCTTGGTGTAGATTGCCACGGCTGGAGGATGTGGATCAGTGGTCAGGGGCGGCTATGGCGGCAACATACCTGGAGATCTGGTGCCGGAGACCGGTCCGGGTGTCGTGGAGGCGCACGGCGCGGCAGGAGGCACACGGCGCGGTGAGTGGTGAGGACGGCGGTGGCGTGGAGTGGTGAGCTCGGGGGCTGTGGCGCGATGGAGATCACGGCGCTGTGGAGGCGCCGCACCGGAGCACGAAGGGAGCGCAGGAGAGGCGGCACACTGGAGTGGATGCTGGATCCGGCGAAGGCGTGGCTTGGCGGGAGCTTCGCGGTGGTGCGCTAGATCGGGAGGTGGTGCGTGAGTGCCGCGAGGAGAGCGGCGGCTTGGGCGGCGCCGGTGGAGAGGAGATGCTACGGCGGCGCGAAGGCGCGGTGAGCACAGATCCGGCGGCGGGCGGTGGAAATCGGACGGCGCTGGCGGCTGCTCCGGAGTCGTGACGGTGTGGAGAGCAATGTGGCAGCGGCTATGGTGGAGATTGGGAGAATGGGGGATCTGGAGTAAGAAAAAGACAGAGAAAAGGAAGAAGACGGGGAAAAATAGGGAAGGCAGAGAAGAGGTTCGCCGTGGAAGAAAACAGGGAGAAAAGTGAATGGAGCACCGCCGGCGTATGGCCCGGCCGCCGGCGGCGAGGTGGAGGGAGGTGTGGAAGAGTGATTCGGGGAAGAAGAAGAAAGGAGTAAAAAACTAAATGCCGGGCTCGAATCCTCAGATGGCCGGCGGCTGGACAAAAAAGGAAGAAGGTCCTTTTGCAGAAAAGCCCTCGAGGTTTTGGAGATTTAGAACTGAGACCTCGTGGCTAGGGTTTGGGATTCCGGGCCCCCGGAGACTCCGATTTCGGTGCGGTCAAATCCTATGCGTTCGCGAGAATGCGCACTTTCATCAGGAATCGTCCGATGGTCAGAAAAAGTCGATGAGGCGCGACCGCTAGCCAGAAATCCATCCGATTCGCGCCGACCTGCGATAAAAATTGGAAAAACAAGTAATCCGGTCGATTTGGCGACAAATCTGGAATAATATAGACATATGCCGAGGTTAATGACTGATATGCGCAAAAATCATGGGGAAAATATACAGAAATATAAGACGAATCAAGTAAATATCATCCCCCCAAGCTTAATTCTTTGCTTGTCCTCAAGCAATGTGACAAGAAATAAATCCAAGGAGTCAAGCAAGCAAACAGATGTCATGAAAGAGTAAAATACAGCGTATAGTAAGCTCGGCAAACTAAGATGTGTATCAAGCGCTCAACCATCTAATAATTGCACTGAAATTGCAAGTAACTAGCTTAGTTCTAGCCACGGAGGAAATAAGAATGCCTAATTCTACTCATACCACCTACATCCATACGTGTATATAGAAATTCAAAGTGAGCATAAACAATACACAAGCATCGAAGAACTACAGTCTCCATAAACATCAAATAAGCAGTTTCAACCTTATTAATTTTTGAGCGCTCTTCATTTGAAAAACAAAATCTGGTGCACATGTAAGTCTCTACCCTTTGACTTATTTAGGCGGATCTCTCCGTACTTCGCTCTAGGGTAGGTAGTCCACTAGAGAGTTTTATAAACATGCTCATGAGTCAAAAGATGTAGCGGGAAGGCTTGTGCACTTATTAGATTTGAAAATGTGCAAACCATGCTTACATACCAAATACTCAGAGGAGCAACGAAGCAGAAGAGTTTCTATTCAAAAGAAAAGAAAATTTGGCAGTGTCTACAAGGTAGAAAACGAACAAATGCGACCTTATTAGCAAGATTTTTTTTTTTTTTTTTTTAAATCTGGTTTACACAAGTTAAATGATTGTTTAGGAGACTCGTGTTCTAAACATGTGTGTAGAGATCAGGTTCACAATTGACATTTCAGTATACAAGATAGAATGCGGTAATAAAGATATCAGTAAGCATTCGAATTTCCACAATATCCACAACGAAACTAAGTACAAGCAGTTTTAGTACCATTAGAAGATGATTAGTCACGATTCAACCTATAATAGATTGTCGAGCTACTAAAGCATGCAATAAAAAAAAAACTCAACACGACATGCAAGAGGCTCCAAAAGCCAAATGAGAACAATGAAACGCAAAATGAAAGCACATGTAGTCATAACCACAACAATCACATATGGATACAAATCCGCACAAGTCTAGAATTTCCAGAAAATTTTGACATGACCTTTCTAGATTTTTCTTGCAATCCAAACAACACAAGTATACAACAGGTCATATCAAAACATAAACAAGCCCACAAGGCTGGATAGAGATCATTCACAGCATAAAATAAACAATTTCATACCACAGATCTCATACATGAGCACAAACTTGCACATAGAAGCTCAATTTTGAAAAATTTGACCCAGATTTTCAGAATTACAGCACAACAAGAAATGCATTCTCCCCCCAAGCTTAAATGGTTGCATAGTCCGCAATGCAACAACATGAGATGAACACATGGAGATGGGAACACAAAATAAATTTCATGCACAAGGGTCATATGAGAGGTCCGCAATAGCTCACCGGGTGAAGGATGAAGACGATGACGCTACGATGAGCCATCCAAAGTATCCCAAATGTGCCAAGCCGCCATATGAGGATGATGCCCTGAAAGAACAACCAAAGAAGAAACTAAGAACAATCCTACAAAATAAAGGAAAATAAATAACAAAAAGAAAGAAAGAGAGAAAACACTCGGGTTGCCTCCCGAGAAGCGCTTCTTTTAGGTCGGAAGCTCGACCCTCAAAGGATATAGCGTTGAAGCGTGAGTGCGGAAGGAGAGGCAAGTATGGGACGTAGTAGAAGCTCCACGTCCACCCTCCTGTCAGAAGCAGCATGATGGGAATCCTCCAGGGTCCCAGGGAATGTCGACTCGGAGCAAGTGTGCTCGCGGTCGAGAAGCCACACGTGCTAACCTGCAAATAAGATAAAGAAAGACCAAGCACGTGTGTATGGTAGGGACAAAGCCGTCCAGAAGGTCAGCTGACGAAAATCCTTTCCCGTAGATCGACTGACTATACATATCATGAGGATGGCATATAATGATGCAAGATGAATGACAACTCAAAGGAATATGAATAACCTCGTCAGAACTAAACAACTCATAATGATACGAGAGGGGTTTTGAGTCTACCTGAATAGTGGATAGCGTGAAGTTTGGGGTAGGAAGGACCTCCACGGGGGTCGTGTCTGGTAGATCAGGATGAACTGGCACCCCTATGTCAGAAGGAAGTCCCTCGTCAGCAAATATGAATGTCTCCCTCTCGATCTCGTGGCTCAAGGAGTGGTCCAGAAGGTCTGCAACATCGAAACTGACACTCTCCATCTCTGGTCCTGCTGTCGATGGATCATCAAAAGAAAATGGCCCGAATGGACGCAGAGGTGTCTGGAAAATAAGCTCTCCATCATCATCATCAATCATGATCAAATCAATAGGAGGCGGAGGTGATTGATGCGACGTCGAAGAAAGAAACTCGGGTCGAAGCTCGTCGCTCAATACTGTGGTCTCTCCGTGAGGGTCTCCAAGATAGGTGTCATGGGCGGGCTCCGGGACACTCAACGGAGGTGTGGCCTCAAATGTAGGTACTTGAGATGGCAAGATGTGGACTGGATCTCGATATCCTCTGAACTCAGCTATGCAAGATCGCACACCCTGCATCTCAGCCCGCAATAGTTCCACATCCCTTGAATGCTGGGTCATGAGTCGCTCAGATTGCTTAACCAAGCCCTCCATCAGTGCCTCAAGTCTGGATGTATCCTCAACTTCGGGAGGCGACTGTGGAGACGGATGTAGAAACTCATGCAGCTTTTCCAAATGACGCTCAAACATCACCTCAAGCCTAGATGTGTCCTCGTATGCAGGAGGCTGCGGTGAGTACTGCTGATGTGCCAAGTATGGAGACTGATATGATGTGCATGGAAGCTGCTCTCCGTACCTAAAACCCTGCGAAAGATGACTAGGAGAAGATGATGAGATAACAGGGTGGTTGTTCCTATATGATGAATTTGGGTATGTAGGCCATCCAGGACATTATGTAGTGGATGCTCGACCACGCTGACAAGCGGCGGGCGAATGACCTCGAATACCGCAAATAGAACATATAGGAACAACACTAATATGAGCAAATAATCCACGAAGGGCTGTATCCATCTGACGAGGCAAATCATCTAGTTTAGCACTGAGATTGTCACATGCATCACTAAAAGACTGTGAACCATCCATAACCTCAATCAGAGAAAATCAATCAACGAGAAAAAGACAAGAGGAAGTGCGAGAAATAAAAGAGCTGGGAGGGAAAAAGGGGCGGGAAAAGATGCAAACAGAAACCGAAAAGAAAAACAAAAACAAAATGATTTAATCTAGTTAAACACATTCACTTTCATCTACTCCCCGGCAACGGCGCCAAAAATTAATACCGGCCTAGACCGTCTCGCAATAGAACGAGGACGATGCAGTAGGCGAGTATTCTATCGTTCTTTCCACAGGGACTAGAGAAGCAAAATCGTGTAAAACTAGACTAAATCGATGGCAAGAGAAACTAAAATAGTCGAGAGAATGAGAAAGAGAATGTCAGAGGAAAAGCGAAGAGAGAAAAAGGTGGTAGGCTTGCGACGTTTGGTCACTGTTTAATCCGTACGCGTAGTCGTGAGTACAAGCGATAAAGCGGTATCGTTCAGCAATCTCACAATCAAAGAAGCAAAACGCTGAAATGCACACACCTATCGACGGTATCAACGAATTTAACACGCAAGGGATTAACAAGGACCATTCTCCATCAGCCTCTCAGCTACAACCTACATGGCAAATCCGGAGAACAACCACACCAACTCAAGACAACAAGAGCGAGACAAAGCAATTCATGACAGAATGAGAATTTAATAAACAACTTCAATCACCCCAGTCCTGTCCATTTACACAGAAACAACAAAGATATAGAAATTGAAGCACAACATGCTCAGCCTCTGAAATATCCAATTTAATCCAGTTAAGAATTACAGGAATAATATAAATCTATATGAGCACAAAGCACAAACGAATTCAAGCAATCAACCAGGATGAAAGAAACTAATTTCAGAAGCTAGTTTCAATTTGATTTGACATACTTCAATACATTCCAATGCCATAGCAGCTCACACAAGCATCACAGAAACTGAACATTCAACAATCATATCACAGAAACTTCTATTCACTCATTTCTCCATCTGTTCATCAGACAAATATTGGAACTCAAGCAATTTCATCTATTATCTCATACAACGATTCCATTTCAGTTCATCACAATTCAAGAATAAAGAAAGTGAGAAGAAGTTGAACCAGAAATGATGGCCGCTGGAATAGCTGGAGAAGCACTGGAGTCTTGCTGAAGCTTGCAAAGGTTGGAGGAGCTAATCGCCGTGTCGAAGTAGCTGGAAAGGAGGTCGTCGAAGAGGAACTTGGCCGTCGGCCCGAGAGGAAGGAGGTGCCGGAGTTGGTGAAGACGGCGGCGGTGGTGGCCGAGGGAGAGGAGGCTCCGGCGCGGGATGGTCTTGTGGTGGTGCGCCGAGGAGACCGGGGAGGAGGCGTGGCGACGCGGGAGTCTTGGAGGCGCAGATCCGGCGCCTGGCGGGATGTGTGGGCGGCGCCGGAGAGAGGGAGTGCGGGGAGGCGCGAGGAGAGCGGCGGCTTGGGCGGCGCCGGCTCGGGCCGATGGAGCAGCGGCTGGATCCGGCGAAGGCGGCGCCGTGGAGCGAGTGGATCACGGCGTGGAGTGGCGAGCTCGGGGGCGCAGCACGGCGAGCGGCCGCTGGATCTAGGCGGTGGAGGCGCGGCGGCACAGCGCCGGAGCAGATCGGCGTGGGATGGAGATCGGGGACGGCTCTGGGCGTGGATCTGGTGGTGGAGCTTGTAGTGATGAAATGGAGAAGATGAAAACAAGAAAAAGGAAGAAGAAGGGGAAAAATAGGGAAGGCAGAGAAGAGGTTCGCCGTGGAAGAAAACAGGGAGAAAAGTGAATGGAGCAGCGCCGGCGTATGGCCCGGCCGCCGGCGGCGAGGTGGAGGGAGGTGTGGAAGAGTGATTCGGGGAAGAAGAAGAAAGGAGTAAAAAACTAAATGCCGGGCTCGAATCCTCAGATGGCCGGCGGCTGGACAAAAAAGGAAGAAGGTCCTTTTGCAGAAAAGCCCTCGAGGTTTTGGAGATTTAGAACTGAGACCTCGTGGCTAGGGTTTGGGATTCCGGGCCCCCGGAGACTCCGATTTCGGTGCGGTCAGATCCTATGCGTTCGCAAGAATGCGCACTTTCATCAGGAATCGTCCGATGGTCAGAAAAAGTCGATGAGGCGCGACCGCTAGCCAGAAATCCATCCGATTCGCGCCGACCTGCGATAAAATTGGAAAAACAAGTAATCCGGTCGATTTGGCGACAAATCTGGAATAATATAGACATATGCCGAGGTTAATGACTGATATGCGCAAAAATCATGGGGAAAATATACAGAAATATAAGACGAATCAAGTAAATATCAACAACGCTGGGAAATAAGGAGCATCTGGGCCGCGTGCACGATGTCGGTGCCACTGTGCCTTGGACGGTAGGTTTCCCTGATGATGAGGAGGCGGCTAAGAGGAGAAAGTGATACCAGAAAGCCCGCGACGAACAGACAAGGAGGAGATGCGATTGGAGTTTTTGCATCAGGACGTAGAGCTCAGGCAGGAGTTGGCGGAGATGCGGGCAATATATCATGAGCTAAGACAGGCGACCCAGGGCATCCCCCTGCAATAGCGGACTTACCGAGCCCCATTCTTGGCCACTGTAGTAGCTGTGCATCCGCGCCGGGGGTCTTCGCATCCGGAGCCCTCTCGACAATATCCGGTGGACTTTCTGTAGGTAATGACCGCTTTTCTTTGCTAATTCATTCAAAAGAGAAATTCAATATGTACCCTGATGTCATATTAGTGCGCACTGTTTGTAGGAACTCGCCTCCTGCAAGCTTATGGTGCTGGCTGGTCTCTTCCCGATCGAGGCTGGCCGTGGGATAGTGCAACCATGCATGGTGGGGGTGACGTTCCAAGGTGTCCCTCTATCTAAGGGTTTTGCACGGGTCCAAGTGGACAGTTTCTCCGACCATTGCAAGGGATTTTCTTTTATAAAAGAGATTTTGAACATACTTCTCATACTCATGATCATTTAGCATTTAACACACAATTTTGAGCATAAGCATAGCCTAAGCATGATATCCTAGGGTGACAAGAGTGCATGATATATACGTACATGAGGGGTTTTACAAGGTATTAGGTCATATTTATTCATATTCTTTCAATATAGCACTTAATTTGAATATAGAGCATACATATATTTTAAAACAGAAATCAACCTAGTTTCCTCAAGCTACTGGGAGAGACATGATCAAGGGTAGAGACTTGTCTTGTGACGTGGGGTCTGACGGCTCTAAAGGATCTTTGAAGACTTCTGCTGCCTCTTCTGCTTCTTGCTCTACTCTCGCACACAAACAACGAGGCAACACAACACATCACACATAAGCATACAGAAAACACTTACTATAGAAAATTAATAAGTAAAGTATAGACATGCATGCAAGAGAAAGGATTTGGTCGAAGATACTTGAGCGTAGCTCAAAGAGATTGGCTCTGAAACATTGAATGTCGAAGGGCTGACATTCGGTTCACGACCAAACATGGCCTTAGATTGGCTTTAGAAAGGTTTTCACAAGATGCGATAGTAGAATAAAATATAGAACATGGCTCCATAAGTTCAGTGGACAAAGTGGAATTTCAATTGCTCAACTTGAAGGGATCAAACAGAGCTAATGGCACTGGAATGGTTTAGAAGGTTCCTAGTGGGAAAAATGGGTTTTGATCCAATTATTTGGTGCATAATGTAGTAAGGTAACTATTTGACAAAGTGGTTTTCACAGGAAAGTCCAGAAAGTCAAGGATTTTGCAAAAACACCCCTGGACACAGTGAACTGGATGTCTTTGTACTGTTAAAAACTAGGGCTTAGGTGATTTGATCGATTTAGAGCTTGATTGCTTAACCAACTATGTCTGGGAGGTGGTTTCAGCATCTGAGGTGGCCGGACAGTGATGAACGACGATGTGGAAAGACGGTGGCGACATGGCACAGTACAGCTTCTGGACAAAACTTGGCATGGCTCAAACTTGTGATTTTGTGCAGAACCAGAGATCGGGGTAGAAGACGGATATGAGATTGAGGCGAAGGTGCTGGACAAGGTGGTGTCGCCGGCAGTGGACAAAGAAGAATTCCGGTGAACTGCGCCAGAGAAGAAGGCTTTGGTACAAGGCTTTGGAGGTCGATTGCTCGCGGTGAGAGCTATAGGGCGGAGAGGTAAAGCTTCTGGTAAGGTCAATTTGGCTGGGAATAGGCGGTGCGGCCTGGCGACGTGAGCCGGTCGCCGGAGACGAGCAAAAATAGGAAAATCTTCACAGTGAGCTTGAATTTGAAATCCAAGCGCACCGGCTTTCTAGAGAGGTTCTATTGATCATAAACTTCTAGTAGAAGAAGGGTCAATTTGGGCTAAATAGAACGGCACTGCCGGAATAGGGGAATAAGGAATCCCTGCGATCACCGGCGCTACAGGTCACCGGAGTGCAATTAAATGCTACAATCCAGAGAGATGGACAAGGGGGTACTCACTGGTGAAGCTTGACTGGAGAAAGGTGCAGAGGATCAAGCTAGCGTCGTGCTCCTATTCACTGGGTCGCCCGAGACGAAGAAGAAACACGGGAAAACTTGGACTTAGTGGTTGCTGGAGGTGTGAAGAAGTTCTGGGTGAGGGGGAGGGTTTATATAGGCAGTGGGCTAGAGCTCTCGAGACTTGAAGCTGATCGAGTTGGGTATAGTGTGACTGGCGACGGTGGCGGGATTGAGACGGCGTGCAACGGCGATGGGACGCTGCAGCGGCTGTCACGGCTCTGCCGGAGAAGAGGATCACACAAGATCCAGGCTGGGGCAGGGTGACGTGATGGCCGGTCTCGGCATCGAGGCGACGTGGCAAAAAGCTCCTGGCGGCTGCAAGCACGCGTGCGCACAGAATGAGAGGTAGAAGCTGGTCCTCATCGGTGGTTGCCATGGAGGCTGGATTTGGCGCGACGTGAGCACCACGCACGGACACGTCGGACAAGATCACAGGTGGAGACGGGCAGTGGCCGGCGGCGAAGTTTGCGGCGGCGCCACTGGTCGAAGTGGCTGGCCGGGGTCCCAGTCGAGACGGCTGTGGCCTGGTCGAAAGGAGGGGCTAGAAAAAGATGTTTGGACTGAATTGTAATTTCTAGAGTTTGGTTTTGGGACTGAATTGTAAATCTGGCAATATAATTGGATTTGGCTGAAACTGAGTTGGCCAACTGGGTTCACTAAATTCAGCAAGTAGATTTAAAGGGACAGATGACACAATCTGTTTTTTTTTATCAGGTTTTAGCAAAATGAAAACAGGGTAGTCAGGGTAATTAGGGTAATTATAGTCTGGATTTTGTCGAGGCTAAAATATAGGGTTTAGGATGGGATTTTGAGGTTCTCTCAGAAGAAGATTTTGTTCAGAATAGTAATTGGGAGATATCCCCCAAATTAGATCAAGGATTGGAGCTGATTTGTGGCTTTTAGCCTTTTAAGACTTCTGGGAAAATCAGAAAAGGATCAATCTGAAATACTTTTGGACTGAAGTGCGAAAATGGTCTGAATGGTGGAGTTCTGCTGCCAACTTTTTAAATTAATATAGTGGCATACCTTCGATCATAGTTCTGTGATAAAAGATCAAAATAGGCTAAGGCTTGGGGATTGGCCTAGGGTTCATTTTGAGATGTGGTTGAGACATCTGAGAAATCCAATGGAGATGTACTGACTGGCGTGCTAAAGAGGTAGCAAAATCTGGGTTGTTACATGTGTCATCTTTGAATAGCTCAGTCCTTTCTTGATCTCGTAATGGACTAACCTTTTCATAGTTGAGTCTCAACTATATTCAACACGGCCATGCGCTTTCTTAGTCCAATTACATCAAGGAGACAAGAGATATCTCTCTCAAGATATGAGAGGGGAAAATCCCATCTCATGGTTCATAACATATATGTATGTCACCTTTATGACTACTCGATTAAAAGAAGCGATTGATGACACCAAGTATGCTAGTACACATGTATGAAACCGTGATCTCATGTCTAAAGATAAACCAAAATAACTGTTAGAAACAATCGGATGACACATAAAATCTCTACAGTGTCTCAAGATGGGTCAATCCAACAAACATGTTCTCCAACATGTGTCCACGACATGACTTGATATCTCATATCCATCGGCCGTGAAACTTGACTATCACTTAATGATCGTGCTGACTTATCTTGCATTATTATTCCATGATATGCCAAAAATCAGGGATGTTTAGAATAAGTATCACTGATAATGCCGACAATTTATATATCATAATAAAGAGTTCCACGAATAAGTCACATATTTGTTTGATCAATAAAAGTGATACTTTATTCAAGGAATGCAATAAAATTTTATTCGTAACAATTCATAAACATGTCATGATACGATCATCTCCATGATTGCCTCTAGGGCATATCTATATCACAACGTTCAACCGTCCACTTGCGGTTTCTTACTTTACACTTAACGCTCATCCGTTTTAGGAGTGATCAGTGGTCGTGGATGATGAAGGAGTGGACACGATCGTCGAGGCCTGGTTTGGTCGAGGAAGGAGTTGGTCGACGGAGTCGACCATAGTTAGTGGAGCGGTCATGGTCGATGATGCCGCTGTCAACAAAGAAGCAGTGGTCGAAGGAGCAACTCGTGGTCGCCGTTGGCTGTTGTGGTCGTGGTCACCATTTGATGATGAGATGGTCAAAGGAGCATGCTGGCAGTGGATGGAGTGAAGTGGTCATCCTAGTAGAGGGAGTGGTTGAGCACAAGAGGTGAATCTAGGGTTTGCGTGGCGGCGTCGGGATCTACGGTGGTGGTGGCAGCGCGTGTTTGGAGTGGCGACGCGAGATGTAGAACTAGGGCGCGGATCCGGTGGATCAGTGGTGGGTGGAGCGGCTACGGTGACTAGAGCTAGTGTATTGGTTGTGCGTGTGGTGACACTAAAGGTAGAGCGCCACAAGAGTGGATCAGCAGATTTTGGACGGAGGCAACAAAGGAGGCTAAGGGAGATGAAGGAACGGCAGCCATCGGCAATTCCTAGTCACCAAACCCGGAGGTGAGGAAAAGGGGGGTTTGGGAAGAATTCGGAGCAAGGGAGGAAGGATAAAGACAAGCGGCTAGGCCCGATGATGAACGGGGGAGGTAGAATAGTAGCTCACCACCATTGTCACACTGAAGGTGAGACATGTCAAGGGGGGCGGCGGAGAAGAAAGAAATAGGAGGACCTCGGAAGGGGTTTAAGGGGAGTAGATCTCGTTGGGTGAAGTCCTGGACGCCTACCATGGAAAGTCCTAGAGGATTACTGGGGAAAGTCCCAAACACCTCCCATGGAAAATCCCGGAGGGCTAGCGGGGAAAGTCCCGGACGCCTCCCATGGAAAGTCCCGTAGGGCAATCGGGGAAAGTCCCAGACACCTCTAGTGGAAAATCCCGGAAGGCTACCAGGAAATGTCCCGGACGCCTCCCGTGGAGAATCCCAGTGGGCTACCGGGGAAAGTCCCGGGAGAAGCCATGGGGGCCTCCTAAAGAAGACGACGGGCTTCTTTCCAAGCCCCGGACGCCTCCTGTGAAATATCAAGGAGGCTTCTCGGGAAGAGCCACGGGGGCCTCCTAAAGAGGACAACGGGCATCTCTCTATGCCCCGGACGCCTCCCGTGGCGAACCCTGGACACCTCCCGTGAAATATCATGGAGGCCTACCAGGAAAAGCCACGGAGGCTTCCTGAAGAAGGCTGCAGGCTCCACTTCGGGCCTCGGGCGCCTCCTGTGGCGAAACCCAGGCCGCCTCCCGTGAGTTGTCACAGAGGCCCCCAGGAAAAGCAACGGAGGTCTCGCATGCAAGGTCACGTGCGGATGACATCGAGGGCACCTCGGGAACTAGCGATGACACTTATCAAACATCCAAGTCCTTCGGTCGGTGAAATGGTGTCAACGCCCCTCAATCCGACGGTTGTAGCTAGGGCTTGTCTGTCTTTTTGCATCTTTTGGAGCCTATATATACTCCAAGTATCCCATTTGTAACAGGACTCTCTTCATTTTAACACACCCAAACAACAGGCTCCCTTGGAGACCTCCCTCCCCGAGAGAGCACCTCCCCAGCGGACTCACATCCGGAGGGTGTCGACAGGACTAGGGCCCCCACCGGGACCCAAACCTTTATAAAAATCACCGTGCCAATCTTTGTGTTGCCCGACGGGAGGTGACCGATCTCTCGGTCAGTTCACACCACTGTACGCATGTTGCTCACGTCCGTGAAATCTGTCGATGGTATCATTTATACCATGACAGTTGGCATGTCGCTTGGGAATCTTGAGGAATTGCCATGGCTCTCTCCCATTCCGGTGGTGCTGGTCCCAGCGACCGGACGCCGCCCCCGCAAGATGCTGCTGTCACGACCCTACCATTCAGGGATACCCGGAGAGAGGTACCACCTTCTTCTCCCATAGTCTCTGGTAGAAGTGTTCCCGTTTCCAGCCCGGCGACCGCGTTCATGCTTGCGGGGCCCAACGCCCCCCAACTAGCAGTCCCGGTCTCTGGAGACCCCTTGCATGGGGCTTTGGTTGAGGGCCAACTCCGTGCCCAACACACCCTGGAGGAGTTGTTGCGTGTCTTAGCATGGCCCCCCGGCTCCTGTCTACCCGCCCCCATAATCATTTATCGGGGCACCGTCTCCGTTCTTCAGGGGGCACTCGGCCGCCTTCCCCACACCGGGATTGTTTCCCACATCAGGGGGCTTGCCTGTGCCCAGATCCTTCCCAGCGCCGGGAGTGCTTCCCATGCCGGGGGGCCAGCCCGTGCTCAGAACCTCCACAGTCAGTTGACGTCGCACCGGGAACCATCCCCTTGCCGGGGATCCCCCCTACTCCAGGAGACTTCCACGCGCCCACGGCCGCCAATGCGTCTGGAGGCCTCCCCGGGTTAGCACCCGGGCCGCTCCGGTGCCAGAGCAGGTGGTCACTTCAGAAACCCTCCCAGCACTGGCTCCCGTCGCCACCCAAGACGCCCACCCAGTAGCGGGCCAGCTCCGCGCAGCGGTAGTATCCTCTGGGCTGGCGGCCAACGCGCATCAGCTCCCTCCTCCCCCGGGACCACCCTTGAGGGCTCTCCTGACAGATCAGAACCGTTTCATCCTGGATGGCCTACATACCCAAATACACCGTACCAAAACAGTCACCCTGTTATCTCAACGGTTTCTCCCCGCTATCATTTCCATGGTTCTAGGTACGAGTAGCTGCTGTCGTGTTCACCATCTCTGCCTACGTGTCCACCACATCATCAGTATGCACAGTCACTTCACGTATCTCCAAATTTATCTAGATTCGAGGCGATGTTGTAGTCATACTTGCAGAAGTGTGAGGATGATTCATCACCACAGAAGTCTTCATAGCCTGCTCTTGCCCATGACGATACATCTAGGGTTGAGGATCTCCTGAAGACTTACATGACTCAACATTCAGAGGCCGTAGAATTATTGCAGACTGAGATACAGGATGTGCGATCTTGCATGGATGAGTTCAGAGGATATCAAGATTCAGTCCACATCCTGCCATCTCAAGTACCTACATTTGAGGCCATCACACCTCTGTTGAGTGTCCCGAAGCCCACCCATGACATCTATCCTCAATACTCTCACGGAGAGACCACAGTTGTGAGCGATGAGTTTTGACGCGAGCTTGTACCTTCGACATCGCATCACTATGCTCCACCTCCTGTTGCTATGATCATGCTTGATGATGATGGCGAGCTTGTTTTTGAGACACCTCTGTGTCCATTTGGACCGTTTTCTTTTGATGATCCATTGACAGACGGGGCAGAGATGGAGAGTGTCAGTTTCGAGGTTGCAAACCTTCTGAACGATTCCTCAAGCCACGAGATCGGGAGGGAGACATTTTCATTTGATTCTGAGGGACTTCTTTTTGATGTAGGGGAGTCCGTTCATCTTAATCTACCAGATATGACCCCTGTGGAGGTTCTTCCTACCCCAGACTTCATGCCATCCACTATTCTGGTATACTTGAAACTCCTCTCGTATCATTCTGAGCTGTTTAATTTTGATGACGCTAATCATATCTCTTTGAGTTGTCATTCACCCCATATCGACATATGCCATCCTCATGATATTTATTATCAGTTGATAGACGTGACAGGACTTTCGTCAACTGACCTTATGGAGGGCCTTGTCCCTACCATACACACGTGATTGTTTGTTCTCAATCTTATTTGCAGGTTAGCATGTGTGGCTGCTCAACCGCGAGTAGACTTGCTCCGAGTCGACATTCCCTGGCATGTTGCTTTTGACAGGAGGGTGGACGTAGAGCTTCTACTACGTCCCATACTTGCCTCTCCTCCACTCGCGCTTCAATGCTATATCCTTTGAGTGTCAAGCTTCTGACCTAAAAGAAGCGCTTCTCGGGAGGCAACCCGAGTGTTTTCTCTTTTTTGTTTCGTTTCATTATTTATTTTCCTTTGTTTTGTAGGATTGTTTTTAGTCTCTTTTGTTCTTTTGTTTTTCCAGGCTGCTGCTATGTCTTCATCCATACATGTGCGTGGTACTTTGATATGCTTCACCGTGATGACATTGACTTCCTCCATACCCGGTGAGCTGTCTCGGACCCCATGTGACTTATTTGTGCAAAAATTTACTTCGTGATTCCACCTCATTCATTTTATCACCTCTTGTATGCATCGTGGACTATGCATCATTTAAGCTTGGGGGTATGGGAGTCACTTGGTCGTTCATTCCTTGCATTTTTGGGTCAAATGTTTTTCAAAAATATGGATGAATTGATAGCATTTGTGATTCATGTGGCCATTCTTGTGCTTAAATTCTATATTTGTGCTATGTTGACTTGTATGACTATTTGTGCTTATTTGAGCTTGTGATTGTTTTATCCAGCCTTGTGGGCTTTGTTGTGTGTTGATATGACCTGCTGTGTGTATGAATTGATGTACCGCAAGGTAATTCTAGAGAGGTCATGTCAAAATTTTCAAAAAAGAAATCTTAGACTTGTTCATTTTATCGTTGATATTTGGTTCTTAAGAGCCCTTTGCATGTCATGTTGAGTTATTTGCATGAATTAGTGGCTTGACAATCTATTGTAGGTTGAATTGTGATTAACCATCTTCTAATGATACTAAAATTTCTTGTCCTTAGTTTCGTTGTGGATATCGTGGAAATTTGAATGTTTATTGATATCTATATTGCCACATTCTATGATGTATATTGAAATATCAATTGTTGAGCCTAATCTCTACACACATGCCTAGAACACAAATCTCCTAAATAATCATTTAACCTATGTAAAACAAATTTTAAAAATCTTGCTAATAAGGTCGCAATTGCTTGTTCTCTACCTTGTAGGCACAACCAACTCTTTCTTTTCTTTTGAATAAAAATTCTTCTGCTTCAATCTTCGGTATGAAAGCATGGTTCGCACATTTTCAAATCTAATAAGTGCATAAGCCATCTTGCTATCTCTTTTGATTCATGAGCATGTTTTTAAAACACTCTAGGGGACTAGCGAGCCTAGAGCGAAGTACGAAGAGATCCGCCTTAATAAGTCAAAGGGTAGAGACTTGCATGAGCTCCATATTTTGTTTTTGAAATAAAAAGAGTTCAAAAATTCCTAAGGTTTAAATGGATTATTTGATGTTCATGGAAATCGTAGTTCTCTCATGATTGTGCATTGTTTACACTCACTTTGAAATTCTGTATACTTGCATGAATATAGGTGGTGTGAGTAGAACTAAGCATTCTCATTTCCTCCGTACTCAGAACAAATCTAGTTACTTGCAATTTTTGAACAATTATTAGATTGTTGAGCGCTTGATACATATCTTAGTTTGCCGAGCCTACTATTTGCTGCATTCAACTCTTTCACATCATTTGTATGCTTACTTGTCTGCTTGGATTTATTTTTTATCTCATTGCTTGAGGACAAGCAAAGATGAAGCTTGGTGGTGCTGATAATTGTCATATCTATGCATGTTTTCCATATGTTTTAACTCCCCGATCATGCACATAAGGCGACATATGCATTAATCATACATATCTTTATCATCAAATCGACCGTATTATTTGCGTTGTGATTTTATTGTAGGTTGATGCGATTTGGGTGGATTTTAGCTGATGGAGAGGGTCTCTTTGACATTACCTGACCCTTGGTCGATTCCAAATAGAAGCACATGTTTCTACGGACACGTAGGAACTGACCGTGCTGAAATTGGAGTCTCCGGGGGCCCGACATCTCAATTCCTTTCAGCTGAGGACCTTCCTATAAATTCTTTAAACCTCAAGCACCCTTTTGAAAAACAGCCTACACTTAGAAATCTAAACCCTAACTCGGAAAGGACCTTCTTGTGATTTCTAAAACTCCAAGGGACTTTTTGCAAAATCGCCTTTCTTCTCTAAACCCAGCCGCCGGCCACAGTTCTTCTGGGGAACCTGCTTTTTCTTTTTTTCTTCTTCTCTTCTTGCCCCTCACCATTTCCACACCTCCGTACCACCTCACCACCGACTGCCAGGCTGTACGCTATGGTGCAGCTCCTTCTTCTCCCACTTTTTTCCTTCCTCTTCTCTCTTCTTCCCCTTCCTCGATCCACCTCAGCACCACCACTGCTTCTTCTTCTCCGGTGCCGCTCTCCGCTGTAGTGACAGCGGCGGTGACGGCTACCGTCTCCTCCTCTTCTCCTCACCTGCAGCTTCTTTTTCTACCTCCCCCCAAAGTTAGATCCACACCTCTGTCCACGCCCGGCCCTAGCCAGTTTCTTATACCTCTCCTCTTCCTCTGCTTTCTGGCTTCTTCTCGTTCTCCACTCGCCACAACCTGCCGCTGGCGTCCCTTCTTCCCCCAAATCACTAGATCCGCTGAATCTAGTCAATCCACCTCCGGTCCAGCGCGCGTTGCGCTACTGCCGCACCCAATCAACCACCTCCGATCCCGCGTGCGCCGCCTCCTAGCTCTCACACGCCACTACACGCTGCCTCCGCCACTACGCACATCCCGAGCCTGATCCGCCATCACACTTCCTCTGCTCACCCGCACCGCCATCATCCCCAACTCTGGTGTCGGCTCATCATCCTCGACGTTGTCGGTGTGGTCCCCAGTGCCTCGACGCCGTCCCGTGTGCTGTTCTCCACCATCGATTCGACCACCACCACGACCAGTGCATCTTCCTCGACCGCTCCTGTCGACGGCCATCGTCTTCGATCAGCGCTGCATCGACCACAGCCACGATGATCTTGACCATGACCACGATCTCCTCGACGGCTTCCACTGCTCCAACAATCTCCAGTGATGTTTTCCTTTCCTCTCCTCTCCCCCCTCTTGCTCTGTGATGTCTGAGTTGCATGCTGTATATGATATGAAATGAACTCATTTCTATACAAGGATAAACTTGAACAACCAACCAATTAATTGACAAATTCTGTGATGAATTGAAATATTCTATTTTCTGTTGCTTTGAATTTGTCTCTCTATGTTTATGTTATATGCTTTGTAATGAACTAAGGTTCTAAAAAGCCAATGGACTTTGCATTGAATCCTTGTTTGAGCTGGTTAACTGAGATGCATGCCTGTGAATGATCTCTGACTGATTCTGGATTTGGCTTCTTTATTTTAACTTTAGTTAGAAATTTCCTAAACTTCCTTTGAAGTTTCGGATATTGAGTGATGAACCAAGACACATAAAGTATTCATGCATTCTTCTCTTCTTATTTTGCCCTTGGTCTGTGAGTTTCCTTCAGATTGCAGCAATCTATGTCCATAGCTTTTCATGATCTGTAACCGACTAATATTTCTTTTGTGGAATTGAGAACTACATTAATCCCTACTATTGTTTGAAGCTTCAAATCTCTGTGTATTGAATGTCAAATTGAATCGAGTTTGGTTTGTTTTGTCTTCTTGGCTATGAGTTTCTATCATGTGAATAGTACTACTGAAATACCACTAATGTGCTTTGCATTGTCACATTCTTTTGGTGATTGTTTCAGTTTTGTACTTGTACTTGTGTCTGCAGTGTGAGACCCCCATTTGAGGATCACCTTGGTAACCGCCCAGGTAGGTTACACACAGCAGGATGTCACATGAGCTCCGAACCACACAAGCATAGTAATATCATTAAACAAGTATCAGGCCAACATGGCCAATATTACATAGCCAAAGCACCGAAAATGGCGCTAAGTAGAGTTGCTAAGAAAATAACTAGTTTATCAGAACCAGAATCGGTATCCAAGTACCGAACACACAACATAAAACACAAAGCGACGACGAACAGCTTGGCTTCCATCAGCAGCGGGGTTGGAGGGGCTTCTCCCACATCTGACTTGACTTGGTGCATAATCCTTTTAGAACGTGGGCTCGTCCGGGGTGCTTCCATCTTCAGCTGAGTACTCATAACTGAAGGAATCGGGATCCTCGAATCCCTCTTCTACAGTGGGATATAAATGCAAGGGTGAGCACTTGGTGCTCAGCAACACTCATTCCAGGGATTAATGCAATTGTACTTACATGAGGGTGGAACATATGATTCCGGGGTTTAGTTTCATATGGATAGAGATATATAGATTTCCAAGTCATTTGTTCAGTAAAACAGTACTTTTGTCATGAAAACGATACTTTAAACATTAAACAGGTTTTCAATAAAACATTAGATGTAGTGGTCTCCCATGAGTCACTACTTTGTTAACCGCATTATGAAAACATTCCAAAACATTACTTGTGCTATAACCCATGGATAACATCCACTACGAAATGACTCCTGAACCTGGGAGTACAGAGTATCTGATACTTTTTTACACTTTGCAAAGGTGTACCTCTTTTTAAATCCACTGGTTCACTCGGCTTTCAAGTCGGATCAGCTCCATGTGACTTATACACATGTGACAAGGCCGAGATCACACAACGCTTAATATTAACAGTATCCCTGCCCAGTAAATAGACAATTAAGTCTCAAGTACTGTTGTGGGTCCTCCCCACTGCCTTACTTCCTAGCCTCTCTGGTCTATGTTCCCGCAGGACACATAGCCTTGGTCTATGTCCACGCGAGACATGCGACCATTTCAGTAGGGCGCCTTCCTTCTTTTACGCCTTTTCCTCTCATCATTTTTCTGAACTCACATCACTCGTGACCGAACCTTGGCCTACCAGTTTCCACGCGAGAAACCAGATCGACAAACCATGCAGGGAACTGCTAATACCAAAAAGCTACTAAGTTGTGCCTATCCCATACCAGGCAAGTGGTTGGTACGTTTACAATTCTCATAGAGACACAGCACAAGGTTCTTGTCCTTATGAACCAATAGTGAGGAACTGTCGTGGTATTAAGAATACCCCGGCAGGTTTTGAAGACGATCCTAGCGGAGATTACACAGCGCGGGTCGACCGGGTGACCGGTCCTCCCCCGCCGGACAAACACAAGAAAAGACACGAGGATTTATACAGGTTCGGGTCCCAGTGGGGGCCCTAGTCCTGTCGACGCGCTCCCGACCGGAGTCGGCTGGGGGAGCTCTCTCCGGGGGAGAGGCTTCCGAAGCACGCCTGTGAGATTAGCTATTCCAAACAATAATGAAGTGATCCTTTACAACAGAGGGGTACAAGGGCTATTTATAGCCCCAAAAAGAAGCAAAAAACCTAAACTACCCCGGGAGCCACCATCGGATTGAAGGGTAGGACCGTCCTTCTCCCGGTCAAACGTCTTGGATGCTTGACAGGTGGTCGCTGATTCCCGAGGCGTCCCTCGCGTGACCTGCACGTGATAAACAAACAGGGATTTTACCTTTTAGGAGGGCGGTGACGTCTGGGACCTCTTCCGGAGAGCAGGGTCCCGGGAGCCCAAAAGGCGGCGCCCGGGGCAGGCACCGGAGGCCACTCTCCCCGGGCAAATGGCGGCGCCCGGGACATGCCCGGGGGGCACGGTCCCGGGGGCCAAATGGCGGCGCCCGGGGCAGGCGCCGGAGGCCACTATCCCCGGGCGAACGGCGGCGCCCGGGACATGCCCGGGGGACACGGTTTCGGGGGCCAAATGGCGGCACCCGGGACATGCCCGGGGGGCACGGTCCCGGGGGTCAAATGGCGGCGTCCGGGACATGCCCGGGGGGCACGGTCCCGGGGGCCAAATGGCGGCGGCCGGGGCCGGCACCGGAGGCCACTATCCCTGGGCGAATGGCGGCGCCCGGGGCCGGCACCGGAGGCCACTATCCCCGGGCGAATGGCGGCGCCCTGGACATGCCCGGGGGACACGGCCCCGGGGGCCAAATGGCGGCGCCCGGGACATGCCCGGGGGGCACGGTCCCGGGGGCCAAATGGCGGCACCCGGGACATGCCCGGGGGGCACGGTCCCGGGGGTCAAATGGCGGCGCCCGGGACATGCCCGGGGGGCACGGTCCCGGGGGCCAAATGGCGGCGCCCGGGGCCGGCACCGGAGGCCACTATCCCCGGGCGAATGGCGGCGCCCGGGACATGCTCGGGGGACACGGCCCCGGGGGCCAAATGGCGGCGCCCGGGACATGCCCCGGAGGCACGGTCCCGGGCGCCTAAAAGGCGGCGCCCGGGACATGCCCCGGAGGCACGGTCCCGGGCGCCTAAAAGGCGGCGCCCGGGGCAGGCACCGGAGGCCACTGTCCCCGGGCAGTCATGAACTTACCTGGACTTGACCGCGTGGAGATTTCCCCTAACAGCAGCCCCCCATGCCCTCCGGGGACGAAGCCTGAGCCCCCGGAGGGGAATGGTTACGGTATCGGGAAAATCTCCGGACGCAAACTCCGGACGAAAATCACCGGAGCCCCGACGACGCTTCGGTTTCTGTGCCGGGCACTTTGTGGCCGCGCCGTTTTCGCAATAAATGCACGCGCGGTTTGAACCGGCGTCTCGATTTACGCGCCTGTCCCTTCGTTTCCCGCGCACGGTTTGAATCAGTGGTCCAGATTGATCCGAGGGGGCCACGTGGCGCGCATCTAGATCACGGCCAGCCTCTATAAATAGGGCCTTAGGGGGCCCCGGAAGCTCATTCCAAATCTTCAACTCCAGCTTCAGCTCTCCCGGTAGCGCTCTTCCAGTAGTTTCTCCGGTAGCCTCCTCCGGTAGCGAGCGTCCGGGAGTCGTTGATAGCCACCTGAAAACTTAGCCACCGAAAAACAAAGAACTCACCTAATGGCGCCCAAAGGTCGAGCAAAGACCACGGAGGTGCCCCCGGAGGAAATCCCCGTGGATTTCCTTTGGGCCTCCGAGTTCTCGGCCTCGGACGCGGAGTCCTTGGTCAAGAAGGGCGTCGTCGAAGAGGGGGACATCCGGGTCCCCCTAAAGAAGGACGGAGCCCCCCGCCCCAGGCCCGGAGAGGTCGTGGCCTTCGAGGCCTTCCTCGAGGTGGGGCTCCGGCTCCCGGTGCATCCGATGCTCCGGGAGTTTCTCAAAGAGTACGGGGTGGCTCTCAACCACCTCACCCCGAACGCGCTCGTCCGTATGGGCCTCTTTATATGGCTCTACGAGACAGCGACCGGGCGGGAGCCCACCCTCCGCGCCTTCCGGTACTTCTATGAACCGGCGGCGCGGAGCTCCCACCTGGTGAAGGGAGGACCGAAGTCCCCCTTCGGCTCGGTGATGGTCCAAATGCTGCCCTCCCGGGTGGCGGACTACCCGGCGGCGGCCTCCCGGGACCACTGGGGGGACTGGCTCCGGAGGTGGTTCTACCTCCGGGTCCGGGACGAGGCGGTGGTCTATGCCCCGGAGCCTCCCACCTACAGCTGATCATCCGCACCGAAGCCGCCGGTGTGGATGGACGAGGAGTTCGAGCTCCTCGGGAAGGTGGTGCTGGCGAAGAAGGCCCGCTCAATGCGGGACGCCGCGGAGGAGCTGGCGCTCCTGCGGCTTTCCCCCTTCTCACGCGGGGGAAGGGGGATCGGCATGGGCCCGGAGCAGCGGCCTCCGGTCAAGCCGGTGACGCGGCGTAAGTCCCCTGCATTTTTGTACTTGCGGTTTTTTATGAAAAATCGACTAACTTTTTACCTCTTGCAGTGCGCCCGTACCCGGCGCCGAGGGACAAGGCGGAGCACCTCCTGGGGAGATACTTCGCCGACGAACACGAGCGCATCGTGCGCCTCGTGGGGGAGGGGCCTCCCCGGAACTTGGTGGCCGAGGCCTACGGGCTCAGGCTTCCGGAGAGGAAGCCCCTTCCCACCCCCGGGTCTCATAAACGGGGGAAGGACGCGGCCGGGGGCTCGGAGCCCAAAAAGCCCCGGGTCCAGAAGACCCCGGCTCCGGCGACGGCGCCAGCGACGACGCCGGTGAGGGCCCGGGACGCAGCTCCCGGAGCCGAACATGCCCGGGCGGCGCCCCGGGCAGATGCAACGCCTCCGCCCCCGGAGGCCCCCGTCGAGGCCCGGGGGAAGGAGGTGGTTGTCGATGGGGCGGGGTCCGATTCGGCGGACTACGCCCCGTCGCCAGTTCGCGTGACGCTCCTCTCGCCTCTCCCGGCGGCATTGGCGCCGGAGAGGATAGAAGTGCGGTTTTCGGGGGCGGCGCCCCCGCGCCTCTGGCCGGTGGATGAGGAGGGGGGGAGCCCCTCAGTCTTCGAGGTCCCCCCGGAGCAGGAGGCTCCGAGGGCCCTCCGGCCTGGGGCGGGGAAAGGCCCAATGATCCCCCCCCGGGCGGAGATCCCCGTCCAACCTTCGTCTTCGTCTTCGGAGGAAACTTCGTCGACGAAGACGCCGGCGACGCCGGCCGTGCTCCCGGATTCAGAGGTCCGGGGGCCCTCTCCCGGCCGCGACAGGAGGGCCGGGCAAGACACCTCCCTATTTCCAGCGGGGGAGGTGGCCCGCTACGCGGAGGGCCTGCACAACCGGAAGGTGCAGGCCCTCGTGGCAGGAGGGACGCTCCACGAGCGTTTTGAGGGGCTCGAGTCCCTCGGAGCCCAGGTAAATCGAGCTCTCCACACTTCGATTTTTTTTCTGCACTTAAGATTTTTCTAACTCTTAATGCATTTTGTAGGTAGCGACTGTTACCTGGGGCCTTGAGCAGCAGGTCACCCGGCTGCTCAAGGAGGCGGAGAGCCGGGCCTCGGCCTGCGTCGAGCAGCGGGAGGCGGCCATCCGGGAGCGGGACGAAGCTCTTGACGAGCTGTCCCGGGCCCGGGCGCAGGTGCACCTTTCGGAGGGCGCCTACATCCGTCTCCGCGAGGAGGCCAAGGTGCGGGAGAAGGCGCTCCGGGAGCTCGAGAGCTCCACCGTCCGGGCACTGTCGGACGCGGGCCGCTCCGTCCGCTCGGCCTTGGAAAGCCTTGGCGTTAGCCTGGGCTCCGGGAGCGGCCCGGAGGTGCCCCCGGCGACCAACGCGGAGGCTGTGCGTTTTCTTAACGCACAAGTCTCCGCCATCCCGGAGGCTGCGGACATCCGGGCACGGGGCCGAGCGATCCCCGTCATCGCGGCCGCCGCGGGGCTCGTTGACTACCGTGGGGTCGGCGCCCGGGCGATCGGGGGGCGCATCCCCCGGGGCTTCCCGGAGGCCTTCGAGCCAACGCGCCGGGAGGTAGAGCTGCTGGCGGAGGGGTTCTACGACCGGATCATCCGGACGTGGTTCCCGACACCGGCGCCTCCGGCCGCGGATGTCCCTGCCCCGGCCACGGAGGAAGCTTCCCGGGGGGAGGACCCCAATGCCAAAGTATGAGCCTCCCCCGGGTCTTTAGCTAGGACCCCTTTTTATTTTGTTAGGCATTTTGATTCCGGTAGCTTCTTAGGAGAAGCCCCGGGCACTTGTACACAAACATTTTGCAATGAAATATATTAGAAATTTTTCTAAGTCTTTGCAATAAAATGTTACCAGGTTTCCCGGGGGGTTGCTCCCGAGCAACGGTCCGGGAGAAACTCTCCGGGGGACGCCCAAGCGGCTTTGATTTTGCTGAGCCTTGTCTCCGGGAGGCGCGACGGCGGTACTGCCTGGGAGCCCGTCCGGTTGAGGTGGCGCCCGGAATGGCACTTGGATAATTTTGACAACAGCCGTGCTGAATTAACTCCCCCGCGCCCGAGGGCCCAGATGATACCTCCTCTCCGGATACTTCCGCCGGCTGGGTACGAGTTTTGGCCCGAAGACGTACTTCGGGATTCTCAGCGTCGCGTCCGGGCGCTGTACCGGGACCTGGCCCGGGAGCTAAGGGAGCGCCTCCGGGAGCTTTAGGCGTAGGGGCCTTAGGCTCGTAGAAAATCCCCCGGGTTAGGACCCGGGTTGTATCATTTCCGAAACCCACCGGAGGGGGAAGATGTCCTCCGGGTTTGTCGATCAATAAAGCATTGTTAAACTTTTTACTGCCTCTATTTTCTTCTTCTTGGATGGTCTGGACGACTCATCTTAACAAGGATGAGCTAAGTTCCTTCGTGGGTGACCCGGGGACCCCCTGTCCCCCCCCCCGCCCACAGCGGGCGGGAGGAAGCCTCCGCGTGCTGTGGGGGAAATAGGGTCCCCGGGGGGAGCATAACCTGTAGAAATATTTTCTAAGTTAGAAAATTGTGAAAACAGGATTTCCGAGGGAGGGACCTTCCGGGGTGGCCGGGGCCACTGGGAGAGATTCATCCGGCCGCCGGGGGAGCGGGGAACCGGGAACAAGGCGCGGAAGGGGCTCATGAAAAGCCAATGACCTCCGGAGGGGAGCTTCCCGGGAGGGTTCGTCCGGTCGCCGTGAGAACGGGGAACCGGGAATAATGTCTTCGAGAGATAATCATCCGGTCGCCGTGAGAACAGAGAGCCGGGAATAACGTCGACTCCCGGAGGAGGGAGATAGATCCAATCAAGCCGCAAGGGGCCGATCTTCCGGTCGCCGTGAGAACGGGGAGCCGGGAATATCGTCGACTCCCGGAGGAGGAAGATAATCCAGAAAGCCATTAGACGTCTCGCTGAGGAGAGCGTCTACTCCCGGAGGAGGAAGTGCCCGAAGACGGGACTTGAGTGTTTGGGCAGGGGACTAGTCTCCCAAAGTGACTCGTTACCACGGCCGCTGGGGACCGGGTTGCCGCTTACACCCTCAGTCCACGAGGGCTGATCGTAAGCCGCCCTACGGGAGTGCAGGCTCCGTTGTAGGGACTTGTTGGGACTGGCCCACTTCCTCGCGGGGAGGGCATCCTCGCGGGGAGGGCATCTTCACGGGGAAGGCATCCTCGCGGGGAGGGCATCACCACTAGGGGCGGTAAACAAAAACAACCTGCAGTGAGACAGTTAAAGAACAAAGGCTATGCATTTATTAACGAAATATACAAAGCCCCCCTGCGATGCCGCGAAGGGGGAAAAAGGGAAGCTACAGTGTCCCCCCTCCCCCTCCGGCGTGACCGCCCCGGGGGAGGGGACAGGCCCGTAAGGCTAAACGTAGAACTTGCGAAGTAAATGCAAGTTCCAGGTGTGCTTCAGCTCCTGCTCTTCAAGGTTGGAGAGCTTGTAGGCCCCCGAGCCTAGGACAGCGGAGATCCTGTAGGGGCCCTCCCACTTGGGGGAGAGCTTACCCTGGGCTTGGGGGTCTGTGACGCGCTTGAGGACAAGGTCCCCAAGGCGGAAAGCTCTCTCGCGCACGTGGTGGTTGTATGCGCGCGACATCTCGCGCTCGTAGATGGCGTGGCGGAGGAGCGCTCGGTCGCGTTCCTCCTCCACGAGGTCGATTTCCAGCCGCCGGTTGTCTTCGTTGGCCCGGTAGGCCGCGGTCGTGGCTCCGTTCAGGAGCTCGACCCGCAGCGACCGGAAGCCAATCTCCGGGGGGAGGACTGCCTCCGCCCCGTAGACTAGGGAGAAGGGAGCACGCCCTGTGGCCCGGGACGGGGTCGTGCGCATGGAGCAGAGGATGCTAGGGAGCTCCTCTGCCCACGCGCCCCGCTTGGAAGCGGTTTGTTCGAGTCTCCGGCGTAACCCCTGTAGGATTACGCCGTTGACCCTCTCGACGGCCCCGTTGCTTTGGGGATGGGCCACTGAGGCGAAGTGGATGACGACCCCCAGACCTTCGCAGAATTCCCGGAAATATGCCGAGTCGAATTGGGTCCCGTTGTCCACGGTGATTTCCCGGGGGACACCAAAACGACAAACGACGTTTTTCCAGAAAAACCGCTGAACGGCCCGGGAGGTGATGCTAGCCAAGGGCTCCGCCTCGACCCACTTTGTAAAGTAGTCGACCGCGACCACCGCATACTTGTATCCTCCGGGCGCTGGGGGGAAAGGTCCTAAGAGGTCCATCCCCCAGCGCACGAAGGGCCAAGTGATGGGGATAGTCCGCAGCGCTACAGGGGGGAGATTCGAGCCCTTGGCCATCTTCTGGCATGCTTCGCACGTGGAGACAAGGTCTCGCGCGTCGCGCATGACTGTAGGCCAGTAAAAGCCCTGCCGAAGGGCCTTGGCGGCGATGGCACGCGGGGCTAGGTGAGAACCACAGCTCCCCGCGTGAATGTCTTCCAGGAGTTGAAGTCCCTCCGACCGGGGGAGGCAGCGCAGGAGGGCTGAAGCCCCCCGCTTGTAGAGCCTTCCCTCGAGCAGGAGATATGCCCGGGCTTTGGCCCGGAGGTGCTTAACCTCGGTCTTGCTGGGAGGGTCCCCCTCCCCCTTGATGAAGGAGATGAGGGGATCCATCCATGACGACGGCCGGACGATCTCGGCGACCTCCGGGACCGGAGGCTCGGGGCCTGCGTCCGGGGAGGCCACCGAGGGCTTCGTGATTGTTTCCAAGAAGGCCCCCTTGGGGAGCGTTTCCCGGGCCAAAGCATCAGCCCGGTCATTTTCCCTTCGCGGGATATGCCGGGCCTCAAGGCCATCGAAGTGTTTCTCCATTTTTCGTACTTCCTGCAAGTAAAGACTTAAATTTGCGTCATGGCACAGGTAAGATTTGTCCATTTGGCAGACAACGAGCTGAGAGTCTCCCTTTACTAGGAGGCGCCGGATCCCCAGGGAGCGCGCGAGGCGCATCCCGAGGAGCAGAGCCTCATATTCGGCGACGTTGTTGGTGGCGGGGAACTCGAGCCGCGCGGCGTACTCGAGCTCCTTCCCCTCGGGGCTCCGGAGGACTACCCCCGCGCCAGCCCCGGCGAGACACAGCGACCCATCAAACAGCAGGGTCCAATGGTCACTGCGTCGGGGCGGCACAGGGAGATCTTCGTCCCCGGACCCAGAGGCGGGAGTCCACTCCGCGACGAAGTCGGCGAGGACCTGCGACTTGATTGCGGAGCGGCCGGTAAGGGACAGGGAGAAGGGGGCAAGCTCGGCCCCCCACTTCCCAATCCGGCCGGTGGCTTCTTTATTCCGCAGTACCTCCCCCAAGGGGAGGGACGATGGAACGGTGATGGGGTGCCCTAGGAAGTAGTGCCGGAGCTTCCGGGACGCCATGAGGAGAGCGTAGCAAATCTTCTCCATCTCCGTGTACCGAGTCTTGGCCCCCTGGAGGGCTTCACTGACGTAGTACACGGGGTGTTGCTGCCCCCCTTGCTCCTTCACCAAAACCGCGCTGACGGCGACGGGGGTCGCGGCGAGGTAGAGGAGCAAGGGCTCTTCCGGAGACGGGCTCACGAGCATTGGAGGGCTCGAGAGGTACTTCTTGAGGTCGTTGAAGGCTTCCTGGGCCTCGGGGGTCCAGCGGAACCCCTCAAGCCCTCGGAGGATCTTGAAGAACTGGAGGCCCCGCTCCCCCGAACGGGAGACGAAGCGACTGAGTGCGGCCAGGCGGCCGGAGAGGCGCTGGACATCTTTGACGGAGCGCGGCGGGGGCATGTCTAGGAAGGCCCGGATCTTCTCGGGGTTTGCCTCAATGCCCCGCTGGGACACGAGGAAACCCAGGAGCTTTCCCCCGCGCACCCCGAAGGCGCACTTCTCTGGGTTGAGCTTAAGCCCGAACGCGCGGAGGTTGCGGAAGGTCTCTGTGTGGTCGTCGATGTGGGAGGCTGCACGGGGACTCTTGACGACTGCGTCGTCTACATAGACTTCGACGTTGCGGCCGACTAGATCTTTGAAGACCAGCGTCATCAGGCGCTGGAAGGTGGCTCCCGCATTCTTGAGCCCGAAGGGCATGTGGCGGTAGCAGAAGGTTCCGAGGGGAGTTATGAAACTCGTCTTTTCCTCGTCCCCCTCCGCCATCCGGACTTGATGGTATCCCGAGTAGGCGTCTAAGAAGCTCATCAGCTCGCACCCCGCGGTGGAGTCAACGAGCTGGTCGATCCGCGGGAGCGGGAAGTTGTCTTTGGGGCAAGCGCGGTTAAGGTCGGTGAAGTCCACGCACATGCGCCACTTGCCAGTTGATTTCTTGACGAGGACGGGGTTTGCGAGCCACTCGGGGTGCAACACTTCCCTGATGAACCCCGCCTCTCGGAGCCGGGCTATCTCCGTCTTGATGGCTTCTTGACGTTCGAGGGAGAGCTTCCGCAACTTCTGCTTGATAGGGGGGTGACCGGGGGTTAACGCGAGCTTGTGCTCAATAACCTCCCGGGCGACGCCCCGCATGTCCGAAGGTTTCCACGCAAAAACATCGGAGTTTTCGCGCAGAAAGGCTGCGAGTTGCGCTGCATGGTCTTGGGGGAGCTCTGCCCCGATTTGGACGGTTTTGTCTCCGCTGCCCGGGGACAGCGGGACCTTCCGGAGGCCCCCTTCCGGACGCGGCTTGAGGAGGGGCCTCCCAGGGGATGGCGCAGCGACGTCTACGTTCGGGGGGGGAGCCTCCCCCCCGGGTACCTTGATCAGGTTGACGCTTCCTATTGTGGCAGCAGCCCGCTCGTATAGGGCACGGGCCATGTCTTGGTCCCCCCGGACGTTGATCACACCATGCGGCCCGGGGATCTTCATGCACAAATAGTTTTGGTGGGTGGCAGCCCCCAGCCGATTGATCGTAGTCCTCCCCATAATTACATTGTAGGAGGAGGGGAGGTCCACTACGTCGAAGCGTACTAGCTCGGTCCGGTAGTTCTCCGGGGTGCCGAAGGTGATCGGGAGATCTACCTTGCCCACGGGGTGGATCGCCTTCCCCGGGACAAACCCTTGCAGAGGCCCTGCCGCTGGTTGCAGGAGCCTCTCATCCACCTGCATTTCCTTAAATGTTTTGAGGAACAGGACGTCGGCGGAGCTTCCGCCGTCCACGAGGATGCGGGCTAAGTGGCAGTTGTAGATTGTCGCGGAGACAATAAGCGCGTCGTCATGGGGGAAGCGAACCCCTCGCGCGTCTTCCGCCGTAAAGGTGAGGGGGACGTCCGACCACTTGGGCGGCACGGACGCGTGTAGCACCCCCACTACCTTAACTTCTCGCGCGTACTCCTTGCGCTGGCGCTTGGAGTCCCGCCCGGAGGCGGAGCCCCCTACGATGACATTGATGCGGCGCTGAGAAGTTTGAAAGGGGAGAGCGTCTGAAGGCTCCCCCTCCTGCACCTGTTGCCCCCCCGCGGGAGCAGGAAGGGCCGGTACAGCTGGCCGAGGGGGCAAGGAGGCCGGAGTCCCCCCCCCCTGCCCGCGCTGGTCGAGGAACGCCGCGAAGTGCTGCAGCAGCTGGTGGCAATCTCGGGTGGTGTGGGTACTGGACCCGTGGAAGCTGCACCACGGTCCTTCCCGGCTTCTCCCCGCGGGGCCTTCGCGGCCGCGCGAAGACTGTCCTCCCCCATGGCCTCTCGGCTTGGGAAAGGGGCGGTTGCCCTTTGGGAGGTCGCGCGAGCCGCCTCCGCCCTCGAGGACAAAAGTGTCCCGAGGCCGTGGTTCGCTACGGCCCCCGTGCCTGGGGCGTCTGGGGGGATCCCGGGCCCCCCGCTCGGCGGGGGCAGGAGCCCCCTGGGTCTTCTTCCAGATGTCATCTTCCTCCGCCCGAGCGTACTTTTCGAGCACGTTGAAGAGCTCGTCGGCGGAAGAGGGGCAGCTCCGGGAGAGCCTTCGGTGGAGCTCCCCCGGGAGGATGCCGCTTTTGCAGGCTTCGATGACTGTGGAGTCCGGGACGTGGGCCACTTTGCTTTTCACTTGGGCAAAGCGCTTGAAGAAGCTTCTGATGGTCTCCCCGGTCCTCTGGCGCACTGTGTATAGCTGTGAAGAATCCAGGGGACGTACGTAATTCCCCTGAAAGTTGGCGCAGAACTCCCGCTTCAGCTGCGAGAAAGACTTGATGGAGCCCGCCTTCAGATTGTAAAACCAGGAGCGGGCAACGCCGGTGAGGTAGAGGGGGAAGACGTTGCATTGGACGCTCTCGTCCCCCCCCGCCGCGGAGATGGCTGTGGAGTAAATCTGCACGAACTCGTAGGGATCCGCCTCGCCATTATAATGCTCGATGTGCGGGGGACGGTAGGGCCGCGGCCATCGGATGCTGCGGAGTCTTCGACATAGAGGCTGGTTCGCCCCCTGCACTTCCCGGGGGAAGCCCCAGTCACTGTCTTCTTTAACGGGGGACGCCCCCTCGTCATCTGAGTCAGGTAGCGGCCCAAGAGGGCCGCCAGAGTGGTGGTGACGACGCTTCTCTTCCGGGCTGGGACTGATTTCCCGGACGTCCGGGCTTCCCTCCGGGGAGGATGGTTCTTCGGCGGGTCTCTTCCCCCGACCGGTGCGAGAGCGAGGCTCCCTGTGACAACGACCGGGGGGAAGCTCTTCCCCGTGGCTGGGAGAATACATTCGCTCAACCTCCCCCCGGGAGAGGCGGACCTGCTTCGCCGGGGGAGGGAGCTCCTGCACTGTAGCAGCCGGCCCGGCAGCTACCGGGGCCTGCTGGGGGGAGCCCCCTGGGACGGCTCCCGGGACCGGAAAGGGGGAGCCCCTGCACCATCCGGAACCGGGGAGGGGGCGCCCGGGGCGGCGTTAGGATCCGAAGAGGGGGCCCCCGTGGCAACGACCGGGACCGGGAAGGGGGAAACCCCTGTGACATCCGGAACCAGTGGGGGGTGAGCCCCCTCGGCGACGTCCTGGGTTGGGGAGCCAATGCGGGGGGAAATTCGCTGAGGCACGGGAGCTGCTCTGTCGACCTGCCCCGGTGCGGTAAACGCAACGCGGGGGGTGGGACTGGCTCCCGGCGTAGGAATAGCCCCTGTCATGAAATGACCCCCCAGCCCCGGAAGCGAGCCGGGGACGGGGTACCCCCCTGGTGCCACGAAGGGCCCGGGCATGAAATAGCCTCCCGGCACCGGGACAGGCCCGGGTGCCGAGAAGTGTCCGGAAGTATATCCCGCGGGGGGAGGGAACCCCCCAGCGGGATTATACGGGGTAGACAGCCCCCCTGACGCCGGAGGGGCCGCTGGGTATCCCGTAAACGGGGGCATGATCCCCGGATACGGGTGCGGCGAGAATGTGGGAGCCGAGGGCCGCGCCAACACACTAAGGAGCTCGTCCATAGAGCGCTGGGCGCGGAGCTGGCCCTCCACGAGAGCATCCAGCAGGGCATCCCGGGGAGCCGGGGGAGCCGTCGGGGGGAAACTCGTCCCGGCCGAGGTCCCCGCGGCCGCCGGGAGCGACCCGGAGGTGGAGGCTCCTAGATTGGGAGGAAAGGTGGGAGGCGGTACCTGGGAATGGTCGCCTCCGGACGGAGGCGCCGGAACAGCAGCGTCCCGGACGGGTGGCGCCAGGTCACCGGGACCGGCGTCACCGGGAAGGGCGCGGGCCCTTGTTCTCGGGGGAGCCATGGCGATTCGTCACGGGTCCCCACGGACGGCGCCAACTGTCGTGGTATTAAGAATACCCCGGCAGGTTTTGAAGACGATCCTAGCGGAGATTACACAGCGCGGGTCGACCGGGTGACCGGTCCTCCCCCGCCGGACAAACACAAGAAAAGACACGAGGATTTATACAGGTTCGGGTCCCAGTGGGGGCCCTAGTCCTGTTGACGCGCTCCCGACCGGAGTCGGCTGGGGGAGCTCTCTCCGGGGGAGAGGCTTCCGGAGCACGCCTGTGAGATTAGCTATTCCAAACAATAATGAAGTGATCCTTTACAACAGAGGGGTACAAGGGCTATTTATAGCCCCAAAAAGAAGCAAAAAACCTAAACTACCCCGGGAGCCACCGTCGGATTGAAGGGTAGGACCGTCGTTCTCCCGGTCAAACGTCTTGGATGCTTGACAGGTGGTCGCTGATTCCCGAGGCGTCCCTCGCGTGACCTGCACGTGATAAACAAACAGGGATTTTACCTTTTAGGAGGGCGGTGACGTCCGGGACCTCTTCCGGAGAGCAGGGTCCCGGGAGCCCAAAAGGCGGCGCCCGGGGCAGGCACCGGAGGCCACTCTCCCTGGGCAAATGGCGGCGCCCGGGACATGCCCGGGGGGCACGGTCCCGGGGGCCAAATGGCGGCGCCCGGGGCAGGCGCCGGAGGCCACTATCCCCGGGCGAACGGCGGCGCCCGGGACATGCCCGGGGGACACGGTTTCGGGGGCCAAATGGCGGCACCCGGGACATGCCCGGGGGACACGGTTTCGGGGGCCAAATGGCGGCACCCGGGACATGCCCGGGGGGCACGGTCCCGGGGGTCAAATGGCGGCGTCCGGGACATGCCCGGGGGGCACGGTCCCGGGGGCCAAATGGCGGCGGCCGGGGCCGGCACCGGAGGCCACTATCCCTGGGCGAATGGCGGCGCCCGGGGCCGGCACCGGAGGCCACTATCCCCGGGCGAATGGCGGCGCCCGGGACATGCCCGGGGGGCACGGTCCCGGGGGCCAAATGGCGGCGCCCGGGACAAGCCCGGGGGGCACGGTCCCGGGGGTCAAATGGCGGCGCCCGGGACATGCCCGGGGGGCACGGTCCCGGGGGCCAAATGGCGGCGCCCGGGGCCGGCACCGGAGGCCACTATCCCCGGGCGAATGGCAGCGCCCGGGGCCGGCACCGGAGGCCACTATCCCCGGGCGAATGGCGGCGCCCGGGACATGCCCGGGGGACACGGCCCCGGGGGCCAAATGGCGGCGCCCGGGACATGCCCGGGGGGCACGGTCCCGGGGGTCAAATGGCGGCGCCCGGGACATGCCCGGGGGGCACGGTCCCGGGGGCCAAATGGCGGCGCCCGGGGCCGGCACCGGAGGCCACTATCCCCGGGCGAATGGCGGCGTCCGGGGCCGGCACCGGAGGCCACTATCCCCGGGCGAATGGCGGCGCCCGGGACATGCCCGGGGGACACGGCCCCGGGGGCCAAATGGCGGCGCCCGGGACATGCCCGGGGGGCACGGTCCCGGGGGCCAAATGGCGGCGCCCGGGACATGCCCCGGAGGCACGGTCCCGGGCGCCTAAAAGGCGGCGCCCGGGGCAGGCACCGGAGGCCACTGTCCCCGGGCAGTCATGAACTTACCTGGACTTGACCGCGTGGAGATTTCCCCCAACAGTTTATGTGTTGGTTGATTGCCGCAGAGTCAGAAGTTGAAGGGGCGGAGGAAGTCTTCGAAGATCCGTCTGAGTACATAGACCCAACATTGCAAGGCAAGCCTCATTCCTTTGATCATGTCTCACCCAATATTTTCATATGAAGTATATTCACTGTTTCTTACTATGCATGATTATTTGAAATACGAGTTATGTTTGAATGACATGAGTAGATATTACCTAATGGATCATGAAACCCCTTTTTGTTATTGAACCTTCGTATATATGCTTTTGTCACCCTAGGACTCATATACTGAATATTCACATTAAACTTGAAATGGTCAAATACATGAGAAGTTATGATCAAAACCGTTTTGTCAAGAAAACTGATAAAAGGGATCAGTAGTGAGGATTGGTTTGTATGGAGAGGGTGCGGTGCGCACCAGGGAATGTGAATGTTCCTGTTGGGGGAAATCTCCACGCGGTCAAGTCCAGGTAAGTTCATGACTGCCCGGGGACAGTGGCCTCCGGTGCCTGCCCCGGGCGCCGCCTTTTAGGCGCCCGGGACCGTGCCTCCGGGGCATGTCCCGGGCGCCGCCTTTTAGGCGCCCGGGACCGTGCCTCCGGGGCATGTCCCGGGCGCCGCCATTTGGCCCCCGGGGCCGTGTCCCCCGGGCATGTCCCGGGCGCCGCCATTCGCCCGGGGATAGTGGCCTCCGGTGCCGGCCCCGGGAGCCGCCATTCGCCCGGGGATAGTGGCCTCCGGTGCCGGCCCCGGGCGCCGCCATTTGGCCCCCGGGACCGTGCCCCCCGGGCATGTCCCGGGCGCCGCCATTTGACCCCCGGGACCGTGCCCCCCGGGCATGTCCCGGGCGCCGCCATTTGGCCCCCGGGACCGTGCCCCCCGGGCATGTCCCGGGCGCCGCCATTTGGCCCCCGGGGCCGTGTCCCCCGGGCATGTCCCGGGCGCCGCCATTCGCCCGGGGATAGTGGCCTCCGGTGCCGGCCCCGGGCGCCGCCATTTGGCCCCCGGGACCGTGCCCCCCGGGCATGTCCCGGGCGCCGCCATTTGACCCCCGGGACCGTGCCCCCCGGGCATGTCCCGGGCGCCGCCATTTGGCCCCCGGGACCGTGCCCCCCGGGCATGTCCCGGGCGCCGCCATTTGGCCCCCGGGGCCGTGTCCCCCGGGCATGTCCCGGGCGCCGCCATTCGCCCGGGGATAGTGGCCTCCGGTGCCGGCCCCGGGCGCCGCCATTTGGCCCCCGGGACCGTGCCCCCCGGGCATGTCCCGGGCGCCGCCATTTGACCCCCGGGACCGTGCCCCCCGGGCATGTCCCGGGCGCCGCCATTTGGCCCCCGGGACCGTGCCCCCCGGGCATGTCCCGGGCGCCGCCATTTGGCCCCCGGGGCCGTGTCCCCCGGGCATGTCCCGGGCGCCGCCATTCGCCCGGGGATAGTGGCCTCCGGTGCCGGCCCCGGGCGCCGCCATTCGCCCAGGGATAGTGGCCTCCGGTGCCGGCCCCGGCCGCCGCCATTTGGCCCCCGGGACCGTGCCCCCCGGGCATGTCCCGGACGCCGCCATTTGACCCCCGGGACCGTGCCCCCCGGGCATTTCCCGGGTGCCGCCATTTGGCCCCCGAAACCGTGTCCCCCGGGCATGTCCCGGGCGCCGCCGTTCGCCCGGGGATAGTGGCCTCCGGCGCCTGCCCCGGGCGCCGCCATTTGGCCCCCGGGACCGTGCCCCCCGGGCATGTCCCGGGCGCCGCCATTTGCCCGGGGAGAGTGGCCTCCGGTGCCTGCCCCGGGCGCCGCCTTTTGGGCTCCCGGGACCCTGCTCTCCGGAAGAGGTCCCGGACGTCACCGCCCTCCTAAAAGGTAAAATCCCTGTTTGTTTATCACGTGCAGGTCACGCGAGGGACGCCTCGGGAATCAGCGACCACCTGTCAAGCATCCAAGACGTTTGACCGGGAGAACGACGGTCCTACCCTTCAATCCGACGGTGGCTCCCGGGGTAGTTTAGGTTTTTTGCTTCTTTTTGGGGCTATAAATAGCCCTTGTACCCCTCTGTTGTAAAGGATCACTTCATTATTGTTTGGAATAGCTAATCTCACAGGCGTGCTCCGGAAGCCTCTCCCCCGGAGAGAGCTCCCCCAGCCGACTCCGGTCGGGAGCGCGTCGACAGGACTAGGGCCCCCACTGGGACCCGAACCTGTATAAATCCTCGTGTCTTTTCTTGTGTTTGTCCGGCGGGGGAGGACCGGTCACCCGGTCGACCCGCGCTGTGTAATCTCCGCTAGGATCGTCTTCAAAACCTGCCGGGGTATTCTTAATACCACGACATAAACACATACCATAAGCATACAGAAAATAGTTTCCATAGAAATTATTAAGCAAATAAGTCATGTATGCAGGGGAAAGGGTTAGGGCAAGGTCACAAGGGCTCTGGTCGAAGAAACGGCTAAAAAGGATTGAACGTCGAAAGGTCGACATTCAGTTCATGGCTTTGGCATAGCTTCAAACTGATCTTAGGATGGTTTTCTGGAGAAGTGATAGAAGGGAAAGATGTAGAACACAACTCCAGGAATCTAGGGGACAAAGTGACATTTCCATTGCTCAACCAGAGGGGTCAAACAAGGCTAATGCCAGTGGCTGACATGCACTGACATAGTGCTGGACATGGCCAGAAACTAGGGCATGGCTTAACTTTTGATCCAGGGCTCTAATTGATGCAACACTTTGTCTGGGAGCTAGGCATTACTAACAGGAACAAAATACTCACCAGGAATAAAGGCTGAAAGTGGCCGGAGGGCGGCCAAATCCGGCGATGAACTGCGGTGGCGACACGGCACAGACATTGATCTGGACAAACATTTGGCAAAGGCATAACTCACAATCTAGGCAGATCCAGGTGTCGGGCTAGTGGAAAGAATTGCTCAGGGAGCTGAGGCAAAGCTAAGGGACAAAGTGGTGTTGGCTGAATCGGCCGGGAACGAATTCCGGCGACCGGCGCTGGAGAAGATGACACTGGAGCCTAGGGGATTTCGCTACGAGGCCAATGAGCTTAATTCCAAGCTTGGGAATGATCTCTAGGGCACAACAAGGCTACTGGAGGGGTCAATTTTGCTGGGAGATGGCCGTAGAAGCTTGGCGCCGAAGTCCGGCGAACGGCTGAGGTTCCAGTTTGGGATTTCTTCGATTTGGACTCAATTGAAGATTTTGATTCAACAGGCTTGCTCTACTAAGCTTACTGATCAATTCCTTCTACAGAATCGAGGGTTAATTTGGGGTGAATCGGTTAGCATTGGGGGAACAGGGCAATTGGGCCTTTCCGGCGATCACCGGCGATGGGGATCGATCTGGTGCAATTGGTTGCGACTAAACAGAGAGGGGAAAGAGGGGAACTCACTGGTGAGCTTGGATCGAAGAATGGTGCAGCGAGATGGGCTGGCACCGTGAGCTCACTCACTGGCTCGCCGGAGAAGAAGGCGAGAACGGTGGAGTTTGGGACTTAGCCGATTTTCTGGAGGCTTGAGGCTCTCAAAGCACAGGGAGGGTTTAAATAGGCACGGGGACGGAGCTTGCGAGGGAAAACACGACAGCGGTTGCTTGCGCCGGGGAGAAACTTGTCGGGCGCAGGCGCAACGACGGCGACGGCGACGTGATTTGCTTCAGGCGGTGCTGCAGCTTTGCCAGTAATGCCAGGGTGCCTTGGAACTTCGTCCGGGACGGCGCAGATGCGGAGGCGACAACGTAGCTCCGGCAACGACACGTACACACATGCAATGCCACGGCAACGGGCACGCGCGCGCGAAAACGCTTCTGGAGCGCGGCCGTTTAACCGCTGGACAAGGCGAAGCAATGGTGCTGGCACGTGCGCGCGGGGTGGCTCGGTTGTTCACAACACAGGCGACATGAAGCGGTGGCCGGCGGCGAGCAAACGCGGCGAAAACCACGGCACGGCAACGGTGACTCGCGCTGGTCGTAGCCAACGACCAGGCGCTGGTCGAAAACAGCCGAAAAGATTAGAGGGGCTGATTTGCAATTTTCAAAACTTTGCTTCCAGGGACTGATCTGCAAATCTGGAGATCTGAGGGTCCGATCTGAAATCTGATTTCGCAGATAAGTTGCATAAAATTATTGGAACTCATCTGGCCAAAGTTTGGTATGATCGGGTAAGATCTGAAGGGTTTCGACACAATTGGGGAAAAGCAGTTTAGGGTAAAATTAGGGTAATTAGGTTTCTGAGACGGCAAGGGTCGAAACTCAGTTTTAGGATGGGATTTTGGAGATGATCCCGAAGGGAAAAATGTTCTGAACAACACTTAGAAGGGAATGGCTGAAGCAGATTAGGGTTTGGGGTCAAGATGTGGATTTTGGCTATTTTAGGGTTTGGCAAAACAGGGGTGTTACATGCAGTAATTGCCATCATGTATTCGAGACTTGAGTTAGAATGGCAATCGGTACTGCCCAAATGTCCAAGATCTTGAGAGGGAGTTGAGGTATGGTTAGTGTTTGTTTTGTACTTGTGTTTGTTGATACTTGCCGTAGATTGTGATCGATGATGGTTGTCTACACTGCTTCGTGTGATACCACTACACGAATTCTTTCTATTGCTTGTATTACAAAACGCTAGTCCAGAATGAACACTAGTCGCTTGTCGAGGAGATCACCTCTCTCTTTCTCTTTATTTCTTCTAACATTTTCTCCCCCGTTCTCTCGTTCGTTTTGGTTTTATTATCCACCAATTTAGTCTAGGTTTATACAATTTCGCTTCGCTAGTCCCTCAGGAAAGAATGACAGAATACTCCCCTTACTACTCCGATCTTGTTCTCTTGCGAGACGGTCTAGGTCAGTATCAATGGAAGCTGTGGACATGCGGGGCGTCGCCCGATATGTTATCGAGCACAAGCTTGCTGTAATGCCCGGTCTCCCTGAGTAAAGCAGATGCTGAAGAAGCTCTCCCTCGAGCACCAAGAAGCTATCAAAGCCAAGATCGCCAGGCTCTGAGAGGTGGGTTTTGTTCGGGTGGTCTTGCAACCCGAATGGTTGGCAAACCCTGTCCTAGTGAAGAAGTCAAGTGGCAAGTGGAGGATGTGCGTGGACTTCACCGACCTCAACAAAGCTTGCCCAAAAGACAACTTCCCACTCCCGCGGATCAACCAGCTAGTGGATTCGACCACAAGGTGTGAGCTTATGAGCTTCTTGGATGCTTATTCGGGCTATCACCAAGTCCGGATAGCTATGGAGGATGAGGAAAAGACTAGTTTTATAACTCCCCTCGGCACCTTCTGCTACATCCACATGCCCTCCGGGCTAAAGAACGCTGGGGCAACATTCCAGCGCCTAATGTCGCTGGTCCTCAAGGACCAGATTAGCCACAACGTAGAGGTCTACGTAGACGACGCGTTCGACAAAAGCCTCCGCGCGGCCGATCTCCTCGACAACTTGGCGGAGACCTTCTGCAACCTCTGCGAGTACGGATTGAAGCTCAACCCAGAAAAGTGCACTTTCAGCTTGCATGGGGGCAAGCTGCTTGGCTTCCTCATGTCCCAGCAGGCATAGATGCCAACCTCAAAAAAATTTGGGCCCTGCTGGACATGCCCCCGCCGCGCTCCGTGAAAGACGTACAGCGGCTTACCGGTTGCTTAGCCATGCTAAGCTACTTCATCTCGCAGTCGAGGGAACGGGGACTCCAGTTCGTCATGATCCTCCGAGGCCTCGTGGGGTTCAAGTGGAGCCCCGAGGCCCTGGCGGCCTTCGACGACTTGAAGAGGTACCTCACGATCCCTCTAATGCTCGTGAGGCCGTCTCGGGAAGAACTCCTGCTCCTTTAACTCGCGGCCACTCCTGTTGTTGTAAGCACGGTGTTGGTAAATGAGCAGGACGGGCAACGGCGGCCCATGTACTACGTGAGCGAAGCCCTGCAAGGGGCTAAGACACGGTAGACGGAGGTGGGGAAGATCTGCTACGCCCTCCTGATGGTGTCCCGGATGGTTCGCCATTACCTCCTGGGACACCCGATCACGATCCCATCTTCCCTCGCACTAGGGGAGGTGCTACGAAACAAGCAGGCCATTGGCCGAATCAGGAAGTGGGGGGCCGAGCTGGCTCCCTTCTCCCTCTCCCCTATGGGTCGCTCCGCCATCAAATCACAATTCCTCGCTAACTTTGTGGCGGAATGGATCCCCGCTTCTGGGATGGAGGGGGAGACTCCCATCGAGCTCCTCCGGCGCAACGACCATTGAAAGCTCATGTTCGATGGCTCCTTGTGTCTTGCCTGGGCCGGCGCGGGGGTAGTCCTCCAGAGCCCCGAGGGCAGGAAGGACTCTGATTCCTCGGGGACATCCACTCGGGGAGCAGTGGGTCTCACCTGGCCTTGTGCTCCATTGTGGCGAAGGTTCTCCACCAAGGCTTTTATAGGCCTACTGTGGTCCGCAATGCGGGAGACCTTGCCTCCGCATGCGGGGCCTGCCAGAAAATGGCGAAGGGCTCCAGGCTTCCCTCCATGACGCTATCACCTCCTCCGCGGCGGCTAGGTCCCCTAGCGGCTTCTCCTTTCTGGTGTGCTCGGAGGCTATCGCCTCCTCAGCAGCCTGGAGGAGCGCGGTGAATCGAGCCACCGTCTGGGAGGGAAAAAATCAACAAACGGAAGTGGAGCGACGCAGAAACAAAAAAAAATCTGGTGATACTTACCTGGAGTCTGGAGGAGATCACATCCTCGCAATCCTCGACGTCATCCACCAGGTGGCTCCCCCACGATACCTCACCCGCTGCGGCGGCATCCTCCGCGGTCCTACCATCGGAAGAGCTGGACGTTATGTCCATCTGCGGAGCCGGGACCCCAGAACGGATGAAGAGGCCCTTGGCCCTCCCGGGCGGAGGGGGAGGCACCATCATCGCCCGCCCCACCAGGGTGCCTAGCCCCGATGCCAAGATCTAGGCTATCGGAAGAGGCCCCGGCAATCGTACCGTCAATGCGGCTTGGCCCATCCTGGGTGGCGAGCGGGGTCGCTGGTTCCACCGTGCTGCTGGAGAGCACGTAGTCACCTTCCCCCAAGGGCGTGCCCACATCGCGGTGGGTGACCGGCGACCTCGCTGAGGCAACATCTGGTGCACTAGCCGACGTAATGACAGGGGTCCTGGTGGGCGAAGCTGGGGGCAGCGCTCGGGACCTCACGGGCCTTTTTGACGCCCGAGTCTTCGCCGGGGTTTTTTCCGGGCCCCCGGCCGCTCGCTTCCCCCTCTTATGCAAGGCGGCGGTGGGGCGAGGCACCTGGGTGGGAAGCCTTAACCCAAACGCCTCTGACACGATGTTCCACAGAGAGCCCTCGTCGACGATGTGCACGACCCGCTCGTGCTCATCACCGTAGTATCTCCCAAGGAGAATGACCGAATCTCCTAGGATCGGTCATAGGACCGGACTGCAAAAAAGAGAAATTAGAAAATGTCTTTCCTCGAAACAAGATGAGTGACTCACGTTCCGCCACTGCCATCCGGGGTGGCCGGTGCGCTGCAGACACCCTTCTCCCCTGGCGGGCGTTGAAGGGCGTTACCTGGAGGAGCGCCATGTCATCCGCGAGATCCTGCATGGACCTCCGAAACTAGACCTCCGCCATCAAGGTGAGGAGGTCCATCTCCCCCTGGGTCCACTCGGGGGCTAGCGCCCTGGTCGACTGGCAGTAGGACGAGTGCTCCGGGGAGTATGTTACATCCCGGTAACCCATCCAGAGGTGAAACCACAACTGGAGCCAATCCCCCCAGTGGTCCTGAGAGGCTTGCACCGGGTACTCGTCAGTGCGGCTGGGGATGAGCTGGATCATGAGTGAGCCAAATGCCGACTTAGGCCCGCCCTTCATGACTAGCAGGCCCCTCTTGGAGGGCTCGTAGTAGTACCGGAGGAACCAGAGGGCGGGCTCCTCCCCGGTGGATGTCTCACACAACCACACGAACAACCCCATCAGGACAAGGGTGTTCGGGGTGAGGTGGTTGAGCGAGAGCATGTACGCTTGTAGAAACTCCTGGAGAAATGGATGCACCAAGAACCGGAGGCCCACCTCGACGAAGGCTTCAAGGGCGACCACATCCCCCTCCCGGTGGCTGGGCATCAGCTCCTCCGACCCGGGAAGTCGAATATCCCCATCCGCGAAGGACTTCTGATCCAGAAGGGCCTCGCGGTCTCGGGAGGAGAACTCAATGAGCCCCAAAAAATCCGAGGTCACCTCCTCTGGGGGCAGCTCGAATGTTTTCCCACGACCTTTCAATGCCATCACTGGTGAGTGGAAGTGTCCAGAAAAGGTGAAAACGAAAGGTGGCTAACTGGGAATCGGCTCTCTGGTAGAGCGTTAAGGGCTACCAGACAAGGGAGGGATTGAGCTAAGGGTTGGAAATGAAGTAACTCGGGCTCTCCCCCCTATTTATAAGTGACGGGGCACCCCTCAATGGGCGCCATGTGTCTCGAAGGACATCCATGCCGCTAATTTGAAGCGTCACACGGGCACCGAGGAACCACGCGGGCATTAAAGCACCGTACGACGCAAGCGCGTTAATCAAGGGTTTGTGCGGAAAAGTGGCCTGGGAGTCGAAGCGTCGCGCGCCCCCCGGGGCGTGCCTCAGAAGGCGAAACGTTGTCCCGGGGCATGTCCTATGCACACCCTCCGGGGCCTCTTTGTGTCCTCGGGGGTCTGGGGGGCTACTGTTCGGGGAAAATCCCAGACGTTTCCTAGGGAAAGTCACGGACGCCTCCCGTGGAAAGTCCCGGAGGACTCCCGTGGAAGGCCATGGATGCCTCCCGTGGAAAGTCCCGGGGGGCTACCATGGAAATCCACAGACGCCTCCCGTGGAAAGTCCCAGAGGACTCCTGTGGAATGTCTCGGAGGGCTCCTGTGGAAAGCCACAGACGCCTCCTGTGGAAAGTCCTGGAGGGCTACCGTGGAAAGCCACGGGCCTCTCCCGTGGAAAGCCCCGGAGGGCTCCTATGGAAAGCCGTGGGTGCCTCCTAGGGAAGGACACAGGTGGATGACGTCCAGGATACCTTGGGAACTAGCAAGGATACGTGTTGAGCATCCAAGCCCTTCGCCGGATGAAAAGACGACGGTGCCCTTTTGGGGCCTATATATACCCCCTTGTATCTCATTAGTAAAGAACACTCAATTCAGCATTACACACAAACAACAGGCATCACTTGGAGACCCCTCTCCCCAGGAGAGGGGACCTCCCCAGCGGACTCACATCCGGGGGGTGCCGACAAGACTAGGGTTCCCACTGGGACCCAAACCTGTATAAAATCACCGTGTTAATTTCTGAGCATGTGTGGCAGGAGGTGACCGGTCGCTCGTTCAGCTCACGCGACTGTACGCGTGTCATACACATCCAGAAAATCCACCGGGGTATTTTTAATACCACCACAAAGCCCATACGTCAATTTGGCTGATCCATAAAGCATATCATTCAAATAAAATGAACAACAATTGTTCTTTATTCTGAATTCTAAACCTTTCTTTTCCAAACATGAAATGAAAATAATGTTTTTGCTTATGGTAGGAACATAATAACAATTATTAAGCTCCAAAATCAATCCTGAAGGTAAAGCCAATATAAAAGTCCCAATGGCTAAAGCAGCAACTCTTGCTCCATTGCCAACGCAAAGCTGAACTTCACCCTTTGCCAAACTTCTGCTCCTTTTAAGCCCTTGCAACGAAGTGCAAATATGAGCTCCTGAACCTATATCAAATACCCAAGAATCAAAAGGAGAAGTAGCCATTTGGACTTATATAACATAAATCCCTGAAGTGGAAGTCTCACTTCCCTTCTTTTTCAGATGTTCTAGGTACTTCTTGCAATTCCTCTTCCAATAGCCAGATTCCTTGCAATAGAAGCACTCAGAAACAGTGATAGGGGCAGGCATGGACTTTCGTTTGGGCTTATGCTAACTGCTTGAACTCTCATCTTGAGCCTTGCCTTTGCCCTTAGCCTTTCCCTTACCCTTCATCTTGAAACTCTTTCCCTTTTGAACCATCATCACATCATCAGAATTCTTTTTGTTGTTCTGCTTTGTCATCTTTAACATCCCATGCAATTCAAGTAGAGACTTCTCCATATTATTCATATTGTAGTTTAATATGAAAGGATCGTAGCTCTAATGGAGCGACTGGAGAATCACATCAGTAGCCAACTCTTGGCTAAGGGGGTAACCAAGTTTACCCAAGCTCTCAATGTAACCAATCATCTTGATTACATGAGGGCTAATTACGCTTCTTTTTGCCAATCTGTAAGCATGTAGTTTCTTGGTGGTTTCGTATCTTTCCACCCTTTCCTAGTCTTCGAACAAGTTTTGAAGACCCACACTCATGTCATAAGCAATAGTGTTCTCGAATTGCTTTTGCAACTCAGAACGCATTGTTGCTAACATGAGACAACTGACATCGAGATCATCATCAGCATGCTTCTTGTAAGCATCTTGTTGAGATCGACGAGTGTTAGTCAAAGGTTCATCAAGAACTGGGGACTCTAGAACATAGTCTTTTTTTTCTTGCTTGAGAACAATTCTCAAGTTATGAAACCAATCAATAAAATTTGTTAGTTTTTCCTTATTAAGAATAGATCAAAAGATAAAACTGGATGAGGTGTTATCAGCCATCATCTACAACAAAAATGCAAAAAGGTATCATGCCTACGAATATTCTTCTATTAACAATTAATAAAAGAAACTTCCACTATATGTTTAAAAACACAGTCCCTAGAATGACATATAGTAGGTCAAGATCCATATTCCACCAAGTCCTAGTGAGCTTTGGCATCATTGCTAGAAACCTAGTTATTTAGGTAAGCAATTTTTGCTAATCATTTCATATATGACACTTTTTTGTTGGGTGGCATCAATATGCCCCAACTCCCAATGCCACGTCCCAAGGCCGAAAACCATTTTGACAGTCTTGTTAATTGAAACAAATTCTATGCGTATAAGTGTCCAACACTTATCCTGCCTTACCAAGATAGTTATTGGCACCTTGATTTGTGAAGACTACCAAATAAGGATTGAGGCTTTGACAGTTGCAGCAATTGAAAAGGGCGTCAAAACAACTTAATTTTAGGGACTTTCCAATGTTCAGAATTTTCAACCAACAATCAAGAACATCAAAATAATCATCACAGATAATCAAATCAATCTATTATGCTGATCTTCATCTCCATCTTCATAGGACAAGTCCACCATGCTTGAAAAATCCTGGAGTGAGTTCTAGGCTACTACATTAATAGCTAGATATGAATTTAGAAGAGTGCCAATCATCACACGTCAGCACGCAGGCTGTTTTACAAAAAGAGACGACCATATCAACCATGGTCGAAATAAACGATTCACAGATCGTGTTAATTACATGATCACATCACATAAACATGCATAAGCGCCATACTTCTCATACAAATTCCTACAAAAAAAGTTAGGTACAGAATCCCATCCCGTCATGCACCTTAGTGGCCTTAAACAGTCAAAAGGGGTGACGGCGACCTTCGGCGGTCCCGCTATGAATCGGCATTTCCATCCATAGAAAATCTCGTCGGGTTGATCATATCAGCCCAACTTTCGAACCAATCTAATTGGTTGAGATTTCTATTAATCCCCATGGTGATATTTTTGAAGATATACCAAATATTTTAAAATCAATCTAACAAAGATTCAGGTCTCCGATCTTACCACTAACATGCTATCCTTTACACCAACTCCCATTGGGTTGTGCAAGGATACATAGCAACAATCGAATTAGATATGGACTTATGTAAAATTGATCACATCAATTGAACAAGTCAATGTCATGAGATATCATCTTGTACCATTTTGCTGAGAGTGATAGATCACATCTATCATAGATCAGGATTGATGAGGACAACACTAGCTTGGATATGAACAAGGCTCCATCCACCCCTTCCACTACTTCTACTACTTCCTCGCCGCCACGAGAAGATCAAGGAGAACAGTGAGTCGGCATGAATCCATGTGCTGAGCCATTCACTATGCCCACACTGGAGAATCATCGAGCTACACTAAAGGTGGAGCAACCCACAACGCATCAAGCCCAGCCCATGATCAGGCCCAACTCGTCTGCGAGTCCAGCTCGGCCATCCAACAGTAGTCCAACTTCAAGCGGATGCCCAGGCCACGTGCGGAGTCCATTTGGGGCAAATCAGTACTTCACAGAGAAGTCCGCGATGACACCTTTCCAATGGGATTGGTCCTACAGCCATATTCCTACTGGATCATTCGCAATCAATGAAAAAAATCCACAGACAGAACCTGCCGGGTGCCACATCACCTCCACCTTGGGCCTGTACCCCTAGGGTTTCACATCCACATCCTTGGCCGCCACCCCTGTTACATATGGCTGTCACCCTTCCCGTTCTTCCTCAAGTTTTTTTTAGATGAGTTTTCGCCATGTGTGAAACTCCATTCTTGTGTTCTTGTGTCGGCTAGACCAACAACTACAAGTTACACAACCTCAAATTTATTGTGTGCTTCATCCATATTTGCAATTTCAGATTGCTTTATCATGTTCTTGCTTGTTCTTCGGTTGCTTGCTGGAATGGATCCTCGTGATCAGGTTAGTCGCGTCTTGGCATGGTTGATAATGACTCGTGAGTGTGGTTTAGCAATTGCCAGGGCGTCCAGTATTGTTTGGTTGGTAGCCGGATCACCAAGGTTACTCTCCATCAAATCGAAGTTATCCCTCTCACCAGAAGATCGGGTATACGTGTCTTCATCAAGGATGGGTTTGATCACATGAAACACCAACAGATCTAATTGTACTAATTCAGATCTAACATAAACAGATTTAACATGTTATCAACATTAATAGATAAAATCTACTAAACACATACACATATCACATATATGCTAACAATCTAGATCTATGCTATACAAGGAGGCTCTGCTACCACTGATGGAAAATGGGCTGCTACTCTAGTGATAATTTCAAAAATTTTAACCTGACAACCCAAGAACCATGCAAGCATAAAACCATAGATCAAAAGGTTTACCAATAGATGTGCAGATGACAACGGAGCTGCGGAAGAAGAGTCGATGTCGCAACCTGATCGTGACCAGCAATGCAGCAGTAGCAGCTGCACCTCTACAACAGTCCACATGTCCGGGGAAGGAGCACCGCGTGTTCCTGTGCTAGCACCAGCACAAGCAACTAGGATTTTACGAGATCTATCTCATGGATGGTGGTGGTGGCAAGAATAGATCAGATATCAGATATCTTTTGCATGCCCACTTCGCCTCCTTTGTAAGGCCTTGCAGATAAATCCTACTCAAATGTGAACCCTAATCCCAATGGTAAACCCATTACCAATAGGGGACCTGTTTTGGATCCCATCTGAATTAATACTCCAACCCGTTAAGTGTGTGACCCTATAGGTTCGTGTCTATTTGGTCACAACTGGAAACAACTTCCCGAATCACAAGTCATAAGTGGTCCCTAGCAGGACATTATGACTACCCGCATATACACAAAGATCATATCCGAAGAACCTATAGAACTTATTATGTATTATATCTTTGTCTCATGGTAATAGATCGAACTCAGGGTGAGAAACGGTCATCCTGGAATAGCTCGGCCCTTTCTCGATCTTGTAATGGACGAACATTTATCCATAGTTGACTCTGAACTATATTCGGCACGGCCCTGCACTTTCTTAGTCTAATTACATCAAGGGTCCCAGAGATATCTCTTTCAAGATATGAGAGAGGCAAATTCTATTTCAACCATTCGTTTTCAACCACATGGTTCATAACATTTTTGTGTGTCACCTTTATGACTACTCGGTTAAAAGAAGCGGTTGATGACACCAAGGTATGCTACTACACATTTATGAAACCATGATGATCTCAGGTCTAAAGACAAACCAAAAATAAGGGTTAGAAAGAAACTAATGACACTTAAAATCTCAACAGTGTTTCATGTTGGGTCAATCCGACCAACATGTTCTCCAATATGTGTCTGTGACATTGACTTGATATCTCATATCCATGGTCCGTGAAACTTGACTATCAATCAATGATCATGTTGACTTATTTTGCATTATTATTCCATGTATTGCCAAAAGTTAGGGATGTTTACAATAAGTATCACTGATAAAGTCGTAAGTAAATTGAGACAATTCATATATCATTATAAAGAGTTCCACAAACAAGTCACATACTTGTTGATTGATAAAAGTGATACTTTATTCAATGAATACAATAAGAATTCATAAACATGACATGATACAACTATCTCCATGATTGCCTCTAGGGCATATCTCTATCAGTTCCTTCAATCAATCTGTACATTCGTGCTTTTCTAACTAACTGGTCACTCTCGGTTTCCTCCTCGGTGATGGTCCCATGTGCAAGATAATTCCTAAATGGTACGACCCAATTTGCATCATGCTCGTGGGCGGCAACGTTAGTCATCGCCTCTGGTGCCTCTACGGTGGTTATGATTGAGGGGTTTTTTAAGTGCTTGATGAACACTCCTGTCGGGGCGGATGCACGTGAGGAACAAATTTTTGACAATTGGTTTGCGAGCATATTGTCTCTTCGTGGAATGAATTGGACTTCAATGTTTCTGAAGTATTTTTCCAATTTCCTCACTTCATCTAGGTATAGAGCAATCGTCTCATCGGACATTGGTATTCCTTATTCACCAAGATTACGCTAGCTGTAAATCTCCCTTCACCACCAATTGATGGACTCCGGGGGATTTGGTGGCTTGAAGCCCGGCAAGAAGACCTTCATACTATGCTACATTATTTGTAGCAACAAAGTGTAATTGCATGACATACTAGAGCTGGTCGCCCTGAGGCGTAAATAAGACCGCTTTAGCCCCTGAGTTTGTGAAACTCCGAGAGCCATCAAAATACAACGACCTCGTGAATAAAGCCAGCCTCCTGAAGTTTATCCAACTCCGAACAAATGGCTTCTCTCTGATCAAAGGCAAAGAGTATGAGCTTTTGCTTTATTGGTTGTTGTCCAGGCTAAATTGCTAGCTGATGCTCGATCACTTCTCTTGGGACTCCAGGCATGTCGGATGGTTTCTACGCAAACACATCTGCATTATCTTGGAGCAAAGAGATGAGTGCAAGTTCCTATTTGTGCTCCAACTCTAACCTGATTCGAACAGTCTTCGAAGGGTCGTATGGGAATAAAGGAACCTGTTTAAGTCTTTCTTTTGGTCGCAGAGTTGCCTTGACCGCATCTGGCTCTTTAGTCTTGTTCGTGGTCATTGCCATCCCTGAGGGGAAGCTGGTCAACCAATTCCAGGGAAATGCCATCGCATGTGATGGCTGAATTTTGGCTGCCCCTCACCATGTTCACGCCTTTTGGTCCTGGCACCTTGATGCACTGATAAGCATATGTGTTGCTGCCATGAATTTGGCAAGTGAGGACCTACCAAGAATTGCATTGTATGGTGAATCAAAATCAATCACATCAATAATAACCAGTTATGTTCGAAAGTTCTCTAGTTCTCCATGTGTTACCTGTAGTACAATCTGGCCGATAGGAGTGTACGAAGGACCAGGAATGATCCCAAAAAATGGGTGGACCACAGTTTTAATCCTTGAATGATGAATTTCCATCTCCTCAAGGGCTTTTGCAAAAAGAAGGTCGAGAGAACTACCTGCATCAACCAGGACTCGGACCACTTTAGCATTGCTAACCGTGGCGATTATAACCAAAGGGAGTCACCGTGGTCGCGATAGTCCTCTAGGGCAATATTCCCTGATGAAAGTCAAGGATGTCTGTTACCAGCGGGGCTATTGAGGCTCTCCTGGGGGAGCTTCAATATTGTTCACCTCTCGGCGAACAAACTTAAAATGTTTCTTGGAAAAAAAATAGGACGAAGAACGACCAAAAATAACATTAACATGATTATTTGGTACCTGGTATGGCATGTCCTCATCTCCATCAGCATCTTTATTCCCACTGGGTTGTCCTTTTTCTGGTATGGTAGGCATAGGTGTTTTACCTTGATAGAATTCTTCCATGCGTTTAACCAGTTTCAACAATTCTTGAGGTCGTGTTCTGGAACCTCACGCAACGGACAGCACTTCTTGCTTCCTTGTGGGTTAGTTTGTTTTTCCATGTGGTCGCTGTTGCGGCCACCAGAAGGAGTTTTATTATTCTTGTATGGAACTTTGTTACCTTTGTCCTATGGTCGCTTTTTCATGTTCACGAGCTCTCGGGAATGGTTTGTTCAATCCTTTTTTGACTTCTTGAACTTCACACCAGTGGATGATATAGAGTTTTTGTTAGAATTCTCATTCCTTTCATAGTTTAGACTAGGTTGTGGTGGTAAATCACCCTTATACACCATCCTATTCCATTCTACTGCCATAGCAGCGTCGGAATAGCGATCAACCATGTCGAAAAGTTCTGACACTGATCTCGGCGGGTGGATACTGAGATCCTCTGTGAATCTTCAGTATCGAACGCCGTATTTAAAGGCTCTGATTACCGAATTATCAGAGATGTTGGGGATAGTATTTCTTACCCCCACAAATCTCTTGACAAATTGTCGGAGAGTTTCACTTGAGGTCTGGCGAAAACGATGTAGATCATCTTCCTTACCAGGTTTTTCGTAGCAATTTTGGAAATCGCTATGGATAGCATCACATAGCATTCCCTAGTTTTAGATTGATCCCTCCTTCTAATTGAAAGGCCATGTTCGCACTAGACCTTCAAGGACCATTGGAAAATAATTCGCCATTACTTTTTCATTTCTGCCTGCCGCCTGGATAGCAGTGACATAAATCTGGAGGAATTCAGATGGATTCTGTGTCCCATTGAGTCGTTCGATCATGCTTGGTTTCACTATCACAGAAACAGACATCCAGGAGGATGACACATCACAGACGGTTATGAACATTTCAATGGAACACGTCTGCGTAGGCCTATCGGGAGAATATGTTAAGTTATCATAGTCGGTTCTGATGTCAAAACGAACTGTGATAGTCAACCAAACGGTTTTGACCACGAAACCATCTGTAATAGTCTACTTATCACAGACGGTTTTAAACTCAAAACCGACTGTGATATATACAATCGGTTCTCAACTAAGAACCGTATGTGATAGCTAGAATATCACAGATGGTTCCGTTGTTAAAACCAACTTTGATAGATACAATCGGTTCTAAACTAAGAACCGACTGTGATAATGTAGTATTAGAGACGGTTCTAGTATTAGAACTGCCTATTCCAAACAGTGTGGTGCTTCAAATTCTGAACGGTGTGTTCATTTCGGTCTCCGATCTTCGCGCGGCGCCCTAGGTGAACACGAAGCGTCGCCTTGGAAATTCTTTAAATAGCTTAACAGTGGAATAATTGTCATTTACTTTACAAGTTTTTCTAATTCTCAAACTCTTTGACTCCTTAGCTTCTCTGCGCCAATGGCATCCTCAATGGCACCATCAGCCTCGCCCTCCACGGTAAGAACTCTCAATCTTTTGGACTTACCCCTGTATTATTAATCCCTGTTCTATACATTCTTGACCTGTTGATTTGCATTGGGAAGGGGAGCCGTGAAAGACTTGGGCAAGGTGAAAGACAAGCTGAGGGCCATCTAGGAGGAGCACAAGCTCCTTACGGAGAAGCACAGTCAGCTACGGCTTGACTTGGATGATCTCTTCCAGCGCATTCAGCGCATGAAGACGGATGGTGACAATGCTAGGGTGAGAAATAGGCGTCTTTGTGAGGAGAAGCATGCCACGAATATGACCATCGTTGGCTACGGTTTGACTATGAAAGATACCATCGTGAAGCTGAGGGAGGTCGCAGGCCTTCTCAACGCGGTAGTAGTTGATCCTAAGTAGGACAACTTGTCGCTGGAGGAATCCTACGTCCTAGCTTCAAGTCAAACTGACTTTATTCTAGATGATGCCAGGGCTAAGACCGCTCGTTGACCTACCATTTTGTATTTTTACCTTTTTTTGTAAGTGATGAAAAAAATTAATGAAAAATTTGTTCTTATGTCAATTTTTCAATTTTCCAACATGTTCTTGGACTGCATGCTATCTTCCCTCTTTCTTTATCTTTCTTTAGCTTTTGGCAAACATTTGACTATACAAAGGTATGTGCATTGTGTGCAATTATGGAATGACTATCGTGATCATATACATAGAAGCGGCAATCTTTAGGGCGTGAGGGAGTTTGGCTGGAGGGAGAACAGATCACAGTCGGTTCTAAGCTCAAAACTATCTATGATAGTCACATTACAGACAGTTTTTATGTCAGGACCAACTGTGAAAGTCCCAACAGTGTCTGACTCTTCAAATTCTCAACATTCTTTGAATATCACAGTCAGTTCTAAGATCAAAACCGTCTATGATAGTCACATTACAGATGGTTTTTATGTCAGGACCGACTATGATAGTCCCAACAGTGTCCAACGCTTCGTATTCTCAACGTTCTTTGAATATCACAGTCAGTTGTCAGATCAAAACCGTCTGTGATAGTCACATTACAGACGGTTTTATGTTAGGACCGACTATGATAGTCCCAACAGCTAGCCCCCAAATTTGAAGAAAATGAAGAGACTTATTTACTTCAAATTTAATTTGCATCGAATTATGTAATCTGACGCTTCAACTTAAGTGGGAACTGTTCTGCCGTGTGGCAGTTTCTTGACAAGTAATCATGAATTTATTGACTTTGAAAACCAGTAGTGCGCTTTTTAAAACTCGAGGCACTCGCGCATACGAACCGTCACCTTCTGGTTCTATAAATAGCGAGGCTCTTCGATCCTTAAGACTTACAAATTCTTGGCTAAGTCTTTTAGGAATTCTGCTTCTAAATCCCTGTCTTTATTTCCTCCTCAACTCCCACATTGATGGCGAGCCGAGATTCCAGTGAGGTTATTGAAATTGAGAGTGATGAGGAAGAGATAAGGAATGAACTCAATCAGGATCTTCAGAAAGTAAGTCCTCTCTGAAACTCTAATGCAGATCTTTCTTTTATGACTTGATTACCTCCAAACAAATGCATTTCAAAATCCACAGGTGCCTGAGGAAATGCTCCCTCCAAAGAAGATACTCAGAAATGATGAAAGATCCTCTAGTGGAGCTGCAACGAAGACTCTAGAGGGTGCTGAGGCCTGTGTTGCCACATTGCCCCTTGCAATCCCTCCAGTTGCATCTTCATCTCCTCCTTTGGAGATCCACAATAATCCTTCTAATTCCCCCTCTTCAACACCTTCTTTGGATCATCAGCTTTTATTGGATGATCAACTTTCTAGGGGAAGTCACACACTTCCACATCCAAATCCACTCCGAAGCTTGGCAATCATCTTCACCCTCTCTACTAGTCATTATGTCTTTCAAAACTAACCCATGCATGTGCAAGAGGTGAAGGCTCCTGGAGCTCCCATCGATCAGCTTGCTGAAGTCCATGCTCTTTTTGGTGAGAGAGCTGCCTTGTGGAGAACTCTCCAAGAAGAAAAAGAGGCGCTAGAGAAGCATTTTGAGGAGATGTCTTCTGCCATTCTGCACTTGGCAGGGTGCTATGAAGGTTCTTACGAAGAAGCACGCATGTTCTGGTCAGAGAGATATTACGCTCGGCAGCAGCGAGAACTCTCCGATACAATAAGGAATAGTACAGCTGCACTCCTTTGCTGAGAGATGATGTAGATAGGCTTAGAGCTATTGCTAGTTCTCTTGGGGCAGCCAGTGTAGATCCTACTGATGCCAATACGTCCATATGAGAACTTTGTAAATTACTTTCGGATCAGGTTGACGCTTTGGTCGCTTGTATCCCTTATGTATGCAAAGATTATAAGAAATAAGAAATTTCTTTTCATTATATATCTGACATTTCGAATGATAATCACCAAATGATGTTCTCTGTGTGAAAAATGATAACAGGAAAATACTTCCGCGATCAAGACGGTGTTTAACTTAAACCATCTCTGATAGTCACATTACAGACGGTTTTTATTTCAGGACCAACTGTGATAGTCCCAACAAGATGCTTCAAATTAGCAACGTTCTTTGAATATCACAGATGGTTTTGAGGTAAAAATGTCTGTGATAGTCACATTACAGACGGTTTTGATGTCAGGTCCAACTGTGATAGTCCCAACATTGTCCGACGCTTTGAATTCTCAATGTTCTTTTAAAATCATAGACAGTTTTGAGGTAAAAAACATCTGTGATAGTCACATTACAGATGGTTTTGATGTCAAGACCGACTGTGATAGTCCCAACAGTGTTCGACAGTTCGAATTCTCAACATTCTTTGAATATCACAGACAGTTTTGAGATAAAAAAAAGGTCTCTGATAGTCACATTACAGATGGTTTTGATGTCAAGACCGACTGTGATAGTCCCAACAGTGTCTGACACTTCGAACTCTCATAGTTTTTTGAATATCACAGATGGTTTTGAGGTAAAAACCGTTTTTTGTATCATCGTTTGAAGATTTTGAGGTAAAAACCGTCTGTTATATGATCATTTGGAGTCAGACGGTTCTGATTTAAAAGCCGTCTGTGATATTTCTGCGATAGTTCTACACAAATAAGCCAGTTCGCACATTCAAGTACATGTCTAAAACAGCAATGCAAATACACAGATATACACCAATACAAATACACAAATACACCAATTCACACATTCAAGTACATGTCTCAATTCTAAATAGCAATAAAAATACACACATATACACCATAACACCAATACAAATACACCAATTCACCTAGTCGATGTATTACAAAAGTCACATATGAAAGAGAACCTTTGCAATCAAACAACAAATGTAACTACCGACTACAAGTTAGACTTGATACATCACAAATCCATTCATCTGACAGAACAAATGTATGAACCACGTTTGACTTAACCATAGGAGTTCAGTTCAGAGACACCCGAGGAGCTGGAACTGATGTTGAGTTACATTTGTCTTGGTTATCTCTTCTGGCTTTCTCATCTCAGCTCAACTCATCAATGCAATAGTTGAGTTGCGTTGAGTTGAGTTGAGTTGAGTTGAGATGAGAAAGCCCGAGGAAATCACAAAGACAAATGAAAGATGCTTTCTATAGGTCCTGATTTGAGAAACACGCCGGGCTTGAGGATCTTCTCGACCTTCATATCCATCCAGCTCTCAACGGTGATCTTCACCTTTTCTTTCGCCAACAAGCCAACGTAGGCAGCGTACTGCGACAATGAACCGTGAACTACCAGAAGAGGAAAAATTATTGCGTTGGCACTCGAAAGACCAGAAGAAGGATGGAAAGCTGAGACACCCTGCTGATTCTTCGCAGTGGAGAAACATCGATAGGGAATTTGTTAACTTCAGAGCATAATTGAGGAATATAAGGTTCGGGTTGAGTACCGTTGGAATTAATCCTTTTGGTAACATGAGCAGTCAGCATAGCACTTGGGCGGTTCTTTTGTGTATCTACAACCTTCCTCCTTGGTTGTGTATGAAGCGCAAGTACATCATGATGTCTCTACTTATCTCAGGACCAAAAAAAACCCGGAAACGATATTGATGTGTACCTGTCGCGACCCGAAACTGGGACTACGACTACTCCCGTGGAGACCTAGCTTGCTATAGCTAGTCCCATACAAGCATACCTTTGACTTCCCAGGATAAGTCAAGCACAAGAGTATATTCACATTGCAGTAGAAAAACTTACAAAGTATTAAGCAGTGTGGCCTGCTGGCCTTAATATTAAATAAAAAGATTACAATACCTTCGCGGCATTCAAGGTTTAGTTAAAGCAAAATAAAACTTCTTCACAGCGGATGATGGGTGTCCCTTCCACAGTAAGAAGTTGACGGCAAAACAACACATCAGGGATTTGACGGATCTGGCTCTCCTTCTTCTGGATCCAAGAAGTTCTCCATGACTCCTTCTTGATCTTGGTACGCTCCATCTTCTGGGTTGTAAGTTGTAAGGGTGAGTACTTTCGTACTCAGCAAGTATAGGGAAGAGTAGATACTTATAGTGATGTTGTTATGAACCTAGACTAGTCAAGAATTATGGATGTTTGTAGAATAATCTTTTCTTTTATATCTCATCTCATGTCATGGCAGCACTTCTCATAACATAACATCACTATTCATGTTCTCTAGATTATAGTACTACCGCGACACGTCGACACACGACAGCCCACGGTAGCACCCCTCATCAAGACAACACATGTCATTTGGGTAATCTTGACTTATCAAATTTTATTTAGAAAATATACTTGTGCCACACCCCGTGGATTTAATCCACCGCAGCAGACTCCTATAAACCCGGGAGCTCAGAATATTCGAATACGTTTTTAACTCTGCAGAGAGGTACCAATTTACCCGCAAGATATTCCACTTTCAAGCCTTTCCTATCATAACATAATGATTGGACCCCTGGCTTACTTCATATTGTGAGCGGCAAGGTGGAAATAACAAGAACTTTTGTTATGTATCACTCACATTTCACCCCTGACCCTGTGGATCTCTCGCGAACCATAGTTGTGGTGGTACTTCCTCCATCCCTACTCATTTTCCCATTGCTGGGTCAAATATCAGATCACCTTCAGTGATAGTAGGAGTCATCCTCCATGTCAATCATGCATCACTACACAACTCATGCAGGGGTTTCATGTGCGATCAGCATAAGTACTTGTTCAGGCCTGTCCCATACCAGGCTTGCGGTTAGCACGTGTTTCATGCCACTAGATGCACAACACAAGGTTCTAGTCCTTATATGCCAGTGACCAGACCATCCATAACCCTGCACCTTCAGTGCCTGCACATCCCTTGCAGTCTAGCACCTCCAATGCTACAGCAATCCATACCATTTTTCTGGTCACGGCTAGGGGTTTTATTTCATGAATATAAATATATACATACATATATATAAATACATATAATAGTTCAAGGTTCACTATTTGATCTTTTCACATTTCACAAGCATCCAGCTTGTACAGCCAAAATATATCTCAACCATTCTTTCACAAGTAGTATTACTTATATTCAAGGTCATATCATGGCAATTCATAAAATATGGATTCAAGATGATCAAGACTATGACTTGCCTTCCGCGTCGTAAGAGGCAGTAGTTGATGTCGAGTCAGTAGTGAAGTCCTCAAACTCTGGCTCCGACTCTGAGCAAAGATCAAACAAGCATCTTGTCAGGCGGCGTTTCACATTCCCGAGAATCACCAATTCACCATCCACTGCACAACACTATTGTCAATAAACAAGGCATGGAGGAACTTCAAGAGCCATCTTGTCAGGCACTATGTGAAGGAGTCGAAGACCCCTTCAATGACTACCCTTTCGTGACTCCCGAGGCATGGCAGCAGTTCTTGGAGATGAAGGGCACGCCTAAGTTCCAGGAGCTTAGTGCGAAGGGCAAGGCTAACCAGGCCAAGAAGACGCACCCACACAGACTAGGCACCGGTGGCTATGTGTGGAAGAAGGGGTTGTGGAGGAAGCTGGATGAGGAGGCTTTCCAGTCTTCGGCCGCCGGTCCTTATGCGGGCATAACGGATGTGCGCGCCCGCAATTGGTGCTGAGCACAAGATCGACGATGACCTCCTCCAGAAGCGTCTCTGTGAATAACCATACGGATAGGGAAGTGATCGACCGGCTGGTAAGATCTCTAACTTTGTAGGATCACTTACTATCCTTGTAACACACATGCAATTGGTTGTATTGCTATGTTCTCCTGTTGCAAGCAACGCTGAGTGTGCAGGCGGCATCCGGAGAGTTCAACCCTAGGAGGGACAAGGATATCCTCACGACGGTGCTAGGAAACAAGGAGCATCCGGGCCATGTGCATGGCCTCGGTGCCACTGTGCCTTGGAGGGATGGTTTCCCTGGTGATGAGGAGGCGGCTAAGAAGAGATCCCACAAAGCTCGCGATGAACAGCTCAAGGAGGAGATACGATCGGAGTTCACTGCTCGGGACAAAGCACTCCTACAGCAGTTGTCGGAGATGCGGGCCATGTATGAAGAGCTAAAACAGGCGACCCAGGGCACCCCCTTGCAACAGCGGAATTACCGAGCCCCAAGCTTCTTGGCCACCGTAGTAGCTGTGCGTCCGCGCCGGGGTCTTCACAGCCGGAGCCCTCTCGATAGTATCCGGTGGACTTTCTGCAGGTATTGACCTCTTTTCTATGTCAATTCATTCGAAAGTAAAAAGCAGTGAAATTCAATATGTTAATGCACATTGTTTGTAGGAACCCGCCTCCTGCAAGCTTGTGGTGCTGGCCGGTCCCGATCAAGGCCAGCCGTGGGGTGGTGCAACCATGCACGGAGGGGGCCACAATCCACAGTGTCCCTCTATCTAAGGATTTTTCACGGGTCCAGTGGACAGTGTCTCTGACCATTGCAAGGGATTTTCGTTAGACAAACCGCTGAACGACAAGATCACCACTCTCGGGGATGCTGTGCACACGTTCGTGCGATGGCCCAAGAAGGAAATCATCCTCGATGAGGTAATTCCCTCGCCAGTTTCATAATTTGTACTGTAATAATAGCCCTCAGAGTTAGTGACCATTACTATACGTTGGTTCTTACATCACAGACGGACACCGACACTTGGCCTACTGGCCAGTCGAGCCCTCCGAGAAGCCAACCAATGGGTCCAATGACGAAGCTGACTCCGACTAGGCGGCAACCGATTAAGAAGTTTTCTAGTAGGGAAAGGCAAAGAAGAACATAGCGAAGGAGAGTGAGAATAGTGCGCCATCAGTTCTCATGCCATTCACTTTGGGGATGCCCATGGCCTCCGATGCCGCAATTTCTAGCATGGGGTTAGCATGCCAGAGCCTGCATGGATGGTACATGCAGAGGACAAACAAGACCAGGATGCAACGTCCGACGCACATCATGGTCAAGTACACTGTGGTAGAGTTCCATAACGACGTTGGGACCTACTCGATGACCTTTGAAGACCTGCACAATTTACTCAACAAAGACGTGCTCGACGTGTCAATCCTACAGTCTTGGGTGCTGTAAGTGACGAGGATTGACACCTAGGTCAGTTCAAATAAATGCATTGTTGGTTCAAGACAGATTCGAGCCAGACACGTACCCGGCGGTGTGAACTCAAGTCATTCTGAGAAGCATCGGCCCGAGGTCGCAGGCTTTGCGCAATCAGGTCGCAGGCTTTGCGCGATCAGGTTGCAGATTTTGTGCGATCGGACAGCAGGCTTCGCGCGGTCAGAAGTTCGTATGCTATACGCGAACAGAATGTCGGAGATGTTGCACGGTCAGCCAACATCCCGTGGTCAGAACATTCTCGACCAGGGTACTTGGAGCTCATCTGTCCGGCTGTCCCTATAGTGGGAATATTCCAAGTATCCCGAAGATTCCTCCACGTGGAAGACCAACCGTCAGGAGGTTAATACGTGCAGTTATCCATGAATAACACGTGTTTTACCTGCGTGGACGTTAAGAGCGGTTCTCTAAAAACCGCATCCAATCATCCAAGCAACTGTTTGATGCAGTTACGACTTGGCGCCCTTTCGACCAATATAAAAAGGCGGCATGGTGTATCAAACAGTGGAGGAGGGAGAGAGATCAACGTCTCTAATACAAGCGAGATACAACACATCTCAACCACTCAAACAGCCAAGTCTACAGCCTAGATTAGATAGTTTTTTACAAGCCTCCTTGGCTTCATTCTGTACATTGACATAAGAAAAACCCTTCGCCTGTGAAGGTGTTTTCCCGCCATCTTGTAAACCTTTATCACCTATAGTGAAATCCCAACAGAACGTAGGGCTATTAATTCCCACCATCGAGGGCCCGAACCTGTATAAACCTCTCTGTGCTCTTGTTTTCCATTTTTCTACATACCTTCCCGGAGGGTCATCTTGAAAGGTCTCGCTATTACAAATTTTGCATAAGTTCGGCTGAGGACTCCGAGTCCGAATCGTCGACATCTGGCGCCCACCGTGGGGCATTTCTCAAGGTGTCCTAATTTTCATCCGAAGGTTCGCTGAAACATGGCTGGAGTATATGATTCCGAGAACGACTTTGATCTTGAGGATTATGCTCACATTCCAATGCCTTCTCCAAGTGATCCTGTTCCGATGGAGGAGGTTGAAGGCCAGAATCTTCCAGAGGTGGAATCATCTCTCCAGGTCATGTCCATCGACCAGGTGGCGACTAGCGTAAGATCAGAACCCACAGAGGTTCTCAATGCGCTAGAGGATAAATCCGGTCCGTCATACGACCCCGCTGAGGGGAAGGCTGATATCGACCTGGAAATCAGCCCGGGGAGATTCGACCCTGATAACCTTCACCGTCTCTTTGATTTCGAGTCCGACTCAGAACAAACCGAGATGTTTTCGCCATCGACAACCTCTCTCCCTAGACAGTTCGTTGCCTTGTCGGAGGAGACTCTCGACCAACAGGATGCTAGGGAAGAACGGGATCGCAAACAAAAGGAGGATGAAGATCTCGAGCAACAAAACAATGAACTACGCAGAACTACCCTAGAGGTTCTTCAAGATACGCAGGCTCATTACGATGCTGCTCCGAGTTCTTCTCGACGGTCACGTGGTCGCAAACGTGACCAGACCCCTTCTTTGCCACCGGAGCTTTTCCCGGTGGACGAAGAAACAGTAACACCTGGTTCCCCTAGGAGACACACCCATGGTCGACTGCGATCTATCACGGAAGTCATGAGTAACTTTCCTCCTACGGTCACGGATGCGCAGAAACCGGCCTTTACCAGGATCTTGGCGGAAAGGATGGATGACGTCGCGTCTGAGGCGACCCCAACGGCCTCTTCCCGCTCGGTAACACGTTCCCGCGAACGAGAGTGTCCTCACTCTGGTTCTAGCCGGCGAAGTTACCCACCGCCCGTACCATCCCGACAGGACAAGTACCGGTGAACGCAAGATTCTCGTAGTAGGGATCGGGTTCCTGTTCACTCTCATTTGGGACCGCGAGTAACTTCACCGTTGCGTGAGGTCGCCCGCAACCCGGTCGAGAGTCACAGGGCAGTTCACGGTCCCTACGTCGGTTGTAAAGCTTTTTCGCCTAGCCTACGAGCAGTCGTTTGGCTCGATAAGTTTCAACCAGGGGCCATTGAGAGGTTTGACGGAACTCGGAACCCATCCGAGTTCCTTCAAATCTATATCACTGCCATCCAAGCGGTAGGAGGCGATGACCGGGTCATGGCCAACTACTTGCCTACAGTCCTCGAAGGACCGGCTAGAACCTGGCTGTTTAACCAGCCCGAAGGTTCCATCTATAATTGGGAAATGCTGTGCGACGCTATCCTCAGCAATTTCCAAAACTGTTACCAAAAGCTGGGTAAAGAGGACGATCTTCATCGGCTACGACAAACTTCAACCGAGACTCTTCGGCAGTTTGTCAAGAGGTTTGTCGGGGTGAGGAATACCATCCCGAACATATCTGATTGCTCCGTTATTAGGGCATTTAAACATGCCGTTCGATACCGGAGATTCACCGAAGACTTGCTTATCCACCCTCCTCGATCAGTGGCCGATCTGTTCGACATGGCCAATCGATACTCTGACGCAGCCGAAGCAGTCGAATGGAGCCGGATGGTCGACAAGGGTGACCTACCACCTCAACCAGGTTTCAAAGACGCCAGGAAAGAAGATTCAAGTAAGAAGCCGGAATCTTCATCAGGTGGGAAGTCGAAAAAGTCAAAGAGGAACCGCTCTGGACAGTACCGCGAGGTCGCAGTCGCAGAGAAGCCGCCTTCGACCAAAGGTAACAAGCCTTCATTTAAGAATAAAATTGCTTCTGGTGGTCGTAGTGCCGACCAGCCAGAAAAGTCAACTAATCCGCAGGAACACAAGAAGTGGTGTCCACTCCACAACTCCGCAGGCCACAACCTCAGGAACTGCAGGAGTTAGTTAAAGCAATTGGATGATTTCTACCAGGGAGTTGGGCCAATGCCAACCTTACCGCCTAAAGAGCAGGCGTGCGGACTTAGAGACGTCGACGGAGAAGAGGAAATGTCCTACTAGGTACATCAAAATCATATTAATGTTATTTTCGGGGGTTCTTCTTCTTTCGTTTCCAAAAGGCAGTTTAAAGCCTTTTACCGAGAGGTTAACCAAACGGAGACATCTCTTGGTGAACCTCAATACCCCCGTTGGTCAGATGCACCCTTGACATTCGATCATTCTGATTGTCCCGCGGGGCTTACTCAACCATTGAGACTCCCTCTGGTCATTACCCCAATCATCAGTAACGCGAGAGTAGAAAGGGTCCTGATCGATGGAGGGAGTTCCCTTGACATTTTGTTGGTCAAGGCGCTCGACGAGATGCAAGTTCCTCGTTCGAAGATCAAGCCCATAATCCATCCGTTTTATGGGATAATCCCAGGCCCCTCCATGATGCCATTGGGACAAGTGGTCCTCCCAGTCACACTGGGAGAACCAGATAACTTCCGAACAGAATTGGTTACTTTTGACGTAATCGATTGTGATTCGGCTTATAATGCAATCTTTGGCAGGCCAACTCTCGCTAAATTCATGATGGCAACACACTATGCTTATCAGTGCGGAAAATTGCCTGGCCCCAAAGGTGTCATCTCGGTCCGAGGCAGTCGCAACGTGGCACTCACATGCGACTGGCTATCTTTGGAGATGGTCGATCAAGTTCCCCTCCGGGACGCCCAGGTCGCCACCATCGCCACCGACGCGATCAAGGCTGCTCCTCAACCAGATGAGAAACTCAAACTGGTTCCTTTGAACCCAGATGATCCATCCAAGACAATTCAGGTCGGATCAGGTCTGGATGACAAATAGGAACTCGAGCTCATTGCTTTCCTCCAGGCTAATGCAGATATGTTTGCGTGGAAACCGTCCGACATGCCCGGTGTCCCAAGGGAAGTAACCGAGCACAGGTTAGCAATTCGACCTGGACAACGACCAATAAAGCAAAAGCTCAGGCGTTTTGCTGTTGACCGACAGGAAGCCATCCGAGAGGAGTTGGACAAACTCCTAAAAGCCGGGTTCATTCGCGAGGTCGATCACCCAGAATGGCTCGCCAATCCGGTCATGGTCCGCAAGTCAAACGGCAAGTGGCGCATGTGCGTCGACTACACTAGCCTCAACAGTGCCTGTCCGAAGGACGATTTTCTCCTTCCCCGCATCGACCAGCTGGTCGACTCAACTGCGGGTTGTGAACTGATGAGTTTTCTGGACGCTTACTCAGGATACCATCAAATTAGCATGGCAGAAGAAGATGAAGAGAAAACTGCCTGCATCACCCCGTTCGGCACCTACTGCTATGTCAGAATGCCGTTCGGTCTCAAGAACGCAGGTTCCACGTACCAGCGCTTGATGAAAAAGACCTTTTTTTCCCAGATAGGGCGTAATCTCGAAGCATATGTAGACGACTTGGTTGTAAAAAGTACCAAGAGATTGTCTCATTAGGACGATCTCGCAGAAACTTTCTGTAATTTAAATCGCTTTGGAATAAAATTAAACCCGGAGAAATGTTCTTTCGGGGTTTCTTCAGGGAAACTTCTTGGTTTCCTTGTGTGTTCCAGAGGCATTGAAGTTAATCCTGAGAAAATCAGGGCCACTGAACAAATGAGATCGCCCTCGACCATCAAGGATGTTCAACACCTGGTTGGTCGCATGGCGGCCTTAAGTCGCTTCATATCGCGACTAGGCGAAAGGGGATTGCCTTTCTTCAAAGCCTTGCGGAAGCATCACAATTTTACATGGTCGGATGAGGCCGAAAAAGCGTTTCAGGAGGTAAAAACATATCTATCCAGTCCACCAGTATTGGTGTCTCCCGACAAAGGAGAACCACTGCTTCTTTATCTGGCGGCCACACCGCATGCGGTCAGCGCTGTCTTGATCGCGGATAGGGAAGGAATACACAGACCCGTGTACTATGTGAGCGAGGTACTTCACGGTCCTAAGGAGTGTTACCCTGAGGTCCAGAAGATACTGTGCATGCTACTGATGGCTTCCCGTAAGCTACGACACTACTTCCAAGCTCACAAGATCATGGTACCCTCCTCCTTTCCTTTGGGGGATATTGTCCGAAATCCAGAGAAATCTGGTCGAATCGCTAAATGGGCGGTTGAACTCGGTGCCTTCAAAATCCATTTCACGCCCCGCACGGCGGTTAAGTCTCAGATTTTGGCCGAATTTGTGGTCGAATGGACCAACCCTGAGCCACCCGTGCAGGTGCCAGAGGAATTGGAATGCCCCGATTACCGGACAATGTTCTTTGACGGCTCCCGTAGTTTTCAACACTCGGGGGCTGGAGTGGTCTTAGTTACGCCTCAGGGCGAGCAGCTTAAGTGTGTCATCCAACTACACTTTGTTGCAACCAACAACGCGGCAGAGTATGAAGGTCTTCTTGCAGGGCTTCGGGCAGCAAAATTCCTCGGAGTCCGTCGGTTAGTGGTGAGGGGAGACTCACAGCTGGTCATAAACCAGGTAAACAAGGAGTACAGCACCTCCGATGAGACAATGGCTCATTACCTGGGGGAAGTGAGGAGATTGGAAAAACACTTCAGTCATTTCGAAGTCCAATACATCCAGCGAAAGAACAACATTCTCGCAGACCAATTATCCAAAATTGGGTCCTCACGCACATCCGCTCCAGCAGGAGTGTTCATTGAACACTTGGACCGTCCTTCGATCATGACTTCGGTCGAGGATGATCCGGTAATAGCCTGCGTTACCAACCTCGGTCAGGAACAGGATTGGACTCATCCATTGAGAGTCTATCTTGAACATGGGACCCTACCCGAGGACGAAACTGAAAGCGATCGTTTAATTCGAAAAGCGCGTCTGTACAAGCTCATAGATGGGATTCTGTACAGAAAGGGTACTCAAGGAGTATTCATGCGTTGTATATCTCAGGAGGAAGGAACATCCCTCTTGAAGGAAATACATGATGGTGTATGCGGTGCACACGCGTCATATCGAACACTGGTCGGAAAAAAGCTTTTCGACAAGGATTCTACTGGCCTTCGGCACTCGATGATGCCAAGCATATGGTGAAGATGTGTCCTCAGTGTCAGGTCCACGCGAGACAGGTTCATCAACCTGCCTACGCGTTACATCCCATTCCCCTCGCATGGCCTTTCGCAGTCTGGGGAATGGATATTGTTGGTCCTATGCCACAAGCGGTCAACGGGTACAAGTTTCTATTTGTAGCCATTGACACGTTTACAAAGTGGATTGAGGCCGAACCGGTATGAAATATTACCGCCTCAGCAGCACAGAAGTTCTTTCATAAGAACATTGTTGCCCGATTTGGTGTTCCAAACCGTCTTATCACCGACAATGGTTCTCAGTTCGCCAGTGGTCTTTTCCTAGATTACTGCGACCAGATCGGAACTAAGGTGTGCTTTGCTTCTGTGGCACATCCGCAAAACAATGGTGCTGTAGAACGGGCCAATGGGCAGATACTACAAGGCATCAAAAAACGTGTTTTTGATCGCCTTCAGACTCGCTCGGGGGCTTGGACAGACGAGCTTTATACCGTTCTATGGGCACTACGAACTACCTCTAGTCGAGCCACCGACGAGACGCCCTTCCATCTGGTCTATGGGGCCGATGCTGTGTTGCCTATGGAAGTCAGTATTGGGTCTGTTCGGACAGAACAATTCGAACAGGTTAATCAGTCCGAACAGTGGTCACAAGATCTCATCCTCTTAGAAGAAAGGCGTGATTGCGCTTTGATCAAGTCCGCAGCATACTTGCAAGCCTTGCGCAAGTATCACAGCAAAAGGGTGCGACCACGTAGTCTTCACGTGGGCGACCTGGTTTTACGAAAAATCCAAGACCAGTCTAATCGCAACAAATTCTCCCCGAAATGGGAAGGCCCTTACACTGTTGTCTCGGTGCCGCGACCAGGATCCGCGCGGTTAGCCATGGAGGATGGTCGAATTTTGTCCAATACTTGGAACATCGATCAACTTCGCAAGTTCTACGTGTAAGTACTCAATCCCTTTTTCCTGTTCAATTAGCATTTTTTCATAAAACAAAAAATGTTTTGGTTTCATACGATGAATATTTCCCTTTATGCCCATGTGCTGCGAATTCGACTCGGGGGCTGGTCGCCCGCGGTTAGATCATTATAACGTCCTAGTCGGATTCGCTGGCCGATCTCATAATCGCTTCCAGACAAGTCACTCCTAAATAAGCCGTTTCTCAACACACACGGGGCTTTCTGGCAAGTCCTCGGTTATCTGAGTGGCTGCTGGTTTGAAAACAAGGCTAGGCATTACTTTGATCATAATTGTTGGTTGGATCACACATCCATGGTCGTCATATTCACTTCTCTCCTGCGTTTGTAATACTAAGTCTTCATTATTTACAATCACAGGCGGGGGCTAGGGGGATATGTTTATAGTATGAAACAACACAAAACAAGGATACATATATTCATTTTTCAAAAATGGATTTCAACATATATTGCATTGTATACAACTATTTCTGTACAGGTGTAGGGATCACTCGATCCCAACCTCAGTCAGGAGCTTATCTACAAGGGGCTTGATCTCCTCCATGACGGCCTCTAGTTGCTCCTCACTCTCAACCTCAACCGGTCCCACCAATGGATTCAGATCTGCATCTGGTCCCTGGTGAAGTCGAACCCGGCTGAGGATGACGGAAGCTGCTGACCGAACCCTGGTTCTGATCGCCTCTTCTCGTCGCCGTGTATCCTCTGGAAGATACTCGAGAAGTGACTCCGCCTAGGCCATGACTAGTGTAGACCAGTCATTTAGGATGAGATTATCTCTTGTGGTCTCGACCACATCAGCCTTCAGAAGACGAGCCACTGCCTTCAGTTTTTCGAAGATTGAACGGCTCAGCTCTCTGATCGCCCTTTCGGAGGTTAGAATAGATCCCTGGAGGAGTCCATTGTCTTGACTGAGTTGTTTTATTTGACCCGCTTGCGCTGCAGCAAGAGAAAAGATTACTCGCGCGTTATGAAGTTAAGTCTTCCTAATCAGGAATCGACTTACAAGCAAGTTGTGACCGCAGCTTGTTGTTTTCGATCTCTTGATTTCTAGTCACTGAGATCGATTGGAGCTTGACTGTGGCCACTTCTTTCTTCAGCAATGCCACCTCTCTGTAGTAGAACAGAAGGAGTGGTCATAACCAATTTGTATCTGTACAAGTTGAAGAGTAATGATCCTTACCTGCGCAAGCTGTCTCTTTCTTTTTGAATGGCCTCAATGCTCGCCATCATAGCGTGCGACTTGGCTGACATCCGGGATAACTCCTATGATGCAAAAAAGAGTTAAAGCTGTCCTATGTACAATTCAGGCACCGAAAGTGAAGTTCATCATACCTTCATGAATTCCTGTAAGGAAATGTCTTCCGGAGTAACCGGAATACCCGTTGAAGGCCCCGATGCGGCCACAACAAGGGCAGCCGGTGGGAGTGCCTGCTGGGCACTACCCCCAGTCGCTGTTGGTTGCGACTGGGTCTCCGCGCTTGCTTCTCCCCTTACGGCCCGGACGACTTCCTGGACCAAGGGGGCGGAGCGCTCCTCACTGGAGGCTCCTGCACCAGCAGCAACTTCAACCCTCCCCGAAGCGGTTGAAGGGCCGGATGCTGTTTCTTTTCGCCTGACAAAGGAAAGAGGAACCAAGCAGTTACAATTCGAGATCGTCATGACTTGTTTTAATACAACCAAGATAAAGGTTCTTACCTTATTTGAAATCCCATCAGTTTTTGAGATTTCTGGGAAGGCTCTCCGCGAGAAAGAGGACAACTGTCGTCTGTCCTTGTCTTCCTCTTGGTGAATAAGGCATTCCCTCCCTAGATGTGTTCCTTTGTAAGCACATTTCTAAGGGAAGATGAAGACGAATGATAAGAGTCTTTACCTGGGCAACCGCTCCTGTCGGTGGGGTTGCATCCGAAGGCCTCGATGGCTCCTGGACTTCTGGGACCGGCACCTCGTTTGCAACCACCGTAGGATCTTGTCCGACCACCTCCACTCTTATCTGCGGGGGTGGAGGATTTTCCTCCCTGGGACTCGCCGGAGTCACGGGGGGAAGCTCTTCTCCCAGGATAAGCATTAACTTATCAAATGCACAGGGGGAATTGAAGAAAACAAGACTGTGAGAGAATCTTACCACGGTCGTCCCTCCGACCAGGGAAGTAGAGGCAACTGGCCCTGAAGCCTCGGGGGCTTCAGGGGCTGGGATGTTGTCTGCGGCCACGGGGCTTTCGGTGGCCGCGGGGTCTGCTACAGCTGCCTCTATGGTAGTAGTTGTTTCTGCGGAATGGGTTGGAACGTCGCCGGATGGAGAACCCGCAATCTTCCTCCTCCGGCGAATCAAGGGGACATCATCGTCTTCCTCCTCCTCGCTCCCCTCTCCCGGTACGACGAAGAAGTAATTCCAGTTCGCACCTGGAAAGATCGGAGGAATGTGATATCTTACCGCAGTTTTTCTGGCGGTAGGAGGAACGCTTCGTGAAGACCCTTCCCCAAGATTTAGCCTGGCTTTCTTGGGGGTGGAATTCCTCGTCCTGGGTCTCGAGGAAACCTTCTTCACGTGTTTTGTCATCGGCTTTCCCAGGGAACCCACGTCGTCGCTGGGAAACGTCGCCTCGGCGAACCTCCCTAGGAGCTGTTCTCATTCCAATGAATTTGATAAGTGCTGGACATACATGAGACCTGCAAAACAGAGGCCAAGTGGAAAATGTACCTTTCGGCGCTCCTGTTTAAGGTCGTCGCCGGCGTGAATCAAGCTTTGGGGGCGAGGCGATCCCCTGGGGCCCTCTACCTCGGCGTTGTACGCCCTGAGAAGGTAGTTAGTTCGCCTCTCAATCTCGGCTGAGGGCAGGACTGTTCCCAGATACGAGTTAAATTGATGCATTTCAGAAATGACATAAAAGGATTTCAGTGCCAGAAATGAATACCTTCATTATAGTCGAGGGTACTGTCCGCCATGGACTTGATCTCCCAAGCCGGATGAGCCCTTTCACGCAGGGGGCTCACCCGGTTCTTCACAAAGTCTCAGATGACGTCGCGTGCTGTCAACCCTTGTTCGACTAAGTGAAGGATCACCTCGGCGTGCTTCATGAACTCCACGTTCATTGCCGGGAGAGTATCCAACTCGCACGGCTTCTTCGGCCACGAGTTTTGAAACCACAGCCCGCTCTCGGTTGGCGGGGTGCAGTAAAACCATTTCTGATGCCACCCGTGCACCGAGTCTCACAGGGGTGGGAAGGGATACTCCTTCTTATCCCTTAGCCGGAAGTAAATGCATCCGGCGGCGTTGGCGCTCTTCGACCACGCCGAAAAATAAAATCGCCGGAAGAGATCCACACTGGGATATACTCCAACGAATGCCTCGCACAAGTGTTGAAACACCGCCAGTATCAACACTGCGTTTGGGTGGAGGTTGATTAGCTCCAACCCGTAGTGCTCGAGGACGTCCTTCAAGAACCGACTCTCAGGGAATCGGAACCCGCAGTGCAAATATTCTTCAAAAACCACCAACTCGCCCTCTTGGACTATCGGGGTTTCTTGGTCCTTCTCCGCGGGCCACCAGTTGATTAGCAGCCGCGGAGGAAGGATCTCCTCCTTCTCCAATGCCACTAAACTCTCCTCAGAATGGTGGATTGATCGGCTCCAGGACGCCATTTTTTGGTGGAGAGTCGAAGGAAAAGTTGGCGACTTTTGGGGAAGACGAAGGCTGAGAAGAACGAGGGTTTTGTGCGGCGGAAATGTCGAGGGTTTTTGGTTGTGTGGCTTCCTCAAGAAGACACCTGCTCCTTTTATAGACCCGAAGAGACGCACTAATGTGAGTTATGTTCCATTCAAACGTTCCACTAAGTATTTTATTCATTTCCCATAATGGATACTGTCTCTGGCGGACCCGTTAAAGTGTTCAGGCATCGGATCTGAAACAAAAAGACTTCTTTGTTTCAGAAACTGAAAGTGCAAAAGGCCTGAAAAGTTTTCAGTGCTTTTCAGAGGACGTTTTTCCTTTATATGCCTTCGACATTTTCATGAAAAAATCCTACGACTCAATTTTTGGACGTATGGATATATTTTGACCGGGCTGTGATATGATCGAGACCATTCTTTTGATTAAGCTCCGATCCTAATCGAAGTGACGGTCTGACCGAGCCTCAATTCTGGTCGCAGTATGCTTCAGTTCTAACCGCAGCTTTAAGTCTGATCGCAGTATCAGAGTTGGTCGCGGTACTTTTATAAAAACATGATTCTGATCGCAGAACTGAAATTTCCCTGTGTATGAGTGGTCGCGAACATAATATTTACGGCCATATTTTTGCACAGAAGATGTGAAGAATATTCATATAAAGAAGAAAGTTTTATTTCTTGCATTCTTTACATACAAAAGGAACACCGGCGACCAGAGCGTCGACCTGATCCGAAAGAAGTTTGCAGAGTTCTCCTAGGGACATGTTGTTGTCAGTAGGATCTACACTGACAACCCCCAGAGAACTAGCAACTAATCTAAGCCTATCTACATCATCCCTAACAAGAGATACACTACTGTTCCTAATTAAATTCGAGAGTTCTCGCTGTTGCTGAGCGTGGTCCCTCTCTCGACAGAACTGGTGCGCCTCTTCACGGGATCGTTCAAAACATTCTGCTAGATGCCGAATCGCCGAAGACATCTCTTCGGTCTTCTTCTCCAGGGTATTCTTCTCCTCTGGAAGAATCTGTCCGAGGGGAAGAGGTGGACTAGCAGAAGGCTGATCACTGGGGCCTCTAATCTCCTACATTTGCAAAAGTTAGTTGTGCTAACTATAACTATCAGCAAAAGGAAAGGAGGATTATTACCTGTCCCTGCTCGTGACACGTTGATATAGCCATCCTGGGAAGTAGATCATCCGATAAAATCGGATGATTATCAGATGGTGGAAGTGCAACCTTCCCACCAGAAGATTACTTCCCCACCAGAAGATCTTCAGGCATTTGAGGCTCTTGCCTGAGAACTTCCTCTTCATCACTTTCAATCTCGATGATGTTGTGATCTGCCATCAGGAGGTGTATGAAGAGAAGAATGGAGGTAATTTTAGAAAGGACTTAGCCGTGAGAAGAAATTGTGGAGCTTTGCAAAACGAAAGACCCGGTATTTATAGCCGCCAAGGTGACGGTTCACATTCTAAATCACCTCGGGTTTTTAAAAGCATTTACAATTTCACCTCGGGTTAAAAAACATTTCAACAGTGCCATCATTACCCGTCACGTAATGCCCAGAGCCCGTCTCGGGGAACCAACCGACCCACTTAGTGCGCCACTAAGCGGGGGATTTGGAGAGTTGGGTTAGAAATCTGATGCATGACTTTAAATTCGAACTAAACACGTCCCTTCGTTTCCTTCGAATTTGGGGGCTAGCTGACGAGGATTGACACCCAGGTCAGTTCAAATAAATGCACTGTTCGTTCAAGATAGATTCGAGCCAGACACGTGCCCGGCGGTGCGAACTCAAGTCATTCTGAGAAGCATCAGCCCGAGGTCGTAGGCTTTGCTCGATCAGGTCACAGGCTTTGCGCGATCAGGTTGCAGATTTTATGCGATCAGATCGCAGGCTTCGCGCGGTCAGAAGTTCGTATGCTATACGCAAACAGAATGTCGGAGATGTTGCGCGGTCAGCCAACATCCCACGGTCAGAACATTCTCGACCAGGGTACTTGGAGTTCATCTGTCCGGCTGTCCCTATAGCGGGAATATTCCAAGTATCCCGAAGATTCCTCCACGTGGAAGACCAACCGTCAGGAGGTCAATACGTGCAGTTATCCATGAGTAACATGTGTTTAACCTGTGTGGAGGTTAAGAGCGGTTCTCTAAAAACCGCATCCAACCATCCAAGAAACTGTTTGATGCAGTTACGACTTGGGGCCCTTTCGACCAATATAAAAAGGCGGCATGGTGTATCAAACAGTGGAGGAGGGAGAGAGATCAACGTCTCTGATATAAGCGAGATACAACACATCTCAACCACTCAAACAGCCAAGTCTACGGCCTAGATTAGATAGTTTTTTACAAGCCTCTTTGGCTTCATTCTGTACATTGACATAAGAAAAACCCTTCGCCTGTGAAGGTGTTTTCCCGCCATCTTGTAAACCTTTATCACCTATAGTGAAATCCCAACATGACGTAGGGCTATTACTCCCACCATCGAGGGCCCGAACCTGTATAAACCTCTCTGTGCTCTTGTTCTCCATTTTTCTACATACCTTTCCGAAGGGTCATCTTGAAAGGTCTCGCTATTACAAATTTTGCATAAGTTCGGCTGACGACTCTGAGTCCGAATCGTCGACAGTAAGTATCCTACTATCCTACGCTTGTTCGTGCATATACGGATATATGTCATTTATTAATTGTCACCGAGGTGTTCTTTAGGACCGACGCGGACTTCGTTGTCGACTACATCAAAAGAGGGTTGTTTGCTCAGGTCTTCAAGGAGTACATACTTGTACCCTACAACTAGAGGTGAGTGCTTTCATCAACACTTCACCTGTAGATTAGTGTCTCCATATGCACACCCCCAGACAGATTAAATTATTAATTCTTTAGGAGTAACATATAGCTACCACTGGATCCTGCTAGTACTAACTCCGAAAAGGAACAAGGTGTTCTACCTTGATTCATTGCAATGGAAAGGGTACAAGTATTGTAGCACACGAGATGTATTCAAAAGGTTAACATGTTTTATGATATTCATGTGGACCTATCTTGCATCTAGATTTACTGTCCTCAAACTGTCAATTTTGACTATCCTCAAACTGTCAATTTTGACTATCTATAGGGCTTTCGCAAACTACTTTGCGGAGGGAGGGCGACAGCACGATCGGTGAGCCGATAAGTTTCAGTGGTTACAATTTTCAGTACAAATTTCAACCGGCATCTGCTTTACTTTATAACGTGTCCCCAGCTAACTCTCGGTCTATACATTGATAGTGCCATCAGCAGCCCGATGACAATACATGTGGGTTCTACATGATGCGGCACATGTATGACCTCATCACCCCACACCGGCCAGATTTCCCCGACGTATACAACTGCTGCCCTTTGTATCAATTTAGCAGAATTTACAACTGCATTGAGCTAATTTTTTCTGTACCAACTCTTGCTGCAAGGGGTCGACTTCCCTTCGGAAAGCTTTGACCCTCGGCAGATTGGTATAGTCCGAGGGATGCTCGCTGAGTTTTTCCTTACGTAGGTCATATCAACCAAGGGGAAATTTAGGGACCCGCAAGGTTCGTATTAGTGCAGCCTTACTAACTAAGACTATCTGCAGGGCATCTAACTGAGAAATAGGTACAAATATTATAGTACATCTAACATACTGACTTTAATTGTCGAGTGCATTTATTTGTTCAATCTCAATTTTACATATTTCTGAATTCTGTGCTGTATATATGAAATGCATGCTATTGTACATGTTTCTATGTTCTGTGCAAGTATGAGATGAACTGTATATATTTCTGAGTACTATGCATGTATGAAATGAACTGTATATATGTAATGCTATTGTACAGATGGCATGGCTATCATGATTCCTGAGGCGAGCCACAAAAAAAAAGAAATTTATTTTAAAAAATATTAATATGCACAGACGGTTTTGATATAAAAACCGTCTGTGATAAATCGATCTATGTATGTATCACAGAGTATTACAGACGGTTATAAGCTCAATACCCTCTGTGATAGTCATACTACCACAGACGGGTATAATCCCAGAACGTCTGTGATACTCATACAATCACTGACGATTCAGAGATTACAACTGTAACATCCTGAGTTTTGGGGTGAAAAGTTCTTTCTTAAAAATCATGCATGCATATGTCTCTTCTAGATCAGCCTCAGCTTTATTCTGTTCTAGCCCTAAATCTCCAAATCTATCCTGTGACCCCAAGTCAAGATCTGACTTGCCAGATTTGATCTATCAGTTATCCTAAACCTAAAAGCCTTCAGAACCCAGATTCAATTCTATCTCTAACTTCCAGAATTATCAACTCTTTTCTGTTTTCGAAAACAGAATATCTGTTATTACCTTTTACCCTAAGTTTCAGAAATTCAGATTTAATCAAAATCTTAGCCAAGTTCAGACCAGATTATTCCTGGATTATGATCAAGGGTATGCCAATACCTTAATCCAAAAAGTTGGCAGTCAGATTTTACCATCTAAACCTTTTTCGCAAATCAGTCCAAGAATTATTACAAATTAGTCCTTTATCTGATATCTAGAAACCCAAAAAGGCTAAAATCTCCAGATTAACTCCAAATTCAGAATTTCTTCGGCAAATCTTTTCTAGATGCTATTTGAAACAAGTTTTTCTTCTGTGCAGATTTCAAGATCTCATCCTAATTACCATAATTCGAAATCAATTGAAGCTCAGATTCAATTACCCTAAAAATACCCTATTTCAGTTTTGTCAAAGACTATTCAAATGTGCCAAATTTTATCTTCAATCTGTGCCAAATCATTTGTGGAATTAAGTATACCAAAACAGCAGAATCAAAATCAGATCAAACCTTCCAAATCTCCAGAATTACAGATCAGTCCAAATCAAGAAATCAGAAATTGCAATCAGGCCCCTATTTCGACCAGGGCAGTAGCCAGTGCACGACCAGGAGCCTCGCCGTGCATTTGCGCCGTGCTTGCTCGCCGCCGGTGAGGCTTTGCCGCACTCGTGACCGTGCATGCTTGTGTGTACGTGTCCTTGCTTCAGCCGTGCCGTGGCAACGCCGTGGCAGCGCCGTTGAACAGCATGTGCTCCTGCGCGCGACCAGCAACAGGCTTTTGTCAGCATCTTCTTGCCACGTAGCTTGCCTTGCCAGCCATTGTCGCCACCACCTTGCACTGCCCGACATGGTTGAGTCCCAATGTAGGACAGCTTCGCCTTGCCAGTGCACCGTCGCTTCACCGCTCGCCGTTGTTGCAGCTGCGCCCGGCAAATCTTGTCATCTGGCACAAATTCAATGCTATAAATCCTTGCAAGCTACGCCCACTGCTCTATTTAAACTACCAGAGCCTTGTATCATCTTCTCTTCGTCAGGACTTAGCCAATTTTGCAAAATCTCTCGCTGCAGTCGTCTTCTCCGGCGAGCCATCGAGGAGCTTCACGGTGGCAGCCTCAACCGCAGCATCTCTTGCCAAATTAACAGCACCAGTGAGTTCCTCTCATCTCACTCATTGTGCTGTACCACTTAATTAGATTACCTTGCACCTTATCGCCGGCGATCACCGGAATTTGCTGAAACTTGAAGAATGCCCTGTTCCGGCAATGCAGGCCAAATTACCTCGAATTAGCTCTCGATCCTGTGGAAGAAAATGATCAGTGACTCATTTCCAGCAAGCCTATGCATCAAGATCTCCTGATTGAGCTTCAATCGAAGCTTTCCCCAATTTTGAGCTTCTCCAGAAACCGGCGATCGTCGCCAGACTTCTCCGGCCATCCTCCGGCCCATCTGATTGTACCAAAAGCTTCCCTATACCTCCTAGATGCTCTCCAAGCTTGGAATCGAGTTCATTCGACCTGTATCAAAAACCCCCAAATGGCAGTGTTCTTCTCCGGCGTCGATCACCGGAAATCCTTTCCCGGCCGTTTCAGCTTCATCTACTTTGTCATTCAGGTGTGCTTCAACCTCCTGAACATATTTGTCTTCTAGCTCGATCTCCGAAACTGCCCAGAATCCAAGTTATAGCCATGCCAAAATCTTGTCCAGAACTGCTCCAGTGCAACTAGTTCACCTCAGTTCATCACTGAATTTCATCACCTTCTAGCCATCTTCTGCCCTAGATCTTGTTGAATGATTTGTTCCTGTTATCATTGCCTACCTCCCAGACAAAGTGGTGCATCATTTGGAGCTCTAGATCAAAAGTTATGCCAAGCCCTAGTTTCTGGCCATGTCAAGATCAATGCCAGACTATGTCAGTCAGTGGCATTAGCCCTTTTTACTTCCTTCCAGATGTGCATTTTGGGCATAACTTTGTCCCTTAGATTCCTGAGGTGGTGATCAACATTTTCTTCTTCTATCACAACTTGATTTGAGCCCTTGAATTATATTTGCCGCTAAACCCTAGTTTTTGACACTATCTCAGTGCATGCCAGCCAATGGCATTGGCCTTGTTTAACCACTTCTGATTGTGCATTTTGAAAGCCACTTTGTCCACTGAATTTGTAGAGTTATGATCTACATTTTCTTCTACTGTCATAACTTGAGATAAGCTCTCTAGTTTTCCTTGAAGTTATGTCAGAATCTTGATCTGAATGTCAATCTGCCGACATTCGCTGTTCTTGATCAAACCAGCCACAAAACTGATGTTCTTATTGTAACCTTGAGATCCTAAGAGCATCTAACACCCATCCTTAGCCAATTCCTTGAAGCCCTAGATCTCAACTCAGTTCAATTTACAATCTCAATTATCTCCAGTATCGTTCAGTTATCATTGTTAAGCATATCTGCATATAGATCCTAAATCATTTTAATATATAAGTAATATTTGTGTGTATTGTTTGGTTTGTCCTCGAGCAGATCTAGAAGCCGAGATCGAGGATTTCGCGGTTGACCCGTCATCAACTGCTGTTTCTTACGACGCGGAAGGCAAGTCATATCCTTGGTCATCTTGAACCTATATTTTAAACGTTGCTATAATATAACCTTGAATATAGGCAATATTGCATGTGAAAGATTGAGAATGGTTGATTTATGAGTTGGCAATACTAGACTGGTTATATATGAAATAAACAAGTTTTGAGCCATGAACTATTATATGTATATATATATACTTATATTCATGAAATAAAACCCCTAGCCGTGACCAGAAAAATGGTGTGGATGGCTGTAGCACTGGAGGTGCTAAACTGCAAAGGAATGCAGGCACTGAAGGTGCAGGATTGTGGATGGTCTGGTCATTGGCATATAAGGACTAGAACCTTGTGTTGTGCGTCTAGTGGCATGAACAACGTGCTAACCGCAAGCCTGGTATGGGACAGGCCTGAACAAGTACTTATGTGGATCGTACATGAAACCCCTGCATGAGTTGTGTTGTGATGATTGACTTGGAGGCTGACTCCCACTATCACTGAAGGTGATCTGATATTTGACCCAATAATGGGAAAATGAGGTGGGGTGGAGGTTATGATACAACCTACCACAACTGTGTTTCGCTGAGAGCCACAGGGTCAGGGGTGAATTGTAGGTGATGTGTAACAAAAGTTCTTGTTATCTCCACCTTGCCACTCACACATGGTTGTGAGGAGGGGTCTAATCATTTTGTTATGATAGGATGGGCTTGAAAGTGGAATATCTTGCGGGTAAATTGGTACCTCTCTGCAGAGTTAAAAACGTATTCGAATACTCCGAGCTCCCGGGTTTTATAGGAGTCTGCTGCGGTGGATTAAATCCACGGGGTGTGACACAAGTATTATTTTCTAAATAAAATATGTTTAAATCAAGATTACCCAAATGACATGTGTTGTCATGATAAGGAGTACTGCCGTGGGCTGTCGTGTGTCGACGTGTCACGGTAGTACTATAATCTAGTGAACATGAATGATGATGTTACTTTATGAAAAGTGCTGCCATGAGATGAGGTATGAAAGAAAAAGATTATTTTATAAACATCCATAATTCTTGACTAGTCTAGGTTCATATCATCACTACTATATATATCTACTCTTACCTATGACTTGCTGAGTACGTAAGGTAATGGCGCCCAAAGGTCGAGCGAAGACCACGGAGGTACCCCCGGAGGAAATCCCCGTGGATTTCCTTTGGGCCTCCGAGTTCTCGGCCTCGAACGCGGAGTCCCTGGTCAAGAAGGGCGTCGTCGAAGAGGGGGACATCCGGGTCCCCCTAAAGAAGGACGGAGCCCCCCGCCCCAGGCCCGGAGAGGTCGTGGCCTTCGAGGCCTTCCTCGAGGCGGGGCTCCGGCTCCCGGTGCATCCGATGCTCTGGGAGTTTCTCAAAGAGTACGGGGTGGCTCTCAACCACCTCACCCCGAATGCGCTCATCCGTATGGGCCTTTTTATATGGCTCTACGAGACAGTGACCGGGCGGGAGCCCACCCTCCGCGCCTTCCGGTACTTCTATGAACCGGCGGCGCGGAGCTCCCACCTGGTGAAGGGAGGACCGAAGTCCCGCTTCGGCTCGGTGATGGTCCAAATGCTGCCCTCCCGGGTGGCGGACTTCCCGGCGGCGGCCTCCCGGGACCACTGGGGGGACTGGCTCCGGAGGTGGTTCTACCTCCGGGTCCGGGACGAGGTGGTGGTCTACGCCCCGGAGCCTCCCACCTACAGCCGATCATCCGCACCGAAGCCGCCAGTGTGGACGGACGAGGAGTTCGAGCTCCTCGGGAAGGTGGTGTTGGCGAAGAAGGCCCGCTCAATGCGGGACGCCGCGGAGGAGCTGGCGCTCCTGCGGCTTTCCCCCTTCTCACGCGGGGGAAGGGGGATCGGCATGGGCCCGGAGCAGCGGCCTCCGGTCAAGCCGGTGACGCGGCGTAAGTCCCCTGCATTTTTGTACTTGCAGTTTTTTATGAAAAATTGACCAACTTTTTACCTCTTGCAGTGCGCCCGTACCCGGCGGCGAGGGACAAGGCGGAGCACCTCCTGGGGAGGTACTTCACTGACGAACACGAGCGCATCGTGCGCCTCGTGGGGGAGGGGCCTCCCCGGAACTTGGTGGCCGAGGCCTACGGGCTGAGGCTTCCGGAGAGGAAGCCCCTTCCCACCCCCGGGTCTCATAAACGGGGGAAGGACGCGGCCGGGGGCTTGGAGCCCAAAAAGCCCCGGGTCCAGAAGACCCCAGCTCCGGCGACGGCGCCGGCGACGACGACGGTGAGGGCCTGGGACGCAGCTCCCGGAGCCGAACATGCCCGGGCGGCGCCCCGGGCAGAGGCGACGCCTCCGCCCCCGGAGGCCCCCGTCGAGGCCCGGGGGAAGGAGGTTGTTGTCGATGGGGCGGGGTCCGATTCGGCGGACTACGCCCCGTCGCCAGTTCGCGTGACGCTCCTCTCGCCTCTCCCGGCGGCATTGGCGCCGGAGAGGCTAGAAGTGAGGTTTTCAGGGCGGCGCCCCCGCGCCTCTGGCCGGTGGATGAGGAGGGGGGGAGCCCCTCAGTCTTCGAGGTCCCTCCGGAGCAGGAGGCTCCGAGGGCCCTCCGGCCTGGGGCGGGGAAAGGCCCAATGATCCCCCCCCGGGCGGAGATCCCCGCCCAACCTTCGTCTTCATCTTCGGAGGAAACTTCGTCGACGAAGACGCCGGTGACGCCGGCCGTGCTCCCGGATTAGCAGGTCCGGGGGCCCTCTCCCGGCCGCGACAGGAGGGCCGGGCAAGACACCTCCCTATTTCCCGCGGGGGAGGTGGCCTGCTACGCGGAGGGCCTGCACAACCGGAAGGTGCAGGCCTTCGTAGCAGGAGGGACGCTCCACGAGCGTTTTGAGGGGCTCGAGTCCCTCGGAGCCCAGGTAACTCGAGCTCTCCACACTTCGGCTTTTTTCCTGCACTTAAGATTTTTCTAACTCTTTATGCATTTTGTAGGTAGCGACTGTTACCTGGGGCCTTGAGCAGCGGGTCACCCGGCTGCTCAAGGAGGCGGAGAGCCGGGCCTCGGCCTGCGTCGAGCAGCGGGAGGCGGCCATCAGGGAGCGGGACGAAGCTCTTGATGAGCTGTCCCGGGCCCGGGCGCAAGTGCACCTTTCGGAGGGCACCTACATCCGCCTCCGAGAGGAGGCCAAGGTGCGGGAGAAGGCGCTCCGGGAGCTCGAGAGCTCCAGCGTCCGGGCGCTGTCGGACGCGGGCCACTCCGTCCGCTCGGCCTTGGAAAGCCTTGGCGTTAGCCTGGGCTCCGGGAGCGGCCCGGAGGTGCCCCCGGCGACCCTCGCGGAGGCTGTGCGTTTTCTTAACGCACAAGTCTCCGCCATCCCGGAGGCTGCGGACGTCCGGGCACGGGGCCGAGCGATCCCCGTTATCGCGGCCGCCGCGGGGCTCGTTGACTACCGTGGGGTCGGCGCCTGGGCGATCGGGGGGCGCATCCCCCGGGGCTTCCCGGAGGCCTTCGAGCCAACGCGCCGGGAGGTGGAGCTGCTGGCGGAGGGGTTCTACGACCGGATCATCCGGACGTGGTTCCCGACACTGGCGCCTCCGGCCGCGGATGTCCCTGCCCCGGCCACGGAGGAAGCTCCCCGGGGGGAGGACCCCAATGCCAAAGTATGAGCCTCCCCCGGGTCTTTAGCTAGGACCCCCTTTTTATTTTGTTAGGCATTTTGATTCCGGTAGCTTCTTAGGAGAAGCCCCGGGTACTTGTACAAAAACATTTTGCAATGAAATATATTAGAAATTTTTCTAAGTCTTTGCAATGAAATGTTACCAGGGTTCCCGGGGGGTTGCTCCCGAGCAACGGTCCGGGAGAGACTCTCCGGGGGACGCCCAAGCGGCTTTGATTTTGCTGAGCCTTGTCTCCGGGAGGCGCGACGGCGGTACTGCCCGGGAGCCCGTCCGGTTGAGGTGGCGCCCGGAATGGCACTTGGATAATTTTGACAACAGCCGTGCTGAATTGACTCCCCCGCGCCCGAGGGCCCAGATGATACCTCCTCTCCGGATACTTCCGCCGGCTGGGTACGAGTTTTGGCCCGAAGACGTACTTCGGGATTCTCAGCGTCGTGTCCGGGCGCTGTACCGGGACCTGGCCCGGGAGCTAAGGGAGCGCCTCCGGGAGCTTTAGGCGTAGGGGCCTTAGGCTCGTAGAAAATCCCCCGGGTTAGGACCCGGGTTGTATCATTTCCGAAACCCACCGGAGGGGGAAGATGTCCTCCGGGTTTGTTGATCAATAAAGCGCGTTGTTTCTTTTTATTGCCTCTTTCTTTTCTTCTTCTTGGATGGTCTGGACGACTCATCTTAACAAGGATGAGCTAAGTTCCTTCGTGGGTGACCCGGGGACCCCCTGTCCCCCCCCGCCCACAGCGGGCGGGAGGAAGCCTCCGCGTGCTGTGGGGGAAACAGGGTCCCCGGGGGGAGCATAACCTGTAGAAATATTTTCTAAGTTAGAAAATTGTAAAAACAGGATTTCCGAGGGAGGGACCTTCCGGGGTGGCCGGGGGCACTGGGAGAGGTTCATCCGGCCGCCGGGAGAGCGGGGAACCGGGAACAAGGCGCGGAAGGGGCTCATGAAAAGCCAATGACCTCCGGAGGGGAGCTTCCCGGGAGGGTTCGTCCGGTCGCCGTGAGAACGGGGAACCGGGAATAATGTTTTTGGGGAAAATATATGAAACCCATTTCGTAAAGCAGTTGTCCGGTCGCCGTGAGAACGGGGAGCCGGGAATAAGGTCTTCGAGAGATAATCATCCGGTCGCCGTGAGAACGGGGAGCCGGGAATAACGTCGACTCCCGGAGGAGGAAGATAGAGCCAATCAAGCCGCAAGGGGCCGATCTTCCGGTCGCCGTGAGAACGGGGAGCCGGGAATATCGTCGACTCCCGGAGGAGGAAGATAGATCCAATCAAGCCGCAAGGGGCTGATCTTCCGGTCACCGTGAGAACGGGGAGCCGGGAATATCGTCGACTCCCGGAGGAGGAAGATAGATCCAATCAAGCCGCAAGGGGCTGATCTTCCGGTCGCCGTGAGAACGGGGAGCCGGGAATATCGTCGACTCCCGGAGGAGGAAGATAGATCCAGAAAGCCATTAGACGTCCCGCTGAGGAGAGCGTCTACTCCCGGAGGAGGAAGTGCCCGGAGACGGGTCTTGAGTGTTTGGGTAGGGGACTAATCTCCCAAAGTGACTCGTTACCGCGGCCGCTGGGGACCGGGTTGCCGCTTACACCCTCAGTCCACGAGGGCTGTTCGTAAGCCGCCCTTCAGGAGGGACTTGCTGGGGCAGGGCCCACTTCCTCACGGAGAGGGCATCCTCACGGGGAGGGCATCTTCACGGGGAAGGCATCCTCGCGGGGAGGGCGTCCTCGCGGGGAGGGCATCACCACTAGGGGCGGTAAACAAGAACAACCTGCAGTGAGACAGTTGAAGAGCAAAGGCTATGCATTTATTAACGAAATATACAAAGCCCCCCTGTGAAGCCGCGAAGGGGGAAAAAGGGAAGCTACAGTGTCCCCCCTCCCCCTCCGGCGTGACCGCCCCGGGGGAGGGGACAGGCCCGTAAGGCTAAACGTAGAACTTGCGAAGTAAACGCAAGTTCCAGGTGTGCTTCAGCTCCTGCTCTTCAAGGTTGGAGAGCTTGTAGGCCCCCGAGCCTAGGACAGCGGAGATCCTATAGGGGCCCTCCCACTTGGGGGAGAGCTTACCCTGGGCTTGGGGGTCTGTGACGCGCTTGAGGACAAGGTCCCCAAGGCGGAAAGCTCTCTCGCGCACGTGCTGGTTGTATGCGCGCGACATCTCACGCTCGTAGATGGCGTGGCGGAGGAGCGCTCGGTCGCGTTCCTCCTCCACGAGGTCCATTTCCAGCCGCCGGTTGTCTTCGTTGGCCCGGTAGGCTGCGGTCGTGGCTCCGTTCAGGAGCTCGACCCGCAGCGACCGGAAGCCGATCTCCGGGGGGAGGACTGCCTCCGCCCCGTAGACTAGGGAGAAGGGAGCACGCCCTGTGGCCCGGGACGGGGTCGTGCGCATCGAGCAGAGGATGCTAGGGAGCTCCTCTGCCCACGCGCCCCGCTTGGAAGCGGTTTGTTTGAGCCTCCGGCGTAACCCCTGTAGGATTACGCCATTGACCCTCTCGACGGCCCCGTTGCTTTGGGGATGGGCCACTGAGGCGAAGTGGATGACGACCCCCAGGCCTTCGCAGAATTCCCGGAAATAAGCCGAGTCGAATTGGGTCCCGTTGTCCACGGTAATTTCCCGGGGGACACCAAAACGACAAACGACGTTTTTCCAGAAAAACCGCTGAACGGCCCGGGAGGTGATGCTAGCCAAGGGCTCCGCCTCAACCCACTTTGTAAAGTAGTCGACCGCGACCACCGCATACTTGTATCCTCCGGGCGCTGGGGGGAAAGGCCCTAAGAGGTCCATCCCCCAGCGCACGAAGGGCCAAGTGATGCGGATAGTCCGCAGCGCTAGGGGGGGGGAGATTCGAGCCCTTGGCCATCTTCTGGCATGCTTCGCACGCGGAGACAAGGTCTCGCGCGTCGCGCATGACTGTAGGCCAGTAAAAGCCCTGCCGAAGGGCCTTGGCGGCGATGGCACGCGGGGCTAGGTGAGAACCACAGCTCCCCGCGTGAATGTCTTCCAGGAGTTGAAGTCCCTCCGACCGGGGGAGGCAGCGCAGGAGGGCTGAAGCCCCCCGCTTGTAGAGCCTTCCCTCGAGCAGGAGATATGCCCGGGCTTTGGCCCGGAGGCGCTTAACCTCGGTCTCGCTGGGAGGGTCCCCCTCCCCCTTGATGAAGGAGATGAGGGGATCCATCCATGACGACGGCCGGACGATCTCGGCGACCTCCGGGACCGGAGGCTCGGGGCCTACGTCCGGGGAGGCCACCGAGGGCTTCGTGATTGTTTCCAAGAAGGCCCCCTTGGGGAGCGTTTCCCGGGCGCTTGCCGCCCGGGACAAAGCATCAGCCCGGTCATTCTCCCTTCGCGGGATATGCCGGGCCTCAAGGCCGTCGAAGTGTTTCTCCATTTTTCGTACTTCCTGCAAGTAAAGACTTAAATTTGCGTCATGGCACAGGTAAGATTTGTCCATTTGGCAGACAACGAGTTGAGAGTCTCCCTTCACTAGTAAGCGCCGGATCCCCAGGGAGCGCGCAAGGTGCATCCCGAGGAGCAGAGCCTCGTATTCGGCGACGTTGTTGGTTGCGGGGAACTCAAGACGCGCGGCGTACTCGAGCTCCTTCCCCTCGGGGCTCCGGAGGACTACCCCCACGCCAGCCCCAGCGAGACACAGCGACCCATCAAACAGCAGGGTCCAATGGTCACTGCGTCGGGGCGGCACAGGGAGATCTTCGTCCCCGGACCCAGAGGCGGGAGTCCATTCTGCGATGAAGTCGGCGAGGACCTGCGACTTGATTGCGGAGCGGCCGGTAAGGGACAGGGAGAAGGGGGCAAGCTCGGCCCCCCACTTCCCAATCCGGCCGGTGGCTTCTTTATTCCGCAGTACCTCCCCCAAGGGGAGGGACGACGGAACGGTGATGGGGTGCCCCAGGAAGTAATGCCAGAGCTTCCGGGACGCCATGAGGAGAGCGTAGCAAATCTTCTCCATCTCCGTGTACCGAGTCTTGGCCCCTTGGAGGGCTTCACTGACGTAGTACACGGGACGTTGCTGCCCCCCTTGCTCCTTCACCAAAACCGCGCTGACGGCGACGGGGGTCGCGGCGAGGTAGAGGAGCAGGGCCTCTTCCGGAGACGGACTCACGAGCATTGGAGGGCTCGACAGGTACTTCTTGAGGTCGTTGAAGGCTTCCTGGGCCTCGGGGGTCCAGCGGAACCCCTCAAGCCCTCGGAGGATCTTGAAGAACTGGAGGCCCCGCTCCCCCGAACGGGAGACGAAGCGGCTAAGCGCGGCCAGGCGGCAGGAGAGCCGCTGGACATCTTTGACGGAGCGCGGCGGGGGCATCTCTAGGAAAGCCCGGATCTTCTCGGGGTTTGCCTCAATGCCCCGCTGGGACACGAGGAAACCCAGGAGCTTCCCCCCGCGCACCCCGAAGGCGCACTTCTCCGGGTTGAGCTTGAGCCCGAATGCGCGGAGGTTGCGGAAGGTATCTGCGAGGTCGTCGATGTGGGAGGCTGCACGGGGGCTTTTGACGACCGCGTCGTCTACGTAGACTTCGACGTTGCGGCCGACTTGGTCTTTGAAGACCAGCGTCATAAGGCGCTGGAAGGTGGCTCCCGCATTCTTGAGCCCGAAGGGCATATGGCGGTAGCAGAAGGTTCCGAGGGGAGTTATAAAACTCGTCTTTTCCTCATCCCCCTCCGCCATCCGGACTTGATGGTATCCCGAGTAGGCGTCTAGGAAGCTCATCAGCTCGCACCCCGCGGTGGAGTCAACGAGCTGGTCGATCCGCGGGAGCGGGAAGTTGTCTTTGGGGCAAGCGCGGTAAAGGTCGGTAAAGTCCACGCACATGCGCCACTTGCCACTTGACTTCTTGACGAGGACGGGGTTTGCGAGCCACTCGGGGTGCAACACTTCCCGAATGAACCCCGCCTCTCGGAGCCGGGCTATCTCCGTCTTGATGGCCTCTTGACGTTCGAGGGAGAGCTTCCTCAACTTCTGCTTGATAGGGGGGTGACCGGGGGTTACCGCGAGCTTGTGTTCAATAACCTCCCGGGCGACGCCCCGCATGTCCGAAGGCTTCCACGCAAAAACATCGGAGTTTTCGCGCAGAAAGGCTGCGAGTTGCGCTGCATGGTCTTGGGGGAGCTCTGCCCCGATTTGGACAGTTTGGTCTCTGCTGCCCAGGGACAGCGGGACCTTCCGGAGGCCCCCTTCCGGACGCGGCTTGAGGAGGGGCCTCCCAGGGGATGGCGCAGCGACGTCTACGTCCGGGGGGGGAGCCCCCCCCCCCCGGGTGCCTTCATCAGGTTGACGCTTCCTATTGTGGCAGTAGCTCGCTCGTATAGAGCACGGGCCATGTCTTGATCCCCCCGGACGTTGATCACGCCATGCGGCCCGGGGATCTTCATGCACAAGTAGTTTTGGTGGGTGGCAGCCCCCAGCCGATTGATTGTAGTCCTCCCCATAATCACATTGTAGGAGGAGGGGAGGTCCACTACGTCGAAGCGGACTAGCTCGGTCCGGTAGTTCTCCGGGGTGCCGAAGGTGATCGGGAGATCTACCTTGCCCACGGGGTGGATCGCCTTCCCCGGGACAAACCCTTGCAGAGGCCCTGCCGCTGGTTGCAGGAGCTTCTCATCCACCTGCATTTCCTTGAAGGTTTGGAGGAACAGGACGTCGGCGGAGCTTCCGCCGTCCACGAGGATGCGGGCCAAGTGGCAGTTGTAGATTGTCGCGGAGACAATGAGCGCATCATCGTGAGGGAAGCGAACCCTTCGCGCGTCTTCCGCCGTAAAGGTGAGGGGGATGTCCGACCACTTGGGTGGCACGGACGCGTGTAGCACCCCCACTACCTTAACTTCTCGCGCGTACTCCTTGCGCTGGCCCTTAGAATCCCGCCCGGAGGCGGACCCCCCTACAATGACGTTGATGCGGCGCTGAGAAGTTTGAAAGGGGAGGGCGTCTGAAGGCTCCCCCTCCTGCACCTGCTGCCCCCCCGCGGGAGCGGGAAGGGCCGGAACAGCTGGCCGAGGGGGCAAGGAGGCCGGAGTCCCCCCCCCCCCTGCCCGCGCTGGTCGAGGAATGCCGCGAAGTGTTGCAGCAGCTGGTGGCAATCTCGGGTGGCGTGGGTACTGGACCCGTGGAAGCTGCACCACGGTCCTTCCCGGCTTCTCCCCGCGGGGCCTTCGCGGCCGCGCGAAGACTGTCCTCCCCCATGGCCTCTCGGCTTGGGAAAGGGGCGGTTGCCCTTCGGGGGGTCGCTCGAGCCGCCTCCGCCCTCGAGGACAAAAGTGTCCCGAGGCCGTGGTTCGCTACAGCCCCCCTACCTGGGGCGCCTGGGGGGATCCCGGGCCCCCCGCTCGGCGGGGGCAGGAGCCCCCTGGGTCTTCTTCCAGATGTCGTCTTCCTCCGCCCGAGCATACTTTTCGAGCACGTTGAAGAGCTCGTCGGCGGAAGAGGGGCAGCTCCGGGAGAGCCTTCGGTGGAGCTCCCCCGGGAGGATGCCGCTTTTGCAGGCTTCGATGACCGTAGAGTCGGGGACGTGGGCCACTTTGCTCTTCACCTGGGCAAAGCGCTTGAAGAAGCTTCTGATGGTCTCCCCAGTTCTCTGCCGGACAGTATACAGCTGCGAGGAGTCCAGGGGATGCACGTAGTTCCCCTGGAAGTTGGCACAGAACTCCTGCTTGAGCTGCGAGAAAGACTTGATGGAGCCCGCCTTCAGATTGTAAAACCAGGAGCGGGCAATGCCGGTGAGGTAAAGGGGGAAGACGTTGCATTGGACACTCTCGTCCCCCCCCGCCGCGGAGATGGCGGTGGAGTAGATCTGCACGAATTCGTAAGGGTCCGCCTCGCCATTATAATGCTCGATGTGCGGGGGACGGTAGGGCCGCGGCCATCGGATGCTGCGGAGTCTTCGACACAGGGGCTGGTTCGCCCCCTGCACTTCCCGGGGGGAGCCCCAGTCACTGTCTTCTTTAACGGGGGACGCCCCCTCGTTATCCGAGTCAGGTAGCGGCCCAAGAGGGCCGCCGGAGTGGTGGTGACGACGCTTCTCTTCCGGGCCGGGACTGATTTCCCGGACGTCCGGGCTTCCCTCCGAGGAGGATGCTTCTTCGGCGGGTCTCTTCCCCCGACCAGTGCGAGAGCGAGGCTCCCAGCGACAACGACCGGGGGGAAGCTCTTCCCCGCGGCTGGGAGAATGCGTTCGCTCGACCTCCCCCCGGGGGAGGCGGACCTGCTTCGCCGGGGGAGGGAGCTCCTGCACTGTAGCAGCCGGCCCGGAAGCTACCGGGGCCTGCTGGGGGGAGCCCCCTGCGACGGCCCCCGGGACCGGAAAGGGGGGAGCCCCTGCACCATCCGGAACCGGGGAGGGGGCGCCCGGGGTGGCGTTCGGATCCGAAGAGGGGGCCCCCGTGGCAACGACCGGGACCGGAAAGGGGGAAGCCCCTGTGACATCCGGAACCAGTGGGGGGTGAGCCCCCTCGGCGACGTCCTGGGTTGGGGAGCCAATGCGGGGGGGGAATTCGCTGAGGCACGGGAGCTGCTCTGTCGACCGGCCCCGGTGCGGTAAACGCAACGCGGGGGGCGGGACTAGCTCCCGGCGTAGGAATAGCCCCCGGCATGAAATGACCCCCCAGCCCCGGAAGCGAGCCGGGGATGGGGTACCCCCCTGGTGCCACGAAGAGCCCGGGCATGAAATAGCCTCCCGGCACCGGGACAGGCCCGGGTGCCGAGAAGTGTCCGGAAGTATATCCCGCGGGGGGAGGGAACCCCCCAGCGGGATTATACGGGGTAGACAGCCCCCCTGACGCCGGAGGGGCCGCTGGGTATCCCGTAAACGGGGGCATGATCCCCGGATACAGGTGCGACGAAAATGTGGGGGCCGAGGGCCGCGCCAACACACTAAGGAGCTCGTCCATAGAGCACTGGGCGCGGAGCTGGCCTTCCACGAGAGCCTCCAGCAGGGCATCCCGGGGAGCCGGGGGAGCCGTCGGGGGGAAACTCGTCCCGGCCGAGGTCCCCGCGGCCGTCGGGAGCGACCCGGAGGTGGAGGCGCCTAAATTGAGAGGAAAGGTGGGAGGCGGTACCTGGGAATGGTCGCCTCCGGACGGAAGCGCCGGAACAGCAGCGTCCCGGACGGGTGGCGCCAGGTCACCGGGACCGGCGTCACCGGGAAGGGCGCGGGCCCTTGTTCTCGGAGGAGCCATGGCGATTCGTCACGGATCCCCACGGACGGCGCCAACTGTCGTGGTATTAAGAATACCCCGGCAGGTTTTGAAGACGATCCTAGCGGAGATCACGCAGCGCGGGTTGACCGGGCGACCGGTCCTCCCCCGCCGGACAAACACAAGAATTGACACGTGGATTTATACAGGTTCGGGTCCCGGTGGGGGCCCTAGTCCTGTCGACGCGCTCCCGACCGGTGTCGGCTGGGGAGGCTCTCTCCGGGGGAGAGGCTTCCAGAGCACGTCTGTGAGATTAGCTATTCCAAATAATAATGAACTGATCCTTTACAACAGAGGGGTACAAGGGCTATTTATAGCCCCAAAAAGAAGCAAAAAACCTAAAGTACCCCGGGAGCCACCGTCGGATTGAAGGGTAGGACCGTCCTTCTCCCGGTCAAACGTCTTGGATGCTTGACAGGTGGTCGCTGATTCCCGAGGCGTCCCTCACGTGACCTGCACGTGATAAACAAACAGGGATTTTACCTTTTAGGAGGGCGGTGACGTCCGGGACCTCTTCCGGAGAGCAGGCTCCCGGGAGCCCAAAAGGCGGCGCCCGGGGCAGACACCGGAGGCCACTGTCCCCGGGCACATGGCGGCGCCCGGGACATGCCCGGGGGGGCACATGCCCGGGGGGGCACGGTCCCGGGGGCCAAATGGCGGCGCCCGGGACATGCCCGGGGGGCACGGTCCCGGGAGCCAAATGGCGGCGCCCGGGACATGCCCGGGAGGCACGGCCCCGGGAGCCTAAAAGGCGGCTCCCGGGGCAGGCACCGGAGGCCACTGTCCCCGGGCACATGGCGGCGCCCCGGGACATGCCCGGGGGGCACGGTCTCGGGGGCCAAATGGCGGCGCCCGGGACATGCCCGGGGGGCACGGTCCCGGGAGCCTAAAAGTCGGCGCCCGGGGCAGGCACCGGAGGCCACTGTCCCCGGGCACATGGCGGCGCCCGGGACATGCCCGGGGGGCACGGTCCCGGGGGCCAAATGGCGGCGCCCGGGGCAGGCACCGGCGGCCACTGTCCCCGGGCAGATGGCGGCGCCCGGGACATGCCCGGGGGGCACGGTCCCGGGGGCCAAATGGCGGCGCCCGGGGCAGGCACCGGCGGCCAGTGTCCCCGGGCAATCATGAACTTACCTGGACTTGACCGCGTGGAGATTTCCCTCAACAGATCTACATTTTCTTCTACTGTCATAACTTGAGATAAGCTCTCTAGTTTTCCTTGAAGTTATGTCAGAATCTTGATCTGAATGTCAATCTGGCGACATTCGCTGTTCTTGATCAAACCAGCCACAAAACTGATGTTCTTATTGTAACCTTGAGATCCTAAGAGCATCTAACACCCATCCTTAGCCAATTCCTTGAAACCCTAGATCTCAATTCAGTTCAGTTTACAATCTCAATTATCTCCAGTATCGTTCAGTTATCATTGTTAAGCATATCTGCATATAGATCCTAAATCATTTTAATATATAAGTAATATTTGTGTGTATTGTTTGGTTTGTCGTCGAGCAGATCTAGAAGCCGAGATCGAGGATTTCGCGGTTGACCCGTCATCAACTGCTGTTTCTTACGACGCGGAAGACAAGTCATATCCTTGGTCATCTTGAACCTATATTTTAAACGTTGCTATAATATAACCTTGAATATAGGCAATATTGCATGTGAAAGATTGAGAATGGTTGATTTATGAGTTGGCAGTACTAGACTGGTTATATATGAAATAAACAAGTTTTGAGCCATGAACTATTATATGTATATATATACTTATATTCATGAAATAAAACCCCTAGCCGTGACCAGAAAAATGGTGTGGATGGCTGTAGCACTGGAGGTGCTAAACTGCAAAGGAATGCAGGCACTGAAGGTGCAGGATTGTGGATGGTCTGGTCATTGGCATATAAGGACTAGAACCTTGTGTTGTGCGTCTAGTGGCATGAACAACGTGCTAACCGCAAGCCTGGTATGGGACAGGCCTGAACAAGTACTTATGTGGATCGTACATGAAACCCCTGCATGAGTTGTGTTGTGATGATTGACTTGGAGGCTGACTCCCACTATCACTGAAGGTGATCTGATATTTGACCCAGTAATGGGAAAATGAGGTGGGGTGGAGGTTATGATACAGCCTACCACAACTGTGTTTCGCTGAGAGCCACAGGGTCAGGGGTGAATTGTAGGTGATGCGTAACAAAAGTTCTTGTTATCTCCACCTTGCCACTCACACATGGTTGTGAGGAGGGGTCTAATCATTTTGTTATGATAGGATGGGCTTGAAAGTGGAATATCTTGCGGGTAAATTGGTACCTCTCTGCAGAGTTAAAAACATATTCGAATACTCCGAGCTCCCGGGTTTTATAGGAGTCTGCTGCGGTGGATTAAATCCACGGGGTGTGACACAAGTATTATTTTCTAAATAAAATATGTTTAAATCAAGATTACCCAAATGACATGTGTTGTCATGATAAGGAGTACTGCCGTGGGCTGTCGTGTGTCGACGTGTCGCGGTAGTACTATAATCTAGTGAACATGAATGATGATGTTACTTTATGAAAAGTGCTGCCATGAGATGAGGTATGAAAGAAAAAGATTATTTTATAAACATCCATAATTCTTGACTAGTCTAGGTTCATATCATCACTACTATATATATCTACTCTTACCTATGACTTGCTGAGTACGTAAGTGCTCACTCTTGCAACCTACAAATCAATAGACGGAGCAATCAACAATCAAGATGAAGGCGTGGAGTACGTCGTGGATCCAGAAGGAGGAGCGTCAGTCCCGTCATTTCCCTGATATGTGTTGTTCTGCTGTCCACTTCTCTTTCTGTGGGTGGGTCACCTATCTTTTGCTGTGTAGATGTTATTTTGCTAAACCATGTATGCCGTGAAGGCATTGTAATCTCCTTATGTAATATCAAGGCCAGCAGGCCACACTGCTTAACTATTTTGTAAGTTACTCTGTTGCAATGTGATATACTCCTGTGCTTGACTTATCCTGGGACGTCAAGGGTATGTTTATGCTATGCATATATGGGACTAGCTGCAGCGAGCTAGGTCTCTACAGGAGTAGTCGTAGTCCCAGTTTCGGGGCGCGACAACAACCATCTCCGATAATGACACTATCACAAACTGTTTTGACCTCAAAACCGTTTGTGACACTCATACTATCACTGACGGTTATAAGCTCAGCACCCTCAGTGATACTCATACTATCACTGACAGTTATGAGATGACAACCGTCTCCGATAATGACACTATCCCAGATGGTTTTGACCTCAAAACCGTCTGTGATAAGGAAACTATCGCAGACGATTCTGAGATTACAACCGTCTCCGATAATGAGACTATCCCAGATGATTTTCACCTCAATACCGTCTGGGATAAGGACACTATCGCAGACGGTTCGTATGTTATAACCATATGTGATAGGACACTATCCCTGATTGTTTTGAACTCAAAACCGTCTGTGATATTCTACTTATCATAGACGGTTATAAGCTTAACACCGTCTGTGATAGTATGAGTATCACAGACAGTTTTGATCTTATAACATTCTGTGTAGTATGAGTATCACAGACGGTTTTAATCTTATAACAATCTGTGATGGGAAAAATCACAGACAGTTCAGAACCGTCAGTGATAGTACTTGATTATCAGTGACTCGAATATCACTGAGGGTCCAAAACCGTCTATGATGACTGTTTTGAGCCGACTGTGATAATCTATTCTGTAGTAGTGCTTGAATTTATCAGGCCAGGCCATTTCTCTTAATCCTGGCGAAAAAGCTTTGCAACCAACATATGTAATATGTGGCTACTGTTCACCGCGACTATCTCCATGGCCACGGGAAGGATTAGCGAGTGGAACTCCAAGGTGTGCTCCCAAGCGTGAGCGTATCGGCTCATGGTTGCAATCACGGGAATCATCAACTCTCCAAATCTTGCAATTACCATGAAGCGTCGGCGTGGCTCAAACATGATTACGTCTTCTGTGGCTATGATTAGCACTGTTTCGTTCCCGAGAATTGGTCACTAACCCCGATGAGGCAGTTGGAGTTACATCTGACGCAACTCCATCAAGATTTTCTGCAAGAACTATTGCAAAGGTTACCCTGTTGTCACATGAATGCGCTCTTGTGTGCTTCTTCCAGGAGCCAAAGGAGTCCTTTCCATTATCGCCTCAACTACCAGGGAACACTCTGGATCTGTGAGCGGCGATTGGTCATGCCTTCATCCACCAGGAGATCATTTGTGAGATGTTCCAGGGCCGGAGTTCGTAGTGTCATGGCGATGTTGCACAAGGCACAGAGTTTCCTTTGTGGTCTTGCAAACCTCATCCTCTCTACGCACGCAAGCTTCATTTTCCAATTGTTTGCCATCTCCTTCTTCCCTAGCAAGCCATTGCTCAGGGGTCTCCTCAGAAAGTCCAATGATTTCCCATGTAGTCGAGACTTTAGACAGAGAGAACATCCCCTCTTTGTCTGAGTCACACTCAAAGTCAAAGAGGGAATTCAAATGTCTGTAGCAGATTCTTCCAGACACAATGATCGATGATCACCAGGATCAATCATATATAATATGGAAGGATCGAATCCACGTTGTCCTCATTGGTCAAGGCAATGGGTTGTGGTACGTACTCGGCTTCGAATGTAGCAAGGCTCACAAAGGGAGAGCGGACTTCTTTCTCAAGTTCTTTCTCAAGTTCTTGGTCGAGCGGACTTCGAATGTATTCTCCTTGGAACAAAGCTCGAGAGTGGCATCAATCTCTTCCATGATAACGGTGTCTTCATCCATGACATCGACGTAGACAGCGAGATCGAAGTAGTTCTCACAGTCATTTGCACAAGCACAGGATCCACAGATACAGCTAACTTTGGTGAAGAAAATATCTTATCGTGCCCCACAGTGGGTGCCAGCTGTGGACGATTGGGACAATATCCCAAGCCAAACTTACACGAATTTAGTTTGTTTAGCAAGGAGACAGTATCTTACAATCACCAAAGAGAATCACTATAAATATGGACACATGAACACGTTGTGTTTATACTGGTTCGGGCCCTCGCAGTCTGAGTAATAGCCCTACTCCTATTATATTCTAAATATTAGAATAATGGAATTACAAAGTGTATAATCTTGAGTATAAAACTCTCCTTGTCTTGTCCTAGATCTCGGCCCCCTTTTATACTTGTTGAAAAGGATGCCAAATGCTTAACTGAAAGGACGCTTGGTGATTATTGCTCAATGGTTGCAAGCGGTTGCTGTTCATCGGTTAGAACGTGCAATTGCTTGTCCACCGGTAAGAATGTACGGTTACTAATAACTGCATATTCATCCACATCTTGTTGACAGTTTATGTATAACTGTATAATTATCCTTATCCTGTCAACGAAGAGAGTATTATCCTGGGAATATTGGCTAGAGTGAGATTATGGTGCAACCGTAAATCTCTTTGACCATGATCAGCATGTCTCGACTAGTCCTTTTGTATTCGGAGGTCCTGATCGCACCTAAAACGGTGTGATTTTGTAATACCGCAAGTGAACGGTTGAACGTTGAGCACTTGCGGGTCGAATTCCATGAGGAACAAGCGTATTCATCTTTCTAGCTTAATGGATCACTGATTAAGTCTAAACGATTTTGGGGTGGTTGTTTTTCTACAACTAAGTTTAACAATCTATAGTTTGCACGTTGGCATGAAAATCTATGGTTTCGGGATTTCCATAACCATCCGGCGTAATTCTATCCAAGGTCTGAGGATTGTAAGATAATTTGAATTGTTTTCCAAGACAAATTAAGTTTTTCGTTTGGAGCGCTGGGTTAACAGTCAGAGGATCGCTTCCACTATCACATTTAATGAGAGCCTCTGTCTTGTTTAGGGTTCCACGTCTGTCGACGATTCGGACTCGGGGTCCTTAGCCGAACTTATGCAAAATTTGTAGGTTGTGAGACCTTTCAGGGTCTCCCTCCGGGAAGGTATGTAAAATTATGGAGAACTAGAGCACAGAGAGATTTATACAAGTTCGGGCCCTCGATGGTGGGACTAATAGCCCTACGTCCTGTTGGGATTTTACTATGTGTAGTAAAAGGATTTACAAAATGACGGGGGAGATCTTAACAGGCGAAGATGTTCCCTGTAAGTTTGTACAAGATGAAGCCTGGAAGGCTTATGGAAGCCATCTAATCTAGGCTGTTGTCTTTGAGTTGGCTGTTCGATCGGTTGATCTCTGGGTGAGATGTGATCTCTCCTAATGAGATGCGTTGTCCCCCCCTTGTTTGATGCATCGGGCTGCCCCTTTATACTGGTTGAAAGGGTGCCAAGTCGTAACGGCACCAAACAGTTGCTTGGATGCGGTTTCACTAACCGCTCTTAACTCCCACGCAGGTTTAACACGTGTTATTCGTGGATAACCGCACGTATTAACCTCCTGACAGTTGTTCCTCTACGTGGAAGAATCTTCGAGATACTTGGGATATTCCTGCTACACGGATAGATTAATCCCACGTTCCCTGGTCAAAAGTGTTCTAACCGCGCGATGTTGGCTAATCGCGCAACATCTACAGCTTTCTGTTTGCGTATAGCATATGAACTTCTGACCGCGCACTAGCTGCGGTCCGATCGCGTAAAGCCTGCGACCTCGGGCTTATACTTCTCGGAATGACTTGAGTTCGCACCGCCAAGCACATGTCAGGTTCGAATCTATCTTGAACCAGTCGTAGATTCATTTGAACTGACTCGGGTGTCAATCCTCGTCAGCTAGCCCCCAAATTCAAAGAGAATGAAGGGAAGTGTTTACTTCGAATTTTTGAGACATGCAACGGATTTTTAACCCGACGCTTCAAATTTCCCACTTAGTGGCGCACTAAGTGTGATGGTTGGTTCCCCGAGACGGGCTCTGGGTAATACATGACGGGTAATGATGGCACTGTTGAAATGTTTTTTAACCCGAGGTGAAAATGTAAATGCTTTAAAAACTCGAGGCGTTCAGAAGGCGAACCGTCACCCTGGCGGCTATAAATACCGAATCCTTCGGATTTCAAAGCTTCACAACTTCTTTTCTCGGCTAAGTTTCCTTCGAAGCTACCTTCATTCTTCTTCACATACACCTCCCGATGGCAGACCACAATATTATCGAGATTGAGAGTGAACAAGAGGAAGTTTTCGAGCAAGAGCCACAGATGCCTGAAGATCCATCTCCTTCAAGGAAGAAGCCCAAGGTTGACGAGGGATCCTCCAGCAGAACAAAGGTGAAAGACGCATCATCGTTCTTTCTTCCTTCTGTTCCTCTAGTTCTTCCTATCCATGCACCTCGGCATGTTGAACTTTCATCTCCACCTTTGGAGGGATGTTCTTCTCAGTTTTCTCCATCTCATCCCAAATCTCCCCGCTTTTGTTCGGATGATCAATTTTCTGGTAGGCAAGCTGCTCTCTCACGACCAGATGGTCCGCAACTTGTGTTGGGGAAGCAATCTTATAGTAAGAAGGTCGCACTTCCACCATATGATCATCCTCGACATTTATCAGGTGATCTACTTTCTGCAGGAAGTACATCAACCTGTCGCTTGCAAGGATTGGTAATTATTTCTGTCTTCCTTTGCTTGTTGTCATAGTTAGTAAAACTAATATTTGCAAATGTAGGAGACGAAAATTGTTGGAGCCCCAGCGACCAGCCTGCTGTGATCATGCCTCCCCCCCTGGACAGACTCTCCAAGGGGAGAAAGAGGCCCTGGAGAAGAAAACCGAAGAGATGTCTTCAGCGATTCTGCACCTGGCAGAATGTTTTGAGAGGTCCCGTGAAGAGGCGCGTCAATTCTGTTGGGAGAGGGATCACGCTCAGCAACAGCGAGAACTCTCCGACTTGATTAGGAACAATAGCGCATCTCTTGTTAGGGATGATGTAGATAGGCTTAGATTAGTTGCTAGCTAGTTCCCTGGGGGTCGCCAATGTAGACCCTACGGACGACAACATGTCCCTGGGAGAACTTTGCAAACTACTTTCGGATCAGGTCGACACTCTGGTCGCCGGTATCCCTTTTGTATGTAAAGAATGTCAGAAATAAAGCTTTCTTCTTCTTCATATCATATGAATATTCTTTACCTTGTGCGAAAACATGGCCATAAGCACTGTCTTTTACGACCACTCATACACAGGCAAATTTTGATTCTGCGACCAGAATCGCATTTTAACCTTGCACCGTGACTAGTATTGATACTGCGATCAGACTTCAAGCCGCGGTTAGAACCGAAGTTTGATTTGATAGATTACTGCGGCCAGAACCGAAACTCGATCAGACCATCACTTCGATTAGAATCGGAGCTTAGTCGACGACATGGTTCCGACCATACTGCAATCTGATCAAAACATATCCGTATGTCCAAAAACTGGGTCATGGGATATTTTCATGAAAGTTTACAAGAAACATGAAGGAAAATGTCCTCCGAAAACCTTTGTAAAACTCTTCATGTTTTTGTATCTTCAAATCTTGAAACAAAGAAGTCTTTTCTGTTGACGATTCGGACTCGGAGTCCTCAGCCGAACTTATGCAAAATTTGTAATAGCGAGACCTTTCAAGATGACCCTCCGGGAAGGTATGTAGAAAAATGGAGAACAGGAGCACAGAGAAGTTTATACAGGTTCGGGCCCTCGATGGTGGGAGTAATAGCCCTACGTCCTGTTGGGATTTCACTATAGGTGATAAAGGTTTACAAGATGGTGGGAAAACACCTTCACAGGCGAAGGGTTTTTCCTATGTCGATGTACAGAATAAAGCCAGAAAGGCTTGTAAGACTATCTAATTTAGGCCGTAGACTTGGCTGTTTGAGTGGTTGAGATGCGTTGTATCTCGTTTGTATCAAAGACGTTGATCTCCTTCGATCCTCCGACCCCCCTGTTTGATGCACCTTGCCACCCTCTTATACTGGTCGAAAGGGTGGCATGTCATAACTGCATCAGACAGTTGCTTGGATGGTTGGATGCAGTTTAGAGAACCGCTCTTAACCTCGACGCAGGTTAAACACGTGTTATTCATGGATAACTACACGTATTAACCTCCTGACGGTTGGTCTTCCACGTGGAGGAATCTTCGAGATACTTCGAATATTCCCTCTATAGGGACAGCCGGACAGATGAACTCCAAGTACCCTGGTCGAGAATGTCCTGACCGCGGGATGTTGACTGATCGCGCAACATCTCCGACATTCTGTTCGCGTATAGCATACGAACTTCTGACCGCGCGAAGCCTGCGGTCTGATCGCACAAAGCCTTCGACCTGATTGCGCAAAGCCTGCGACCTCGGGCTGATGCTTCTCAGAATGACTTGAGTTCGCACCGTCGGGCACGTGTCTGGCTCGAATCTGTCTTGAACCAACAGTGCATTTATTTGAACTGACCCGGGTGTCAATCCTCGTCACTTTTGTTTCGGACCCGATACCATGAACACTTAACGGGTCCGCCAGAGAGAGTATCCTTTATGGGAAATGAATAGAATATTAAGTGGAACATTTGAGTGGAACGTTACTCACAGTAATGCACCTCCTCGGGTCTATAAAAGGAGCAGTTAGCTTCTTGAGGAAGCCACACAGCCAAAAACCCTGCTTTAGAACTTCCGCCGCACAAAACCCTCATCTGTCCACTGCCTTCATCTTCTCTAAAGTTGCCAACTTTCCTCTCGATTTCTCACAAGAAATGGCGTCCTGGAGCAGATCGGTCCACCACTCCGAGGAGAGTCTTCTGACGTTGGAGAAGGAGGAGATCCCTCCTCCGCGGCTGCTAATCAACTGGCGGCCCGCGGAGAAGGACCAAGAAACCCCAGTCGTCGGAGAGGGCGAACTGGTGGTTTTTGAGGAGTATCTGCGATGCGGGTTTCGATTCCCTGAGAGTCAGTTCCTGAAGGATATTCTGGAGCATTACGGGTTGGAATTGATAAATCTCCACCCAAATGCGATCCTGATTCTGGCGGTGTTCCAATATTTGTGCGAGGCTCACGTCAGAGTGTATCCCAGTGTGAATCTCTTCTGGCGTTTTTATTATTCAGCGTGGTCGAAGAGCACCAACGCCGCCGGATGCATATAAGTCCGGATAAGGGAGAAGAAAGAGTATCCCTTTCCACCCCTGCGAGACTCCATGCACGGGTGGCACCAGAAGTGGTTCTAGTGCACCCCTCCATCTGAGAGCGGCTTGTGGTTTGAGAACTCGTGGCCAGAGAAGCCGAGCGAGTTGGATTCCCTCCCGGCGATGAATGCCGAGTTCATGAAGCATGCCGAGGTGATTCTTCACCTAGTCGGACAAGGACTAACGGCTCACGACATCATACACGACTTCGTGAAGAATCGGGTGAGCCCCCTGCGTGAAAGGGCTCATGCAGCTTGGGAGATAAAGTCCATGGCGGACAACACCCTGGACTATTACAATGGTACGTGATTTCGACACCGAAACCTTATACCTTTGCTCTGTGCTTTCTAACTGGTCTTCTGGGAACAGTCCTGCCTTCCTCCGAGATCGAGAGGCGGACAAATTACCTCCTCAGGGCCTACAATACCGAAGTGGAGGGCCCCAAGGGATCGCCTCGCCCTCAGAGCATAGTTCACGCCGGTGATGACCTCAAACAGGAGCGCCGAAAGGTATGTCACCTTTCACTCAGTTCTCATTCGTAGTTCTCATGTACACTTAGTACTGACAAATTTGTCGGGATGACATAGCTCTTGGGGAGATTAGCCGAGGCGACGTTCCCAAGTGAAAACGTCGGTCTCCTGGGAAAACCGACGGTGAAGAACGTAAAGAAGATCTCCTCGAAGCCCAGGACAAGAAATCCTGCCCCCAAGAAATCCAAGAAAATTCTTGGGGAAGGGTCTTCGCAGAGAACCCCTCCTACCGCAAGGAAAACTGCAGTAAGATATCACGTACCTCCTGTTCTTTCAGGTACAAACTAGAATCATTTCTTTGTCGTACAGGGCGAGAGGAGCGAGGAGGAGAAGGAGGATGACGTTCCCCTGATCCCGCCGGAAGAAGAAAAATGCAGACTCTCAATCCGGCGAGACACCACCTCGTCCTGTAGAAACAGAAGCGACCGCAACGGACCCCGCGGCCACCGGGAGTCCCGTGGTCGTGGGCGAGATTCCTGCTCCTGAAGCCCCAGAGGCTTCAGGGTCAATCACTTCTCCCTCCCTGGTCAAAGGGACGACCACGGGAAGATTTCCTCGTGGTCTTGATTTCTTCATTGCATCTGTACATGCGTTTATGGGATCTATACTTGTACAGGGAGAAGAACTTCCCCTTGTGACTCCCGCGAGTCCCAGGGAGGCAAACCCTCCACCCCTGGGAACAGGAGAGGAGGTAACAGAACAAGACCCCGCGACCAACGCCAGGGTCGCGGATGAGGTGCCGGCTCCTACAATTCAGGAGCCACCCAGGCCTTCGGGCATATCCCTATCGCTTGAACAGGTTACCCCGGTATGAATTCTTACCACTTAGGTCTTCATCATTCCTTATGTACATGCTTACAGGAGAATATACATAGGGAGAAAAAACCCTGTTCACGAAGAGGAAAACCAGAGTGGACAACAATTGTCCTTTTTCTCTCGGGGAGCCATCTTTGAAATCCCAGAAGCTAATGGGATTTCAGTTGAGGTAAGAATCCTGGTTGGTTTTGCTCTAGGTTAGAATGTGGCGACCATCAATGTGATCGACATCTCCACTTTTCTTTGTAGGCGTAAAGACGTAGCACCGAGCCCCCCAACCGCCCCGGGGAGGGTTGAAGTCACTGCCGGTGCTGAGGCCTCCAGTGAGGAGTGCTCTGTCCCTCTGGTCCAGGAAGTCGTCCGGGCCGTTAGGGACGAGTCAGGTGCGGAGACCCATTTGCAGGCATCGAAACCTGCGACTGAGGCCCAACAGGCGCATCCACCTGCTGCTCCTGTCAAGGATAGGACGGGTCCCTCGACTAGGCCTCCAGTAACTCCAGATAACCAGTCATTCTGGGAATATACAGAAGTATAGTGAACATTTCTCATGATACCTGAATTGTGCAGAGGATACCACTGATTTCCTTCTGTGTTACATGAACTATCCCGTATAACGGCCAAATCGATTGCTATGGTAGAAAGCATCGAGGCCATGCAAAAGGAAAGAGACTGCTTGCAAGAGTAAGAATAAATGCCCTTTAATTTGTATAGATACAAATTCGTTATGACAATCATCTTTTTTGTCACAGGGAGGTTGCTTCTATGAAGAGGAACCTGGCCGCTAACAAGCTTAGGTCGATCACCTTGATTTCGAACCAAGAGATTGAGCTTAATAAACTGCGGTCACAACTCTCTGGTAAGTCAATTCCCGACTAGGAAAACTTGACTTTATCGTTTAGACTGTTAGTAACCATCTTCTTACTGCAGCGCAAGCAAGCCAAATAAAACGGCTTGATCAGGACAAGACAATCCTCCAGCTCTTGATTGACTCTACCTGTAGGGCGAACAGAGACCTGAGCCAATACATCTTCAAAAAGCTAAAGATGGTGGCCCGTCTCCTGAGGGCTGATGTGGTCGAGACCACAAAAGACGACCTCAGTTCGGGCGACTGGTCTACACTGGTCGTAGCCCAAGTAGAGTCACTACTCGAGTATCTTCCTGAAGATACACGGCGACGACAAGAGGCGATCAGAACCAGGGTTCGATCAGCAGCCTCCGCCATTCTCTGCCGGTTTCGTCTCCACTATGGCCCAGATATGGACCTGAATCCACTGGTGGGAACGGTAGAGATCGAGAGTGAAGAGCAACTCGAGGCAATCATGGAGGAAGTCAATCCTCTTGTAGATAAGCTCTTGACCGAGCTCGGGATTATGTAACCCTTGTACAGACATTGTAACATCCCTATTTTTGACTATCTTTTCTGCTTACGAGTCAGCATATATTCTTTGCAATCCCTGTTGTCTCAACCCTATCTTGATCTTAGGTATGCCACTACCTTAACCTAAAAAGTTGGCAGCTAAACTTCCCCCAGATCATTTTCACATTTCAGCCCAAAAGTGTTTCAATTTAGTCCTTTTCAGAAGCTTCAGAAAACCCAAAAAGACTAAAAGTCCCAGATCATCTCCAAATCCAGATCTGATCAAGTGATTACCTTTCCTTCATTTTTCTGAACATTTTTCCCTTCTGGAAGAATTCCAGAATCTCAACCAAAACCCTAGTTTCAGCCTCGACAAAAGTTTCAACCCTAATTACCCTGTTTACCCTAATTACCCTGTTTTCGATTTTTGTCAAAACCACCAAATCTTATCGAATTTTACCACTTTTCCTGCTGGATGAGTCTAAGACATTTAGTAGCACTCATCTGCAAAGTCAGAATTCAAATCAGCCCTTCAATTCTTCAGAATTGCAAATAGGCCCAAATTCCCGAGCCAAAACCTTCACAGTTTAGTCCAAACCGTTTCATTTCAGTCCAAAACCTTGCAAACAAGCCCCTGGCCTTTTCTTCGACCACGACCAGGAGACCGCGTGCATGACCGCGACTAGTGCTCGTTCGACCAGCGCCCCGCCATTTGCCTCGCTGTTGAACTCGCCGCCGGCAAAGTTCCTCGCGCTGCCACCTTCATAGCCACGTAGCCTTCACCGCGCACAGCTGTACCGCCACCGTGGAACGCTTCAACCACACCATGCCGTGTTCTTCCCCGCGCGCGCGCGTGCCTGCTACTGCCAGAAGCCTCACGCCACATGGCTGCCATCCCGTAGATCGTCGCCACACCACCCTGACGGAATCTTGATTTCCCGCGATTCATCGTCTCTGGCAGAGCCCCGCCGTGTCCCCAAGCACCTCGTTGACCGCTCCAGCGCCAGAAGAAAAATCCCCGGTGATTGCTGCTGCTCCCGAGAGCTTCACCCGCGGCTATATAAGCCCCCCCATCGCCCAGCATCTCTTCACACCATTCCACAACTTCAAACTGTAGCTTCCTTCACCAGAGAGTAGTCCAGTTCTTCAGTGCCGCCGCGAAGGCCTTCTTCCCCGGCGAGCAACCTTTGAAGCTTATGGCGCCAGCTTCGCCCGAAGCTTTCCCCTCCAAACCAACGCCGCCGGTAAGCTCCTTTCATCCCCCTGTGTGTTTCATAGCCATTAATTGGTTCCCGGCGCACCTCAACGCCGGCAATCATCGGAAAACCGAAATCCCCTGTTCCCGTAATGCCGAGTGATTTAGTCCGAATTAATCCTCGTGCCAGTGATAAGAATTGACCAGTGCACCCAATTGAGCAAGCCTGCAAACTTAAATTTCAAAATTGAGCAGCGATCATAGCCTTTCCGAAGTTTGCGCGCCACCAGTGAACTGGTCCTCGTCGCCAAGCTTCTCCGGCCATTCTCCGGCCGAATTAACCTTGCAATTAGACCCCTCACCTCACCCTCTCACTCCCTGAGCAGTGAATCGACAACAAACCTTTTAAATCAAAAACGCCCAATTCAGGAGTCGTCTTCTCCAGCGCCGGTCGCCGGAATTTTTCCCCGGCCGATCTAGCCCCGCACACCTTGTCCCTTAGATAGATCTCAACCCCCTGAGCAATTTACTCTACTAGCCCGAACCATGAATCGACTTGGATCAAAAGTTATGGCCATGCCAAGGTTGCTGTCCAGTGACTCAGTTCATGTTCAGGCCACCGTGATTGCTCACCGGATTTGGCCACCCTCCGGCCACTTTCAGCCTTTGAGCCTGTTGAGAGTTTTGTAGCTATTGTCAATGCCTAAACCCCAGACAAAGTTTTGCATCAATTGGAGTCCTGAGTCAAAAGTTATGCAATGCCCTAGTTTCTGGCCATGTCTAGCACTATGTCAGTGCATGACCACCAGTGGCATTGGATGATTTAGACTTGTTTCATTTGAGCAATTGAAATGCCACTTTGTCCAGTAAGCCCGTTGAGCCATGATCTACAACATTCCTTACTACCACATCTCCAGAAAACAGACTTAGAACCAATTTAGGGCAATGTCAAGCCATGAGTCGAATGTCAGCCCTTCGACATTCAAGCCCTTTGAGCCCATCTCTTCGACCTATGTCAAGTGACCCTGTCCAAACCCTTACCCCTGCATGCATGATGTATTTACGTATTATTTTCTAGTACTTGTATGCTTATATAGTGTGTATGTGTTGTTTGTATCCGTCGTGGAACCAGACGTTGAAGGAACCGAGGAGATCTTCGAGGATTCATTTGAGCAGCTAGACCCGTCACTGCAAGGCAAGTCTCAAACCCTTGATCATGTCTAGCCTATTATTTTGAAATGAAGTATGTTATCTGTTTTCAAGTATATGCATGCCTTAGATTCAAATAAGAACTATGTTTCAATAAAATGATTAGATATGACCTAAATGATTGTAAAGCCCCTTTTGACATTGAATACCCCTGCACCCTTGTTACCCTAGAATATCATGCTTAGGCTATGCTATACTCAAGATTATATGTTAAATATTGAATGGTCACATATGAGAAAAGCATGTTCAAAACCCCTTTTGTGAAAGAAAATATGATTGGAATCGATAGTGAGGATGGTTTGATAGGATGGTGCTGTGTGCGCACTGGGAATGTGAAAGACTCCTCACTAGAGATTCGTAAGGACTAGAACCTTGTGCTGTGCTTCTATGCGGCATGAAAAACGTACCAACCACTTGCCTGTTTATGGGACGGGCGCAACTTAGTAGCTTTCTTTAGTATTAGCTTTTCCCTGCAATGGTTGTCGATCCAGTGTCTTGCGAGAACTGGTGGGCCGCAGAAGGCCATGAGTGATGTAAGTTCAGAAAAATCATGAGAGGAAAAGGTGGAAAGAAGGAAGACGCCCTATGCCAGATTAAGTCGTGTGCGACTGTAATCAAGAGAGGCTATGTGTCTTGCGAGAACATAGACCCAGGCTAGGAAGTAAGGCAGTGGGGAGGACCCACAACGGTACTTGAGACTTAACTGTCTATTTACCGGGCAGGGAAATAGTTAATGCTAGGACTGTAAATTGTTGTGTCATCTCGGCCTTGTCACATGCGTAAGAGTCGTATGGAGAGGTACCGACTTGAAAGCCGAATGATCGGTGGATTAAGGTGGTACACCTTTGCAAAGTTTAAAAAGTATCGGATACTCTGAGCTCCCAGGTTATGGAGTCTGCGCGCTGTGGATTCTATTCACGTCGTGCAGCACAAGTAGCTTTTGGAAAGTTTTCACAAAATCAGGATAAAGTGGTGACTCATGAAAGACCGCCACTCATAACATTTCTGAAAATCTAGCTTAGGATTTTACAAGTCTCGCTTTCAAAAATAAAGACCCTTTCTTCAAAGCTGTATGTGGAAATCTATTATATGTAGGTATAAAGCCAAAGAGCTATTCTTTGAGAAATTCCCCCTCATCTATATATACATGCATTGTTACTTGGGACTTGTTGAGCATCATGTGGACAATGTGCTCACCCTTGCTTTTACAAATGAATTTAGAAGAAGGATTCGTCGACCCTGAATCTTACGGTCTTGAGCCCAATGTGGAACAAGAAGAAGAAACTGAAGACCAAGCCTGATAGAGGGTTATGTACCAAGGTGAAGTCAGATGTGGAGAAGGCCCATACACCGCTGCTGCAGAAGAAGAAGACTGATGAAGTCTTTTCGTTTGTTGTTGTTTTATTTTGTGCCGACCTTTGTGTCGAAAACTCCTTAATTTGTATCAACATTTAAATGCGTCATTTTGGCGCTAAGTTATTGTAATGTTGGTCCTTGTGATCAGCACTTGTTTTTAATTACTCGCATTTTTATATAATGCATCTTGTTGTTGTGAGCTGCAATGTACCCTTTTCTGAGTGCAACCCACCTGGGCGGTTGCCACAGGATTCCTCAAATGAGGGTCCCACAGACATAACTTATGCAATGCATGTATTTTTTGTTTTTGGAAGAAAACACTCTTTTGTTGTTTCATATTATAAGCATATCCCCCTAGCCCCCGCCTGTGATTATAGATACTGAAGGCTTAGTATTATAAACATAGGAGAAATACAAGTGCAACGACCAGGGGTGTGCGGTCAGACCAACAAATTATGATCAATGTAACGCCTAATCTTGTTGCAAACCGGCAGCCACTCAGGTGACCATGGACATACCAGCAAGCCCCGTATGCGTTGAGAAACGGCTTATTTAGGAGTGACTTGGCTGGCAGTGATCATGAGATTGGCCAGCAAATCCGATTAGAACGTTGTAGTGATATAACTGATGGCGACCAACCCCCGAGCCAAGTTCCTAACACACAGGCATGAAAGGAGATGTTCATCGTATGAAACAAAGATACTTCTTGTTTTATTAAACAATGCTAATTGAAAAGGAAAAGGGATTGAATACTTACATGTAAAACTTGCGTAGTTGATCGATGTTCCAAGTATTGGACAAAATTCGACCATCCTCCATGGCTAATCGCGCTGATCCTGGTCGCGGCACCGAAACAACAGTGTAAGGGCCTTCCCACTTCGGGGAGAATTTGTTGCGATTAGACTAGTCTTGAATTTTTCGTAAAACCAGATCGCCCACGTGGAGACTACGTGGTCGCACCCTTTTGTTATGGTATTTGCGCAAAGCCTGCAAGTATACCGTGGACCTGATCAAAGCACGATCACGCGTTTCTTCTAAGAGGATGAGATCCTGTGACCGCTGCTCGGCCTGATCAATTTGTTCGAATTGCTCTGTCCGAACAAATCCAATACTAATTTCCATAGCCAATACGGCCTCGGCCCCATAGACCAGATGGAAAGGCGTCTCACCGGTGGCTCGACTAGAGGTAGTTCGTAGTGCCCATAGAACGGTATAGAGCTCGTCTGCCCAAGCCCCCGAGCGAGTTTTAAGGCGATTGAAGACACGTTTCTTGATGCCTTGCAATATCTGCCCGTTGGCACGTTCTACGGCACCATTGCTCTGTGGATGAGCCACAAAAGCAAAGCACACCTTGCTCCCAATCTTATCGCAGTAATCCAGGAAAAGACCACTGGCGAACTGAGAACCATTGTCCGTGATCAGACGGTTTGGAACACCAAATCGAGCGACAATGTTCTTATGGAAGAACTTTTGTGCTGCTGATGCGGTAATATTTCGTACCGGTTCAGCCTCAATCCATTTCGTAAACGTGTCAATAGCTACGAACAGGAACTTGTATCCATTGACCGCTTGTGGCATAGGACCGACAATATCCATCCCTCGGACCGCAAAAGGCCATGCAAGGGGAATGGTTTGTAACGCATAGGCAGGTTGATGAACATGTCTCACGTGAAACTGACACTGAGGACACATCTTGACCATATGCTTGGCATCATCGAGTGCTGAAGGCCAGTAGAATCTTTGTCGAAAGGCTTTTCCGACCAGTGTCCAACATGACGCGTGCGCACCGCATACACCATCATGTATTTCTTTCAAGAGGGATTTACCTTCCTCCTGAGATATACAGCGCATGAATACTCCTTGAGTGCCCTTTCTATACAAAACTCCTTCTATGAGCTTGTACAGACGCACTTTTTGAATCAACCGATCGCTTTTGGTTGATTCCTCGGGTAGGGTCCCATGTTCAAAATAGACTCTCAATGGATGAACCCAATCCTGTTCCTGACCGAGGTTGGTAACGCAGACTGTTAGCGGATCATCCTCGACCGAAGTCATAATCGAAGGATGGTCCAAGTGTTCAACAAACACTCTTGTCGTAGCGGATGTGCGTGAGGGCCCAATTTTGGATAATTGGTCTGCGAGAATGTTGTCCTTTCGCGGGATGTATTGGACTTCGAAATGACTGAAGTGTTTTTCCAATCTCCTCACTTCCCCCAGGTAATGAGCCATTGTCTCACCGGAGGTGCTGTACACCTTATTTACCTGGTTTACGACCAGCTGTGAGTCTCCCTTCACCACTAATCAACGGACTCCGAGGAATTTTGCTGCCCGGAGCCCTGCAAGAAGACCTTCATACTCTGCTGCATTGTTGGTTACAACAAAGTGTAGTTGGATGACATACTTAAGCTGTTCGCCCGGAGGCGTAACTAAGACCACTCCAGCACCCGAGTGTTGAAAACTACGGGAACCGTCAAAGTACATTGTCCAGTGATCGGGGCATTCCAATTCCTTGGGCACCTGCACGGCTGGCTCAGGGTTGGTCCATTCAACCACAAAGTCGGTCAAGACCTGAGACTTAACCGCCGTGCGGGGCGTGAAATGGATATCGAAAGCACAGAGTTCGACCGCCCGTTTGGCGATTCGACCATATTTCTCCGGATTTCGGACAATATCCCCCAAAGAAAAAGAGGAGGGTACTGTGATCTTGTGAGCTTGGAAGTAATGTCGTAGCTTACGGGAAGCCATCAGTAGTGCGTAAAGTATCTTCTGGACCTCAGGGTATCGCTCCTTAGGTCCATGAAGTACCTCACTGACATATTAGATGGGTCTGTGTATTCCTTCCCTATCCGCGTGCAGTGTGGCCACCAAATAGAGAAGTAATGGTTCTCCTTTGTCAGGAGAAACCAAAACTGGCGGACTGGATAGATATGTCTTTGCCTCCTGAAATGCTTTTTTGGCCTCATCGGACCATGTGAAATTATGATGCTTCCGCAGGGCCTTGAAGAAAGATAGTCCCCTTTCGCCTAGTCGCGATATGAACCGACTTATGGCCGCCGTGCGACCAGCCAGGCGTTGAACATCTTTCATGGTCGAGGGAGACCTCATCTGTTCGATGGCCCTGATTTTTTCAGGATTGACCTCAATGCCTCTGGAACAAACAAGGAAACCAAGAAGTTTTCCTGAAGAAACACCAAAAGAACATTTCTCCGGGTTCAATTTTATTCCGAAGCGATTTAGATTACAGAAGGTTTCAGCGACATCGTCCAAATGAGACAATCTCTTAGTGCTTTTTACAACCAAGTCGTCTACATATGCTTCAAGATTACGCCCTATCTGGGAAAGAAAGGTCTTTTGCATCTAGCGCTGGTACGTGGAACCTGCGTTCTTGAGACCGAACAGCGTTCTGACGTAGCAGCAGGTGCCGAACGGGGTGATGAAGGCAGTCTTCTCTTCATCTTCTTCTGCCATGCTAATTTGATGGTATCCTGAGTAAGCGTCCAGGAAGCTCATCAGTTCGCAACCCGCAGTTGAGTCGACCAGCTGGTCGACGAGGGGAAGGGGAAAGTCGTCCTTCGGATAGGCACTGTTGAGGCTAGTGTAGTCGACGCACATGCGCCACTTGCCATTTGACTTGTGGACCATGACCGGATTTGCAAGCCATTCCGGGTGATCGACCTCGCGAATAAACCCGGCCTTTAGGAGTTTGTCCAAGTCCTCTCGGATGGCTTCTTGTCGGTCAACAGCAAAACGCCTTAACTTTTGCTTTATTGGTCATTGTCCAGGTCGAATTGCTAACCTGTGCTCGATTACTTCCCTTGGGACACCGGGCATGTCGGATGGTTTCCACGCAAACACATCTGCGTTAGCCCGGAGGAAAGTAATGAGCTCGAGTTCCTATTTGTCATCCAGGCCTGATCCGACCCGAATTGTCTTGGATGGATCATCTGGGTACAAAGGAACTAGTTTGAGTTTCTCATCTGGTCGAGGAGCAGCCTTGATCGCGTCAGCGGCAACTGTGGCGACCTGAGCGTCCCAGAGGGGAACTTGGTCGACCATCTCCAGAGATAGCCGGTCACACGTTAGTGCCACGTTGCGACTGCCTCGGATCGAGATGACAACTTTGGGGCCGGGCAATTTGCCGCACTGATAAGCATAGTGCGTTGCCATCATGAACTTAGCAAGAGTTGGCCTGCCAAAGATTGCATTGTAAGCCGAATCACAATCAATTACATCAAAAGTAACCAATTCTGTTCGAAAGTTGTCCGATTCTCCCAGTGTAACCGGGAGGACCACCTGTCCCAATGGCATCATGGAGGGACCAGGGATTATCCCATAAAACGGATGGATTATGGGCTTGATCTTGGAACGAGGAATTTGCATCTCGTCGAGCGCCTTGACCAATAAGATGTCCAAGGAGCTTCCTCCGTCGATCAGGACCCTTTCGACTCTCGCATTACTGATGATCGTGGTAATGAACAGAGGGAGCCTCAGTGGTCGAGTAAGCCCCACAGGACAATCAGTGCGATCAAACGTCAAAGGTGTATCCGACCAACGGGGGTACTGAGGTTCACCAAGGGATGTATCCGTTTGGTTAACCTCTCGATAAAAGGCCTTAAACTGCCTTTTGGAAACAAAAGAGGAGGAACCCCCGAAAATAACATTAATATGATTATGAGGTACCTGGTAAGACATCTCTTCATCCCCGTCGGCGTCTCTAAGTCCGCATGCTTGTTCCTTAACCAGTAAGGTCGGCATCGGCCCAATCCCTTGGTAGAAGTCATCTAATTGCTTCAACCAACTCCTGCAGTTCTTGTGGTCGTGGTCTGCGGAGTTGTGGAGTGGACACCACTTCTTGCCTTCCTGCGGGTTAGTCCACTTCTCTGGCTGGTCGGCATTACGACCAACAGAGGCAGTTTTATTTTTAAACGACGGCTTGTAACCTTTGGTCGAAGGAGGCTTCTCTGCAACTGCGACCTCGCGGTACTGTCCAGAGCGGTTCCTTTTCGACTTCTTCGACTTCCCGCCCGACGAAGATTCCGGCTTCTTGCTTGAATCTTCTTTCCTAGCATCCTTGAGACCTGGTTGAGGCGGTAGGTTACCTTTATCGACCATCCGGTTCCATTCGACCGCTTTGGCAGCGTCGGAGTATCGATCAGCCATATCAAAGAGATCGGCTACTGATCGAGGAGGATAGACGAGCAAGTCTTCGGTCAATCTCCTATATCGAACGGCATGTTTAAATGCCCTAATGACGGAGCTGTCATATATGTTCGAGATGGTATTCCTCACCCCGACAAACCTCTTGACAAACTGAGGAAGGGTTTCGGTCGAAGTTTGTCGTAGTCGATGGAGGTTGTCCTCTTTACCCGGCTTCTGATAGCAGTTTTGGAAGTTGCTGAGGATAGCATCACACAGCATCTCGCAGTTTTAGACAGAACCTTCTGGCTGATTAAACAGCCAGGTTCTTGCCGGTCCTTCGAGGACTGTTGGCAGGTAGTTGGCCATGACCCGGTCATCGCCTCCTGCCGCTTGGATGGCAGTAATATAGATTTGAAGGAACTCGGCTGGGTTCTGAGTTCCGTCGAACCTTTCTATGGCCCCTGGTCGAAACTTGTCTAGCCAAACCACCGCACGAAGGCCGGGCGAGAAAGCTTTACAACCAACGTAGGGACGGTGGACTGTCCTGTGACTTTCGACCGGATTGCGAGCGACCTCACGCAACGGAGAAGCCACTCGTGGTCCTAAGCGAGAGTGAACAGGGACCTGATCCCTATCCAGAGAATCCTGCGCCCTCCTGGACCTGTCCTGCCCGGATGGTACAGGTGGCGGGTAACTTCGTCAAGCAGAACCAGAGTGAGAACACTCTCGGTAGCGGGAACGTGTTACCGACCGGGAAGAGGCCGTGGGGGTCGCCTCAGACGCGACCTCATCCAACCTCTCCGCCAGGATTCTAGTGAAGGCCGGTTTCTGGGCATCCGTGACCGTAGGAGGAAAATTACGCATGACCACCACGATGGATCGAAGTCGGCCATGTGTACTTCTCCTAGGGGCACCAAGTGTTACTATTTCTTCGTCCACCGGGAAATGCTCTGGAGGCAAAGAAGGGGTCTGCTCGCGTCTGCGACCACGTGATCATCGGGAAGAACTCGGAGCAGCATCGTAACGAACCTGTGCATCTTGAAGAGCCTCTAGGGCAGTTCTGCGTACTTCGTTGTCCTGTTGCTCGAGATCTTGATCCTCCTTCCGTTTGCTTTCCTGTTCTTCCCTAGTAGCTCACTGATCAGGAGTTTCCTCCGATAAAGCAGCGAATTGGCTAGGGAGAGAGGTCGCCGAGGGAGGAAACATCTCGATTTGTTCCAAGTCAGACTCGAAATCAAAGAGACAGTGGAAGTTATCAGGGTGGAACCTCCCCGGGCTGATTTCCTGGTCGACATCATTCTCCCCCTCAGCGGGGTCGTATGATGGACCGGACTCACCCTCTAGTGCATTAAGAACCTCGGTGGGTTCTGACCTTGCGCTAGTCGATTCAACCTCTAGGAGATTTTTGCCTCCAACTTCCTCCATCGGAATAGGATCGCTCGGAGAAGGCATCGGAATGTGAGCATAATCCTTGAGATTGAAATCGTTCTCGGAATCATATACTCCAGCCATAGTTCAGCGAACCTCCGGATGAAAATTAGGACGCCTTGAGAAAGGCCCCACGGTGGGCGCCAGCTGTCGACGATTCGGACTCGGGGTCCTTAGCCGAACTTATGCAAAATTTGTAGGTTGTGACACCTTTCAGGGTGTCCCTCCGGGAAGGTATGTAGAATTATGGAGAATTAGCGCACAGAGAGATTTTTACAGGTTCGGGCCCTCGATGGTGGGAGTAATAGCCCTACGGCCTATTGGGATTTCACTATGTGTAGTAAAAGGATTTACAAAATGACGGGGGAGATCTTCACAGGCGAAGATGTTCACTGTAAGTTTGTACAAGATGAAGCCTGGAAGGCTTATAGAAGCTATCTAATCTAGGCTATTGTCTTTGAGTTGGCTGTTCGATCGGTTGATCTCTGGGTGAGATGTGATCTCTCCTAATGAGATGCATTGTCCCCCCCTTATTTGATGCATTGGGCTGCCCCTTTATACTGGTTGAAAGGGCGCCAAGTCATAACGGCACCAAATAGTTGCTTGGATGCAGTTTCGTTAACCGCTCTTAACTCCCACGCAGGTTTAACACGTGTTATTCGTGGATAACCGCATGTATCAACCTGCTGACGGTTGTTCCTCTACGTCTAAGAACCTTCGGAATACTTGGGATATTCCTGCTGCAGGGATAGATTAATCCCACGTTCCCTGGTCGAAAGTGTTCTGACTGCGCGATGTTGGCTGACCGCGCAACATCTACAGCTTTCTGTTCACGTATAGTATACGAACTTCTGACCGTGCACTAGCTGCGGTCTGATTGTGTAAAGCCTGCGACCTCGGGTTTATGCTTCTCAGAATGACTTGAGTTCGCACCGCCAAGCACATGTCTGGTTCGAATCTATCTTGAACCAGTCGTAGATTCATTTGAACTGACTCGGGTGTCAATCCTCGTCAGCGTCAAAGTGCTAAGAACTCAAGAACTCCCCTAAATTCTTGTTAAGACTCAACTATTACGTCTGTTGCCAAAACGAGAATTTAGGATTTGGAGAAAGAAAACATCATGAAATTACTTCAAAACTTGAAATAAAACCGAGGAAAAATCATGCCTTCAGGATTAGGTCATCCCTAACCCTAGAGGGAATCTACTCACTAAAAGCCATAATAATGCAGAGATAACAATAAGAAATAAAGAGGTGGGTCTCTAGTGTAGTTGTAAAGTCACTAGGTGACAAGCTAGAGGTCTTGAGTTCAACTCCCCACTTCTACCATTTATTCCTGTAGGCCGAATCAGTGGTACCCTACAGTCTCTCTCAAAAAAAAACAATAATAAATAAATAAAAACTTACTTGATTGCTAGAGAATTGAAATTGCCGTCCTTGCTGTCTTACAAAAACTATAAAATAGAGAAGGGGCTCTTCTAAACTAAAACTAAGCCCTAATGGTTTCTAAAACATAAGAAAGAGATTAAAAAACATCAAAAGCCTCCTTAATTCCGCCAAAAGGTTCTCTATTTATAATACACAGGAAAATGTGTCCAAAAATAACTCCTTGACATGCAGGCAATGAAGTCTGCTTTCAAATAGTGCGAGAACAAACAAATCTGAGTCAAAACCAACCAAATTCGATCAGTTTTGATTCAATAAATCTCAAACCGACCAATTCTGGCTCAAACCCACCAAGTTTGACCAATTTGAGTCAAAACCGGATCAAAATGGCCACAAACAACCAGTTTGGATCAAACCCGTTTCAAATTGGCCCAATCACGACCAGTTTGGATCAAAACCGAATCAAAACCGTGCCAAGGAATCCAATTCGAACATGATCGGGACACGTGGTGCAATCTCATCTACACACACATCATGGCCAAAACCACATTGATCACTACCCGGACACGTGGCGCAACCGCAGCAACACGCACGTCTTGGTCGAAACCACATCGATCACGACTGGGACACGTGGCACAATGACAGCCAGACACGTGGCACGACCGGGACCGAGCGGGAATCTTCTTCGACCATGACCAGGTCTTCTTTTGTGAGCAGGAGTTATTTTGGAGTAAAAGTCATTTTTTTTGCCCGGATCATATGGATTGGATCTTTTACCCACCAATTCGACTTCGACCAAGACTCTTTTGCTTCTTCAGATGGTTTTCTTGGTCGTTGGAGGATCAAATGTGGTCGAAATTACTTCAAATTTGGAGGATTTGATCCCTAAAACATCATGAATACAACCGTGAAAGAAATTTTTGAAAATAATTAAAATTTGCACATAAAATGTCGCATCAGATAAGTTTTGAGCATGATTTTACATGTTTTAAACCCTAAACCTAGGGTAAAAGTGCTACCAAGTTAACACTTTTCAGGTACTTCCAGTTCTAATAACCATTTTGTTCCGTGCTCTCACACAAGTTGCTACCATGTACTGGGGATTATCATATCTCTGTGACTAGGGTGATCGCTGGCAAATATCTCCACGACCAGGGTGGTCGCAGGTAGTGTAATATGTGAGATTACAGACCCTTGACAACTAACATTGTGACCATGTAGGTCCACTGCCACAACTTATCAAAATCATGAGTAATAGTCATTTGTGATGGGCCTTTGTATCTAATTGACAAAAATGGGCTGTGTTATGTCGGACCCTCATTTGAGGAATCCGGTGGCAACCACCCAGGTGGGTTGCACTCAGAATGATACATCGCAAGCTCACAACAACAAGATGCATTATATTGCAATGCAAATAATTAAATAAAGTACCAATCACAAGGACCAATATTACAATATCATAGCGCCAAAATGACGCAATTTAAAGTTGATACAAAATTAAGGAGTTTTCTTTGACACAAAGGTCGGTACAAAAATAGAACAACAACAAGCGGTATAACTACGATGATCTTCATCTTCATTGGCAGCGGTGTTGCATGGGCTTCCTCCACATCGGACTCCACTTGGTGAGTGACCCTCTAGTAAGCTAAATCTTCAGGGATAGTTCCTTCCTCCTCATTGTGTTCAAGACCATAGGAGTCAGGATCAATGAATCCTTCCTCTAAATTTGTTTGCAAAAGCAAGGGTGAGTACGTTATCCACATGGTGCTCAACAAGTCTCAATTTAAGAATGCAGGTATATAGATGAGAAGAATTTCCAAGAGATGGGCTCTTTGGTTTATAGATAAGGATAGAATAGATTTTCACTCTAAAGTTTTGAGGAAAGGTTTTGCTTTCAAAAAGCAAGACCTTAAAATCCTAGATTAGATTTTTAGATGTTATGCGTGGTGGTCTTCCATGAGTCACCACTTTCATCAATATTACAAAAATCTTTCAAAAGCTACTTGTGCTGCATCAACATGGGTAGAATCCACAGTGTGCAGACTCCATAACCTGGAAGCTCAGAGTATCAGATACTTTTTGAAACTTTGCAAAGGTGTACCACTTTAATCCACCGTCACTCAGCTTTCAGGTCGGTACCTCTCCATGCGACTTTTAAGCATGTGACAAGGTCAAGATCACACAATAGTTTGGAATCCTAGCATTAACAATTCCCTGCCCGATAAATAAACATTTTAGTCCTCATTACCATTGTGGGTACTCCCCATAGCCCGTTCTACCTAGCCTTGGCCTATGGTCTCGCAGGACACATAGCCTGTGGATTCAGCCGCACACGACTCAGAATCTTGGCGTAGGGCGCCTTCCTTCTTAACTCCTGATCCTCTCATTAACTCACACCACTCGTGGCCCTCTGTGGCCCACTAGTTTCCACTTGAGAAACCTAACCAACAACCATTGCAGGGAAAAGCTAATACCGGGAAAACTACTATGTTGCGTCCGTCCCATACCGGGCAAGTGGTTAGTACGTTTTTCATGCCACATAGAAGTACAACACAAGGTTCTTGTCCTTATGAATCTTTAGTGAGGAGCCATTCACATTCCCGATGCGCACACAGCACCAACCAGACAAACCATCCTTATTATCGATTCCAATCACATTTTCTTTTACAAAAGAGGTTTTAAGTACATTTTTCATACACATGACCATTTAGCACTTAACGCATACATTTAAGCATAAGCATAACCTAAGCATGATATCCTAGGGTGACAAGGGTGGATGAGATATACGATCGTGAAGGGCTTGAAAGAGATTAGGTCATATCTACTCAGATTTTTCTAACATAGCACTTGAAAATACAACATGCATATACTTAAAATAGTAAATAGCCTAATTTGCTCAATTACTGGGAGAGACATGATCAAGGGGAAAAGAGACTTGCCTTGCAACTCGAGGTATGACTGCTCTAAGGGATCTTCGAAGTCTTCTACTGCTTCTTCCACTTCTTGCTCTATTCTCGCACGCAAAACATAGTACGACACATAAGCATACAGAAATAATATGTATACAATATATAAACATGCATGCAAGAGAGGTGATCTAGTTGGGAGTGATCTTGAGAGGGAGAAGACACTCGGGGTTAGGCTAAGAGCACAAGGATCTGGCTCGGACACAGCGAATGTCTGCTGGTAGACATTCGGTTGGCGGCCTGACAATGTCAGTGGGTGGCATTGGGTTAATCTGGGGCTCTCAAAAAGTAAAATAAAAACTAAACTAGGGCATTATGTGCCAAACACAGTGAGGGGTTTGACTGACAAACTGGTTTTTGCAGAAAAGTGCAGGGAATCAGTGAAATTACAGAAAGAACCCTGGCACAGAGACAATCGTATGCTAGGGCACTGTTGAGTCTATGGCATGCACGTCTGGACGATCCACGCATGCGCTGCTTCGCCAACTTTGTCAGTCACGTAGGCAAGGTAGAAAGGGTGCTGCTGACAAGACTGATTGGAAGATAGCAGCTTGACGGCGGCGAATGGTGGGGTTTAAGTCGTCGGTCGCTGGAACAGAAGATGGGCTATGGTGACAGGGTACAGGGGTTGATAATTCTCAAAATAGGTTGAGGGGCTTCGATCCTGGGACGATGTAGATGGTGTGGGAGTGAGGAATTTGGTTTTGGTGGCTGCTAGAAGCTTGCTGGTGTCACGGCTGGACTCAAGGACAATGGTCGTGGTGGTGCTGTCGGTTCAAGGCAATGCCGGGCAATTGGCCTCGGCTACACGATCCACAGGCCACAAGGAAGGTGTAGGTAAGGTTAGTTTGATCGGGGGTACAGCGAGGTGTGCCGGCGATGTGAGGAAGATCCCGAAGCGGCAGAGAAGATAGAGAACAAACTCCGCAAGAGGAAGATCCTATAGCAAGAGGACCTTTGTTTCAGCAAGGATCCCAGAGTTCTACTGCTTCACAGAATGAGCAACCCAGTTTGCAGGAAATTCTTTTGTTAATAGAGAAGAACCGACAGGAAGCCCAGTCAGCCCATACCCAGTTGTTAGCTCAAATTGTTCGGAAATTGCCTACTGGAACCACAGAAGGAACTACTGTAGATGCTAGACTGACAGACTTTCAGGAGACTAGACCACCAACCTTTTCCAGTACAACCGACCCCATGGTTGCCGAAGATTGGCTAAGGGACGAGGAAAGAAAGATAGCACGCTTTGCAGAGGGACCTCAGCAGCACCAAATCGCTTCCCATGAGTTTACAGGATTCCAAACACAAGTGAACAGAGCTTTGAAGGTAGAAAAGAACAAGAATATAAGGGAAGGGAGCCGGAAGAAAAGGATGCTCCAACAAGTGCGGCCACAAACAAACTCAACCAGAAGGAGAGCCCCTACCGCCTCCAATTTTTGACCATCATTCCAGACTCCCAGACCAATTACAATGTTGTGCCCCAACTACAAAGGAAACCACCTCCAGAAGAATTGTCCTCATTCCCATGTTCTATGCTATCATTGTAAACAATACAGACATCACCGAGACTTCTGCCCATGGATTCAACTCCCAAAGTCTATATCCAGATTTCAAGCAGGGACACAGTTTATAGCACACAAAGCCTTGACATCACCACTACAAAACCTCAGGGGAAACATACCAGGAAGAGGAGCCATGACTACCAGAGGCAGAGGAAGAGGAAGTGCATCGATGGCAGCCCGAGGAGGCAGATTGAACTACACTTCCATCCAAGAAGCAGGCAGCGCCACCGACATTCTACTAGGTAGATTTCTGATCCAGTCTGCATCTTCTTTAATATTGTTTGATCCGGGTGCTACAAATTCATTCATGTCAAAAGTTTTTTTTTGTATCTAAAGTGGGAATGCATATAGTACCCTTAGAGTACTCTATGGCTATACAAACTCCAGGGGCTAGATTACCTGTATAATCAATTTGCCAAGATATAACCTTCAGTATAGAAGGGGTTGAGTTCACGGCAAATCTGCTAGTTCTAGAACTGCAAGGTCTAGACATTATATTGGGCATGGATTGGTTGTCCCAGCATAAAGGCCTAGTAGACTGTGAAGAGAAAACCTTAAGTCTTGTCAGTAGCCAAGGGGAGAAAGTTTTATTCTATGTGGAAAGATAGTCAGCCAAGGAACCGCTAGGATCTATTCAAGCATTGTAGAAGATATGCCTGGAACAAGTACCCATAGTACAGCTATACTCCAATGTGTTTTCAGAAGAACTTCCAGGAATGCCACCCGACAGAAAAATAGAGTTCACCATTGAACTTAAACCAGTCAGCATATCTTCATTGGATTCTCAGATGTCTCAACCCCATTTTTGATCTCTTATCTCAGAATTATGATCTTAGGTGTGCCACTACCTTAATTTAAAAAGTTGGCAGCTAAACTCCACCTTTCAGACCATTTTCGCTTTTTAGTCCAAAAGTATCGCAGATCAGTTCTTTTCAGATTTGTCAGAAGCTCAAAAAGACTAAAAGTCTCAGACCACCTCCAAATTTTGATCTGATTCAGTGAATATATCCCCTTTACTTTTCTGAGCATTTTCCCTTCTAGAAGAATTCCAAAATCTCAACCGAAACCCTAGTTTCAGCCTTGCCAAAGTTTCAAACCCTAATTACCATGTTTACCCTAATTACCCTGTTTTCGATTTTTGTCAAAACCACCAAATCTTATCGGATCTTACCATTTTTCTTGCTAGATGAGTCCAAGTGATTTAGTAACACTCATCTGCAAAACCAGATCTCAGATCAGCCCTCCAGATGTCCAGATTTGCAAATAGGTCCAAGGTCCCGAACAAATTCCTTGCGGACCAGTCCAAAACCTTCGCGAATCAGTCCAAATCTTGCAACTTGGCCCTGTGCCATTTTCGACCACGACCAGGACCGTTCGACCGCGCCCTGCCACCTCGCCTCACCAAAGAACTCGCCGCTGACGAAGCTCCCACACTGCCACCACCACCACCACGTAGCCACCACATGTGCGCACCCGTGCCGCCACCGTAGAGCCACCTCAGCCGCACCTATGCCACGATTTCCCCGCGCGCGCGCGTGCTCCAGCAGCACAAACCAGTGCCGCGTTGCGGCCATGCCGAAGCCAGCTACTCCGTCGCCTGTCGCGCCCCGAACAAGGTACCACGACTACTCCCGTGGAGAGCTAGCTCGCTGCAACTGGCCTCATACATACATACCACTGACTTCCCAGGATAAGTCAAGCACAGGAGTTCATTGCAGCAGAGTAACTTACAAAACATTATTCATAAACAGAATGGCCTGCTGGCCTGATACATCAAAAGGGTAATACAATGCCTTCACGGCACAAATGGTCTAAATAAAACAAAAAGACAACTACTCGGCGGAAGCTAGGCGAAACCCCCACAATCGTAAGAAGTTGACAACAGAACGACACACATCAAGGCTCTGGCAGAATTGGCTCTCCTCCTTCTGGATCCACGAAATCTTCTAGGCCTTCGTCTTGGTCTTGAAGCACTCCATCTATTGTTGATAGGTTACAAGGGTGAGCACTTACGTACTCAGCAAGTCATAGGTAAGAGAAGAGATACGTATAGTAGAGATGACATGCACCTATGCTATTGAGGGAAAAGAGGTGAGAGGGTTTTCCAAAAAATACTTTTCTTCCAAGCTTTTCAAATATCATGCTCATGGCAGCATTTCATATACTTAGGGCACAATCCACGTGCCTCTTAGCTATTATATGATCACTAGATTTTGGTACTACCGCGACACGTCAACACATGACAGCCCACGGCAGCACCCCTTATCATGACAACAAATGTCATTTGGGTAATCTTGACTTAACAAATTTTAATTTATAAATCAATACTTGTGTCACACCCCGTGGATTTAATCCACCGCGGCATACTCCTAAAACTCGGGAGCACGAAGTATTCGAATACATTTTTAACTCTGCAGAGGAGTACCAATTTACCCACAAGATATATCCACTTTCATGCCCTTCCTATCACAAGGATTGGACCCCTGACTCACTTCATACTGTGAGTGCCAAGGTGGAGATAACAAGAACTTTTGCCATGTTTCACACACAGTTCACCCCAGATCCCATGGTTTTCTTCACACAAACCACAGTTGTGGTGGGGTTACACAACCCCTACTAAATTGGCATCTTCCCCTCAGGGTCAGCGTGCATTATCACATCCTGTGATCTGTGTTGGAGCTCACCCCGTGTAAACCGTGCATATGACATATAGGGGTTCCATGTGTGATCCACATACTACTTGTTTAGGCCTGTCCCATACCAGGCTTGCGGTTGGCACGTTAATCATGCCACTAGACGCACAACACAAGGTTCTGGTCCTTATATGCCAGTGACCAGATCATACCACAATCCATGCACTTCCAGTGCTAGCACATCTTGTGCGACCAAGCACCTCCAGTGCTTTCACTATTCCATACCAAAATACTGATCACGGCTAGGGGTTTTATTTGATGAGTATAGATATATATATATATATATATATATATATATATCAATTCATGGCTCACTACTAATCAATTCATTTTTCCACAGGCAATCAGCCTGATGCTGCCATTTCATCTCTTTTCTCAACACATGCAATACTACTTTATAATCAAGGTATATTCTAGCAATTCATAAAATATAGGTTCAAGATGTTCAAGAATATGACTTGCCTTCTGCGTCGTAAGAAACAGCAGTTGATGTCGGGTCTGCGACAAAGTCTTCGAACTCAGACTCTTGCTCTGAACAAGGATCAAACAAGCAAAAAGGCATTACAATCAATCCTACTCTTACTAATCCACTATATGCGATAATGCAAGGAGAGACATTTAGGCGATACAAGGTTTGGGGTTTTGGGAAGCGATTAGGGTTAACTATGGAAACCAGGGTTATGATTAGTTGTCAAAGGTCTACAAGGTTTCAAATGTTCCAAAATATCAGGATAATATCAAGGTTGAGACTGGATCGCCCAAAAACAGCAAACGTCTTTAGGTTGGCATTCGGTTCAAGGCATCGACATATGGTCGATGGATGATAGAAGGCTCAACTCAAGTTGTGACAGTAGAAGGAAATGTAGATCACAACATCAGGAGTCTAAGGGACAAAGTTAAGTTCAAAATTCATGGCTGGAAGTAGGTGAAAAGGCTCAATGCCACTGGTTGACATAGGCTGACAAGGGCTGACAATGCCCAAGAATGGCATTGACATGGTTTGAATAGTTCCCAGTGGCCAAAATGGGTTTTGATTCAATCATATGGTGCACAAAGTAGTGAGGCAACTATTTGACAAAGTAATTTTTGTTTTGCATGACCAGAGGTGGGTGAACAGGGCTAATGCCACTGGCTGGCATAGTGTGGCATAGAGTTGACATGTCCAGAAATTAGGGTTAGCTATAACTTTTGATCTGGGGCTCCAAATGCTGCATCACTTTGTCTGGTAGTTAGGAATTTGTATCAGGAACAAATGACTCAACAGGATCTAGGGGAAGAGATGGCCGGAAAGTGCTGTAACCGGCGGTGAAGTTGACTGGCGTGGAACACCTGCAATGTGAACAGTACAGCAGCTAGGGCATAGCTATAACTTCTGTTCTAGGCCGAATTAGAAGTCGTGCTAGAAGACAAAAATGTTCAGGAGGCTGGAAAACATCTAGATGGCAAAGTGGCTGGAGCTGGATCGGCTGAGATCAACGACCGGCGACCGGAGAAGAAGAAGACATGGAAATTGGGGGTTTTCAATTTAGGGCAATTGAACTCGATTCCTTGCTTGTGGATGGTCTCTGGGGCATAAAAAACATACTGGTGAACTTGGATTAGCTAAACATTCAGCAGATAAGCTAAACCAGCAAGCACAGTGAACATGCAAAGTTGCAAATTGGGGTTTTTCATATTTCAGCAAATCTGTCTATTTTGGTTGCTTAGGGATGTTAAGAAAGATCTATTGAGAATATTTGATCACTGGCTTGAGAGCTAATTTGATCTGGGTGAGGATTAATTGCTCACTAGAGCTACTCGAGTAAAACTAAAGTCGTCTGCGACTGAAGACATTTAAACTAAATTCCAAGCTTGAGGAGTATGAGGGAGATGAGAGAAGCTCACTGGGGGTGTTGGATTGAAGGAGGCAGTGGAGAAGCTTGGCACCGTGAGCCTCTCTTCGAGCTCACCGAAGAAGATGACGTAGATGGCGAGGTTAGAGACTTGAGTGGTTCTGGTGTGAGTGTGTACAGGAAATGGCCAGGGCAAGCTTCAATAGGCGAAGTGAGCAGCAACGGTTGAAAATGCCTGGAGAATTGGAGCCTTGAATCGATGGCGAACCGACTGGTTGGGCGGGACAGCAGCAAAGTGACGCGCTCCAGCGGCCATGCCGGCTTTGCAGGCTGGCGTGCGCTGTCCCGGGTGATGCAACGGCGAACTGACGGGCTCCTTCGGCATGCTTGCAGCGTGGCGCAACTTTGTTGTTGCTGTCGGGCACACGCGGGAGAACTAAGGCAACGCTGGCACGGGTGTGGCTACTCCAGCAGCAACGAAGGTGGCAGTGCTGGTGATCGATGGCGACGAAGCTACAACAGCAGCAACGATCAAAGCCAAGGTCGCGGTCGAGTGCTCCTGCTCGTGAGCTGTGGTCGTAGGCGTGGGTCGTGGTCGCGGGTTGCTGCAAGTGCTGGAGTGGCAGTCGTGGTCGAAGGCAGCAACTCGAGGTCAAAAACAGGGGTTCAGGTCGAAGTCGAAGGAGCAGATCTGGTCGGTTTGAGCAGCTTGGTCATGAACAGCAGCCTGTGGTCGAATCAGGGGCCTGATTGCGGTGATTTTTGATTGGCTTTGGACTGAATTATAAATCTGATCTTAAAGATGATTAATTTGGGATTTAATTGCATGGTTGAGTATAATATTTCTATTAATACTCATTTAGCTCAAATTTGGAGAAAGTTTGATAAGATCTGAGGGATTTCACCTATTTTTGAAAATAGGGTAGAATTAGGGTAAAGTAGATCTGGATTTTGTCGATGTCGAATTCTGGTAATTTGAGTGAGATTTCGAAGTCTGATCAGAAGGGAAATCTGTATCAAATAGCATTTGGGAGGCGTTCCCTGAAAAAAATTCTGGATTTGGAGCTAATTTGAGGATTTTAGCCTTTTCAGGATTCCAGGTAAACAGAAAAGTACTTATTCGCAGTAAAATTTGGACTAATTTGCGAAAAGTGCTTAGATGAACAATCTGGTTGCCAACTTTTTGGAGTAAGTTGAGGATATATCTAGGAATATATTCCAAAAGACACTTGAGTCTGGATAGGGTTAAATCATGATAACTCAGTTATCTGGAAACTGGGGTACTTAGGGTAAATCTGAATTTCCTGTTTTCGAAAACAGAAAGAGACTTAGATACTGGGAGTTAGGGTCAGAATTCGATCTGGCTCCTGAAGACTTTCATCTTCAGAGTAACTGGTAGGTCAAATCTGGATGGGCAGATCTTAATCTGGATCTAGAGAATAGATTTGGAGATTTTTAGGGTTTGAGAGAGATTAGGGTTCAGCAGATCTGGCTAGAACTACAGAGATACATGCATGCAGGATTTTTATGCAAAACCTTTTCACCCCCAAAACCAGTGTGTTACATCGCCCTGCTCCAGACAGATTTGGCACGATCCCCTCCTCTGGCAGAGTCGCTGCTGCGTCCCAACACCGTGCACGCCGTCTCGATCCTGCCTCAGTGCCAGTCACGTGCATCCGGTTCGATTTGCTTCAACTCTCGAGAGCCCAGCCACTACCTATATAAGCTTCCCCCTCGCCCAGAATCTCTTCACACAATTCTAGCAGCCACAAGCTTCAGCTCTCGCGTTCATCTTCGTCTTCCCCTGTGAGCTACTTCTGGAGCTCACGGCGCCAGCCTCACCCATTGCTTCCCTCTTCAGTCCAAGCTTACCAGTGAGTTCCCCTTACCTCTCTTATCGTGCCGAAGCTTGGAATTTTTTTCCCTCACCCTCTCTCGCCGGTGATCGCCAATTTTTCCCCAAAACCTCCAGCGAGCAATTCAACTCAATCCTTTCCCTTTTAGCCTTCAAACCTATGATTGAAAGTGATCAGTGAGCCCTTCTAAGCATCCCTGAAAGATTAAACCCCCAATTTCTGCCCAGATTGGAAATCCCGAAATCCCTACCTCACCTGTTCACTGGAGCTCGTGCCGAGCTTCTCCGGTCATCCTCCGGCCAAATTAACTTCACCAGTAGTTTCCACACTTCACCCTCTCACTCCCTGAGCAAGGAATCAAGTTCAAACCCTCTATGTCGAAGACCCCCAATGTCCAGTGTCATCTTCTCCAGCGCCGGTCGCCGGAATTCTTCTTCGGACGATCTAGCTCCGGACACTTTGTCCCTTAGATAGATTCCAGTACCCTGAGAAATATCGTCCACTAGCTCGACCTCTGAATCGACCTGAATCAAGAGATATTCCAATGCCAAGATCACTATCCAGTAGCTCAGTTTATGTCCAGGCCATCGTGTTTACTCGCCGGATTTGGCCGCCCTCCAGCCACTTCCTGCCCTTGAGCTTGCTGAGTACTTTGTTCCTGTTATCAGGGCCTAACTCCCAGACAAAGTGGTGCATCAATTGGAGCCCTGGATCAAAAGTTATGTCAAGCCCTCGTTTCTGGCCATGTCCAGCACTATGTCAATGCATGTCCACCAGTGGCATTGGATGATTTAGACCTTTTACACTTGAGAAATTGAAATTCCTCTTTGTCCATTAGATTCCTGGAGTTGTGCTCTACATATTTCTCTTCTGCCACTTCTTCAGAAAACCTACCTAAGACCAACTTAAGGCTATGTCTAGCCATAGACCGAATGTCGGCGATTCGACATTCAACTCCTTTTGAGCCCATCTCTTCAATCAGCACCCAAGCGGCCTTGTCCAAACCTTTCCCCTTCATGCATGATATATTTACTATTGCAACTATTTTCTGTATGCTTATGTAGCGTATGTGTGTATTATTTGTATCCGCCGTGGAACCAGAGGTTGAAGGAGCGGAAGAGATCTTCGAAGAATCGTCTGAGCAACTAGACCCCTCACTGCAAGGCAAGTCTCAAACCCTTGATCATGTCTAGCCCAATATTTTGAAATGAAGTATGTTAGCTGTTTTCAAGTATATGCATGCCTTATATTCAAATAAGAGTTATGTTCAAATAAAGAGATTAGATATGACCTAAATAATTGTGAAGCCCTTTTGTGATTGAATATCCCTGCACCCTTGTCACCCAAGGATATCATGCTTAGGCTATGCTTATGCTCAAGATTATATGTTAAATGCTAAATGGTCACATGTGAGAAAAGTATATTCAAAACCCCTTTTGGTGAAAAAAAATGTGATTGGAATCGATAGTGAGGATGGTTTGATTGGTTGGTGCTGTGTGCGCACTGGGAATGAGAAAGAATCCTCACTAAAGATTCATAAGGACGAGAACCTTGTGTTGTACTTCCATGCGGCATGAAAAACATACCAACCACTTGCCCGGTATGGGACGGGCGCAACATAGTAGCTTTCTCAGTATTAGCTTTTCCCTGCAATGGTTGTCGGTCTGGTTTCTCGAGAGGAACTGGTGGGCCACTGAGGGCCATGAGTGATGTGAGATCAGAAAAATGATGAGAGGATAAGGTGTAAGAAGGAAGATGCCCTACGCCTGGATTAAGTCGTGCGCGACTGTAATCAAAAGAGGATATGTGTCTTGCGAGACAATAGACCAAGGCTAGGAAGAATTGGCTGTGGGGAGTACCCACAACGGTAATAAGGACTGAAATGTCTATTTACCGGGTAGGGAATTGTTAATGCTAGGATTGTAAACTATTGTGTGATCTCAGCCTTGTCATATGCGTAAAAGTCGCATGGAGCTGATCCGACTTGAAAGCTGAGTGATCGGTGGATTAAGGTGGTACACCTTTGAAAAGTTATTAAAAGTATCAGATACTCTGAGCTCCCAGGTCATGGAGTCTGCGCGCGGTGGATTCTATCCACGTCAATGCAGCACAAGTAGCTTTTGGGAAAGTTTTTCATAAAAATTGAATAAAGTGGTGACTCATGGAAGACCGCCACGCATAACATCTTCTGAAAATCTAGCTTAGGATTTTAAAAGCCTCGCTTTTGAAAATAAGACCTTTTCTTCAAATTAAGAGTAAAAATCTATTCTATTCCTATATATAAAGCCAAGACCTCTTTCCTTGAGAACCCCTCATCTATATACCTGCATTCTCATAACGAGACTTGCTGAGCATCGTGTAAAAACATGCTCACCCTTGCCTTTCACACAAATTCAGAAGAAAGGATTCGAGGATCCTGACCCCTTTAGCCTTGAGCACCAAGAAGAGGAAGGAACCTTTCCAGAAGATTTGAGCTTCTAAGAGGGTCATGCGCCAAGTTGAGTCCAATGTGGTGAAGGCCCGAGCTGAACTGCTGCAGAAGGAAATAAAGACCTTTGTTGTTGCTTTTGTGTTATATTTCTGTATTCAGTACGTCGATACCGATTCTTTTTGATTCTTGATTTTGAAAAACTCTCTACTTTTGTATCAACTTTAATTAATGCCATTCTTGGCATTATGATAATGTAATAGTGGTCCTCGTGACCTTGTACCTTTTTATCTATTTGCTTTATTGTTTAAAGTAAATCCTGTTGGTGTGATCTTGTGATGTACCTTTCTGAGTGCAACCCACCTGGGCGGTTGCCACCGAATTCCTCAAATGAGGGTCCCACAAGCACACATAGCGAAATGTCCCTACAGGATGCCAGTTACTGATTTGGAAGAGCTCAAGAGTCAATTGGAAGATCTTGAAAGCAAAGGATTTATTAGACCCAGTGCGTCGCCATGGGGAGCCTCAGTATTGTTCGTGAGAAAGAAAGACGGAACTTGTAACATCCTGAGTTTTGGGGTGAAAAGTTTCTTTCTTAAAAGTCATGCATGCATATGTCTCTTCTAGATCAACCAAATCAGCTCCAGTTTTATTCTGTTCTAGCCCTAAAATCTCCAAAATCTATCCTGTGACCCCAAGTCAAGATCTGACTTTCCAGATTTGATCTATCAGTTATCCTAAACCTCAAAGCCTTCAAAACCCAGATCCAATTCTATCTCTAACTTCCAGATTTATCAACTCCTTTCTGTTTTGGAAAACAGAAATATTTTATATTACCTAAATACCCTAAGTTTCAGAAATTCAGATTTAATCAAAATCTTAGCCAAGTTCAGACCAGATTATTCTTGGGATATGATCAAGGGTATGCCAATACCTTAATCCAAAAAGTTGGCAGCCAGATTTCGCCATCTAAACTATTTTCACAAATCAGTCCAAGAGTATCGCAGATCAGTCCTTTTTTTCCAGATTTTCCAGAAGCCTAAAAAGGCAAAATGTTGCAAATCATCTTCAAATTCAAATCTGATTCAGGGAACACCTCCCAAATGCTTTTCAACACAAATTCTTCTTTTATGAGTATCACAAAATCAAACCCTAAATCCCAGAATTCGAGATCAATAAGATTCAGACTTATTTACCCTAAACTACTCTGTTTTCAATTCATATCAAAAATCATCCAAATGTCTCAAACTTTATCTCCTAGCTGTGCCAAATCATCTATTGAATTAAGTATACCAAAACAGCAGAATCAATTTCAGATTTAACTTTCCAAAACTCCAGATTTACAGAACAGTCCAAAACTCAAGATTTGAAATTGCAGTTCCGTCCAATTTGACCAGAGGACTTAGCCGTTTTCGACCAGAGCTTGCCGTGCCTGTGCGCCGTGGCTGTTCGTCGCCGGTGAAGTTACGCCGCGCTCGTGACCGTGCATGTTAGGTGTACGTGTCCTCGCCTCAGCCAATGCCGTGGCAATGTCACTGCAACTTTGACGACCAGCGCCTGCTCCCGCACGTTTCTTTGCCGCGCCCGATGAACCGACATGGTGATCAGCTGCAGACTTGTCGCCGTCGCAATCACCACTCCTTGCTGTGTCTTTGCCGCTGGTGTTCAGCACGGAACCAATCTCATCACCGGCTGCCAATCACTTCGCTGCTCCCTCCTTGCAAGCTGCGCCTGGCCTATTTAAACACTACTGTACCCCAGCAACTCCTTTGCTTCACTGGAAATCAGCTAAGTCTCGAAATTCTCCTGTCTTGGTCTTCTTCTCCGGCGAGCCGTCGAGGAGCCTCACGGTGCCAGCACAATCCACAGCATCTCCTGTCAAATTAACAGCATCAGTGAGTTCCCCTCATCTCCCTCACCGTGCTGTACCATCTAATTGAATTACCTTGCATCCTATCGCCGGTGATCGCCGAAAATCCCGATTGCCCTATTCCGGCAATGTAGTTCAAATTACTTCGAATTAGCCCTTGAACCTGTGAAGTAAAGTGATCAGTGAGCCATTTCCAGCAAGCCTGTGCATCAAGATTCCAGAATTGAATCTCAATCGAAGCTTTCCCTAGATTTGAGTTTCTCCAGTCGCCGGCGATCGTCACCAGGCTTCTCCGGCAATCCTCCGGCCAAATTGATCGTGCAGGTAGCTTCCTCTTACCCTTATATTGCTCCTTGAGCTTGGAATTGAGTTCAATTGATCTGTAGCAAAAACCCCCAAATCCCATGTCTTCTTCTCTGGCACCGTTCACCGGACACCTATTCCTGGCCGTTTCAGCTTCATCCACCTTGTCTTTCAGGTGTGCCTCAACCTCCTGAGAATTTTTGCCTTCTAGCCCGATCTCTAAAACTGTCTAGATTTTGAGTTATAGCCATGCCAAGAAATCTGTCCAGAACTAATCCTGTGCAGTGAAGTTCATCGAGTTCATCACTGAATTTTATCACCTTCCAGCTATTTCCTGCCCTATATCCTGTTGAATGATTTGTTCCTGTTATCAATGCCTACCTTCCAGACAAAGTGGTGCATCATTTGGAGCCCTATATCAAAAGTTATGCCAAGCCCTAGTTTCTGGCCATGTCAGTTCAATGCCAGACTATGTCAGTCAGTGGCATTAGCCCTTTTCACTTCCTTCCAGATGTGCATTTTGAGCATAACTTTGTCCCTTAGATTCCTGAAGTTGTGATCTACAATTTCTTCTTCTATCACAACTTGATTTGAGCCATTGAATTATATTTGCTGCTAAAGCCTAATTTTTGACATTGTCCCAGTGCATGCCAGCCAATGCCATTGGCCTTGTTTACCCATTTCTGATTGTGCAATTTGAAAGCCACTTTGCCCACTGAATTTGTAGAGTTATGATCTACACTTTCTTCTACTATCACAACTTGAGATAAGCTCTCTAGCTTTCTTTGAAGCTATGTCACAGCGTTGATCCGAATGTCAATCTGCTGACATTCGCTGTTTTTGATCAAGCCAGCTACAAAACTGATGTTCTTATTGTAACCTTGAGATCCTAAGAGCATCTAACACCCATTCTTAGCCAATTGCTTGAAACCCTAGAATCTCGAGTCAGTTCAGCTTGCAATCTCAATTATCTCCAGTATCATTTAGTCATTCTTGTTAAGCATATCTGCATATAGATCCTAAAACAGTTTAATATAATAAGTAATCATTGTGTGTATTGTTTGGTTTGTCGCCGAGCAGAACCAGAAACTAAGTTCGAGGACTTCGCTGTTGACCCGTCATCAACTGCTGTTTCTCACGACGCGGAAGGCAAGTCATATTCTTGGTCATCTTGAACCTATATTTTATATGTTGCTATAACATAACTTTGAATATAGATAATATTGCATGAGAAAGATTGAGAATGGTTGATTTATGAATTGGCAGTACTAGATTGGTTATCTGTGAAATGTGAAATAAACAAGTTTTGAGCCATGAACTATTATATATGTATATACTTATATTCATGAAATAAAACTCCTAGCCGTGACCAGAAAAATGGTATGGATGGCGGTAGCACTGGAGGTGCTAGACTGCAAGGGATATGCAGGCACTTAAGGTGCAGGGTTGTGTATGGTCTGGTCACTGGCATATAAGGACTAGAACCTTGTGTTGTGCGTCTAGTGGCATGAACAACGTGCTAACCGCAACCCTGGTATGGGACAAGCCTGAACAAGTACTTATGTGGATCGCACATGAAACCCCTGCATGAGTTGTGTTGTAATGATTGACTTGGAGGTTGACTCCCACTATCACTGAACGTGATATGATGTTTGACCCAGCAATGGGAAAATGAAGTGGGGTGGAGGTTATGATACAGCCTACCACAACTGTGTTTCACGGAGAGCCACAGGGTCGGGGGTGAATTGTGAGTGATACATAACAAAATTTCTTGTTATTTCCACCTTGCCGCTCACAATATGAAGTGAGTCAGGCGTCCAATCATTATGTTATGATAGGAAAGGCTTGAAAGTGGAATATCTTGCGGGTAAATTTGTACCTCTCTGCAGAATTAAAAACGTATTCGAATACTCCGAGCTCCCGGGTTTTATAGGAGTCTGCTGCGGTGGATTAAATCCACGGGGTGTGACACAAGTATTATTTTCTAAATAAAATGTGTTAAATCAAGATTACCCAAATGACATGTGTTGTCATGATAAGGAGTGCTGCCGTGGGCTGTCGTGTGTCGACGTGTCGCGGTAGTGCTATAATCTAGTGAACATGAGTAATGATGTTGTATTATAAAAAGTGCTACCATGAGATGAGATATGAAAGAAAAAGATTATTTTACAAACATCCATAATTCTTGACTAGTCTAGGTTCATATCATCACTACTATATGTATCTACTCTTACCTATGACTTGCTGAGTACGTAAGTGCTCACCCTTGCAACCTACAAATCAGTAGATGGAGCGTTCAATGTTCAAGATGAAGGCATGGATAACTTCTTGGATCCAGAAGGGGAAAAGTCAGTTCCGTCATTGCCCTGATGTGTGTTGTTCTGCCGTCCACTTCTCATTGTGGGTGGGTCACCTATCTTCTGCTGTGTAGATGTTATTTTGCTAAACCATGAATGCCATGAAGGCATTGTAATCTCTTTATGTAATATTAAGGTCAGCAGGCCACACTGCTTAACTATTTTGTAAGTTACTCTGTTGCAATGTGAATATACTCCTATGCTTGACATATCCTGGGAAGTCAAGGGTATGTGTATGCTATGCATATATGGGACTAGCTGCAGCGAGCTAGGTCTCTACAGGAGTAGTCGTGGTCCTAGTTTCGGGGCGCGATAGAACTCTACGAATGTGCGTGGCTTATCCAGCTTTGAATGAAGTCACCATAAAGAACAAGTATCCGTTGCCAAGAATTGATGACTTGTTTGATCAACTTCAAGGAGCCAAGGTATTCTCCAAGATAGACTTGAAAACTGGATACCATCACATGAAGATCAAGAAGAAAGATATACCGAAGACTGCCTTCACCACCAGATATGAACTGTATGAGTTTACTGTAGTACCAATTGGCTTGACCAATGCCCCAGCAACTTTCATGAATGTCGGGAACAACACATTTATGGATTTTCTTGACAAGTTTGTCATAGTGTTCATAGATGACGTTCTGATATATTCCAGGGGTACAGAAGAGTATGAGCAACATCTACACTTAGTCTTGGGAAGACTACGAGAGAGGCAGTTCTATGCTGAGTTTGATAAATGTGAGTTTTGTATGACAAATATCGCATTCCTTGGGCATGTGTTGACAGCAGAGGAAATTTCGGTGGATTCAGCTAAGATTACGGCTATAAAGGATTGGAAACAACCCACCTCAGTTCCAGAAATTAGAAGTTTCTAGAGATTGGCAAAGTTATACACGCAAAGAATAATGGCATTGCATGGTATTCCTAAGAAGATCGTCTCAGATCGCGGAGCACAGTTTACATTCAAGTTTTGGGACAGACTGCATGAAACCTTAGGAACTGAGTTGAATTTCAGCATTGCATATCACCCTCAGATAGGAGGACAGACGGAGAGAGGAAGATCTTCTAGGAGCTTGTATACTAGATTATGGAACATCATGGGACAAATGTTTACCATTTGCAGACTTTACAGATAATAACAGTTATCAAGCTAGTATACAAATGACACCATTTGAAGCCTTATATGGATGAAAATGCAGAACTCCATTGCATTGGAATGAGCCAGGAGAATGAGAGTTATAGGACTAGAGATAGTCGAAGAGGAAGAACCTCATGTCAAACTCATCGGAGAAAGGTTGAGAACAGCACAATCCAGACAAAAGAGTTATGTGGACAATCGACGGAGAGAACTATCATACGAACCAGGAGATTTGGTTTATCTCAAGGTTACGCCATTCAAGGGATTGCAGAGATTTCAAGTGAAGGGAAAGCTATCTCCAAAGTATATTGGACCATTTAAGATCATCAAGAGAAAAGTGGAAGTATCATATAAATTGGAATTACCTTTGGAATTAGCAGGAGTGCATGATGTGTTCCATGTCTCCCAACTTCGAAAATGTTTAAAGGAACCTACTGACGAGATAAAAATTCAAGAGATATCACTGCAGAAAAATCTTACTTATCTTGAGCATCTAATCAGAATCCTAGCCACTGATGAATGTCAGCTCAGAAGGAAGAAGATTAAGCTGTGTAAGGTTCAGTGGAGGAATCATTCAGAACAAGAAGCTACTTGGGAGAAGGAAGAGGATCTTCAGCAAGCCTATCCTTGTCTTTTCTTGTCTTAGGGAAATCTCGGGGCGAGATTTCTTTAAGGAGGGTAGATCTATAACACCCTGGGTTTGGGGCGAAAATTATTTTTCATAAAAGTCATGCATGCATATGTCTCTCCAAGATCAGCAAAATCAGGCAAATTTATTTTATCTTAGGCCCCAAACTCTCAAAATCTTCTCTGTGAACCCAAATCAAGATTTGACTTTCCAGATGTGACCTATTATTTATCTTGAGAATAAAAGCCTTTAGAAGCCAGATCCAATTCGATCTCTAACTCCTAGATTTGTCAATCTTTTCTGTTTTCGAAAATAGGAATTAATTAAATACCCTAATTACCCTAAATACTCCAAATCCTGATTTAATCAAATTTTAACCTAATCCAGATCAGATTATTCTTGGATTATGATCAAGGGTATGCCAATATCTTAATCCAAAAAGTTGGTAGCCAGATTCTATCATCTAGGCCCTTATCACAAATCAGTCCAAGGAGTATCGCAGATCAGTCCATTTTCCAGATCTTCCAGAAGCCTGAAAAGGCTAAATGTTGCAAATCAACTCCAAATTCAAATCTGATTCAAGGAACACCTCCCAAATGCTATTCAATACAAAATCTTCTTCCATGAGATTCTCGAAATCCAACCCTAAATCCCAGAATTTCAAATTTCCCAAAATTTAGATTTAAAATACCCTAATTTACCCTATTACCAATTTCGTTCAAAAACCACTCAAATGTCCCAAATTTTATCTTCTATCTTTCCCGAATCATTTGCTGAAGAAAGTTTACCAGAATTGTGAAGCCAAAATCAGCCCTAATCCTCTAAATCTCAAATTTGACAGATCAGTCCAAAACCCAATCCTGTAATTGCAATTCAGTGCAGATTCGACCAGAGCTCCCCAGCCCTTTTCGACCAGTGACCAGAGCTTCACTGTGGTTTTTCCGTCGTGCTTGCTTACCGCCGAGGAGGAGCACGGTACCAGCCAAATCTACAGCACCAATCTTCAAATTAACTCGACCAGTGAGTACCCCTTATCCATCTCTCTATGTTATACCATTTAATTGCACTCCGGTGACCCTTAACGCCGGTGATTGCCGGAATCATCGATTTTCCCTGTTTCGGCAATGCTGATCACTTTAGCCCAAATTAGCTCACCTATTAGAAGGGTATTATGTTCAATAGCCCCATCCTAGCAAGTATGTGCTTTCAGATTTCAAACTTGAGCTTGGATCGAAGCTTTTCCAGAATTTGAGCACCACTAGGCTCATGTCGCCAGGCCACACTGCCGTTCCTCCGGCCAAATTAACCCTACCAGAAGTTTTCCTTCACCTCCCTCTTTCTCTCACAGTGAGCAATTTATCTTCAGAGCTCCCAAATGGAAATGCCCAAATCCAGTGCCTTCTTCTCTGGCGCAGTTCACCGGAATTCATCTCCGACCACCGCCGGCGATGCCACCTTGGCCAGCACCTTTGCCTCAATCTCCTAAGCACATCTCTCTACTACCTCAACCTCTGGATCTGCCCAAATCTCAAGTTATAGCTATGCCAAGATTTCTCCAGTAGTTGTACTGTGCCGTGTCGCCACCGCGTTTCCTCGGCGTCGTTCGTCGCCGTCCGGCCTTTCCAATAATCGAAACAACCACCATTGGATTTCTATTGTCTTCGCCTATCTCCTAGACATAGTTGGCAAAGAAATGCTTGAATAAAATCGATTAATTCTTAAGCCCTAATTTTTGACAGTCCACAGACATTCAGTTCACTGTGCATAGGGGTCTTTTGCAAAATTCATGAACTTCTGGACTTTTCTGTGAAAACCTTATTGTCAAAAAGGTACCTTGTTCAGTTATGCACCATGTGCTTGAATCAAACCTCTTTTTGGCCACTGGGAACTATGCAAACCTTGTCAATGCCACTTCTTGACATTGTCAGCCCTTGTCAGTTCATGTCAGCCAGTGGCATTGGGCCAGTTTGACCACTTTTGTGTATGCAAACTGAAATCCATTTTGTCCCCTAAACCTGTAAAGCTATGTCCTACATTTCCATCAACTACCACACCTTGAGTTAAGCCCTCTAGTTTTCCTTGAAGCTATGTCGGAGCCCCGAACCGAATGTCAATCGGCTGACATTCGTCGTTTTTAACCAAACCAGTAGTGAACCCTATGTCCTTATTGCAACCTTGAAACCCTGAGAGCCTCTAACACTCAGACTTAGCCAAATTCCTTGAAACCCTAAAAGTCTTGACTCAGTTCAGCTTGTAAGCTCAATTAACCTCAGCGTTGTCCAGTTATTTTGTTAAGCATATGTGCATGTAGACCATAAAACATTTTAATATAGTTATGTTAGTAATCATTGTGTGTTTTGTTTGTCGCTGAGCAGAGCCAGAAGCTGAGTTCGAGGACTTCGCTGCCAACCCGACATCAACTACTGATTTTTACAATGCGAAAGGAAAGTCATATTCTTGAACATCTTGAACCTATTTATGAGGACATCACCCCTAACGATGCGTTTATTCTTCCAACACCCGTTGTGCAAGGACCAATAACAAGGGCACGTGCACGTCAACTAAATCACCAGGTGAGCTCGTTTCTTAGTACACGAGAGAATATTGACAAGAGCGAGTTACTACCTAATAATATTGTGCTTGTGCTCAGGAATCATGGTGTTGATCAGCGAGGGTGTCACTTTGTGCCAAGACGGGTCGGGAATCAAGTCTACTGCGAGCTGGAGTCCGGGTCTGCCACGGCGGAGCAGCCTGTCTTCAAACGGGCGTAGCAGATGCATACGAACTCCGTTTGGGGCGTTGAAGTACATTACGGAGAAGCCCTCAGCGAGACCTTTCCAACGGATTTGGTCCCATGACCAAATCCTTCTGAGTCAATCACAATATCGAAACAAATGGAGACCAGATTCTGTTGGGCCGTGCGGTGCTGCGTCACCTGTCTATTGGGCCTCGTCCCGTGTATCCCGCGTGGGGGGGTGCGCCCCAAACCCTAGACGCCACCCCTCTTGCATATTAAAACCTCGTAGCCGTCATTGTTAGACTTGGGTTTTGCTTAGAATTTTCTGTTGTTGCAGTTCGCCGTCTTTCGGTTTGTGGAACCCCAACACTTCGTGATCTTAATACATACTTGCAATTCGAGATTGCTTCTTCTGTGTTCTTGCACGTGTTCTTCGATTCGCTTGCAGGAACAGGCCTTCGTGGCTAGGTCAACCGCGCCTCGGTATGGTTGATAACAAACGGAGTAGCAGTGTAACGATTGCAGGCCTAGATCGGTTCTGCTCGAAAGTCGGATCGTCAATGTCGAGTCTCCACCAATCGAACTATCCCTTACCTATCGGAAGATCAGGACTCCGTTCCTCATCAAGTGGTATCAGAGCTCCAGTTACCCGTCAGGTATCCTCTCTGTTCGTCATTTAACTTCTACCTAGAGTCCAGAAAAAGCCAAAACAAAAAAAAGAATTGTGATCATAGTCTTCCGCTCTCTAAACCACTTTGAGCCTTTTGCAATTTTTGTTTCAGTTTTGCATTGTTGAATTTGTGTCCGTGGTCATCGTCGTATTGCTGGTCAATTCGTGTTCTTGGTCTAGGTCGAGTATCAAATCCCAATTCTAAACCGAAACCAAATTCAAGTCGCAATCGGTTCAGATTTCTCTTTTGCGTTGCTGTTTTTATAAAGACAATATCTTTGTCTTCTGCACACCAATTTGGGCTATTAAATAGTCTAAATTGTATGTCTCGAAGAGGTCTACAACTTTGTTCATTGCACAAATTCCAGAAATGCCATATTCATGGCGAAAATCGCGTCGGAAGCTAATCTGTTCCATCTCGGAGTAATCTATACAGCCTGTATTTCGGGGGCCATATCTCCTAGTTCCAGACCCCAAATTGGGTGTTCCATATATTCAAATTGATGAAAAAGAAAAGAGCTACAACTTCCTAGTTATAAGTTTTTGCGTTTGAGATCTCTAAGAGCCCCAAATTATTATTGGAAATTTCTGCAGAGCATCTTTGCTAAACTGCCGAGAGTATTGTGATAGGATTTGTGCGTAATTCTTAAATTTTGAGTTGTAATCCATCCTTTGCAGCACTCTTGTAAAAAAAAAAAAAAAATGCAAGTGCATAAAAAAGAGCCGCACGAAAAGAAAGACTTGCCAAAAAAAAAAAAAGAGATCAGAAATGCTTGCATCCTTTCATGTCCATTGCCTGTGCCGATCACTTTGCTTACTTGAAATAGTTTTAGGAACATGTTTAGGCCAGCAATTGTGACACGTACTTTGGACACTTATCGAACTTAGCATTCTGATTTCAATTATTGTTAACCTTTGCTACCGTAACTGCCTTCCAAGCTCCACATACTTTCTATCAGAACAGGATTCAACCTTGCAATCGTTACACTTAAGCTCGTCACGATATCACGAACCAGCCACCGGTTGTACCTTCTGCAGCGTTGGTAAGAACCTTGCAAGAGCGTGGTAAGACGCTTGAGAGGGTGTGAATCCACTTGTCTAAACCTGGTAGTTTGTAGGGATAATACTTCTTGTGTTTCTTCTACTTTCTACTAATCATGGCAGGATCTGATAAAGAGGACAACGAGTGTGTCCTTCATGCTGAGCTGAAAACCTTGATGGAAGCGATAACCAAAGGTACTGAAAGATTGGAACGACGTGTTGCCCAGCTTGATGACAGGGTTCGGGTGATCGAGAACTGCCCACCTGCTGTCTAACAACAGCAAAATGATACAGCCCAGGAGCACGATGATGATGTAGAGGGACATGTGGCACCTCGCAATGAACCCGCTATGCGACGTGCGGCACATGACTTAGAGCGCTTCAACCGAAATCGTCAAGGTTTGAGAGGTAACAATGGTAATAATAACTATCGCAATGATGATCCATTTGCTAAAGTTAAGTATACCGTACCTTCTTTTTCTGGTACATATGATGCTAAGGTGTATTTAGATTGGGAAATGGAGATTGAACAAAAATTTAACTCCCATCTTGTTCCTGAAATTCATAGAGTTAGACAAGCCACTAGTGAGTTCAAGAATTTTGCTATAATTTGGTGGAATGAACTAGTAAAGTCTAACGTACATCCTGGTACTTGGCATGATCTGAAGAGACAAATGCGCGCTAGATTTGTGCCTCCTTCCTTTAGACGTGATTTGCATAAAAAATTGCAATGCTTAGATCAAGGTAACAAATCGGTAGAGGAGTACTACTAAGAGCTTCAAATAGGCATGTTGCGTTGTGAGGTGGAGGAAACGGAGGAGGATAAAATGGCTCATTTCTATGGAGGGTTAAGGCATGATATACTAAATATTATTGATTACAAGGACTATCATGATGTGAATAGATTGTTCCAGCTTGCTGTTTTGGCAGAAAAAGAATTGCAGGGACGACAACATCGCCCACGGAGCAACTTTGGTAGTACCTTCACCCCAAGACAAGCGTCAACCAAATCAGAGCCACCACCTGCTGTTTGGTCTACTGCCCCCTCGACCAGTAGGGCGCATTCAGTAGCATCGTTACCACCGCCACGTACACCCGAGGTAAGCAAAACTTCTAATGTGCAGGCACTAGCGAAGTCGTCTTCATCTGCTGCCTCCACGGGACGTACAACAGGTATCATATGCCACCGTTGCAAGGGGATGGGCCATCTCATGAAGGACTGCCCAAGTCAGCGAGCTTACATTGCGACAGACGATGGTGGGTACGTTAGTGCTTCTGATGTTGAAGATGAATATGCTCTTGCAGCTAACCTTGCAGGTAATGTTGATGACAAATCCGAACATGATGATGATGGGGAAGCTTTGGGTATGGTAGCCACACAAGAATACCGGACCATCATTGTCCAACGGGTCCTTAGTACTCAAATGAATCAAGCCGAGTGAGCCCAACGCCACAACTTGTTTCAAATGTTCCTCGTTGTCAACGACCGGCGCGTCCGAACAATCATTGATGGTGGGTGCTACAACAACTTGGTGAGTTCTGATCTGGTGAAGAAGCTTGGCTTGACCACACAACCACATCCCCAACCATATCATGTTCAATGGTTCAACAACAGCGGTAAGGTTAAGGTAACGCAAACCGCAAGAGTACCATTTTTCATTGGTTCATACCATGATGTTGCTGATTTTGATGTAGGGCCTATGCAAGCATGTTCACTTTTATTAGGCCGACCTTGGGAATATGACACTAATGCAACTCATCATGGTAGAAATAATTGGTACACTTTCATGTAGAAAGGAAAGAAAATAACCTTTCTTCCCTGACTCCATCTGAAATTGTGCATTTTGATAGGGAAAGACTTGAAAATGAGAAGAAAGAGAACACCACAGAATATGAAAATCAACAAGTAGCTAAAACTGTTTTTCCGCATAAGAAAGATAAGAATGTACCTGCTTCTAAGACTGAGGGAATTAAATTGAAGGGTGGTGTTTTGCTTGCTACAAAATATGATCTTGCTGAACCGTCATGCTTTGCTTGGATATGTAAAGAGACTTTGTTTTCATTTGATGATATGCCTGTCTCTTTTCCACCTGCTGTTACTAACCTTTTGCAAGAGTATGACGATGTGTTCCCCGCTGAGGTGCCCCCGAGACTACCACCTATTCGAGATCGCGACACAAAATTTTTGGGTCATTTTTGGAGGGCATTATGGAATAAATTGGGGACAAAGTTACTGTTTTCTACTACTTGTCATCCCCAAACTGATGGCCAAACGGAGGTGGTAAATCGCACCTTGTCCACAATGTTGCGAGCTGTTTTGAAGAACTTAAAGATGTGGGAGGAGTGCCTTCCTCATGTGGAGTTTGCCTACAACCGTGCGCTACACTCAACTACCAAGGTATGTCCTTTCCAGGTAGTGTATGGTTTCAACCCTCGTGCTCCTATTGACCTATTGCCTCTTCCATCAACTGAAAAGGTCAATCTTGATGCTAAGAAACGTGCTAAGTTTATTTTAAAACTACATGAAACAACAAAAGAAAATATTGAGTGAATGAATGAAAAATATCGCATTGCGGGTAGTCATGGTAGAAAGGAATTGATATTTACTCCTAAAGATCTTGTATGGCTACACTTACGTAAAGAGCGTTTTCCTGAGTTAAGAAAGTCCAAATTAATGCCTCGTGCAGATGGTCAATTTAAGGTGTTAGAGCAAATAAATGATAATGCCTACAAACTTGAGTTGCCTGCAGATTTCGGGGTTAGCCCCACTTTTAACATTTCAGATTTGCGGCCAAATTTGGGAGAAGAAGATGAGCTTGAGTCGAGGACGACTCCAATTCAAGAGGGGGAGGATGATGAGGACATCACCCCTAACGATGCGTCCATTCTTCCAACACCCATTGTGCAAGGACCAATAACAAGGGCACGTGCATGTCAACTAAATCACCAGGCGAGCTCGTTTCTTAGTACACGAGAGAATATTGACAAGAGCGAGTTACTACCTAAGAATATTGTGCTTGTGCTCAGGGATCATGGTGTTGATCAGCGAGGGTGTCACTTTGCGCCAAGACCGGTCGGGAATCAAGTCTACCACAAGCTGGAGTCCGGGTCGGCCACGGCGGAGCAGCCTGTCTTCAAACGGCGTAGCAGATGCATCCGAACTCCGTTTGGGGTATTCAAGTACATTACAGAGAAGCCCTCGACGAGACCTTTCCAACGGATCTAGTCCCACGTCCAAAATCCTTCTGAGTCAATCACAATCATCAAAACAAGTGGAGACCAGATTCTGTTGGGCCGTGCGGTGCTGCGTCACCTGTCTATTGGGCCTCGGCCCATGTATCCCGCGTGGGAGGGTGCGCCCCAAACCCTAGACTCCACACCTCTCGCATATTAAAACCTCGTAGCCGACATTGTTAGACTTGGGTTTTGGTTAGAATTTTCTGCTATTGCAGTTCGCCGTCTTTCGGTGTGTGGAACCCCAACACTTCGTGATCTTAATACATACCTGCAATTCGAGATTGCTTCTTCTATGTTCTTGCACGTGTTCTTCGATTCGGTTGCAGGAACAGGCCTTCGTGGCTAGGTCAACCGCGCCTAGGTACGGTTGATAACGAATGGAGCAGCGGTGTAGCGATTGCAGGCATAGATCGGTTCTGGTCGAAAGTCGGATCGTCAACGTCGAGTCTCCACCAATCGAACTATCCCTTACCTGTCAGAAGATCGGGACCCCGTTCCTCATCACCTATATTTTAAAAGTTGCTATAATATGACTTTGAATATAAGTAGTATTTGCATGTGAAATAATGATTGAGTTATGATATGAAATGGCAGTATTAGGCTGGATGCCTGAGAAATGTGAAATGATCAAATAGTGAGCCATGAACTATTATATAGGTATATGTATATATTTATTTATATTCATGAAATAAAACCTCTAGCCGTGACCATGCTTTTTGGTATGGAATGGTGGTAGCACTGGATGTGCAAGGGTTGTGGATGGTCTGGTCACTGGCATTAAGGACTAGAACCTTGTGTTGTGCCTTTAGTGGCATGAACAACGTACTGACCGCAAGCCTGGTATGGGACAGACCTGAACAAGTAGTTTGTGAATCACACATGATTGCACGCTGACCCTGAGTGGGAAGATGCCAATTTAGTGGGGGTTGTGTAACCCGCCACAACTGTGGTTTGCGTGAAAAAACCACAGGGTCTAGGGTGAATTATGTGTGAAACATGGCAAAAATTCTTGTTATTTCCACCTTGCCACTCACACATGGTTGTGAGGAAGGGTCTAATCATCTTGATAGGATGGGCATGAAAGTGGAATATCTTGCGGGTAAATTGGTACCTGTCTGCAGAGATAAAACATATTCGAATACTCCGAGCTCCCGGATTTACAGGAGTCTGCTGCGGTGGATTAAATCCACGGGGTGTGGCACAAGCATGTTTTCTAAATAAAATTTGATAAGTCAAGATTACACAAATGACATGTGTTGTCATGATAAGGGGTGCTGCCGTGGGCTGTCGTGTGTCGACGTGTCATGGTAGTACTATAAATAGTGGAACATGAATAGCGATGCTATGCTATGAAAAGTGCTGCCATGAGATGTGACATAAAGGAAAAGACTATTTTACAAACATCCACACTTCTTCACTAGCATAGGTTCATATCATCCCTACTATATGTATCTACTCTTACCTATGACTTGCTGAGTACATAAGTACTCACCCTTGCAATCTACAATCCATTAGATGGAGCGTTCCATGATCAAGATGAAGGCATGGAGAATTTCTTGGATCCAGAAGGAGGAGAGCCAGTTCCGCCAGAGCCCTGATGTGTGTTGTTCTACCGCCAACTTCTTGCTGTGGGAGGGTCACCTATCTCTGCTATGTAGTTCTTATTTTGCTAGACCATGTATGCCTCGAAGTCATTGTAACCTCTTCATGTTATATTAAAGCCAGCAGGCCACACTGCTTAAATAGTTTGTAAGTTTTTTAGCTATAATGTGAATATACTCCTGTGCTTGACTTATTCTGGGAAGTCAATGGTATGCATGTATGGGACCAGCTGTAGCAAGTTGGGTCTCCACAGGAGTAGTCGTAGTCCCCAGGTCGGGCCGCGACAGGAAGGAACAAAAACTTCAACTATGGGCTAATTTCAAAATGTAGCTAAACAGGCTTGCTCAGCTGGCTCTGGGGATCAGTTAACTCTATTGGAGGGAAGGCTAATTTGGTCGGGAACATTATCAATTGTAGAAACAGGGCAATCTGGGTTTTTCGGCTATCGCCGGCAGTGACATTCACCGGGGACAAATTAATTGCTAACGAGCAAGGAGATGGGTGAGAGACACATACTGGTGAAGTTGGATTGAAGCTTGAAGCAGTGGAGCTCCCTATCGTCGCTCTCTTCCTCAGTGGCTCGTTGGAGACGAAGAAGAAAACGAGAGAAGAACTGTCACTTATTTGGTTCTGGAGGGTGTGAAGAAGCTCTGGGCGATGGGGATTTAAATAGGCAACGGGCTGGAGCCCTCGAGACATGAAGAAAATTGGGAGGATATCGAATTGACTGGCAACGGTGGCGACGATCGAGACGGCGTGCAGCGGCGATGGGATGGCTGCAGCAGCTGCCACGGCTTTGTCAGTAGGGAGGTGGGAATCACACAATCTCCTGGTTGGCACAGAGGTGAAGTGATGGCCGGCCTCGACATGTCAACGGCGTGGCGAAAAAGCTCTGATGGCTATAGGCATGCGTGCGCGTGGGACGAGATGGCTTTGCTGCTGGTCGTCATGGTCGCTGCCACGGTGGCGTATTTGGCGCGACATGCGGACACGTCGGACATGAGCACTGGTGAAGACGGACGCTGGCCGACGGCGAAGATCGTGGCGACGCTACTGGTCGAAGGCGACTGGCCGGGGCCCTGGTCGAAACAACTGTGGCTCTAGTCGAAAAGGGGCTGAATTGCAATTTCTGAAACTTGGTTTTCGGACTGAATTGTAAATCTGGCAAAATACTTGGATTTGGCTAAAACTGAGTTCACCGGCTAGGCTTACTAAATTCAACAAGCAGGTTTACAAGGATAGATGACATAATCTGGTGTTTTTGATCAGGTTTTGAGCAAAATGAAAACAAGGTAGTTAGGGTAATTAGAGTCTGGATTTTGTCGAGACTAAAATCTGAGACCTAGGATGAGATTTTGAGATTATCTCCGAAGAATATTTTGTTCAGAATAGCAATTGGGAGATATTCCCTGAATTAAATCAAGATTTGGAGCTGATTTGCGGCTTTTAGCCTTTTCAGGCTTTTGGAATATATTAAAATGAGCAATTTGTAATACTTTTGAACTGAAATGCAAAAATGAACTGAATGGTGGATTTCTGCTGCCAACTTTATAAATTAAGGTAGTGGCATACCCTGGATCACAATTCTGAGATAAATGATCTTGAACAGGCCAAGGATTGGGGATTCTTCTAGGGTTTAATCTAAGATGGGGTCGAGACTTCCGAGGAATTCAATGGAGATGCACTGATTGGCATACTAAAGAGGTAGCAAAATCTGTGGTGTTACATGTTATGTCTAGATTATCTTGAACTATCCCATGATCTCTCTTCGTGGTCTCCTACAACCATGGAAAGGCATAAACATGTAGTTTGGTTCTCTCTTTCTGTATTCTCCCGCAACCTCAAAAAGGCATAAGCAAATAACTTGGACAATAATCCTCATCAGCTAGTCCCCGAATTTGAAGTGAAAAGATTATTTTATTTAGGGTTACATTTCGGGTTCCAAAAAATTGACTTCGTTTCAGATTCTAGTAGAACCCAAGAAATCCCTTGAGTGCGCTTGCCAAATCTAACATAACAAGCATTCAATGAGTATCTCTATTGTAATTGAAAGGTCATTGTTTATAGAATATAACCCACGATTGAAAGCTCAGAAAACCCTCACTTGGGACTTAGCTTTGTCCGCCTTCAAGTTCCTTAGCCTCCAAGTTCTAAGCTTTCTCCTTTCTTCTCCATTCTTATCTCAATGGTAATCTGGACTCATTCTCAACACCACACGGTTGACAACATGTTGGCCTTGTAAAAGGAGGGATACCTCCCCTCAAGTTCTCTGATCCCCTGGCGGCCTACTGGTGATGATGAAGAGAGTCCCATCGTGCAACCAGGTGAATTGATGCTCTTCCAGGACTTCCTATGGTGCGGGTTTCGCTTGCCAGAGAGTGATTTCCTCCTGAGCGTCCTCGCGCGAGTTGGTAAACCTCAACCCTAACTCCATTTTGAATCTTGCTGTTTTTCAGCATTTGTGCGAGGCGTATGTTGGGGTTTTCCCAACATACCTCTCTTTTGCCAGTACTATTTCTTGGTGTGGTAGAAAGGCTCCAGTGCTTCTGGGTGTGTCTACTTCCGACTATGAGAGAAGAAAGCTTACCCGCATTTTCCCCTCCACGATTCCGTCCATGGATGGTATCAGCGGTGGTTCTATTGCTTGACTCCTGAATAGTGCCATCTCTGGTTTGATAATCGTCGACCAAAGAAGAACGGGGAGAAGGAGCAAAAGAGGCAAGCCCAGGTAATCCAACACCTAGTGAATGAGCACCTCATCGCTCGTGATGTGATCTAGGACTTCATGAAGAACTGGATCAGCCCTTTGATGAGAAGGGAACAGCCTACCTGGGGGGTTAGGGCGATAGAAGACGGCACCAGGGACTATCACCCGGGTAATTGTAATGCCTTACTGATTGATTCTATTGTTCACTTTCTTGAATAGAACTTTGTTAGTCAATTTAGACTGTATTTTTCTTTTTAACAGTGTTGCGTGCTTCTGAGGTTGAATGCAGGATAAATTACCTCTTGAAGACCTATAATGTAGCTGCAGAAGACAATGCCGAAGCGCCAAGGCCGCAGAGCATGGTCGGCTACACCGAAGACTTTGCGCAGGCACGTCAAAAGGTATTTCTCTTTCAGAAAACCTATGCATGTTTTAATTTCAAGCAGAAGTGACCAAGGTAATGCATCTTGGTTTGGATAGCTATTCGAGTGCCAGGCGGCCCAGAAAAGGCGACCTGGAGATGATGTAGGAGCCTCGAGTGGTTCTACATCAAAGAAATTAAAGAAAGCCCGTCATGCATCCAAAGGCTTGGCCAGGACTAGGGCTTTTCAAATTCAGCCCATCACTTTTCCCGCGACGGTGGTGGTGAATTTAGTGGCGACCACCACATCGACTGTGGCGCCATGTATCCTGTGGCTATGACTTCTGTCATGGCTACAAAAATTCCTATGACCGCAGGAGCGACCGCAGTTGTGGCACAACCATGCCCTGCCGCAGTCATGACTACAACTAACCACTTGGTCGCGACCACATGGGTTGTTACAGTAAGAGTTCCCATCCCTCAATCATTACCAAACACAACTACGAATAATCTCATGGTCATGCAGGGAGAGGGGAGTGATGTAGAAGAAGAACAGGGAACTTCTCCTTTTTCGATGAGGAGGAGATCATCAGTGGCTCCTGATGAATCTTCTCCCATGGCTCTTTCTTCACTCCTATCTCCAAGAGGAGAAGGATCGAGTTCCCGAAACCTCTTGGGACTCAAATCAAGTAAGTATTTGTTTCCTCTGACTGAATTATGTTACTTAGTTAGGGATGGTTTAACAAACCTGGAACTGGGTAATACAGGACTTCTTTGTCCCCCGCGATGCCTACTCCGATGGTAGCAATTGAACCATCAGTGGTCGAGCCAGAGATGAGCACTGTGGAGGAGTTGCCTACCACAAGTGAGGTATCGGCAATACCAGCGGCTGCAGAAGAAACCGCTGAAGCTGCGCCTCTATAGGACATTGAGGAGGACCCTACAACTATCATTGGCGAGGTGGTTCAAAATATTCAATCAACTAAACCCACCAATGAAGAGGAAGTTGAAGTCGCATATGTGACCATGACCATGGGGATTAGTGAACAAGCAAGAACTTCTACTGCCCATCTAGTCGAAGAAACTGTGCCTCCCTCTCATGAAGAACAAGGAGACGAGAGGACAGAAGAGATGGTGGTCCAGCCCGTTGAAGTTCAGCGACCTACCCCTGTCTTGAACCTCCAACCCCAATCTTTGGATAAAGTTGGGCAGGCGCAGGACAACTTTGCTTCTTCTAGCCAAGTTGCTGGACTCAGGGACCTCCTCGAAAATCCCTTTGAGGAGTTTCTAGAGGTAAGTAAAGAATCTTTACCTTACAACTTCATGTGTTTCCTTGTGGATTTTCTCAAAACACTTTTCTTTTGGTTCTATTCAGAGCTCTAGTCGTAGCTCGGCCACGTTAGGCTTGCTGGTGGAGCAACTTATGGTCGCACAGGCTGAGTGTGATGAATGAAAGCAGTAAGTACTTTGCTTTAAATTCAGTCCATTATGAACTTTCAATAATAATCTTTGTTGTCGCAAGAAAAACTCTGCTTTAGTAGAGGAGGTCGCCAATGAGTGCAACAGCAAGAAGGTTACGATCATCAAGCGTTCCTCTTTAGAAAAAGAATGTGTTGAAGCCTAGATTGCTAGCAGCGAAAGACTCGCTGAAATTCTGGTGCTTGGGGCTAGACTGAAGGATTCCGAGGAAAAAGTGGCGACCTTGCAGCAGAATGCTATGTCAGCCAACTCCCTCCAAGGAAAAGTTGAGCTCCTTCAGATGGTTTGCTATCAATTGTAGATTAGGATCACTGGTAAGTTCACTCTAGATGAAAATTTCATTGCCTTTAAGAACTTTATAAATTTTTATGAACTTAATCAAGTTCATTGCTTCCTCTGTTCAGACCAAAGAGAAGAGAAAAATAAGTTGGCTGAGGAGAAGAAACACTTTGAGAAGAAGCATATAGAGCGTGGAATTGACCTCGATACACTTCAAAATGATGTCCGCCACTACCAAATAGCCGCAGAGAAGGCTAGAGAGACCGCCAAGCTCACCATAGTGAAAAAGGATCTTTGGAAGAAATCATCAAGAGCTATGGTCTCGCGGAGAAAAATACCTTCGCCAAGCTGTGGGAGGTCGCGGACTAACTAAAGGTGGACATTATCAGTCCTAAGAAGGACGATTCTTCCCTCGGTGAGTCCTGCAAGTTGGTCATAGCTCAAGTTGATATTCTGGTCGCAAGCATCCCTGACATGCAAGGAGGCACAAAGAGGCACTGAAGAGTGATGTCACAACTATAGCCTGTACCATCCTTTGCAAACTTAGACTTCTCCATGGCCCTAATTTAGATCTGAACCCAGTGGCGAAGGATGCAACCTACGACAGCCAAGACCAACTGAATGCGACCATGGCTAAGGTCAGACCTCAGATAGAGAAACATTACGTGACCTCGGCCTTTCTTAATGTATCTTTAATTTTTGTAATAATGATCGGAAATGAAAAAACATGTACCTCATTATCAGAGTTTTTGTTTTATTCCTTCCAAATACATTGTGAATGATTAGTAGAAAATTGAATGATCAGATTAGAAATGCAAAATACTTAGTTTACTGACCCAATGCTATAGTCATATTTCCCTAGCCCCCTCCTACGACCAGTGATACTGGAGACATAGTACAATGATCGAAGGATAATTCTCTTGGCCTAAGTAGACCACGGCTTAAATGTTTAGAGCATGCTAGTAAGTTTCTTATGCGGTCGGATCCGGCTTAGAAAAAGAGTTCTTAACTAGATGCGATCATGAGGTCACGTGATAACTGACTTGGTATGAATGCATAAGTTTTTTGCTAATTAATAGCTGATAAGGATTGTTAGCTATTTTTAGGCCTCCATGGTCGCCCTAGTGCCCCATGGTTGCGCCTGACTATGGCCGCGGTCCTCCCTATGGTCGCCAAAGGCCAGAAGGAAAAACATTGGGTAATCCAAGGGAGCAAGAATTATACAGGTTCGGGCCCCCTTTAAGTTGGGTAATAGCCCTACTTCTGTGTCATTGACTATATAAAAAATGGTTACAAAGAGGTGGTTACAATGTGTAGCTAGCTAATCCTATCTTTGCTAAACCTACTCTTCTTTCTGTGGTCGTTTCATCCGTCCCGTGATCCTTTCCTTGAAGGCCTTCTTATACCTGCCGAAGAGGTCATGGGTTGTTCCCCTGAGGGCACGCCCCATGATCTCTCCTAACCGCCCCGGAGTAGTAGTTGTGAGGTCGTGGGTGTGGTAGTTACTGCAGATGATGGGTACGTGGTGGTTTGGCAATCTGGACCTGGTTATCATGGAACTGCCTTACCGTCCTAACCTCCTTCGAGGGTTACCTTGTCGGGGACTTATGATTATCTTGGAGTCAATCATAAGGCTCATGGTGAGGTAAGGTTTAAGGAGTGATCGCGTAATACTGCGACCATGGTAGTGAGATCAGTCCTTGTATCTGTGAGAAAGGATGATCATAGGGACTATCTCTGTGCCCATACTGTTCTCGGATATGGCATAAGACATGGGTTCTGCAATGATAAGTGTCTTGAATTTGCGCAAAATAAGTATGGTTTTTGAGTTATATCCAGAATGCCCTTGGATTAATCAACGTTCTTCCTTTTGGCCTTTGGCGACCATGTAGGCCTAAAATTAGCTAACAATCCTCATCAGCTAGCCCCCAAATTTGTAGTGACAAAGGCCCACTTCAATGGTGTGTCGCTCTGAATTCTTAACAGCGCCTAGTCGCTTCGAATTCCTATGCTATATTACACTAGTGATAGCTTCGACACATCACGGGGAATAATCTGTAGGCACTAGGGAGGATCTCGAGGTTTTCGCACCGTGCCAAAGGCCGAGAAGCTGAAGCGTCGCCTGAGTGGGTCTATAAATAGCCACTCCTTCGCTACGGGATTTCTAACTTCTCCACAAATTTCTCTAAGTTTCAAAACCATTTGTCTTCAAACCTTCTGAGCCAATGGCATCTCCGAACTGGATCGGCGAGGAAATTGGAGAAGAGAATGTCGAGGCTTTGCGAGCGCAGGAAACTAGTGTTGCACCTCTGTCTCGAGAGGTAATCCTCCCTTGGGAAATCGATGCAAGCTTCTTCTTGAACTGTGGTTTTTTCTAAGGCTTTTTGCCTTATGCTGCCCCTTGACAACTAGACTGTCTCAAGGAAAGGAGGCGGTGATGATCTTGGATCATCCGAGGGATCTTCATCAAAGAGGCCGATGCAGCTTGATGAGCTAGCTGCATACCGGGCTTCATCTCAAGCATCCCTTGGAACTATGGCTCTGGTGCAGCCCGCGGCCACAAAAGCTTCGCCTCATTCACCCTTCTTGACGGAGGATAAGGGAGCCTTTGGCCCCGCTACAGCTGCTTCACCCTTGTCCTCCTTGGTAAGAACACTCAATCTTCTGGACTTATCCTAATTATTAGATTCTTACCTTGGAGTAAGTTGATGGTCTTGCAAAGAGCTGTGAATCCTGGGAAGAGCTGGACAAGGTGAAGGCTGAGCTACAGGCCCTCCCGGAGGAGCACAAACTCCTTTGGGAGAAGTACGCCTGCCGGGGGCTCGATTTGGATGACTTCTTCAAGCGTGTCAAGCATTTGAAGGCAAGTTTTCACCAGGCCAGGGAGACCGCGAGGGTGGCTTGACAAAGGGAGAAACTTGTGCACGAAGAGAAGCACACCACGGACGTCACCATCTCCGGCTGTGGTCTCACTATGAAGTATACCCTCGCAAGGCTGAGGGAGGTCGCGGGGCTCCTCGAAGCGTATGTGGTTGACGCTAAGAAGGACAACTTGTCACTGGAGGAGTCATGTGTCCTGGCTGCAAGTCAAACTTACTTCATCTTAGATGAAGCTAGGGCTAAGGCCAATCCTTATTATGGCCCATTGTATTTTTTGTTTTCGTAAATAATGGAAAAAATTAATGAAGAATTAATTTTTCTTATGTCAATTTTGCACTTTCTGTCCAGTATCTTCTTAGACTCGTATCTTATTCCTTTCCTTGGCTCTTAGAGGCCATGGAAAGGCATGTGTGCTGCGTGTGATCACGAAATGACTATCGCGATCATGAAATGATTGTCGCAGAGCGGTTAACTGTCTTGTGTTCGATCACGGAATGACTATCGCGATCATGAAATGATTGTCGCAGTGTGGTCACACGCGGTCATGAGAGCAGCAATCTCTATCTGCTAGCCCCCGAAGTCGAAATGAAAGGGCTTTGTTTTTACAGAAAAAGGCATTTTCACTTTGAAAAAAAGGGCGTTTCAGCTTTTGAAAAAGGCATCTTTTTGGTTCGGCTTCCTGTTGAACGCTCGTTGAGAGTGCGTGTGTCAAGTTTGTTTTGACGTGCATTTAATGCAAAAAAACATTTTTGCTGCACAGCGTGAATTGTGGTGAAGGACCCGAGGGAAGTGGGTTTTTAAACCCTTCGTCCTGAGCCCTAGCTTCGCACCTAAGTCTCATTGCAGTTTTCTAAGACGTTTGCTTAGCCTTAGTTTGTAGCCGTCATCGTCCTGAACCAAAGACCCATCCTGATGGCGTGTTGGACAAGATCTATTCATCGATCGGAGGAGAGTTTTCTTGTGTTGGATGCTGATGGTTATCTTCCCTCCAGGTCACTAATTCCATGGTTGCCTGCTAGTGAGAACGAAGAGAGCCCTGTAGTACAGGAGGGCGAACTGGTGATGTTCGAGGACTTCTTAGGCTGTGGCTTTCGTCTGCCAGAGAGCAATTTTTTGTGGGAGGTTATCGCCCATTTCGATTTGGAGCTGGTGAATCTGAACGCCAACTCTGTGTTCATCCTCTCCACTTTCCAGCATTTGTGCGAGGCATTTTTGGGGGTGTTTCCCAGTGTGGCACTGTTCCACCAATACTACTTCCTGGCGATGTCGAGGGCACGGCGGTGCCGAGGTGTGTTTACTTTGTCCCCTTTCCACTGTGGGATTCGGTACATAAGTGGTTCTACTGCACCGCACCGGAGGAAAGTCATCTCTGGTTCGCTGATTGGCAGCTGGAGAAAAGCAAGGAGAAGGATATTGCCCCTGCCCTTGACGAAGAGTAGAAGAAGCAAGCCCAATGCTGAGGTTCCTCATAGATGCGGGCTTGACTGTCGAGACATGATCCTTGCTTTTGTGAAAAGTCAGATCAGTCCATTAAAGAAGAGGGATCATCCCCCATGGGAGATCAGAGCAATGGAAGATGCCACCAGGGATGGCACCTTGGTATGTTGGCAGGTCATTTGTTTGTTGTTTTGTTATTTTGGATGTCTTGTTTAACATGTAGCATTGTCCAATGTTGGCCTCTTCCAATGTCGTGATAAGGGCCAGCTATTTGCTGAAGGCCTTTAGCCCGTCCGAGGATGGCGACCCAAGCGCGTCGAGGCCAGAGAGTCTTGTTGGGGAGCGCCAATGAGGCTATACAGGCGTGCCAAAAGGTATGCTTTGTACGACAAATTGGAACAAATTGTGCCGTTGAGGTAAGGCTATCCAATAAACATGTTAATTTGTGTAGTTGGCCAAGGGCCTGTGGGGACAAAGAGGCCACTTGGTGATGAAGGTCCTTCAGGTGGTTCCTCAAAAAAGGCAAAGAGGACCCTGAAGTCCAAACAGCCCAAGGCTCCAGCTTCTAGCAAAGTGAAAGTGGTGATTGATGCTGGGGCGGCTTCGTCCAAGGCAATTGCGACCGGCTTGAAGGCGGTCGTGGTAAACCCTCATACCTCTTATACCCCAATTAACGCAATGGGGAATCACTTCTTGCTTGTACACAGGGAAGGAAGCGAGGAGGAGGACGAAACTCCCCTAATCCTTCGAAGAAGAAGGTTTGTGGAGCTACTGAGGAAACCCGCACTCAAAGCGCTGTCCTCGCTATTGTCTCCCCAAAGCGGGGGGTCAAGCTCCCGAAATCTTCTGGGGCTTGGCATCAGGTAAATGGTTACTCTCTAGCTAAGTCGCAGTGCGTAGTCAGGAATAGTTTTACCAATTGTGCATTTTATGGACAGGGCTCCCTCGACCCTGGCCACAGCTACCCTGGCGAGTGAATTAGAGACCGCCATGGTCGAGGCGGAAGGAACTACCATGGTAGGTGTTTCTGCCCTAAGCGGTACTGCAGCTGAGCTTGTGGCTACAACTTTGGCAGCTAGTGCTGCTGACGATGTACCGCTACCCGATATCCTTGATGAAATGGTTGTAGATACGCTATGTATCAAACCTGTCGATGACGAGGGAGCTGAGGCTATGACGGCGACCGCGATTGCGGACATGGACGCATCTGCCATGCCGCTGGTCGATGAGGCTATGCAATGCCCCGCGCCGGAGATAATCACTGAAGCTCAAAGCTCTAAGCCGGTATGCGGTGGCGCGCCTTCTTTGAACCTAGGGGTTGGATCGGAGAAATTCTTGGAGGATCTTTTGGAGGTAAGCGAAGTTCTTACACCAGGTTATTCAGCATTCATTTGAGTTTTCCTTAAGGTCTGTTGAATGTTTGTGGGTAGAACTCTGCTTGCAGCGCGACCATGGTTGGTCTACTGATAGACTGTTTCAAGGTCGTCCAAGCGGAACGCGACCTCGTAAAGCAGTAAGTTTCTTGCTTTACTTTTAGTCCTTGTATGGACCAGAATGTTAATCTTTAGTATGTCGCAGGGAAAACTCTGCTTTACTAGAAGAGATTGCCACAGTGCACAACAATGAAGGGGTTGTGGTGGTTGAGGCTCTGAGGGAGAATAATGAGAAACTCTCAGACACCCTCGCATCCTTGTAGAAGAAGACACGATCGCATGGCACTCGAGAGCCTCGCATCGGGGCATGAAAATTGCAAGCCGATGTTGATAGTATGTTTATCTCAGCTGGAATCATCATTGGTTATTTGATTTTATAAGATACATGAGTATGTTTCCTTCTATGAGCTGGTCAAAGAGAGATGAATCGCAAGTTGACCCAGGAGAGGGATCAACTCAAAGAGAAGTTTATCAGGCGTTGACATGACCTTGAGAAGCTTCACAACATTATTACCCACCTCCGGTCGACCAGCGACAAGATCAAAGAGAAGGCAGAGTCAACTCTCAGCCAGAAGGAGAATCTGGAAAAGGTCGTTGAAAACTGCCATCTCATTCAGAAAAACACTTTGGCTAGGCTAAGGGCAGTCACATACTCATTTGACGTAGAAGTTGTCAATCCTGAAGGGGATGACTTATCATTCGCCTAGTCCTACAACCTGGTCACTGTCCAGTCCGACTTGCTTGTCGCTAACATTCTAGAGTTTGTAAGGAAGCGCAGGGAGACACTAAAGACTGACGTCAGTGACGTGGCCTCTGCTTTACTTTGCAAACTTAGACATCACCACAGCCCAGATTTGGACTTGTGGCCAACAGTGGAAAGCATACAATTTGACAGCGAGGACCAGCTGGACGCGATCAGGGCCAAGTTTATAATTCTTGTAGAACAGCCGTTGCATGACATCGGCCTTCATTGATACATTGTACTCTCTGGCAATGACTATCCAAATACAAAGACTTTTTGTTTAGTTATTGTACCTCAAAAATATACATGATTAGTAGTATTAACAAAAACTAAAAAAATGCTTGAACATAAAAATTGAATGTTACAATTAATATTCCCCTAGTCCTCTCCTGTGATCGACAATACTAAAAATGTAGTATGTTGATCACAGGATTGAGATGGTTCTGTCAATATGACAAAATAAGAGTTGAGTCACATCAAAATGTGTGAATTATATGTCATGGCCTGATCGACTTCAGAGCTCGTTATTACGAAGTCATAAGTTTATTGCTAGCTGACAGCCACTTGAATGATCAGAACACGCTAGCAAGTTTTTGAAGAGTTGAGAAACGGCTTATAAAGAAAGGTCTTGTCTAGATGCAACCATGAGATCGGCCAGCGAATTTTCTTAATCATCATACTGAGGTACTCAGTGAGATCAGCTCCCAGGCGTAGCCCGATGGAGGGAAAATGGGAATTTAACCGTAACAAAAAATGTAACAAGAAATAAAAAAGGTATTGACAATGGAGAAAGGAAAGAGAAACTTACACATATAACTTGCTTAGTTGGTTGATGTTCCAAGTATTGGACAGGACTCTGCCATCTTCCACAGCCAATCTTGCAGATCCAGGTCGTGGCATTGAAACCACAGTGTAGGGACCTTCCCAAAGGGGGGAGAATTTGTAACATCCCTATTTTTCCCCAAATCCAGCCCAATCTAAGTCTGTCATCTTAAAATTATAATCTATGGTATGTTAATACCTTAACTCAAAAAGTTGGTAGCAGAATTTCATCGTTCAATCCTTTTTCGCAAATCAGCCGAAAAGTATTGCAGATTAGTCCTTTTCAGTTTTCCAGAAGCTTGAATAAGCTAAAAACCATAGATTGACTCCAAATCTGCATCTAATTCAGGGAATATCTTACACTCACTATTCTGAATAAGTTTGCCTTCTGCGAGATTTCCAAAATATCATCCTAAGTCCCTGTTTTCAGCCACGCCGAATTCCAAACCCTAATTACTCTATTTTACCCTATTTTCGTCTCAGCTCAAAACCTAACCAAAACCCTAATTTCTTCTATTTGTCTCTACTAAACTATTTGTTAAGTTTAGTAAGCCACCCTGGTGAAATTATTTTCAGCTCAACCCTTCCAAATCTGTAGATTTACATATCAGTCCTTGAGCCAATCTTTTGAAATTGCAAATCGGCCCAAATCTCTTTTTCTTGTCCTTTTCAACCAGAGCTCCGGCTGCCACTTCGACTAGGGCTCCAGCGCCTGCTTCGACCAGCGTCTTCGCCGTGTCCCCTCATCGCCGGCCGTGATGAGACGTCGCCTGTGTTCGTGGTCGCCCGTGCCTGCAAGTTCGCCCACGTCCGCGCCAAATCTTTCATCGTGGCAGTGTTTCGACCAACAGCAGTAGCAGCTTTAGCGCGCGCGCCCGAGGGAGGATTTAAGTTGCATGCGCATATGTGTCGATTGCTGGAGCAACTTCGCCGCCTCCGCCTGTGCACCAGCCAGAACCCAAGTTTCTAAGCCCCGTCAGTGGTTGGCAAAGCCTGGCTAGCTTCCTGCACATTGTCGCATCATTGTTCACCGTTGTTCCTTCTGCGCCCGGCCAGTCTTGTCCCCGGCGCCATTTTCACGTGTCGTTTTCCCTCGTAACCTTCGTCCCTCACCTATTTAAACCGACCAGCAACTGTTTCTTTGCTGTGTCTTTGACTTAGCCAATTTTCACCAAGCTCTTTTGTTTTCTTCCTCGTCCCCGGTGAGCCACCGTTGAGGCAACCGTCGCCAAATCTCTCTGCTTCACCAAACTCCAATCCAAGAATACCAGTAAGCTTCTCTTAGGCACCTATCTGTGTCATAGCAACCAATTGGCCGCCGGTGATCCTCATCGCTGGTGATCGCCGTAAAAAGCCAAACTCCCTGTTCCCGAACTTCAAACTCTTCTAGCAAGTTTCAACACCCCTTCTTGTGGTACAAATCGATCCTCTAGAGATTCCTAACAAGCCCATTTAACCAGTTTTCAAATTGATGCTGCGTCGCGCACTGCTGTGACGGTCCACGTCGCCGGCACGCCTCGTCGAACCTCCAACCAAATTCACTCCTTCCACACCTTCCCCTTATCCTTTAGATGGTGTAGCCCAATCCAATCAACCTGCATTGTCGTGTATCAATGACGCCTCTTTATCGTCGTTCCCGAGTTTGGCGTCAACGCCGACAAGCCCCAAATCACCACCAGAACTTAATTCCTCGCTCTAGCACAATCTTTGTCACCTTAGGATCAAAACCCTTCGGCCAATTTCTAGAATCTTCAGGCCCAGTTCTCTATCGTCGTAGCATGTCTTTGTCTCCAGTGGTCGACTATTTGTATCTCGTCATTCGTTGCCGTCAAGCCACCTTAGTTCAATTAACCTTTCCAGTAGCTTCTCCTTGATCCCGCCTGCTTGTTTGGCAAACTTAGACAAGCAGCGCATGCGTAATTTATCCAGACGCGCGTGCCCTAGTTTGCTGCAGTGTGCTGGCACTTGTTTGTCCCTGTGCCAGGGACATAGCTGCAAATTCTTTGTTTTCCTGGACTTTTCTGTCAAATTCAATTTTTCCATTAGATGCCTTACCTAATACTCCATTTTGAACTCATCAACTCATCTTGATCTTTTAGAAGCACCAGATTAACTCTATGCCATTCTCAGGCAATGTCAAACCGTGAACCGAATGTCAGCCTTTGGACATTCAATGCCTCTAAGCCAAGCCAAGTATCTCTACCAGATCATCTCCATTGCATACATGTTTATACTTTACTTATTATTTTCTATATCAAGTAATTTCTGAGTGTGTGGTGTGTTGCTGTTTTGTTGTTTGCGTTCGAGAGCAGAGCCAAGAGCGGAAGAATCAGAGGAGATCTTTGAAGACCTGACAGAGCAGTTAGACCCCTCGTTGCAAGGCAAGTCTCCACCCCTTAATACATGCGTTGAGTGTTTAATGGTCAATCATATGATAAACATGTTTAAAAACCCCTTTTGTGAAAGAAACTGTGAAATAGAAATTGATAGTGAGGATGGTTTGAATTGTTGGCTGCTGTGTGCGCACCGGGAATGTAAATGTCTCCTCACTATTGATTCATAAGAACGAGAACCTTGTGTTGTGCTTGTATGTGACATGAAAATGTACCAACCACTTTCCTGGTATGGGACAGGCACAACTTAGTAGCTTTCTTGGTATTAGCAGTTCCTTCAAGGTATGTCGGTCCAGTTTCTTGTGTGGAAACTGGTGGGCCGCAGATGGCCGTGAGTGGTGTGAGATCAGAAAAATAATGAGAGGATAAGGAGTAAAGATGGAAGTCACCCTAAGCCTGGATTGAGTCGTGCGCGGCTGCAACCATAGGTCATATGTCTTGCGAGGACATAGGCCAAGGCTAGGAAGAAAGGCAGTGGGGACGACCCACAACAGTATTTTTGACTTAATTGTATATTTACCAGGCAGGGATACTATTAATACTAGACTGCAAAACCGTTGTGTGATCTCGGCCTTGTTACATGCGTCAAAGTCGCATGGAGCTAATCCGACTTGAAAGCCGAGTGAAGAAGTGGATTTAAAAAGGTGTACACCTTTGCAAAGTGTAAAAGAAGTATCGGATACTCTGTACTCCCAGGTCATGGAGTCTTATCGTAGTGGATTTTTATCCATGTGGTTCAGAACAAGTAATATTTGGAATGTTTTCATAATGTGGGTTAATAAAAGTGGTGACTCATGGAAGACCGCCACACATAATGATTTTTAAAGTATAACATAAGATTTCAAAGTATTGCTTTTGAAACTAAAAGTATTTCTTTATAACTTTAGAGTGAAAATCTATTCTATTCTTACATATAAAACAAAGACCTCATTTCTTGAGAACCCCTCATCTATATACCTGCTGTGGGACCCTCATTTGAGGAATCCGATGGCAACCGCCCAGGTGGGTTGCACTTAGAAATGGCACATTGCAGCTCACAACAACAAGATACATTATATAAAAATGCGAGTAATTAAAAACAAGTGTTGGTCACAGGGACCAACATTACAATAACTTAGTGCCAAAATGACGCACTTAAATGTTGATACAAAATTAAGGAGTTTTCGACACAAGGGTCGGCACAAAATGAAACAGCAATAATAAGCAAAAGGACTTCATCAATCTTCTTCTTCAGCAGCAGCGGTGTTGCACGGGCCTTCTCCACATCGGACTCCACTTTGGTGCGTAACCCTCTAACAAGCTGGGTCTTCAGTTTCTTCTTCTTGTTCCACATTGGGTTCAAGACCGTAAGATTCAGGGTCGATGAATCCTTCTTCTAAATTTGTTTGTAAAAGCAAGGGTGAGCACATTGTCCACATGGTGCTCAACAAGTCCCAAATAAGAATGCAAGTATATGTAGATGAGAGGAAATTTCTCAAAGAATAGCTCTTTGGCTTTATATATGTATATAGAATAGATTTTCACACACAGTTTTGAAGAAAAGGTCTTTATTTTTGAAAGCGAGGCTTTTAAAACCCTAAGCTAGGTTTTTAGAAAATGTTGTGTGTGGCGGTGTTTCATGAGTCACCACTTTATTCAGATTTTGTGAAAAACTTTCCAAACGCTACTTGTGCTGCATCGACGTGGATAGAATCCACCGCGCGCAGACTCCATAACCTGGGAGCTCAGAGTATCCGATACTTTTTAAACTTTACAAAGGTGTACCACCTTAATCCACCGATCATTCGGCTTTCAAGTCAGTACCTCTCCATGCGACTTTTACACATGTGACAAGGCCGAGATGACACAACAGTTTACAGTCCTAGCATTAACAATTCCCTGCCCGGTAAATAGACAGTTAAGTCTCAAGTACCGTTGTGGGTCCTCCCCACTGCCTTACTTCCTAGCCTGGGTCTATGTTCTCGCAAGACACATAGCCTCTCTTGATTACAGCTACGTACGACTTAATCTGGCATAGGGCGTCTTCCTTCTTTCCACCTTTTCCTCTCATGATTTTCCTGAACTCACATCACTCATGGCCCTCAGTGGCCCACCAGTTCTTGCAAGAAACCGGATCGACAACCATTGCAGGGAAAAACTAATACTAAAGAAAGCTACTAAGTTGCGCCCGTCCCATTCCGGGCAAGTGGTTGGTACATTTTTCATGCCGCATAGAAGTACAACACAAGGTTCTAGTCCTTATAAATCTTTAGTGAGGAGTCTTTCACATTCCCAGTGCGCACACAGCACCATCCAATCAAACCATCCTCACTATTGATTCCAATCATATTTTCTTTCACAAAAAGGGTTTTGAATATGCTTTTCTCATATGTGACCATTCAACATTTAACATATAATCTTGAGCATAGCATAACCTAAGCATGATATTCTTGGGTGACAAGGGTGCATGGATATTCAATGTCAAAAGGGGCTTTACAGTTATTTAGGTCATATCTAATCATTTCATTGAAACATAGCTCTTATTTGAATCTAAGGCATGCACATACTTGAAAACAGTTAACATACTTCATTTCAAAATAATAGGCTAGACATGATCAAGGGTTTGACACTTGCCTTGCAGTGATGGGTCTAGCTGTTTAGATGAATCCTCGAAGTTCTCTTCTACACCTTCAACTTCTGGTTCCACGGCGGATACAAACAACACATACACACTATATAAGCATACAAGTACTAGAAAATAATACGTAAATATATCATGCATGCAGGGGAAAGGGTTTGGGCAAGATCACTTGGTGTTGATTGAAGAGATAGGCTTAAAAGGACTTGAATGTCGAAGGGCTGACATTCGGCTCATGGCTCGACATAGCCCTAAATTGGTTCTAGGTCTGATTTCTGGAGATGTGACAGTAGGGAATATCGTAGAACATGGCTCAAAAGGCTTAGTGGACAAAGTGGCATTTCAATAGCTCAAATGTAACAGGTCTAAATCATCCAATGCCACTAGTGGACATGCACTGACATAGTGCTGGACATGGCCAGAAACTAGGGTATTGCATAACTTTTGACCTAGGGCAATGAGTAATGCACAACTTTGTCTAGGGGTTAGGCCTTGATAACAGGAACAAATCACTCAACAGGCTCAAGGGGAGAAAGTGGCCAGGCGGCAATGAACGGCGTCGATGAACCACGGTGGCGACACGGCACAGACATGGTTCTGGACAAAACTTGGCATGATCATAACTTTTGATCTAGACCGATTCAGGGTTCAAGCCAGTGGAGTAAAATACTCAGGGGGTTGAGGCCTAGCTAGATGACAAGGTTGCATCACTTGGTTCGGCCGGAAAACAAACTCCGGTGATCGGAGCCGAAGACGAAGGCACTGATTTGGGCATTTTTGATCTAGGGCGTTTGAACTCAATTCCTCGCTCGGGAAGCATCTAGGGGATAACACGAAGCTATTGGTGTGCTCAATTTTGCCAGGGAATGGCTGGAGAAGCACGGCGGCGTTCTTCGGCGAACTGCCGAAGCTCAAATTTGGGGATTCGACGCTCGGGGCAAAATTGGGGATTCTAAACTTGCAGGCATACTTCTCCTAGCTCACTGATCATTTTTCTCTACTAGCACAAGGATCAATTTGACTTGAATCACTCGGCATTAGGGGAACAGGGCAGAAGACGATTTCGGCGATTGCCGGCGCTAGGTCTCGCCGGGGTTCGATTAAAGGCTATGGCACAGAGAGGAAGGTGAGGGGAACTCACCAGTAGCTCTGGATTGAAGAGAGGTGTTGCGGTTGAGGCTGGCACCGTGAGCACCAGAAGCAGCTCGTCGGGGAAGAAGACGAAGGCACGGTAACCGCAAGCTCTAAAGCTAAGTCTCGGGTTGCTGGTGAAGTGTGGGTGTGGGGTGAAGCACTGGCGAGAGGGGGATTTATATAGCCGTGGGGTTGAGTCCTCGGGAGCGGCAGCAAATCGATGGGGAGATGCTCTCTGGCGCCGGAGCGGTCAGTGAGGCGCATTGGGACACGGCGGGAGCTCTGCCAGAGACGCAGTATCGCGCGAAACCTGGATTCGGCAGAACGACGGGATGGCGAGTCTCGGCATGGCAGCCATGTGGCAGCAAAGCTCTGACAATGGAAGGAACGCGTGCACGAACGATGAAGCTGCGGTCTCTGATCGTCGCCACGCTGGAGCTTCTTGGTGCGACGCGTGCACGTGCAGTCACGTGGGATTTGGCCGTTGGCGGAGGCACAACTGGCCGGCGGTGAAGGCTACGGTGGTTCACGGCGAACGGTGGCAGCAACCGTGGTCGAACGTCCTCAGGTCGTGGTCGTGCACGTGGGCTCTGGTTGTGGTCGAAGAAAACAAGCCAAGGACTTGTTTGCGAGGCAAAAGGACTGATTTGTGAGGGTTTGGACTGAATTGCGAAGGTTCTTCTCGGGATTTTGGACCTGATTGAAATTTGGAAATCTAAGGGGTTGATTTGCAATCTGATTTTGTAGATGAGTATTACCAAAATACTTGGACTCATCCAGCAGGGAAAATGGCAAAATCTGATAAGATCTGAGGGTTTTAACAAAAATCGAAAACAGGGTAAATAGGGTAATTAGGGTTTGACATTTTTGCCGGGGCTGAAACTAGGGTTTCGGTTGAGAATCTTGAGTTCTTCCAGAAGGGAAAAACGTTCAGAAAAATGAAAGAAAGATAATCACTTGATCAGATTTGAATTTGGAGATGATCTGGGACTTTTAGCCTTTTTGGGCTTTTTGAAAATTCTGAAAAGGACTAGACTGAAATACTTTTGGACTGAAAGGTGAAAATGATCTGGGAGATGAAGTTGACCTGCCAAGTTTTTAGGTTAAGGTAGTGGCATACCTAAGATCATGATTCTGAGATAAGAGATCAAAATAGGGTTGAGACATCAGGGATTCCAAAGAAGATATGCTGACTCGCAAGCAGAAAAGATAGCCAAAAACTGGGATGTTACACCTGTATTCTCATAATGAGACTTGCTGAGCATCGTGTAAAAAACACGCTCACCCTTGCCTTTGCATACAAATTCAGAAGAGGGATTTGTTGATTCCGATTCCTTTGGTTTTGAGTACCAAAACGATGAAGGAACCTTTCCAGATGATTCGAGCTTCTAGGAGGGTCATGCGCCCAGTGGAGTCCGATGTGGTGAAAGCCCATGCTGAGCCGCTGCAGAAGGAGGTGAAGATCTTTGTTATTGCTTTCTGTGTTGTCCTGTGTATTCGGTACATTGATACCAACTCTTGTATTGAGAAACTCATTATTTTTATATCAACTTTAATTAGCATCATCCTTGATGTTGTGGTACAGTAATATTGGTCCTAGTGACCTTGTACTTGTTTTAACTATCTGCTTTACTGTTTAAAGTAAATCCTATTGTTGTGAGCTTGTGATGTACCGTTCTGAGTGCAACCCACCTGGGCGGTTGCCACCTTATTCATCAAATGAGGGTCCCAAAACAGATGGTATCAGAGCGAAGGCTCGACTGTAGGTCGTGACCCTTCTATAGACATTGGCATCCCTAGAGCAGAAAATCGCTAGATTATTTAACTAAAACCTAATTGCTAAAATCTAATTTGTCTAAGCAAAATATATTATGTGGTTATTCTTTTGATCATTTGAAAAAGTTTTAAACATCCTTTGATCTATTTGGTGCTTTTGCGTTCTGTCTCCTCAGACGGCTTTCGTGCCTCAGTGGTAGTCTACGAGATCCCAGAGTGTAGAGTTGGACCCCATGAGCGCAGATGAAGATCAAGAGGAGGACCGAGAAGAGGTAGAGCCTTGTGGTTCTTCCATTGGTGACGTGTGATCCCAGACTTCCCTTGGTTTAACCTTTTGTGCCTAACCTCAGCAGACGTTAGATCTTTTGTGTGGTAGTTGTTTGCTGTGGCATGTGCTGGTTGTTAAATATCCCTATAAGCCGTAGAGGCAAAGCTATGTATTTTATAAAAGTTAATTTATGAAAAGCATCTTGCACACTTCCATCCCTGTCTCATGGATTGATACTAGTATCCCGCATGTACCCTATCTATGCTCCCTCTGAGTCAGCAGTCATTTCTTTGACCTCCTGCCAGGGCAGAATGGTGAACACTAGAGGAAGATCTCAGGGAAGAGAGTCCGAGGAGGACACCAGTGACATGAGGAACACATCTGGAAGAAGAGTCCATGCCAACCAAGAACAATCTGGATCATCAACTTCCATGCCACAAGGAGGAAATATCAGTGATGTGTTGATATGGATGGAGCAGAATAGACAGTAGGCAATGGCCATACAAAACCAAATCTTGGAGCAAATGATGCAAAACTTACCATCCAAATATGTCGAGGGATTAGCAATGGGAGCAAGATTAACAAATTTTCAGAAGACCTCCAACCTTCTTAAGCAACGAGACCTCCCATGCCAATTCAGAATTTTGCCAGAGATGTTCCGTCACCCAGAGGAGGAAGAATTTAAATCAACAAGGAAAGAGGAATAACGATTATAAGATGAGGCAAACTCAACTACACGTCTATAGTTGAAGCTGGAGAAGCATCTGATATAGTGGTCGGTAGAATTCTGACCATTTCTCAGCTTTCAGTTATTTTGTTTGACCCTGGTGCAACTCACTCTTGTGTGTTGAGGTCTTTTGTGCTGAAAAGTGGATTGTCTATATCTGTATTAGAGTACCCTGTTCTCATTCAATCTCCCAGAGCCAAAATGCCGGTTAGATCCTGTCGTGGTATTGCAAATACCCTGACAGGTTTTGTGGAAGATCGTAGCTAACGAACAACGACGCGAGCTGATCGCGTTATCGGTCACCTCCCGTCGGGTAAGCACAGAAACTGACCCAAGGATTTATATAGGTTGAGGTCTCAGTGGAGACCCTAGTCCTGTCGACGTACTCCCGACTTGAATCGGTTGGGGGATGGAGCCACCAGGGGCCTTTGCCGCCGGGCAAATTGTGGCGCCTGGGATTGGGCCGCCGGGGGCCATGGTCACCGGGCAAATGTCGGCGCCTGGGACCGCACCGCCGGGGGCCATGGTCACTGGGCAAATGGCAGTGCCTGGGACCGGGCCATCGGGGGCCCTGGTCACCGGGCAAATGGCGGCGCCTGGTACTGGGCCACCGAGGCCATTTGTCATTGGGCAAATGGTGGGGCCCGGAACGGGACCACTGGGGGCCTTTGCCACCAGGTCACCGTGCAAATGGCGGCGCCTGGGACCGGACCGCCGGGGGCCTTTCTCACCGATCTCCTGGTAGCCCCCCAGAACCGAATCACCTGGACCGATCGGGTGGACATTTCCCACAACAGCAGCCCCCCATGTCCTTCGGGGACACGTCCGAAGTCCCCGAAGGAAATGGTCTTCATTACCGGGAACATCTCCCCCGAAGGGAACCTCTGGCACCTTGGTAATGCTTCGGTTCTCGCGCCACACACTTATGGTGGCGCCGCCGATCATCATGATGCCGCAGGCCTCGATTTGCCTGCGCCGTCGGCCATGATGGCCTTGTGCGGTTCAAACTGCCGGCGCATCGTTTCCCACGCGCACCACTTCGATTTGAACGCGTCGTTTGAAGTGGACAGCTCGGATGGATCCTAGGGAGCCATGTGGCGCCCATCGAGGCCACATTTGGGCTCTAAAATAGGGCCTCAAGGGGGGCCTAGAGAGAGCACATTTGCAACTTCAAGCTTCAAACTTACCACCGGCACTCTAGGCTTTCCCGGTATCTTAGCCTCCAGAAGCCTAGCCTCCGGAAACTAGCTACCGGGAGCAAAAACCCAGGGCTTCTTCTAAGAAGCTACCGGGAGCAAAAACCCTAAAACAAAAAAGAGGGGTCCTATCTAAAGGCCTGGGGGGGGGGGGGAGGCTCATACTTGTTCATTGGTGTCCTTCCCCCGGAGGCTCCCGCCGGAGCCGTAGCGTCCGCCCCCGGAGGCACCAGCACCGGGAATCGCACCCGATCGATCCGATCATAGAAGCCACCGGCACGATGCTCCACTTCTCGCTGGGATGGCTCGAAGAACTCAGGGAAGCTCTAGGGGATCCGCCCCCGATTTCCCGGGCGTCGACCCCCCGGTGCTCCAAAAGCCCCGCCGCGGCAACCACTACAGGGACCGCCCGGCCCTGTGGTCGGGCATCAGCGGCCTCCGGGATCACGGAGACTTGTGCATTAAGAAAACGCACAGCCTCCGCGAGCGTCGCCGGCGCCGCCTCGGAGCTGCCTCCCGGGCAAGGCTCACCCCGAGCCCCTCGAAGGCCGAGTGGACAAAGCGGCCCACGTCCGTCACCGCCCGGCCGCTGGAGACCTCGAGCTCCATGAGGGCATCCTCCTTGGCCCTCGCCTCCCTTCGGAGCCGGTCGTTAGCGTTCTCAGAGGTGTGGAGCTGGCCCCGGACTTGGGCAGACTACTGAAGCGCGCCGTCCCGCTCCTCCAAGAAGGCGCCTTCCCCTCCGCCTCCTTCAGCGCCTTGTCGAAGCGCGCCTCAATGCCCCAGGCGATGGCCGCCCCCTACGAACGCAAGAGTTAACCAAAACCCGAGTTGGAACCCCGAAGAAAACAAACCACCGATTCGGGAACGAACCTAGATGTAGAGCAATTGCAGCTACCCGCAACGTTCGCGGAGCGTCCCTTGCGAGACGTAGTCCTGGACCTTCTGGGTCTGGAGGCCTCCGCGAACCAGAAGACCTCCCTCGCGGACAGCACCGGGGTTTCCCTCTCGACGACTCCGGACCCATCGGAACCGGCAGTGGGCCCCCTCGCGAAGGTCGCGGGGGTGATGAGGACCGGAGTGGCGGTGGCCAGAGTCCTCGCCGCCGAAGAGGTGTTTGAGGAGGAGGCCGACGAGCTCTCTGAGGGGGTCCCTCCCCGGGGGGGATAAGGAGCCCTTCCCCTTTCCAGGCCGCGGGGCCCCCGGTTCCTCCGTCGCCGGGGGGACCTCAAAGACTGATGGGCTCCCCCCCCCCTTATCTACTGGCCATTCGACTCACGGAGGGGAAGCCTCCGCGAATCGAACCTCCGGTTGTGTGATACCACCTAAAACGGGGCCTCGCAAGCGGACGAGGTCGCGGTAAAAGGTGAGTATGTCGTTCTCTCCCAAGGGACCAGATGAGAGAAAATTGTGATTAACTGAAGTGGAATCAGAGAATCAAACAGAACTGCAAACAGGGAAGCGGGTTGGCTCGCCTTGACTCGTTTCACCAACTGAAACACGATTAACAAAAAAATGGTTCTGCAATCGTGTCCCAGGCGAGTGGTGTACAATTGCATAAAGTAAGGAAACTGCTGCCTTATAAATCTATTTCTCTCAATAGTCGGATAGAAGATTGATTCAATGTAACACCCTGAGTTAGGGGTGAAAATTTCCTTTTTCATAAATAGCATGCATGCATGTATCTGTAGTAATAGTCAGATCAGTTTCTATCTCAAGCCCTAAAATCTCCAAAATCTATACTGTGATCAAGATCAGATTGTTCAGATGTGATCTATCAGTTACTTTAAACTTAAAAGTCTTCAGAACCTAGATCCAATTCTATCTCTAAATTCCAGATTTATCAACTCCTTCTGTTTTCGAAAACAGAAATACCTTATATTACCCAAATACCCTACGTTTCAGAAATACAGATTTAATCAAAATCTTGACCAAGTTCAGACCAGATTATTCCTGGAATATGATCATGGGTATGTCAATACCTTAATCTAAAAAGTTGATAGCCAGATTTCATCATCTAGACTCTTTTCACAAATCAATCCAAGAGTTATCGCAAATTAGTCCTTATCTGGTATCTGAAAACCCAAAAAGGCTAAAATCTCCAGATTAACTCCAAATTCAGAATTTCTTCAGCAAATCTTCTCAAAATACTATTTGTCACAAGTTTCTCTTCTGTTCAAATTCCAAAATCTCATCTTAAGTGCCAGAATTCAAAATCAAATGAAATTCAGATTTCAATTACCCTAAATTACCCTATTTTCAGTTTGTATCAAAAACTATCCAAATGTGCCAAATTTTATCTTCAATCTCTGCCAAATCATCTGTTGAATAAAGATTACCAAAACAGCAGAATCAAATTCAACTCTAACCTTCCAGAATTCCAGATTTACAGATCAGTACAAAATTCAAGATTTGAAACTGCAGTTCAGTCCAAATTCGACCAGGCCGTTTACTGTACGCACGACCAGAGCTCGCCGTGGTTTCTTGCGCCGTGCACGCTCGCCGCCGGCCAAGCTTCGCCGCACTTGTGACCGTGCATGCCAGTACGCACGTGTCCTCGCCTCAGCCGTCACCGTGGCAGCGTCGTTGCTACGTCGACGACCAGCGTTTGCTCCCGCGCACGATCAGCAGCAACTTTGTCAGCAATCCATCGCCACGTAGCCTCGCCGCGCCAGTACTTGTCGCCACCGCTTGCTACAAGCCTTGCCAGGTCCCGATGAGGCGACATTATGATCGGTTGAAAGCTTGTCGCCGTCGCATCACCGCTCTTGCTGTTTCTTCGCCGCTACTGCTCCAGCACGCAACCGATCTCATCACAGTAGCCAATCACTTCGTTGTTCCCCTTCGTCATCTTCGCCTGGCCTATTTAAACCCTACTGTGTGCAGCAGCTTCTCCATACTTCACCAGAAACCAGCCAAGTTCCAGGATTTGCTGTTTTCGTTTTCTTCTCCGGCGAGCCGTCGAGGAGGCTCACGGTGCCAGCTCACTTCACTGCATCTCCTGCCGAATTGAAGCTAACAGTGAGTACCTCTCATCCTCCTGATTGTACTATACTATCTAATTGCTGCCCGGTGACCCCTAACGCCGGCAATCACCGGAAATGGCTGAAAGTCGAAGATTGCCCTGTTCCGGCAATGCAGGCCAAATCAATTCGAATTAGCCCTCGAACCTGTGAAGCAAATTGATCAGTAAGCCAAATCAAGCAAGCCTGTGAAGTTGGATTTCGAAATTTAGCAAGAATCGAACCTTTTCCCTAAACCGAGCTTCACCAGAAAATTGGCGATCGTCGCCAGGCTTCTCCAGTGATCCTCCGGCCAATACAATTGCACCAGAAGCTTCCCTGTACCTCCTAGATGCTCTCCAAGCAAGGAATTAAGTTCTTGTTGACTATAGCAAAAATGCCCAAATCCAGAGTTTCTTCTCCGGCGCCGATGACCGGAAAAGCTTGTTCCAGTCATTTCAGCCCTCGAAACCTTGTCATTTAGATGTGCCTTAGCCTCCTGAGTATTTTTGTCTTCTAGCCCGACACCTAGATCGGCCTAGATTGGAAGATATAGCTTTGCCAAGTTTGTGTCCAGAACTGCTCCAGTGCAGCCAGTTCATCTCTGTTCATCATCAAATTTCTTGCTTTCCAGCCATTTCCTGCCCTAGATCCTGTTAACTTAATTGTTCCTGTTACTCAAGCCTACCTCCCAGACAAAGTGGTGCATCATTTGGAGCTCCAGATCAAAAGTTATGCTAAACCCTAGTTTTTGGCATTGTCAGCTCTATGCCAGAGCTTGTCAGCCAGTGGCATTGACCTTGTTTACCCACTTCTGGTTGTGCATTTTGAAAACCACTTTGTCCACTGAATTTGTAGAGTTGTGATCTACATTTTCCTCTACTACCACAAGTTGAGATAACCCCTCTATCATTCATCGACCCTATGTCGATGCTTTGAACCGAATGTCGACCTAAAGACGTTCGCTGTTTTTGAGCGAACCAGTCGCAACCTTGATATCATTCTGATATTTTGAGACATTTGGAACCTTGTAAACCTTTGACAGCTAATCTTAACATTGGTTTCCTTAACTTAACCCTAATCAGCCTCTAAACCCAATCATTTTAGAATCATCAAGACTTCATCTTTGCATCATTGCATATAGTATAATAATGTATTGAAAAGATTATGATTATTGGTTGTTTGTTTGATTGGAGAGCAGATCAAGAGCCCGAGTTCGAGGACTTCACTGCGGATCCGACGTCAACTGCTGTATCTTACGACGCGGAAGGCAAGTCATATCCTTGGTCATCTTGAACCTATATTTTAAATGTTGCTAAAACATAACCTTGAATATAGGCAATATTGCATGTGAATGATTGAGAATGGTTGATTTATCAATTGGCAGTACTAGACTGGTTATCTGTGAAATGTGAAATAAACAAGTTTTGAACCATGAATTATTATATGTATTTATATACTTATATTCATGAAATAAAACCCCTAGCCGTGACCAGAAAAATGGTATGGATGGCTGTAGCACTGGAGGTGCTAGACTGCAAAGGAATGCAGGCACTGAAGGTGCAGGGTTGTGGATGGTCTGGTCACTGGCATATAAGGACTAGAACCTTGTGTTGTGCGTCTAGTGGCATGAACAACGTGCTAACCGCAAGCCTGGTATGGGACAGGCCTGAACAAGTAATTATGTGGATCGCACATGAAACCCCTGCATGAGATGTGTAGTGATGCACGATAAACACGGAGCGCGGCTCCCACACATATCACTGAAGGTGATCAAGCACGCTGACCCAGTAATGGGAATAAGCAAAGGGGTGGAGGTTTGGATACAACCTGCCACAACTGTGCCTCGCGGAGAGCCACAGGGTCGGGGGTGAATTGTGAGTAAAACATAACAAAAGTTCTTGTTATTTCCACCTTGCCGCTCACAGTATGAAGTGAGTCAGGGGTCCAATCATTTTGTTATGATAGGAAAGGTTTGAAAGTGGAATATCTTGCGGGTAAATTGGTAGCTCTCTGCAGAGTTAAAAACGTATTCGAATACTCCGAGCTCCCGGGTTTATAGGAGTCTGCTGCGGTGGATTAAATCCACGGGGTGTGACACAAGTACTATTTTCTAAATAAAATATGTTTAATCAAGATTACCCAAATGACATGTGTTGTCATGATAAGGAGTGCTGCCGTGGGCTGTCGTGTGTCGACGTGTCGCGGTAGTGCTATAATCTAGTGAACATGATTGATGATGTTATATTATAAAAAGTGCTGCCATAAGATAAGATGAGATGAGAAAGGAAAAGATTATTTTTCAAATATCCATAATTCTTGACTAGTCTAGGTTCATATCATCACTACTATATGTATCTACTCTTACCTATGACTTGCTGAGTACGTAAGTGCTCACCCTTGCAACATTCAACTCAATAGATGGAGCCTATTTTGATCAAGATGATGGCACGGAGTATTACGTGGATCCAGAAGGAGGAGAATCAGTTCCGCCAGAACCCTGAAGTGTGTTGTTCTGCCGTCAACTTCTTTTGTGGGAGGGTCACCTATCTTCTGCTGTGTAGTTAAATATTTTGCTAAACCCTGAATGCCTTGTAGGCATTGTAATCCTCTTTATGTAATATTAAGGCCAGCAGGCCACACTGCTTAATATTTTGTGAGTACTCTGTTGCAATGTAATATACTCCTGTGTTTGACTCATCCTGGGAAGTCAAAGGTTTGTGAGAATGGGACTAGCTGCAGCGAGCTAGGTCTCTACAGGAGTAGTCGTTGTCCCAGTCTCGGGGCGCGACAAAGAAAAGTTGGTATCAGAACAACATGAGAACTTGACTGTAGGACGACACCTTTAGGAAATTGGCCGTGCCAGGAAAACGTAATTTATTCAGAAAACTAATTGTTGAAAATTTTATTTTGGTAAAAATAATGAGCTTTGTAGCTCTTGAAAACCTTCATTTCAAAATTTTATTTGGATTTTCTAAAATTCGGTAAGATTGTGAGAGTGCGTTCTGTTGTTTCAGAGTGTCTTAGAGGTTGGTGTAGACAGAGCTAGTGGATGCTCTTAATAGCTTTGTGAATCGCTGTTGCTTTTGCAATGGTTAATTTGTGTATTATGGCTAATAGCCTAAGTAGTTTTATGCATTAAAGTAGTTGCATTAATTTCTGCATTGCTGTCTTAGTTGGCCTTAGTTAGTTAGATCCGTCTAAACTTTTTTCAGAGCCACCATGGTTGACACCAGAAGGAGATCTCGAAGTGGAAGAGAAGATATAGGTCAGACTCCGCAGGAAGAAGAAACTATGACAAGAGACCCTTTGTTTCAGCAAGGATCTCAGAGTTCTAATCCACCTCAGAATGAACAACCCAGTCTTCAGGAAATTTTGTTGTCAATGGAGAAAAGCCGACATGAAGCTCAGATAGCTCATACCCATTTGTTAGCCCAGATAGTTCAGAAACTGCCTACTGGAACAACAGAAGGAACTACTTCTGCTGTAGGAGCGAGATTAACAGATTTCCAAAAGACCCGTCCACCAACATTCTCTAGTGCGACCGATCCCATGGTTGCCGATGATTGGTTACGAGATATCGAGAGAAAACTGGACACGGTCCGATGCAGCGAACGAGAAAAAGTTTTGTTTGGATCTCATCAGTTATCAGGAGCTGCAGCCGCATGGTGGATGAACTACCAGGAAGCCCATCTTGATAAGGATAATATTTCTTGGAGGGAATTTAAGGATCAATTTCGGAAATTTCATATACCTACTGGTGTTATGGCAGCTAAGCGTCGGGAATTTCAGAATTTAACTCAAGGAAGTAAGTCAGTCACTGAGTATCTACACCAATTTACTCATTTGGCTCGATACGCACCTGGAGATGTGGATACTGAAGAGAAGAAGATAGAGCGCTTCACAGAAGGACTTCAACACTATTTACAGTATCAAATTGCTTCTCATGAACTTACAGAATTTCAAACACTAGTGAACAGAGCTTTAAAGGTGGAAGAGAAGAAGAATATGGGAGAAGAAAGCCGAAAGAGGAGGATGTTCCAGCAAACACGACCACAGCCAAATCCAATCAGAGGAAGAGTTCCTATCACTCCCAATTTCCGACCATCTTATCAGAATCCCAGACCAGCAACGACATTGTGCCCCAACTGCAGAGGAAATCATCCTCAGAAGGATTGCCCTCATCCTCGTGTTGAGTGTTATCATTGTGGACAGCGTGGGCACCGTAAAGAATTCTGTCCTTGGATACAACTTCCAATGTCCATTGCCAGATCTCAGGCAGGAACACAGCCAATAGTAACCAGAGCATCACCATCGCAGAATTTTAGAGCAAATTCAGCAGGAAGAGGAGGAAACATGGCTAATCGAGGAAGAGGAAGAGGTAGGGCACCAACTGCAACCCAAGGAGGAAGATTAAACTATACTTCAATTCAAGAAGCAGGCAGCGCCACCGACATTCTTCTAGGTAGATTTCTGATTCAATCTGCATCTGCCTTAATATTGTTTGATCCTGGTGCTACAAATTCATTCATGTCAAAAGCATTTGCATCTGAAGTTGAAATGCATATAGACCAAGTACCACTAGAGTACTCTATGGTTATACAAACTCCAGGGGCTAGATTATCTGTTTACTCGATCTGCCCAAATGTAACTTTCATTATAGAAGGGGTAGAATTTGAGGCAAATCTACTAGTTCTAGAACTACAAGGTCTAGACATTATTTTGGGAATGGATTGGTTGTCCCAACATAAAGGTCTAGTAGACTGTGAAGAGAAAACCCTTAGTCTTGTCAGTAGCCAAGGGGAGAGAGTTCTATTCTATGCAGAAAGATCATCAGTCAGGAGACCACTAAGATCTGTTCAAGCATTACAAAAGTCATGCCTGGAACAAGTGCCTGTAGTACAACAATATTCTGATGTATTTCCAGAAGAACTTCCAGGAATGCCACCTGACAGAGAAATAGAATTCAGTATTGAGCTTAAACCAGGAGCAGCACCTATAGCAAAACGTCCCTATAGGATGCTAGTTACAGATTTGGAGGAGCTCAAGAATCAACTCGAAGACTTGGAAAACAAAGGATTTATCAAACCCAGTGCTTCGCCATGGGGAGCCCCAGTTTTGTTTGTGAGGAAGAAAGACGGAACTCTACGAATGTGTGTAGACTACCGAGCTTTGAATGAAGTCACTATTAAAAACAAGTATCCATTACCAAGAATCGATGACTTGTTCGATCAACTTCGAGGAGCCAAAGTATTTTCCAAGATAGATTTGAAATCGGGATATCATCAGCTGAAGATCAAGAAGGAAGATATACCGAAGACTGCTTTCACTACCAGATATGGTTTATATGAGTTTACAGTAGTACCTTTTGGCTTGACCAATGCTCCAGCAGCATTCATGAATGTCATGAATAGTACATTTATGGATTTTCTTGACAAGTTTGTCATAGTATTCATAGATGACATTCTGATATATTCCAAGAGTACGGAAGAACATGAGCAACATTTACACCTAGTCTTGGAAAGGCTACGAGAAAGGCAATTTTATGCCAAGTTTGACAAATGTGAATTTTGGATGTCAGGAATTTCATTTCTTGGACATGTGTTGACAGCAGAAGGAATTTCAGTGGATTCAGCTAAAATCTCTGCAATCAAGGAGTGGAAGCAACCTACCTCAGTTTCAGAGATTAGAAGTTTCTTGGGATTAGCAGGGTATTATAGGAGATTCATTGAAGGATTTTCCCAGATTGCCAAACCACTTACAAATCTACTAAAGAAGGATGTTGCATTTGAATGGACCACCAAGTGCGAGGAGAGTTTTCAGAAGCTAAAGCAGAAATTGACAACAACACCAGTCCTCACATTACCAGACAGCAAAGAAGATTTTGTAGTTTACTGTGATGCTTCAAGGCAAGGAATAGGCTGTGTGTTAATGCAACAAGATCGAGTAGTGGCTTATGCATCACGTCAATGGAGACCACATGAGGAAAATTATCCGACCCATGATTTGGAGTTAGCAGCAGTAGTACATGCTTTAAAGATATGGCGGCATTATCTCATTGGACGTAAGTGTGAGATCTTTACAGATCATAAGAGCCTCAAGTATATTTTCACACAGACAGAGCTCAACATGCGTCAACGACGATGGCTGGAATTGATCAAAGATTATGATCTTAGTATTCAGTACCATCCAGGGAAAGCTAATGTAGTGGCTGATGCCCTAAGCAGAAAAGTTTACAACCTACAAGGAATGGTTATGTTAAAGAACCCTTACCTACAACAAGAGTTGCAGAATCATCAAGTGGAAATAGTACCGCAGGGAACGGTAGCCACTTTAACAATAAAATCTCAACTTGAAGAACAGATAGGAAATGCCCAGAAGAAAGATGAAGAAATTTGTAAGATCAAGAGTCGAATCAAGTTAGGAAAGGCTCAAGGCTTTATTGAAGATAACCAAGGGATTGTATGGTATCGAGAAAGAATCTGTGTACCTCAAAACGCAGATCTTAAGGAAATAATTCTCCATGAAGCACATAAAACTCCATACTCAATACACCCTGGTAACACAAAGATGTATCAAGATTTGAAAACCAGATTCTGGTGGGATAATATGAAGAGAGATATTGCAGAGTATATTGCAAACTGTGATACATGTCGACGAGTTAAAACAGAACACCAGAAAATAGCAGGAAAGCTACAACCTTTACCAATACCATTATGGAAATGGGAAGAAATCGGTATGGATTTCATTACAGGATTACCTAAACCTCAAGGAGGATATGATTCTATATGGGTTATTGTGGACAGACTTACTAAAGTAGCTCATTTCATACCAGTCAAAAAGATTTTTGATGGCAGTAAATTAGCAGAGTTATACATGCAAAGAATAGTGGCATTGCATGGTATTCCTAAGAAGATAGTCTCAGATCGTGGAACACAGTTTACCTCCAAATTTTGGAATAGACTGCATGAAACCCTAGGAACCCAGTTGGACTTCAGTACTGCATATCATCCACAGACGGGAGGACAGACAGAAAGAGTCAACCAAATCCTAGAGGATCTTCTAAGAGCTTGTATACTAGATTATGGGACATCATGGGACAAATGTTTACCATTTGCAGAATTTACATATAATAACAGTTATCAAGCTAGTATACAGATGGCACCATTTGAAGCTTTATATGGACGTAAATGCAGAACACCATTACATTAGAATGAGCCAGGAGAACGAAAAGTCATAGGACCAGAGATAGTAGAAGAAGCAGAAGCTCATGTCAGACTCATCAGAGAAAGGTTGAAAACAGCACAATCACGACAAAAGAGTTATGCAGATAAACGACGAAGAGAATTATCATTTGAACCAGGAGATTTTGTGTATCTCAAGGTCACACCATTCAAAAGATTACAAAGATTCCAAGTGAAAGGAAAGTTATCTCCAAGATACATTGGACCATTTAAGATAATCAAGAGAAAGGGAGAAGTATCATATAAATTGGAATTACCTGAGGGATTAGCAGGAGTGCATGATGTGTTTCATGTTTCTCAGCTCCGGAAATGTTTGAAGGAACCTACTGATCAGATAAATGTACAAGATGTGCCTTTACAGAAGAATCTCACTTATCTTGAGCACCCAATCAGAATCCTAGCCACTGATGAACGTCAGCTCAGAAGGAAGAAAATCAGATTGTGTAAAGTTCAATATAAGAATCATTCAGAGCAAGAAGCTACTTGGGAGAAGGAAGAAGATCTTAAGCAAACCTATCCTTATCTTTTCCTGTCTTAGGTAAATCTCGGGGCGAGATTTCTTTAAGGAGGGTAGATCTGTAACACCCTGAGTTAGGGGTGAAAATTTCCATTTTCATAAATAGCATGCATGCATGTATCTGTAGTAATAGTCAGATCAGTTTCTATCTCAAGCCCTAAAATCTCCAAAATCTATACTGTGATCAAGATCAGATTGTTCAGATGTGATCTATCAGTTACTTTAAACTTAAAAGTCTTCAGAACCTAGATCCAATTCTATCTCTAAATTCCAGATTTATCAACTCCTTCTGTTTTTGAAAACAGAAATACCTTATATTACCCAAATACCCGACGTTTCAGAAATACAGATTTAATCAAAATCTTGACCAAGTTTAGACCAGATTATTCCTGGAATATGATCATGGGTATGTCAATACCTTAATCTAAAAAGTTGATAGCCAGATTTCATCATCTAGACTCTTTTCACAAATCAGTCCAAGAGTTATCGCAAATTAGTCCTTATCTGGTATCTGAAAACCCAAAAAGGCTAAAATCTCCAGATTAACTCCAAATTCAGAATTTCTTCAGCAAATCTTCTCAAAATACTATTTATCACAAGTTTCTCTTCTGTTCAAATTCCAAAATCTCATCTTAAGTGCCAGAATTCAAAATCAAATGAAATTCAGATTTCAATTACCCTAAATTACCCTATTTTCAGTTTGTATCAAAAACTATCCAAATGTGGAAAATTTTATCTTCAATCTCTGCCAAATCATCTGTTGAATAAAGATTACCAAAACAGCAGAATCAAATTCAACTCTAACCTTCCAGAATTCCAGATTTACAGATCAGTCCAAAATTCAAGATTTGAAACTGCAGTTCAGTCCAAATTCGACCAGGCCGTTTACTGTGCGCACGACCAGAGCTCGCCGTGGTTTCTTGCGCCGTGCACGCTTGCCGCCGGCCAAGCTTCGCCGCACTTGTGACCGTGCATGCCAGTACGCACGTGTCCTCGCCTCAGCCGTCACCGTGGCAGCGTCGTTGCTACGTCGACGACCAGCGTTTGCTCCCGCGCACGATTAGCAGCAACTTTGTCAGCAATCCAACGCCACGTAGCCTCGCCGCGCCAGTACTTGTCGCCACCGCTTGCTACAAGCCTTGCCAGGTCCCGATGAGGCGACATTATGATCAGTTGAAAGCTTGTCGCCGTCGCATCACCGCTCTTGCTGTTTCTTCGCCGCTACTGCTCCAGCACGCAACCGATCTCATCACAGCAGCTAATCACTTCGTTGTTCCCCTTCGTCATCTTCGCCTGGCCTATTTAAACCCTACTGTGTGCAGCAGCTTCTCCATACTTCACCAGAAACCAGCCAAGTTCCAGAATTTGCTGTTTTCGTTTTCTTCTCTGGCGAGCCGTCGAGGAGGCTCACGCTGCCAGCTCACTTGACTGCATCTCCTGCCGAATTGAAGCTAACAGTGAGTACCTCTCATCCTCCTGATTGTACTATACTATCTAATTGCTCCCCGGTGACCCCTAACGCCGGCGATCACCGGAAATGGCTGAAAGTCAAAGATTGCCCTGTTCCGGCAATGCAGGCCAAATCAATTCGAATTAGCCCTCGAACCTGTGAAGCAAATTGATCAGTAAGCCAAATCAAGCAAGCCTGTGAAGTTGGATTTCGAAATTTAGCAAGAATCGAACCTTTTCCCTAAACCGAGCTTCACCAGAAAATTGGCGATCGTCGCCAGGCTTCTCCAGTGATCCTCCGGCCAATACAATTGCACCAGAAGCTTCCCTGTACCTCCTAGATGCTCTCCAAGCAAGGAATTAAGTTCTTGTTGCCTATAGCAAAAATGCCCAAATCCAGAGTTTCTTCTCCGGCGCCGATGACCGGAAAAGCTTGTTCCAGTCATTTCAGCCCTCGAAACCTTGTCATTTAGATGTGCCTTAGCCTCCTGAGTATTTTTGTCTTCTAGCCCGACACCTAGATCGGCCTAGATTGGAAGATATAGCTTTGCCAAGTTTGTGTCCAGAACTGCTCCAGTGCAGCCAGTTCATCTCTGTTCATCATCAAATTTCTTGCTTTCCAGCCATTTCCTGCCCTAGATCCTGTTAACTTAATTGTTCCTGTTACTCAAGCCTACCTCCCAGACAAAGTGGTGCATCATTTGGAGCTCCAGATCAAAAGTTATGCTAAGCCCTAGTTTTTGGCATTGTCAGCTCTATGCCAGAGCTTGTCAGCCAGTGGCATTGACCTTGTTTACCCACTTCTGGTTGTGCATTTTGAAAACCACTTTGTCCACTGAATTTGTAGAGTTGTGATCTACATTTTCCTCTACTACCACAAGTTGAGATAACCCCTCTATCATTCATCGACCCTATGTCGATGCTTTGAACCGAATGTCGACCTAAAGACGTTCGCTGTTTTTGAGCGAACCAGTCGCAACCTTGATATCATTCTGATATTTTGAGACATTTGGAACCTTGTAAACCTTTGACAGCTAATCTTAACATTGGTTTCCTTAACTTAACCCTAATCAGCCTCTAAACCCAATCATTTTAGAATCATCAAGACTTCATCTTTGCATCATTGCATATAGTATAATAATGTATTGAAAAGATTATGATTATTGGTTGTTTGTTTGATTGGAGAGAAGATCAGGAGCCCGAGTTCGAGGACTTCACTGCGGATCCGACGTCAACTGCTGTATCTTACGACGCGGAAGGCAAGTCATATCCTTGGTCATCTTGAACCTATATTTTAAATGTTGCTAAAACATAACCTTGAATATAGGCAATATTGCATGTGAATGATTGAGAATGGTTGATTTATCAATTGGCAGTACTAGACTGGTTATCTGTGAAATGTGAAATAAACAAGTTTTGAACCATGAATTATTATATGTATTTATATACTTATATTCATGAAATAAAACCCCTAGTCGTGACCAGAAAAATGGTATGGATGGCTGTAGCACTGGAGGTGTTAGACTGCAAAGGAATGCAGGCACTGAAGGTGCAGGGTTGTGGATGGTCTGGTCACTGGCATATAAGGACTAGAACCTTGTGTTGTGCGTCTAGTGGCATGAACAACGTGCTAACCGCAAGCCTGGTATGGGACAGGCCTGAACAAGTAATTATGTGGATCGCACATGAAACCCCTGCATGAGATGTGTAGTGATGCACGATAAACACGGAGCGCGGCTCCCACACATATCACTGAAGGTGATCAAGCACGCTGACCCAGTAATGGGAATAAGCAAAGGGGTGGAGGTTTGGATACAACCTGCCACAACTGTGCCTCGCGGAGAGCCACAGGGTCGGGGGTGAATTGTGAGTAAAACATAACAAAAGTTCTTGTTATTTCCACCTTGCCGCTCACAGTATGAAGTGAGTCAGGGGTCCAATCATTTTGTTATGATAGGAAAGGTTTGAAAGTGGAATATCTTGCGGGTAAATTGGTAGCTCTCTGCAGAGTTAAAAACGTATTCGAATACTCCGAGCTCCCGGGTTTATAGGAGTCTGCTGCGGTGGATTAAGTCCACGGGGTGTGACACAAGTACTATTTTCTAAATAAAATATGTTTAAATCAAGATTACCCAAATGACATGTGTTGTCATGATAAGGAGTGCTGCCGTGGGCTGTCGTGTGTCGACGTGTCGCGGTAGTGCTATAATCTAGTGAACATGATTGATGATGTTATATTATAAAAAGTGCTGCCATAAGATAAGATGAGATGAGAAAGGAAAAGATTATTTTTCAAATATCCATAATTCTTGACTAGTCTAGGTTCATATCATCACTACTATATGTATCTACTCTTACCTATGACTTGCTGAGTACGTAAGTGCTCACCCTTGCAACATTCAACTCAATAGATGGAGCCTATTTTGATCAAGATGATGGCACGGAGTATTACGTGGATCCAGAAGGAGGAGAATCAGTTCCGCCAGAACCCTGAAGTGTGTTGTTCTGCCGTCAACTTCTTTTGTGGGAGGGTCACCTATCTTCTGCTGTGTAGTTAAATATTTTGTTAAACCCTGAATGCCTTGTAGGCATTGTAATCCTCTTTATGTAATATTAAGGCCAGCAGGCCACACTGCTTAATATTTTGTGAGTACTCTGTTGCAATGTAATATACTCCTGTATTTGACTCATCCTGGGAAGTCAAAGGTTTGTGAGAATGGGACTAGCTGCAGCGAGCTAGGTCTCTACAGGAGTAGTCGTTGTCCCAGTCTCGGGGCGCGACACTTGTCCACTCCGGAAATGCGAGCACTGATGCCTTTTACAATCACGCCAAGCCTCTTCAACAATCTGCGAATAGAAGAGGTCAACGGCCACGCCACCAAACCCTCTAGGTGAGGGCGTTCACCAAGAATAATAAGCTGCAAGGTCTTTATAGACCTCCAACAAATACCGAGAAACTTCTAACGATGCAAATGATGCAAATGAATGATCTCAGAAGATCTCTCTCAATCACACTGAATGATACTTGATCAAAAGATTAAGATTTTAGCACTTGGGCTCAAGTGTATATAAAATATATCTCTTGATTCTTTAAAAAAACTGCTCAAAAATTGTTTATAAACAGTAATCAAAATCTGCCCAAATGAATTTATAAAACTGATCAAAATATGAACATAAACTTCTCAATAATCTGTTCAAACACTTTTTAAGAACTGCTCGAAAATGTGAACAGAAACTACTCAAAAATGGTTTTAAAAATACTCAAAAACAGTAACAAAAATCTGCTCAAAGGTGTTTATAAAAACTGGTCAAAAGTATGGAGAAATCTACCCAAAAGTGTTTATAAAAAACTGATCAAAACAGAGGAGAAATCTCCCCAAAAGTATTTATAGAAAACTGATCAAAACAGTGGAGAAATCTACCCAAAAGTGTTTATAAAAAAACTGATCAAAAACTGCTCAAAGACTCCTCAAAAGTGTATAGAAAATATAGCTCGAAATGTGTATGAGAATGTGGCTCAAGGATGATATAAATACTGCTCAAAACACCTGTATTTATAACCCAACCTCTCAGCTAGCCGTTGTGGTCAAAAAGGAAAAAAATCAGGCCAGCTAATAGCCAGCTTTGACCACAAACGGTTAGTAAATAGCCATTGGAACCTCTGGTCGAATGAACAGTACTACTGGTCGAATAAACAGTACCTGGTCAAATAAACAGCATTCGAATGACCAGTTTCAGGTCCTCTTTGAGATTCTTGACCAAGATTGTGAATGAATGTGAATGCAACATATGACCTAAGAGTCTCTCAGTTTTTGCTGCAAACTAAAAAAGATTTTGAAACCCCTCTTAATAGTACGGTTTAAACAAAAAAAAATTCTTATAAAACCGGTCAAACACCAAAATCCAAGACCAGTACAATAAACAAGCACTTACCTTAGGTCTTTGCTGCTTCCTTCTTGCTGACCTTGTGCTTGCGATCTTGGTTCACGATCTTGGGCAACACTCCGACCTCGCGCTTTACGGCCTTGGCTCGTGACCTTGCGACCTTGCGCCTTGCGACCTTTCTTCTTTTCACCTAATCTTATTGATTAGGTCGCAAGCACAAGGTTGCCAAGAAGGAAGTAGCAAATACCTAAGCATAATCAATAAGATTAGGTGAAAAGAAGAAAGGTCGCAAGGCGCAAGGTCGCGAGCCAAGAAGGAAGTAGCAAATTTTTGCTACTATTTTTTAGCAATTTTTAAAACACTTTTGAGCATATTTTTGCTACTGTTTTCGAGTAGTTTTTAAAACCATTTTTGAGTATTTCTGTTCACATTTTTGAGCAGTTTTTAAATAGTGTTTGAACAGATTTTTGAGAAGTTTCTGTTCACATTTTTGATAAGTTTTATGAACACTTTTGGGCAGATTCTGATCGGTGTTTATAAACAATTTTTTGAGCAGTTTTTCTAAAGAACCAAGAGATATATTTTTGATATACACTTGAGCCCAAGCGCTAAAATCTTGATCTTTTGATCAAGTATCATTCATTGTGATTGAGAGAGATCCACTGAGAGCATTCATTCGCATCATTTGCATCCTTAGAAGTGTTGGGGGAAATCTCCGCGAGACTAAGTCCAGGTAAGTTGCGTCACATTTCCCCGGGGACCTGGCCTCCGGTGCCTCCCCGGGCGCCGCCTTTTGGCTCCCGGGACCTGGCCTCCGGCGTCGTCCCGGGCGCCGCCAGTTACCTGGGGGCCTGGCCTCCTGTGCCTCCCCGGGCTCCGCCTTTTGGCCCCCGGGACCTGGCCTCCGGCGCCGTCCCGGGTGCCGCCATTTGCCCGGGGACCTGGCCTCCGGTGCCTCCCCGGGCGCCGCCTTTTGGCCCCCAGGACCTGGCCTCCGGCGCACGTCCCGGGCCTCATCGCCCTTCTAAAGGTAAAGTCTCGAGTTGTTTATCACGTGCAGGTTACGCGAGGAGCACCTCGGGAATCAGCGACCACCTGTCAAGCATCCAAGACGTTTGACCGGGAGAAGGACGTTCCTACCCCTCAATCCGACGGTGGCTTCCGGGGTAGATAGGTCTTTTTGCTTCTTTTTGGGGCTATAAATAGCCCTTGTACCCCTCAGTTGTAAGCAGGTAATTCATTTTTATTGGAATAACCAAAACTCACAGGTGTGCTCCGGAAGCCTCTCCCCCGGAGAGAGTCTCCCCAGCCGACTCCGGTCGGGAGCACGCCGACAGGACTAGGGCCCCCACCGGGACCTGAACCTGTATAAATCCTCGTGTCATTTCTTGTGTTTGTCCGGCGGGGGAGGACCGGTCATCCGGTCAACCCGCGCCGCGTAATCTTCGCTAGGATCGTTCTCAAAACCTGCCGGGGTATTCGCAATACCACAACAGTTGGCGCCGACCGTGGGGACTCGTGACAAGACGCCATGGCTCCCCCAAGAAAAAGGGCTCGCACCCTTCCCGGTGACGCCGGTCTCGGAGACCCGGCGTCGCCCGTCCGGGACACTGCTGTCGCCGCGCTTCCTGTCGGAGGCGGCCAAGCCCAGGTACCGCCTCCCTCCTTCTCTCTTAACTTAGGTGCCCCTACCTCCAGGTCGCTCCCGGTGACCGCGGGGACCTCGCCCGGGACCAGTCTCCCCCCGACGGCTTCCCCGGCTCCCTAGGACGCCCTGCTTGAGGCCCTAGTGGAGAGCCAGCTCCGCGCCCAACGCTCAATGGATGAGCTGCTCAGCGTGTTGGCGCGGCCTCCGGCCCCCACGTTTGCGTCGCACCCATACTCGGGGACTATGCCCCTGTTTATGGGCTACCCGGCGGCCTCCCCGGCCCCCGGGGGTTTGCCGCCCCGTATGATCCAGCTGGGGGGTTCCCACCCCCGGCGGGGTATACGTCTGGACCCTTCCCGGCGCCCGGGCCCGTCCCGGTGCCGAGGGGCTACTTCATGCTAGGGCCCTTCGTGGCACCAAGGGTACCCCTTCTCAGGCCCATTCCCGCGGCCGGGAGCCTGTTTCATGCCGGGGGTTTTCCATACGCCGGGAGCCAGTCCCGCCCCTGGCGCCGCGTTTACCACACCGGGGGTGGTCGACAGAGCAGTTCCCTTGCCTCAGCGGACTTCCCCCCGCATCAGCTCCCCGGTCCCGGACGTCGCCGCGGGGGCTCCCCCCTCGCCGATTCCGGATAATACAGGGGCTTCCCCCTTCTGGTTCCGGTCGTTGCCATCGGGGCTCCCTCCACTTCAGTTCCAAACGTCGCCGTGGGCGCCCCCTCCCCGGTTCCGGATAATATAGGGGCTTCCCCCTTTCCGGTCCCAGGGGTCTTCGCAGGGGGCTCCCCCCAGCCGGCCCCGGAAGCCTCCGGGCCGGTAGCTACAGTGCATAAGCTCCCTCCCCCGGCGGAACATGTCCGTTTCGCCCGGGGGGAGGTCGAGCGAATGCATTCACCTGAGCGCGGGGAAGAAGTTCCCCCGGCCGCGGGCGCGGGGAGCCTCGCTCTCACACCAGTCGGGGGAAGAGACCCGCGGAAGACCCAGCCTCCCCGGGGGAGGGCCCGAACGTCCGGGAACTCAGTCCCGGTCCTGAAGAGAAGCGTCGCCACCGCCACTCCGGCGGACCTCTTGGACCACTCCCTGACTCCGACAACGAAGGTCCCGTCAAAGAAGACAGCGACCGGGACTCTCCCCGAGAAGTGCAGGGGCTAACCAGCCCCTGCGCCGAAGACTTGCAGCATCCAGTGGCCGCGGCCCTACCGCCCTCCGCACATCGAGCACTATAACGATGAAGCAGACCCTTACGAATTTCTGCAGGTTTACTCCACAGCCATCTCCGCGGGCGGGGGGGAAGAGACGGTACAATGCAACGTCTTCCCCCTCTACCTCACCGGCATCACCCGCTCCTGGTTCTACTATCTGAAGGCCAGCTCCATCAAGTGATCCGGGAGGATCTCCATGTCCTGATCGCATACGGATTCGCGACCAAGTCCTGATTGCATACGGATTCGTGACCAAATCCTGATCGCATACGGCTTTGCGACCTTAGCCGTGTTCGGAAAGGTTTCGCGACCATGGATTGGTTCGCGACCAGGAAAAGGAATTCGTTCCCTGTTCGGAATTGTAATCCTATATATATAACTAAGCTTATCTGTTTAGGATTAGTTAAGTTAGTTATATGAGTCTAATACGTTTAGGATTACTAAATCTGATACGTACTCATACGATTGGACTATAAATACCTTGTAATAGGTCTAGTTTAGATCATCGAGGAGTCATAGAACTTATTTGAGTTTTAGACACTTATAGTTCCTTCGACGTAGGCAAGTGTGCCTAACGTTCGATGTGTAAAGCCCTCTTTGAAATAAAGAGTTGTGCAATTATTTTGGGTTTCGGTATTTCTGAGTAAGATCCCGTTATTCCGCATATTATAATCTGGGCGAGCCTAGTGCGAAAACCAAGACTAGGTCTCAAACGGATCAAGTTGGTATCAGAGCGACTGTCCTATCCTGTGGATGGTGAAGACTCGCCACGGTTACAAAACTTCTGGCGAAATTCCAGGCGATCAATTGACGGTTCCTACAGCCGCGTCTCCGACAATGTCTGACGATACCTCCGTTCAAGCTAACCTAGCCGAAAAAGTGGCTAAGCTCTCCACCGACATGGAAACCGTGCTTGCTTGGATTAAGCAGCAGGCCATGATTGTACCTCCTGAAGTAGGGAAGGTTATGGGTGAGAAGACTGGTGAAGACTTGCGCAGGGCAGACGAAGATGAAGACGAAGGCGACCACAAGACCGACGACCTCGCCAACACCTCCTTAGCTGTCAGAGCTTTTAAAGTCGACACTAAGATTGATACACCCATATATGATGGGGTGATCGATGCCGAGAAGCTGGATTCTTGGATCGACCAACTTGAGACCTACTTTGACCTTAAAGGGTTCAGTAGCGCTCAGAAGGTCAAATTTGCACCTTTGAAGATGAAGGACCACGCCAAGACATGGTGGAAGGCTCTTGTCGCCAGTGGTGAAGCTGACGACCTTGCGTGGGGTCAATTCAAACGACTTCTGCGACAAGAATTCTATCCGATGGGTTACCTTGAGGAGAGATGGGAGCGTTGGCACAGATTGTACCAACGGCGCGACCAGACCGTCCAAGACTATACGACAGAGTTTCGGCGACAAGCAATGGTCATTGGCATCTCACTATCCGACCCTCAGGTATTTCGGAAGTACACATCTGGACTTCAGAAATCGATCAGTACTGAGCTAAGTCTGTTCGGTGTCCAAGACATTGCGACCGCGAGCACAACTGCTATGGCGATCGAGAAGAAGAACAAATCCCGCAGCGACAAAAGCACGAAGGAAAGTGCAACCTCGACAAAGAAAAAGCCGAGTCCGAAGAAGAACGCTTCAAAATCGGGCACGGGTGCCTTTTGCGAACATTGTCAAGTCGCGGGGCATACCAAGGACAAATGTTACAAGCTTCATCCTGAACTTCGACCAAAGAAAAACGGACCAGGGTAAAGAACAGCCACGGCTACTGCGACTTCACCCGACGAAGAAGTTGTCCGAGTGAATTCGGTTAATGAGGCCGATACGACCTTGTCTCTGATGGCAATGCCGAAGGAGAAGGGTTCCGATCCACCGAACGACCATCACCCAACGGAGGACTTGTTCACCATCAACATCCAGGTGAAGCACGAAGTGGTCGCAGCGATATTCGATCCAGGAAGTCAGAAGAATCTGGTCTCCGCTGGATTGGTTTGGCGACTTGGTTTGAAGACAACCACACACCCGCGACCATATCCGCTGGGTTGGTTTACATCCGACATGAACCAACAGATTACGAGTCAGTGTGTGTTGAAGTTTGCGATCTCTGCACGATATATCGATGAGGTGCAATGCGATGTTGTCCCTATCGATATCTGTCAGGTGATCTTTGGGAGTCCGTATCTGTATGATCGAGACGCTCACTTCCATCGGCGAGCGCAAGAGTACGACCTCACCAAAGACGGAGTTAAGTTCGTGATCAGTAGAGACATCCACGTCAACACTTCGAACTTGATTACCGCAAATCAAGCCAAACGAATTGTTAATGCATGTCACAAGTATGTGCTTGTCATGATTCGACCCATTGATCAAGGTAAGGGTTCTCGACCAGCATTGTCGCTGGCGTGCCGAGAGGATTCTGGTCGTTTGTCGGGACTGCTGGAGAAATACAGTGATCTGTTCGAGACTACCCAGGGTCGTCCGCCGAAACGTCCAGTCGAGCACGAAATTCAGCTTGTGTCCGATGCGACACTGCCCAATCTGAGTATGTATCGCAACTCAGTATTGGAGAATGAAGAGATCAAGAGACAACTTGGTGAGTTGCTGAACAATGGTGTCATTCAACCGAGTAGTTCACCTTGTGGATCTCCTGTGGTGTTAGTACCCAAGAAAGATGGGACTTGGCGTATGTGCATCGACTACCGAGCACTGAACAAGATCACCATCAAGAACCGGTACCCCCTTCCTCGTATTGATGACCTGCTAGACCAATTGAAGCATGCTGTTGTCTTCTCCAAATTGGATCTTAAGTCAGGATATCATCAAGTCATCATCCGAGAGGAGGATACATGGAAGACTACGTTCAAAACACGGCAAGGTCTGTTCGAATGGCTGGTCATGCCGTTTGGTCTCTGCAACGCCCTGGCAACTTTCATGCATCTTATGAATGACGTATTGGGACCGTTCATCGACGACTTTGTGATCGTGTATCTCGACGACATATTGGTTTATAGTCGTTCGTGGGATGAGCACCTCATTCATGTCGAAAAGGTGTTCGAACAGCTTTGGCAACATCGACTTCGCCTCAACCGTAAGAAGTGCGAGTTCGGTCAGCAAACTCTACTTTACCTCGGATTCATAATCGGCAACGGTACGTTGCAAATCGACCCAGACAAGGTCAAAGTGATTCGCGAATGGCCGCGACCGCGAACAGTTATGGATGTGCGTAGTTTTGTGGGAGCATGCCAATACCTTCGGAAGTTCATCCGACACTTCTCGATTGTGGCTTCTCCATTGCATGCATTAACCAGGATCGATCAGAAGTTCGAGTGGACAGGGAAACATGAGGACACGTTTCTCTTGCTGAAAAGGAAGATCAGCGAGGCGCCTGTGTTAGCTTTGCCGAATCTTCAGAAATCGTTCGAGCTGGAAACTGATGCCTCAGGTTATGCGATGGGCGCAGTGCTCATGCAAGAAGGTCGACCAGTGGCATATCACTCCGAGTTATTCTAGGGAGCTCAGAAGAACTACCCGACTTATGATAAGGAGTTATGCGCACTGCATCAGGCCTAAAACATTGGCGGTGTTATCTCTTGGGGAAAGAGACGGTTGTCCACACCGACCATCAACCATTGCAATATTTGCAAACTCAGTCCAAGCTACAGCAAGCTCGGCATATGAAGTGGATGTCGTATTTGCAGCAGTTTAATCTGGTGATTAAGTACAAGAAGGGCGTACACAACAAATTGGCGGATATGTTGTCGCGACCACCAGTTACAACCCTCTGTTTATCAGCGTTCATGCAGATCGAGCCATCATGTCATGATGACTATGTCACTATGTACAGTGAAGACCCTAATTTTCAAACAGCACTGACTGAGGTCAAAACAGGGAACCCTACAGAGTTCGTTCGTCGAGAAGGACTCTTGTACAAGGGCAATTTATTTTGCATACCTCGTGGAGCACCTCGAACTCAATGGATGCGAGAAGCACACACATCGAAGGTAGCTGGTCACTTTGGGGTTACAAAGACGTTGCAAAATCTTCACCGACATGTGTTCTGGCCGCGTATGCAGCAAGATGTGGCTAGGTTTGTTCGAGGCTGCGGTCTCTGCAGCATCTCGAAACTGGCAAACCGAAAATTAGGTTTGTACACTCCTTTGCCAGTTCCATCACGACCATGGGAGAGCATATCCATGGATTTCTTGGGAGGATTGCCTAAGACCCAACGTGGCAACGACTATCTATTTGTGGTCGTTGATCGGTTCTCCAAAATGATTGTTCTTATACCTTGTCGAAAGACTATCACGGGAGAAGAAGCAGCTCGGGTATTCTTTCAACACGTTTGGACACACTTCGGACTACCGACTTCTATTGTGTCTGATCGCGATACCCGGTTCCTTAGTCACTTTTGGCGATCGCTCTGGACGATGATGGACACCAAGCTAAAGAGGAGTACTGCTTTTCATCCGCAAACTGATGGTCAAACCGAAGTGGTTAATCGCATAGTCGTTTATCTCTTGAGAGGATATAACTTGAAGCACCCGAAGACCTGGGATGAAAGCATACCGTACCTACAGTTTGCTTTTAATCGAGCAGTGCATGGTTCGACTGGAAAGTCACCGTTTGAGGTCTGTTTAGGATTTCTACCACAGAGTCCATTTGACCTGGATTTTGTGATCCCTACCTCAGCACAGAACAGCAAGGAAGCATCTGATCAGGATCGAGCACAAAAGTTCCTGGAAGGTATTCAACGACTCCATCGTGAGGTTGAACAGAACTTGCTGAAAGCTCAACTCAAGTACAAGGCGCGACATGATCGGCACCGAGTTGATGCACAATTTCAAGAAGGTGATATGGTATGGTTACATTTGAGTAAGGAGAGACTTAAAGGTGAAGGTAAGAAACTCAAACCCATTCATTATGGTCCTTTTCGGATTTTGCGGAAAGTGGGTAATAATCCTTGTCAGCTTGAGTTACCTCCATACATGGATATTTACTCGGTTGTCAATGTTGAGCACCTCAAACTCTTTGAGCCCTCAATGTTGGATGATGAGCCAGATACCATAGTACCATCTGTTGAATACTTGGTCTATCAACGAGGCGAACCTTTACGTGAAGATGTGATTCTGGAGAGGAAGGTGACTACCACCTGCAGTGGCACAAAGGAGACTTTTCGAATCGGTCGGAAAGATCAACGAGCACGTGCGGCAAAGTGGTACACAAAAGAAGATGGACAAGCCCAATTTCCACATCTCCAATTTGATCGAGAGGTCGCAACAGGGGTTGGCTCCTTCTCAACAAGGGAGTCATGATCCGGGAGGATCTCCAAGTCCTGATCGCATACGGATACGCGACCAAGTCCTAATCGCATACGGATTCGCGACCAAGTCCTGATCGCATACGGCTTTGCGACCTTAACCGTGTTCAGAAAGGTTTCGCGACCATGGATTGGTTCGCGACCAGGAAAAGGAATTCGTTCCCTGTTCGAAATTGTAATCCTATATATATAACTAAGCTTATCTGTTTAGGATTAGTTAAGTTAGTTATATGAGTCTAATACGTTTAGGATTACTAAGTCTGATACATACTCATACGATTGGACTATAAATACCTTGTAATAGGTCTAGTTTAAATCATCGAAGAGTCATAGAACTTATTTGAGTTTTAGACACTTATAGTTCCTTCGACGTAGGCAAGTGTGCCTAACGTTCGACGTGTAAAGCCCTCTTTGAAATAAAGAGTTGTGCAATTATTTTGGGTTTCGGTATTTCTGAGTAAGATCCCGTTATTCCGCATATTAGAATCTGGGCGAGCCTAGTGCGAAAACCAAGACTAGGTCTCAAACGGATCATCAAGTCTTTTACACAGCTCAAGCAGGAGTTCTGCGCGAACTTCCAGGGGAACTATGTGCGCCCCCTAGACTCCTCGCAGCTGTACACTGTCCGGCAGAGGACTGGGGAAACCATCATAAGCTTCTTCAAGAGCTTTGCTCAGGTGAAGAGCAAAGTGGCTCACATCCCCGACTCTACGGTCATCGAAGCCTGCAAAAGCGGCATCCTCCCGGGGGAGCTCCACCGAAGGCTCTCCCGGAGCTGCCCCTCTTCCGCCGACGAGCTCTTCAACGTACTCGAAAAGTACGCTCGGGCGGAGGAAGACGACATCTGGAAGAAGACCCAGGGGGCTCCCGCTGTCGACGATTCGGACTCGGAGTCCTCAGCCGAACTTATGCAAAATTTGTAATGGTGAGACCTTCCAAGATGACCCTCCGGGAAGGTATGTAGAAAAATGGTAAATGGGAGCACAGGGAGATTTATACAGGTTCGGGCCCTCGATGGTGGGAGTAATAGCCCTACGTCCTGTTAGGATTTCACTATAATTAATAAAAGGTTACAAAACGGGGAAAAAACTCCTTCACAAACGAAAGGTTTTTCCTATATAAATGTAAGGAGTAAAGCCAGGGAGGCTTGTAAGAACTATCTAATTTGGGCCGTAGACTTGGCTGTTTTTAGTGGTTGAGATGCCTTGTGTTTCACTTGTATCATGAGTCCTGTTCTTCCAAATGGATCGGATGTCCCCCTTTCCTCGGACCTCTATGCCACCCTTTTATACTGGTCGAAAGGGTGCCATATGAAGAAACTGCATCAAACGGTTGGATGCGGTTTTTGGAGAACTGCTGTTAACTTCCACGGAGGTTATTAACACGTGTTAATCACGAATAACCGCATATATTAACCTCTGACGGTTGGTCTCCGACGTGGAGGAATCCTCGGGATGCTTGGAATATCCTGTTATATGGATAACCGAATGAACTCCAAGCACCTGGTCGAGAATGTTCTGACCGCGGAATGTGGGCTGACCGCACAACATCCTGGATATCCAGTTCGCGTATAGCATACGAACTTCTGACTGCGCAAAGCTGTCGGCCTGATCGCACGAAGCCCGCGACCTGATCGCGTAAAGCTTGCCACCTCATGGCGATGCCCCTCAGAATAGCTTGAGTTCGCATTGCCAGATACATGTCTGGTTCGAACCTGTCTTGAACCAAAAGTTTATTAGAAGTGACCCGGGTGACAATCCTCGTCAGCTAGCCCCCAAATTCGAAGAAAACAAAGAGACGTGTTTATTTCGAATTTTAAGACCATGCATTGGATTTTTAACTCGACTCTTCAATTTTTCCACTTAGTGGCGCACTAAGTGAAAAACGGTTGGTTTCCCAAGACGGGTTCTGACATTATGTGACGGGCAATGATAGCGCCGTAGAACTGTTTTTATCTCGAGGTAAAATTGTAAATGCTTTGACGAAACCCGAGGCGTCTGGAATTCAAACCGTCACCCTGGCGGCTATAAACACCAGGCTCCTGGATTTGTAAAACTTCACAATTTCTCCCCACGCCTAAGTCCTTTTCTTGTCATCCTGCCTTCTTCCTTTTCACATACTCCTCCTGATGGCAGATCACGACATCATCGAGATTGAGAGTGATGAAGAGGAAGTTGTTGAACAAGGGCCTCAAACGATTGAAGACCTGTCTCCCTTAAGGAAGAAACCCAAGGTTGACGAAGGATCTTCAAGTGGAACAAAGGTGAAGAATGTAGCAAGTCTCTTTCTTCCTTCAGTTCCTTTGACTCTCCCCGTTCATGCATCTCGGCAAGTTAGGCCTTTAACCTTGGAGAGGAATTCTTCTCAACTCTCTCCTTTTCCCTCCAATTCTCCCATCCTTTTGGGTGATCGATATTTTGGTCGGCAAGCAGTGACTATCCCTCGATCAGATGATTGCCATATTGGGTTGGCGAAGCAATCATTTGGTGGGAAGGTTGCACTTCCACCATCAGATGATCCTCTTCCCAAGATGGGTATATCAACGGGTTATGCACTGGGACAGGTAATAATTCTTCTCCCCTTTTGTTGATAATTATAGTTAGTACGACTAACTTTTGCAAAATGCAGGAGGTTGGAGGCTCCAGCGATCAGCTTTCTGCTGCTCCATCTCTTCCTTCCGGACAGACTCTTCTGGAGGAGAAGAATGCCCTGGAGAAGAAGACCGAGGAGATGGCCTCGAAGATTCTGCGTCTAGCAGAATGTCTTGATCGATCCCGGGAAAAGGCGCACCATTTCCGTCGAGAGAGGGATCACGCTCAGCAACAGCGAGAACTCTCTGACTTGATTAGGGACAAGAGTGCGTCTGTCATTAGGGACGATGTAGATAGACTTAGGGTAGTTGCTACTTCCCTGGGGGTTGCCAGTGTAGATCCTACTGACAACAACATGTCCCTTGGGGAACTTTGTAAACTTCTTTCGAAGCAAGTCGACGTTTTGATTGACTATATCCCTTTTGTATGTAAAGAATGTAAGAAATAAAAGTTTCTTATTTCTTATGAATATTCTGCACATCTTCTGTGCGAAAATATGGCCATAAACTTTATGTTCGCGACCACTCATACACAGGAAACTTTAGTTATGCGATCAGAATCATGCTTCCAAAAGCATCGCGACCTGCCCTAATACCGCGATCAGTTTTAGGGCCGCGGTCAGAACTGAATTGCGACCAGAGTTGGAACTCGGTCAGACTGTCACTCCAATTAGAATCAAAGTTTAGTCTAAAACATGGTTTCGATCAAACCATAACCCAATTAGAAATATACCAGTACGTCAAAAATTGAGTTGCAAAGCATTTCCATAAAAAATGTCTAAGGCATATAAAGGGAAAATGTCCTTCGAAAAGTTTTTGAAAAACTTCTCAGGTTTTAGCCCTTTTGGCTTCTGAAATAAAGAAGTCTTTTTATTTCAGATCCGGTACCCGGAATGCCTTATAGGGTCCACCGAATATAGTATCCATTATGGGAAATGAATAAAATATTCAATGGAACGTTTGAGTGGAATGTTACTCACAGAAGTGCGCTTCCTCGAGTCTATAAAAGGAGCAGGTAGCTTTCTGAGGAAGCTACTTAGCCAAGAAACCCTTAGAGTTTCCGCCGCACAAAACCCTCACTCTTCCTCAACCTTCATCCTCAAAAAGTCATCAGCTTTTCCTTCAATCTCTCCAGAAAAATGGCGTCTTGGAGCCGATCCACCCACTATTCTGAGGAGACCTTACTGGCATTGGAGAAGGACGAGATTCTTCCTTCGCGGCTGCTAATCAACTGGCGGCCCGCGGAGAAAGATCAAGAAATTCCAACCGTCCGAGAGGGCGAGTTGGTGGTTTTTGAGGAGTATCTGCGCTGCGGGTTCTGATTCCCCGAGAGTCGGTTTCTGAAGGATGTCCTTGGACATTATGGGTGGGAATTGATTAACCTCCACCCCAACGCAATGCTGATCCTTACGGTGTTCCAGCATCTCTGTGAGGCGTTCGTCGAAGTGTATCCCAGCGTGGATCTTTTCCGGCGATTCTACTTCTCGGCGTGGTCGAAGAGCACCAACGCCGCCGGATGCATCTACTTCTAGCTGAGGGATAAAAAGGAGTATCCCTCCCCACCCCTGCGAGACTCTGTGCACGGGTGGCACCAAAGGTGGTTTTACTGCTCTCCACCATCCGAGAGGAGCCTGTGGTTTGAAAACTCGCGACCAGAGAAGTCGAGCGAGTTGGATGCTCCCCCGGCGATGAATTTGGAGCTCTTGAAGCATGCCGAAGTGATCCTTCACTTGGTCGATCAAGGGTTGACAGCTCGAGATGTCATCCGAGACTTTCTGAAGAATCGGGTGAGTCCTCTGCGCGAAAGGGCTCATCCGGCATGGGAGATTAGGTCCATGGCGGACAGCACCTTGGACTACAATAAAGGTATTTATTTCTTTGGCGCTGAGCTTTGCCATTCTTGAATTGCACAAATTCTGACTCGAATTTGGGAATAGTCCTGCCTCCATCTGAAATTGAGAGGCGGACCAACTCCCTCCTTAGGGCCTACAATGCCGATGTAGAGGGCCTTAAGGGATCGCCTCGCCCACAGAGCCTGATTCACGCCGGCGACGACCTTAAACAGGAACGCCGAAAGGTACATTCTCTATCTGGCTTCCGTTTTTCAGGTCTTATGCATGTCCAGCGCTAAAAAATTCCATCAGAAATGTGAATCAGCTCCTAGGAAGGTTCGCCGAGACGACTTTCCCGAGTGAGAACGTCGGCTCTCTTGGGAAGCCAATGGTGAAGAACGTGAAGAAGGTCTCCCAAAGACCCAAGACAAAGAGTCCTGCCCCCAAGAAGGCCAGGCCAAATCCCGGGGAGGGATCTTCACGGAGCATTCCTCCTACCGCAAGAAAGACGGCGGTAAGATATCACATCCCTTCTGTTTTACCAGGCGCAGATTGGAATCACTTCTTCGTCGTACAGGGAGAGGGGAGCGAGGAGGAAGAGGATGATGTTCCTCTGGTTATTCGGAGGAGGAAGATCGCGGACCTCCCATCCGGCGATGCTCCAAGCTGCCCCGCAGAGACCACTGCTACCAAAGAGGTGGCCGTGGCAGACCCTGCAACCGCGGAAAATCTTGGGATCGCGGATGACCTCCCAGTTCCTGAAGCCCCCGAGGCTTCAGGGTTGATTGTCTCCGCTTCCCTAGTCGAAAGGACGACCTCGGTAAGGATTCCTTACGGTCATACTTTCTTTAATTCCTTCTGTATATTTTGACAAGTCAATGTTTATACAGGGAGAAGAGCTTCTCCCCGCGACTACCGCGAGTCCTAGGGAGGAAAATGCTCCACCTTTGCAGACAGAGGTGGAGATGGTTGAGCAAAGGCCGGCTGTGGCTGCTCCGGTGATCCAGGACCTGCCAAGGCCTTCAGATGCAGCCCCACCAGTCAGCTTGGTAGCCCAGGTAAAGACCTTGCTTTTTGTCTCTATCTTTTTCTTAGGAATATGCTCATAGCAGAACACATCCAGGGGGGAGATGCCTTGTTCATCAAGAAGAAAGCTAGAACCGACGACGGTTCTCCTTCTCAAGGGGGACCTTCCCAGAAATCCCAGGGGCGGATGGGATTTCATATAAGGTAAGAACCTTTAACTGGGCTATAATAAATGGTGATAAAAATTGCTCAAATTGTCTTCTTTGTCAGGCAAAGAAAGACGGCGTCCAGCCCTTCAACCGCCTCCGAAGGGGTTGAAGCCGTAGCTGGTACAAGAGCTTCCAACGAAGAACGCTCCACCCCTGTGGTCCAGGAAGTCGTCCAGACCGCAGGGGAAGGAATAAATGCAGGGACCCAGTCGCGACCGATGACTACTGGGGGTAGCGCCCAGCCGGCACTCCCACCGACTGTCCCTGTGGTAAGCACATCCGGGGCTCTGGCGAGGATCCCCGCTGGATTGGATGATGCTACCTTACAAAAATTTATGAAGGTATAATGAACCTCTACTCTCGTGCCTGAATTGTACTTAGGACACCTTTGATCCTCTTCCTTTGCATCACAGGGGTTATCCTGGCTAACAGGCCAGTCGCATGCTGTGATGGCCAGTATAGAAGCCATTCAGAAATAACGCGACAGCTTGCGCAGGTGAGGATCATTACCCTTTGGTTAGTATGGGTGCATTTTGGTTGTGACTGCCTTGATTTCGCTACAGAGAGGTTACATTTTTGAAGAAAGAAGTGGCCAAACTGAGGCTCAATTCAGTCTCGATGTTTAAGAAACAAGAGATCGAAATCAAGAAACTTCGGTCAGAAAATGCTGGTAAGCCGATTCCTGATTAAGAAGACTTGAATCCATAACATGCAAATAATCTCCTCTCTTTGTACAGCGCAAGCAGGTCGAATTACACAGCTTAGTCGGGACAAGGGGCTTCTTGAATCCTCGATTCACCACACCGATTGGTCCATCAAAGAGCTGAGCCTCCTGGTCATCAAAAAACTGAAGGCCGTGGCTAATCTTCTGAAGACCGATGTGGTAGAATTGAAGAAAGACAACCTCAGCGTAAGCGACTGGACATCGCTGCTCACTGCCCAGGCAGAATCACTGCTTGAGTATCTCCCTGGAGATATACGGCGACGCGAAGAGGCGGTCAGAACCAGGGTTCGATCAGCCGCAGCAGCCGTACTCAGCCGGATTCGACTTCACCATGGCCCAGATGCAGATCTGAGCGCGCTGGTGGGTCCGGTTGAGGTCGAGAGTGACGAGCTGCTCGATGCCGTCATGGAGGAGGTCAAACCCTTCGTAGACAGGCTCCTGACTGAGCTGGGGATCGAATGATCCTTATTTTTGTATCCAAACAATTGTGTATAATGCAATGTATGTAAAAAACCATTTTTGACAGAAAGTACATATTTTGCAATTTTATATTATGAGTTTCATACTATAAGCACATCCCCCCTAGCCCCCGCCTCTGCTTATGAATACTGAAGCCTTAGTGTTATAAGCAGAGGAGAAAACATAAGCGTAACAACCAGGGGTGTGCGTTTTAAACCAACGATCAGGATCAATGTAACGTCTAACCTTACTGCAAACTGGTAGCCACTCAGGTGACCAAGGACTTGCCAGATAGCCCCGTATGCACTGAGAAACTGCTTATTTAGGAGTGACTTATCTGGAAGTGGTCATGAGATCGACCAGCAAATCCGATTAAATTGTTGTAATGATCTGACCGCCGGCGGTCAGCCCCCAGGTCGAATGCATATGATATGGGCTTAAAGAGAAAAACTCATTGTATGAAAGCAAAACATATTTTATTTTATGAAAAGATGCTAATTGAACAGGAAAAAAGGGATTGGAATACTTACACGTAAAACTTGCGAAGTTGATTGATATTCCAAGTATTGGACAAAATCCAACCATCCTCCATAGCTAACAGCGCCGATCCTATTTGCGGCACTGAGACAACAGTATAAGGACCTTCCCATTTTGGGGAGAATTTGTTGCGATTAGACTGGTCTTGAATTTTTCGTAAAACCAAGTCGCCCACGTTGAGATCACGTGGTCGCACCTTTTTACTGTGATACCTGCGTAAAGCCTGCAAGTATGCCGCGGATTTAATCAGGGTGCGATCACGCCGTTCTTCTAAGAGGACGAGATCTTGCGCCCGTTGTTCGGACTGACTAACCTATTCGAATTGATCTGTCCGAACAGAACCAATACATACTTCCATAGGCAATACAGCCTCGGCCCCATAGACCAAATGGAAGGGCGTCTCACCGGTGGCTCGACTAGAAGTAGTCCGTAATGCCCATAGAACGGTATAGAGCTCATCTGCCCAAGCCCCCGAGCGGGTCTTAAGGCGATCAAAGACGCGCTTTTTAATGCCTTGCAGTATTTGCCCATTGGCTCGTCCTACGGCACCATTGCTTTGTGGATGTGCCACAGAAGCAAAGCACACCTTGGTCCCAACCTGATCGCAGTAGTCCAGGAAAAGACCGCTGGCGAACTGAGAACCATTGTCTGTGATGAGACGGTTTGGAACACCAAATCGTGCCACAATGTTCTTATGGAAAAACTTTTGTGCCGCTGATGCGGTAATATTTCGTACTGGTTCGGCCTCAATCCACTTTGTAAATGTGTCAATGGCTACGAACAGAAACTTGTACCCATTGACCGCTTGTGGCATAGGACAGACGATATCCATCCCCCAGACCGCGAATGGCCATGCGAGAGGAATGGTTTGCAACGCATAGGCAGGTTGATGAACTTGTCTTGCGTGGAACTGACACTTGGGACACGTCTTGACCATAGGTTTGGCATCATCAAGTGCCGAAGGCCAGTAGAATCCTTGTCAAAAGCCTTTCCGACCAGTGTCCGATATGACGCGTGCGCACCGCATACACCGTCATGTATTTCTTTCAAGAGGGATTTTCCTTCCTCCTGAGATATACAACGCATGAATACTCCTTGAGTACCCTTTCTGTATAGAATCACATCTATGAGTTTGTACAGACGCGCTTTTCGAATTAACCGATCACTTTTGGTTTCATCCTCGGGTAGGGTCCCATGTTCAAGATAGACCCTCAATGGATGAGTCGGGTAGGGTCCGAGGTTGGTAACGAAGGCTATTACCGGATCATCCTCGACCGAAGTCATGATCGAAGGACGGTCCAAGTGTTCAATGAACACTCCTGCCGGAGCGGATGAGCGTGAGGACCCAATTTTGGATAATTGGTCTGCGAGAATATTGTCCTTTCGCGGGATGTATTGGACTTCGAAATGACTGAAGTGTTTTTCCAATCTCCTCACTTCCCCCAGGTAATGAGCCATTGTCTCATCGGAGGTGCTGTACTCCTTGTTTACCTGGTTTACGACCAGTTGTGAGTCTCCCCTCACCACTAATCAACGGACTCCGAGGAATTTTGCTGCCCGGAGCCCTGCAAGAAGACCTTCATACTCTGCTGCATTGTTAGTCGCAACAAAGTGTAGTTGAATGACATACTTAAGCTGTTCGCCCTGGGGCGTAACTAAGACTACTCCAGCCCCCGAGTGTTGAAAACTACGGGAGCCGTCAAAGTACATTGTCCAGTAATCGGGGCACTCCAGTTCCTCTGCCAACTGCACGGGTGGCTCAGGGTTGGTCCATTCGACCACAAAGTCGGCCAAAACCATTCGACCACAAAGTCGGCCAAAACCTGAGACTTAACCGCCGTGCGGGGCGTGAAATGGATCTAAAAGGCACCGAGTTCGACCGCCCATTTGGCGATTCGACCAGATTTCTTTGGGTTTCGGACAATATCCCCCAAAGGAAAAGAGGAGGGTACTGTGATCTTGTGCGCTTGAAAGTAATGTCGTAGCTTACGGGAATCCATCAGTAGCGCGTAAAGTATCTTCTGGACCTCAGAGTAGCGCTCCTTAGGACCATGAAGTACCTCGCTCACATAGTAGACGGGTCTATGTATTCCTACCCTATCTGCGATCAGAACGGCGCTGACCGCGTGCGGTGTGGCCGCCAGGTAAAGAAGCAGTGGTTCTCCTTTGTCGGGAGACACTAATACTGGCGGACAGGATAGATATGTTTTTACCTCCTGAAATGCTTTTTCGGCCTCATCTGACCATGTAAAATTATGATGCTTCCGCAAGGCTTTGAAGAAAGGCAATCCCCTTTCGCCTAGTCGTGATATAAAACGACTTAAAGCCGCCATGCAACCAGCCAGGCGTTGAACATCCTTCATGGTTGAGGGCGATCTCATTTGTTCAATAGCCCTGATTTTCTCAGGATTAACTTCAATGCCCCTGGAACACACAAGAAAACCAAGGAGTTTTCCTGAAGAAACCCCGAAAGAACATTTCTCCGGGTTTAATTTTATTCCAAACCGATTCAAATTACAGAAGGCTTCAGCGAGATCGTCCAAATGAGACAATCTCTTGGTACTTTTTACAACCAAATCGTCTACATATGCATCGAGATTACGCCCTATCTGGGAAAGAAAGGTCTTTTGCATCAAGCGCTGGTACGTGGAACCTGCGTTCTTGAGACCGAACGGCATTCTGACGTAGCAGTATGTGCCGAACGGGGTGATGAAGGCAGTCTTCTCTTCATCGTCTTCTGCCATGCTAATTTGATGATATCCTGAGTAAGCGTCCAGAAAACTCATCAGTTCGCAACCCACAGTCGAGTCGACCAGCTGGTCGATGCGGGGAGGGGAAAGTCATCCTTCGGGCAGGCAGCGTTGAGGCTAGTGTAGTCGACGCACATGCGCCACTTGCCATTTGACTTGCGGACCATGACCGAATTGGTGAGCCATTCTGGGTGATCCACTTCACTGATAAACCCGGGCTGTAGGAGTTTTTCCAACTCCTCTCGGATGGCTTCCTGTCGGTCAGCAGCAAAACGCTTGAGCTTTTGCTTTATTGGTCGTTCTCCAGGTCGAATTGCTAACCTGTGCTCAATTACTTTCCTTGGGACACCGGGCATGTCGGACGGTTTCCACGCAAACACGTCTGCGTTAGCCCGGAGGAAAGCAACGAGGTCGAATTCCTATTTGTCATCCAAAGCTGATCCGACCCGAACTGTCTTTGATGGATCATCTGGGTACAAAGGAACCAATTTGAGCTTTTCATCTGGTCGAGGAGCAGCCTTGATCGCGTCGGTGGTAACAGTGGCGACCTGAGCGTCCCGGAGGGGAAGTTGATCGACCATCTCCAAAGATAGCCGGTCGCACGTGAGTGCCACGTTGCGACTGCCTCGGACCGAGATGACACCTTTGGGGCCAGGCAATTTCCCGCACTGATAAGTATAGTGCGTTGCCATCATGAATTAGCAAGAGTCGGCCTGCCAAAGATTGCATTATAAGCTGAGTCACAATCGATTACATCAAAAGTAACCAATTCTGTCCGGAAGTTGTCTGGTTCTCCCAGAGTGACCGGGAGGACCACTTGTCCCAATGGCATCATGGAGGGGCCTGGGATTATCCCATAAATTGGATGGATTATGGGCTTAATCTTCGAACGAGGAATTTGCATCTCGTCGAGTGCCTTGACCAACAAAATGTCAAGGGTGCTTCCTCCGTCGATCAGGACCCTTTCAACTCTCGCGTTACTGATGATCGGGGTAATGACCAGAGGGAGTCTCAAGGGTCGTGTTAACCCCGCCGGACAATCAGCACGATAAAATGTTAAAGGTGTATCCGACCAACGGGGGTACTGAGGTTTGCCAAGGGATGTCTCCGTTTGGTTAACCTCTCGGTAAAAGGTCTTAAACTGCCTTTTGGAAACGAAAGAAGAAGAACCTCCAAAAATAACATTAACATGATTTTGAGGTACCTGGTAAGACATTTCTTCATCTCCCTCGGTGTCCCTAAGTCTGCACGCATGTTCTTTAGGTGGTAAGGTTGGCATTGGCCCAACTCCCTGGTAGAAGTCATCCAGTTGCTTCAACCAACTCCTGCAGTTCTTGAGATCGTGGCTTGCGGAGTTGTGGAGTGGACACCACCTCTTGCCTTCCTGCGGATTAGTTGACTTTTCTGGCTGGTCGACATTTTGACCACCAGAGGTAGTTTTATTTTTGAATGAAGACTTATTACCTTTGGTCGAAGGTGGCTTCTCTGCGACTGCGACCTCGCGGTACTGTCCAGAGCGGTTCCTCTTCGACTTCTTTGACTTCCCACCCGATGAAGACTCCGGCTTCTTACTTGAATCTTCTTTCCCGGCGTCCTTGAAGCCTGGTTGGGGTGGTAGGTCCCCCTTGTCGACCATTCGGTTCCATTCGACCGCTTCGGCTGCATCGGAATATCGATCGGCCATGTCGAACAGATCGGCCACTGATCGAGGAGGGTGGATAAGCAAGTCCTCAGTGAATCTCCGGTATCGAACGGCATGCTTAAATGCCCTGATTACGGAGCCATCAGATATGTTCGGGATGGTATTCCTCACCCCGACAAACCTCTTGACAAACTGCCGAAGTGTTTCGGTTGAAGTTTGCCGCAGCCGATTCAGGTCGTCCTCCTTACCCGGCTTTTGGTAACAATTTTGAAAATTGTTGAGGATGGCATCGCATAGCATTTCCCAATTGTAGATGGAACCCTCGGGCTGATTAAACAGCCAGGTTCTAGCCGGTCCTGCGAGGACTGTAGGCAGGTAGTTGGCCATGACTTTGTCATCGCCTCCTGCCGCTTGGATGGCAGTAATATAAATTTGAAGGGACTCGGATGGGTTCTGAGTTCCGTCAAACCTCTCAATGGCCCCTGGTCGAAACTTATCGGGCCAAGCGACTGCTCACAGGCCAGGCGAAAAAGCTTTACAACCAACGTAAGGACCGTGAATCACCCTGTGACTGTCGGTTGGGTCTCGGGCGACCTCACGCAATGGCGAGGTTACTCGTGGTCCCAAACGAGAGTGAACAGGAACTCAATCCCTGCTACGGGAATCCTACATTCGCCGGTATTTGTCCTGTCGGGATGGTACGGGCAGCGGGTAACTCCGTCGGCCGGAACCAGAATGAGGACCCTCTCGCTCGCGGGAATGTGTTATCGAGCGGGAGGAGGCCGTTGGGGTCGCCTCGGACGCGACCTCATCCAGTCTCTCCGCCAGGATCCTAAAAAAGGCCGGTTTTTGCGCATCCGTGACTGTAGGAGGAAAGTTACGCATGACTTCCGCGATGGATCGCAATCGACCATGGGTATTTCTCCTAGGGGCACGAGGTGTTATTGTTTCTTCGTCCACCGGGAAATGCTCCGGTGGCAAAGAAGGGGTCTGGTCACGTCTTCAACCATGCGACCGTCGAGAAGAACTCGTAGCAGCATCGTAACGAGCCTGCACATCTTGAAGAGCCTCTAGGGTAGTTCTGCGCAATTCGTTGTTTTGTTGCTCGAGATCTTGATCCTCCTTCTGTTTGCGATCTTGTTCTTCCCTGGCAGCCTGTTGATCGGGAGTTTCTTCCGACAGCGCAGCAAACTGCCTAGGGAGAGAGGTTGCCGATGGGGAAAACATCTCAATTTTTTCCGAGTCGGACTCGAAATCAAAGAGACGGTGAAGGTTATCAGGGTCGAACCTTCCTAGGCTAATTTCCGGGTCATCATCATATTTTCCCTCAGCGGGGTCGTATGACGGGCCGGATTCATCGCCTAGCACATTAAGAACCTCCGTGGGTTCTGACCTTGCGCCAGTTGCTCCCTGGTCGATTGACATGACCTGGAGAGATGATTCAACCTGTGGAAGATTCTGGCCTTCGACCTCCTCCATCGGGACAGGATCTCTTGGAGAAGCCATTGGGATATGGGCATAATCCTCGAGATCGAAATCGTTCTCGGAATCATATGCTCCAGCCATGTTTCAGCGAACCTCCGAATTTCAGTTAGGACGCCTTGAGAAAGGCCCCACGGTGGGCGCCAGCTGTCGACGATTCGGACTCGGAGTCCTCAGCCAAACTTATGCAAAATTTGTAATGGTGAGACCTTCCAAGATGACCCTCCGGGAAGGTATGTAGAAAAATGGTAAATGGGAGCACAGAGAGATTTATACAGGTTCGGGCCCTCGATGGTGGGAGTAATAGCCCTACGTCCTGTTAGGATTTCACTATAATTAATAAAAGGTTACAAAACGGGGAAAAAACCCCTTCACAAACGAAAGGTTTTTCCTATATAAATGTACGGAGTAAAGCCAGGGAGGCTTGTAAGAACTATCTAATTTGGGCCGTAGACTTGGTTGTTTTTAGTGGTCGAGATGCCTTGTGTTTCACTTGTATCAGGAGTCCTGTTCTTCCAAATGGATCGGATGTCCCCCTTTCCTCGGACCTCTATGCCACCCTTTTATACTGGTCGAAAGGGTGCCATATGAAGAAACTGCATCAAACGGTTGGATGCGGTTTTTGGAGAACTGCTGTTAACTTCCACGGAGGTTATTAACACGTGTTAATCACGAATAACCGCATATATTAACCTCTGACGGTTGGTCTTCAACGTGGAGGAATCCTCGGGATGCTTGGAATATCCTGTTATATGGATAACCGAATGAACTCAAAGCACCCTGGTCGAGAATGTTCTCACCGCGGAATGTGGGCTGACCGCGCAACATCCCGGATATCCAGTTCACGTATAGCATACGAACTTCTGACTGCGCAAAGCTGTCGGCCTGATCGCACGAAGCCCGCGACCTGATCGCGTAAAGCTTGCGACCTCATGCGATGCCCCTCAGAATAGCTTGAGTTCGCATTGCCAGATACATGTCTGGTTCGAACCTGTCTTGAACCAAAAGTTTATTAGAAGTGACCCGGGTGACAATCCTCGTCACCCGCCCCCGTCGACCGGGGGGCCAGGGATCCCCTCAAGCGCCCTAGGCAGGGGGGGCGTAACGAGCCACGGCCTCGGGACACCTTTGTCCTCGAGGGCGGAGGCGGCTCGCGCGACCCCCCGAGGGGCAACCGCCCCTTCCCCAAGCCGAAAGGCTATGGGGGAGGACAGTCTTCGCGCGGCCGGGAAGGCCCCGCTGGGAGAAGGCGGGAAGGACCGTGGTGCAGCTTCCACGGGTCCAGTACCCACGCTACCCGAGACTGCAGCCAGCTATTGCAGCACTTCGCGGCGTTCCTCGACCAGCGCGGGTAGGCACTAGTACAGAAATGCAGTCTACTAACCACTATCTTCTATCGGTTATTAGCAATTTAGTTGAAAACCGATAGAAAATGTGCCTCGCGGTCATAAAAGGGCGACGGGTGTATGTTTCCTATCGGTTTATAAGAAACTTACCGATAGAATAAATAGTATGATTTACTCTAGCGGTGACGAACATATTTGCCGTTAGAAGAGATGCATAAGTACTGACGGGAGAATGTTGTGCGCCGATAGGACTGGTCGACTTCTACAACTAGACTTATTCTATCGGTATTGTATGAATATACCGACAGAGTATATAAAAAATTCCTATCGGCAATATGTAGTGCGCCGATAGAATCGTTGGCCTTCTACAAATATTTTTATTCTATCGGTAATGGATTCTTTTACCGTTAGAATATATAGAAAATTGCTTAGAACTGTTCGTCTTCAAATAATTTTATTCTATCGGTAATGAATATTTATACCGGTAGAATATTGCAAAAAATATCTTAGAACTGTTGGCCTTCTACAACTAATAATATTCTATCGGCAATGTACATACACACCGATAGAGTATGTACAAAAATTCCTATCGGTAATATTTATTGTGCCGATAGAACCATTCGCCTTCTACAGATGTTTTTATTACTAACGGTATTCTGTTTTCGTAGCGATAGAAAATATATATTTGTATAAATACACGGCTATGTCTCTTTCATTCTCACAGTTCATCTGGGGCTCGTAGTCCTAACCCGTAAGCTCCATGGACGGCCGGCGCACCTCTACAGGGGACCGCTGCACCTCCGCACCTCCATCGACGCCCTCTAGACGTCAGCATCCCAAGGAAGGTACATAAAATTTCTGCAATATTGTTAGTTATTCTAATCCGATTATGGCAATAATTCTGCTTTTTTGTATCCTTCATTTTGATGTGTCTTCTTTTCAATATGATTATGATCTATTCAGGTCCTTGGATGATGCTCATGAGGGGCAACGTATTTCACGGTTCTTCATCGCAGTACGCTGCCTACGTTGGCTTGTTGGCGAAAGAAATGGTGAAGATCACCGTCGAGAGCTGGAAGGACGTGAAGGGCGAGATCTTGGTTGGCTCGGTCGAGAAGATGCTTAAGCCCGGCGTGTTTCTCAAATCAGGACCTATAGAAAGCATCTTACATTTTTTTGTATGCACCAGCTTGTGGCCAGATGCTTACCTTCTTGGAGAAGAAGAATTGTTGTTATTTGCACAGCCATTCTACACCATCACTACACAGAACAACATCTTGGAAGGTAGGTTCTTTTTGTTAATGGAGTTGAGTTGAGTTGAGTTGAGTTGATCGAGTTTGAGTCCAAGGAAATCACCAATACGTACAAATGTATGTCGACGGCAGTTCCAGCTCCTCGGGCGTCTTCGAACTGAACTCCTATGATTAAGTCCAATGTGGTTCAGACATTTGCTGTTTTGGATGAATGGATTTGTGATGTATCAGGTCTAACTTGTAGTCGGTAGTTGCATTGTGGCAACCTGCAAAGGTTCTCTTTTATGTATAATGTATGGGCCACTGGGTCCTCGTCGTGATCTGTTGTTAATTTCAGACGTGGCTTTTCTAATATACATCGAATGTGTGAATTGTTGTATTTGTATATTGTTGTATATTTGTGTATCATGTATTGCTAATTGGGACATGAACTTGAATGTGCAGGGAGTATTTGTGTATTTAATTGTATTGGTAGGTAGGTGTGTATTTGTACTGCTGTTTCAGACATGCACTTGAATTTGTGAACTGGCATGTGTATGTTTGTACCTGAATTTGTGAACTGACATGTGTAATTTCTTTGGCAAGATGAAGTCCCAAGTACCTAAGAAAAGTATTTTTGTGTCTCCTAGTTAATCCACAAATTAGCATTTCTTGAAATATATTGTTTTATCTTCTAGTTAAGATCCGTTTGATGTAAGATCTGTTTGATGTTACATTGATATGATTCCTTGAATGTGAGAAATGGCATGTGCATGTTTGTCCCAGTTTGGTACCAGTACCTTCTCTAACGGTAAGTACACATATTTACCGATAGGAAAACACATATATTTGCTCAGTTATGCATATTCTAACGGTAAATACACATATTTACCGATAGAAAAACTCTTGCTCGTTGTCATGAATCATCTAACGGTTTGTACACATATCTACCGATAGAAAAACTCATGTGCGTGCTGTGTCATGCATGATCTAACGGTCAATACACATATTTACCGAAAGAAGAAGTCTTGTACTTGCTCGGTAATGCACATTCTCTAACGGTATGTGTGTGTTTTTACCGATAGAATATGTGAGCGGCAAATTACCTAAGTTAGTCTAACGGTTATTTCATGTATTTACCGTTAGAAAAATGTCCATTATAAGGAAAACCCCACTCGTGCATTGCTGTGCTGCTCTTTAATTTGCTCTGTTGCACTCTGTGTCCCTCTGTTTGTGACGAAAGTTCCAGCTACACTGCTAGGGTGATCAGCGCAGGCTGGAGGGAAGTTGATTGCGCCCCTCTCTTTAAGGTACGCTTAATCGTCGACACTTATCTCTCTCTCCCTCTAGATCTCCCTTCCTCTCTACTTGCAAGCTAGCTGTATTGTGTAGTTCCAAATTTGTAGCTCTAAGCTTGGGAGCTTGGTAGCTGGAAATGCGTCATGTTTTAGGAGCTAACTAGCTTGTATTGTGTAGTTAGCTAGGTTAATTAGTGTTAATTTTGTCAGGCTAGGGTTCAACACATGTATCTGTTGTAAGAGGCTGTACATGTACATATACATAACTTAATCGGGCAGGTTTCATGCATGGCTTACTCGTTAAATTTTGTTAATTGTAGATGGACAGGAAATATTGGATGTATGGAATAAAACGTACTACTCTTGAATATTTGGATGGTGTGAATGAGTTTGTTAAATTTGCTGAGCAACAAAAGGAGAGGAAGGAAGAGAAAAATATGCTCTGTCCTTGTACAGATTGTATGAACTTGAAGAGGTTTAGCAACTCTGATCAAATTAAGAGTCATTTGATTCATCGTGGTTTTAACGCGCGATACACCCGTTGGATATGGCATGGCGAAGATCTTGAGGAAACAAGCACCACTACTACCAATCAGCACGACTGGGATGTGGATTGCAATAATATCGATGATCATCCCAATTTTGGTAATGTTCATTCCGATGTGCATGTAGATGATGATGATGACAATCTAGATGAGATGTTACGTGATGTAGAGGAAGATTACAATGAAAATGACTTCTGTGAATTTGAGAAACTGATTGCTGACTCTGAGAAGCCTCTGTTCCCTGGATGTGCAACATTTACAAAACTGTCTTCTGTGCTGAGATTATATAACTTGAAGGCATGAAACGGTTGGAGTGATAAGAGTTTCACGGCACTATTAGATCTTCTAGCGGACATGCTTCCAGAGGGAAATGAGTTGCTAAGATCTACTTACCAAGCCAAAAAACTGTTGTGTCCGTTGGGAATGGAAATCGAAAGAATACACGCATGCCCAAATGTTGTGTGTTGTACCGTAACGAGTACTCCAGTTTGCATGTTTGTCCAAGATGCGGTGCATCGAGGTATACGCATAGGGACCGGATTGACAGTGAACGTCACGAGGTAAGGAAAGGACCCCCGGCAAAAACTGTGTGGTACTTGCCTGTGATACCTAGATTGAAGTGGCTGTTTGCAAATCCGAAAGTCACGAAGCACTTGCGTTGGCATGCTGAAGCCCGGAAACAAGACGGAAAACTGAGACACCCAGCTGATTCTATTCAATGGAGAAACATCAACAAAACATTTGCTGAGTTCGGCGTCGAACTTAGGAATGTAAGGTTCGGGCTGAGTACAGATGGTATGAACCCACATGGTAATATGAGCTGCCGGCACAACACTTGGCCGGTTCTTTTATGCATCTACAATCTTCCTCCTTGGTTATGCATGAAGCGCAAGTACATTATGATGGCGTTACTAATCTCAGGACCCAGACAACCCGGAAATGATATTGACGTGTTTCTAGCGCCTTTAATCGAGGACTTACAGAAATTGTGGAGCGAGGGTGTGCAGGTGTGGGATGCATACAAGAAAGAGAATTTCATCTTGCGGGCCCTGATATTTTGCACCATAAATGATTTTCCAGCCTACGGCAATTTGTCGGGGTATAGTACAAAAGGAGCCAAGGCTTGCCCTATTTGCCTAGATGAAACTGAGAGCATGTGGCTGCGAAACTGCCGGAAAACAGTGTACATCGGTCACCGCAGGTTTTTTCCGGTGCATCACACGTACCGTAAGAAGAGGAAATCATTTAACGGGAAGCCTGAGAAGGGATCAGCTCCAGTGTTTCTGACCGGTAAGGAGATTTACTCGCGCGTGAACGACATCAAAGTTGAGTTCGGTAAGCATTCTAAACCTCGAGAAAAAAATATTTGGAAGAAGAGATCGATTCTCTGGGATCTACCGTACTGGGAGCACTTACAAGTTCGACATTGCATTGACGTCATGCATGTAGAGAAAAATGTCTGTGACAGTTTGATTGGTTTGTTGTTGAACATTCCGGGAAAGACAAAGGATGGTGTGAAAGCTCGTCGTGACATGTGGAAATGGGGATAAGGACTGAGCTTGCACCTTTAGAGAATGGAAAGCGTACATACCTCCCCCCGGCCTGCTATACGTTGTCCAAGAGCGAAAAAACAGAACTCTGTCAGTGCCTGCACGGTGTTAAAGTTCCATGTGGGTACTCCGCGAACTTGAAAAAACTTGTGTCTATGAAGGACCTAAGACTGGTTGGCATGAAGTCCCACGACTGTCATGTCTTGATGTCACAGATGCTTCCCATTGCTATCAGAGGCATTCTCCCAGTTAAAGTCAGAGAGACAATCACAAACCTATGTTATTTCTTCAACGCAATATCTTGCAAGGTAAGTACGTGCACTCATACTATAAGTTCATTACCTCCATTTGTGGAGCTTAATTAGAAGATTTTTCTGATATGAATATTTGGCGCAACTGTGTCCTCGTAGGTAATTGATCCCGATGGACTGGACGCTTTGCAACGCGACGTGGTTACAACTCTTTGTCAGCTCGAGATGTATTTCCCTCCATCCTTTTTTGATGTTATGGTCCATCTGATTGTTCACCTTATCAGAGAAATTAAGTTTTGTGGACCCGTGTGCCTGCGCTACATGTATCCATTTGGGAGATTTATGGGTGTATTGAAGGGATACGTAAGGACTCGTCGTCGACCCGAGGGGAGTATCATGGAAGGTTATGCCGCCGAGGAAGTGATTGAATTTTGCACAGATTATATGGCCGGGGTTGACCCAATTGGCGTTCCTAGGTCCCGACACGAGGGTAGGCTTCAGGGAATCGGAACGATTGGATTCAAAGCTATCGTCCCCGCTCGTGATGTGTACGCAAAATCACATTTTTGGGTCTTACAACACATGACGGAGGTCGAGCCATACATACACGAGCACAAGGTAATGTTACGGTCACAGAATCCTTCGAAGTCAGACGTTTGGGTCAGCAGAGAACATAACAGGAAATTTGCTGAGTGGACCCAAGAAAGAGTCACGCGAGCTGCCGAGGGCTCCGTAAGTGAAACTGTGACATGGTTGGCTAGAGGCCCAAGATTCACTGTAGGGACTTGGCAGGGGTACGACATCAATGGGTATTCATTTTACACAAGAGCTCAAGACGCCAAGAGTAGCACGCAATGTAGCGGAGTGACACTGTTTGCTATTTCCGAGGATGCCAGGTCAGTAAGGGCGCTGAACTCATATTACGGTGCTATTGACGAAATATGGGAGCTCGATTACGGATTACTTAAGATTCCCCTGTTTTGATGCCAATGGGTCGAAATCCCTCGAGGTGTTCAAGTTGACAGTTACGGGTTTACTCTCGTCGATCTTGGTAGAGTCGGACACCAAGACGATCCATTCATACTTGCAAAGCAAGCCACACAGGTATTCTACATCGTTGACCCGGCCAATCCAAACTTGCATGTTGTCCTCCACAGCAAGAGACGTATTGTTGGGGTCGAAGATGTTGTCGACGAAGAGGAGTATAACCAATTCGATGAAATACCTCCATTTTTAGAGGACATTCAATCTATCCGTACTGAAGATATCGACGAAACAACGTATCTGCGAGATGACCACGAAGAAGGATTATGGGTTGAGAACCATTGATGATTAATTTCTATTCCAGGGATAAATGCCAAGCAAACAGCCCACAAGTTCTGCAGCAAGGTGAGGAACTTATCATTAATACATCAGGCAGTACATTTTTCTTTAGAACTTAATGATAAGCTAGTTCACAGCATTAATACATCTCAATTTTACTCCACAGCATGAGTTCTAACATGTACAGTACCTTTATCCTGTAAATACTTAATTCTTCCCTTCAAATAGCACTTGCAAAAATCTCATCGCAGTCTCTTGCTTCTTCAAATTAAGTTATGCAAAAATCCCTTTTTTCTGACGGTATTTTGTTATTTATACCGATAGAAACGTTTTCATGTGTCTCAGGCACTTCTCTCAGGCACTTCAAAACATTTTCTATCGGTATTGTTCTATTTTACCGTTAGAATAAATTCTTTAGTCACACGGTATTTGTTGTCTGACGGTTTTTTCCTGTTTTTGCCGATAGAAGAATACTCTGCCGCTTTGAATTCTCAACCGTGTCGCCATGCGTCGCCTTGGAAACTCTATAAGTACCTCGCCATGCGTCGCGGTATTTTGTTGTTTTTCTAATTCTCGAACGGTTCGACTCCTCATCTTCTCTTTCACAATGGCAACCTCCATCGGATCGTCAGCCACGCCGTCCCCGGTAAGAACTCTAAATCTCCTCGGTTTACCCCTGTATTGTTAATCCATGTTCAGTTCATTCTTGACCTGTTGATTTGCACAGGGAATGGTAGCCGTGGAAGACACTGCCAAAGTGAAGGCCGACCTGAGGGCCCTCTAGGAGGAGCACAAGCTCCTTACAGACAAGCACACTCAGCTACGGCTTGACCTTGACGATCTCTTCCAGCGCATTAAGCGCATGAAGACGGATGGTGACAATGCTAGGGCGAGGACGAGGCGTCTTCACGAGGAGAAGAAAGCCGCGGATATAACCATCGCTGGCTGCGGTTTGACTATGAAGGATACCATAGCGAAGCTGAGGGACGTCGCAGGCCTTCTCGATGCGGTAATAGTTGATCCTAGGGACAACTTGTCGCTAGAGGAGTCCTGCGTCCTGGCTGCAAGTCTAACTGACTCTATTCTACATGCAGCCAGGGCTAAGACCACCCCTTGTCCTAGCATTTTGGGTTTTATTTTGTTTTGTAAGTGATAAAACAACAATGAATGAACAATTTCTTTTTATGTCAATTTTCCAATTTTCCGGCTATCTTCCCTCTTTCTTTATCATTCCGCAGCTTTCAACCACGGTCTATTTGATGTTAAATTGTGTGTACCTTTTCATTCCTCTGATGGTATTTTGTTGTTTTTACCGATAGAAAAAGGGCACCCAATACTATAATCTCAAGCACTTAATTAAAAAATTTTTCTGGGGAAAATTGGTCTCACGGGATTTTATTGTTTATACCGATAGAAAAAAGCATCCACTACTTCAAATATTTTTCCGGGAAATTTACTTTTTCTATCGGTACTATTTTTTTGTACCGATAGAAACGGACATAATTCTATCGGTATCAATTTGTTGTACAGATAGAAAATTTCCTCCACTGCTTTATTACTCGTACACGGCCCTTGGGTTTCCCTCCACTCGAACAGTTCCACCTTAGAGCACTGCGTCTCTTCGAGAGCGAAGAAAACCATAACCTCCGCCGTGACCACTCACTTCCTCTCTCCCACACGACGATCGCTGGCTGGACACTGGTTCGCCACTGCCACCGGTTCTTATTTTCGTCCTTCACCGGCCGCCGCTGTATTCTACACCGCCTCTCCATCACCAGAACTGATCGCCGCCGTAAATACCCTAATTCGTCATTCTATTTCCAGCATCTTCCTTATTTGATCCTAGTGTTTTGCACGTACTAATTCTTTGAGTTTTGCAATTACACTAGGGTTCCCTATTGTGTTGGATTATGTACATTCCGCAGGCAATGTTGATTTAAATTAGGGTTTACATAATATGTTCCAGTGCTGTAATGAACCTGTTTTGAGATTTTAACTTATCTATACTGCTGTATGTGTGATCAATTGTATCCAACTGCCATGTAATGCACATTATATGTTGGAGGTGTTCTTACACATATTCTATCGGCAGCTCATGTGTTTACCGATAGAAAATATTTCTGCACAAGTAGTAAAACTTAATTTGGATCTGGAAGGACATGAGCCATGCAATGTATTAGTTTGGTTGGGAATTTTTACTCACTTCGTATGAATATATGGCAATGTGGATGGGTCTTCGATATATATGTTTCAAATGCCTATACATGACTTTTCCCAACCTAATAGATGTGAAGTCCTGATGACTCACATACAGGCTAGGCTAAAGATTATGCACAGTGGCACTTAGATGCTTGTGTGCATATTTACGTGTGAAATAATAATGCTGGCTCATGAATATTAGTATAGCAAATCATCGAGAATGTTATGTGATGACAGTGAATGGTGGCTTGTCAACAAAATTTCATATGTAGAGGACATTGTTATGTTCTATCGGTATCTCACGGGTTTGCTGATAGAAAAATTGTCTTCTGTGGAGGTTATGGTCTATCGGCAGCTCATGTGTTTACCGATAGAAAATATTTCTGAAGAGTTCAGGAAGTAATTTATGCATGTCTTTCTTTTTGTATTATTTTCCCTTTTGCCGCCCTAGTTAGTCTCCAGTCCTGGGCTGAGTTATGGAACTCTAAGGCGAATTAATTGCCATATATATGGTTTGTTGAAGGTTTTGTAGGGGAAGACATGTCGTCGTCTTCATCGGATGGTACTAGTGGTTCGACTAGGGCCAACCCCATCGTAACTACTGAAGATGCAGCTGCTACATCCCAGCGCAAGAGGGTGGGGCGAGGCGCGACGACGTTGGGGTGTTTGGCCAAACGCACGGATCTTTCTTGTGAGTTCAACCAATTTGGGAGGCCGATTGGAAAGAATGCTGGGAGGTACGCGGCCTACGTTGGGCTGTTGGCGAAAGAAAGGGTGAAGAGCACCATCCAGAGCTGGAAGGACGTGACGGCGGACGAGAGGGATAGGTTGTGGGCGGAAGTGAAGGTTAAATTAACTGAAATCGCTGAACTCTTTCGTAATCACGTTCTCTTGTCTTATACTAAAGTTTAACTAACTCGTGATTAATTGTATGCATTTTTCGGAAACAGGCTAAGTGGAACATCCCCGATGATACACCTAGGACTGCCTGCTTGAAGGACATGAACGGAACATGGAAAACCTTTAAGAGCTGGCTCGTCAGTAACTTCCTCGCTGCGGGGAAATCTCCTTGTGAGAAGTACCCCTTCATATCGGAGGAGGTATGGGAGGAATTCACCAAGCAGAAGGGGACTGAGGAGTTCAAGGCCCTTAGCGAGAAGAATAGAGCGATCCAGAAGAGGAACGACCACCCGCATCGGCTCGGATCCCGGGGCTATGCAGGGAAGGAGGAGCAGTGGAAGAAGGAAGACGAGCAAAATCCTGTCATCGACACCCCTGAGTTGCCGCTCTCCGCGATCCGGGATGAGAGGTGCAAGCGATGGTGGACGGGGAGGGGGTCCGTGTCATCCACGGGGTCTGTGCAGTTCGCAACCCCTGGGGACGCCGACGTTGTGAGGCGAATGGTAAGTTGGCTAACCTCATAAACTGTGTGCGCACAAGTGTATATAAGGCAATTTGTCTCACAAGGTACCTTTAAATGTAACAGATCTCTTTTGAGAAGGAGGCAGCGGAGGGATTGTTTACCCCGCAGAGGGAGAACGACATCCTCACCCGGGCTCTAGGAAATAAGGAGCATCCCGGGCGGACACGGGCCGTGGGAGCCATTGTGTCGTGGAAGGCCGGTTTCGTAGATCCGGCTCCACCGAGGAAGAAGGCCCGCTCCTGGAAGGAAAAGGAAGCTGACCTCTCCGATAAGATACGGGCTGAGGTACGAGAGGAGATACGGGCGGAGATGCGGGCTGAGATACGGGCTGAGGTACAGTCTGAGGTGCAGTTCGAGGTCGCACAAATGAGGGAAGAGTTTGCACGGTTGAGAGAAGCATTGCTGGCCAAGAGTGTAGATGCGGATCCCCAGGACGACGGTACCCCGCGGGGTCGGATAAGCAGTTGCGCTTCGAAGGTACTCGCGGATCCAGTGGATCTACTTGAGGTACTGCAAGCCTTCATCTGTGCACTTAACTTGATGCCACTCCCATTCTGTTAAAGTTGTTTCGCTAACCTATTTTAATTGTTACAAATTTGCAGAGGCCGGAGGGCTGCATCCTACAGAATCACGTAGGCGCCGGGCAGGAAGTGGTTGGACACGGCTTCGTATATCCGTCTGCGCCGGATGTCCGGGTCCACTGTGTACCTCTGTGGTTGGGTTTCGCAAAGGTACAGGTGGACATGGCCATGCCGAGCTACAACGATTCTCCGTTGCCAGTCCCAACAGAGGAACTGCAGACACTTGCTGAGGCAGTGGGCTCCTACGTACAGTGGCCCAAGAAGTGTCTTGTAATACAACCGGTAAATCCTACACATTTTAGATTACATCCTACTCAGTACACTCAACTTGCATAATCTAACATACGTGCTCATTAATTGAAGTGGTGTGCCGCTGGGCTACCAGCCGACTGCGCCCCCAGCTCGGGGCATGAGGCCCGATCTCGTGCGACCCTGGACACATCAAAGACGGCCTCGACCCCACCCAGCGCATCCACGCCTTCACCTCGGAAGAAAGCTGCCATCACCTCGCCCTTGCCTTTGAAGGTACGCGCTCAGTCCCCGGCAAAAGGCAAGGGCAAAGGCAAGGGAAAAGGGCGACAGGGACAGCCGGAGAGGTTCAAGAACGGGTTCCCACTCATGTCGGAGGCAGCTTTGCGCAAATTGGATCTATCAACCAGAGACCTCCACGAGTGGTACCTACACCGAGCTCGGCGCAATCTGAACTTATTAGTTCCCTACAGGCCTGGGCAGTTCCACCGTGAGCCCGGGATTATATCCGTGGCACACGAGGATCTGTTCAACCCTACAACTGGCGGGAGCTCGATATGTCCATCATACGGACTGGAGTCCTGTGAGTTTGCTGATGCTATGTATTGCTGTTTTCTAACTCTGTTTGCTAACTCTGCATTGTTGTAGTTCATTTGAAATGTAGTAACTTTCTGTGCAATACTAATGTCGTCATTTGCATGCAGGTGCATGTACAGGCTAGCATCGGTGGCTGCGTGTGACAAGGTGGGTTTCCTCGACCCAGAGAAAATAAGCCTCACGATGCTAGAGCACGACGCCGCGCACGCTGAGCTGTACATATCCAAGGCGCTGATGGCGCAGCAGGACAGGGAGTTCATTCTGGTGCCGTACCACCAAAGGTTAGTGCATTTCGTACTAATTTAACTCGATCTTGTATGTTACACTTGAGATATACTTTGAGCTAGCGGTCCTCTTTTACGTACAATGCAGGGGCCACTGGATCCTCATCGTGATCTGTCCACCGAGGAACGAGGTGTACTACCTTGATTCGATGCGTGACAGATTATCGATCAAATATGTGGTCAAGGAGAATATGGATGATTTAAATTTTCACCTCACTAGCTAATGATAATACATTAACGGGCAATACTAACTGAAATGCAGGGCTTTTCATAAATATGCGTCCGCTGGAGGGAGGCATGCCGCACCGCAGGGCTCCCTACTAGCTTGGAAAGAATATGAGGTACTCACGAGACTTTTTGTTTATGCTTAATTAGTTTATGGAAACAATAGCTAACATGTCTTCGCATATGCAATTATCTCAGTGCCATCAGCAGCCGCAATCGTGGGAATGCGGGTTTTATGTGTTGCGCTACATGTACGACCTAGTGCAGACAAACTTTGCCCAATTCCCCCAGGTAAGCATCGATAGCTAACTCAAATTTGAAAATTGGGTGTCACGTTCTAAATTAGGAAGTTAGTTACTAAGTATTCACACATGCTTGCAGATCGCCATGTCGAAAGACTCATACGAAAATGCAAAGATTAGAGATCTTCGACAAATCTGGGCTCAATATGTCATGGAGGAAGTTGCGCCCAACCATCCGCCATGATAATTTTCTCTTTTTCGTGTACTCTGTGCATAGACTGTTTATATACATGTGAATAAATATATATGTCAATAAATCTCCACATTGGATTGAAATTTGTATTTGTCTATATATATGTGAATAAATGTGAATAACTGTCTAATGTGTCAATCTGTTCTGTGAATTTACCCTTCTTTGCATCTGTACTGTATTGTGTATCCAATCTATAATGTATTGCATCTGTACTGTATATGTGAATGTACTGTATTGTAAATGTAAACGTACTGTATATGTGAATGTTCTATCGGTAAATTCATTCATAGCCGACAGACCACTACAAATTTTCTATCGGTAAACTCATCCACAACCGAGAGACTACTACCCATTTTTCTATCGGTAAACTTGAAATTAACCGTCAGAATAGTGTGACTTTTCCTGCCGGTGAACTCATCCACAACCGAGAGACTACTGTGGTTTTTTCTATCGGTAAACCTATAATTAACCGTTAGAACAGTGTGATTTTTCCTGCCGGTGAACTCATACACAACCGAGAGAGTACTAAGATTTTTTCTATCGATAATGTCATTTCCAACCGAGAGAGTGCTACACTTTTTTCTGTCGGTAAACTTATAATTAACCGTTAGAATATGCGTATTTTTCCCAACGCTAAACGTCAAACGACGACGGGTTTTCTATCGGTACAATCATAAGGTGCCGATAGAATAGTAATATTTTCCTGTCGGTAATCATGTAATTAACCGTTAGAATAGTGGTACTTTTCCCACCGTTAATCGTCTGACTACGACGGGTTTTCTATCGGTACACTCCTACTATGCCGATAGAATTGTTAATTTTTTCTGTCGGTTATTTACCGATAGAAAATGTTCTGTCTCGTTCTATCGTGTCTATCTCTATCGGTATGAAAACCGATAGTAGAAGGGTTTTTTTTACCGATAGAAGAAAGCTTTTCTGTACTAGTGCGGGGGGGGACTCCGGCCTCCTTGCTCCCTCGGCCAGCTGTTCCGGCCCTTCTCGCTCCCGCGGGGGGTCAGCAGACACGGGAAGGGGAGCCTTCAGAAGCTCTCCCCTTTCAAACTTCTCAGCGCCACATCAACGTCATTGTGGGAGGGTCCGCCTCTGGGCGGGACTCTAAGCGCCAGCGGAAGGAGTATGCGCGCGGGGTCAAGGTTGTGGGGGTGCTACACGCGTCCCCGCCATCTAAGTGGTCGGACATCCCCCTGACCTTCACGGCGGAAGACGCGCGAGGGGTTCGCTTTCCCCACGACGACGCGCTCATCGTCTCCGCGACAATCTACAACTGCCACTTGGCCCGCATCCTTGTGGACGGCGGGAGCTCCGCCGACGTCCTATTCCTGAAGGCTTTCAAAGAAATGCAGGTGGATGAGAAGCTCCTGCAGCCCGCGGCAGGGCTCCTGCAAGGGTTCGTCCCGGGGAAGGCAATCCACCCCGTGGGCAAGGTAGACCTCCCTATGACATTCGGCACCCTGGAGAACTACCGGACCGAGTTAGTCTGCTTCGACGTAGTGGACCTCCCCTCCTCCTACAACACGATAATGGGGAGGACCGCAATCAACCGGCTGGGGGCTGCCACCCATCAAAACTACCTCTACATGAAGATCCCCGGGCCGCATGGTGTGATCAACATCCGGGGAGATCAAGACATGGCCCGTGCTCTATACGAGCGCGCTGCGGCCACGATCGGAAGCGTCAACCTCATAAAGACGCCCGGGGGGAGGCTTCTTGTAACACCCTGAGTTTAGGGGTAAAAACATTCTTTTCATGAATACCATGCATGCATGATACCATGTATCTGTAGTAGTAGCCAGATCAGTATCTATCTCAAACCCTAAAATCTCAAAATTTTCCCTGTGAATCCAAATCAAGATCAGATTACTCAGATATGATCTATCAGTTACTCTGAACATAAAAGTCTTCAGAAGCTAGATTCAATTCCATCTCTAACTTTTAGATTTATCAATTTCTTTCTGTTTTCGAAAACAGAAATTCAAATTACTATTTTAATTACCCTAAATATTCTGAACTCAGATTTAGTCAAGTTTTGACCTAATTCAGATCAGATTACTCTTGGACTATGATCATGGGTATGCCAATACCTTAATCCAGAAAGTTGGCAGCCAAATTATATCATTTAAGCCTTTTTCACATATCAGTCCAAATTATATTGCAAATTAGTCCTTTATCTGATATCTAGAAACCCAAAAAGGCTAAAATCTTCAGATCAACTCCAAATTCAAGATTTCTTCAGTAAATCATTTCTAAATGCTATTTGATACAATTTACCCTTCTGTCCAGATTACAAAATCTCATCCTAGATGTCAGAATTCGAAATTGATAAAACTCAGATTCTATTGTACCCTAAAGTACCCTATTTTCGATTTATGTCGAAAATCATCAAATCGTACCAGATTTCATCAAATCTCTTGCTAGATGAGTATAAGGTATAAGTTTATACTCAGCTGTGAAATCAGATTGCAAATCAACTATCTCTAAATCAGAAATTACAATTCAGTCCACAGCTAATTTTCAGAATTTGCAATTTAGTCCAAATGGCTGTTTCGACCAGCAGCCACCAGCTGCTGCGACCAGAGGAGTAGCTTGTCACGACCAGGGAAGATGCAACTCGACCAGTGCATGCCATCAACCTCGGCCAGCGATGCACGGTGCCTCCCTTCGACCGCGACCACAGCACAGCGTAGCTTCGACCTCGATCGCGACCAGAACTCGCCATCGACCCCGTCGCTGTGTTTCAAGTCTCGCCGTTGAACAGCGCCGCTTTAGCCATGATTTTGCAACCGCCTTTGCATGCACACGTGTTTGCATCTCAGTTGTTGCTGTAGCCATTTCCATCCAGCTCACCAGCTGCTACACGCCAGAGAGGAGCTTGCTGCTCACCGTGCTTCAACCTGAAGCTTCTCCTTCACCGGCACAAGCATTTTAGCTCCAAGCCGTGAGCCAGAGCTTCGCTTCACTTTGCTTTGCCTATAAATAGCAGCTCCATACTACCAGTATTACTTTTCAGAGTTTCTTAGCAATTAAACGAAGTTCTATTCACTGTTGCCTTCTTCTCCGGCGAGCCGCCGAGGAGGTCAACGACGCCAGCCTCAACCGCAGCCTCAGTCCTCAAATTGATAGCATCAGTGAGTTTCTCCTACCTACCTCATCGTGCTGTAGTATTTAATTGAACTCTTATGCACTTCATCGCCAGTGATCGCCGGAAATTGCTGAAATCAGTGAAATGCCCTGTTCCAGTTGCACAAGTCAAATTAGCCCGAATTAGCCTTCGATTCAATAGACAAAAATGATGAGTGAGTTATTTTAAGCAAGCCTGTGAAGTCGAATTGTGAAATTGACCAAGAACTGAAGCTTTTCCCTAGCCCGAGCTTCACTAGCCTCCGGCAAACGTCGCCAGCCTCCTCCGGTGATTCTCCGGCAAATTCAATCGTGTCATAAGCTTTCTTATACCTTCTAGATGCTCTCCAAGAAAGGAATCGAGTTCAAACATCGTGTAGCCAAAACCCCCAATATCAGTGTCTTCTTCTCCGGCGCCGGCCACCGGAAAACCATTCCCGGCCGATCCAGCTCCAGAAACCTTGTCCACCAGATGCGCCTTGATCTCCTGAACAACTTTTCCTACTAGCTCAACTTCCAATTCGGCCTAAATCAGAAGATATAGCTATGCCCTAATTCCTGTCCAGTGCTATAATCAGAAACTCCAGCCACCGAGTTCATCGCCGGTTTTCATCACTTTCCGGCCATCTCCTGCCCTAGGTCCAGTTGAGTGAATTGTTCCTGTTACTGAGGCCTACCTCCTAGACAAAGTGGTGCATCAATTGGAGCCCTAGATCAAAAGTTATGCCTAGCCCTAGATTTTGACATTGTCAGCCCAATTCCAGAGCATGCCAGCCAGTGGCATTAGCTCATTTCACCTCTTTCCAGTTATGTAAATTGAAAATAACTTTGTCCATTAGACTTGTGGAGTTGTAATCTACATTTCATTCTACTGCCACAAGTTGAGATAATCCTTCTACCATTCATTAACCCTATGTCGATGCCTTGAACCGAATGTCGACCTAAAGACATTCATCGATTTTGGGCAAACCAGCCGCGGACTTAATGTCAATTCCTATATCCTGGAACCCTAGAAGTCCCTAGCACTCATCTTCAGCCCTAACTCTATGGGTTAGCCCTAATCAACTTCTATGGTATCCAAACCCAATCATTTCAGAATCATTGAGACATTCATCTTTGCATTATTGCATGTAGTATAATAATGTATTGAAAAAGTTGTGATTCTTGGTTGCTTGTTTGATCTTTGCTCAGAGTCGGAGCCAGAGTTCGAGGACTTCACTGCTGACCCGACATCAACTGCTGTCTCTCACGACGCGGAAGGCAAGTCATAGTCTTGATCATCTTGAACCTATATTTTATGAATTGCTATGATATGATCTTGAATATAAGTAGTATTGCATGTGAATGAATGAATTATGAATTGGCAGTACTAAGCTGGATGCCTGTGAATTGTGAATTGATCAAATAGTGAGCCATAAACTATTATAAATGTATTTAAATATATTCATGAAATAGAACCCTTAGCCGTGACCAGGGTTTTGGTATGGAATGGTGGTACTAGCACTGGTTGTGCTTGGCTGCACTGGATGTGCAGGCACTGTAGGTGCATGGTGTGTGGTATGATCTGGTCACTGGCATATAAGGACTAGAACCTTGTGTTGTGCGTCTAGTGGCATGAAACACGTGCTAACCGCAAGCCTGGTATGGGACAGGCCTGAACAAGTACTTATGCGGATCGCACATGAAACCCCTGCATGAGATGGAAAACAATACATTGATTTCACGGAGTGCGGCTCCTCCACGTATCACTGAATGTGATTTGATCAAGCACGCTGACCCAGTAATGGGAAGAAGCTTAGGGGTGGGGGTATAGCCCGCCACAACTGCGGTTTGTGTGAAGAAAACGGCAGGGTCAGGGGTGAATTGTAAGTGAAACATAACAAAAGTTCTTGTTATCTCCACCTTGCCACTCACAGTATGAAGTGAGTCAGGGGTCCAATCCTTGTGATAGGAAAGGCTTGAAAGTGGAATATCTTGCGGGTAAATTGGTACCTCTCTGCAGAGTTAAAAACGTATTCGAATACTCTGAGCTCCCGGGTTTATAGGAGTCTGCTGCGGTGGATTAAATCCACGGGGTGTGACACAAGTATTATTTTCTAAATAAAATTTGATAAGTCAAGATTACCCAAATGACATGTGTTGTCATGATAAGGGGTGCTACCGTGGGCTGTCGTGTGTCGACGTGTCGCGGTAGTGCTATAATCTAGTGAACATAAATAGTGATGATATGTTATAAAAAGTGCTGCCATGAGATGATGTATAAAAGTAAAGACTACTTTATAAACATCCATAATTCTTGACTAGTCTAGGTTCATAACAACATTATTATAAGTATCTACTCTTCCCTATGACTTGCTGAGTACGTAAGTACTCACCCTTGCAACTTACAACCCAGAAGATGGAGCGTACCAAGATCAAGAGGAAGGTGTGGAGAACTTCTTGGATCCAGAAGAAGGAGAGCCAGATCCGTCAAATCCCTGATGCGTTGTTCTGCCGTCAACTTCTTGCTGTGGAAGGGACACCCATCATCCGCTGTGTAGAAGTTTTTATTTTGCTTAGACTAAACCTTGATGCCGCAAAGGTATTGTAATCTTCTATGTAATATTAAGGCCAGCAGGCCACACTGCTTAATACTTTGTAAATTTTTCTGCTGCAATGTGAATATACTCCTGTGCATGACTTATCCTGGGAAGTCAAAGGTATGCTTGTATGGGACTAGCTATAGCAAGCTAGGTCTCCACGGGAGTAGTCATAGACCCAGTTTCGGGGCGCGACACTTCTCCCCCGGAACTAGACGTCACTGCGCCACCACCCGGGAGGCCCCTCCTCAAGCCGCGTCCGGAAGGGGGCCTCCGGAAGATCCTGCTGTCCCTGGGCGACGAAGACAAAACCGTCCGGATCGGGGCAGAGCTCCCCGAGGAGCATGCAACGCAACTTGCGGCTTTTCTGCGCGAAAACTCCGATGTTTTTGCGTGGAAGCCTTCGGACATGCGGGGTGTCGCCTGGGAGGTCAGTGAGCACAAGCTCGCACTGGCCCCCGGTCACCAAGAAGCAATCAAGGTGGAGATCACTCGGCTCCAAGAGGCGGGGTTCATTCGGGATGTCTTGCACCCCGAGTGGCTCGCGAACCCCGTCCTCGTCAAGAAGTCAACCGGCAGGTGGTGGATGTGTGTGGACTTCACCGACCTTAACCGCGCCTGCCCCAAAGACAACTTCCTGCTCCCGCGGATTGACCAGCTCGTCGACTCCACTGCGGGGTGCGAGCTCATGAGCTTCCTAGACGCCTACTCGGGCTACCATCAAGTCCGGATGGCGGAAGGGGACGAGGAAAAGACGAGTTTCATAACTCCCCTCGGAACCTTCTGCTATGTCCATATGCCCTTCGGGCTCAAGAACGCGGGGGCGACCTTCCAGCGCCTCATGACGCTGAGTCTTCAAAGATCAAGTCGGCCGCAACGTCGAAGTCTACGTAGATGACGCGGTCGTCAAGAGTCCCTACGCAGCCTCCCACATCGACGACCTGGCTGAAACCTTCCGCAACCTCCGCGTGTTCGGGCTCAAACTCAACCCGGAGAAGTGCGCCTTCGGGGTGTGCGGGGGGAAGCTCCTAGGTTTCCACGTGTCCCAGCGGGGCATTGAGGCAAACCCCGAGAAGATCCGGGCATTCCTAGACATGCCCCCGCCGCGCTCCGTCAAGGATGTCCAGCGGCTCTCCGGCCGCCTAGCCACGCTAAGCCGCTTCGTCTCCCGGTCGGGGGAGCGAGGCCTCCAGTTCTTCAAGATCCTCCGAGGGCTCGAGGGGTTCCGCTAGACCCCCGAGGCCCAGCAGGCGTTCGACGACCTCAAGAAGTAGCTCACGAGCCCTCCAATACTCGTGAGTCCGTCTCCAGAAGAGCCCATGCTGCTCTACCTCACCGCGACCCCCGTCGCCGTCAGCGCGGTCTTGGTGAAGAAGCAAGGGGGGCAGCAACGTCCCATGTACTACGTGAGTGAGGCCCTCCAAGGGGCCAAAACTCGGTACACGGAGATGGAGAAGATCTGTTACGCCCTCCTGATGGCGTCCCGGAAGCTTCGCCATTACTTGCTGGGGCACCCCATCACCGTCCCGTCATCCCTTCCTCTGGGGGAGGTACTGCGGAACAAAGAAGCCACCGGCCGGATCGGGAAGTGGGGGGCCGAGCTCGCCCCCTACTCCCTGTCCCTTACCGGCCGCTCCGCCATCAAGTCGCAGGTCCTCGCCGACTTCGTCGCAGAGTGGACTCCTGCCTCTGGGTCCGGGGACGAAGACCTCCCTGTGCCGCCCCGACGCAGTGATCATTGGACTCTCATGTTTGATGGGTCGCTGTGTCTCACCGGGGCTGGAGCGGGAGTAGTCCTCCAGAGCCCCGAGGGGAAGGAACTCGAGTACGCCGCGCGGCTCGAGTTCACCACAACCAACAACGTCGCTGAATACGAGGCTTTGCTCCTCGGGATGCGCCTTGCGCGCTCCCTGGGGATCCGGCGCCTCCTAGTCAAGGGAGATTCTCAGTTCGTAGTTTGCCAAATGGACAAGTCTTACCTGTGCCATGACGCAAACTTAAGTCTTTATTTGCAGGAGGTGCGAAAGATGGAGAGGCATTTCGATGGCCTCGAGGCCCGGCATATCCCGCGAAGGGACAATGACCGGGCCGACGCCTTGGCCCGGGCCGCAAGCGCCCGGGAATCGCTCCCCAAGGGGGCTCTTGGAAATCATCACGAAGCCCTCGGTGGCCTCCCCGGACACGGGCAACGAGCCTCATGTCCTGGAGGTCTCCGAGATCACCCGGACGCTGTCATGGATGGAGCCCCTCATCTCCTTTATCAAGGGGGAGGGGGACCCTCCTAGTGAGACCGGGTATATCTCCTGTTGGAGGGGAGGCTCTACAAGCGGGGGGCTTCCGCCCTCCTGCGCTACCTCCCCCAGCCGGAGGGACTCCATCTTCTCGAAGACATCCACGCAGGGAGCTGTGGTTCTCACCTAGCCCCACGTTCCATCGCGGCCAAGGCTCTCCGGTAGGGCTTCCACTGGCCCACGGTCATGCGCGACGCACGAGACCTTGTCTCCGCGTGCGAGGCATGCCAGAGGATGGCCAAGGGCTCGAACCACCCCCTATAGCGCTGCAGACAATCCCCATCACTTGGCCCTTCGTGCGCTGAGGGATGGACCTCTTAGGGCCCTTCCCCCCAGCGCCCGAAGGATACAAGTATGCGGTAGTCGCGGTCGACTATTTTGCAAAGTGGGTTGAGGCGGAGCCTTTGGCCAGCATCACATCCCGGGCCGTCCAGCGGTTTTTCTGGAAAAACGTCGTATGTCGTTTTGGTGTCCCCCGGGAAATCACCGTGGACAACGGGAACCAATTCGACTCGGCTTATTTCCGAGAATTCTGTGAAGGCCTGGGGCTCGTCATCCACTTCGCCTCAGTGGCCCATCCCCGGAGCAATGGGGCCGTCGAGAGGGTCAACGGCGTAATCTTACAGGGGTTGTGCCGGGGACTCGAGCAAACCGCTTCTAAGCGGGGTGCATGGGCAGAGGAGCTCCCTAGCATCCTCTGCTCCATGCGCATGACCCCGTGCCGGGCGACGGGACGTACTCCCTTCTCCCTGGTCTACGGGGCGGATGCAGTCCTCCCCCCGGAGATTGCCCTCCGGTCGCTGCGGGTTGAGCTCCTGGAGGGAGCCACGCCCGCAGCATACCAGGCCAACGAGGCCAACCAGCGCCTGAAGATCGACCTCGTGGAGGAGGAACGCGACCGAACGCTCCTCCGCCACGCCATCTACAAGTGCGAGATGGCACGCGCATACAACCAGTGTGTGCGCGAAAGATCCTTCCGCCTTGGGGACCTTGTCCTCAAGCGTGTCACAGACCCCCAAGCCCAGGGGAAGCTCTCCCTACAGGATCTCCACGGTCCTGGGCTCGGGGGCTTATAAGCTCTCCAACCTTCAAGAGCAGGAGCTGAAGCACACGTGGAACTTGTGTTTAATTCGCAAGTTCTATGTTTAGCCTTACGGGCCTGTCCCCTCCCCCGGAGCGATCACGCCGGAGGGGGAGGAGGGACACTGTATTTACCTTTTCCTCCCGTTTCGCGACTTCGCAGGGGGAGGCACTGTATTTCATTTTGTTAGCAATACATAGGTCTTGCTCTTCAACTGTCTCACTGCAGGTTCTTCTCATTACCCCCTCTAACGGCGATGCCCTCCCAGCGAGGAAGCCCTCCTCGTGAGGATGCCCTCCCGGTGAGGAAGTGGGCCCCAGACCCAGCAAGTTCCTCCTGTAGGGTGGCTTACGATCAGCCCTCGTGGACTGAGGGTGTAAGTGGCAACCCGGTCCCCAGCGGCCGCAGTAACGAGTCACTTTGGGAGACTAGTCCCCTGCCCAAACACTCAAGACCCGTCATCGGGCACTTCCTCCTCCGGGAGTAGACGCTCTCCCCAGTGGGACGTCGAATGGCTTTCTTGGATATCTCTTCCTCCTCCGGGAGTAGAAGCTCTCCCCAGTGGGACGTCTAATGGCATTCTTGGATATTTGGTCCCTAGCGACCTTATTCCCGGCTCCCAGTTCTCACGGCGACCGGATGATTGCCTCCCGGCGACCTTATTCCCGGCTCCCTGTTCTCACGGCGATCGGATGATTGCCTCCCGGTGACTTTATTCCCGGCTCCCCGTTCTCACGGAGACCGCATGATTGCCTCCCGGAGACCCTATTCCCGGCTCCCCGTCCTCACGGCGACCGGACGATTGTCTCCCGGAGAAGTTTCGGATTTCTCGGACATTTCTTCCCCGGAGACCCTATTCTCGGCTCCCCGTTCTCATGGCGACCGGACGATCATCTCCTAGGAAGCTCGCCTCCGGAAATCTCATCAGGTTTTCTTGGATGTTTCTTCCACACGAGGCCTTATTCCCGGCTCCCCGTTCTCACGGCGACCGGACGATTGTCTCCCGGAAGGTCTTTCCCTCGGAAGCCTCGTTTTAAAATTTTCTAACTTAGAAAAATTCTCATGCTACAGGTCACTTCCACCCCGGGGGCCTTGCTACCCCCCACAGCGCGCGGAGCTCCCCTCCGGCCCGCTGTGGGCGGGGGGATAAGGAACCCCCGGATGTCGACCGCACCGCCCACGAGCAAACTTAGCTCATTCTTGTCAAGAGGAGTCGTCCAGACCATCCAAGAAGATAAAATAAAAAGACGACAAAGAAGGAAGCAACAACACGGCTTTATTGATCGTCAAACCCGGAGGACATCTTCCCCCTCCGGTGGGCATCGGAAACGGTACAACCCGGGTTCTAACCTGGGGGATCCTCTACATCCTAAGGCTCCTACGCCTAATACTCCCGGAGGCTCTCCGCTAGCTCCCGGGCCAAGTCTCGGTACAATGCGCGCACGCGGTGCCAAGCGTCCCGGAGCGCATGTTCGGGCCAGAACTCGTATCCCGCCGGTGGAAGTATCCGAAGAGGAGGTATCATCTAGAACCCCGGACGCGGGGGGGGGGGGGGGGGGGGGGGGGATAATTCGGTGCGATGATTGTCAAAATTTTCCAGGTGCCACTCTGGACGCCACCTTAACCGGACGGGCTCCCGGGCGGCGTCCCCGCTGCGCTCCCCGGAGATGAGGCTTAGCAATATTAAAGCCGCTTGGGCGTCCCCTGGAGAGCCCCTCCCGGACCTTCACCCGGGAGTAACCTCCCGAGAACCCTGGTAACATTGCATTCAATTCAAAGACTTAGAAAAATTTCTAACTCTATTGCATTCAAAATATCTTTTTACAAGTGTCTGGGGCTTCTTCTAAGAAGCTACTGGGATCAAAAGTCCTAAGAAAGGAAAAAAGGGCCCTAACTAAGACCCGGGGGGAGGCTCATATTTTTTCATTGGCGTCCTCCCCCCGGGGGGCTTCCACCGGCGCCGGGGCTGGGGCGTATGCGGTCGGAGGTGCCGGTACCGGGAACCTCACTCGGATGATCCGGTCGTAGAAGCCCCCGGAGAGCTGCTCCACCTCTCGGCGGCAGGGCTCGAAGAACTCGGGGAAGCTCCGCGGGATGCGGCCCCCGATCGCCCGGGCGCCCACTCCCCGGTGCTCGACGAGCCCGGCCGCGGCTGCGATGACAGGGATCGCCCAGCCTCGCGCCCGGGCATCCGCTGCCTCCGGGATCACGGAGACTTGTGCGTTAAGAAAACGCACAGCCTCCGCGAGCGTGGCCGGGGGAACCTCTGAGACACCCCCGGAGCCTAGGCTTACGCGAAGGCTTTCGAGGGCCGAGCGGACGGAGTGGCCCGCGTCCACCACCGCCCGAACGTTCGGCCCCTCGAGGTCCTGGAAGGCCTCCTCCTTCGCCTTCGCCTCCTCCCGGAGACGGCCGTTGACAGTCTCCGAGATGTGGACCTGGGCTCGAACCCGGGCCAGCTCCTGGAGAGCTTCATCCCGCTGACTCAAGAAGGAGGCGGCCCTGTCCTCCACGTCCTTGAGCAGCCGGATGACGCGCTAATCGACACTCCAGGTAATTGCTGCTCCCTACAAATTCCAGAGTTAGAAAAATTTTGGATGCAGGAAGCCAAAAGAAAGCGACAACCGCTTCGGGTGAATACCTGGGCTTGGAGGGACCGAAGCTCCGCGAAGCGATCGTGGAGCGTCCCCCCCGCGACGAAGGCCTGGACCTTCGGGGTCTACAGGCCTTCCGCGTAGCGCTCGACCTCCCCTGCGGAAAGCAAGGGGGTCTCCCACCCGGCGCTGGTCCCGCCGCGGCCGGTAGTGGGCTCCCAGACCTGGGTGCCCGGTACGACCTCGGTCGGGGTGGCGCTCGTCGTTGTCTTCGTTGCGGAGGTGCCCCCCAAGGAAGTGGCCGAGGAAGTCCCGGAAGGGGTCCCTCGCTGGGGGGGGATCATCAACCCTTTCCCCTTCCCGGGAGGGAGGGCCCCCGGGGCCCCCACTTCCGGTGGGACGTCGTAGACCGAGGGGCTCCCCCCTTCATTCATCCACGGGCCACTCCATCCGCGGAGGCGAGGCCTCCGTGAACCTCACCTCCAGCTTTTTCGGCTCCAAGGCGGCCGGGGGTGCTGGCGGGGCCGCTATTAAAGGCGGCGACGGGGCGTAGTTCGCCAAGTCAGAGGCGGCCCCGTCCGCGGCCGGTTCCTTCCCCCAAGCCTCAACGGGGATCTTCGGGGGAGGGGGTGTTGCTTCCTTCCGGGGCGGCGTCCGGGCGCGCTCGGTCCTGAGGGTCTCGTCCCGGGGCTTCGCCGGTGTCGCTGCCGGCGTCGTCGATGGGCCAGGGGCTTTTTGGACTCTGGCCTTCTTAGGCTCAGAGCCCCCGGCCGCGTCCTTCCCCCGCTTGTGCGACCCGGGGATGGGGAGGGGCTTCCTCTCTGGCAGCTTCTGCCGGTAGGCCTCAGCCACCAGGTTACGGGGAGGGCCCTCCCCCATGAGGCGCACGACGCGCTCGTGCTCGTCGGTGAAGTACCTCCCCAGGAGCTTCTCCGCCTTCTCCCGCGCCGCCGGGTACGGCCGGACTGCAAGTGGTAAAGAGTTAGTCAAATTTTCAAAAACCTGTAAATCCAATGAAGCAGGTTACCGGGACTTACGTCGGGTCACCGGCTTGACCGAGGGCCGCTGCTCCGAGCCCATGCCGATCCCCCTCCTCCCGCGCGCGAAGGGGGAGATCCTCAGGAGCATCATCTCCTCGGCGGCGTCCCGCATAGAGCGGGTCTTCCAGGAGATGATCACCTTTCCGAGGAGCTCGAGCTCCTCGTCCGTCCACACCAGAGGCTTTGGCGCGGATGACCTGCTGTAAGAGGCGGGCTCCGGGGCGTACGTCACCTCATCGTCCCGGACCCGGAGGTAGAACCACCTCCGGATCTAGTCGCCCCAATGGTCCCGAGAGGCTGCCGCCGGGTAGTCGGCCACCTGGGACGGCAACATCTGCACCATCACCGAGCCAAAGGGGGACTTGGGTGCCCCCTTCACCAGGTGGGAGCTCCGCGCTGCCGGTTCGTAGAAGTACCAGAAAACGCGTAGGGTGGGCTCCCTCCCGGTCACCGTCTCGAAGAGCCAGATGAAGAGGCCCATCCGGACGATGGCGTTCGGGGTGAGGTGGTTGAGCGCCACCCCGTACTCCTTCAGAAACTCCCAGAGCATGGGATGCACCGGGAGCCGAAGCCCCGCCTCCAAGAAGGCCTCGAAGGCCACGACCTCTCCGGGCCTAGGGCGGGGGGCTCCGTCTTTCTTCACGGGGACCCGGATGTCCCCGTCCTCCAAGACTCCGCTCTCAACTAGGGACTCCACGTCCTCGGCCGTGAACTCGGACGCCCAGAGGAAGTCCGGAGCGACCTCCTCCGGGGGCACCTCGGTTGTCTTCGCTCGACCCTTTGGTGCCATCAGGTTAGTTTTTCCGGAGGCCAACTTTCAGGAGGCTACGTCTAAAGGTTCCGGACGCTTGCTACCAGGCGCTAGCTACCGGGAAAGAGCTACCGGAAGAGAGCTACCGGGAGAGCTAAACTCGCTAAGGACGAGAAGTTTGGAATGAAGTTCCCGGGCCCCCAAGGCCCTATTTATAGGGGTGAGCCGTGGTCCAGATGGGCGCCACGTGGCACCCCGCGGAGCAATCTGGACCGTGGAAGTTCAAACCGTGCGCGGGAAACGAAGGGACTGGAGTGCGAATTGAGGCACCGGTTCGAACCGCGAGCGCATTTATGGCGAAGCGGCGCGGCCTTAAGCGCGGGGTGCGGAAGCCGAAGCGTCACGGCTCCGACGACTTGGTCTGGAGATTTTCCCGGTAACTTGTACCATACCCACCGGGGACTCGAGCATCGTCCCCGGGGGGCATGGGGGGCTGCTTTTGGGGGAAATCTCCGCGAGACTAAGTCCAGGTAAGTTGCGTCACATTTGCCCGGGGACCTGGCCTCCGGTGCCTCCCCGGGTGCCGTCTTTTGGCCCCCGGGACCTGGCCTCCAGCGCCGTCCCGGGCGCCGCCATTTGCCCGGGGACCTGGCCTCCGGTGCCTCCCCGGGCGCCGCCTTTTGGCCCCCGGGACCTGGCCTCCGGCGCACATCCCGGGCCTCATCACCCTTCTAAAGGTAAAGTCTCGAGTTGTTTATCACGTGCAGGTCACGCGAGGAGCGCCTCCGGAATCAGTGACCACCTGTGAAGCATCCAAGACGTTTGACCGGGAGAAGGACGTTCCTACCCCTCAATCCGACGGTGGCTTCCGGGGTAGATAGGTCTTTTTGCTTCTTTTTGGGGCTATAAATAGCCGTTGTACCCCTCAGTTGTAAGCAGGTAATTCATTTTTATTGGAATAGCCAAAACTCACAGGTGTGCTCCGGAAGCCTCTCCCCCGGAGAGAGTCTCCCCAACCGACTCCGGTCGGGAGCACGCCGACAGGACTAGGGCCCCCACCGGGACCCGAACCTGTATAAATCCTCGTATCATTTCTTGTGTTTGTCGGCGGGGGAGGACCGGTCATCCGGTCAACCCGCGCCGCGTAATCTTCGCTAGGATCGTTCTCAAAACCTGCCGGGATATTCGCAATACCAGGACAAGAAGTTTGTTAGTATTTTTTGGGGGTCAAAAGAAGATCTTGCAACTTGTTACTCTTGGTGAACGCCCTCACCTAGACGGTTTGGAGGCGTGGCCGTTGACCTCTCCTGTTTGGAGATTGTCGGAGAGGCTTGGCGTGATTGTAAAAGGCATCGGAGCTCGCCTTCCCGGAGTGGGCAAGGAGCAACCATTAGTGAGAAATATCCTTCGTGGACATTGAAGAAATACTCATTCATTTGAGTGCTTCAATGAGGAGTAGGGGATGCCAGGCGAGTCTCTGAGACATCGGGAAAAATCTTTGTGTTTGTCTTCTCTTCCTCTTTTATTTTTGCAATATTTATATTTTATTCAATTGTTTCAGTTTGAAAAAGTTGTCTTATTCGAAAATTTTTAAAGTCTCCTATTCACAACCCTCTAGTCGGCATCCTCAATCCTACAGTACATGGTGAAGGGTGGGCCGAAGTCCGCGTTCGGCTCCATCATGATACAACTCCTACCGACCTGGGTGGAGGAGTATCTGGTGGCGGCCTCCCGGGACCATTGGGGGGATTGGCTCCGGAGATGGTTCTATCTCCGAGTCTGAGACTCCGGGGTCACCTACTCCTAGGAGCCTCCCTCCTACTGCCGCTCGTCCACCCCCAAGCCCCCGGTGTGGACCCCCGAGGAGTTGAGGCTCCTCAGTAAGATGGTGGGCGCCCGGGGCGTTAGGTCCATGAGGGACGCCACGGAGGAGTTGGCGCTCCTCAAGCTCTCCCCCTTCTCACACGGGAGGAGGGGGATTGGGATGTGCCCGACGTAGTGGCCCCCGTAGAAGCTAGTGACCTACCAGTTCATGAGAACTGGGTTGCCGCTTACCCCTCAGTCCACGAGGGGTTACCGTAAGCCACCCTACAGGAGTGGGGCTCCCGTCGTAGGGACTTTTAGACTGTGATGGCCTACGTCCCCACGGGGAGGGCATCCTCGTAGAGGGCATCGCCTTAGAGACAGTAATCTAGGAATCTGTAAAAACTCATGTTGGACAAAAAACCATTTGCATTGACAGAAATGGGAATACAATGCCTCCCCCGCAGAACCGCGGTAGGGGAGGGAGTGGCGAGCACTGCACCATGCCTCCCCCTGAGAAATCGCGATGGGGAAGAGGAAGCCCAGAGGCTAAGTGTAGAACTTGCGAGCAAGCCTATGTTCCAAGTATGCTTCAGTTCCTGGTCTTCGAGATTGGAGAGCATATAAGCCCGCGAGCCCCGGACCGTGGAGATCCTGTAAGGGCCTTCCCACTTGGGGGAGAGTTTGCCCTGGGCCTAGGGGTCAGTCACGCGCTTGAGGACAAGGTCCCCAAGGTAGAAAGCTCTCTTGCAGACGCGATGATTGTACGCGCGCGCCATTTCGCGCTCATAGATGGCATGGTGAAGTAGAGCTCGATCGCGTTCCTCCTCGACGAGGTCGACTTCCAGTCGCTAGTTGGCTTCATTGGTTGGGTATGCTGCTCTCGTGGCTCCGTCTAGGAGCTCGACCCGCAGCGACCGAAACCCAATCTTTGAGGGGAGAACTACTTCAGCCTCGTACACGAGCCAAAAGGGCGTGCGCCCCTTTGCCCGGCTCGGGGTCGTGCGCATGGAACAGAGGATGCTCAGAAGCTTCCCTGCCCATGCACCCCAACTGGAGGCGGCCTGCTCAAGTCGCTGGCGTAACCCTTGTAGGATCACGCCGTTGACCCTTTCGACGGCTCTGTTGCTCTGGGGGTGAGCTACTAAGGCGAAGTGGAGGGTAACTCCCAAGCCCTCACAGAATTCCCATAAGTGCGCGGACTCAAATTGGGTGCCATTGTCGACAATGATTTCCCGGGGGACCCCGAAGCGACACACGACGTTTTTCCAAAAAAACCACTGCACCACTCGTGAGGTGATGCTAGACAAGGGCTCAGCTTCCACCCACTTGGAGAAGTAGTCCAATGTGACCACCACATACTTGTAGCCCCTGGGCGCTGGGGGGAAGGGACCTAAGAGATACATTCCCCAGCGCGCGAAGGCCCAAGTGATGGGGATGGTTTACAGCGCTATGGAGGGCAAGCTGAAGCCCTTTGCCATTTTTTGGCAGGCCTCGCACGCGGTGATGAGGTCCCGCACGTCGCGGACCATGGTGGGACAATAGAAGCCCTGTCGAATAACTTTTGCTGCGATGGTGCAGGGAGCTAGGTGAGACCCACAACTCCCCGAGTGGATGTCCTCGAGGAGTTGAAGTCCTTCTGCCTGCGGGAGGCAGCGGAGCAGGGCTGAGGCCCCCCGCTTATAGAGTTTCCCCTCTAATACGAGGTACGCATGAGCCTTCGCGCGGAGGCATTTCACCTCGGTCTCGTTTGGAGGGTCCCCTTCCCCCCTTAGGAAGGAGACGAGGGGATCCATCCAGGACACTGCTCGAGTGATTTCAGAGACCTCTGGGGCGCAGGACTAGTGGTCCGCGTCTGGAGAGGCCACCGAGGGCTTCGCGATAATTTCTAGGAAAGCACCCCCAGGGAGAGGTTCCCGGGCACTGGCCGCCCGGGCCAAGGCATCGACCCGGTCATTATCCCTCCGGGGGATATGTCCGGCTTCCAGACCCTCAAATTACTTCTCCATTTTGCGCACCTCCCCCAAATATAGGCTCAGGTTCGAGTCATGGCATGAATAAGACTTGTCCATTTGATAAACCACGAGCTGGGAGTCTCCTTTGGCAAGAAGGTGGTGGATCCCCAGGGAGTGCGCGAGGCGTAGCCCCAGGAGCAAGGCCTCGTATTCGGCGATGTTGTTCCTAGCGGGGAACTCAAGCTTCGCCGCGTACTCCAGCGTCCTTCCTTCAGGGCTTCAGAGGACTACCCCCGCGCCGGCCTCGGCGAGGCACAGGGAGCCATCGAACATGAGCATCCAATGGTCGTTCCGTCGAGGTGGCTGGACGAGGGTCTTCCCCTCCGTCCCGGAGGCGGGGGTCCATTCCGCCACGAAGTCAGCGAGCACCTGTGACTTAATGGCGGAGCGTCCTGTGAGGGAGAGGGAGAAGGGAGCAAGCTCGGCTCCCCACTTCCCAATCTGGCCAGTGGCCTCTTTGTTCCTCAACACCTCCCCCAAGGGAAGGGATGACTGGACCGTGATCGGGTGTCCCAGGAAGTAGTGGCAGAGCTTCCGGGACGCCATGAGGAGGGCATAGAAAATCTTCTCCACCTCCGTGTACTGCGTCTTAACCCCTCGGAGGGCTTCACTCACGTAGTACACGGGGCGCTGCTACCCATCCTGCTCCTTTACCAACACCGCGCTTACGGCAATCAGAGTCGCGGTGAGGTAAAGGAGTAGGGGTTCCTCCAGAGATGGGCTCACGAGCATTGGAGAGCTCGTGAGGTACTTCTTCAGGTCATCGAATGCCACCTGGGCCTCGGGAGTCCACCTAAACCCCTCGAGGCCCTGGAGGATTTTGAAGAACTAGAGGCCACGCTCCCCCGACCACGAGACGAAGCAGCGTAGTGTGGCCATGCGGCCAGTAAGCCGCTGTACGTCTTTGATGGAGCGCGGCGGGGGCATTTCTAGCAGGGCCCGAATCTTTTCGAGGTTGGCCTCTATGCCCCGCTGGGACACGAGGAAGCCCAGCAGCTTCCCCCGTGCACGCCGAAGGTGCAGTTATCTTGGTTGAGTTTCAACCTATACTTGCGGAGGTTGCAGAACGTCTCCGCCAGGTTATCGACATGGGCAGCCGCACAGGGGCTTTTGACGACCGCATCATCAATGTAGACTTCGATGTTGCAGCCGATTTGGTTCTTGAGGACCATAGACATGAGCCGCTGGAATGTTGCTCTCACATTCTTTAGCCCAAAGGGCATATGGACGTAACAGAAGGTGCCGAGGGGAGTTATAAAACTCATCCTTTCCTCATCCTCCTTAGCCGTCCGGACTTGATGGTAGCCCGAATACGCGTCAAGGAAGCTCATAAGCTCACACCCCGCTGTCCAATCAACCAACTGGTCGATCCACGGTAGTGGGAAGTTGTCTTTTGGGCAAGCCTTGTTAAGGTCAGTGAAGTCTACGCACATTCGCCACTTGCCGTTCGACTTCTTCACGAGGACAGGGTTTGCTAGCCACTCGGGGTACAAAACCTCCCGAATGAACCCTGCCTCTCGAAGCTTGGTGATCTCAACCTTGATAGCCTCTTGGCGTTTAAGGGAGAGCTACATCAACTTATGTTTGAGCGGAGGGTGACCGGGGGTCACGGCGAGCTTATGCTCGATTACCTCCCGGGCGATGCCCCGCATGTCAGCATGCTTCCACGCAAAAACGTCAGAGTTTTTAAGGAGGAAGGCCACGAGTTGCGCCGTGTGCTCTTCGGAGAGGTCCGCCCCGATCTTGAAAGTCCTCTCTCTGTCCTCCAGGGGTAGGTGCACTTTCTTGAGGTCCGCCTCTGGGCGCGGTTTTGGAAGAGACTTCTCGGAGGGGACGACCGGGGTGTCTGACGCCGGCAAAGAGTCCTCTCCCCCTGGGGCCTTGATCAGGTTGACGCTCCTGATCATCACAGTGGCGCGCTCGTACAGAGCATGGGTTGCCTCGGGCAGTGATCACGCCATGAGGCTTGGGGATCTTGACACAGAGATAGCTCTGGTGGATCGCCACCCCCAAATGGTTGATTGTGGTCCTCCCCATGATTGCGTTGTATGAAGAGCGGAGGTCCACCTCTCTCTATCCGGTAGTTGTCTGGGGTGCTGAAGGTCATGGCGAGATCCACCTTGCCCACCGGGTGGATGGTCTTCCCCGGGATGAAGCCCTACAATGGCCCGGCTGTGGGCTGCAGCAACTTCTCGTCGACTTGCATCTCCCTGAACGCCTTCAGGTACAGGACGTCGATGGAGCTTCCGCCGTCGATGAGGATATGTGCCAGGTGGCAGTTGTAGATGGTGGCGGAGACGATGAGCGCGTCGTCATGGGGGAAGCGAACCCCATGACGCTTGTTGAGGGGGTCCCTGGCCTCCCGGCTGTTGGGGGAAAGTGCCCCCTGGTTCTTCTTCCAGAGGTCGTCTTCCTCCACACGGGGATACTTCTCAAGCACAGTGAAGAGCGCGTCAGTGGAGGTGGGGTAGCACTGGGAGAGCCTCCGATGGAGCTCCCCGGGGAGGATCCCGCTCTTGCATGCCTCGATGACTGTAGAGTCAGGGACGTGAGCCACTTTTCTCTTGACTTGAGTGAAGCGCTTGAAGAAGCTGCAGATGGTCTCTCCCATCCTCTGATGGACGGTGTAAAGCTGCGATGAATCTAGGGGACACACGCAGTTCCCTTGGAAGTTCGCACAAAACTCGCACTTGAGCTGCGCGAAGGACTTAATGGAACCGGGCCTCAGGTTGTAGAACCATGAGCGGGCGATGCAAGTGATGTAGAGGGGGAAGACGTTGCATTGCACCGTCTCGTCCCCCCAGCCGCCGATATAGCTGTGGAGTACACTTGCACAAATTCGTAAGGGTCGACCTCACAATTGTAATGCTCGATATGCGGTGGGTTGTAAGGCCGCGGCCAGCGGATGCACCGGAGACGGCGGCATAGCGGCTGATTAGCCCCGTCAACCTCCTTGGGAGATTTCCGGTCGCTGTCCCCTCTGACCAGAGACGCGTGCTCGTTATTAGAGTCGGGGAGGGGTCCCAGTGGTCTGCCGGTGTGACATAGCGCCTCTTCTCCTCGGGGTTAGTCGAGCTAACATCTTGGATTTCCAGGTGTCCCCCGGAGGTGGTAGTCGCTTCCTCGACCGGTGCTTTCCCTCGGTTGGGACGGGAGTGTAGCTCACCATGACCGCAGGCCGGGGGGAGTTCCCAGACTTTGTTGTGCGCATTCGCTCGACCTCCTACGGGGTCAAGTGGGTCTGGTCTTCCAGGGGAGCCTTCGGAGGCAGCCACGGGGGAGGAATGAGCTCATGCGCGACGGTCGTCGGCCCGGGGAAGGCTACCGGTGCATAGGATGGGCCCGGCGGGCCCGCGCCCAAAATGGTGACGAGGGCAAGTGCGGGGGCGGCGTAAGCCCCCGGAACTGCCACCGGAGTGGGTGCCAAGGCACCCCCTAGCGTTAACCCGGGGACGCCTCCGGGCATGTGGGCGACCACGGATGCGGGGAAGGCCTCCGGCGCGGGGTAGACCACCAGGAAGTGAGAGGGCCTTGGCCCTCATTCTTGGGGGCGCCATGGCGATTCATGATGAGTCCCCACGGACGGTGCCATCTGTCATGGTATTGCAAATACGCCGACAGGTTTTGTGGAAGATCCTAGCTAACGAACAACGACGCGAGTTGACCGCATTACCGGTCACCTCCCGTCGAGTAATCAGAGAGAGTGACCCAAGGATTTATACAGGTTAGGTCTCAGTGGAGTCCCTAGTCCTGTCGACACGCTCCCGACTTGAGTCGGCTGGGGGAGTTCTCTCGCGGGGAGAGTGCTCCAAAACACGCCTATTGGGTTTTTGTGTATTGATGCAAATGAATAGTCCTTGGTAACAAAAGAGGGGTACAAGGGCATATATAGGCCCAAAAGATGCAAATTACAAGACTATCCTAGTTGCAGCCGTCGGATTAGAGGGTATAAACGTCCTTTCGCTAGCCAGGGGGCTCGGATGCTTGACAAGTGTCCTTGCTAGTTCCCGAGGTCCTCCTCACGTGACCCCCACACGGGGGGCCTCCGCGGTCTTCCCCGGGATGGAGGCACCAGGGACCTTTGCCACCGGGTGAATGGTGGTGCCCGGGACAGGGCCACTGGAGGCCATTTGCCATCTAGCAAATGGCGGAGCCCGGGATCAGACCGCCGGGGGCCATGGTCACCAGGCAAATGGCAGCCCCCGAGACGGGACCACCGGGGGCCTTTGCCACCAGGAAAATGGCGGCACCCGGGACGGGGCCACCGAGGGGCCCTGGTCACCGGGCAAATGGCGGCGCCTGGGACCAGGCCACCGGGGGCCTTTGTCACCGAACAAATGGCGGCACCCAGGACCAAACCGTCGGGGGCCATTACCACTAGGGGCCTTTGTCACTAGCCTCGTGGTAGCCCCCGAAACAGGATCACCGGGGCTGATCGGGCGGAGATTTCCCCCAACAGATCCATCTGTAGAAATATTGCCTTTTGTATCTGGCGACGATTCGGACTCAGGGTCCTTAGTCGAACTTATGCAGAATTTTGTGTGTTGTGAGACCTTTCAGGGTGTCCCTCCGGGAAGGGATGATGAACCAAGGTTAACTGGAATACAGAGTTTTAGACAGGTTCGGGCCCTCGATGGTGGGAGTAATAGCCCTACGTCCTGTTAGGATTTCACTATGTGTAAGAAAATTACAAGGTTATGGAAAAAGTCTTCACAGGCGAAGATCCTTCCCGTGTGGTGACATAAAATACTATTAAAAAGGCCTATGAAAGCTAGTAGACTTAATCCGATGTCTTCTGTTGATCTTCTGATCTCTCTCTGTCTGATGCACTGGTTTACCCTTTTATACTGGTCGAAAGGGTGCCAAGGCATAATGGCTTCGAACAGTTGCTCGGGTGCAGTTTTGGTAACTGCCCTTAACCTCCATGCAGGCTTAACACGTGTAATTAAGGAATAACTGCACGTATTAACCTCCTGACGGTTGTCTCTATATGTGGAGGAATCTTCGGGATACTTGGGATATACCTGTTGTAAGGTCTAAGCAACCCTGCGTTTCCTGGTCGAGGGTGTTCTGACTGCGCATTGCTTGCAATCATCTGACCGCGCACTATCTGCGGCCTTCTATCTGCGTATTCGCATACGGGCTTCTGACCGCGCACTAGCTGCGGTCTGATCGTGTAAAGCCTACGACCATGTATCCATGCTTCCCGGAGCAGCTTGAGTTTATATCAACGGACACTCACCTGGTTCAAATCTATCTTGAACCAGACGTGCATTTATTATGAACTAGCTTGGGTATCAATCGTCGTCCGCTAGCCCCCAAATTTGAAGAAAACGAAGAGACATGTTTACTTCAAATTTTAAGACTTACATAGGATAAGTAACCCGACGTTTCAATCTTCCACTTAGTGGCGCACTAAGTGTGGCAGTTTGTTTCCCGAGATAGACTCTAGGAAATATTTGACAGGTAATGATGGCGTCGTAGAATTGTCTTTTAACCCGAGATAAAATTATAAATGTTTTAAAAGCTCGAGGCATACGAAAAATGAACCGTCACCCCGGGGGCTACAAATACCGAATCCTCTTAACTTTAAAACTTCACAAATTCTTTCCCAGCCAAGTCTTTCCAAAGCCATCTTTTCTTCTCTCTTGTACACTCCTCAATGGCAGATCAAAGCATTATTGAGATTGAAAGTGATGAAGAAGAAGTGGCACTTGAATTCGACCAAGATTCACAAAAGGTAGGTTTTTTCTAGAATTCTTGGTTCAAGTCACCATTTCATGTTCTAATCATTTCTTCGAATGCTTTTTTTGAAAATTCAAAGACGTCCGAAGATCTGGCTCTTCCAAAGAAGAAATCCAAGGTTGACGAGGGATCTTCTAGTAGGACAAAGGTGAGAGATGCATCATTGCTCTCTATTCCTTTGGTTCCCGTAGTCCTCCCTGTTCATGCACCTCGGCAGGTCGAACCTTCATCTCTACCTTTGGAGGTTCATGGTGATCCCTCAAGGTGTTCTTCTCAGCTTTCTCCATTTCATCCCAGTGATTCCCGTTCTTTGACGAGTTATCAATTTTCTGGTTGGCAAGCTGTACTTCCGCGACCAGATAATCCTCAACTTGTGTTGGGGAAACAATCTTCTGGTGGGAAGATTGCACTTCCACCATTTGATGGTCCTCGGCTTTTATCGGGTGATCTACTTTCTGGGGGAAATACTTCAACCTCTCACTTGCGAGGATTGGTAACTATTTCCATCCCCTTTGCTTGTTGTTATAGTTTGTAAAACTAACATATACAAATGTAGGAGACAAAAATTGTTGGAGCCCCCAGCGACCAGCCTGCTGAGATTCAACCTCCTCCCCTTGAACAGACTCTCCAAGGGGAAAAAGAGGCATTGGAGAAGAAGACCGAAGAAATGTCTTCGGCCATTCTGCACCTGGCAGAATGTTTTGACAGATCCCATGAAGAGGCGCACCAATTCCGCCTGAAGAGGGACTACGCTCGACAATAGCGAGAACTCTCTGATTCGATCAGGAATGGTAGTGCGTCTCTTATTAGGGACGATGTAGATAGACTTAGAATTATTGTTAGTTCTCTTGGGGCCGTCAGTGTAGATCCTACTGACGCAAATATGTCCCTAGGAGAACTTTGTAAACTTCTCTCGGATCAGGTTGATGCTCTGGTCGCCTGCATTCCTTTTGTATGTAAGGATTGCCAGAAATAAAGACTTCTTTTACCTTACATAATATGGAAACTCTTCATAATCTCTGTGTGAAAATATGGCCATAAGTAATGTCTTTACGACCACACATACACCGGTAAATCCAAGTACGGCGATTAAAAACACGTTAATATGTCACTCCGCGACCAGTACTGATACTGCGATCAGTACTGTTATCGCGATCAGAACCGAAATCCGATCAGGATGGTTATTGTGATCAGAACCAAAATCTGACCAGAACTACAATTGCGATCAAGATGGAAGTCCAATCGGAATCGCAGTCTTGACGACACAACAACTTGTCCAAATGACAATTACATGCACAGCAGTTACTTACTCGCAATGATCATAGAACATCTTTATGATCAAAATGTATATTCTGAAAAGACCATAGGAACACATTGTGACCAACACGTGAAAGTTTACAAAAAACATGAAGGATAATGTCCTCCGAAAATGTTTGTAGAACTGTCACGTTCTTATGTTCACCCTAATTCCCAAATTCGAAACAAAGAACTACTTTTCGTTTTGAATTCGGTGCGGGGAACACATAACGGGTTTCCAAGAGAAAACATCCATTATGGGAAATAAATAAAGTATTCAATGGAACGTTGCCCTCAGCGGAATGTTGCCTTGGGCCTATAAAAGGAGCAAGTAGCTTCCTGAGGAAGCCATATGCAACCAGCATCCCGCCTTAGAACTTCCTCCGCACAAAACCCTCATCCTTCATCTTCCATCGCCCCTAAAGTCGCCAGCTTTTTCTTACAATCTCTTGCAAAAATGATGTCTTGGAGCCGATCAGTTCACCACACGGAGGAGAGTCTGATAGTGCTAGAAAAGGAAGAGATCCTCCCTCCGCGGTTGCTAATCAACTGGCGACCCGCGGGGAAAGATCAAGAAACCCCAATCGTCCAAGAGGGCGAGTTGGTGGTTTTCGAGGAATACCTGTGATGTGGGTTTCGATTCCCCGAGAGCAGGTTCCGGAAGGGGATCTTGGAGCATTACGGGTTGGAATTGGTGAATCTCCACCCGAATGCTGTCCTGATCTTAGCGATTTTCCAGTACTTGTGCGAAGCTTTTGTCGGACTGTTCCCAAGCGTGAAACTCTTCCTGCGCTTCTACTATTCGGCGTGGTCAAAAAGCGCCAACACCGCCGGATGGATCTACTTCCGGATAAGGGAGAAGAAAGAGTACCCCTTCCCACCCCTGCGGGATTCCGTGCATGGGTGGTACCAGAAGTGGTTTTACTACACCCCTCCGTCCGAGAGCGGGTTATGGTTCGAGAACTCTCGACCAAAGAAGTCCAGTGAGTTGGACTCTCTCCCTGCTCTAAGCGCAGAGCAGAAGAGACAGGCCCAGGTAATTCTTCACTTAGTCCTGGAGGGACTAACTGCTCGCGATATCATCCGTGATGAGGACATCACTAGCTCGGATATGAATAAGACTCCATCCATTCCTTCCACTACTTTCACCACTCTCTCGCCACCACGAGAAGATCAAGGAGAACAGTGAGTAGGTATGAATCCATGTGCTGAGCCATTCATTACGCCCACACCAGAGGATCAGTGAGCTACATCAAAGGTAGAGCAACCCATGATGCATCAAGCCCAGCCCAAGATCAAGTCCAACACATCCGCGAGTCCAGCTCGGCCATCCAGCAGCAGTCCAACTTTAAACGGATGCCCAGGCCACGTACGAAGTCCGTTTGGGGTGAATGAGCACTTTACAGAGAAGCCCGCGACGCCAAATTTCCAATGGATCTGGTCCCACTGCCAAATTCCATCTGGATTTCCTGAAATCGATGGAACAATTTGCAGACAGAAACTACCGGGTGCTGTGCCACCTCCACTTTGGGCCCAAAGCCCGTGTACCCCTAGGGTTTCACGTCCACCTCCTTGGCCACCACCCCTGTTATATATGGCCGTCACCTTCCCATTATTGGATGGGTCTTGTTTAGTCATAGTCTTTCCTTCGTGAAGCTATTGAGATATTCTTCTTGGTCGGCTAGATCAACATCAATATCTGTATTCGGAACCCCAACTCTTTTTTGTGATTCAATCTATATTTGCAATTTCAGATTGCTTGTTTAGCTTGTTCTTGCTTGTTCTTCGATTGCTTGCAGGAATAGATCTTCATGATCAGGTCGATCTCTTCACAATCTACTAGACCTTTATGTTGGGACAACCAATCCATTCCCAAAATAATGTCTAGTCCTTGCAGTTCTAGAACTAGTAGATTTGCCTCAAATTCTACCCCTTCTATATTGAAAGTTACATTTGGGCAGATCGAGTAAACAGATAATCTAGCCCCTGGAGTTTGTATAACCATAGAGTACTCTAGTGGTACTTGGTCTATATGCATTTCAACTTCAGATGCAAATGCTTTTGACATGAATGAATTTGTAGCACCAGGATCAAACAATATTAAGGTAGATGCAGATTGAATCAGAAATCTACCTAGAAGAATGTCGGTGGCGTTGCCCGCTTCTTGAATTGAAGTATAGTTTAACCTTCCTCCTTGGGTTGCAGCTGGTGCTCCACCTCTTCCTCTTCCTCGATTAGCCATGTTTCCTCCTCTTCCTGCTGAATTTCCTCTAAAATTCTGTGATGGTGATGCCCTGGTTACTACTGGCTGTGTTCCTGCTTGAGATCTGGCAATGGACATCGGAAGTTGTATCCAAGGACAGAATTCCTTACGGTGCCCACGCTGTCCACAATGATAACACTCAACACGAGGATGAGGGCAATCCTTCTGAGAATGATTTCCTCGGCAATTGGGGCACAATGTCGTTGCTGGTCTGGGATTCTGATAAGATGGTCGGAAATTGGGAGTGATAGGAACTCTTCCTCTGATTGGATTTGACTGTGGTCGTGTTTGCTGGAACATCCTCCTCTTTCGGCTTTCTTCTCGCATATTCTTCTTTTCTTCTACCTTTAAAGCTCTGTTCACTAGTGTTTGAAATTCTGTAAGTTCATGAGAAGCAATTTGATACTGTAAATAGTGTTGAAGTCCTTCTATGAAGCGCTCTATCTTCTTCTCTTCAGTATCCACATCTCCAGGTGCGTATCGATCCAAATGAGTAAATTGGTGTAGATACTCAGTAACTGACTTACTTCCTTGAGTTAAATTCCGAAATTCCCGACGCTTAGCTGCCATAACACCAGTAGGTATACGAAATTTCCGAAATTGATCCTTAAATTCCCTCCAAGAAATATTATCTTTATCAGGGTGAGCTTCCTGGTAGTTCATCCACCATGCAGCTGCAGCTCCTGATAACTGATGAGATCCAAACAAAACTTTCTCTCGTTCGCTGCATCGGACCGTGTCTAGTTTCCTCTCGATATCCCGTAACCAATCATCGGCAACCATGGGATCAATCGCACTAGAGAATGTTGGTGGACGGGTCTTTTGGAAATCTGTTAATCTCGCTCCTACAGCAGAAGTAGTTCCTTCTGTTGTTCCAGTAGGCAGTTTCTAAACTATCTGAGCTAACAACTGGGTATGAGCTATCTGAGCTTCCTGTCGACTTTTCTCCATTGACAACAAAATTTCCTGAAGACTGGGTTGTTCATTCTGAGGTGGATTGGAACTCTGAGATCCTTGCTGAAACAAAGGGTCTCTTGTCATAGTTTCTTCTTCCTGCGGAGTCTGACCTATATCTTCTCTTCTACTTCGAGATCTCCTTCTGGTGTCAACCATGGTGGCTTTGAAAAAGGTTTAGACGGATCTAACTAACTAAGGCCAACTAAGACAGCAATGCAGAAATTAATGCAACTACTTTAATGCATAAAATTACTTAGGCTATCAGCCATAATACACAAATTAACCATTGCAAAAGCAACAGCGAATCACAAAGCTATTAAGAGCATCCACTAGCTCTGTCTACACCAACCTCTAAGACACTCTGAAACAACAGAACGCACTCTCACAATCTTACCGATTTTTAGAAAATCCAAATAAAATTTTGAAATGAAGGTTTTTCAAGAGCTACAAAGCTCATTATTTTTACCAAAATACAGTTTTCAACAAATAGTTTTCTGAATAAATTACGTCTTCCTGACACGGCCAATTTCCTAAAGGTGTCGTCCTACAGTCAAGTTCTCATGTTGCTCTGATACCAACTTTTCTTGTCGCGCCCCGAGACTGGGACAACGAGTACTCCTGTAGAGACCTAGCTCACTGCAGCTAGTCCCAAACCACAACCTTTGACTTCCCAGGATGAGTCAAACACAGGAGTATATTACATTGCAACAGAGTACTCACAAAATATTAAGCAGTGTGGCCTGCTGGCCTTACTATTACATAAAGAGGATTACAATGCCTACAAGGCATTCAGGGTTTAGCAAAATATTTAACTACGCAGTAGAAGATAGGTGACCCTCCCACAAAAGAAGTTGACGGCAGAACAACACACTTCAGGGTTCTGGCGGAACTGATTCTCCTCCTTCTGGATCCACGTAGTACTCCGTGCCATCATCTTGATCAAGGTAGGCTCCATCTATTGAGTTGAATGTTGCAAGGGTGAGCACTTACGTACTCAGCAAGTCATAGGTAAGAGTAGATACATATAGTAGTGATGATATGAACCTAGACTAGTCAAGAATTATGGATATTTGTAAAATAATCTTTTCCTTTCATACCTCATCCCATGGCAGCACTTTTCATAAAGTAACATCATCATTCATGTTCACTAGATTATAGCACTACCGCGACACGTCGACACACGACAACCCACGGCAGCACTCCTTATCATGACAACACATGTCATTTGGGTAATCTTGATTAAATATATTTTATTTAGAAAATAGTACTTGTGTCACACCCCGTGGATTTAATCCACCGCAGCAGACTCCTATAAACCCGGGAGCTCGGAGTATTCGAATACGTTTTTAACTCTGCAGAGAGGTACCAATTTACCCGCAAGATATTCCACTTTCAAACCTTTCCTATCATAACAAAATGATTGGACCCCTGACTCACTTCATACTGTGAGCGGCAAGGTGGAAATAACAAGAACTTTTGTTATGTATCACTCACAATTCACCCTCGACCCTGTGGCTCTCAGCGAGGCACAGTTGTGGCAGGTTGTATCCAAACCTCCACCCCATTGCTTATTCCCATTACTGGGTCAGCGTGCTTGATCACCTTCAGTGATATGTGTGGGAGCCGCGCTCCGTGTTTATCGTGCATCACTACACATCTCATGCAGGGGTTTCATGTGCGATCCACATAATTACTTGTTCAGGCCTGTCCCATACCAGGCTTGCGGTTAGCACGTTGTTCATGCCACTAGACGCACAACACAAGGTTCTAGTCCTTATATGCCAGTGACCAGACCATCCACAACCCTGCACCTTCAGTGCCTGCATTCCTTTGCAGTCTAGCACCTCCAGTGCTACAGCCATCCATACCATTTTTCTGGTCACGGCTAGGGGTTTTATTTCATGAATATAAGTATATAGATACATATAATAATTCATGGCTCGAAACTTGTTTATTTCACATTTCACAGATAACCAGTCTAGTACTGCCAATTCATAAATCAACCATTCTCAATCTTTCACATGCAATATTGCCTATATTCAAGGTTATGTTTTAGCAACTTTTAAAATATAGGTTCAAGATGACCAAGGATATGACTTGCCTTCCGCGTCGTAAAATACAGCAGTCGATGACGGGTCAACAGCAAAATCTTCAAAGTCAGCTTCTGAATCTGCTCGACGACAAACAAACACACAATAATTACTTATAATATTAAAATGTTTTAAGACTTTTATGCAGAAATGCTCAACAAGAATGATTGAACTATACTGGAGATAATTTGAACTGCAACTGAACTGAGATTCTAGGGTTTCAAGGAATTTGGGCTAAGGATGGTGATTAGATAATCTTAGGGTTTCAGGATTGCAATAGGGATAACAATTTTGTGGCTGGTTTAATCAAAACAGCGAATGTCAACAGATCGACATTCGGATCAAAGCTTGGACATAGCTTTAAGAAAAGCTAGGAGGCTTATCTCAATTTGTGGTAGTAGAAGAAAATGTAGATCACAACTCTACAAATTCAGTGGACAAAGTGGATTTCAAATTACACAACCAGAAGTGGGTAAATAAGGTCAATGCCACTGGCTGACAAGCTTTGGCATAGAGCTGACAATGCCAAAAACTAGGGCTTAGCATAACTTTTGATCTGGAGCTCCAAATGATGCACCACTTTGTCTGGGAGGTAGGCTTGAGTAACAGGAACAATTAAGTCAACAGGATCTAGGGCAAGAAATGACTGGAAAGCAAGAAATTTGATGATGAACAGAGATGAACTGGCTGCACTAGATCAGTTCTGGACAAAAACTTGGCAAAGCTATAACTTTTGATCTAGGCCGATTTAGGTGTCGAACTAGAAGACAAAAATGCTCAGGAGGCTAAGGCACATCTAAATGACAAGGTGATTTGGGCTGAAACGGCCGGGAACACTTTTCCGGTCATCGGCGCCGGAGAAGAACACTGCTATTTGGGGGTTTTCAATTTAGGCCGAACGAACTCGATTCCAAGCTTGGGAAGTGATATATGGGTAAGAGGAAGCTACCTGCACGATCACTTTGGCCGGAGGATGGCCGGAGAAGCCTGGCGACGATCGCCGGTTTCTGGAGAAGTTCAAAAATTGGGGAAAGCTTCGATTGAAGCTCAATCTGGAGATCTTGATGCACAGGCTTGCTGGAAACGACTCACTGATCAACTTCTTCTACAGAATCGAGAGCTAATTCGAGGTAATTTGGCCTGCATTGCCGGAACAGGGCATTCTTCGAATTTCAGCCATTTCCGGTGATCGCCGGCGTTAGAGGTCACCGGGGAGCAATTAGACAGTACTACACAGAGAGGTTTAGTAGATGAACTCACTGATGGCTTTAATTTGACAGGAGATGATCTGTAGAGTGCTGGCACCGTGAGTCTCCTCGATGGCTCGCCGGAGAAGACGACTGCAGCGGTGAAATTTGGAAATTGGTTAAGTCCTGGTGATGTGTGGAGAAGCTGCTGCACACAGGAGCATTTAAATAGGTCAGGCAAAGATGGCAAAGGGGAACAATGAAGTAATTGGTTGCTGTGATGAGATCGGTTGCGTGCTGGAGCAGTAGCGGCGAAGAAACAGCAAGAGCGGTGATGCGACGGCGACAAGCTTTCAACTGATCACAATGTTGCCTCATCGGGACCTGGCAAAGCTTGTAGCAAGCGGTGGTGACAAGTACTGGCGCGGCGAGGCTACGTGGCGATGGATTGCTGACAAAGTCACTGCTGGTCGCGCGCAGGAGCAAGCACTGGTCGTCGACGTAGCAGCGGCCTTGCCACGGCACCAGCTGGAGCGAGGACACGTGCGCACTGGCATGCACGGTCAAGTTGCAGGCGAAGCTTCACCGGCGGCAAGCAACCACGGCGCAAGGAAACCACGGCGAGCCCTGGTCGTGTACAGCAGTTGGCCTGGTCGAAAATGGACTGATTTGCAATATTTGATTTTCACATTTGGACCAATCTGTAATTCTGGAGATTTGGAAGGTTAGAGTTGAATTTGATTTCACTAATCTGGTGGATTATATTCAACAAGGTATTTGGCAAAGGTAATTGATAAAATTTGACACATTTGAATAGTTTTCGATACAAACTGAAAATAGGGTAATTTAGGGTAAAATAAGATTTAAGTTTTGTCGATTTCGAATTCTGGCATTTAGGGTTCGATTTTGATATCTGCACAGAAGAGAAACTTGTGGCAAATAGCATTTTGAGAAGATTTGCTGAAGAAATTCTGAATTGAAGTTAATCTGGAGATTTTAGCCTTTTTGGATTTTCAGATATCAGATAAGGACTAATTTGCGATAACTCTTGGACTGATTTGTGAAAAGAGTCTAGATGGTGAAATCTGGCTGTCAACTTTTTATATTAAGGTATTGACATACCCATGATCATATTCCAGGAATAATCTGGTCTGAACTTGGTCAAGATTCGGATTAAATCTGTATTTCTGAAACTTAGGGTATTTGGGTAATATAAGGTATTTCTGTTTTCGAAAACAGAAGAAGTTGATAAATCTGGGATTTAGAGATAAAATTGGATCTGGGTTCTGAAGACTTTTAAGTTCAGAGTAACTGATAGATCACATCTGAACAATCTGATCTCGATTTGAGGTCACAGGATAGATTTTGGAGATTTTAGGGCTTAGGATAGATACTGATCTGGCTATTACTACAGATACATGCATGCATGCTATTGATGAAAAAGGAAATTTTCACCCCTAACTCAGGGTGTTACATTACAGTCCTAGCATTAACAATTCCCTGCCCGGCAAATAGACAGTCAAGTCTCATGTACCGTTGTAGGTCCTCCCCACTGCCTTACTTCCTAGCCTGGGTCTATGTTCTCGCAAGACACATAGCCTCTCTTGATTACAGCCGCGCACGACTTAATCTGGCATAGGGCATCTTCCTTCTTTCCACCTTTTCCTCTCATGATTTTTCTGAACTCACATCACTCATGGCCTTCTGCGGCCCACCAGTTCTCGCAAGACACTGGATCGACAACCATTGCAGGGAAAAGCTAATACTAAAGAAAGCTACTAAGTTGTGCCCGTCCCATAACCAGGCAAGTGATTGGTACGTTTTTCATGCCGCATAGAAGCACAACACAAGGTTCTAGTCCTTATGAATCTCTAGTGAGGAGTCTTTCACATTCCCAGTGCGCACACAGCACCATCCACTCAAACCATCCTCACTATCGATTCCAATCACATTTTCTTTCACCAAAGGGGTTTTGAATATACTTTTCTCATATGTGACCATTCAACATTTAACATATAATCTTGAGCATAGCATAGCCCAAGCATGATAATCTAGGGTAACGAGGGTGCAGGGATATTCAATGTCAAAAGGGGCTTTACCATCATTTAGGTCATACCTAATTACTTTATTTGAATATAGTTCTTATTTGAATATAAGGCATGCATATACTTGAAGACGGTTAACATACTTCATTTCAAAATAGTAGGCGAGACATGATCAAGGGTTTGACACTTGCCTTGCAATGTTGGGTCTAGTTACTTAGATAATTCTTCGAAGATTTGTTCCGCTCCTTCAATCTCTTGTTCCACGGCGGATACAGATAATACACACATACACTATATAAGCATACAGAAGATAGTCTTTATGGGAAATGATACGTAAAATATATCTTGCATGCAGGGGAAAGGTTTGGACAAAGTCACTTGATATTGATCGAAGAGATGGGCTCAAAAGGACTTGAATGTCGAAGGGCTGACATTCGGCTCATGGCTTGACATAGCCCTAAATTGGTCTTAGGTAGGTTTTCTGGGGAAGGGACAGTAGGGAAAGTTGTAGAGAACAACTCCAGGAATCTAGTGGACAAGGTGGCATTTCAATTGCTCAAGTGTAACAGGTATAAGTCACTCAATGCGACTGGTGGACATGCACTGACATAGTGCTGGACATGGCTAGGAACTAGGGCATGGCATATCTTTTGACTCAGGGCTCCAATTGATGCACAACTTTGTCTGGGGGTTAGGCCTTGACAATAGGAACAAAACACTCAATAGGCTTAAGGGCAGAAAGTGGCCGGAGGGTGGCCAAATCATGCGAGTAAACACGGTGGCCTGAACTACTGGATAGTAATCTTGGCATTGGAATATCTTTTGATTCAGGTTGATTCAGAAGTCGAGCTAGTAGACAATGTTGCTCAGGGTACTGGAGTCTATCTAAGGGACAAAGTTTCAGAGGCTAGATCGGCCGGGGAGAAATTCCGGCGACCGGCGCTGGAGAAGACGACACTGGAGATTGGGGGTTTTCAATTCAGAGACTTTGAGCTCAATTCTTTGCTCAGGGAGTGAGAGGGTGAGGTTTGAAGACTACTGGTGGGGTCAATTCTATCGGAGAATGGCCAGAGTCGCTTGGCGACAAGAGCTAGTTTGCTGGTGGCGCGCAAACTACGGGAGGATACAATCTTAGCTTAATTTCGAATTCCAAACTCGTAGGCTTGCTCAATGGGGTGTTCTAAACAATTTTCATCACTGGCACGAAGGTTGATTCAGATCGAATCGGGCAGCATTGAGGAAACAGGGCATTTGAGCTTTTCCGACGATCGCCGGCGTTAGGGTTCGCCGGGGGCCAATTGGATGCTATGGTACGGAGAGGGGGATGGGAGAAGCTTACTGGTGGTCTTGGATTGAAGAAGGGAGCTGCGGTTGAGGCTGGCATCGTGAGCTCAAAACTAGCTCGCCGGAGAAGAAGCTGTTCACGGGGGCGCTGGGAGATCGGTTGCTTCCTGGTGCTAGGAACTGAGCAATGAAGCTACGAGGTGGTGCGAAGTGATTCTGGGCAAGGGAGGGAGCTTATATAGGCGAAGGGCTGGGGCTCTCGGGAGTTGAAGCATATCCAACAGATGCGCCTGACTGACACCGGAGACGGGAGCGAGACGACGTCGCCAAAGACTGTGCCAGAGAAGGGGAATCACGCGAAATCAGCTGGAGCAGGGAGACGGGATCACTGGCTTTAGCATGGCTGCAACGTGGCGTTGCTTTGCTGCTGCTGGAGCACGCGCACGCGCGGGAGAATCACGGCACAGCGCGGCTACGGTGGCTCCACGGTGGCGGCACGGTTGCGCACAGGTGGTGCTACGTGGCGGTGACGGTGGTGGCTGCGCGGGAGACTTCGTCGGCGGCGAGTTCCTACGGCGAGGCAAAGTGGCGAGGCTCTGGTCGCAACGGCTAGAGCTTTGGTCGAGAATAACGACCAGGGGCTTGGTCGAAAATGGCAGAACAAGAAGGCTAGGGCTGATCTGCAATTTCCAAAATTTGCACCAGGGACTGTTCTGCAAAGAACTTGGACTAATTTGCAAGGTTTTCTTTTGGGATCTTGGGCCTATTTCTAAATATGGAGATCTAAAGGGCTGATCTGATATTTGGTCCTGCAGATGAGTATTACTAAATGTCTTAGACTCATCCAGTAGGAAAAACGGTAAAATCCAACAAGATCTAGTGGTTTTGACAAAAATCGAAAACAGGGTAATTAGGGTTTGAAACTTTGGCGAGGCTGAAACTAGGGTTTCGGTTCAGTTTTTGAAATTCTTCCTGAAGAATAAAATGTCTAGAATAGTGAATGGGAGATGTTCACTGAATCAGATCAATGTTTGGAGATGGTCTAAGACTTTTGGTCTTTTTGGGCTTCTGACAAATCTGAAAAGAACTGATTTGCGATACTTTTGGACTAAAAAGCGAAAATAGTCTGAAAGGCATAGTTTATCGGCCAACTTTTTAAATTAAGGTAGTGTCATACCTAAGATCATAATTCTGGGATAAAGATCAAAAATGGGGTTGAGACATCCGAGAATCCAATGAAGATACGCTGACTGGCAAGATAAAGAGATGACAAAATTTGGGATGTTACAACCTACCCTCCTTAAAAACAATCTCGTCCTCGAGATTCCGGTAGGCCTGAAAACAGGTAAGGGAAATCTTGATGCAGTCCCTCTTCCCTTTTCCATGTTGACTCTTCTTCTGGGTGGTTGTTCCATTGAATTTCTGCAGAGTCGAATGGTCCTTGATTTCAATTTCCTTTCACTGACCTCTAACACTTTAATTGGGTAATCCTGATATGTCAAGTCTGGTCTCTTCCTTAGGAAAAATCTGTTATGTTGGCTTCTTTAGGTACTTCCTCAATTGAGACACATGAATACGTCATGAACTCCTGCTAATTCGAGTAGTAAAGTTTTAACTTGTATGCTACTTCTCCTTGTTTCTCTAGAATCTTGTAGAGTCCAACGTATTTTGGGCTTAGTTTTCCTTTCATCTTAAATTGACGTACTCATTCGTAAGGTGTTGCTTTGAGATATACGTATTCTGCTTTTTCGAAAGATAATTCCCTTCTTCTGTTGTTGGTTATCAGCATAACTCTTCTTGTTTTGACTGTGTAGTCTTTGGCTTCTTCTTAATGATTCGTACATGAGTTCCTACGTCTTGAGCTATTTCTGAGCTGATTTGTTGCCTTTCTCCAACTTTTGACCAATGTAAAGGCATTCTGCACTTGCAACTATATAGAGCTTCAAGTGGGAACACCTGCAAACTAGTATGGTAACTATTGCTGTGGGTGAATTCTGTGTATGGCAAGCATAACTCTCATGAAATTCCATATTTGAGCACACATGCTTGCAACCTATCCTTCGGTATTTAATTCACTAGTTCTGTCCATTCTCTAGTCTGAGGGTGGTGAGCTGTGTTGAAGTTCAACCGTGTCTCTGAGGTTTCATGCAGACTTTTTCCAAAATATTGAAGAAGGTCGTGCTCCACGATCTAATACAATCCTCTTGGGTACACCATGTAGTGTCACAATCCTAGTCATGTAAATTTCTGTTGACTTGGCATCATCGTAAGTCATCTGCTCTAGTACGAGGTACGCTGCTTCTGCTAGTCTGTCCACAATCATCCACACGGAGTCATATTTACTCTTAGTCTTTGGAAGTCCTATGATAAAGTTTATTCCAACTTCTTCTCATTTCCACTCTAGTATGGTTAGTGGCTATAACAATCCTGCTAGTCTTTGATGCTTGGTCTTCATCCTCTAACATGTGTCACACTTTTCCATATACTCGGCAATCTCTATCCATGCAACTTCACCAAAATTGATTCTTCACGCCCGAATACTTCCAGGGTGAATAGAGTATGTGGTGTTATGAGCTTCTAAAATTAGTGTCTCGATCTCGTTAACCTCTGGAACATACGTCCTTTTATCATGCCAAATTGCACCTTGTTCATCTTCCCGAAATTCTACTGTTTTTCCGATCCTCACATCCTCTTTGATCTTCTGAATTCCTTCATCACTTCCTCATGATTTTCGAATCTCTTCTTCCAAGGTTGGTGTAATTGACAACGTATATGGCCACGGAACCTTGATCTACTGATTCAATCATTTGCTGATGCAATCCTTCATTAACTCTAGTGCAACAAAGGTGCTGTAGTAAACCTTTCTGCTCAAGGTGTCTGCAATGACATTAATTTTACCAGGGTGGTAATGCATGTCTAGGCCATCGTTCTTCATTAACTCTAGTCATCAACATCACCTCATGTTCAAATTCTACTGGGCAAACATACTTCAAGTTCTCGTGGTCTGAGTAGATTTCACATCGATTCCTTGGTAGGTAGTATCTCCAATTCTCGAGTGTATGAATCGTTGTTGCTAACTTCTATGTCATGGGTCGGATAATTCTCCTCATGTGACCGTAGTTGTTTGGATGCAAATGCGACTGTTCTTCCTCCTTGCATTAAGATACAACTCAGTTCGCGCCTAGATGCATCACGCTACATCTCAAAATTCTTCCTATTATCAGGGAGTACTAGAATTGGTGTAGTTGTTTAGCCTTCGTTTCAATTCTTCGAAGCTCTTCTGACAATCTTCTGTCCACTCAAATTGGACATCCTTTTTCAACAAACTAGTGGGCGGCTTGACTAGTTTGGAAAAATCCTTCAATGAATCGGTAATAATGCTTAGCTAATCCAAGAAAACTTTTGACTTCTGTCACTGATTCTGGTTGTTTTCACCCTTTCACGGTCTCGACTTTTAACTCGATCTACTTGTATTCCTTCGGCTTCGAAAATGGAATTTCCTGTGTCCAAATTTTACACTTATCCAGCTTAGCATGAAATTGTTGCCACCTTAGTTTATCCAAAACTTTTTGTAGGTGATCAGTATGCTCCTCTTGGTTCTTGACTGACGTCTGATATGGCGTTTATGATATGGGTGCCGTCCAGGTTTCAATTCATCACTGAGTTTAAAACCTTGGTCAGGGTACTTCTGGTGACACGCTCGGGTATCCTCCAACTTCGGGGATTTGGTTCACCTCTTTCTTCGAACTGTGCAGATCTTGGGTTGGGTGTTCCACTAACATCCTCTCAGGATTGGAACAAAACTTCTTTTCCATTAGGACTAGTAAGGGCAACGGCCTTACGCTCACAATCCATTTGTCCTTTATGTTCCGACAACTAGTCTATTCCAGATATAACATCTCAAACAAGTAGTTCTAGTGCCAGTAGTTTAGCAGGGAACTTCTTTCTGCTCATATTAAATTTTTACTCCTTCGCATACTGACTTTACTGGCATCCTAGAGTCGGGAAACTGGATAGAGATAGGATACTATAGACACGTCATATTCAGTCCACTTTAAATAGCAAAAATTTTATGTCTGACGGGCCTCCTTCTTCTTTTGATGTGACATAGTTGATTCTACCTTGAGTTGGTACTGGGTTTCCTCTATCTCTTCTATGGTTAATTGGAAATCTTTCTCTTGCAGCTGGAGCTTTTTGTCCATATTGTTGTATTGGGGTAGGCATTGGGATATACGTCTGAACTGTGGGCTGTTGTTGACCTTCACTTCTCTTGGCTATTGGATCTGGCAAATTCCTCTAGGGAATCTCTCTTGACAGTGACCGAATTGTCCACAATGATAGCGATGTGGGGACAATCACGCTGATAGTGGCTTCTGTGACAAGCCGGGTACTTGGTTGTCATGGATCTTGGGTACTGTAGATTTGGCTGATATCGTGGTGCAGCTTGGGTCTTTGACAGATGCATGAATATTCCTTCATCTGAAATGATGTGGTCCAAGAAAGGAATATCCTTCAACTAGAAGGCACACATATCAAACTTGGCGTACAACTGATGATCTGCTAACTTCTTTTAACACTAGTCTGAGATGCTGAACATGCTCTTTTTCCGTCTCGGAGAAATTGAGAGTATCACTCACAACCACAATAATGAACTTGTCTAGGTATTTCATGAGAACTTTATTCATCAGGTTCATGAATTCTACTGGTGCATTCCTTAGTCCAAATGGCATCACTGTGAACTCATACAATCCATATCTTGTCATGAATACAGTCTTTGGGATATCCTCTTCTCTAATTTTTAGTTGATGATAACCGGTTCTAAAGTTGATCCTTGAAATTATTTTTGCTCCTCTGAGTTGATCAAAGAGATCATCGATCCTTCGTAGAGGGTACTTGTTTTTTATTGTCATATCATTCAACTTCCTGTAGTTGATACAAAGTCGCAGACTACTATCTTTCTTCTTGGCGAACAACATTACATTGGGGTTCATTATCCAAAACAGCATTGCATTGCATTTCATTGCGTTGCATTGCATTGCATTGCATTGCATTGGGGTTCCCCAAGATAAAGAACTTGTTCTGGTGAATCCTTTTTCTTCCAATTCTTCCACTTGGTTCGTCATACATGCAAGTTTCCTTGCGTATGGGGCTGATTGTGGTTCCAGCTTGATGGCAAACTCTATACTTCAGTCTGGTGGCATTCCAGGGGATTCTTTCAGGAAAAACTTATGGGTACTCGTTGACTACTGGGACATCCTCTACTTTAACCTCTTCAACACTGTTCAAGCTGTCCATACGGTCGATTAGTGGAGATCTTTCTTTTCTCCTTTTCTCTTCTTTTTCTTTTCCTTTCTTTTCTTCTCTTTTTCCTTTTCCTTTTCCTTTCTGCTCCGAATGTGACTTGTTCTCCTTCGGTCTTCTTCTCACAATCTATCTGGCCTCTGTGTTTTGCTAGCCGGTCCATTCCAAGAATGATGTCTAACTCTTGAAGATTCAGAACTAGCAAATCTGCCAGGAATTCTAGGTTGCCGATACAAAAGGCAATATTTCTACAGATGGATTTGATTGTCATTCTAGCTCTAGGGGATTGGATTAGAATAGAATAGAGTGCTCCAAGATCTGGTTCTGCACTGACATTGCCTGCTGTCCATCTTGCTCCATTCAAATCGGTATATCATTGACATTTCCTCCTTGTGGTATAATAGATGATGATCCGGGTTGATTTTGGTTGGTACAGTTTCTATTTCCAGATGTAGTCCTCATGTTACTGGTATCTTTCTTGGGTTTCTACCATGAGATCTTCCTCTAGTGATAACCAAACTGCTCTAACAGGTGGTCAAAGAAATGATTGCTGACTCGGAGGGAAACACAGATAGGGTACAAGTGGAAAACTGAGATCAATCCATGAGACAGGGATTGGAAAGTGCAAGATGTTTTTCATAAATTAAATTTTCATAAATTAAATTTTCATAAAATACATAGTTTTGCCTCTACGGCTTATAAGAATATTTAGCAATCAACACACATCAAGACAAGCAACTTCTACACAAAAGATCTAACGTCTGTTGTGGTTAGGCACAAAAGGTTAAACCAGGGAAAGTCTGGGATCACACGTCGATATTGGAAGAATCATAAGGCTCTACCTCTTCTGAGTCCTCTTGATCTTCATCTGCGTCCATCAGGTCCAATTCCATGTTCTGGGATTTCGTAGACTACTATTGAAGCATGAAAAATATCTAAGGGGACATAACGCAAAACACCTAAAAGTTGGAAATAATGTTTAAAGCTTTTTCAAATAATCAAAAGAATAACTACATAATATATTTTTCTTAGACAAATTAGGTTTTCGCAAATAGATTTTAGTCAAACACTAATGATTTTCTGTTCTAGGGACGCCAATGTCTATAGAAGGGTCACGTCCTACAGTCGACCCTTTTGCTCTGATACCAGATGATGTGGGACCCTCATTTGAGGATTCCAGTGGCAACCGCCCAGGTGGATTGCACACAGAAAGGTACATCACAAGCTCACAACAACAGGATTCACTTTAATCAATAAAGCAATAGATAAAACAAGTACAAGGTCACGAGGACCAGTATTACATTATCATAATGCCAAGAATGGAATTAATTAAAGTTGATACAAAGTAGAGAGTTTTTCATAAAAACAATAACACAAAAGCAATAACAAAGGTCTTCATTTCCTTCTGCAGCGGTTCGGCTCGGGCCTTTACCACATCGAACTCAACTTGGCGCATGACCCTCCTAGAAGCTCAAATTGTCTAGAAAGGTTCCTTCCTCTTCTTGGTGCTCAAGGCTAAAGGAATCAGGGTCCTTGAATTCTTTCTTCTGAATTTGTGTGAAAAGGCAAGGGTGAGCATATTTTTCCACGATGCTCAGCAAGTCCTGTTATGAGAATGCAGTTATATAGATGAGGGGTTTTCAAGGAAAGGGGTCTTGGTTTTATGTATATAGTAATAGAGTAGATTTTCACTCTCATTTTGAAGAAAAGGTTTTTGTTTTCAAAAGAGGGGCTTTTAAAATCCTAAGCTAGATTTTCAGAAATGTTATGTGTGGCGGTCTTTCATGAGTCACCACTTTACTCAGATTTTGTGAAGAACTTTCCAAAAGCTACTTGTGCTGCATCGACGTGAATAGAATCCACAGTGCGCAGACTCCAAAACCTGGGAGCACAGAGTATCCGATACTTCTTAAACTTTGCAAAGGTGTACCACCTTAATCCACCGATCACTCAACTTTCAAGTCAGGCCAACTCCACGCGACTTTTACGCATGTGACAAGGCTGAAGTGACACAACAGTTTACAGTCCTAGCATTAACAATTCCCTGCCCGGCAAATAGACAGTCAAGTCTCAAGTACCGTTGTGGGTCCTCCCCACTACCTTACTTCCTAGCCTGGGTCTATGTTCTCGCAAGACACATAGCCTCTCTTGATTACAGCCGCGCACGACTTAATCTGGCATAGGGCGTCTTCCTTCTTTCCACCTTTTCCTCTCATGATTTTTCTGAACTCACATCACTCATGGCCTTCTGCGGCCCACCAGTTCTCGCAAGACACTGGATCGACAACCATTGCAGGGAAAAGCTAATACTAAAGAAAGCTACTAAGTTGCGCCCGTCCCATAACCAGGCAAGTGGTTGGTACGTTTTTCATGCGGCATTGAAGCACAACACAAGGTTCTAGTCCTTATGAATCTCTAGTGAGGAGTCTTTCACATTCCTAGTGCGCACACAACACCATCCACTCAAACCATCCTCACTATCGCTTCCAATCACATTTTCTTTCACCAAAGGGGTTTTGAATATACTTTTCTCATATGTGACCATTCAACATTTAACATATAATCTTGAGCATAGCATAGCCTAAGCATGATAATCTAGGGTAACAAGGGTGCAGGGATATTCAATGTCAAAAGGGGCTTTACCATCATTTAGGTCATACCTAATTACTTTATTTGAATATAGTTCTTATTTGAATATAAGGCATGCATATACTTGAAGATGGTTAACATACTTCATTTCAAAATAGTAGGCGAGACATGATCAAGGGCTTGAGACTTGCCTTGCAATGTTGGGTCTAGTTACTTAGATAATTCTTCGAAGATTTCTTCCGCTCCTTCAATCTCTGGTTCCACGGCGGATACAGATAATACACACATACACTATATAAGCATACAGAAGATAGTCTTTATGGGAAATGATATGTAAAATATATCATGCATGCAGGGGAAAGGTTTGGACAAAGTCACTTGATATTGATCGAAGAGATGGGCTCAATAGGACTTGAATGTCGAAGGGCTGACATTCGGCTCATGGCTTGACATAGCCCTAAATTGGTCTTAGGTAGGTTTTCTGGGGAAGTGACAGAAGGGAAAGTTGTAGAGAACAACTCCAGGAATCTAGTGGACAAGGTGGCATTTCAATTGCTCAAGTGTAACAGGTATAAGTCACTCAATGCCACTGGTGGACATGCACTGACATAGTGCTGGACATGGCTAGGAACTAGGGCATGGCATATCTTTTGACTCAGGGCTCCAATTGATGCACAACTTTGTCTGGGGGTTAGGCCTTGACAACAGGAACAAAACACTCAATAGGCTTAAGGGCAGAAAGCCAAATCAGGCGAGTAAACACGGTGGCCTGAACTATTGGACAGTAATCTTGGCATTGGAATATCTTTTGATTCAGGTTGATTCAGAAGTCGAGCTAGTAAACAATGTTGCTCAGGGTACTGGAGTCTATATAAGGGACAAAGTTTCAGAGGCCAGATCGGCCGGGGAGAAATTCCGGCGACCGGCGTTGGAGAAGACGACACTGGAGATTGGGGGTTTTCAATTCAGAGACTTTGAGCTCAATTCTTTTCTCAGGGAGTGAGAAGGTGAGGTTTGAAGACTACTGGTGGGGTCAATTCTACCGGAGAATGGTCGGAGTGGCTTTGCGACGAGAGCTAGTTTGCTGGTGGCGCGCAAACTACGGGAGGCTACAATCTTAGCTTAATTTCGAATTCCAAACTCGTAGGCTTCCTCAATGGGGTGTTCTAAACAATTTTCATCACTGGCACGAAGGTTGATTCGGATCGAATCGGGCAGCATTGAGGAAACAGGGCATTTGAGCTTTTCCGACGATCGCCGGCGTTAGGGTTCGCCGGGGGCCAATTGGATGCTATGGTATGGAGAGGGGGATGGGAGAAGCTTACTGGTGGTCTTGGATTGAAGAAGGGAGCTGCGGTTGAGGCTGGCATCGTGAGCTCAAAACTAGCTCGTCGGAGAAGAAGCTGTTCACAGCGGCACTGGGAGATCGGTTGCTTCTTGGTGCTAGGAACTGAAGCAATGAAGCTACGAGGTGGTGCGAAGTGATTTTGGGCCTGGGAGGGAGCTTATATAGGCGAAGGGCTGGGGCTCTCGGGAGTTGAAGCATATCCAACAGATGCGCCTGACTGACACCGGAGACGGGACCGAGACGACGTCGCCAAAGACTGTGCCAGAGAAGGGGAATCACGCGAAATCAGCTGGAGCAGGGAGACGGGATCACTGGCTTTAGCATGGCTGCAACGTGGCGTTGCTTTGCTGCTGCTGGAGCACGCGCGCGCGGGGGAGAATCACGGCACAGCTCGGCTACGGTGGCTCCACGGTGGCGGCACGGTTGCGCACAGGTGGTGCTACGTGGCGGTGACGGTGGTGGCTGCGCGGGAGACTTCGTCGGCGGCGAGTTCCTGCGGCGAGGCAAAGTGGCGAGGCTCTGGTCGCAACGGCTAGAGCTCTGGTCGAGAGCAACAACCAAGGGCTTGGTCGAAAATGGCAGAATAAGAAGGCTAGGGCTGATCTGCAATTTCCAAAATTTGCACCACGGACTGTTCTGCAAAGAACTTGGACTAATTTGCAAGGTTTTCTTTCGGGATCTTGGGCCTATTTGCAAATATGGAGATCTAAAGGGCTGATCTGAGATTTGGTCCTGCAGATGAGTATTACTAAATGTCTTAGACTCATCCAGTAGGAAAAACGGTAAAATCCAACAAGATCTGGTGGTTTTGACAAAAATCGAAAACAGGGTAATTAGGGTAAACAGGGTAATTAGGGTTTGAAACTTTGGTGAGGCTGAAACTAGGGTTTCGGTTCAGTTTTTGAAATTCTTCCTGAAGAGAAAAATGTCTAGAATAGTGAATGAGAGATGTTCACTGAATCAGATCAAAGTTTGGAGATGGTCTGAGACTTTTGGTCTTTTTGGGCTTTTGACAAATCTAAAAAGTACTGATTTGCGATACTTTTGGACTAAAAAGCGAAAATAGTCTCAAAGGCGGAGTTTATCAGCCAACTTTTTAAATTAAGGTAGTGTCATACCTAAGATCATAATTCTGGGATAAAGATCAAAAATGGGGTTGAGACATCCGAGAATCCAATGAAGATACGCTGACTGGCAAGCTAAAGAGATGACAAAATTTGGGATATTACACAGGACCTAAGACTTAACAGCAGTGCGGGGCGTGAAATGGATGTCGAATGCACTGAGTTTGACAGCCCATTTGGCGATCCGACCAGATTTCTCCAGATTTCGAAAAATATCCCCCAATGGAAAAGATTAGGGTACTGTGATCTTATGTGCTTGGAAGTAATGTCGTAGCTTACGGGAAGCCATCAATAGTGCGTAAAATATCTTCTGGACCTCAGGGTATCACTCCTTAGGACCATGAAGTACTTCGCTTACATAGTAGATGGGTCTGTGTATACATTCTCTATCCGCGATCAGGACAGCGCTGACCGCGTATGGCGTGGCCGCCAAGTAGAGAAGTAATGGTTCTCCTTTGTCGGGAGACACCAAGACCGGCAGACTGGATAGATACGCTTTCACCTCCTGAAATGCTTTTTCGGCCTCATCGGACCATGTAAAGTTGTGATGTTTGCGCAGGGCTTTGAAGAAAGGTAGTCCCCTTTCACCTAGTCGCGGTATGATCCGGCTTAAGGCTGCCATGCGACCTGCTAGGCGCTGAACATCCTTGATGGTCGAGGGAGAGCTCATCTGTTCGATAGCCCTGATTTTTTTAGGATTGACTTCAATTCCTCTAGAACAAATAGGGAAACCAAGAAGTTTTCCTGAAGAAACCCCAAAAGAAGTTTATTCCATATCGATTCAAATTATAGAAGGTTTCAGCGAGATCATCTAAGTGAGACAATCTTTTGGTGCTTTTTAGAACCAAGTCGTCTACGTAAGCTTCAAGATTACGCCCCATCTGGGAAAGAAAGGTCTTTTGCATCAAGCGCTGGTATGTGGAACCTGCGTTCTTGAGATAGAACGGCATTCTGACGTAGCAGTAGGTGCGGAACGGGGTGATGAAGGCAGTCTTCTCTTCATCTTCTTCTGCCATGCTAATTTGATGATATCCTGAGTAAGCTTCCAGGAAGCTCATCAGTTCGCAACCCGCAGTAGAATCGACCAGCTGATCGATGTGGGGAAGGGGAAGTCATCCTTCGGACAAGCACTATTGAGGCTGGTGTAGTCGACGCACATGCACCACTTACCATTTGACTTGTGGACCATGACCTGATTTGCAAGCCATTCCGGGTGATCGACCTCGCGAATAAACCCGGCCTTCTGGAGTTTATCCAACTCCTCTCGGATGGCTTCCTGCTGGTCAACAGCAAAATGCCTGAGCTTTTGCTTTATTGGTTGCTGTCCAAGTCGAATTGCTAACCTGTGCTCGATTACTTCCCTTGGGACACCGGGCATGTCGGATGGCTTCCACGCAAACACATCCGCGTTAGCCAGGAGGAAAGCAATGAGCTCGAGTTCCTATTTGTCATCCAGGCCTGATCCAACCCGGATTGTCTTGGATGGATCATCTGGGTACAATGGAACCAGTTTGAGTGTCTCGTCTGGTCAAGGAGCAGCCTTGATCGTGTCAGCGGAGACTGTGGCGACCTGAGCGTCCCGGAGGGGAAGTTGGTCCACCATCTCTAGGGATAGCCCATCACACGTCAATGCCACATTGCTACTGCCTCGGACCGAAATAACACCTTTGGGGCCAGACAACTTGCCGCACTGGTAAGCATAGTGCGTAGCCATCATGAACTTAGCAAGAGTTGGCCTGCCAAAGATTGCGTTGTAAGCCGAATCACAATCAATTACATCAAAAGCAACTAATTCCGTTCGGAAGTTATCTGGTTCTCCCAGCGTGACTGGGAGGACCACCTGTCCCAATGGCATCATGGAGGGACCAGGAATTATCCCATAAAATGGATGGATTATGGGTTTGATTTTCGAACGAGGAATCTGCATCTCATCAAGTTCCTTGACCAATAGGATGTCCAAGGAGCTACCTCCGTCGATCAGGACCCTTTCGACTCAAACATTGCTGATAATCGGGGTAATGACCAGAGGAAGCCTCAATGGTCGAGTGAGCCCCACAGGACAATCAGAGCGATCAAATGTCAAAAGTGTGTCCGACCAACGGGGTTACTGAGGTTCACCAAGGGAATTCTCCGTTTGGTTAACCTCTCGATAAAAAGCTTTAAATTGTCTCTTAGAAACAAAAGAGGAGAAACCTCCGAAAATAACATTAACATGATTACGAGGTACCTGGTAAGACATCTCTTCATCCCCGTCGGCGTCTCTTAGCCCGCATGCTTGTTCCTTAGTTGGTAAGGTTGGCATAGGTCGAATCCCGTGGTAGAAGTCATCTAACTGCTTCAGCCAACTGCTGCAATTTTTGAGGTCGTGGCCTGCGGAGTTGTGGAGAGGACACCACTTCTTGCCTTCCTGCGGGTTAGTCGACTTCCGTGGCTGGTCGGTACCGCGACCACCAGAAGCAGTTTTATTTTTAAACGAATAGTTGTTACCTTTGGTCGATGGAGGCTTCTCTGCGACCGCAACCTCTCGGTACTATCCAGATCGAGTCCTTTTTGACTTCTTTGACCTGCCACTTGATGAAGATTCTGGTTTCTTGCTTGAATCCTCCCTTTTAATGTCCTTGAGACCTGGCTGAGTTGGTAGGTTACCTTTATCAACCATCCGATTCCATTTGACAGCCTCGGTTGCGTCGGAATAATGTTCAACCATATCAAAGAGATCAGCTACTGATCGAGGAGGATGGATGAGCAAATCTTTGGTGAATCTCCAATATCGGACGGTGTGTTTAAATGCCCTGATAACGGAGCTATCAGATATGTTCGGGATGGTATTTCTCACCCCGACAAATCTCTTGACAAACTGACGAAGAGTCTCAGTCGAAGTTTGTCGTAATCGATGGAGGTCGTCCTCCTTACCCGGCTTCTGAAAACAATTTTGGAAATTGCTGAGGATGGCATCACACAACATTTCCCAATTATAGATTGAACCCTCGGGTTGGTTGAACAACCAGATTCTTGCCGGTCCCTTGAGGACTGTTGGCAGGTAGTTGGCCATGACCCGGTCATCGCCGCCTGCCGCCTGGATGCCAGTGATGTAGATTTGCAGGAACTCAAACTGGTTCTGAGTTCCATCAAACCTCTCTATGGCCCCTGGTTTAAACTTGTCTAGCCAAACGACCGCACAAAGGCCGGGTGAGAAAGCTTTACAACCAACATAGGGACCGTGAATTGACCTGCGACTCTTCATCTGACCACGCGCGATCTTACGCAATGGAGAAGTCACTCGTGGTCCCAGACGAGAGTGGACAGAAATTCATTCCCTCTCATGAGAATCTTGCGCCCATCTGGATTTGTCCTGTCGAGATGGGATGGGTGGCGGGTGACTCCGTCTACCAAAACCAGAGTTAGAGTGTTCTCGGTTATGAGAGCGTGTCACTGACCAGGAAGAAGTCGTCGGGGTTGCCTCCGATGTGACCTCGTCCAACCTTTCCGCCAGGATTCTGGTGAAGGCCGGTTTCTGCGCTTCTGTGACCGTAGGAGGAAAATTACGCACGACCTCTGCGATAGATCAAAGTCGTCCATGCGTGCTTCTCCTAGGGGCACTAGGTGTTACCGTTTCTTTGTCCGCTGGGAAACACTCCGGGGGTAAGGACGGTGTCTGGTCACTTCTGCGACCACGCGATCGCCTGGAAGAACTTGTTCTTCCCTAGCAGCTCGTTGATCGGGAGTTTCTTCCGATAAGATAGCGAACTGTCTAGGGAGCGAGGTCGCCGATGGAGAAAACATCTCCGTTTGTTCCGAGTCAGACTTGAAATCAAAGAGATGATGGAGGTTATCAGCCCTGGGCTGATTTCCTGGTCAACATCATTCTTCCCCTGAGCAGGGTCATACGATGGACCGGATTCAACCTCTAGCGCATTAAGAACCTCAGTAGGTTCTGATTCTGCGTTGGTCGCCTCCTGGTCGATAGACATGACCTGAGTGGTCGAATCAACCTCCGGGACGTCTTCGCCTCCGATTTCCTCCATTAGAACAGGATCACTGGGAGAAGGCATATGAATGTGGGCATAATCCTCGAGATCGAAGTCGTTCTCGGAATCATATGCTCCAGCCATGATTCAGCGAACGTCCGAATGAAAATTAGGACTCCTTGAGAAAGGCCCCACGGTGGGCGCCAGCTGTCGACGATTCAGACTCAGGGTCCTTAGTCAAACTTATGCAGAATTTTGTGAGTTGTGAGACCTTTCAGGGTGTCCCTCCAGGAAGGGATGATGAACCAAGGTTAACTAGAACACAGAGAGTTTTAGACAACTTCGGGCCCTCGATAGTGGGAGTAATAGCCCTACGTCCTGTTAGGATTTCATTATGTGTAAAAAAATTACAAGGTTATGGAAAAAGTCTTCACAGGCGAAGATCCTTCCCGTGTGGTGATATAAAATAGTATTAAAAAGGCCTATGAAAGCTAGTAGACTTAATCCGATGTCTTTGTTGTAAGGTCTAAGCAACACTGCGTTTGCTGGTCAAGGGTGTTCTGACCGCGCATTGCTTGCAATCATCTGACCGCGCACTATCTGCGGTCTGATCGTGTAAAGCCTGTGACCATGTATCCACGCTTCCCAGAGCAACTTGAGTTTATATCAACGGACACTCATCTGGTTCGAATCTATCTTGAACCAGATGTACATTTATTTTGAACTAGCTCGAGTATCAATCGTCGTCAGTATCGGCAACATAGGATTCCTAGCGAACCTGCTAGTTTCAGATCTTCAAGAGCTAGACGTTATACTTGGTATGGACTGGCTAATGAAGCACAAAGGCCAGATGGACTGTGAAAGGAAGACAACCACGTTGATCAACACTGAAGGAGAGCAGGTCACATTCCACGCAGAGAGGACTTTAATAAGTGACCATGTGAGTAGTCTGAACGGTATTGAGAAGATTGAGTTAGAGAATATGCCAATAGTCTATGAGTACCCAGAAGTATTTCCTGAAGAACTCCCGAGAATGCCTTCAGACCAGGACATAGAATTCACCATCGAGCAGAAATCTGGATCAGCTCCATACACAAGAATGACAAGCCAAGAAAGATAGAAAAGTTGGAAGAAAAAGGATTCATCAGAACAAGTTCCTCACCCAGGAGAGCCCCACTACTTTTCGCCAAGAAGAAAGATGGCAGTCTACGACTCCGCATCGATTACCGAATATTGAATGACATGAAAATCAAGAACAAGTACCCTCTGCCCAGAATTGACGATCTCTTCGATCAGCTCAGAGGAGCAAAGATATTTTCAAGAATTGACTTAAGATCGGGATACCATCAACTGAAGATTCAAGAGCAAGATATCTCTAAGACTGCATTCATAACAAGATACAGATTGCATGAGTTTAATGTGATGCCTTTTGGACTGACAAATGCACCTGCAGTATTCATGAACCTGATGAACAAAATTCTTATGGAATTTTTAGATAAATTCATTATTGTGTTCATAGATGATATCCTTATTTTCTCTAGGATAGAAGAAGAACATGTCCATCATCTCAGATTGGTGCTAAAGAAGTTGGCAGACCATCAGTTATATGCCAAGTTTGATAAGTGTGCCTTTTGGTTAAAGGAAATTTGTTTTCTAGGCCACATCATTTCTGGTGAAGGAATATTCATGGATCAGTCGAAAATCCAAGCTATCATGGAATGGAAGCAGCCAGAATAGTGACGGAAATCAGAAGTTTCTTAGGATTGGCTAGATATTACTGAAGATTTATTGAAGGATTTTCTAAGATCACCAGGCTACTCACTCAGCTGTTAAAGAAGAACACCCCTTTTGAATGGACTAAGGAATGTGAAAAGAGTTTTGAAGAGCTGTAGAAGAAATTGACAACTGCACCTATCCTCATATTGCCAGACGATAAGAAGAACTTCAAAGTTTATTGTGATGAATCAAAACAAGGATTAGGTTGTGTTCTCATGGAAGAAGGAAAAATGGTGGCACATGCATCAAGACAGTTGTGACCACATGAAAAGAATTACCCAACCCACGACTAGAAGTTAGCTGCCGTTGCCCATGCATTGAAGATTTGTTGACACTACCTATTGGGGAACAGATGTAAAATCTACACTGATCACAAGAGCTTAAAGTATATCTTCACATAGCAAGACTTAAATATGAGGCAACGAAGGTGGGTAGAGCTTATCAAAGATTATGACCTTGGAATAAACTACCACCCCAGCAAAGCAAATTTAGTAGCAGATGCCTTAGCAGAAAGTCCTACTACAATCAGGTGAAAAATCTAGGCATACCACCTCAATTACTCAGAGATTTTGAGAGACTACACTTGGAATTTGTTGAACAAGGGACCATCGCAGCCTTGAAGGTAGAATGCGAATTGAAGGACCAAATTCAGAAGGCTTAGGTAATGGATCCAAACATCCAAAAGCTGAAGGAGGACATGAAGAGTGGAAGTGCAACTAATTTCAGAGAAAATAAACAAGAGATCTTATGGCACCATGACCGTATCTGTATTCCAAACTATAGGGAAATCAAAGACCTAATAATGCGTGAAGCTCATCATACCTCTTACTCCATACACCCAGGTAGCACGAAAATGTATAAAAACTTGAAGAACCAATTCCGGTGGAATGGAATGAAGAAGGAAATTGCTAAATTTGTAGCATCTTGCGACACTTGTCAAAGAGTAAAAGTAGAGCAACTAAAGCCTACAGGACCATTACAACCTCTACCAACCCCTGAGTGGAGGTGGGAATGAAATTGGAATGGATTTCACAACAGGATTACCAAGATTCCGAAAAGGTTATGACTCCATATGGGTCATAGTGGATAGATTGACGAAGGTAGCTCACTTTCTACCAGTAAAGACCCAATACACAACAAGACAACTAGCCGAGCTATATCTCAACAGGATAGTCGTCCTGCATGGAGTGCCGAAGGTGATTGTTTCTGATAAAGGAGCCCAATTTGTGTCAAAATTTTGAAAAGAATTGCAAGAAGCCTTGGGTACGAAATTAAAGTTTAGCACAGCTTACCATCCACAAACGGGAGGACAGACCGAAAGAGTTAATCAAATCCTGGAAGACATATTAAGAGCGAGTGCCTTGGATTATGGAAATTCTTGGGAATCATTCTTACCATACGCAGAATTCACATACAACAATAGTTATCAAGCAAGTTTACAAATGGCACCATATGAAGCACTATATGGAAGAAAGTGCCGCACACCATTACACTGCACAAAAGTGGGTCAACAGCAATTCCTAGGACCACAGCTAGCAGAAGAGGCTACTGCCCATGTGAAGATTGTACAAGAAAAATGGAAGACAACTCAGTCTCGACAAAAGAGCTACGCTGATAATAGAAGAAGGGAACTATCTTTCGAGATAGGAGATTATGTATACCTCAAAGTAACACCCTATAAAGAAGTCCGCTGATTCCAGATGAAAGGAAAGCTAAGTCCAAGATACGTCAGGACCATACAAGATTCTAGAAAGACAAGGAGAGGCAGCATATAAGTTGGAACCACTGTTTGAATTAGCTGGCGTTCACGATGTTTATCACGTGTCTCAGCTAAGAAAGTGCCTAAAGAAACCTACGGAACAGATATCTCCTACGGAGGCTAAAATTCAACCAGACCTGTCATGCCTAGAGTACCCTATAAAAATATTGGAGATCAACGAGAGAAGATTGAAGTCAAGAACCATTCAATTCTGCAGAGTTCAATGGAATAACCACACAGAAGAAGAATCAACATGGGAAAGAGAAGAAGAACTGCATCGAGATTTTCCCTACCTATTTTCAGACCTGCCAGAATCTCGAGGACGAGATTATTCTTAAGGAGGGAAGGTTGTAACATCCCTGTTTTTCCCCAAATCCTGCCCAATCCAAGCCTGTCATCTTAAGATTATAATCTAGGGTATGTTAATACCTTAACTCAAAAAGTTGGCAGCAGAATTCCAGCGCTCAATCCTTTTTCGCAAATCAGCCCAAAAGTATCGCAGATTAGTCCTTTTCAGATTTTCCAGAAGCTTGAAAAAGCTAAAAACTACAGATTGACTCCAAATCTGTATCTGAATAAGTTTCCATTCACTATTCTGAATAAGTTTCCCTTCTGCGAAATTTCCAAAATATCACCCTAAGTCCCTGTTTTCAGCCTTGCCAAATTCCAAGCCCTAATTACTCTATTTACCCTGTTTTTGTCTCGGCTCAAAACCTAACCAAAACCCTAATTTCTGCTATTTGTCTCTACTAAACAATTTTTTAAGTTTAGTAAGCCACCCTGGTGAAATTCTTTTCAGCTCAACCTTTCAAAATCTCCAGATTTACAGATCAGTCCTTTTAAGCCAATCTTCTGAAACTGCAAATCGGCCCAAATCTCTCTTTCTTGTCATTTTCAACCAGAGCACCGGCTACCACTTTGACCAGGGCTCCAGCGCCTACTTCGACCAGCGTCTTCACCATGTCCCCTCACCGCCGGCCGTGATGAGACGTCGCCTGTGTTCGTGGTCACCCGTGCCTGCAAGTGCGCCCGCGTCCATGCCAAATCCTTCGTCGTGGCAATGTTTCGACCAGCAGTAGCAGCAGCTTCAGCGCACACACCCGAGGGAGGATTTAAGTTGCATGTTCGTACGTGTCGATTGCTGTAGCAACTTCCCCGCCTCCGCCTGTGCACCGGCCAGAACCCAAGTTTCTAAGCCCCGTTAGTGGCTGGCAAAGCCTGGCTAGCCACCTGCACGTCGTCGCATTGCCGTTTGCCGCTGTTCCTTCTGCGCTCGGCCAATCTTGTCCCCGGCACCATTTTCACGTGCTTTTTCCCTCGCAACCTTCATCCCTCGCCTATTTAAACCCTCCAACAACCTGTCCTTTTGCTGTGTCTTTGACTTAGCCAATTTTCACCACTTTCTTCTGTTTTCTTCTTCGTCCCCGGGAAGCCATCGTTGAGGCAACTGTCGCCAGATCCCTCCGCTTCACCAAACTCCAATCCAACCACACCAGTAAGCTTCTCTTAGCCACCTATCTGTGTCATAGCTACCAATTGGCCGCCTGTGACCCTCATTGTCGGTGATCACCGTAAAAAGCCAACTCCCTGTTCCCGAAATTCAAGCTCTTCTAGCCAGTTTCAACACCCCTTCCTGTGGAACAAATTGATCCTCTAGAGATTCCTTACAAGCCCATTTAACCAGTTTTCAAATTGATGCTGTGTCAAGAGTTATTCCTTTTCTTCGTGCGCTGCTATGACGGTCCACGTCACCGGCACGCCTCATCGAACCTCCAACCAAATTGACTCCTTCCACACTTCCCCTTTTCCTTTAGATGGCGTAGCCCAATCCAATTGACCTGCATTGTCGTGTATCAACGGCGCCTATTTTATCGTCGTTCTGGAGTCCGGCGTCAACGCCGACGAGCCCCAAATCACCACCAGAACTTAATTCCTCGCTCCGGCATGATCTATGTCGCCTAAGGATCAAAACCCCTCGGCCAATTTCTAGAATCTTCAACCCCAGTTCTCTATCGCAGTAGCACGTCTTTGTCTCCAGCGGTTGATAATTTGTATCTCGTCGTTCGCCACCGTCAAGCCACCTCAGTTCAATTAACCTTGCCAGTAGCTTCACCTTGATCCCGCCTGTGTGTTTGGAAAACTTAGACAAGCAGCGCATGCGTAATTTGTCCAGACGCGCGTGCCCTAGTTTGCTGCAGTGTGCTAGCACTTGTTTTTCCTTGTGCCAGGGACCTAGATGAAAATTCTTTGTTTTCCTGGACTTTTCTGTCAAATTCAATTTGTCCATTAGATGCCTTACTATGTTTGGCACCTAATACTCCATTTTAAACTCATCTTGATCTTTTAGAAGCTCCAGATTAACTCTGTGCCATTCTCAGGCAATGTCAAACCGTGAACCGAATGTCAGCCTTTGGACATTCAATGCCTCTGAGGCAAAATCCTCTAAGCCAAGCCAAGTATCTCTACTAGATCATCTCCATTGCATACATGTTTATACTTTACTTATTATTTTCTATATCAAGTAATTTCTGAGTGTGTGGTGTGTTGCTGTTTTGTTGTTTGCGTTCGAGAGCAGAGCCAGGAGCGGAAGAATCAGAGGAGATCTTTGAAGACCCGGTAGAGCAGTTAGACCCCTCGTTGCAAGGCAAGTCTCCACCCCTTGACCATGTCTCTCCCAATAATTTGAAAATGAATTAGATTAATTTTTTTCCTAGTATATGCATGCTTTATGTTCAAATAAGAACTATATTGGAAGAATATGGATAGATATGTCCTAAATCTTTGTGAAGCACCTCATGTTTTTATTCTCATGCACCCTTGTCACCCTAGGAGATTATGCTTAGATTATGCTTATACTTAAATACATGTGTTTAGTGTTTAATGGTCAATCATATGATAAACATGTTTAAAAACCCCTTTTGTGAAAGAAAATGTGAAATAGGAATTGATAGTGAGGATGGTTTGAATGGTTGGCTGTTGTGTGCGCACTGGGAATGTGAATGTCTCCTCACTATTGATTCATAAGGATGAGAACCTTGTGTTTTGCTTCTATGCGACATGAAAACATACCAACCACTTGCCTGGTATGGGACAGGCACAACTTAGTAGCTTTCTTGGTATTAGCAGTTCCTTGCATGGTATGTCGGTCCGGTTTCTCGCGTGGAAACTGGTGGGCCGCAGATGGCCATGAGTGGTGTGAGATTAGAAAAATAATGAGAGGATAGGGAGTAAAGAAGGAAGTCGCCCTAAGCCTGGATTGAGTCGTGCGCGGCTGCAACCATAGGTCATATGTCTCGCGAGGACATAGGCCAAGGCTAGGAAGAAAGGCAGTGGGGAGGACCCACAACGGTATTTTGGACTTAATTGTCTATTTACCGGGCGGGGATACTGTTAATACTAGACTGCAAAACCGTTGTGTGATCTCGGCCTTGTCACATGCGTAAAAGTCGCATGGAGCTGATCTGACTTGAAAGCTGAGTGAAGAAGAAGATTTAAAAAGGGGTAGACCTTTGCAAAGTGTAAAAGAAGTATTGGATACTCTGTATTCCCAGGTCATGGAGTCTTATCGTAGTGGATTTTTATCCATGTGGTTCAGCACAAGTAATATTTGGAATGTTTTCATAATGTGGGTTAATAAAAGTGGTGACTCATGGAAGACCGCCACACATAACGATTTTTAATGTATAACTTAATATTTCAAAGTATTGCTTTTGAAACTAAAATTCTTTCTTTATAACTTTAGAGTGAAAATCTATTCTATTCTTACATATAAAATAAAGACCTCATTTCTTGAGAACCCCTCATCTATATACCTGCATTCTCATAACGGGACTTGTTGAGCATCGTGTAAAAAAATGCTCACCCTTGCCTTTGCATACAAATTCAGAAGAGGGATTCGTTGATTCTGATTCCTTTGGTTTTGAGTACCAAATAGAGGAAGGAACCTTTCCAGATGATTCGAGCTTCTAGGAGGGTCATGCACCTAGTGGAGTCCGACGTGGCGAAAGCCCATGCTAAGCCGCTGTAGAAGGAGGTGAAGATCTTTGTTTTTGCTTTATGTGTTGTCCTGTGTATTTGGTACCTTGATATCGACTCTTGTGTCGAGAAACTCATTATTTTTATATCAACTTTAATTAGTGTCATCCTCTACATTGTGGTACTGTAATATTGGTCCTAGTGAACTTGTACTTGTTTTAACTATCTGCTTTACTATTTAAAGTAAATCCTGTTGTTGTGAGCTTGTGATGTACCTTTCTGAGTGCAAGCCACCTGGGCGGTTGCCACCGGATTCCTCAAATGAGGGTCCCACAGAATTTAGTGTGATTGGACTGATTTTGGATCTTTCTCAAAACTAAGTCTCCCACGGGAAGTCTACAGGGTCTCACCCTTTTGCTATGATATTTACGTAAGGCTTGTAAATATGTTGCAGACCTAAACAATGCTTGATTGTGCTTTTCTTCTACAAGGGCGAGTTCATCGTCGCATGTTTCAGTTGAATTGTTAGTATCAAAGTTGGTCATGTGAGGGGAGCCAAGTTGTACTTCGCTTGGCAGCATGGCTTCAGAACCAAAAACCAGTTGCAAAGGTGTGTCGCCTGTTGCTCTACTGGTTGTGGTATGAAGAGCCCATAGAACAAAGTAGAGCTTGTCTACCCAAGCCCCCGAGCGTATTTTAAGGCAATCGAACACACATTTCTTAACCCCTTGAATGATTTGCCCGTTGGCACGTTCAACTTCCCCGTTGCTTTGCGGATGGGCAATGGAGGTGAAGCAGACTTTGGCACCAATGTTGTCGCAGTAGTGGAGGAAAAGACCACTAACGAATTGGGAACAATTGTCTGTAATGAGGCGATTTTGGACACCAAATTGTGTTACGATGTGCTTGTGAAAGAACTTTTGTGCCACAGCAGTGGTGATGGTTCGGACTGGTTCAGCCTCGATCCATTTACTGAATGTGTCAATGGCTACGAACAGGAACTTGTATCCATTAACTGCTTGGGGCATTGGTCCCAGAATATCTATCACCCATACGGCGAATGGTCAGCTTAACGGGATAGTTTGTAACGTGTATGCTGGCTGATGGTTTGCCGGGCATGAAATTGACACTGGGGGCATGTCTTGACCAAGTGTTTGGCATTGTTTAGTGCCGTAGGCTAGTAATACCAATGTCAAAAGGCTTTTTCGACCAATGTTTGTTGGGGGAAATCTCCGCGAGACTAAGTCTAGGTAAGATGCGTCACATGCGCCCGGGGATGTGGCCTCCGGTGCCTGCCCCGGGCGCCACCATTTGCCCGGGGACATGGCCTCCGGCGCCTGCCCCGGGCGCCGCCATTTGCCTGGGGACGTGGCCTCCGGTGCCTGCCCCGGACGCCGCCTTTTGGCTCCCGGGACCTGGCCTCTGGTGCCGGTCCCGGGCGACGCCTTTTGGCTTCCGGGACCTGGCCTCTGGTGCCGGTCCCGGGCGCCGCCATGCGCCCGGGGACGTGGCCTCCGGTGCCTGCCCCGGGCGCCGTCTTTTGGCTCCTAGGACCTGGCCTCCGGTGCCGGTCCCGGGCGACGCCTTTTGGCTCCCGGGAACTGGCCTCCGGTGCCGGTCCCGGGCGACGCCTTTTGGCTCCCGGGACCTGGCCTCCGACGCCGGTCCCGGGCGCCGCCATGCGCCCGGGGACGTGGCCTCCGGTGCCAGTCCCGGGCGCCGCCATGCGCCCGGAGACGTGGCCTCCAGTGCCTGCCCCGGGCGCCGCCTTTTGGCTCCCGGGACCAGGCCTCCAGTGCTGGTACCGGGCGCCGCCTTTTGGATCCGGAGACCTGGCCTCCGCTGCCTGTCCCCGGCGCCGCCTTTTGGCTCCCGGGACCTGCCCTCCGGTGCCGGTCCTGGGCGCCGCCATGCGCCCGGGGACGTGGCCTCCGGTGCCGGTCCCGGTGCTGCCATTTGCCCGAGGACGTGGCATTCGGTGCCTGCCCCAAGTGCCGCCTTTTGGCTCCCGGGACCCGGCCTCCGGTGCCGGTCCCGGGAGTCGCCTTTGGCCCTGGGACCTGGCCTCCGGTGCATGTCCCGGGCCTCATCGCCCTTCTAAAGGTAAAGTCTCTAGTTGTTAATCACGTGCAGGTCACGCGAGGAGCGCCTCGGGAATCAGCGACCACCTGTCAAGCATCCAAGGCGCTTGACCGGGAGAAGGACGTTGCTCCCCCTCAATCCGACGGTAGCGTCCGGGGTAGTTTAGTCTTTTTTTCTTCTTTTTGGGGCTATAAATAGCCCTTGTATCCTCAGTTGTAGAGACAAGTGAATCATTATTGGAATAGCCAAAACTCACTGGTGTGCTCCGGAAGCCTCTCCCCCGAGAGAGCCTCCCCAGCCGACTCCGGTCGGGAGCACGCCGACAGGACTAGGGCCCCCACCAGGACCCGAACCTGTATAAATCATCGTGTCAATTCTTGTGTTTGTCCGGCGGGGGAGGACCGGTCAGCCCGCGTCGCGTTTTCTTCGCTAGGATCGTTCACAAAACTTGCCGGGGTATTCGCAATACCACGACAGTTGGCGCCGACCGTGGGGACTCGTGACAAGACGCCATGGCTCCCCCAAGAACAAGGGCTCGCAACCTTCCCGGTGATGCCGGTCTCGGAGACCCGGCACCGCCCATCCGGGACACGGCCGTCCCGGCGCTTCTGCCCGGAGGCGGCCAGGCCCAGGTACCGCCTCCCGCCTTCCCGCTTAACTTAGGTGCTTCTACCTCCAGGTCGCTCCCGGTGACCGCGGGGACCTCGGCTGGGACCAGTCTCCCCCGGACGGCTCCGCCGGCTCCCCGGGATGCCCTGCTTGAGGCTTTAGTGGAGGGCCAGCTCCGTGCCCAGCGCTCTATGGATGAGCTGCTCAGCGTGTTGGCGCGGCCTCCGGCCCCCACATTTGCGTCGCACCCATACCCGGGGACTATGCCCCCGTTTATGGGTCACCCGGCAGCCCCTCCGGTCTCCGGAGGTTTGGCCGCCCCGTATGACCCCGCCAGGGGGTTCCCTCGCCTTGCGGGCTATACGTCCGGACCCTTCCCGGCACCCGGGCCCGTCCTGGTGCCGGGGGGCTACTTCCTGCCAGGGCCCTTCGTGGTGCCTGGGGGATACCCCATTCCGGGCCCGTTCCCGGGGCCGGCGGCCCATTGCGTGCCGGGGGTTTTCCCTACGCCGGGAGCCAGTCCCGCCCCGCGCGTCGCATTTATCGCACAGGGGGCGGTCGACAGAGTAGCTCCCGTGCCTCAGCGGACCTCCCCCCACATCGGCACCCCGGCTCCGGATATTACAGGGGCTCCCCCGACGCCGGTTCCGGATATTACAGGGGCATCCCCCATTCCGGTTCCGGTCATTGCCACGGGGGCTCCCTCCACTCCGGTTCCAAACGTCGCCGTGGGCACCCTCTCCCCGGTTCCCGATAATACAGGGGCTTTCACAGGGGGCTCCCCCCAGCCGGCCCCGGAACCCTCCGGGCCGGCAGCTACAGTGCATAAGCTCCCTCCCTCGGCGGAACAGGTCTGTTTCTCCCGGGGGGAGGTCGAGCGAATGCATTCACCTGAGCGCGGGGAAGAACTTCCCCCTAGCCGCTGGCGTGGGGAGCCTCGCTCTCGTACCACTCAGGGGAAGAGACCCGCTGAAGAGCCAACCTCTCCGGAGGAGAGCCCGGACGTCCGGGAACTCAGCCCCGGTCCGGAAGAAAAGCGTCACCACCGCCACTTCGGCGGACCTCTCGGACCGCTCCCAGACTCCGATAACGAGGGTGCGTCCCCCGTCAAAGAAGACAGTGACCGGGACTCTCCCCGGGAAGTGCAGGGGCTAACCAGCCCCTATGCCGAAGACTTCGCAGCATCCGGTGGCCGCGGCCCTACCGCCCTCCGCACATCGAGCACTATAACGGTGAGGCCAATCCTTACGAATTTGTGCAAGTATACTCCACAGCCATCTCCGCAGCCGGGGGGGACGAGATGGTACAGTGCAACGTCTTCCCCCTCTACCTCACCGGCATTGCCCACTCCTGGTTCTACAACCAGAAGGCCGGCTCCATCAAGTCTTTCACGCAGCTCCAGCGGGAGTTCTGCGCGAACTTCTTGGGGAACTACGTGCGTCCCCTGGACTCCTCGCAGCTGTACACCGTCCGGCAGAGGACTGGGGAAACCATTAGAAGCTTCTTCAAACGCTTTGCTCAAGTAAAGAGCAAACTAGCCCACGTCCCCGACTCTACTGTCATTGAAGCATGCAAAAGCGGGATCCTCCCGGGGGAGCTCCACCAAAGGCTCTCCCAGAGCTGCCCCTCCTCCGTCGATGAGCTCTTCACCTTACTTGAAAAGTACGCTCGGGCGGAAGAAGACGACATCTGGAGGAAGACCCAGGGGGCACCTGGCCCGGCCGACCGGGGGGCCAGGGATCCCCTCAAACGCCCCAGGCAGGGGGGGCGTAGCGTGCCACGGCCTCGGGACTCCTTTGTCCTCGAGGGCGGAGGCGGCTTGCGCGACCCCCCAAGGGGCAACCGCCCCTTCCCTAAGACGAAAGGCCATGGGGGAGGACAGTCTTCGCGCGGCCGGGACGGCCCTCGGGGAGAAGTCGGGAAGGACCGTGGTGCAGCTTCCACGGGTCCAGTACCCACGCTACCCGAGACTGCCACCAGCTGCTGCAACACTTCGCGGCGTTCCTCGACCAGCACGGGCAGGGGGGGGACTCCGGCCTCCTTGCCCCCTTGGCCAGCTGTTCTGGCCCTTCCCGCTCCCGCGGGGGGTGCTACACACGTCCCCTTCCAAACTTCTCAGCGTCGCATCAACGTCATCGTGGGAGGGTCCACCTCCGGGCGGGACTCTAAGCGCCAGCGTAAGGAGTACACGCGCGAAGTCAAGGTTGTGGGGGTGCTACACACGTCCCTGCCACCCAAGTGGTTGGACGTCCCCCTCACCTTCACTGCGGAAGACGCGCGAGGGGTTCGCTTCCCCCACGACGACGCGCTCATCGTCTCCGCGACCATCTACAACTGCACCTGGCCCGCATCCTCGTGGACAGCGGGAGCTCCGTCGACGTCCTATTCCTGAAGGCCTTCAAAGAGATGCAGGTGGATGAGAAGCTCTTGCAGCCCACGGCAGGGCCCCTGCAAGGGTTCATCCCGGGGAAGGCAATCCACCCTATGGGCAAGGTAGATCTCCCTATGACATTCGGTACCCCGGAGAACTACCGGACTGAGCTAGTTCGCTTCGACGTAGTGGACCTCCCCTCACCCTACAACGCGATTATGGGGAGGACCACAATTAACCGGCTGGGGGCTGCCACCCATCAAAACTACCTCTGCATGAAGATCCTCGGGCCGCACGGCGTGATCAACGTCCGGGGAGACCAAGACGTGGCCCGTGCTCTATACGAGCGCGCCGCCGCCACAATTGGAAGCGTCAACCTCATTAAGGCGCCCGGGGGGGAGGCCTCTCCCCCGGAATCAGACGTCGCTGCACCGCCTCCCGGCAGGCCCCTCCTCAAGCCGCGTCCGGAAAGGGGCCTCCGGAAGGTCCTGCTGTCTCTGAGGACAAAACTGTCCGGATCGGGGCAGAGATCCCCGAGGACCATGTAGCGCAACTTGCAGCTTTTCTGCGTGAAAACTCTGATGTTTTTGCGTGGAAGCATTCGGACATGTGGGGCGTCGCCCAGGAGGTTATTGAGCACAAGCTTGCGGTAGACCCCGGTCACCCCCCCATCAAACAGAAGCTGAGGAAGCTCTCCCTCGAGCGCCAAGAGGAAATCAAGGGGGAGATCGCCCGGCTCCAAGAGGCGTGGTTCATTCGGGAGGTCCTGCACCCCGAGTGGCTCGCGAACCCCGTTCTCGTGAAGAAGTCAACCGGCAAGTGGCGGATGTGCGTGGACTTCACCGACCTTAACCGCGCCTGCCCCAAAGACAACTTCCCACTCCCGCGGATTGACCAGCTCGTCGACTCCACCGCGGGGTGCGAGCTGATGAGCTTCCTAGACGCCTACTCGGGCTACCATCAAGTCCGGATGGCGGAAGGGGACGAGGAAAAGACGAGTTTCATAACTCCCCTCGGAACCTTCTGCTACGTCCATATGCCCTTCAGGCTCAAAAACGCGGGGGCAACCTTCCAGCGCCTCATGACGCTGGTTTTCAAAGATCAAGTCGGCCGCAACATCGAAGTCTACGTAGACGACGCGGTCATCAAAAGCCCTCGCGCAGCCTCCCACATTGACGACCTGGCGGAGACCTTCCACAACCTCCGGGCGTTTGTGCTCAAACTCAACCCGGAGAAGTGCGCCTTCGGTGTGCGCGGGGGGAAGCTCTTGGGTTTCCTCGTGTCCCAGCGGGGCATAGAGGCAAATCCCGAAAACATCCGGTCATTCTTGGACATGCCCCCGCCTCGCTCCATCAAGGACGTCCAGCGGCTCTACGGCCGCCTAGCCGCGCTAAGCCGCTTCGTCTCGCGGTCGGGGGAGCGAGGCCTCCAGTTCTTCATGATCCTCTGGGGGCTCGAGGGGTTCCGTTGGACCCCCGAGGCCCAGGAGGCCTTCGGCGACCTCAAGAAGTACCTCACGAGCCCTCCAATGCTCGTGAGTCCGTCTCCAGAAGAGCCCTTGCTCCTCTACCTTGCCGCGACCCTGGTCGCCATCAGCGCGGTATTGGTGAAGGAGTAGGGGGGTAGCAGCGCCCAATGTACTACATGAGTGAGTCCCTCCAGGGGGCCAAAACTCGGTACACGGAGATGGAGAAGATCTGCTACGCCCTCCTGATGGCGTCCTGGAAGCTTCGCCACTACTTCCTGGGGCACCCCATCACCGTCCCATCATCCCTCCCCCTGGGGGAGGTGCTGCTGAACAAAGAAGCTACTGGCCGGATTGGGAAGTGGGGAGCCGAGCTCGCCCCCTTCTCCCTGTCCCTCACAGGCCGCTCCACCATCAAGTCACAGGTCCTCGCCGACTTCGTCGCGGAGTGGACTCCTGCCTTCGGGTCCGGGGACGATGACCTCCCTGTGCCGCCCTGACGCAGTGACCATTGGACCCTCATGTTCGATGGGTCGCTGTGTCTCGCCGGGGCTGGCGCGGGAGTAGTCCTCCGGAGCCCCGAGGGGAAGGAACTCGAGTACGCCGCGCGGCTCGAGTTCCCCGCAACCAACAACGTCGCCGAGTATGAGGCTTTGCTCCTCGGGATCCGCCTTGGGGACCTTGTCCTCAAGCGCGTCACGGACCCCCAAGCCCAGGGTAAGCTCTCCCCCAAGTGGGAGGGCCCCTACAGGATCTCCGCAGTCATGGGCTTGGGGGCCTACAAGCTCTCCAACCTTCAAGAGCAGGAGCTGAAGTACACGTGGAACTTGCGTTTACTTCGCAAGTTCTATGTTTAGCCTAACGGGCCTGTCCCCTCCCCCAGAGCGATCACGCCGGTGGGGAGGAGGGACACTGTAATTACCTTTCCCTCCCCCTTTGCGACTTCGCGGGGGGAGGCGTTGTATTTTATTGCATTTTCAATACAACTAGATTCTTTTCTTCAACTGTCTCATTGCAGGTCCTTTACATTACCGCCTCTAACGGCGATGCCCTCCCCCGCGAGGAAGCCCTCCTCGCGAGGAAGCCATCCCCGTGAGGATGCCCTCCCTGTGAGGATGCCCTCCCTGCGAGGATGCCCTCTCCGTGAGGAAGTGGGCCCTGACCTAGCAAGTCCCTCCTGTAGGGCGGCTTACGATCAGCCCTCGTGGACTGAGCGTCTAAGCGGCAACCCGGTCCCCCAGCGGCCATGGTAACGAGTCACTTTGGGAGACTAGTCCCCTACCCAAACAATCAGACCCGTCATCGGGCACTTCCTCCTCCGGGAGTTGACGTTCTCCCCAGCGAGACGTCTCTGGATTTCTTGGATATCTTTTCCCCGGAGACCTTATTCCCGACTCCCCGTTCTCACGGCGAACGGACGATTGTCTCTCGGAAGAATTTTCTCCGAAATCTTCCTCAGGATTTCTGGCCCTATTCCCGGCTCCCCGTTCTCACGGCGACCGGATGATTTCCTCCCTGAGAAATTACGGATTTCTTGGACATCTCTTTCCCGGAGACCCCATTCTCGGCTCCCCGTTCTCACGGCAACCGGATGATCGTCTCCCAGGAAGCTCGCCTCTGGAAATCTCATCGGGTTTTCTTGGGTTGCTTCCTCACGAGGCCTTATTCCTGGCTCCCCGTTCTCACGGCGATCGGATGATTGTCTCCTGGAAGGTCTTTCCCTTGGAAACCTCATTTTAGAATTTTCTAACTTGAAAAAATTCTTATGCTACAGGTCATCCTCACCCCGGGGGCCTTGTTAGCCCCACAGCATGCGGAGCTACCCTCCGGCCCGCTGTGGGCGGGGGGGATAAGGAACCCCCGGGTGTCGACCGCACCGACCACGAGTAACCTTAGCTCATTCTTATCAAAAGGAGTCGTCCAGACCATCCAAGAAAAAACAAAAAAAAAGGGACTCAAAGAAGAAAGCAAACACATCTTTATTGATCATCCAACCCGGAGGACATCTTCCCCCTCCGGTGGGCATCGGAAACGATACAACCCGGGTCAAAACCCGGAACTTCTCTACATCCTAAGGCTCCTACGCCTAATACTCCCGGAGGCCCTCCGCTAGCTCCCGGGCCAGGTCCCGGTACAATGCGCGTACGCGGCGCCGAGCTTCCCGGAGCACATCTTCGGGCCAGTACTCGTAGCCCGCCGATGGAAGTATCCGAAGAGGGGGTATCATCCGGAACCCCAGACGTGGAGGGGAAAATTCGGCGTGATGATTGTCAAAATTGTCCAAGTGCCACTCCGGATGCCACCTCAACTGGATCGGCTCCCGGACGGCGTCCCCGCTGCGCTTCCCGGAGATGAGGCTTAGCAAGATCAAAGCCGCTTGGGCTTCCCCCGGGGGGCACCTGCCGAGGCTCGAAGGCCTCGCCCCTGGGGAACCCCTCCAGGACCTTCGCCCGGGAGTAACCTCCCGGGAACCCTGGTAACATTGCATTCAATTCCAGACTTAGAAAAATTTCTAATTCTATTGCGAATGTCTTTTTACAAGTGTCCGGGGCTTCTTCTAAGAAGCTACCGGGATCAAAATCCTAAGAAAACAAAAGGGTCCTATCTAAGACCTGGGGGGAGGCTCATACTCTTTCATTGGTGTCCTCCCCCCGGGGGCCTTCCACTGAGGCCGGGGCGGGGCATCCGCTGCCGGAAGCGCCGGTGCCAGGAATCTCACCCGGACGATCCGGGCGTAGAAGCCCCCGGCGAGCTGCTCGACTTCCCGGCGCGATGGCTCGAAGAAATCGGGGAAGCTCCGGGGGATGCGGCCCCCGATCGCCCGGGCGCCCACCCCCCGATGCTCGACGAGCCCAGCCGCGGCCGCGACGACGGGGATCGCCCGGCCTCGTGCCCGGGCGTCCGCTGCCTCCGAGATGACGGAGACTTGTGCGTTAACAAAACGCACAGCCTCCGTGAGTGTGGCCGGGGGCACCTCTGAGCCACCCCCGGAGCCTAGGCTTACGCCAAGGCTCTCGAGGGCCGAGCGGACGGAGCGGGCCGCATCCACACCGCCAGGACGCTTGACCCCTTGAGCTCCCGGAATGCCTCGTCCTTCGCCTTTGCCTCCCCCCGAAGGCGGCCGTTGACGGCCTCGGAGACATGGACCTGGGCCCGGACCCGGGCCAGCTCCCGGAGAGCTTCATCCCGTTGACCCAGGTAGGCGGCGGCCTTGTCCTCCGCGTCCTTGAGCAGCCGGACGATGCGCTGCTCGACGCCCCAGGTAATCGCCGCCCCTACAAATTCCAGAGTTAGAAAAATTTTGGATGTAGGAAGCCAAAAGGAAGCGGCAACCGCTTCGGGTGAATACCTGGACTTGGAGGGACCGAATCTCCCCGAAGCGCTCGTGGAGCGTCCCCTCCACGACGTAGGCCTAGACCTTTGGGGTCTGTAGGCCTTCCGCGCAACGCTCAACCTCCCCTGCGGAAAGCAGGGGGGACTCCCGCCCGGTGCTGGTCCCGTCGCGGCTGGTGACGGGCCCCCGGACCTGGGCGACCGGCAAGATCTCGGTCGGGGTGGCGGTCGTCATCGTCTTCGTCGCTGAAGAAGTGCCCCCCGAGGAAGTGGCCGAGGACGTTTCAAAGGGGGTCCCTTTCCGGGGGGATCATCAAACCTTTCCCCTTCCCGGGCGGGAGGGCCCCCGGAACCTCCACTTTCGGAGGGACCTCATAGACCGAGGGGCTCCCCCCCTCGTCTACGGGCCACTCCACCCGCGGAGGCGAGGCCTCCGCGAACCTCACCTCCTGTTTTTCTGGCTCCAATGGTGCCGGGGGTGCCGGGAGGGCCGCTACCGAAGGTGGCGAGGGGGCGTAGTCTGTTGAATCGGACGCCGCCCCGCCCGTGGCCGGCCCCTTGCCCCGAACCTCAACAGAGCTCCCGGGGGGAGGGGGTGTTGCCTCCTTCCGGGCCGGCGCCCGGGCGCGCCCAGTCCCGGGGATCTCGTGCCGGGGCTTCGCCGGCGTCGTCGATGGGCCGGGGGCTTTTTGAACTCTGGCCTTCTTAGTCTCAGAGCCCCCGGCGGCGTCCTTCCCTCGTTTGTGCGACCCGGGGGTGGGGAGGGGCTTCCTCTTCGGCAACTTCAGCCCGAAGGCGTCGGCTACCAAGTTCCGGGGAGGGCCCTCCCCCACGAGGCGCACGATGCGCTCGTGCTCGTCGGTGAAGTACCTCCCCAGGAGGTTCTCCACCTTCTCCCGCGCCGCCGGGTACGGCCAGACTACAAAAGGTAAAAAGTTAGTCAAATTTCCAAAAATTTGTAACTGCAATGCATCAGGTAACCGGGACTTACGTCGGGTCACTGGCTTGACCGGGGGCTGCTGCTCCGGGCCCATGCCGATGCCCCTTATCCAGCATGAGAAGGGGGAGATCCTGAGGAGCATCAGCTCCTCGTCCGTCCACACCGGAGGCTTTGGCGCGGACGATCTGCTGTAGGCGGGGGGCTCCCGAGCGTACGCCACCCCATCGTCCCGGACCCGGAGGAAGAACCACCTCCGGATCCAGTCGCCCCAGTGGTCCCGGGAGGCCGCCGCCGGGTAATCAGCTACCCGGGACAGCAGCATCTGCACCATCACCTAGTCGAAGGGGGACTTAGGTCCCCCCTTCACCAGGTGGGAGCTCCTCGCCGCCGGTTCGTAGAAGTACTGGAAGGCGCGTAGGGTGGGCTCCCGCCCGGTCGCCGTCTCGAAGAGCCAAATGAAGAGGCCCATCCGGACGATGGCGTTCGAGGTGAGGTGGTTTAGGGCCACCCCGTACTCCTCCAAAAACTCCCGGAGCAATCGATGCACCGGGAGCCAGAGCCCCGCCTCAAGGAAGGCCTCGAAGGCCACGATCTCTCCGGGCCTGGGGCGAGGGGCTCCGTCCTTGTTCACAGGGACCCGGATGTCCCCATCCCCAACAACTCCGCGTTCGACCAGGGACTCCATGTCCTCGACTGTGAACTCGGACGCCCAGAGGAAGTCCGGAGCGACCTCCTCCGGGGGCACCTCGGTCATCTTCGCTCGACCCTTCAGTGCCATTTGGTTTGTTTTTTCCGGTGACTAACGTTTCAGGAGGCTACGTCTAAAAGTTCCGGACACTTGGTTACCGGGAGAGCTCAAGACGCTGAAGTTTGGAAGTTTGGAATGAACCTCCCGGGCCCCCCAAGGCCCTATTTATAGGAGCGAAGCGTGGCCTAGATGGGTGCCACGTGGCACTTTGCGGTGCATCTGGGCCGTTGACGTTCAAATCGTGCGCGGGAAACGAAGGGACTGGCGCGCAAATCGAGGCATCGGTTTGAATCGCGCGCGCATTTATGGCGAAGCGGCGCGGTCATAAGCGCACGGCACGGGAACCGAAGCGTCACGGCTCTGGTGGCTCGGTCCGGAGATTTTCCAGGTGACAGGTACCATACCCACCGGGGACTCGAGCATGGTCCCCGGGGGGCATGGGGGGCTGCTGTCGCAGGAAATCTCCGCGAGACTAAGTCCAGGTAAGTTGCGTCACATGCGCCCGGGGATGTGGCCTCCGGTGCCTGCCCCGGGCGCCGCCATTTGCCCGGGGACATGGCCTCCGGCGCCTGCCCCAGGAGCCGCCATTTGCCCGGGGACGTGGCCTCCAGTGCCTGCCCCGGGCGCTGCCTTTTGGCTCCCGGGACCTGGCCTCCGGTGTCGGCCCTGGCGCCACCATTTTCCTGGGGACGTGGCCTCCAGTACCTGCCCCGGGCGCCGCCTTTGTGTTCCCGGGACCTGGCCTCCGGTGCCGGTCCCGGGCGCCGCCTTTCGGATCCACGGACCTGGCCTCTAGTGCCGGTCCCGGGCGCCGCCATGCGCCCGGGGACGTGGCCTCCAGTGCCTACCCCAGGCGCCGCCTTTTGGCTCCCGGGACCTGGCCTCCAGTGCCGGTCCCGGGCGCCGCCATGCACCGGGGGACGTGGCCTACGGTGCCTTACCCGGGCACCGCCTTTTGGCTCCCGGGACCAGGCCTCCGGTGCCGGTCCCGGTCCCGGGCGCCGCCATGCGCCCGGAGACGTGACCTCCAGTACCTGCCGCGGGCGCCGCCTTTTGGCTCCCGGACCGGGCCTCCGGTACTGGTCCCGTGCGCGGCCTTTTGGTTCCCTGGACCTGGCCTCCGGTACCGGTCCCAGGCGCCGCCATGCGCCCAGGGACGTGTCCTCCGGTGCCTGCCCCGGGCGCCACCTTTTGGCTCCCTGGACCGGGCCTCCGGTGCCGGTCCCGGGCGACGCCTTTTGGCTCCCGGGACCTGGCCTCCGGTGCCGGTCCCGGGCGCCGCCATTTTCCCGGGGCCGTGGCCTCCGATGCCTGCCCCAGGCGCCGCCTTTTGGCTCCCGGGACCCGGCCTCCGGTGCCGGTCCCGGGGGCCGCCTTTGGCCCGGGGACCTGGCCTCCAGTGCGTGTCCCGGGCCTCATCGCCCTTCTAAAGGTAAAGTCTCTGGTTGTTAATCACGTGCAAGTCATGCGAGGAGCGCCTCGGGAATCAGCGACCACCTGTCAAGCATCCAAGGCGCTTGACCGGGAGAAGGACGTTGCTACCCCTCAATCCGACGGTAGCGTCCGGGGTAGTTTAGTCTTTTTTGCTTCTTTTTGGGGCTATAAATAGCCCTTGTACCCTCAGTTGTAGAGACAAGTGATTCATTGTTGGAATAGCCAAAACTCACTGGTGTGCTCCGGAAGCCTCTCCCCCGAGAGAGCCTCCCCAGCCGACTTCGGTCGGGAGCACGCCGACAGGACTAGGTCCCCCACCGGGACCCGAACCTGTATAAATCCTCGTGTCAATTCTTGTGTTTGTCCGGTGGGGGAGGACCAGTCACCCGGTCAGCCCGCGTCGCGTTTTCTTCGCTAGGATCGTTCACAAAACCTGTCGGGGTATTCACAATACCACGACAATGTTCAATAGGACGCATGTGCCCACACATGCCCTCGTGGATATCTCTCAGAACGGATTTGGCTTCTTGTTGAGGTATGCGACACATGAGTACCCCTTGTGTAGTCTTTTTGTACATGGTCCCGTCGTCCAGATTGTACATGCCTGCTATTCTGACTAACCGATCAGTGTCGGTTTCATCCTCGGGCAAGGTCCCATGCACAACATAGATTCTCAATGGTTTGATCCAATCTGCTTCTTGCTCGAAGGCGGCGATGTTAGTCATCGCCTCAGTCGTCTCAATGATCGAGGGATATTTTAAGTATTCGATGAACACTCCTGTCGGAGTGGATGCGTGTGAGGACCCAAGTTTTGATAACTGGTCGGCAAAAGTATTGTCTATTCTCAGAACGAATTAGACTTCGAAATTTTGGAATTATTTTTCCAATTTCCTAACTTCGCCCAGGTAATGAGCCATTGTCTCGTCGGAGGTGTTGTACTCCTTATTTACCTGGTTTATGACTAGTTGTGAATCTTCCCTCACCACTAGCTGATGGACTCCAAGGGATTTGGCTGCTCAAAGCCCAGCTTGAAGACCTTCATACTCTGCCGCGTTGTTAGTCGCGACAAAGAGGAGTTGTCTGACGTACTAGAGTTGGTCACCCTAGGGCATGATTAATACCACTCCAACCCCCGAGTTTGAAAAAACAACGAGAACCACCGAAGCACACCATCCAAAGGTCGTTTGTGGACAAATCTATCGGTTCTTGCATAAGTGGGTCGGGATTAGTCAATTCGGCCACAAAATTGGCAAGAATTTGAGATTTGATTGCCATGTGAGCAGTGAAGTGGAGGTCGAATGCTCCCAGTTCGATTGCCCATTTTGCAAATCGACCAGTTACTTCAGGATTACAGACTATGTCTCCTAAGGGGAAGGACGATGGCACGAAGATCTTGTGCGCTTGAAAGTAATGTGGCAGCTTTCGGGAAGTCATTAGAAGAGCGTAAAGTAGTTTTTGGACCTCGGGGTAACACTCCTTTGCCTTCAACATAAGCTTCTAAATTACCCCCTAGTTGAGATAAAGACGTCTTCTCCATCAAGCACTGGTGCGTCGAACCAGTGTTCTTGAGCTCAAATGGTATTCTGACATAGCAGTAGGTGCCAAAGGGTGTGATGAAGACAGTTTTCTCTTCATCTACTTCTATCGTGCTAATTTGATGGTAGCCTGAGTAAGCTTCCAGGAAGCTCATCAGTTCACAACCCGCTGTGGAATCGACCAACTGATCAATATGGGGAAGGGGAAAGTCATCCTTCGGGCAAGCATAGTTGAGATTGGTGTAATCGACGCACATGCACCACTTAGCATTGAACTTAAGGACCATGACCGGGTTCGTGAGCCATTCGGGATGGTTAACCTCGCAAATGAAACCAGCTTCCAGGAGTTTAGTTAACTTGGTACGGATGCCTTCTTGACGATCAGGAGCAAAGCATCGGAGCTTTTACTTTATTGGTATTGTCTAGGCTGAATAGCTAGCCTCTACTCGATCACCTCCCTTGGGACTCCGGGCATATTGGATGGTTTGCACACAAACACATCTTCATTAGATCGGTGGAAAATAATGAGCGCGAGTTCCTATTTTCCATTCAGTGATGATCCAATCCGAACAGTCTTGGTATGGTCGTCTGGGAACAGGGGAACCTGCTTTAGTTTCTATTCTTGTCGTGGAGTTGTCTTGACCGCATCAGGTTCTTTGGTCGCTAACTTGACATCCCGTAGGGGTAACTGGTCGACTAGTTCCAAAGAAATGCGGTCATAGGTCAAGGCCGTATGTTGGCTGCATCTGACTGTGATAACACCTTTTGGCTCTGGTAACTTGACGTACTGGTAGGCATATTGTGTCACCGCCATGAACTTCGTGAGTGATGGCCTGCCGAAGGTGGCATTGTAAGCTGAATTAAAATCAATCACATCAAAAGTAATTAATTATGTTCGAATGTTCTCTGGCTCTCCGAGTGTTACGGGTAACACTATTTGCCCGATGGGCATCATCGTGGAGCCATGTATAATCCCAAAAAATGGGTCGGCCACCGGTTTAATCTTGGAACAAGGTATTTGCATCTCGTCAAGAGCTTTTGTGAACAAAAAATCGAGTGAGCTTCCTCCATCGACTAGTACACACCACACTTTAGCGTTGCTAATAATGGGGGTAATCACCAAAGGCATTCATTGAGGGTTGATCATTCCTTCCGGACAATCCTCCCTATTGAATGTTAGAGAGGTCTTCGACCAACGAGGGAACTGAGGCTCTCCTAGTGGAGCTTGCTATTAACATGTCGATAAACAGCTTTAAATTGATGTTTTTAGTAATAAGATGAAGAACCACCAAAAATGACATAACATGATTGCTAGGTACCTGGTATGGCATTACCTCATCTCCATGGGTCTAGTTCTTTGGTACCTCAAAATTGCCCAGGCGCTTTAACCAGACGCGGCAATTCTTGAGGTCGTGCCCAGAAACGTTGTGTAATGACACCATTTTTTGTTTCCCTGCATGTTAGTTTGTTTTTTCTGGTGGTCGCGTGTGTGACCACTAGAGGGAAGCTTATTAGATTTGAATGGTGTTGGATCAAGGATGCCGACTAGAGGGGGGGTGAATAGGAGGCTTTTAAAACTTAAAAACTTAAAGCAAATAAAGAACAAATAATATAAGCAAAGGGAAAAGAGAACGAACACAATGATTTTTACCGAGGTATCGGAGACTCGCCCAGTCTCCACTAATCCTCGTTGAAGCACTCAAATCACTTGAGTCTCGCTTCAATATCCACAAAGGATATTATCACTAATGGTTGCTCCTTGTCCACTCCGGAAAGGCGAGCACCGATGCCTTGTACACACTTGCCGAGCCTCTCCGACAATCTCCGAACGGAGAGATCAACGGCCACGCCTCCGAACCGTCTAGGTGAGGACGCTCACCAAGAGTAACAGGCAGCGAGGTCTTCTCTAGACCTCCAAACACGCACCGAGAAACTAAGTGTATGCAAAAACAAAAAAACTGAAGCTCTCGGTGGATCGAAAAGCACTCGACTTGATCAAAAGATCAAGATTTTATATATGAAACTAGAGCTCAAGAGTGTATATGAGAGGAGACTGCTTGTTGTAGAAAACTTATGCCCAAAGCCCCTTTTTATAGCCTCAAGAAGCAAATGAACCGTTGGAGCTAGGGCTGAAAATCAGCAACCCAAACTGACAGTCAGTTATGCAAACTGACAGTCAGTTTAGTGCACAACGGCCGACAAAATTTACGGATAAAAAATAGCTAGCCGTTTGCAGCCAAAACAGGAAAGCTGAAACCCACAACTGACAGTCAGTTACACAAACTGACAGTCAGTTTGTGTACTAGCTCGACCAGAAACAAATAGAAACACAGATAAAAACAGTTGTGGTCGAAACCCAAACTGACAGTCAGCATGGGCATACTGACAGTCAGTTTAGTACAAAAATTTTTGGCCCGAAAAACACACTCTCTGGACAATTGTCAGTTAACACAAACTGACATTCAAACTGACAGTCAGTTCAGCAAACTGACAGTCAGTCTGAACATAAACAGCTATAACTTTAAAACCAGAAATCCAAAAGAGGTGTTTAATATCTCATTTGAAAGATATTTTAAAGGACTATCTTTTTATCAATAGAAGAAAAAGCCAGATCTCTATAGATCTTTCCAGAAAATGCAAAAACTCATCTGCTGTCAAAAACTAAACTGAAAAACCAAATAACTGACAGTCCGATAAAAACATCCATAACTTTTGATCCAGAAATCCAAATTGAGTTTTTAATAGCTCGTTTGAAAGATAATTTAAAGAGCTACATTTTTGTCAACAGAAGCAAAAGCCAGATCTGCCTAGATCTTTCTGAAAATTGCAAATACTCTTCTGCTGTCAAAAACTGAACTGAAAATCCAGATTTTTCAAATAAGTTCAAAACCAAATCCAACCAAAAAGATGCAATGCAATGACCTAGAATTCTCGGTTTGTGCTGGAGATAAAAGGAGGACTTTCGCTACCCCTCTTTATAGTACGGTTAAAACTAAAAAAGAATTTTCCTAACCGATCATCTCCACACGCCAAGATCGGTAAAAATAAAAACTCGTAATACCTGAGGTCTTTCGCATCTTCAAGATTTTGCGACTCGTCTCTTGCTCTTCTGTGTCTTGTGCTTCACCTCAAGTCGGGTTCATCTTGATCTTCTTGCATTTCTTCCCAACTGATCCCTGTATCAATCAATCTCAAAAGCACGATTAGTCCAGAACACCTTGTTTTCATTAATCATCAAAATTAGGGTTAGGCATGAAGGCCTAGATGCAACAAATGGAACTTTTTTATCTTTCTCTTGTGGTTGCTTGTCAATGACTGCTACCTTGCGGAATCGGCTTGCTCCATTCCTGTTTGGCTTCTTAGATCATCCACTAGCAGAGAATTCAACTTTCTTTGTTGAATCTTCCTCCTTTCGGTTTTCAGGCCCGGTTGCGAAGGTATGTTACCCTTGTCCACCATTCCATTCCATTCTACAGCTTCCGCTGCATCGGAACAGTGATATGCCTTGTCAAATAGGTCTGACACTGATTGCAGGGGATGGATACTTAGGTCCTCGTTGAACCATCGATATCTAACACCATGTTTGAAGGCCCTGATAACCGAAGAATTAGAGATGTTAGGAATGGTATTCCTCACTCCTACAAATCTCTTGACGCACTACCATAGAGTCTCTGTTGAAGGCTGGCACAAGATCATCCTCTTTGCCAGGCTTTTCATAGCAGTTTTTGAAGTTGTTGAGGATAGTGTCGCACAACATCTCCCAGTTGTAAATCGATCTTTCCAGTTAATTGAACAACCAAGTTTGCGCAGGACCTTCCAGGTCCGTCGGCAAATAATTTTCCACAACCCATTGTCAATGATTCGGAATCGGGGTCCTCTGTCGATCTTATGCAGATTTGTGAGTTGTATGTGAGACCTTTCAAACTGCTATCAGGTAAGTTAAGATAAGCAATGAAGTAGTGTTGGGGGAAATCTCTACGGGATCAAGTCCAAGTAAGGGGCAAGGCTGCCGGTGACCCCCATCCCGGGCGCTGCCATTTGCCCGGGGACTAGGCCCCGGGTGACCTCGTCCTGGGCGCCGCCAATTGCCCGGGGACAAGGCCCCCAGTGACCGGGTGGCGTGAGGATCATGCAAGAAGCACCTCGGGAACTGGCAAGGACACTTGTCAAGCATCCAGCCCCCTTAGCTAGAAGAAGGATGTTTGATCCGGGAGGATCTTTAGGTCGAGTCGCATACGGCTTCATGACCTTAACCGTGTTCGGAAATGTTTCACGATCGTTCCCTGTTCGGAATTGTAATCCGATCCAAATATAGATTACTAAGTCTATCTGTTTATGATTAGTTAGTTATACGAGTCTAATACATTTAGATTACTTAGTCTGATTCGTATTCATACGATTGGACTATAAATACCTTGTAATAGGTCTAGTTCAGATCATCGAAAAGTCATAGAACTTATTTGAGTTTTAAACACTTATAGTTCATTCGACGTAGGCAAGTGTGCCTAACGTTCGACGTGAAAAGCCCTCTTTGAAATAAAGAGTTGTGCAATTACTTTGGGTTTCGGTATTTCCGAGTAAGATCCCGTTATTCCGCATATTAGAATCTCACTGAGCCTAGTGCGAAAACCAAGGCTAGGCCTCAAATGGATCAAGTTGGTATCAAACCAACTTTCCTATCCTGTGGATGGTGAAGACTCGCCAGGGTTACAAAACTTCCGGCGAAACTCCAGGCGATCAATTGACGGTTCCTACAGCCGTGTCTCCGACAATGTCTGACGATACTTCCATTCAAGCTAACCTAGCTGAACAAGTGGCTAAGCTCTCCACCGACATGGAAACCGTGCTTGCTTGGATTAAGCAGCAGCCCATGATTGTACCTCCTGAAGTAGGGAAGGTTATGGGTGTGAAGACTGGTGAAGACTTGCGCAGGACAGAAGAAAATGAAGACGAAGGCGACCACAAGACCGATGACCTCGCAAACACCTCCTTAGCTGTCAGATCTTTTAAGGTCGACGCTAAGATTGATATACCCATATATGATGGGGTGATCGATGCTGAGAAGCTGGATTCTTGGATCGATCAACTTGAGACCTACTTTGACCTAAAAGGGTTTAGTAGCGCTCAAAAGGTGAAATTTGCACTTTTGAAGATGAAGGACCACGCCAAGACTTGGTGGAAGGCCCTTGTCGCCAATGGTGAAGCTGACGACCTTGTATGGGGTCAATTCAAATGACTTCTGTGACAAGATTTCTATCTGATGGGTTACCTTGAGGAGAGATGAGAGCGTTGGCACAGATTGTACCAACGGCGCGACCAGACCGTCAAAGACTATACGATAGAGTTTCAACGACAAGCAATGGTCATCGGCATCTCACTATCCGATCCTCAGGTATTTCGGAAGTACACATCTGGACTTCAGAAATCGATCAGTACTGAGCTAAGTCTGTTCGGCGTCCAAGACATCACGATCGCGGGCACAATTGCTATGGCGATCAAGAAGAACAAATCCCGCAGCGACAAAAGCACGAAGGAAAATGCGACCTCGACAAAGAAAAAGCCGAGTCCAAAGAACAACACTTCAAAATCGGGCACGGGTGCCTTCTGTGAACATTGTCAAGTCGCGAGACACACCAAGGACAAATGCTACAAGCTTCATCCTGAACTTTGACCGAAGAAAAACGGACCAGGGAAAAGAATAGCCACGGCTACTGCGACTTCACCCGACGAAGAAGTTGTCCAAGTGAATTCGGTTAATGAGGCGGATACGACCTTGTCTCTGATGGCAATGCCGAAGGAGAAGGGTTCCGATCCAGTGAACGACCATCACCCAACGGAGGACTTGTTCACCATCAACATCCAGGTGAAGCACGAAGTGGTCGCAGCGATATTCGATCCCAGAAGTCAAAAGAATCCTGTCTCCGCTGAACTGGTTCGGCGACTTGGTTTGAAGACAACCACACACCCACGACCATATCCGTTAGGTTGGTTTACATCCAACGTGAACCAACAGATTATGAGTCAGTGTGTGTTGAAGTTTGCAATCTCTGCACGATATATCGACGAGGTGCAATGTGATGTTGTCCCTATCGATATCTGTCAGGTAATCTTTGGGAGTCCGTATCTGTATGGTCGAGACACTCACTTCCATCAGCGTGCGCAAGAGTACGACCTCACCAAAGACGGAGTTAAGTTCGTGATCAGTAGAGACATCCACGTCAACACTTCAAACTTAATTACCGCAAATCAAACCAAACGAATTGTCAATGCATGTCACAAGTATGTGCTTGTCATGATTCGACCCATTGGTCAAGGTGAGGGTACTCGACCAGCATTGTCGTTGGCATGCCGAGAGGATTCTAGTCATTTGTCAGGATTGCTAGAGAAATACAGTGATCTGTTCAAGACTACCCAGGGTCGTCCGCCGAAACGTCCAGTCGAACATGAAATTCAGCTTGTGTCCGATGCGACACTGCCCAATCTGAGTATGTATCGCAACTCAGTATTGTAGAATTAAGAGATCAAAAGACAACTTGGTGAGTTGCTAAACGATGGTGCCATTCAACCGAGTAGGTCACCTTGTGGATCTCCTGTGGTGTTAGTACCAAAGAAAGATGGGACTTGGCGTATGTGCATCGACTATCGAGCACTAAACAAGATCACCATCAAGAACCGATATCCCCTTCCTCGATTTGACGACCTGCTAGACCAATTGAAGCATGTTGTTGTCTTCTTCAAATTGGATCTTAAGTCAGGATATCATCAAGTTAGCATCCAAGAGGAGGATACGTGGAAGACCGCGTTTAAAACACGACAAGGTCTGTTCAAATGGCTGGTCATGACGTTTGGTCTCTGCAATGCCCCGGCAACTTTCATGCGTCTTATGAATGACGTATTGAGACAGTTCATCGATGACTTGTGATCGTTTACCTCGACGACATACTAGTTTATAGTCGTTCGTGGGATGAGCACCTCATTCATGTCGAAAAGGTGTTCGAACAACTGCGGCAACATCGACTTCGCCTCAACCGTAAGAAGTGCGAGTTCGGCCAACAAACTCTACTTTACCTAGGATTCATGGTCGGCAACGGTACGTTGCAAATCGACCCGAATAAGGTAAAAGTGATTCGCGAGTGGCCGCGACCGCGAACAGTTACGGACGTGCGTAGTTTTGTTGGAGCATGCCAATATCTTCGGAAGTTCATCTGACACTTCTCGATTATGGCTTCTCCATTGCATGGATTAACCAGGATCGATCATAAGTTCGAGTGGACAGGGAAACATGAGGACACGTTTCTCTTGCTGAAGAGGAAGATCAGCGAGGCGCCTGTGTTAGCTTTGCCGAATCTCCGGAAAACATTCGAGCTAGAAACCAATGCCACAGGTTATGCGATGGGCACAGTGCTCATGCAAGAAGGTTGACCAGTGGCATATCACTCTGAGTAATTCCAGGGAGCTCAGAAGAACTACCCGACTTATGAAAAGGAGTTATGCGCACTGCATCAGGCCGTGAAACATTGGCGGTGTTATCTCTTGGGTAAAGAGACTGTTGTCCACATCGACCATCAACCGTTGCAATATTTGTAAACTCAGTCCAAGCTACAGCAAGCTGGGCACATGAAGTGGATGTCGTATCCGCAGCAGTTTAATCTAGTGATTAAGTACAAAAAGGGTGTACACAACAAATTGGCGGACATGTTGTCACGACCACCAGTTACGACCCTCTGTTTATCAGCGTTCATGCAGGTCGGGCCCTCATGTCATGACGACTATGCCAATATGTACAGTGAAGACCCTGATTTTCAAACAACACTAATTGAGCTCGAAACAGGGAAACCTACAGAGTTCGTTCGGCGAGAAGGACTCTTGTACAAGGGCAAATTATTTTGCATACCTCGTGGAGAACCTCAAATTCAATCACTACTACATAATTCATTATCACAGTCGGGTCAAAACAGTCATCACAGACGGTTGCAAGAAGCACACACATCGAAGATAGCTTGTCACTTTGGGGTTACAAAGACGTTGCAAAATCTTCACCGACATGTGTTCGGTCGGAAAGGTCAACGAGTACGTGCGGCAAAGTGGTACACCAGACAAGATGGACAAGCCCAATTTCCACATCTCCAGTTCGATCGAGAGGTCGTAACAGGGGTTGGCTCCTTCTCAACAGGGGAGTCATGATCCGGGAGGATCTTTAGGTTGAGTCGCATACTGCTTTGCGACCTTAACCGTGTTCAGAAAGGTTTCGCGATCGTTCCCTGTTCGGAATTGTAATCCGATCCAAATATAGATTACTAAGTCTATCCGTTTAGGATTAGTTAGTTATACGAGTCTAATACGTTTAGGTTACTGAGTCTGATACGTATTCATACGATTGGACTATAAATACCTTGTAATAGGTCTAGTTTAGATCATCGAAAAGTCATAGAACTTATTTGAGTTTTAAACACTTATAGTTCCTTCAACGTAGGCAAGTGTGCCTAATGTTCGACGTGTAAAGCTGATGAGGACATCACCCCTAACGATGGGTCCATTCTTCCAACACTCGTTTTCTCACTGCTTGCGATCCTGATCCTCCTTTTGCTTTTGTTCCTATTCCTCCTTTTGCCGATGTTCCTGTTCCTCCCTAGCAATTCGCTGCTCGGGAGTTTTCTCTGATAAAGCAGCGAATTCTTGGGGGAGCGAGGTCGCAGAAGGAGAAAACATCTCTGTTTGTTCCGAATCGGATTCGAAATCAAAGAGAGACTGGAGGTTATCAGGGTCAAACCTCCTAGGACTAAGCTATATGTTACCATCATTCACATGCCCTGAAGTGATGTGTTGTGGCACATATTCAACCTCAGATGTGGCAGAACTCACATGAGGAATCTAATCTATCTTTTCTGTCTCTTGGTCGATGGACATGACCTGAGTCGGAGAAGACGCATCCTCGGGATGTTCCTTAGGAACATCCTTGCAATCCACTTCTTCCATCGGAACAGGATCGTGAGGTGAGGGCATCTGAATGTGGGCATAATCGTCAAGATCGAAATCGTTCTCAGAATCATACGCCCCAGACATGAATTATCAGAACTCCTGATAAAAGAAAGCACACCTTGAGAAAGGCCCCACGGTGGGCGCCAACTGTCAATGGTTCGGACTCGGGGTCCTCTGTCGATCTTACGCATATTTGTGAGTTGTATGTGAGACCTTTCAAATTGCTATCAGGTAAGTTAAGATAAGCAATGAAGTAGAGACGCGAAGATTTATACAAGTTCGGGCCGTCGATAGTGGGAGTAATAGCCTTCCATCCTGTTGTGATTTCACTATATCTGAAAGAAGAGATTTACAGGAAAAAGAGATTACCACAGGTGATAATCTTCTTTTATACTTCTGTCTATTTACTATATCTAAGTCTTCAAGAATGTGTATGGTTGTTGACCATTCGTCCCCCTGTTGTTCTACACCAGCCATCCTTTTATCCTGAATGACAGGATGCTAATGCAAAGCAGTTCTAGATGGTTGCCAAAGTGCAGTTCATGTAACCGCATCAATCTTCTTCGCCGTTTAAGCACATGCAATTATAGATAAGAGCACATATTAACCTCCAACGTGGAAGAAGTTATATTGATTCTGAGAACATGTCTAGTAAAGGCTTGAACACCTTCAGTTTGTCTTGGTCGTGCAGAGCTATTGACCTTCTGATCGTGCGTAGCCTGCGACCTCATGACCGCACACAGTGTACCACCATGGACTGACTTTGTGTCCGCAACCCTCTGGTGCACAGGAAGCAGTTCGTCTGTGACCATAGTGGCTGCTAAGAGTCAGATATATATCATATCCAAACTTGACTTGGACGTGATATATGTAAAAATAAACTAGCTTGGGTGATAATCCTTGTCACCCGTTCATCTCCCCCGGCCGCTTGAATGGCCGTAACATAGATTTGGAGAAATTCGGTTGCATTTTGAGTCCCATCGAATCTCTCGATCGTACCGGGTTTAAACTTATCACGCCAGACCAGATTTCATAGTCTAGGTGGAAAAGCTTTGCAACCCACATACGTACTGCGTGGTTGTTGATCGTCACGACTAACACCGTGATTGCAGAAGGTGTTGACTTGGGGAGTCTCACAACGTGGTCCCAAACGTGAGTGTACTGGTATGGAATTATGATCACGCAAAGTACTAGTTTGTTTGGTTTTTTCGGGTCCGGAGTGTGTAGGGTTACGTCTCTTGTGACCCTGGAGCGAGCCGGCCTTTCCTCTAGTCGTCGAATGCGATGATGCCTCTGGAGTGAATCCAAGGGCAACCTCTTCAAGATTATCTGCAAGAACTCTTGCGAATATAATCCTATTGTCGATTGCGAGACTGGAGGGCAAATTACGGAGTGCATAGGCAATCCTTCGGATATGACCCTCTGGATTTCTCTCGGGCGCCGGTGGAGTCCCAAGTGAGGTTGCCTCTGCCGGTGGGGACTAGTTCGGAGAGGGGATAGGTGTGCAATTACACCCACAACCTCCTGGACAGGGACTAGGGCCATGAAAGACAATTCTGCGGTGAGTAGTTGTTGGTCACAGAAGATCTTCTGTGACCTTGCGAACCTCAGCCTCTCATTGTTCGCGTTCTTGGACCTCTTTCTTTTTCCGTTCCCTTTCTTGCCTAGCATCGCGCTGGTCTGGAGTTTCCTCCGAAAGTGCAGCGATTTCTTTGGGGATCGACTTCATAGACAGAGAATGCATCTCATCTTTGTCTGAGTCTAACTCAAAATCAAAGAGAGATTTTATTGCGTTGTGCCGGAGGAAAGTCATCTCTGGTTTGCCGATCGGCGGCCAGAGAAAAGCAAGGAGAAAGATGTTGCCCCTGCCCTTGAAGAAGCAGAAGTGGCAAGTCCAGGCACTGAGGTGCCTCATAGATGCGTGCTTGACTACCCAGGATGTGATCCTTGATTTTATGAAAAATTGGGTCAGTCCGGTGAAGAAGAGGGATCACCCTGCATGGGAGATCAAGGCCAAAGTGGACGCAAAAAGGGATGGTAGCCCTGGTACGTTGAGGAGTCACATAATTGTTGAATTTGACTGTTCTTAGATGTGTCGTTGAACATGTAGTGTTGTCCAGAGCTGTCCCCTTCTGGTGTCGCGGTTAAAGCCAGTTATTTGCTGAAGGCTTTTAACCCAGTTGACGAAGGCGATTCAAATGCGTCAAGACTGGAGAGCCTGGTCGGGGGCGCCGACAATCTGTTGCAGGTGCACCGAAAGGTATGTTTGCCGATACAAGTCGCGTTGTTGATGTAAATCAACCAATAATTCTCTTTGCTTGTGTAGTTTGCCAAGGGCCAATTGGCGAGGACGAAGAGGCCCCTGGGCGATGAAGGTCGTTCCGATGGTTCCTCCAAGAAAGCAAGGACAACCCCAAAGTCCAAACAACCCAAGGCTCCAGCCCCCAACAGAATAAAAGTACTATCTGTTGGAGCGTCCTTTCCCAAGGTTACGGCGACCAGCACCAAGGCGACTGTGGTAAACATCTCTACCTCTTACGCCCCAACAAGGAGGATGGGGAGTTATATTTTGCTTGCACAGGGGGAAGGAAGCAAGGAGGAGGATGATGAGAACCCCCTAATCCTTTGAATGAGAAGATTAGTGGAGCCACTGAAGAAACCTACACTTAAAGCGCTGTCCTCACTGCTTTCTCCCCAAAGCGGGGCGCCGAGTTCCCATAAACCTCTAGGACTTAGCATCAGGTAAGGAGTTTAATCATTAACAAAGTTATTGTGCTTAGTTCGAGATTTCTTTTAATCATGGAGTGGCTGTACAGGACTCCCTCGACCGTGGCCACCACGACCGCAACGAATGTGACTGTGCCAGCCGTGGTCTCTGGGGAGGAGATTGCAACGATAGTTGAGGCTGCCATGTGCGATAGCGCAGTAGATCCCGCAACGAAAGTTGAAGGTGTTGTGAGTACTGATGCTGCCCCGCCGCCAGGTGACCTGGAAGACCTGGTGGACATCCTTGGTGAGGTGGTGCCAGATACTGCAGACACTGAGGCCTGCAGGCATGGTGGTACCAAGGTTGCGACGGCGGTCATGATACCGGGGGCAGATAAACAAGCAAAAGTTTTTGTTGCTCCGTTGGTTACGGGGGCTGTACAGCCCACCGACCCCCAGCAATCTGCTTTGGAGAGGCAGATGCTTGAAGTGTCAACCTCTTGTAGCCCAGGCAATGGGCCCGAGAGGTTATTCTCTGAATTTTTGGAGGTAAGTAACATTTTTACCCCATGCCGACTTGTTGGGTTGTCTTTTTTGTGACCCCATGTTTGTCGCAAGATCCTGCTTGCAACGCGGCCATGATTGGTCGGCTGATAGAACAGTTCAAGGTCATGCAAGTAGAGCATGATCGTGTCAAGCAGTAAGTGCTTTGCTGTACTATTTAGCCCGCGTAATGACTTTAAATGACCATTCATGGTTGTTTGTTGCAGGGAAAACTCTGCTTTATTAGAAAAAACCACCACCGCGTGCAGCAATGAGGATGCTGCAATGGCCGAGGCTCTGAGGGAAAAGGAGAGCCTCGTGTCGGCGTGCAATAAGTTGCAAGCTGATGTTGATTGTGAGTCCATCCTTATAGTATTGATGACGTTTACTTGGACCACGCAAGACTAAATTACCCTGAATTTGTTTCTTTTTCCCGATAAAGTCCAAGGGAAGCAATCCGAAAGCTGACTGAGGAGAGGGACCAATTTGAAGAAAAGTTCATATGGAGAGGCAACGACCTCGAAAAACTTCATAAGGCTATTGGTTCTCTTCGGTCGGTACATGAGAAGGGCCAGGAAAAGGCCAAGGCAGCTTTTGACAAGAAGGTGCGTTTGGAAGGGATCATCAGTAGCTGCTTTCTCATTGAGAAAAGCACTTTGGGTAAGCTGAAGGAGCTCACAGACTCGTTTGACGAAACAATCGTCGTCCCCGAGGGAGATGACTTAACACTTGCTGAGTCCTATGACCTGGTGGTAGCACAGGCCGATTCTCTTTTCGCCAACATTCCAGAGTTTGTGAGGAAGTGTGGGGCGGCACTAAAGACTAATGTAAATGAGGTGGCCTCTGCTATGCTCTGAAATTGAGGCAACACCATGGTCCAGATTTGGACCAGATGCCTGTGGTGGGAGAAGTTGTCTTTGATAGCGAGGACCAGCGGGACGCAACCAAGGCCGAGGTCAAGATAGTTGTGGAAAAGTTGTTCCATGATCTCGGCCTTCCTTGACGCTTGATTGTTTTGCTGTACTTTTTGAAAAAACGAATATACAGCGAGTTTTCTTTCATTATGGTACCTTGCAAATACACATAGTTAGTAAAATGCTAAGTGAGAAAGGAAGACTATAAACTGTTTGAAATGCTTATAAGATAATGTCATAGTTAATCACATTTATCCTAGTCCCGTCCTGTGATTGTTTTTACTTGAGCTTAGTATGTTGATTGTAGGATGTAGCAAAATATATGCTTGAAGATGGTCAACTTACGAAGCATGTGAATACAAAGTCATAAGTTTATTTCTAACTGACAGTCACTTGAATGGTCAGAAACATGCTAGTAAGTTTCTAAGGCATGAGAAACGGCTTACGAAGAAAGGCATATCTAGATGCAACTATGAGATCGGCTAGCGAATCCGCTTAATCATCGTAGGTGGGTGCGTGGTGGCGATCGGCCCCCGAGCGTGGCCCGAGGAGGGGTGAATGAGAATGTAACTTTTAATATTAAGCAAATATGTTAAATAATTGACAAAAGACAAGGGAAAGGAAGGACTTAAATGTAGAACTTGCGTAGTTGGTCGATATTCCAAGTATTGGAGAGAACTCGGCCGCCTTCGATAGCTAATCTTGCTGAGCCAGGTCACAGTAGTGAGGTGACAGTGTAGGGTCCTTCCCATTGGGAGGAAAACTTGTTGTGATTGGATGATTTTGAATCTTTCTCAAAACCAGGTCGCCCACGCGAAGGCTATGTGGTCGCACCCTTTTGTAATGATAGTTACGTAAGGCTTGTAAATATGCCGCAGACCTGAATAATGCTTGATTTCGCTTTTCTTCTAGGAGAGCAAGTTCATCTTTGCCGTTTTGGGTTGAATCTGTTGTATTGAAATTAGTTATGCGAGGAGATCCAAGCTATATTTCACTTGGTAACATGGCTTCGGCACCGGACACCAGTTGGAAAGGCATGTCGTCGATCGCTCTAGTAGGTGTAGTGCATATGGCCCAAAGAATGGAGTAGAGTTCATCCACCCAAGCCCCAGAGCATATCTTAAGGCAGTCAAAGACACGTTTCTTAACCCCTTGAATGATCTGCCCGTTGGCGCGTTCAACTACTCTGTTACTTTGTGAATGATCAACAGATGCGAAGTAGACTTTTGTGTCGATATGGTCGCAATAGTCTAAGAAAAGACCACTGGCAAATTGGGAACCATTGTCTGTGATAAGGCGGTTTGGGACACCAAATCATGTTACAATGTTCTTATGTAAGAACTTTTGGGCCGTTGAGGCGGTAATGGTGTGGACTGGTTCAGCCTCGATCCATTTTGTGAATATATCAATGGCTACGAACAAGAACTGGCATCCATTGACAGCTTGGGGCATTGGCCCTAGAATGTCTATCCCCAAAATGGCAAATGGCCATGTTAGCGGGATAGTTTGTAATGTGTATCCTGGCTGGTGATTTTTCTGTGCATGAAATTGACACTGGTGGCATGTCTTGACCAGATGTCTAACATCATTGAGTGCCATAGGCCAGTAGTACCCTTGTCAAAAAGTTTTTCCGACCAGTGTTCTAAAAGAGGCATGTGCACCGCATATGCCTTCATGAATTTCTCTCAGAAGGGATTTGCCTTCTTCTTGAGGGATGCAACGCATGAGTACACCTTGCGTACTTTTCTTGTATAGAGTGCCATCGACCAGTTTATACATGCGTAATTTCTAACTAACCGATCAGCTTCGGTTTCGTCCACGGCCAAGGTCCCATGCGCAAGATGGATTCTTAATGGTGTGATCCAATCTGCTTCTTGCTCGAGGATAGCGACGTTAGGGATCGCTCATTCGTCTCAATGATTGAGGGATGTGTTAAGTGCTCGACGAACACTCCTGTTGAAGCGGATGCGTGTGAGGACCCAAGTTTCGATAACTGGTCAACGAGAGCATTGTCTCTTCTTAAGCACAAACTGGACTTCAAAATTCATGAAGTATTTTTCTAATTTCCTTACCTTGCCCAGGAAACGAGCCATTGTCTCGTTGGAGGTGTTGTACTCCTTGTTTACTTGCTTTACGACTAGTTGTGAGTCTCCCTCACCACTAGTGGATGGACTCTAAGGGATTTGGCTACTCGAAGCCCAGCTAGAAGACCTTCATACTCTGCTGCATTGTTGGTCGCAACAAAGTGAAGTTGTATGATGTACTGGAGGTAGTCGCCCTAAGGCATAACTAAGACCACTCCAGCCCCCTGAGTATGAAAAACCGCGAGAACCATCAAAGTACATCATCCAGAGGTCAGTAGTCGTTAAATCTGGTTACTTTTGCGGTAGCGGTTCGAGATTGGTCCACTCGACTATGAAGTCAGCAAGAATTTGAGACTAAATTGCAACCCTAGCAATGAAGTGGAGGTTGAAAGCCCCCAGCTCGACTGCCCATTTGGCAATTCGACCTGGTTCCTCCGGGTTACGGAGTATGTCTCCTAGAGGGAAGAATGATGGCATGGAAATTTTGTGCACTTGAAAGTAATGTCGCAGCTTTCGGGAAGCCATTAGAATGGCATAAAGTAGTTTTTGGACTTCAGGGTAACGCTCCTTTGGTCCGTTGAGTACTTCATTGATGTAATAAACTAGTTGCTGCACGCCATCTCTTTCTACGACCAGTACCGCACTGACCGCGCATAGGGTTGCAGTTAAGTAAATGAGTAATGGTTCTCCCACGTTTGGGGAGACCAACACTGGAGCACTGGATAAGTACTTTTTGACTTCCTGGAAGGCTTTCTCGGCTTCATCCGACCATTGGAAACCATTGTCTTACGTTGTGCCTTGAAGAAAGGTAACCCACGTTCGCCTAATAGTGATATGAAATGACTCAAGGCCGCCATTCAACCGGTTAGGCTTTGGACATCCTTCGTTGAGGAAGGGGATCACATTTGCTCAATGGCTCGTATTTTGTTGGGATTAACCTCAATGCCTCAAGAACAAATAAGAAAACCCAAGAGTTTACTAGAAGAAACACCAAAAGAACACTTTTTAGGATTTAATTTGATTCCATGTTTATTCAAATTGCAGAAAGTCTCAGTGAGATCATTTACATGATTAGAACTTTGCAAGCTCTTTACAACCAGGTCATCCACATAAGCTTTTAAATTACACCCTAATTGAGATAGAAAGGTCTTCTGCATCAAGCGTTGGTACATGGAACCAGTGTTCTCGAGCCCAAATGGCATTCTCACATAGCAGTAGGTGCCAAAGGGTGTGATGAAGCAGTTTTCTCTTCATCTACTTCTGCCATACTAATTTGATGGTAGCCTGAGTAAGCACCTAGGAAGCTCATCACTTCACAACCCGCTGTGGAATCGACCAACTGGTTGATGCGGGGAAGGGCAAGTCGTCCTTCGGGCTGGCTTTGTTGACGCTGTTGTACTCGACGCACATGCGCCACTTACCATTGGACTTGAGGACCATGACCGGGTTCGCGAGCCATTCGGGATAGTGAACCTCGCGGATGAAACCAGTGTCTTGGAGTTTGGATAACTCTGCACGGATGGCTTCTTGTTGATCAGGAGCAAAGCGTCGAAGCTTTTGCCTTATTGGTCATTGTCCAGGCTAAATTACTAGCCTGTGCTCGATCACCTCCCTTGGGACTCTGGGCATGTTAGATGGTTTCCAGAGGAAAGTAATGAGCTCTAGTTCCTATTTGGCATCCAGTGATGACCCGATCCGGACAGTCTTAGATGAGGCATCTGGGAAGAGAGGAACTTATTTTAGTTTTGCATCTAGCCGTGGAGCCGCCCTGACCGCATCAGGCTCCTTGGTCACCAGCTTGACATCCCGTAGGGGTAACTGATCGACCAATTCCAAAGAGATGCAATCACAAGTTAAGGTCATATGTTGACTGACTCGAACTGTGATGACGCCTTTTGGGCCTGGAAATTTGACGCACTGGTAGGTGTAGTGTATTGCCGCCATGAACTTGGCAAGTGATGGCCTGCCAAAAATGGCATTGTAAGCTGAATCAAAATCAATCACATCGAAAGTAATTAATTCTGTTCGGAAGTTTTCTAGTTCTTCGAGTGTTACAGGTCACACTATTTGCCCGATGGGCATCCTCGTGAAGCCAGGTATTATCCTAAAAAATGGGTGGGCCACCGGTTTGATCTTGGAACGATGTATTTGCATCTCGTCAAGAGCTTTGGTGAACAACAGGTCGAGCGAGCTGTCGCCATCATCCAGTACGCGCCCCACTTTAGCATTGCTAGTAATGGGGGTGATCACCAAAGGGAGTCATCGCGGGTTGGACATCCCTTTGGGACAATCTTCCCTGTTGAATGTCAGAGAGGTCTCCGACCAATGGGGGAACTGAGGCTCTCCTAATGGAGCTTCGATGCTATTTACCTCGCGGTGAACAGTTTTAAATTGATGCTTAGAGTAATAAGAGGAAGAACCAACAAAAACGACATTAACATGATTGCTAGGTACCTAGTATGGCATTACCTCATCGCCATCGGCGTCTTTTGTGTCTCGAGATTGTTTGTTTTCTGGTATCGTTGGCCTGGGGCCGGTTGCTAGATAGAAATCATCTAGGCTCTTTAACCAGGCGCGGCAATTCTTGAGATTATGTCCATAAGCGTTATGCAATGGATACCATTTTTTGTTTCCCTACATGCTAGTCTGTTTCTCCGGGCGATCGCGAGTGCGACCTTCGAAGGGAAGCTTAGTAGACTTGAATGGATCTTTTTTACCTTTCTCTTGTGGTTGCTTGTCCAAGAGTGTGACCTCGCAGAATCGGCTTGCTCCTCTCCTGTTTGGCTTCTTAGATCGTCCACCTGCAGAGAACTCTGGTTTCTTTGTGGAATATTCTTTCTTTCTGGTTTTTAGGCCCAGTTGAGGGGGTAAGTTACCCTTATCCACCATCCTATTCCATTCCACAGCTTCTGCTGCATCTAAATAGCGATCTGCCATATCGAATAGGTCTGACACGGAACGTGGGGGGTGGATACTAAGGTCCTCTGTGAATCATCGATATCTAACACCATGTTTGAAAGCCCTAATAACCAAAGAATCAGAGATGTTAGGAACGGTATTCCTCACTCCTACGAATCTCTTAACAAATTGTCGAAGGGTCTCCGTTGAAGTCTGGCGCAAGTGATGAAGATCATCCTCCTTGCCAGGCTTCTCATAGCAGTTTTGGAAGTTGTTGAGGATAGTGTCGCACAACATCTGCCAGTTGTAGATCGATCCTTCCGGTTGGTTGAACAACTAGGTCCGTGCCAGACCTTCTAGGACCGTTGGCAAATATTTTTCCATGACCCGTTCATCTCCCCCGGCTGCTTGGATGGCCGTGACGTAGATCTGGAGAAATTCGGTTGGGTTTTGAGTCCATCGAATCTCTCGATCGTATCGGGTTTAAACTTATCAGGCTAGACTACATTCCGCAATCCGAATGAAAAAGCTTTTCTACCCACGTACGTACTGTGTGGTCGTTGATCATTGCGACTAATGCCTTGGTCGCAGAAGTGGTCAACCTGGGCAGGTTCACGACGTGCTCCCAAACGTGAGTGTACTGATATGTGACCGTGGTCGCGTGAAGTACCTATTCGTCTGGTCTTGTCATGTCAGGACTTTATAGGGTTACATCTCTTATGCCCTTGGAGTGAACCGGCCAGTCCACTGGTCATTGAACGTGATGATGCCTCTGGAGTAAACCCAAGGGCACTCTTGCGAATATAATCCTGTCATCATTCGTGAGACTGGAGGGTGGATTTCGGAGTGCATAAGCAATCCTCCAGAGACGATCCTCTGGGTTCCTGTTAGGCGTCGATGGAGTTCCTGGTGAGGTTGCCTATGCCGGTGACTCGTTCAGAGAGGGAATAGGCATGTAATTACGCTCGCGACCTCCCGGAGAGGGTTGTCGAGACGATCCAGGACCAGGGTCGCGAAACACGGTACCTCAGTGTGTGGTTGCTGGTCGTAGAATATCTTCTGTGACCTTGCAAACCTCGACCTCTCGCCTTTCACTTTCTTGGTCCTCTTTCTGTCTATGTTCTCGTTCCTACCAACCATCACGCTGCTCTAGAGTTTCCTCTGAAAATTCAGCTATTTCTCAAGTGATCGAGTTCACAGACGGAGAAAGCAGCTCATCTTTGTCTAAGTCGGACCCAATATCAAAGAGAGATTTTAGATCATTTGGGGACAAGTTTTGCAAACGGATGTCGAGGTCGTCCCCTTCTAAGTTGGCTAAAGTAATCGGTTCTGGCACATACTCGCCCTCTATTGAGGGTCCCTCTGCGGAGCTTATGCAAAGAAGAGAGTGAGAAGAAATGAGGCCAATCAGACAGATTCTCAAGATGTTTAAGGTATTAATGAATCTAAGGACACGGGAGCAGGGTTTATCCAGGTTCGGGCCCCCTTTAAGCGGGGTAATAGCCCTACGTCCTGTGAGATTGATTATGTGGGAAAAAAGGACTTATAGAGAGGTGGTTACAAAGTGTAGCTAGCTAAACCTATCTTTGCTAAGCCTAGTCTTCTCTCTGCAGTCAATTTGTCCATCCCTTGACCCTCCCTTTGAAGGCCTTTTTGTACTTGTCGAAGAGGTTGCCGGTTGTTCTCCTAATGGCATGCCCCACGATCTCTCTTAACCATCTAGAAGTGGGGATAGTGAGGTCGTGGATGGTGGTTTCCATGAATCATGGGTACATGGGCGCTTGGACAGTCTTGACTGGGTTGTCATAAAACTGCCTTACTGTCTTAACCTCCTTTGACGGTTACCTTACCAGGGGTTTATGATTGTCTCGGGGTCAATCATAAGGATCAAAGTGAAGTAACATTTTAGGAGTGTCTGTGTAGTACTGCGATCATGGTAATGAGATCAGTTCTTGTATCTATGAGAGACGAGGGCTACAAGAATTCTCTCCGCGACCTTGTTGCTCTTTAGATACAGCATAAAACATAAGCTCTGTGATAACAAATGTCTTGAATTTTGCATGAAATAGCTATGGTTTTTTGGTTATATGTAGAACACCCTTGGATTAACCGATTTCCTTCTTTCCGGCCCATGTCGACCATAGTTAGGACTGCGACCATGGTCATGTGCGACCACGTAGCGTTGGTGTGACCACTGAGGCCTAAAAGAGTAGCTAATAATCCTCATCAACCAGCAGTGCAACCATAGCAGCTACACCTTTACGGAAGTCCACACGTCCCAGGAAGGAGCACCACGTGTTCGTGTGCTAGCACCAGCACACGCCGCTAAGGTTTTACAAGATCTATCTTGTGGATGGTGGTGGTGGCTAGAATAGAGCAGATATCAGATATCTTTTGCATGCCCACCTTGCCTCCTTTTATAAGGCCTTGTAGATAAGTCCTACTCAAATACGAACCCTAATACCAATAGGGGACCCATTTCGGATCCCATCCGAATTAATACTCCAACACGTAAAGTGTGTGACGCTATAGGTTCGTGTATATTTGGTCGAAACTGGAAACAACTTCCCGAATCACAAGTCATAAGCGGTCCCTAGCAAGACATTATGACGACCCGATTGTACACGAAGATCATATTCGATGAACCTATACAACTTATCATGGATTATCTCTTTGCCTCACTATACCAGATCGAACTCAAGGTGAGAAACATGTCGTCCTTGAATAGCTCTATCATTTCTCGATCTTGTAATGGACTAACCTTTATCTATAGTTGACTCTCGACTATATTCGACACGACCATGTACTTTCTTAGTCCAACTACATCAAGAGGCTCAGAGATATCTCTCTCAAGATATGAGGGGCAAATTCCATCTTGACCATTCATTTCCAACCACATGGTTCATAACATTTCTGTATGTCACCTTTATGACTACTCGGTTAAAAGAAGCAATTGATGACACCAAGGTATGCTACTACACATGTATGAAACCATGCATGATGATCTCAAGTCTAAAGAGAAACCAAAAACAACTATTAGAAACAAACTGATGACACATAAAATCTCAACAGTGTTTCAAGTTGGGTCAATTCCAATATGTGTCCACGCCATTGACTTAATATGTCATATCCATGGTCCATGAAACTTGACTATCAATCAATGATCATGCTGACTTATCTTGCATTATTATTCTATATAATGCCAAAAGTCAGGGATGTTTAGAATAAGTATTACTAATAAAGTGATCTGGGTGGAACTTAGGCCGAGTTTAGAAAGGATCATGACCTTGAAAAGGAGTTCGACCTTGGAAAAGTTTGTGACCTTGGAAAGGGTTCGCGACCTTGATTCGATCTCTAGTCGGAATTGTAGTATGATCCAACTATATATAACTAAGTCTTATATGTTAGGTTTAGTTAGTGTCATAGTCTAATACGTTTAGGTTATTGAGTCTGATACGTATTCATATGATTTTACTATAAATACTTTGTAATAGTTCTAGTTTAGATCATCGAATCGAAGAGTCATAGAACTTATTTAAGTCTTACACACATAGTTCATCGACGTAGGCAAGTGCATCCTAACATTCGACGTGTAAAGATACCTCTTTGAAATAAAGAGCATGCTATCTTTTGAACTGTGTTTTCAATCAACTTGGGTTTTGGTAATTCCAAGTAAGATCCCGTTATTCCACACATTAGAATCTGGGTGAGCCTAGTTCGAAAACCAAGGCTAGGTCTCAATCTGATCAAGTTGGTATCAAAGAAACTATCCTGTCCTATGGATGGTGAAGACTCGCCTGGGTTACCAAACCTCCTATGAAACTCCAGGCGATAATTCGACGATTCCTGCAGTCGCGTCTACGAAGATGTCTGACGATACCTCTGTTCAAGCTAACCTAGCCGATCAAGTGGCTAAACTCTCTGCCGACATGGATACCATGCTTTCTTGGATTAAGCAGCAGGCCATGGCTGTACCTTCTGAAGTCGATGCTTCAAAAGTCAAGGTTAAGGGTGTGAAGATTGGTGAAGGATTGTGCAGGGCAAACGAAGATGAAGACGAAGACGACCATAAGGCCGACGACCTCGCCAACACCTCCTTAGCTGTTGGATCTTTCAAGGTCGACGCTAAGATTGATATACCCGTATATGATGGAGTGATCGATGCTGAGAAGTTGGATTCTTGGATCGACCAGCTTGAGACCTACTTCGACATGAAAGGGTTGAGTATCGCTCAAAAGTTGAAAGTTGCACCTTTAAAGACAAAGAACCACGCCAAGACTTGGTGGAAGGCCCTTGTCGCTATTGGCGAAACTGACTACCTCGTGTGGAGTTAATTCAAACGACTCGTGCGACCTGAATTCTACCCGATGGGTTACCTTGAGGAGAGATGGGATCATTGACACTGACTGTACCAACGGCGCGACCAATCTATCTAGGACTATACTACGGAGTTCTGGAGACAAGCAATGGTCATTGGGATCTCACTGTCTAATCCTCAGGTATTCTGAAAATACACGTATGGACTTCAGAAATCGATCAGTGATGAGTTAAGCTTGTTCGGCATCCAAGACATTATGACTGTGAGCACAACTGCTATGGCAATTAAAAACAAGAACAAATCCCATGGAGACAAAAGCACGAAGGAAAGTGCGACCTAGAAAAAAAGAAAGCCGAGTCCGAAGAAGAACGATTCAAAACCGGGCACGGGTGCCTTTTGCGAGCATTGTCAAGTCGCGAGACATACCAAGGATAAATGCTACAAGCTTCATCCTGAGCTTCAACCAAAGAAAAACAGACCAGAGAAAAGAACAACTACAACTACTACGGCTCCACCCGAAGAAGGAGCTGTCCGAGTGACTTCGGTCGATGAGGCAGATACGACTTTGTCTCTGATGGCGATGCCGAAGAAGAAGGGTTCGGATTCACCTGACAACCATCACTCAATGGAGGACTTGTTCACTATCAACATCCAGGTGAAGCTCGAAGTAGTTGCAGCAATATTTGATCCTAGAAGTCAAAAGAATTTGACTGGTGCGACGACTTGGTTTGAAGGCAACCACACACTAGCAACCGTATCCAATGGGTTGGTTTACATCTAATGTGAACCAACAGATTACGAGTCAGTGTGTGCTGAACTTTGCGATCTCTACTCGATATATCGATGAGGTGCAATGTGACGTTGTTCCTATCGATATTTGTCAGGTGATCTTAGGGAGTCCGTATCTGTATGATCGTGACTCTCACTTCCATCGACGAGTGCAAGAGTACGAGCTCACTAATGATGGAGTTAAGTTCGTGACTAGTAGAGACATCCACATCAACACTTCGAACTTGATTACCGCAAATTAGGCCAAGAGAATCGTCAATGCATGTCATGAATACGTGGTTGTTATGATTCGACCAATTGGTCAAAGTGATAGTACTTGAGCAGCGTTGTCGTTGGCGTGCCGAGAAGATTCTGGTCTTTCGTCGGGACTGCTAGAGAAATACAGTGATCTGTTTGAAAATACCTAGGGTCGTCCACTGAAACATCCAGTCGAGCACAAAATTCAGCTCGTGTCCGATGCGACACATCCCAATCTAAGTATATATCACAACTCGCTATTGGAGAATGAAGATATCCAAAGACAGCTTGGTGAATTGTTAAATGTTGGTGTCATTCAACCAAGTAGTTCACCTTGTGGATCTGTTGTGGTGTTAGTGTCAAAGAAATATGGGACTTGGCGTATGTGCATCGACTACAGTTCATCGACGACTTTGTGATCGTTTACCTTGACGACATACTGGTCTATAGTCATTCATGGGATGAACATCTAATTCATGTCGAAAAGGTGTTTGAACAGCTTCGGCAACATCGACTTCACCTCAAACGTAAGAAGTGCTGGTTTGACCAAAAAACTCTACTGTACCTAGGTTTCGTGGTCGGCAACGATATTTTGAAAATTGACTCGGATAAGGTAAAGGTGATTCGCGAGTGGTTGTGATCGTGAACAATTACGATAGTGCATAGTTTTGTGGGAGCATGCCAATACCTTTGGAAGTTCATACGACAATTCTCAATTGTGGCTTCTCCGTTGAATGCATTAACCAGGATCGACCAGAAGTTCGAGAGGACAGGGAAACATGATGACACATTTCTCTTGCTGAAGAAGAAGATTAGTGAAGCTCCTGTTCTAGCTTTACTGAATCTACAGAAACCATTCGAGTTAGAGACCGATGCCTCAGGTTATGCCATGGGCACAGTGCTCATGCAAGAAAGTCGACCAGTAGCATATTACTCTGAGTTATTCCAAGGAGCTCAAACAAACTATCTGACCTACGACAACGAGTTGTGTGCACTGCATCAAGACGTTAAACATTTGCAGTGTTACCTTTTGGGTAAACAGACTGTTGCCCACACCGACCACCAACCTTTGCAATATTTGCAAACTCAATCGAAGCTACAACAAGCTCGACATATGAAGTGGATGTCGTATCTGCAGCAATTGAATCTGGTAATTAAGTACTAGAAGGGTGTGCACAATAAACTAGTTGACATGTTGTCGTGGCCACTAGTTATTACCCTCTGCTTATCAGCGTTCATACAGATCGAGCCCTCATCTCATGACGACTATGCCATAAATGTACAGTGAAGATCCTGATTTTCAATTAGCACTGGTTGAGCTTGAAACAGGGAAACTTACAGAGTTTCTTCGTCGAGAAGGACTCTTGTACAAAGGCAATTTGCTTTGTATACCTTGTGGAGCACTTCAAATTCAATGGCTATGAGAAGCGCATACATCGAAGATTGCTGGTCACTTTGAGGTTACGAAGACATTGAAAAATTTTCATCGACATGTGTACTAGCCGCGGATGCAACAAGATGTGGCTATTTTTATTTGAGGCTGTGGTCTATGCAGTATCTCGAAACCGGCAAACCAAAAATTAGGTTTGTACACTCCTTTGCCAGTTCCATCACGACCATGGGAAAGCATATCCATGGATTTCTTGGGAGGATTGCCTAAGACCCGACGTGGCAACGACTATCTCTTTGTGGTCATTGATAGATTCTCCAAAATGATTGTTCTCATAACTTGTTGAAAGACTATCACAGGAGAAGAAGCGGCTTAGGTATTCTTTTAGCACGTTTGGACACATTTTGGACCACTGACTTCTATTGTGTCCGATCGTTATACCCGGTTACTTAGTCACTTTTGACGATCACTCTGGAGATGATGGACACTAAGATAAAGAGGAGTACTGCTTTTCATCCTCAAACTGATGGTCAAAACATCCAAAGACCTAGGATGAAAGCATACTGTACCTGCAGTTCACTTTTAACTGAGCAATGCATGATTCGACTGGAAAGTCGCCTTTTGACGTATGTTTGGGATTTCCACCACAAAGTCCATTCAACATGGACTTTGTGATCCCTACCTCAGTAGAGAACACAAGGAAGCATCTGATCAGTATCGAGCACAAAAGTTCTAGGAAGGTATTCAACGGCTCCATGGTGAGGTTGAACAGAACTTGTTGTGAGCTCAACTCAAGCACAAGGCACAACATGATCGACATCGAGTTGATGCTCAATTTCAAGAAGGTGATATGGTATGGCTACATTTGAGTAAGGAGAGACTTAAAGGTGAAGGTGAAAAGCTTAAACCAATTCATTATGGTCCTTTTCGTGTCTTGCGGAAAGATGGTACTAATGCTTGTCAACTCGAGTTACTTCCGTACATGGATATTTACTCGGTTGTCAATGTTAAGCACCTCAAACTCTTCAACCTTCAATGCTGGATGACAAGTCAGATTCCTTAGTACCATCTATGGAAGACTTACTCTATCAATGAGAAGAACCTTTACCTGACAATGTGATCTTGGAGAAGAAGGTGATGACTACCGGTAGCAGTACACGAGAGTCTTTTCAAATTGGACAAAAAGATCAATGAGCATGTGCGGCAAAGTGGTACACCCGAGAAGATTGTCAAGCTCAATTTCCACATCTCCAGTTTTGATCACAGGTCGCAATAGGAGTTGGCTCCTTCTCAACAAGGGAGTCATGATCTGGGTGGATCTCAGGTCAAGTTCAGAAAGGATTCGCGACCTTGAAAAGGAGCACAACCTTGGAAAGGTTTGTGACCTCGATTCGATCTCTGGTCAGAATTGTAGTCTGATCCAAATATATATAACTAAGTCTTATCTCTTAGGTTTAGTTAGTGTCTGAGTCTAATACGTTTAGGTTATTGAGTCTGATACGTATTCATACAATTGGACTATAAATACTTTGTAATAGTTCTAGTTTAGATCATCGAATCGAAGAGTCATAGAACTTATTTAACTCTTAGACACATAGTTCATCGACGTAGGTGAGTGCGTCCTAACGTTCAACATGTAAAGATCCCTCTTTGAAATAAAGAGCATGCTATCTTTTGAACTGTGTTTTCGGTCAACTTGGGATTCAGTAATTCCGAGTAAGCTCCCATTATTCTGTATATTACAATCTGGGCGAGCCTAGTGCGAAAACCAAGGCTAGGTCTCAATCTGATCATAAAGTACTAAGTAAATTGAGACAATTCATATATCATTATAAAGAGTTCCTTGAACAAGTCATATACTTGTTGATGAATAAAAGTGATACTTTATTCAAGGAATACAATAAGAATTCATAAACATGACATGATACAACCATCTCCATGATTACCTCTAGGGCATATCTCCATCAATCTCCCACTTGCACTAGAATCAATCAGATAAGTATCGAATACCCATTGCTCTACTGTGCGCCTCATGCTTTGGTTGCGGGAGAGGCTTTGTTAAAGGATCTGCCACATTAAAGTCTGTATCCTCCTAGCCGACGACCAATGTGCATCAGCTCCCTACTCCCCCAGGACCGCCCTTGAGGGCTCCCCCGGTGGATCAGACTTGTTTCACCCAAGAGGAGGTAGAGCGAATGCGTACTGCGAAATCCGAGGAGGCTCCCTCCCATCACCGTTCAGAGCTCCCCCTGACTCACGGCCACGGTGAGCCACACTTCCGACCTGACTGGGGTAAGAGACTAGTCGAAGAAGCTACCGCCACATATGGGGGGTACCTGGAGATTCAAGAGGTTAGTTCGACTAACCCCGAGGAGAAGCGGCGCTACCGTCGCTCCGGCGGACAGCTGGGACCCCTCCCTGACTCCAACAATGAACGCGCGTGCCCTGTCAAAGGAGTCAGTGATCGAGAATCTCCCAGGGAGGTTGAGGGGGCCAACCAGCTGCTGTGCCACCGCCTTCGGTGCATCCACTGGCCACGGCCCGATCGTCCACCGCACATCGAGCACTACAACAGTGAGGCCGACCCTTATGAGTTTGTGCAGGTGTACTCCACAGCCATCTCAGCGGCTGGGGGATGAGACAGTGCATTGCAACGTCTTACCCCTCTATCTTACCGGGATCGCTCACTCATGGTTTTACAACCTGAGGGCCGGTTCCATCAAGTCCTTCCGCAGCTCAAGCATGAAATTCTGCGTGAACTTCTAGGGGAACTACGTGTGTCCCCTGGACTCGTCACAGCCATCCAGAGCTTCTTCAAGCGCATCGCTCTGGTCAAGAGCAAAGTGGCTCATGTCCCTGACTCCACAATCATCGAGGCATGCAAGAGCGGGATCCTACCCAGGGAGCTCCACCGGAGACTCTCCCAGAGCTGTGCCTCCTCCGCCGACGAGCTATTCACCGTGCTCGAGAAGTACGCTCAGGCGGAGGAGGATGACCTCTGGAAGAAGAACCAGGGGACTCCTGCCCCCGCTGACCGGGAGGACAGGGACCCCCTCAATAAGTGTCCCAAGAGGGGCAACCATAGTGAGCCACGGCCTCGGGACACCTTTGTCCTCGTGGGTGGAGGCGGCTCGCACGATAGCAACAAGGGCAACCGCCCCTTCCCCAAGCCGAAAGGCCATGTGGGGGGGTCGTCTCGTAGCCAAGAAGGCCCCACGACGAGAGGCAAGGAGGGCACAGCCAACCTGTGGTGTGTCTTCCACAAGTCTAATACCCACGCTACTCGGGAATGCCGCCAGCTTCTGCAATACTTCACCACATTCCTCGACCAGCGTGGGTAAGGGGGAGCCTTGACTCCTTGCCCCCTCCGTCGGCTTTGTCGGCTCTCCCTGCTGCCTCGAGGGAGCAACAGAGACAGGTATAGGAAAGGGGCTCAGCCGAAGAGCTCCCCTTCCAAACCTCCCAAAGGCATGTAAACATCATCATGGGAGGATCCACCTCGGGGCGGGACTCCAAATGCCAGCGTAAGGAGTACGCACGAGAGGTAAATGTTGTGGGGGTGCTGAACACGTCCCGACCACCAAAATGGTCGGACGTCCCTCTCACCTTCGCAGCGGAAGACGCACGCGGGGTTTGCTTTCCCCACGACGATGCACTCATTGTCGCCGCTACCGTCTACAACTGCCAGCTGGCGCGCATCCTCGTCAATGGCAGAAGCATCGCTGACATCCTATACCTGAAGGCCTTCAGGGAAATGTAGATGGATGAAAAGTTGTTGCAACCCACAGTCGGGCCCTTATAGGGCTTCATCTCGGGGAAGACCATCTACATGATGGGGAAGGTCGACCGCCCCATGACCTTTGGCACCTCGGACAACTACCAGGCGGAGATGGTCCGGTTTGACGTACTGGATCTCCCCTCTTCGTACAATGCGATTATGTGGAGGACTACAATCAACCGTCTGGGGGCGGCAATCCACCAGAGCTATCTCTAAATGAAGTTCCCTGGGCCTCGCTGCGTGATCACTACCAGAGGCAACCAGAACGTGGCCCGTGCTCTCTACGAGCGCGCCGCTATGACGATCGGGAGCATCAACCTGATCAAGGCCCTGGGGGGAGAGCTCCCCCCTAGCTTCAGACACTCCGACCGTACCCTCTAGGAAGTTTCTCCTCAAACCACACCCGGAGGGGGTCCTCCAGAAAATTTGGCTGTCCCTAGAGGATGGGGAAAGGATCATCAAGATCAGGGCGGACCTCCCTGAGGAACACACGGGGTAGCTCGCGGCCTTCCTCCACAAAAATTCTAACGTCTTTGCGTGGAAGCCCGCTCACATGTGGGGTGTCGCCCGGGACGTTATCGAGCACAAGCTCGCTGTAACGCCCGACCACCCCCCGGTAAAGCAAAAGTTGTGGAAGCTCTCCATCAAACGCCAAGAGGCCATCAAGGCCGAGATCGCCAGGCTCCGAGAGGCGGGGTTCATTCGGGAGGTATTGCAACCCGAATGGCTGGCAAACCCCGTCCTCGTGAAGAAATGGAGCGGCAAGTGGAGGATATGCGTGGACTTCACTGACCTCAATAAAGCTTGGCCAAAAGACAATTTCCCACTCCCGCGGATCGACCAGCTGGTGGATTCGACCGCGGGATGTGAGCTTATGAGCTTTCTAGACGCCTATTCGTGCTACCACCAAGTCCGGATGATTAAGGAGGATGACAAAAAGACAAGTTTTATAACTCCCCTCGGTACCTTCTGCTACGTCCACATGCCCTTCGTACTGAAGAATGCTGGGGCAACCTTCCAACGTCTCATGTCACTGGTCCTCAAGGACCAGATCAGCCGCAACGTAGAGGTCTACGTCTATGATGCGGTCATCAAAAGCCTCTACGCGGCCGCTCACCTTGACGACTTAGCAGAAACCTTCAACAACCTCCGCGAGTACAGGTTAAAACTCAACCCGGAAAAGTGCACCTTCGGCGTGCGGGGGGGAAGCTCCTTGGCTTCTGATGAGGACATCACTAGCTCGTTTATGAATAAGGCTTCATCCACTCCTTCCACTACTTCCTTGCCGCCACGAGAAGATCAAGGAGAACGGCGAGTCGGCATGAATCCATGTGCTGAGCCATTCACTACGCCCACATCGGAGGATCAGCGAGCTACATCAAAGGTGGAGCAACCCACGACGCATCAAGCCCAGCCCAAGATCAAGCCCAACTCGTCCGCGAGTCCAGCTCGGCCATCCAGCAGCAGTCCAACTTCAAACGGATGCCCAGGCCACGTACAGAGTCCGTTTGGGGTGAATGAGCACTTTATAGAGAAGCCCACGACGCCACGTTTCCAATGGATCTAGGCCCACTGCCAAATTCCATCTGGATCACCCACAATGGACGAAACAATTAGTGAATAGATTCTGCTGGGTGCTGTGCCACCTCTACTTTGGGCCCAAGGCCCGTGTACCCCTAGGGTTTCATGTCCACCTCCTTGGCCGCCACCCTGTTACATATGGCCGTTACCCATCCCGTTCTTCCTCAGGATTTGTTTAGATTAGTTTTCCCAATGTGTGAAACTTCATCCTTGTATTCTTGTGTCAACTAGACCAACAACTACAAGTTACACAACCTCAAATTTATCGTGTGCTTCATCCATATTTACAATTTCAGATTGCTTTTATCTTGTTCTTGCTTGTTCTTCGGTTTCTTGTAGGAATCGATCCTCGTGATTAGGTCAGCCGCGTCTTGGTATGGTTGATAACGACTAGTGAGTGTGGTTTAGCGATTGCCAGGGCGTCCAATCTTGTTTGGTTGGTAGCCGGATCACCAAGGTCACTCTCCATCAAATCGAAGTTATCCTTCTCACGAGAAGATCGTGCATGTGTCTTCATCAGTTGGTATCTGAGCTTCCATTTGACTGGTGAGAATTTATTTATCTTAGTTTACTAGATTGATTTCATACCTGGAGTCCAGAAAATTGCCCTACAAAAAGATTTATTTTCCACTGTCCAAACCATCATCATTAGCCTTGCATCGTTCTTGTCAGTTTGCATCTTTGAATTTTGGTCCATCGTTGTCGAGTGCTGGTTTTTAGTTTTAGTCTTGGTCTAGTTTTAGTCTTGCATCTCGTCGCGGAGTCAAATTGCACGTCTATCTCCACATCGTCGCGTCCAATTCTAATCTGCCGTTGTCCAGTTCGTTGTTCTCATCATATCTTCTTCACACAAACTAGTACTTTCACATTCTTGTACTTGCTAGAAACATCAGATCGTGCTCGACAACTTTTCTGTTGAGGTCGAAGTCAGATTTGGTTTCCATCTATGAGATATTGGGCCATTAATGTCGACGGTGTAGAGTTTGAATCTAACAGATCTGTTTCGGTATTTTCACCATAATTCTTTCATCCGAACTCGGATTGAGATAAATTTATACTTTCTGGAATTGCTACGAGAAATCCCACAAAAAGTTAGTTGGGGTAATCTTCAAATTCATCCATTTTCATCACACTAAAATTTGGGCAAAATTAGTTGTGTAATCTTCAAACTCTAATCCAATTCGGATTCAAATTGCTCAATCTGAGACAGCTTCGATAAAATTACCATATATTTTGATTTCCAACACCCTTTTTGACGTTCTTATACTTGTTGGAAAGATAAAATGATCCTCCACAACTTTGGTGTTGACCAGATCCTCTAATTCGGAGTTTTTGGGGCCCAAAATTGCTAAAAAACGCTTCTATCCTAGTTGTGTAGCCGAAAAGAAAAAAGCAAAGTGCAACAAAAGCCGCACCATTCAGAAAAAAGAAAAGAAGTAAGAAAAAGGCAAGTGCAAAAAAAAAAGGAGCCGCACAAAAAAAATGTGTGTAGCAAAAGAGGAGAATTTTCTGTGGTGCATCTTTTGGTTTTAGTCCTTTGTGTTGCTAGTTGCTTGCTTGAGCTAGGTCTGAGTCTAGGTTAGTTCCAGTACATTGACTATTACTTTGGACTAATTTTCAATCTTGCATTATTGATCTTTAATTGTTTCTACACATATAATAGCCTATCCAAGATCTACCATCTACTAACCATACAGGTACGGCACCTTCCAATCACTTTGCTCACACTCGAGTTTAAGTTATCACGAATCAGCCACCGATTGCACCGCCTGTTCGCTTCGGTAAGAACTCGTAAGAGCTAGGTAAGAAGCTTGAGCAAGAGTGACTTTTGTTCCTTGTCCGCCACCTAGTAGTTGATAGGGAAATATACTCTTGTGTGTTTCTTGTTTTCTACTAATAATGGCAGGTGATGAATTTAAGAAGGAGATTGAAACACAAATTGATATGTTCCGCCACAGGGAGAGATTGCAAGAGAGCCACACTACCATTCCTGCATCGTTCCCCACGAGTACAGGTAAAATCATTCCAACTCATCTTTCTTATAACGGATTTTGTTCTGATGCATATATTGATTGGGAAATAGCGGTAGACAAAATTTTTGCTCGATATAAAATCTGTGATAAATAGATTAGGAGTGCCACTAGTGCTTTAACTATTTTTGCATCAATGTGGTGGAAGGATTTGTGTGCATGTAATAAGTTACCTCACACCTGGAAAGACATGAAAAGGCTTATGAGAGATAGATTTGTTAGTAAACTCTATGCTAAATTTTTGTTTAAGAAACTACAACATGTAAAACAGGGTAATAACACTGTAACAGGATACTACCAAGAATTAGAAACATGCTTGTTGCGTTGTGGTTTAGAGGAAACTGATGAAGCTAAGGAGATTAGATTCATAGGTGGGCTTGATAAGGCAATTCAGGACATTCTGGTTGCTAAGGAATATAATTTTTGTCTCAATTGTTTAATCTTGCTTGTGAGGCTCAAAATCAAATTGAACATGAAAGACATATCTGAAATTAATGTCTATAATTGCAAGGGTGAAAATTTTTCTTTGGGAAAATGGCCTCTTGCCGTGTCCCCACTTTTGACTAATCTTTTGCAGGAAAGTGATAACAAGCAACAATGTGATGAAGTAGAGGATTGCCATAGCACTAATCATTTCACGTCAAGTTCCTCTAGTTTTCCTTTGAACCTACAAGATAGCTTTCAAGAAGGGGAGTATATCCATGTTTCTTTGCCTTGTGTTGGTACTAACCTTTTGCAAGAGATTATGCTTGAGTCAACGACGACTCAAATTCAAGAAGGGGAGAATGATGAGGACATCACTAGCTCGGATATGAACAAGGCTCCATCCACTCCTTCCACTACTTCCTCTCCGCCACGAGAAGATCAAGGAGAACGGCGAGTCGACATGAATCCATGTGTTGAGCCATTCACTACACCCACACCGGAGGATCAGTGAGCTACATCAAATGTGGAGCAACCCATGACGCATCAAGCCCAGCCCAAGATCAAGCCCAACTCGTCCGCGAGTCCAGCTCGGCCATCCAGCAGTAGTCCAACTTCAAACGGATGCCCAGGCCACGTACGGAGTCCGTTTGGGGTGAATGAGCACTTTACTGAGAAGCCCACGACGCCATCTTTCCAATGGATCTAGCCCCACAGCCAAATTCCATCTGGATCACCCGCAATGGACGAAACAATTAGTGGATAGATTCTGCCATGTGCTGTGCCACCTCTACTTTGGGTCCAAGGCCCGTGTACCCCTAGGGTTTCATGTCCACCTCCTTGGCCGCCACCCTGTTACATATGGCCATTACCCATCCCGTTCTTCCTCAGGTTTTGTTTAGATTAGTTTTCCCCATGTGTGAAACTTCATCCTTGTATTCTTGTGTCGACTAGACCAACAACTACAAGTTACACAACCTCAAATTTATTGTGTGCTTCATCCATATTTGCAATTTCAGATTGTTTTTATCTTATTCTTGCTTGTTCTTTGGTTGCTTGCAGGAATCAATCCTCGTGAGTGTGGTTTAGCGATTGCCAGGGCGTCCAGTCTTGTTTGGTTGGTAGCCGGATCGCCAAGGTCACTCTCCATCAAATCGAAGTTATCCTTCTCACAAGAAGATCGGGCATCTGTGTCTTCATCAACTTCCTCGTGTCCCAGTGGGGCATAGAGGCCAACCCCGAGAAAATTCTGGCCCTACTGGACATGCCCTCGCCACGCTCCATGAAAGACGTAAAGTGGATTACCAGCTGTTTGGCCGCACTAAGCCACTTTGTCTCACGATCAGGGGAATGCGGCCTGCAATTCTTGAAAATCCTCCGGGGCCATGAGGGGTTCAAGTGGACCCCCAAGATCGAGGCAGCCTTCGACGACCTAAAGAAGTACCTCACGAGCCCTCCAATGCTCATGAACCCATCTCCTGATGGCATCCCGGAAGCTTCGCCATTACATCCTGGGACACCCGATCACGGTCCCGTCTTCTCTCCCCCTGGGGGAGGTCCTGCGAAACAAAGAGGCCACCGGCCGAATCGGGAAGTGGGCGACCAAGCTGGCTCCCTTCTCTCTTTCCCTCACGGACCGTTCTGACATCAAATTACAAGTCCTCACTGACTTTGTGGTGGGGAATGGACCCCTCCTCCCAGACGGAGGGGGAGACTCCCGACGGGCCACCCCGGTGCAACGACCATTGGATGCTCATGTTTGATGGCTCCTTGTGTCTCGCCGGGGCTAGCGCGGGAGTAGTCCTCCGGAGCCCCGAGGGAAGGACGTTGGAGTACGCAGTGAGGCTCGAGTTCCCCGCTACGAACAACGTCACCAAGTACGAGGCCCTACTCCAGGGGCTATGCCTCACGCGCTTCATGGGGATTCGTCGCCTCCTGGTAAAGGGGGACTCCCAGCTAATGGTTTGCCAAATGGACAAGTCATACTTGTGCCATGACGCAAACCTGACCCTCTACTTGGGGGAGGTGCATAAGATGGAGAGATACTTCGAGGGCCTGGAGGCCCGGCACATCCCCTAGAGGGATAATAACCTGACCAATGCCTTGGCCCGGGCGGATAGTGCCTAGGAACCTCTCCTCAGGGGTGCCTTCATAGAGATCATCGGGAAGCCCTCGGTGACCCCTGCAGGCATAGACCCCGAGCCACGTGACCCGAAGGCATCGGAGGTCATCCGGGCCACGTCCTGGATGGACCCTCTCATCTCCTTCAGAAGGGGGGAGGGGGAGCCTCCCGGTGACGCCGAGGCGAAGCACTTCCGTGCCAAGGCACAGGCATATCTCCTACTGGAGGGAAGGCTCTACAAGAGAGGGGCCTCCGCCATGCTTCGTTGCCTCCCGCGGGCAGAAGGACTCTGGCTCCTCGAGGACATCCATTCGGGGAGGTACGGGTCTCACCTGGCTCTACGTGCAGTAGCGACGAAGGTTCTCGGCCAACACTTTTATTGGCCTACTGTGGTCCGTGATGCGCGAGACCTTGTCTCCACATGCGAGGCCTGCCAGAAATGGCAAAGGGCTCCAACCTGCCCTCCGCGATGCTGCAAACCATTCCCACCAATTGGCCCTTCGCGCGCTGGGAGATGGACCTCCTTGGTCCCTTCGCTAGCACCAAGGGGTTATAAGTATGCGGTGGTCGCAGTGGATTATTTCTCCAAGTGGGTAGAGGCTGAGCCCTTGGCCAGCATCACCTCCCGAGCGGTACAGCGGTTTTTCTGGAAGAATATCGTCTGTCGCTTTGGGGTCCCCCAAGAAATCACCGTCGACAACGGGACCCAATTCGACTTGGCATACTTCCGGGAGTTCTGTGAAGGCTTGGGGGATACCCTCCACTTCGTCTCTGTTGCTCATCCCCAGAGCAACGGGGCCGTCGAAAGGGTCAATAGTGTGATCCTACAGGGATTACACTGACGACTCGAGCAGACCGCCTCCAGGCAAGGTGCATGGGCGGATGAGCTTCTGAGCATCCTCTGCTCCATGCGCACGACCTTGAGTCAAACAATAAGGCGTACCCCTTTTTCGCTCATGTATGGGGCCGAGACAGTCCTCCCTTCGGAGATCGGTTTTCGGTCACCACGGGTCGAGCTCTTAGATGGAGCTACGGCCACAGCATACCAAACCAACGGAGCAAATCAGCGACTGGAAGTTGACCACGTCGAGAAAGAGCGCGACCGAGCGCTCCTCTGCAACGCCATCAACGAGCGTGAAATGGCACGCACATACAACCAGTGCGTTCGTGTGAGAGCTTTCTGCCTTGGGGACCTTGTCCTCAAGCGCGTGACTGACCCCCAAGCCCTGGGCAAACTTTCCCTTAAGTGGGAAGGCCCATACAAGATCTCTACGATCCTGGGCTCAAGGGTGTATAAGCTCTCCAATCTTGAAGATCAGGAGCTGAAGCACACTTGGAACGTAGACTTGCTCCGCAAGTTCTACGTCTAGCCTCCGGACTCACTCCCTCCCCCGTCGCGACTTCGCAGGGGGAGGCATTGTACTCCATTCCCTCCCCCGCCACGGTTCCGCGGGGGCAGGCGTTGTATTTATCTTCATTAATACAAATGGTTTTTTGTTCATGCTTTGGAATTCTTGTACATTCTTAACTTACCGCCATCAAGGCAATGCCCTCTTCGTGAGGATGCCCTCCCTGTGAGGATGCCTTCGCCGTGAGAACGTAGGCTATCGCAACCTAAAAGTCCCTATGATGGGAGCCCCGCTCTAGTAGGGCGGCTTACAGTAACCCCTCATGGACTGAGGAGGTTAGCAGCAACCCAGTTCTCATGAATTGCGGTAACGAGTCAATTTGAAAGACTAGTCCCCCCTCAAACACTCAAGCCCGTCATCGGGCTCATCCTCCCCCGAGAGAGAGCTTCCCCCTTTGTGGGTCATGGAATTCTCGACCGGCTCCCCGTTCACACGGCGACCAGGGGAATTTTCTACTGGGTCTCAGGATTTTTCGAATGAGGAATTCTCGACTGGCTCCTCATTCTCACTGCGACCGGGGGAATTTTCTACCGGGTCTCAGAATCTTTTGACCAGGAAAATCTCGACCTTCTTCCCATTCTCATGGTGACGGGGGAAATTTTATACCGGGTCTCAGAATTTTTCAATTGGGAAAATTCTCGACCGCCTCCCCGTTTCTCACGGTGACTGGGGAATTTTCTACCAGGTCTCAGAATTTTTCGACCGGGAAAATTCTCGATCAGCTCCTCGTCCTCAAGGCAATCGGGGGAATTTTCAACCTGGCCTCGAGATTTTTTCGGCCGGAAAAGTCCATGACCACGTAAAATTTCTCGACCGGCTACTGTTTTCATGGCGACCGAGGGAAATTCTCGACTAGGCCATAGAGTTTTTCGACCGAGAAAATCCACGGTCACATCTCGGAATCTTAAACTGGCTCCCGTTTTCAGGGCGACCGGGGGAATTTCACCCTTATCCTTCCTTGACCGGGGGCTATGCGCCTCCCAGGCATTTATTGACGTCCGGGCCTTTTGTTCCTTACCCACAGCGCACGGCGCTAAACCGCCCCTGCTGTGGGGGGGAGGGGATAACCCGGACCCGGACAAAAGACAATAATTTTCAAAAGACAATCCTCAAGCAAGATTCAAACGGAAAGATCTTTATTGATTGAACATTGAACCGGGGGACAACCCCCCCCCAGTGGGGTAAGGTGTCCCCAGGACAACAATGCCAGGGCACAAATAAGATACAACCCAGGGAGTTAAGCTCCCACGGGAAACTAGCCCGGAGGACAACCCACTCCGGTGAGCAACCATGTCTAATATTCTCGGAGGACTTCCTTGAGCTCCTGGGAAAGATCCTTGTATAAGCTCTGAACTCTCCAAAAGGTGCATCGGAGAAGGTCCTCTGGCCAATACTCGTAGCCAGCCAAGGGCATATCTGAAGTCGAGGGACCCTCTAGAAGCCTAGTTTCAGAGAGGACAGCTCAGCGAGACAATTGTCAAAATTGTCCAAGTGCCACTCCAGGAGGCACAGCAGTCGGACCGGCTCCCGGAGAGCACCCTCTGACGCTCTCCTGAAAGGAAGCCCGGGGGCTGGGCAACTAGCGCATCCCCCGGTGGCAAGGCTCAGCAAGGTAGAGGCTGCTTGGGCACTCCCCGGGTTACGCCACCCGGGGCTCTAGAACTCCCTCTCAGGAGTCAGTTCACGGGACGCCTGCTCGCAATCGGACAAGACATAGCAGAAAAGTCATTCCATTAATCAATCAAAGGCTTACATTTTTTCAGGGCTTCTTCTAAAGAAGCTACCGGGAGCAAAACCTATCTAAAAGCCAGGGGGGAGCACATACCCCCCCCCCCCGGGGGGGAACCTCGGCTGCTGCCGCTGCCTCCGCCGGGTGCGCGCCCCCGGCTCCAATGACCCGAAGATCAGGTCGAAGAGGGTCCCGGCCAGATTCTTGAGCTCTTCTCGCCGGGCCTCAAAGTGGCTAGGGAAGTCCCGGGGGAGCAGCTCTCCGATGACCCGGTCGCCCTCCCCGTGGTGTTCCATGAGAGTAGCCGCCACCGGAATCAAGGAGACCAGCATATTGTGAAAATACGTGATACCGGCCTAGACCGTCACGCAAGAGAACGTGGATGATGCAGTAAACCGAGTATTCAGTCGTTCTTTCCTCAGGGACTAGAGAAGTGAAACGTGAGAATTAAACTAAATCAGTGGATAATAAAACCAAAACGAACGAGAGAAAGAAGATGTCAGAAGAAAATGAAGAGAAAGAGAGAGGTGATCGCCTCGACAAGCGACTAGCGTTTGTTCTAGACTAGCGTTTCGTAATACAAGTGATAGAAAGAAATCGTGTAGTAGTAGTATGCAAGGCAGTGCAGACAACCATCATCGATCGCAATCTATGACGATTATTGATGAACCACAAGTACAAAACAAACACCAATCATCTACAATTCTCCTCAGCCACGACTCAACAACAAGCACAAGTAGCAAATCCAGAATTCAACACATTTCAGCTCAGAGATATAAATAGTTACTTCCTTAAATAAATAGAACAGATCATCTAAGAAAGAGATACAATTTGACTAAGCAACCACAGAATTAAGAGATTAGAGCTGTTGGGATTGGTGCAGATTTGCAAAACAAGCTCATTGTTTTAAGATTTCTAAAGGATAGATCTCTTAATTAAACACACAAACCGAACAAACCAAGCTTATGGCAACAAACTATACTGAATCAGAACCAGACTTTGATGTATCTCAGAAAGTAAATATTAATGCAACAACTCAATTAGGGCCAAGAAGCAAACAACCATTCCATAAATCAGAGAATCAAATCAAGAACAATGGCTGCAACAATGCTTAACAGGAATTAGGCAAAACTGCAGAATTAGCAAGTTTGATCCATAGCTGAGATTTCAAGTAATCTCAGTTACAATACTGGATCATCTCATACATCTCAGTGGAGCATCAATTGACCAAATCAATAACAGAGAGAGAGAAAAGAATTCATCACCAGTTTTGCTGTTGCAAATGGTCGAAGCTGTGGAGGCTGCTTGCTGTCGAGGTCGATGAACTGGTCGAGGGGGATGCACTGGTCATCGAGGTAGAAGACATGTAGCCGAGGTCGACGAAGAGGTCGATGAAGCAGAACAAGTAGGTGCTCGCTATCGAAGGTGGTGGAGGAGGTTCGTGGATGCAGGGTCACGGCGGCGGTGTGGATGGTGGCGCCGGCGGGCTTGGCTTTAGGGCTCGGATCCGGCGGGATCGGCTTAGATCGGCAAGTGGAGGCGGCGGCGCACGCGGTGGCTGTGATGCAACGACGTGGATCCGGCGGTGGGAGGCGGAGGCACGGCACTGGACCAGCGGCGGCTCGGCCGAGGCGCGCGCGTGGGAGGCGCGGCGGAGAGGCGACGCGAGGCGAGATCGGTGGCGTCTCGGTGACGGCAGCGCGACACTAGAGAGAGGCGGATCCAGCGGCGCGCGGAGGGTCGTGGCCTCAGCGCGAGATCGGAGGCAGCTTCGGCAGCGGGAGGCGGCGGCGCAGCGAGATCTGCGTAGGAGCCGGAAATGGGAAGCGGCGGTGGCGCCTAGGTAGTGGCACTAGTGCACGGCATAGATCTGAAAGAGGGGAGAGAGAGAGAAGAGAGAGGGAGGAAACAGGGAGGAAGAAGAGAAGAGAGGAAAAAGAAAGAGGAAGGAGGAAGGAGAAGGGAGAGGAGGAAAAAGAGAGGAGAAGCTCAGGAGCACGCCGACGGTGAGGACCAACGGGATAGAAGAGGAGGAAATGTGGTGAGAGAGGACGAAGGGGGAGAATATGGACGGCTCGCCGGAGAGGGAGGAGAGATAGAAATAGGTAGATAGGAATGGGGAAGAAGACCGGCACTTATCGCCAGCGTGGACCTTGCTGTCGGCGGCATGCTCGCCGGGGTTGGGAGACAAGTGGGGGTTTTTGGGTATGTGTCAGGTCAAATTGAAATGGCGGCTTGGGCTAGGGTTTATTACTGTTTTGACTATTTTACAGAAAGGCGCTCGGGTTTTAGGAAATTACAATGGCATCCTTCCGAGCTAGAGTTTGGAGTTTTTGTGCCTTGGCTGATTTGCAATTTGGGGCTCTAGTTTTTAGGATATTGCAATTAGGACCTAGGCTATTAGATTTTGGTGCTCTAGACTCCCGAAGACTCCGAGTTTGACGCGGTCAGCTCCTATGCGTCCGTAACGACGTGTACTTCTGTATGGAATCGTCCCTTCGCTAGATCCAGTAAATAAAACTCATGCATTCAGCCATAAATTACCCGAATTGCGCGACCTGGGCATTAGAATAAACAAAATGCATAGTCGGGGTCGAACGACAGCCAATACAAATATATTTGAGTATTTGATGATCTTTATGGCTAAAATGAGCATGAATGAGGGGAAAATATCCAGAAAATATGCACAAATATGAGAATTATCATCCCCCCAAGCTTGAACTTTTGCTTGTCCTCAACCAAATAAAATCAGTGAATAAAGAAGGACAGCAAGTACTGTATGAATGCGGCAATCTAATGTATTATAACTATTTATTCCGCAAGCACAAGAAAACTCAAAGAAAGGTCGCAAATGGTTATGAATTATGTACAAATCACACACGACCGACCATATTCGAATATGGCAAAAGTGAGTGAAAATATGCAAACGAATCACCAATGCATATACTTGTATATGAATATCAAAAGAGCAATTTAAAAGTCAGATAATTGCAATGATTACATGTTTCAGCGTCGCTAGACATCACACTAATCACTTTCTAACCTTATTGAACTTTTTTTCTAAATTTGGTGCTTAAGCTAGCTCATTCCTGTTCGACTTATTAATTGCAGATCTCTTTGTACTCTACCCTAGGTCCATCGCACTAGGCGATGTGTTCCATAGAGTGATCAACACGCTCATGAGCTCAATTTGATGATTAATGAACAAGCTAACATTTTAATAATGCAAATACAAGTCAAACATCGACTAGCTCAGAGGAGCGGAGAGTAGAAGAGTTTTTATTAAGCATTGAAATGGAAGTTGCCTACTAGATAGAGAGTAGCATTTGCAACCTTATTTTGCAAAAATTTGTAAAAACATGGTTTAAGTAACTAGAAATGATATCCACGAGGCTATGTACACAAACCAAGCAAGTAAATGATCTAAACTAATCTCTTGAATATTACATACACAGGATATTCATGGTAACAAGGATGCAAAAATTAGCACTCAAATTTTCAAAAACATTCGAAACATGGTTAGTGTGGACAATTTAAACATAATTAAAGAAAAATTTCAGCATGACCTCTCTTGTAATTAGTTTGTCAAACAAACAGTTCAATACAGAAGATACATCATATGCACACAATATATGAGCCCACATGGCTGGATAATCAACAATCGCATACACAAGTACAAGCATGTACAAATAATCATAAATCACAACATTTAGACAAATATAGAGAATTGAAGCTCATACATACACATGCCCAATTTCAGTATAAAATCATCCGAATTTTTGAAAAATTTAACCCAAATTTCAGATTTGAATGCACTCCCCCCCAAGCTTTAAACATGCATAGTCTCAATGCGTACATGAATGCAAAATAGGTTGGGTGGATGCAAGAAAGTAAGTTTGCTCACAATTGGGTAACATGAGGTCCGAGACAGCTCACCGGGTATATGATGAAGACAATATCGTGACGACGAGCCATTCCGAAGATCTCATGCACGTGTACGGATGATAGTAGGTCCTGAAAAGAGAAAAAGAAAGAAAAACTAAGTACAATTTACAAAAAAAAAAAGAAATGAAATATAAAAAAGAATTAGAAGGAAAAGAATGACTCGGGTTACCTGCCGAGAAGCGCTACTTTTAGGTCAGAAGCCCGACCCTCAAAGGATATGAAATTGAAGTGCAGGTGTAGGAGGGGCTAGTGAGCGACGTAGTAGAAGCTCCACATCCACCCTCCAATCAGAATCGGCATGCCTAGGAATCCACCAGGATCCCAGGGAATGTCGACTCGGAGCAAGTCTGCTCATGGTCGAGAAGCCACACGTGCTAACCTGCAAATAAGATCAAGAAAGAACAAGCACATGTGTATGGTAGGGACAAGGCCCTCCAAAAGGTCAGCTGATGAAAATCCCTTCATGTCGACTAATCAATAATACATGTCAGGAGGATGGCATATGTCGATAGAGGCAAATGACAACTCATAGGGATATGACAAGTCTCATCAGAACTAAACAACTCAGAATGATACGAGAGGGGTTTCAAGTCTACCTGAATAGTGGATGGCGTGAAGTTTGGGGTAGGAAGAACCTCCACGGGGGTCGTATCTGATAGATCAGGATGAACGAAGTCCCCTATGTCAGAAAGAAGTCCCTCTGAATCAAATGAGAATGTCTCCCTCTCGATCTCGTGGCTCAAGGAATCAACCAGGATGTTTGCATCATCAAGCTGAAGTGTCTCGAGCACCGAGTTATCAGTAGAAGGATCATAGGTGTGACACAGGGGGTCTGCAATCTCAAAACTGACGCTCTCCATCTCTAGTTCGTCTATCAATGGATCATCAAAAGAAAAAGGTCCAAACGGACGCAGTGGTGTCTCGAAAACAAGCTCGCCATCATCATCACACATGAGCTGATCAACAGGAGGTGGAGCATAGTGATGCAACGTCAAAGGAACAAGATCAGGTCGAAGCTTGTCGCTCACAACTGTGGTCACTCCGTGAGGCTCTCGAGGATAGATGTCATGGGTGGGCTCCAGGACACTCAACAGAGGTGTGATGGCCTCAAATGCTTCCGCATTTGAACATAGTGCAAGGTAGTGCTCGGACTTCTTAATCATGTCCTCCATCAATGCCTCAAGTCTGGATGTATCCTCAACTTCGGGAGGCGACTGTGGGGACGGATGTAGATATCCATTCATCTTTTCAAATGATGCTCCAACAGCACCTCAAGTCTAGATGTATCCTCGTATGCAAGAGGCTGCTGTGAGTATTGCTGATGTGACAAGTACGAAGGCTGATATGATGTACACGGGGGCTACTCTCCGTACCTAAAACCCTGAAAATGATAGCTAGAAGATGATGAGATAGTAGGGTGGCTGTTCCTATATGATGTATTTGGTTATGTAGGCCATCCAGGTGATGTATAGTGGATGCTCGACCACACTGACAAACAGCGGGCGAATGACCTCGTATACCACAAATACAACATATAGGAGCAACGCCAACACGAGCAAATGATCCACGAAGAGCCATATCAATCTGATGAGACAAATCATCTAATTTAGCACTGAGATTGTCACATGCATCACAAAAAGATTGGGAACCATCCATATCCTCAATCAATGTAAATCAACAAATCAACGAGAAAAGGACAAGAAGAAGTGCGAGAAATAAAAGAACGGGAGGGAAAAAGGGGCGGAAAAAGGCGCAACAAAAACCAAAAAGAAACAAAAATAAAAGATCTAGTCAGTTGAACATGCTTGCATTCAATCTAATCCCCAGCAACGGTGCCAAAAATTTGATACTGGCCTAGACCATCTCGCAAGAGAACAAGGACGATGCAGTAAGGTGAGTATTCAGTCGTTCTTTCCTCAGGGACAAGAGAAGCGAAACATGAGAACTAAACTAACTCGATGGATAATAAAACTAAAACGGACGAGAGAAAGAAGATGTCAAAAGAAAATGAAGAGAAAGAGAGAGGTGATCGCCTTGACAAGAGTCTAGTGTTCATTCTAGACTAGCGTTTCGCAATACAAGCGATAAAAAGAAATCGTGTAGTGGTAGCGCGGGCAGCGCAGACAACCATCATCGATCACAATCTACGGCGATTATCGATGAACCACAAGTACAAAACAAACACCAATCATCTACAGTTCTCCTCAGCCACGACTCAACAACAAGCAAATCCAGAATTCAACACAATTCAGCTCAGAGATATAAATAGTTACTTCCTTAAATAAAAAGATCAGATCATCTGAGAAAGAGATACAATCTGACTAAGCAACCACAGAATTAAGAGATTAGAGCCATTGGGATTGGTGCAGATTTGCAAAACAAGCTCATTGTTGTAAGATTTCTAAAGGATAGATCTCTTAATTAAAGTGTCTACTCACAATTTACAAAGCTTACACAATAGTAAAAACACACAGACCGAACAAACCAAGCTTATGGCAACAAACTATACTGAATCAGAACCAGACTTTGATGTATCTCAGAAAGTAAATATTAATGCAATAACCCAATTAGGGCCAAGAAGCAAACAACCATTCCATAAATCATAGAATCAAATCAATAACAGTGGTTGCAACAATGCTTAACAGGAATTAGGAAAAACTGCAGAATTAGCAAGTTTGATCCATAGCTGACATTTCAAGTAATATCAGTTACAATACTGGTTCATCTCATACATCTCAGTGGAGCATCAATTGACCAAATCAAGAACAGGGTGAGAGAAAAGAATTCATCACCAATTTTGCTATTGCAAATGGTTGAAGCTGTGGAGGCTGCTTGCTGTCGAGGTCGATGAACTGGTCGAGGGGGATGCACTGGTCGTCGAGGTAGAAGACATGTAGCCGAGGTCGACGAAGAGGTCGATGAAGTAGAACGAGCAGGTGCTCGCTGTCGAACGTGGCGAAGGAGGTTCGTGGATGCAGGGTCACGGCGGCGGTGTGGATGGTGGCGCCGACGGGATCGGCTCAGGTCGGTGAGTAGAGGCAGCGGCGCACGTAGTGGCTGTGGTGCGGCGACGTGGATCCAGCGGTGGGAGGCGGGGGCGCAGCGCTGGACTGGCGGCGGCTCGGGGTGTGGCATGCGCGGGGGATCGGCAGATCCTCCAGCAGCGCAATCACGGCACTGGACCAGCGGTGGCGTGAGGCGAGATCGGTGGCGTCTCGGTGACAGCGGCGCGGCACTGGAGAGAGGCGGATCCAGCAGCGCACAAAGGTTCATGGCCCCGAGCGCGAGATCAGAGGCGGATCCAGCAGCGCGCGAAGGTTCATGGCCTCGAGCGCGAGATCAGAGGCGGCTCCGGCGGCGGGAGGCGACGGCGCAGCGAGATCTGCGCAGGAGGCGGAAATGGGAAGCAGCGACGGCACCTAGGCAGTGGCACTAGTGCACGACATAGATCTAAAAGAGGGGAGAGAGAGAAGACAGAGAGAGGAAACAGAGAGGAAGAAGAGAAGGGAGGAAAAAGAAAGAGGAAGGAGGAAGGAGAAGGAAGAGGAGGAAAAAGAGAGGAGAAGCTCGGGAGCACGCCGACGGTGAGGACCAACAGGATAGAAGAGGAGGAAATGTGGTGAGAGAGGACGAAGGGGGAGAATATCGACGGCTCGCCGAAGAGGGAGGAGAGATAGAAAAGGGGAGGTAGGAATGGGGAAGAAGACCGACGCTTATTACCGGCGTGGACCTGGTCGTCGCCGGCAAGCTCGCCGGGGTTGGAAGAGAAGTGGGGGTTTTTGGTTATGTGCGAGGCCAAATTGAAATGGCGGCTCGAGCTAGGGTTTATTACTGTTTTGGCTATTTTACAGAAAGGCCCTCAGGTTTTTAGGACATTACAATGGCATCCTTCTGAGCTAGGTTTTGGAGTTTTTGTGCCTTTGCCGATTTGCAATTAGGGCCTCTGGTTTTTAGGGTATTGCAATTAGGCCCTAGGCTGTTAGATTTAGGTGCTCTAGACTCCTGAAGACTCCGAGTTACACGCGGTCATCTCCTACGTGTTCGTAATGATGCGTACTTCTGTACGGAATCGTCCCTTCGCTAGATCTAGTCAATGAAGCTCAGTCATAAATTACCCGAATTGCGTCGACCTGTGATTAAAATAAACAAAATGCATAGTCGGGGTCGAACGACAGTCATACAAATATATTTGAGTATTTGATGATCTTTATGGCTAAAATGAGCATGAATGAGGGGAAAATATCAAGAAAATATGCGCAAATATGAGAATTATCAATACGTGGCCTCCTAGATTGACGACGGGGCTGGGTCGGGGCTGCCGTCTGACACGAGCTCGAGCCCGAGCTCCTCCAGGTCATAGCGGATCATCTTTCCCCCGGACATGACCTCGAGAGTGCCCGAGGCCTCTACCTCATGGAGGGCCTCCCGCCCCGCATGCAGCTCCTTCCGGAGCTAGGAGGCGATGTCCTCAACAGCCGCCAAGCGCGCCCAGGTCGCCACCAGCTCCCCAAGCGCCTTGTCCCTCTCGGAGCGATCGGTGAGGGTGGCCTCCTTGGCAGTCACCAGGTGCCCGAGTGCCTTCTCCTTCCAAGAGCGCTCGGAGGTTAGGGCCTCCTCGGTGGCACAGAGGCGCTCGAAGACCCGGGCCTCAAACTCCCGGACCAATGCAGCGGTCTGAAAGAAGAGACATTAGACAAAAAGTGAAGCACGAAGCCTAAGGCTTCGGGAGGTGGTACTTACCTGGAGCCCGGTGGAGATAGCCTCCTTGTAGCCTCCCCTCGGAGCGACCTAGGGATGGCTCCACCGAGAGACCTCTCCACCGGCTACTGCACCGTCCTCCGGTGTCCCATTGTCGGAGGAGTCGGACGACAGGTCCATCGGCAAGGCCGGAACCCCGGGGCGGATAAAGAGGCCCTTTCCTGGTGGGGGAGGCGCCGATTCCGCCCAGGAGGGGGACCTCTGGGGCCGTGAAGGAGGCCATCGGGAGAGCCCCTGGCGCCTTAAACCGAATGGAGACACCACGTGGCAGTGCCGGGCGGACCTCCGGGGCCACCGGTGTTGGGGAAGGAGTGGGAGCGTACATCTCCAAATCCGACTCCTGGCTCTCCTCGGCCACTACACCCCCGGATGGCCCAGAGGGACCCGCACCCGGGGACGCAGCTATCGGGGTCGTCGGTAGTGCCGCCGGGGACGCTACCGCCGGGGTCACCGGTAGCGCCGTTAGAGACGCCGCCGGTGCCCTCACCGGCGTCTTCACAAGAGTCCCCGAGGAAGGGCCTGGGGTCTTTCCCGGGACTTCGCGGGACTCGTCTGCGCACGAGCGCGTTTCAAAGGCCCCCCCCCCCGGCTGCCTCTTTCCATATCTTGTGTGAGCTAGGGGTGGGGAGGGGCACCCAGATGGGGAGCTGCAGGCCGATGGCCTCCACCATGAGGTTGTGGGGAGGGCCCTCCCCGATGACGCACATGACTCATTCGTGCTCGTCCGTGTAATACCTCCCGAGGAGGTTGACAGCCACCTCCCAGGAGCTATCGTAGGACCAGACTACAAAAGGGAAAAAGAAGTTAGCAAAAATTCAGTCACCTCCTCCCGAAAGCTACTCCCTCCACGTGGGATCGAGTTCGAGCGCCTACGCTGGTCCACCATTATCCGGGGCGAGTGATGAGCCGCGCTCACTCCTGTCCCTCGGCGCAAGCTGAACGACACCACCTGGAGGAGCGCCAGTTCCTCCGCGAGGTCCCACATGAACCTTCGGAGCTGGACATCCGCCATCCAGGTGAGGAGGTTCATCTCCCGCTCAGTCCACTCCGGAGCCACCGGGCCGGTCGACCGGCAGTAGGACGATGGCTCTAGGGAGTAGGTCACCTCCGAGTTGCTTACCCGGAGGTAGAACCACCTCTGGAGCCAGTCCCCCTAGTTGTCCCGGGAGGCCTGGACCGAATACTCGTCTGTCCGGCCGAGCATGAGTTGAATGATGACCGAGCCGAAGGTGGACTTGGGGCCGCCCTTCGTCACAAATGAGCCCCTCGGCAAGGGCTCATAGAAGTACCACAGAAGTCGGAGGTTGGGCTTCTCCCCGGTGGCTGTCTCGCACAGCCACACGAACAGGCCCATCCGAACGAGGGTGTTCGGGGTGAGGTGGTTGAGCGAGAGGCCGTGCTCCCAGAGAAACTCCCAGAGCAGTGGATGCATCAGGAGCTGGAGCCCGGCCTCCACGAAGGCCTCAGAGGCCACCACCTCTCCCTCCCGGGGGCTCGGCACCATCTCCTCCGGCCTGGGTATCACTACTACAGAAGTGCATTCCACTAACCCTTATTTTCTAACAGTTGTAAGCAATCTAGGAAAAATCCGATAGAATAGGACGACAGCGGCGGAAAACCATCATTTTACTATCGGTTATACACTAATCCAACGTTAGTGAAATGCAAATACTTTTTACTATCGGTTATTACTGTACAAACCGATATAATATATTAAATAGTACTATCGGTTTTCCATTTTTAACTGATAGTGAAATTACTGACTTTTTACTATCGGTTATTACTGTACCAACCGATATAATATATTACAATAGTACTATCGGTTTTTCGTTCGTAACAGATAGTAAAATTACTCACTTTATACTATCGGTTGGTACTGTATTAACCGATATAATATATTGAATAGTACTATCGGTTTTTCTCGGGTAACTGATAGTGAAATTACTGACTTTTTACTATCGGTTATTACTGTACTAACCGATACAATATACTACATAGTACTATCGGTTCAACAACACAAACCGATAGTAAAATGACTTCATATACACTAATGGTTATGACAGTGGGGACCTTATTTTACTATCGGTTAGTGTTGTTGAACCGATAGTAAAATTGGACAACTTAATTAGGTCGACCCCTGCTCTGCGCTCTACATGTTGGAATCATTTCAGCCGCGCACAACTCCAAGCTAGAGTGATCTGGAGAAGCTAGCTGAGAGGTTGATCATATTTCCATCCCCCTCGGTATTGTCATCTTCTCATCACCTCTCTCTCTCTACTTGCAATTCATTAAACTAGATACATGTATCTCCAAGCTAGCTAGAAGGCTGGGTTGGCTAGCTAGCTATAGCTTGCTGAATTTAAGCAGCTAGCTAGCTGGCTCTTCCAATTAATGCATGCATCAAGTTAATTAGGGTTTCATATATACAAATCCATTTAATGTAATTAAACAGCTCATACATGTACACACATATGGCCTAGCTAATTATGTTTCATTCATATATGCATGCCCTGAGTCATTAATTATTTATTTGAATTTGTCAATTTTGTGAAATAATTGTAGATGGACCGAGAATATTGGATGTATGGAATAAAACGTACTACTGTTGAGTATTTGGAGGGTGTGAATGGATTTATTAAATTTGCTGAGCAAGAGAAGGCGAAGAAGGGAGAGAAAGATATGCATTGTCCTTGTATAGATTGTATGAACTTAAAAAGGTTCGGCAACTCTGATCAGATTAGGAGTCATTTGATTCGTCGTGGTTTTAACGCACGCTATACCCGTTGGATATGGCATGGTGAAGATCTTGAGGAAACGAGCACTACCGCTACCACTCAGAAGCACCCGGAAGTGGATTGCAGTAATGATGATCATGATCAAAGCATTGATAATGTTCATTCGGAAGTCCATGTAGATGACGACAATTTAGATGAAATGTTACGTGATGTAGAAGAGGACTACAGCGAAAACGATTTAGCTAAATTTCAGAAATTAATTGTTGATTCTGAGAAGCCTTTGTTCCCCGGATGTGAAACATTTACAAAGTTGTCTTCTGTGTTGAGATTATATAACTTGAAGGCAAGCAACGGTTGGAGCGATAAGAGTTTCACGGCGCTATTGGATCTGTTAGCGGACATGCTTCCAGAGGGAAATGAGTTGCCAAGATCGGTTTACCAGGCCAAAAAACTATTGTGTCCGTTGGGAATGGAAATCGAAAGAATACATGCATGCCCAAATGATTGTGTTCTGTACCGTAACGAGTACGAGGATTTGCATGTTTGTCCAATATGCGGTGCATCGCGGTATAAGCATGGGGACAGAATTTATCACAATGGATGTGATGAGGTAAAGAAAGGGCCTTCGGCCAAAACTGTGTGGTATTTGCCTGTGATTCCCAGATTGAAACGGCTGTTTGCAAATCCGAAAGATGCGAAGTACTTGCGTTGGCATGTTGAAGGTCGGAAACAAGACGGAAAACTAAGACATCCAGCTGATTCCATTCAATGGAGAAACATTAACAGAACATTCGGTGAGTTTGGCGGCGAAGTGAGGAATATAAGGTTTGGGCTGAGTACGGATGGTATGAATCCACATGGAAATATGAGCAGTCGACATAGCACTTGGCCGGTTCTTTTATGCATCTACAATCTTCCTCCTTGGTTATGTATGAAGCGGAAGTACATCATGATGTCGTTACTAATTTCAGGACCCAGACAACCCGGGAATGATATTGACGTGTTTCTATCACCGTTAGTCGAGGACTTACAAAAATTGTGGAGCGAAGGGGTGCGGGTGTGGGATGCACATAAGCGAGAGAATTTCATGTTGCGGGCCATGATATTTTGTACCATAAATGATTTCCCGGCCTATGGAAATTTGTCGGGGTATAGTACGAAAGGAGTCAAGGCTTGTCCTATTTGCCTGGATGAAACTAAAAGCATGTGGTTATCGAACTGCAGAAAAACAGTGTACATGGGTCATCGCAGATTCCTTCCGATGCATCACGCCTACCATAAGAAGAGGAAGTCATTCAATGGGAAGCCTGAGAAAGGATCAGCCCCAGTGTTTGTGACTGGTAAGGAGCTTTACTTGCGCGTGAAGGACATCAAAGTTGAGTTCGGTAAATGTTCTAAACCTCCAGGAAAAAATGTTTGGAAGAAGAGATCGATTCTTTGGGATCTGCCATATTGGGAGCACTTACAAGTTCGACATTGCATTGATGTCATGCACGTAGAGAAAAATGTTTGTGACAGTTTGATTGGTTTGTTGTTGAACATTCCAAGAAAGACGAAAGATGGCATCAACGTTCGTCGTGACATGCTCGACATGGGCATAAGGACTGAGCTTGCACCATTGGAGAAGGGAAAGCGGACATACCTCCCCCCGGCCTGCTATACTTTGTCAAAAAGAGAAAAAACAGAACTCTGTCAGTGCCTACATGGTGTCAAAGTTCCATGAGGGTATTCTACGAACTTGAAAAAACTTGAAAAAACATATGGCAATTACCTGCGAGACGACCACGAAGAAGGATTATGGGTGGACAACCATTCTTGACTAATTTGCAATATGTAAGTGACGTATATTACTTGGATCGAAGAATGTTCAAATCAATTTTCAAAAATTCTTTGGGAAAACATACGTGATGCATTGAGAATCATTTCTGCAAATTTTCATTTCAATTGGAGTATATACTTGATTTGAGCAATAATTGATTCTTTTCACAAATATATATGAAAACTGCAAATTTTCATTCCATGATTGGTCTTTATTGTTATTTTATTTCAAAATTATTGCAAGCCATTTGCATGGGGTTTCAGGTGTCTTTACAAGTGCAAAATGATGTACTGAGACCCATCTGTATTTGTTCTCAGGAAATACCTTTAGATCAACTTAACAGTATTATACTATCGGTTTCAACCTCCAAACCGATATGAAATTAACATATACTATCGGTTTATTGTCATAACCGATAGTAAATACAATACAAAATGATGTACTGAGATCCTCTGTAATTCTTCTAAGGGAAATCCTTTAGGGTCAATAGCATTATATTTTACTATCGGTTATAACTGTGAAACCGATATGAAATTAAACTATACTATCGGTTTATCGTTCACAACCGATAGTGATTTACACTGCGTTATGATCCCCTGTTCTTAGTTTACTATCGGTTTACTGTTCACAACCGATAGTGATTTACACTGTGTTATGATCCCCTGTACTTAGTTTACTATCGGTTTACTGTTCACAACCGATAGTGATTTACACTGTGTTACGAAAACCCTAACTTACATGTTTTTACTATCGGTTTTGTGGTGATGAACCGATAGTAAATATTTATTTATTAGGTTATAACCTGCACGATTTTCCCTCCAGTGCAACTGATCACATTCCAAATCGAAAAATACTCGCTCAGAAAACCCTAGAATCGCCGACGTTCGCTTCTTCGCTCCTCTGCGCCACTGGTTCTCCACCGCCTCTGGCATTGCATTGCGCCACCGCCTCCGGCATTGCATTGCGCCACCGCCTCCGGCCACTCCACGATCCACTGTAAGTGTTCTTGACCAAATCGCTCGCGTGTATTGCTTAATTTTGTATGCAATGGTTCATATCCCGTTCCATGGATTACAAATGGAAACCTAGAGTAAAATTCATGAACTACAAACTTGATAGCTATGAGAATGACAGAATTGATGAAAATCATAGCAATTTGTCATACAGTGTAGTTCACTATCGGTTTCTTACTCAGAACCGATAGTAAATACCATAAACTGATTTTTCTGTTAATTATATCCCATTTCTAATTTTCATCTGAAATTTTGGTTCATTTATATTTTAACATACCTTATGTTCCTGCTGAGCAATTTTAGAAATTTTTTCTAATTCAGACTTGATTACTATCGGTTTGACTTGGAAAACCGATAGTAAATAGTAGTGCCATCATAGTTTGCACAGCTAATATAAATTTTCTGTGAATTACTTCCCATTTTCTAATTTTCATCTCAAATTTAGGTTCATTTATTTTTTAACATACCTTATGTTCCTGCTGAGCAATTACTTTATGTTCCTGCTGAGCAATTTTGGAAATTTTTCCTAATGCTGACTTGATTACTATCGGTTTGACTTGGAAAACCGATAGTAAATAGTAGTGCCATCATAGTTTGCACAGCTAATATGAATTTTCTGTGAATTACTTCCCATTTTCTAATTTTCATCTCAAATTTAGGTTCATTTATTTTTTAACATACCTTATGTTCCTGCTGAGCAATTACTTTATGTTCCTGCTGAGCAATTTTTGAAATTTTTCCTAATGCTGACTTGATTACTATCGGTTTGACTTGGAAAACCGATAGTAAATAGTAGTGCCATCATAGTTTGCACAGCTAATATGAATTTTCTGTGAATTACTTCCCATTTTCTAATTTTCATCTCAAATTTAGGTTCATTTATTTTTTAACATACCTTATGTTCCTGCTGAGCAATTTTTGAAATTTTTCCTAATGCTGACTTGATTACTATCGGTTTGACTTGGAAAACCGATAGTAAATAGTAGTGCCATCATAGTTTGCACAGCTAATTTGAATTTTCTGTGAATTACTTCCCATTTTCTAATTTTCATCTCAAATTTAGGTTCATTTAAATTTTAACAGACTTTATTTTCTAGCAGAGAGGTTAGCATAGTTTCCACTGCTAATCTTTTAAATTTTCTTGAATATAGACCTTAGTACTATCGGTTTTCCTTTTAAAACCGATAGAAAATATAGTATTTGTTAGTTTGCACTGCTCATCTGAATATTCTGTGAATTATTTTGTCATGTACCTTTCTTCATATCAATTGGATGGTTTGTTTATGGTATTTTAGGTAAAGCCATGTCGGCATCTTCCTCGGCTGATACTAGTGATTCGGCGAGGGCGAACGTAGATGGCGCTGCCTCGTCCCAGCGCAAGAGGAAGGCGCGGGGCGCGACGATGTTGGGTCGTTTGGCCAAACGCGCGGATCTTTCCTGTGAGTTCAACCAGTTCGGGAGACCGATCGGGAAGAACGCTGGGCACTATGCTGCCTATGTTGGCTTGTTGGCGAAGGAAAGGGTGAAGATCACCGTCCAGAGCTGGAAGGACGTCAAGGCCGACGAGAGGGATAGGCTGTGGGCGGAAGTGAAGGTAAAATTAATCAAAATCACTGAACTCTTGAGTAATCACATTCCCTTGGTTTATCCTAGAGATTAGGTAAGTCCTACTTATATGCACCATTTGAAACAGGCCAAGTGGAACATCCCAGACGATGGTCCCAAGATAGCTTGCTTGAAGGACATGGACAACACGTGGAAAACCTTCAAGAGCGTCCTCGTCAGTACCTTCCTCGCTAAAGGCGAATCTCCATGCGAGAAGTACCCCTTCATAACGGAGGAGGTATGGGAGCAATTCGCCCAACAGAAGGGGACTCCTGAGTTCAAGGTATGAATGGTTCCTTTGCTTGGTTACACCATTGTATGCAGTAAGCAGTGGTGCATTAATTTTCTTGTTTCTGGTACGAAGGCCCTCAGCGAGAAGAACAGGGCAATCCAGAGGAGGAACGACCACCCACACCGGCTCGGTTCTCGCGGCTATGCGGGGAAGGAGGAGCAGTGGAAGAAGGGTGAAGACGACGCGTCGCATTTCGTCGACTCCCCTGACCTACCACTCTCCGAGATCCGTGATCAGCGATGCAAGCGCTGGTGGCTGGCCAGAGGGACCGTGTCTGCCACGGGGACTGTGGCGTTCCCAAACCCCAGGGACGTCGAGGTCGTGCAGCAACTCGTAAGTTGGCTAACTATGATCACTAGTGTGCGCACAACTTTGTATATATTTCTTCCTCACAATGGAGAGCTTTCAATGTAACAGATCTCTTGCTCGAAGGAGGCGACCGAGGGATTGTTCAGTCCCCATAGGGAGAACGACATCCTTACCCGGGCTCTAGGGAACAAGGAGCATCCAGGGCGGACGCGAACTGTGGGGGCTGAGGTGCCATGGAAGGAAGGCTTCTCGGACCCCGGGCAAAGGGCGAAGAAGCCTGGCAGCTGGAAGGAAAGGGAAGTGGAGCTATCTCAGAAGATACGGGCAGATGTGACTGCACAATTCGCGGACATGTTCGCTCAAATGAACGAGAAATATGAACGCCTAAGCCGAGTTGTGCAGTCCAAGGGTTTAGATCCAGCTGCCGAGGTCGACGCTGCCAGGCCGAGTAGTGTTGACTCGAAGGTTCACGTGGATCCGGTGGACCTGACCGAGGTATTGCAACTCTTGAGCTATATATGCAGTTCGGCTGATGCCACTCCTGTTACGTTAGAATTGTTTCGCTAACCTGTTATAATTGTTGCAAATTGCAGAAGCCGGAGAGCTGTACCCTATTGGTCAACATAGGCGACAAACCTGTTGCGGTTGCAAACGGGGTCGTATACCAGTCTTGGGAGGATGTCCGGATCCACTGCGTACCTCTGGAGCCTGGATTCGCAAAGGTACAGGTGGACATGGCCCTCCCGGGCTACAGCTCTTTTCCGTTGCCCATCCCAACGGACGAACTGCGGACAATTGGCGAGGCATTGGGCTCGTACATACAGTGGCCCAAGAAGGGTGTTAGACTACAGGAGGTAAACCCTAGCCATTCTAGCTTACAACTCAGTTAATATACTTAATTTTCAAAATCTAATTTAAGCGTTTGTACTTAAAGTGGACGATGGATACCAGCACACTTCCTGAGGACACCAGCCCCGCCACAACGCATGAGCGAACTCCTTCGGCCCCCATGCCTCCTCCGACGGCCTCAAACCCTTCGCCATCAAATGAGGCCGACGGCACCACACCCCAACCTTCGAAGGTATACACTCGCTCCCCGCCCAAAGGCAAGGGCAAGGCCAAAGGCAAGGGCAAGGCCAAAGGCAAGGCCAAACAAAGCCAGCCGGGTACGTTCAAGAACGGGTCCCCACTCGTGTCGGAGTACCTTCTGCGCAATATGGAGCAAATAACCAGAAGTCTCCACGAGTGGTACCTGACCCGGTCTAGGCGCCACATCAACTTCTTGGTTCACTTCAGGCCAGCCCATTTTCACCGTGAGCCTGGGAGCATATCGGTGGCCCACGAGGATTTGTTCGACCTCCTCAACTGGCGGGAGCTTGATATGTCCATCATACAGACTGGAGTCCTGTGAGTGTGCTGTTGTCTGAAGTTATCACAGTTCGTTTCATAAATCTAATCACTTTTTGTATGCACTACTTACTAATGTCTACTTTGCATCCAGGTGCATGTATAGGCTGGCGTCAATGAGGGCATGTGACAAGGTGGGTTTCCTCGACCCAGAGAAAATAAGCCTCACGATGCTAGAGCACGACCAAGCACATGCGGAGGAATACATATCAAGGGCACTACTAGCGCAGCAGGACCGAGAGTTCATCCTTGCGCCGTACCACCAAAGGTTAGTGCATTTCCTACTAATTTAACTCATTCTTGTATGTTACGCCTAACATATGTATGAAACGGTTCGCTTATATATGCAATGTAGGGGCCACTGGGTCCTCGCCGTCATTTGCCCATGGATGAATGAGGTCTATTACCTCGATTCGATGAGCGACAAGGTGGCGCATGTTTTCACCCTCACATGGCACATAGACGCGTAAGTAACATAGTTGTCTTAAATTTTTCTCTGACTAGCTAATTAATGATAAGATATTAATCGACAATGCTAAATTAAATACAGGGATTTCAAAAATTATGCTAGTGCTGGAGGGAGGCATGACGCGTCGAAGGGTACAACAATTTCTTGGAAAGAATATGAGGTAATTAATACGGATGGAAGTACTCCTGATGAGTCTTTTAATTTAAGCTTAATTAGTTCTTTCGAGTTAATGTGGGTTTATGTCTTTGCATATGCAATTTTTCCAGTGCCATCAGCAGCCACAATCGTGGGAATGTGGCTTCTATGTCATGAGATTCATGTATGACCTGATCAGGAGAAACTTTGCCCAATTCCCTAAGGTAACTATTTTTGCTGACTCAAAGTCGAACTTTAATTAGATGTGACGTACGATCCTAACTTCATACACGCATATATGCAGAGCACCATGTTGAAAGAGCAATATGAGTTGCCTCAATTGAAGGAGCTGCGAACAATTTGGGCTCAATATGTCATGGAAGAAGTGGCTATCAACGATCGATAGTAACTGACTTGTGTTGATTGTTGTATTTGTGAATATATATTGAATGTGTTGATTCATTGATTTGTGAATATATGTGAATATATGTGAATATATGTGAATAGATTCATTGATGTATTTGTGAATAAACTCGATCAATATGTGCATAAATTCAGTCTGTCCAATGCATGTGTATATTACTGTATTAGTGTATTTGTGAACAAATTCAATATGTGAATATTGGTGAATATTTGTAAATATTGGTGTATTTGTGAATGATCCAATGTATCTCTGTATTGCTGTATGTATATTGCTGTATGTATCTCTGTATTGCTGTATGTATATTTGTAAATATTTAGTACTAACCGTGCCACTACATAACCGATAGGAAAAACTAATATTACTATCTGTTATATACTACAACCGATAGAATAAAGTTTCCAGTACTAACTGTGTCCACACAATACTATCGGTTCATATTTAGAAACCGATAGAATACAGTTTCCTGTACTAAACGAGTCTACAAAATACTATCGGTTATATAATATAACCGATAGAATAAATTTTCCAGTACTGACTGTGTCCACACAATACTATCGGTTTATATATAACAACCGATAGAATAAAGTTTTCAGTACTAAATGTGTCGACAAAATACTATCGGTTTATATAAGAGCCGATAGAAAAAAATGTTTAGATTACTATCGGTTTAGATCCTAGCCGATACAAAAGGCCTAAACAATACTATTGGTTTTTATACGAGCCGATAGAAAAAACTTATACAATACTATCGGTTTAAAACCGAGCCGATAGAAGAAATAGTCGATAGCGATTAGTGAACGTTGGGATTGTAGATGTTTTACTAACGGTTTTTGAACCGATAGAAGTGTGCTGCCCTCTACTATCGTGCCGACCACTATCGGTAAGAGAACCGATAGTAGAGTGGATTTTTAACCGATAGTGAAAAGCATTTCTATAGTAGTGTATCCTGATTTCCCCGATCGCAAAGAACTTCCGATCGAGGAAGATCTCGAGATCCTGGGTGGAGAACTCTATGGCCCTGAGAAAGTCAGAGGTGACCTCCTCCAGGGGCAGTTCGGATGCCTTGGTTCGGCTTTTCGATGCCATCACTGGGAAGTGGCAGTGTCCCAGAAAGACAAAGAAGGAATGAAGCTACCGGGAAATCAACTCTCCAGGAGAGCAAAGTGAGCTACCGAGAGAGCAAGAGTTAGGAGTTGGATGTGGCGTGTCCCGGACTAGGGCCCCCCTCCTCCTATTTATAAGCGACGGAGGGGGCCTTGGATGGGCGCCATGTGTCCCTAGGTCCATCTGGGCCGTTGAACTGAATCGTCGCCCAGATATCAAAGAGTTACACGAAGATTGATACGTCGTACGGCGTGCGCGTGAACCGAAGGGTCGTATTCAACAGAGGGGGCATAAAATGGCCCGGGAGCCGAAGCGTCGCGCGCAGCCCCGGGCATGTCCCGGAAGGCAAAGCGTCGTCCAGGGCCAAGTCCTGCACATACCCTCTGGGGCCACCCCATGTCCCCAGGCGTCTAGGGGGCTGCTGTTGGGGGAAATCCCAAGCGTCTCCCAGGATTTGTCCTGGACGCCTTCCGTGTGAAGTCCCAGAGAGCTACCGGGGGAAGTCCCGGACGCTTCCCGTGGAAAGCCCCAGAGGCCTCCCGTGGCGAGTCTCGAAGGGTTCCCGTGGCGAGTCTCGAAGGGTTCCCGTCAAATATCACGGAGGACTCCCGGGAAAAACCATGAAGGGCTCCTATAGAAGATCGCGGGCACCTCCCGCGGAAAGTCCAGGAAGGCACCCGTGGAAAGCCACGGACGCCTCCCTTGAGAAATCCTAGAGGACTACCCGGGAAAGTCCCGGACACCTCCCGTGGAAAGTCCCGGAGGACTCCCGTGGTGAACCCCGAACGCGTCCCGTGAAATATCACGGAGGCCTCCCGGGAAAAGCCATGGAGGCCTCCCAAAGAAGACTAGGGGTTCCTCTCCGAGCCCTGGGTGCCTCCCATGGTGAACCTAGGATGCTTCCCGTCAAAATATCACGGAGGCCTCCCAGGAAAAGCCACAGAGGCCTCCCAAAGAATGTTGCGGGCCGTTCTTCGAGCCCCGGGCCCCTCCCGTGGCAAACCCCAAACGCCTCCCGTAAAATATCATGGAGGCCTCCTGGGAAAGGCCACGTAGGCCCCTCAAAGAAGGCTGTGGGCTTCTCCCCAGACCCGAACGCCTCCCATGAAATGTCACAGGGGCCTCCCGGGAAAAGTTACGCGGGTCTCCCATGTAGTGTCACATGCGGGTGGCGTTAGGAGCGCGTCGGGAACTAGCGAGGACACTTGTCAAGCATCCAAGCCCTTCCACCAATGAAATGACGCTGATGCCCCCTCAATCCGACAGCCGTAGCTAGGGCCTTTTAGTATTTTTGCATCTTTTGGGGCCTATATATACCCCCTTGTATCCCATTTGTAACGAATCCAAATTTTATTTTACACATACACACAACAGGCATCCTTTGGAGACCTCTCTCCCCGAGAGAGCACCTCCCTAGCGGACTCACGTCCGGAGGGTGTCGACAGGACTAGGGCCCCCACGGGACCCGAACCTGTATAAAAACCACCATGTCAATCTCTGTGTTGCCCGGCGGGAGGTGACCGGTCACTCTATCAGCTCGCGCCATTGTACGTGTGTTACACACGTCTGTAAAACATGCCGGTGGTATCTTTTGTACTACAACAGTGGAGTGCTTCTGCGATCACACAAATATGATCTTGAGTACTCCTTCAGGGAGCCAAAAGAAGTTCTTGCGAGCGTCCCATCAGCCATTGGGGAATACTCTAGGGGCGAGATTGTGCAAGACACAGAGTTTCCTCTGTAGTTTTGTGAACCTCAGCCTCTCGCCGCTCACGGGCTTCATCCTCCTGTCTTTTGTGATCAGCCTCGTCCCTAGCAATATGTTGCTCAGGAGTTTCCTCAGAAAGTCCAACAACTTCTCGTGGAGCTTTGACCTCACACAAAGAGAACACACCTTCTTCTTCGAAATCATGCTTGAAGTCGGAGAGAGGATTAAGGCTATATGGAGTAGAATCTTCTAGACTCAATGCCTGATAATTATTAGCCATCTTTGCTGTCGAAACATCAGGACCTTCCACACCTGCATCAGTCAAGGTGAGGGATTGTTGCACATACTCACCTACGGTCGTGGGAATACTAACAGAAGATAAATGAATTGCTTGCTGCGATTCTTGGTTGATTACCAATGTTGAATATAAACCTGGTTAAGGTTTATAGTGTTTCAATGATTAATCACAAAGAACAGAATTAATAACAACGACCAGTTGATGACAATGAACTGAACTAACATGTTTATTATTTAGTATTGTCAAGTTGCAGGTCAAGCAAGATGAACCATGATCAGAAGCAACAAGCTAGAAATCCTCAGAACAAATGAAGACAAACCATGAGAAAGATTATCGAATACAAACCTACTTAAGGTTTGGGAAATTGTCGAGTACAAACTCTACGGGGAGATTGTTGAAGATAAGCCTACTCAAAAATTGAGGGAGTTTAAATAGAGCTTTAAAGTTTAAATGTTTAATGACAACTAACAGAGCTAACTTGTTTATTATAAGTGTTGTCAATTTTCAAATCAAGCTTGATAAAGCAAAATGCTGAGAACCTTTGAGAGACAAGAAAGATTACCAAAGTCGGTAACTGCAACATCTTTGATCGAAATATCCAAGGTCACAGCATCTATGGTTTCAAGATCAGGAAAGACAACCTCTATGATCGAAGTATCCATGGAGATGACCAACGATAAAGACTGAAACTCTTCTAATGGTAATTTGCAATAAAGACTGAGGCCTGTCTATCGCATACTCGTGGTATGGTCGACCTGGTTTAATCTTTTGTTTTAGATTATATGGTCATACTATCAAGAGAGGTATAGCTTACTTGATTTATCTTATGCACCCTAAAGCTCAAAATGATATCATATAGCTTAGATGCAAGCTTAAAGTTTATCTGCATGCTTCTGAGCATCTGCAGCACAGTCTATGTTTTTACTGTCCATAGTCACACTGTCTATGTTCTCAGTGTCCATAGTCGCACAATCTGTGATCGGTCTGTAACCATAGTGCTCTAAGGGACCGTGTCGGTGACCTTCATGGTCTTAGTGACTGTGCTAGCGATCTTTATGATGCCAACAACTATGTCTGCGACCTTAGTGGTCTCACGACTATGTTTGCGATCTTGGAGGTCTTAGTGACCGGCCATGAGACCTTCATGGTTTTTAGACTGTGTCTCGACCTTAGTGGTCTTAGACTATGTGAGCGACCTTTTTGGTCTTGAAGACTGTGTTGTGACCTTCGTGGTCTCGTGGTTGTGTCTGTGATTGTCGTGGTCATAGTGACTATGTATGCGGCCTGAGTGGTCATGGGGTCGGTCTTGAGACTGGTGTGGTCTCACTATCTTCGGTCACTCTGTCCATAGTTGAATCAAGACTCAATCATGATCGTGGTGTACTAAGCATGTCATAACAGTAGTGAACTTGATCTAGGATGTATTAGCTCATACTGGTTATGGTCGTGCTTGTACCAAGAACTTTGTGTGGTCGAATGTGAATTGGTTTGTTCCTGGTCCTGTATTACTGAACTCTATCGTGTTCGCACCAGATGGTTTTGGTTGTCATTCAGTTTAGCAAGATTGTGATTAGAGAACATTCTCTTATACCGACTGCAGTTCGTCAGAGTTTGAACCAAGCTTCTTCTACAAGCTTGAGTTCAAACGATCACTAACAAGTGCATTTAATGCTAGTGGCTGATGGACGTCTTGTCAAGTTTGGACAAACGGCTAGTGTGTGTTTTGCCGGAAAGGAAAATGGCTATTTTCCAATTGAGGGCTTTAAATACAGCTTGTGTGGCTTTCACCAAGAGTGCTAATGCCAGACGAATGTTGTTGCATTCAAGTGATTAGTTGCATTCACTCTAAATCATTTGAGAGCATTCAATTTGCCACTAGTTGTTGCCAGAAGAGACCAAATAGTAAAGAGCTCAGAGCATTCATTTGCCGCTAGTTGTTGCTAGCAGAGTGCAAAGAGTTTGGAGCAGTCACTTTGTCACTAGTTGTTTCTAGTAGAGAGCAAAGAGATCAGATCATTTACATTGCCGCTAGTCATTGCTAGCAGAGAGCAAAGAGCTCAGAGCAATCTTGTTGCCGCTTGTTGTAGATAGCGGAGAGCAAAAGACTTAGACCATTGTGAGAGTACATTTGCATAGCATCTTGAGCTTTGGGTGTACGAAGTAGATCAAGGTATTGTGCTATACTTATTACTCTTGTTGATTGCCGTTACCTAAATGACCAGTAGAGACCAACGATCTCTTTACAAACGGACTTGTCAAAGAGACGTGGTATACGGTTGTGAAGGTTTGGTGCTAATGCTATCCGGGGAGGAGAAAAGCAACCAATAGTGGAATCGAGGCAATACTCCTGTGTGGAGTGCTTCAACGAGGACTAGTGGAAGTCGGCAAGCTTCTGATACCTTGGAAAAAATTATCATGTCATCGATTATCTCTTTCCTGCTCTGTTTTTCTTGCTATGTTATTTCCGCTGATGAGCTTTCTGTCATCATTCCTTTGTTGTTTTTTATTCTTGAACAGAGTATCTGTTTCTAGTACATGTATTTAAATCTGTTCATTCTATTCAAAATTTGTGATCGAATTTGAATATGTAATTTGGGGTAAAGTTTTAATATCTCCTATTCACCCCCCTAGTCGACATCCTTCGACCAACACATGGTGAAATACGTGCGCCGAGCTAAAGATGTGCGTCGGTCATTGATGTGAATTTATGTATGGCTGCGCGTACGTTATCTACGCAATTATCCTCTTGACGGTTACTGCATCTGGGAATTATGATATTTATGAGGATAAATGGTCAAGGTATCCAATGGTGGTGGTCGAATAGACATGACCGTTAGGCATGGTCGAATGGTCATAACCACCGAATATGGTCGAACTAATGTAACCATCTAGTCTGGTCGAATAAGCATAACCATTTTGCTGTTGGACCTTGAGACCGTGGTCAGTAGACGAGTTCACGACCAGTTCTTTATTTAGAAGATGTCTCTAGTTTCTGGTTTACTGACAAGGTAACTAGTACTCATTTGGTGATCTATTGGCTACGACCTCATCTCTACGACCAGTCGTAGGTAACAGAGTCTTTTTGACTATGACTTCTTTGGAGGATAAGTGTTTAGATCAATAGGATTAGTGATCGTACTTACAAGATAATCATCTGTGAGGGTCGGATGAAGTCTAGAATACCTTAGACTTCTTCATTGACTCTTCCTGAAATGTCTTACGGCCATAGGAAGGAAGTTCCTTTATTTCTCTCTTCATGGTCGCGTTAGACCACTAAAAGGTATACACAAATCCTCGTCACTGAATTCAAAACCTTTCTTGTCCAAACATGAAATAGAAATAATGTTTTTGCTTATGGCAGGAACATAATAACAATTATTAAGCTCCAAATTCAATCCTGAAGGTAAAGCCAATATAAAAGTCCCAACGGCCAAAGCAGCAACTCTTGCTCCGTTGCCAACGTGAAGCTGAACCTCGCCCTTTGCCAAACTTCTTCTCCTTTTAAGCCCCTACAATGAAGTGCAAATATGAGCTCCTGAACCTATATCAAAACCTAAGAATTAGAAGGAGAAGTAGCCATATTGACTTCTATAACATAAATACCTGAAGAGGAAGTCTCACTTCCCTTCTTCTTTTTCAGATCTTCCAGATACTTCTTGCAATTCCTCTTCCAATAGCCAGATTCCTTACAAAAGAAGCACTCAGAAGCAGCGGTAGGGCCAGGCTTGGACTTTCCTTTTGGCTTATGCTGGCTACTTGAGCTCTCATCTTGAGCCTTGCCTTTTCCCTTAGCCTTTCCCTTACCCTTCTTCTTGAAAGTCTTTCCCTTTTGAACCATGATCACATGATCAGGATTCTTTTTGATGTTTTGCTCAGTCGTCTTTAACATCCCATGCAATTCAGGCAGAGACTTTTCCAGATTATTCGTATTGTAGTTCAATATGAAGGATCATAGCTTGAAGGGAGCGGCTAGAGAATCACATCAGTAGCCAACTCTTGGCTAAGGGGGTAACCAAGTTTACTCAAGCTCTCAATGTAACCAATCATCTTGATTACATGAGGGCTAACTGTGCTTCCTTCTGCCATTCTGCAAGCATGCAGTTTCTTGGTGGTTTCATATCTTTCCACCCTTTCCTGGTCTTCGAACAAGTTTCGAAGAGCCACACTCATGTCATAAGCATTAGCGTTCTCAAATTGCTTTTGCAACTCAGAACCCATTGTTGCTAACATGAGACAAATGACATCGAGATCATCATCAACATGCTTCTTGTAAACATCTCGTTGAGATCGTCGAGCATTAGTCAAAGGTTCATCAGGAACTGGGGACTCTAGAACATTATCCTTTTTTTCTTGCTTGAACAATTCTCAAGTTACAAAACCAATCAATAAAATTTGTTCCATTCAATTTTTCTTTATTAAGAATAGATCGAAAGGTAAAACTGGATGAGGTGTTATTGGCCATTATCAACAACAAAAATGCAAAAAGATATCATGCTTATGAATATTCTTCTATTAACAATTAATAAAAGAAACTTCCACTATATGTTTAAAAACACAGTCCCTAGAATAACATATAATGGGTCAAGATCCATATTCCACCAAGTCCTAGTGAGCTTTGGCATCACAGCTAGAAACCTAGTTATTTAGATAAGCAACTTTTGCTAATCATATCATATATGACACTTGTTTGTTGGGTGACATCAATATGCCCAGGCTCCCAACGCCATGCCCCAAGGCCCAAAACCGTTTTGACAGCCTTGTTAAGTGAAACTAATTCTATGCGTATAAGTGTCCAACACTTATCCTGCCTTACCAAGATAGTTAATGGCACCTTGATTTGTCAAGCCTACCAAATAATGATCGAGACTTTGATAATTGCAGCAATTGAAAAGGACATCAAAACAACTTTATTTTAGGGACTTTCCAATGTTTAGAATTTTCAAGCAAGAATCAAGAACATCAAAATAATCATCACAGATAATCAAATCAATCTATGAGATAGTATGGTCCTTTAATATGGTGATATTCATCTCCATCTTCATAGGACCATATCAACCATAGTCGGAATAAATGATTCGCAGATCGTGATAATTACATGATCACATCACATAAACATGCATAAGGGCCATACTTCTCATACAAATTCCTGCAAAAAAAGTTAGGTAAAGAATCCCATCCCATCATGCACCTTAAGCCTTCAACAGTAAAAGGAGTGACGGCGACCTTCGGCGGTCCCGTTATAAATCGGCATGTAACATCCCAAATTTTACCATCTCTTTAGCTTGCCAGTCAGCATATCTTCATTGGATTCTCAGATGTCTCAACCCCATTTTTGATCTTTATCCCAGAATTATGACCTCAGGTGTGCCACCACCTTAATTTAAAAAGTTGGCAGATAAACTCCGCCTTTCAGACCATTTTCGCTTTTTAGTCCAAAGGTATCGCAGATCAGTTCTTTTCAGATTTGTTAGAAGCCCAAAAAGACCAAAAGTCTCAGACCACCTCCAAATTCTGATCTGATCCAGTGAAAATCTCCCATTCACTATTCTGAACATTTTTCCCTTCTGGAAGAATTCCAAAAGATCAACCGAAACCCTAGTTTCAGCCTCGCCAAAGTTTCAAACTCTAATTACCCTGTTTACCCTAATTACCCTATTTTCGATTTTTCTCAAAACCACCAGATCTTATCGGATTTCACCGTTTTTCCTGCTGGATGAGTCCAAGAGATTTAGCAATACTCATCTACAAAACCAAAACTCAGATCAGCCCTTTAGATCTCCAGATTTGCAAATAGGCCCAAATTCCCGAACTAAATTCCTTGCAGTTTAGTCCAAACCTTCGCAAATCAGTCCAAACTTCGCAACCAGGCCCCTGTGCCATTTTCGACCACGACCAGCGCCATTCGACCGCACCCGCCACTTAGCCTCGCTGCAGAGCTCACCGCCGGCAAAGTATCCCGCGCAGCCACCACCGCCGCCACGTAGCACCACCTGTGCGCAACCGTGCCGCCACCGTGGAGCCACCGTAGCCGCGCCTGTGCCGTGATTCTCCCACGCGCGCGCGTGCTCTAGCAGCAGCAAAGCAACGCCACGTTGCAGCCATGTCGAAGCCAGTGATCCCGTCGCCCTGCTCCAGCTGATTTGCCGTGTCCCCCCTTCTCTGGCTCAGTCGTTGCCGTGTCCCAACGTCGCCTTGAACCCTTCTCCGGTGTCAGCCGCAAATCCCACTTGTTATGCCTCAACTCCCGAGAGCTCAACCCATCGCCTATATAAGCACCCCCCTTGCCCAGCATTTCTTCACACCACCCGTAGCTGCAAGCTCCAACTTCTAGCACCAGAGAGCAACCGATTTTCCTTAGCGCCGCCGTGAAGACCTTCTTCTCCGGCGAGCTGCTTTCGAGGCCACCGGTGCCAGCTTCGCCCGCAGCTTCCCACTCCAAACCAAGGCCACCAGTGAGTTACTCTCGTCCCCCTCTTCGTTTCATATCATCTATTTGGCCCCCGGCGAACCCCACCGCCGGCGATCGCCGGAAAAGCCCAAATCCCCTGTTTCCTCAATACTGCCCGATTCAATCCAAATCAGCCCTCGTGCCAGTGATGGAAATTGATCAGTACACTCCCTTTAGCAAGCCTACGAGTTTGGAATTCGAAATTGAGCTAAGATTGCCGCTTTCCCCAATTTGTGCGCCACCAGCAAATCAGCTCACGTCGCCGAGCTTCTCCGGCCATCCCTCGGCCGAATTAAGCCCACAAATAGTTCCCTCACCTCACCCTCTCACTCCCTGAGCAATGAATCGAGTTCAAACTCTTTAAATCGAAAACCCCCAATCTCCAGTGTCGTCTTCTCCAGCGCCGGTCGCCGGAATTTCTCCCCGGCCGATCTAGTCCCGTACACTTTGTCCCTTAGATAGATCTCAGTACCCTAAGCAACATTGTCTACTAGCTCGACTCCTGAATCAACCTGAATCAAAAGATATTCCAATGCCAAGATTACTGTCCAGTAACTCAGGCCACCGTGTTTACTCGCCTGATTTGGCCACCCTCCGGCCACTTTCTGCCCTTGAGCCTGTTGAGAGTTTTGTAGCTGTTATCAAGTCCTAACCCCCAGACAAAGTTGTGCATCAATTTGAGCCCTGAGTCAAAAGTTATGCCATGCCCTAGTTTCTAGTCATGTCCAGCACTAAGTCAGTGCATGTCCACCAATGGCATTGAGTGATTTAGACCTGTTTCACTTGAGTAATTGGAATGCCACCTTGTCCATTAGATTCCTGGAGTTGTACTCTACATCTTTCTCTACTGTCACTTCTCCAGAAAACCTACCTAAGACCAACTTAAGGCTATGTCTTGCCGTAGACCGAATGTCAGCCTTTCGACATTCAACCCCTTTTTAGCCCATCTCTTCAATCAGCATCCAAGTGACTTTGTCCAGACCTTTCCCCTGCATGCATGATATATTTTACGTATCATTTCCCATAAAGACTATCTTCTGTATGCTTATATAGTGTATGTGTGTATTATCTGTATCCGCCGTGGAACCAGAGATTGAAGGAGCGGAAGAAATCTTTGAAGGATTATCCAAGTAACTAGACCCAGCATTGCAAGGCAAGTCTCAAACCCTTGATCATGTCTAGCCTATTATTTTGAAATGAAGTATGTTAACTGTTTTCAAGTATATGCATGCCTTAGATTCAAATAAGAGTTATGTTTTAATGAAATGATTAGGTATGACCTAAATAACTGTAAAGCCCCTTTTGACATTGAATGTCCATGCACCCTTGTCACTCTAGGATATCATGCTTAGGCTATGCTATGCTCAAGATTATATGTTAAATGTTGAATGGTCACATGTGAGAAAAGCATATTCAAAACCTTTTTTGTGAAAGAAAATGTGATTGGAATCGATAGTGAGGATGGTTTGATTGGATGGTGCTGTGTGCGCACTGGGAACGTGAAAGACTCCTCACTAGAGATTCATAAGGACTAGAACCTTGTGTTGTGCTTCTATGCTGCATGAAAAACGTACCAACCACTTGCCCGGTTATGGGACGGGCGCAACTTAGTAGCTTTCTTTAGTATTAGCTTTTCCTTGCAATGGTTGTCGATCCAGTGTCTTGCGAGAATTGGTAGACCGCAGAAGGCCATGAGTGATGTGAGTTCAGAAAAATCATGAGAGGAAAAGGTGGAAAGAAGGAAGACGCCCTATGCTAGATTAAGTCGTGCACGACTGTAATCAAGAGAGGCTATGTGTCTTGCGAGAACATAGACCCAGGCTAGGAAGTAAGGCAGTGGGGAGGACCCACAACGGTACTTGAGACTTGACTGTCTATTTACCGGGCAGGGAATAGTTAATGCTAGGACTGTAAACTGTTGTGTCATCTCGGCCTTGTCACATGCGTAAAGGTCGCATGGAGCTGATCCGACTTGAAAGCCGAATGATCGGTGGATTAAGGTGGTACACCTTTGCAAAGTTTAAAAAGTATCGGATACTCTGAGCTCCCAGGTTATGGAGTCTGCGCGCTGTGGATTCTATTCACGTCGATGCAGCACAAGTAGCTTTTGGAAAGTTTTTCACAAAATCTGAATAAAGTGGTGACTCATGAAAGACCGCCACACACAACATTTTCTGAAAATCTAGCTTAGGATTTTAAAAGCCTCCCTTTTGAAAATAAAGACCTTTCCTCAAAACTGAGTGTGAAAATCTATTCTATTCCTATATATATATAAACCAAGACCCCTTTTCTTGAAAACCCCTCACCTAAGTATCTGCATTCTCATAACAGGACTTGCTGAGCATCGTGGAAAAATATGCTCACCCTTGCCTTTTCACACAAATTCAGGAGAAAGGATTCGAGGATCCTGATTCCTTTAGCCTCAAGCACTCAGAAGAGGAAGGAACCTGTCCAGACGATTTGAGCTTCTAGGAGGGTCATGCGCCAAGTTGAGTTCGATGTGGTAAAGGCCCGAGCTGAACCGCTGCAGAAGGAAATGAAGACCTTTGTTATTGCTTTCGTGTTATTGTTTTTGATTCTTGATTTATGAAAAACTCTCTACTTTGTATCAACTTTAATTAATGCCATTCTTGGCATTATGATAATGTAATAGTGGTCATCGTGACCTTGTACTTGTTTTATCTATTTAACTTATTGTTTAAAGTAAATCCTGTTGTTGTGAGCTTATGATGTACCTTTCTGTGTGCAATCCACCTGGGCGGTTGCCATCGGAATCCTCAAATGAGGGTCCCACACGGCATTTCCATCCATAGAAAATCTCATTAGATTGATCATATCAGCCCAACTTCCAAACCAATCTAATTGGTTGAGATTTCTATTAATCCCCGTGGTGATATTTTTGAAGATATATCAAATCTTTTAGATCCAATCTAACAAAGATTCTAGTCTCCATTCTTACCGCTACCATGCTATCCTTTACACCACCGCCCACTGGCTCGTGCAAGGATACATAGTAGCAATCGGATTAGATATGGACTTATGTAAAATTCATCACATCAATTGAACATGTCCATGTCACCAGATATCATCTTGTACCATTCTGCCGAGAGTGATAGATCACATCTATCATAGGTCAGGATGGGTTTCATCACATGAAACACCAACAGATCTAATTCTACTAATTCAGATCTAACATGTTATCATTAAATATGTATAGATCTAATATATTAAACAGATTTAACATGTTATCAACAATTATTAATAGATCTAATCTACTAAACACATGAATATATCACATATATGTTAACAATCTAGTCTATGCTATACAAGGAGGCTCTAATACAACTGATGGAAAACGGGCTGCTACTCTAGCGATAATTCAAAAATTTTAACTCAAAAACCCAAGAACCATGCAAGCATAAAACCTGTCGCGCCCCAAAACTGGGACTACGACTACTCCCGTGGAGACCTAGCTTGCTGTAGCTAGTCCCAAATATGCATATCTTTGACTTCCCAGGTTAAGTCAAGCACAGGAGTATATTCACATTGCAGCAGAAAAACTTACAAAATATTTAAGCAGTGTGGCCTGCTGGCCTTAATATTACATAAAGAGATTACAATACCTTCGCGGCATTCAAGGTTTAGTTAAACCAAAATAAAAACTTCTACACAGCGAATGATGGGTGTCCCTTCCACAGTAAGAAGTGACGGCAGAACAACACATCAGGGATCTGCCGGAATTGGTTCTCCTTCATCTGGATCCAAGAAGTTCTCCACGCCTTCTTCTTTTTGATCATGATACGCTCCATCTACTGGGTTGTAGGTTGCAAGGGTGAGTACTTACATACTCAGCAAGTCATAGATAAGAGTAGATACTTATAGTAGTGTTGTAATGAACCTAGACTAGTCAAGAATTATGGATGTTTGTAAAATAATCTTTTCTTTCATATCTCATCTCATCTCATGGCAGCACTTTTTATAGGATAGCATCTCTATTCATGTTCACTAATTATAGCACTACCGCGACACGTCGACACACGACAACCCATGTCATTTGGGTAATCTTGACTTATCAAATTTTATTTAGAAAACATAATTGTGCTACACCCCGTGGATTTAATCCACCGCAGCAGACTCCTATAAACCCAGGAGCTCGGAGTATTCGAATACATTTTTAACTCTGCAGAGAGGTATCAATTTACCCGCAAGATATTCCACTTTCAAGCCCATCCTATCAATATGATTAGACCCTTCCTCACAACCATGTGTGAGTGGAAAGGTGGAGATAACAAAAACTTTTGTCATGTTTCACTCACAATTCACCCCTAACCCTGTGGATCTCTCGCGAACCACAATTGTGGCGGGCTATACCCCCACCCACAAGCCTCTTCCCATTACTGGGTCAGCGTGCATGATCACATTCAGTGATATGTGGAGGGGCCGCACTCCGTGAAATTAGTGTATTGTTTTTCATCTCATGCAGGGGTTTCATGTGCGATCCACACAAATACTTGTTCAGGCCTGTCCCATACCAGGCTTGCGGTTAGCACGTTGGTCATGCCACTAGACGCACAACACATGGTTCTAGTCCTTATATGCCAGTGACCAGATCATACCACAAACCATGCACTACAGTGCCTGCACATCCAGTGCAGGCAAGCACATCCAGTGCTAGTACCACCATTCCATACCAAAACCCTGGTCACAGCTAGGGGTTTTATTTCATGAATATATATAAATACATATATAATTGTTCATGGCTCACTAATTGATCATTTCACATTTCATAGGCATCCAGCCTAGCACTGCCAATTCACAATTCAACCATTCACATGCAATACTATTTATATTCGAGGTCTTATCATAGCAATTCATAAAATATAGGTTCAAGATGATCAAGACTATGACTTGCCTTCTGGGTCGTAAGAGACAGCAGTTGATGTCGGGTCAGCAGTGAAGTCCTCGAACTCTAGCTCCGACTCTGAGCAAAGATTAAGCAAGCAACCAAGAATCACAACCTTTTCAATACATTATTATACTACCTGCAATAATGCAAAGATGAAATGTCTCGATGTTCTAGAATAATTTGGTTTAGAAGCTGATTAGGGCTAACTCACAGAATTAGGGTTGAAGATGGGTGCCAGGGACTTTTAGGGTTCCAGGGTATGGAAATGACATTAAGTCCACAGCTGGTTTCTCCAAAATCGACGAATGTCTTCAGGTCGACATTCGGTTCAAGGTGTTGACAAAGGATCAATGGTTGATAGAGGGCTCAATTCAAGTTGTGATAGAAGAAGGAATTGTAGATCACAACATCAAGAATCTAAGAGACAAAGTCATGCTCAAAATGCATGTCTGGAAGTAGGTAAAAAGATTCAATGCCACTGACTGACATAGATTGGCATTGGACTGACATGTCCAGAAATTAGGGTTTGCCATATATTTTGATCTACAGCTCCAATTGATGTACCACTTTGTTTGGGAGATAGGCCTTGATAACAGGAACAAATTATTCAACATGTTCCAAGGTTGAAGATGGCCGGAAAGTGGTGAAAACTGGCGAAGAACACGATGGCTGGAATTTCAAGTCATAGCACTGGACAGGAATTAGGGCATAGCCATAACTTTTGATTTAGACTGAATTAGACGTCGAGCTAGTAGACAAAATTGTTTAGGAGATCAATATGCATCTAAGGAACAAGGTGGCTGGAGCTGGATCGGCCGAGAATAGATTTCCAGTGGCCGGCGCCGAAGACGAAGACACTGGATTTGGGGGGTTTTGCTACACAGGATTTGAACTCAATTCCTTGCTCGAGGAGTAAGAGGAGAGCATATGGAAGCTATTGGCATGATTAATTTGGTCATAGCATCACCGGAGAAGTCTGGCGACGAGCGCCGGCGATTGGTGAAGGTCAAGCTTGGAGATAGCTTCAATTCTTGCTTAATTTCAAAATTTGGATTCATTGGCTTGCTAAATAAAGCTCATTGATCATTTTACTCTACTGGATCGAAGGCTAATTTGGATTAAATCGAGTTGCAAAGCTGGAACAGAGGCTTTAGCAATTCTGGCGATCACCGGCGATGTGGGGCACGGGAGTTCAATTAAATGCTATAGAATGATGAGGAGGATGAGAGATACTGTTGGTGATGAGGACATCACTTCTTCAGATACACGCACCAACCATAATCCTCCGCTTGTTACACAAGGACTAATAACGCACGACTGAGCCCGATTGTTGCTTTGCCAGGTGAACTCATTCCCAAGTTATATATATATATGGTTTTGAGAATGGTTTACTACCTAATGATGATAATATTGTACTTAGGAACCATGGAGAGGACCAGCAAGGACGCAAGGACCAGCAAGGAGCCCAAGTCGCGTTGGAGTCCAAGACGGATTCGAGTTGGAGTCCGGTTCGGCCATCCAGGAGCAGCCTGCCTTCAAATGACCATAACTCCCTCATACGAAGTCCGATTGGGGCGTTCTTATAGTCCACGGAGAAGCCCATGACCAGATCTTTCCAATGGATCTGGCCTCATGTCCAATTTCCTTCTGGATCGCCGGAAATTAACAAAACATGTTTCGACCAGATTCTGATTGGGCCAAGTCAGTGCTGCAACACCTTGTTTCGGGCCTTCGGCCCATGTATTCCCTAGTAGGTCATGAGAAACCCTAGCCACGCCACCTCTTCATATACTCAGTAGCAGTCACTGTTTAGATTTGGATTTTGCTTAGATTATTCTGCCATTGCAGTTTCACCGAACTCGGTTTGTGAAATCCCAACTCGTGAGCTTAATACAATTCGCAATTCAGTTGCTTCTTCTTCGTTCTTGCTTGTGTTCTTGATTTGCAGCAGGAACAAGCCTTCGTGGCGAGGTCAACCGTGTCTTGGCGTGGTTGATAACCAACGGAGCCGTGGTGTAGCAATTGCAGGAGTTCGAATCAATTCTGATTGGAAGCCGGATCGTCAATGTTGAGTTCTCCATCAATCGATTTACCTCTACCTATCGGAAGATCGAAACACCATTCACATCAGGTGGTGTCAGTTTGGAGGTTGATGCAGTGGATGAGGCTAGCGTCGTCGACCTCCTCGGCGGCTCGCCGGAGAAGAAGACAACAGCGAAGAAGATTTGGCTATTTGCTGAGAAGCTCTAGAGAGCAGTGCTGGTGACAAGGAAGCTGCTCGGGACTGCTATTCAAGGGCAAGGCGAAGCGAAGCGAAGCAAAGCAAAGCTTACTGCTTGGTGGTTAAACTGCTTGCGCCGGTGTATCTTCGGGTTGAAGCAACGGCGAGCAAGCGAAGCTGTGCAAGCTGCTGGTGAGCTGGACAAGGATTGCCACAGCAATAGCTGAGGTGCAAACACGTGTGCGCATGCAAACACGGTTGCGAAAAAGCACGGCTAGAGCGGCGCTAATCGGTGGCGAAAACATGATGACAAAGTGCTCCTAGTCACGGTCGCATTCGCAACGGCGCTGGTCGAAGTAAAGCACTGCACGTTGTGGTCGCGGTCGAAGGGGATGCGAGCTCTGGTCACGAATTGCTACTGCTCCAGTCGTGAACAGTAGGTGAGGTCAAAGAAGCTGATCCCTGGTCGTGAACTGCAAGTGTGGTCGAGCCAGGGACCTGGTTGCAAGGATCTTTGATCGAATTCTGGACTGATTTGTAATTTCTGGCTTAGAGAGAGATAATTTGCAATCTGATTTCATAGATGAGTATAAACTTATACCTTATACTCATCCAGAAAGAAATTTGGTAAAATCTGGCATGATTTGATGATTTTCAATATAAACCGAAAATAGGGTATTTAGGGTAAATTAAATCTGAGTTTTGGTCGATTTCGAATTCTGGCATTCTAAGATGAGATTTGGGTATTTTGATAAAAGAAGATTTTGTATTAATTAGCATTTGGGAGGTATTCCCTGAAATAGATTTGAATTTGGAGTTGATTTGAGGATTTTAGCCTTTTTGGGTTTCGAGATATCAGATAAAGGACTAATTTGCGATATAATTTGGACTGATCTGTGAAAAAGGCTTAGATGATGAAATATGGCTGCCAACTTTCTGGATTAAGGCATTGGCATACCCATGATCATGATCCAAGAATAATCTGGTCTGGATTAGGTCAAGATTTGGCTAAATCTGAGTCAAGAGTATTTAGGGTAATTAGGATATTAATTAAATTCTTGTTTTCGAAAACAGTAAAGAATTGCAGGATTTGAGAGTTAGAGATGGAATTGAATCTGGCTTCTGAAGGCTTTTATGTTTAGAGTAACTGATAGATCACATCTAAGAGATCTGATCTTAATTTGGGTTCACAGGGAAGATTTTGAGATATTTAGGGCTTAGGATAGATTAGGGTTGAACTGATCTACTACAGAGATACATGCATGCATGATGTTCATGAAAAAGGAAGTTTTCACCCCTAAAATCAGGGTGTTACAAAACCATAGATCAAAAGGTTTACCACTAGACACGTAGATGCGACAACGCAGTAGCGGAAGAAGAATCAATGTCGCAACTAGATCGTGACCAATAGTGCAGCAGTAGCAGTTGCACCTCTACGAAAGTCGACACGTCTGGGGAAGGAGCACCGCGTGTTTGTGTGCTAACACCAGCACACTTGGCTAGGGTTTTATGAGATCTATCTTGTGAATGGTAGTGGAGGCCAGAATAGATCAGATATCTTTTGCATGCCCACATCGCCTCCTTTTATAAGGCCTTGCAGATAAGTTCTACTCAAATGAGAACCATAATCCCAATGGTAAACCCATTACCAATAGGGGACCCATTTTGGATCCCATCCAGATTAATACTCCAACCCGTTAAGTGTGTGACCCTGTAGATTCATGTATATTTGGTCATGACCGGAAACAACTTCCCGAATCACAAGTCATAAACGGTCCCTAGCAAGACATTATGACTACCCGCATGTACACGAAGCTCATATCTGACGAACCTATACAACTTATCATGGATTATCTCTTTGCCTCATGATAACAGATCAAACTCAAGGTGAGAAACATGTCATCCTTGAATAACTCGGTCCTTTCTCGATCTTATAATGGACTAACATTTATCTATAATTGACTCTCAACTATATTCGGCACGGCCATGCACTTTCTTAGTCCAATTACATCAGGGGCCCAGAGATATCTCTCTCAAGATATAAGAGGGGAAAATTCCATCTCGACCATTCATTTCCAACCACATGGTTCATAACATATCTGTATGTCACCTTTATGACTACTCGGCTAAAAGCAGCGGTTGATGACACCAAGGCATGCTACTACACATGTATGAAACCATGATGATCTCAGGTCTAAAGATAAACCAAAAATAACTGTTAGAAGCAAACTGATGACACATAAAATCTCAATAGTGTTTCAAGTTGGGTTAATCCGACCAACATGTTCTCCAACATGTGTCAACGACATTGACTTGACATCTCATATCCATGGTCCGTGAAAATTGACTATCAATTAATGATCGTGTTAACTTATCTTCCATTATTATTCCATGTAATGCCAAAAGTCAGGGATGTTTAGAATAAGTATCGCTGATAAAGCCGTAAGTAAATTGAGACAATTCATATATCATTATAAAGAGTTCCACGAACAAGTCACATACTTGTTGATCGGTAAAAGTAATACTTTATTCAAGGAATACAATAAGAATTCATAAACATGGCATGATACAACCATCTCCATGATTGTCTCTAGGGCATACTCTATCAGTTCCTTAACCAATCTATGCATTCATGCTTTTCTAACTAACTGGTCACTCTCGGTTTCATCCTCGGGCATAGTCCCATGTGCAAGATAATTCCTTAATGGTAGGATCCAATCTGCATCATGCTCGAGGGCGGTGATGTTAGTCATCACCTCTGGTTTCTCTGTAGTGGTTGTGATTGAGGGCTTTTTAAGTGCTCGATGAACACTCCTGCCGGGGCAGATGCATGTGAGGAACCAATTTTTGAAAATTAGTCTGCGAGAATATTGTCTCTTCGCAGAACGAATTGAACTTCGAAGTTTCTGAAGTATTTTTTCAATTTCCGCACTTTATCCAGATATAGAGCTATTGTCTCATCGGAACATTGGTATTCCTTATTCACCTGGTTTACAACTAGCTGTGAATCTCCCTTCACCACCAATCAATGGACTCTGAGGGATTTGGCTGCTCGAAACCCGGCTAGAAGACCATCATACTCTGCTACATTATTTGTAGGAACAAAGTGTAATTGCACAACATATTGGAGCTGGTCGCCCTGAGGTGTAATTAAGACCACTCCAGCCCCCGAGTTTGTGAAACTCCGAGATCCATCGAAATACAACATCTAGTGGTCGGCATTTCCTGAATCCTCAAATTCTTGTGCAGGTGGTTCGGGATTAGTCATTCAACCACAAAATCTACAAGAATTTGGGATTTGATTGCTACTTGGGCTATAAAGTGGAGATCGAATGCTCCAAGTTCTATGGCCCATTTCGCAACTTGACTTGTTACTTCCGGATTTCAAAGAATGTCCCCTGAGGGAAAGGACGAGGGCATAGTAATCTTGTGCACTTGAAAGTAATGCTGCAGCTTCCTTGAAGCCATTAAGAGAGCATAAAGTAATTTCTAGACCTCAGGGTATCTCTCCTTTGGTCCATTTAATACTTCACTTATATAATAAACTAGCCGTTGCAGTCTATCCCTCTCCACATCTAGAACAACGCTAACCATGTGAGGGGTAGCACCCAAATAGATAAGTAATAGCTCCCCCAAAATTGGGGAAACCAGTATTGGGGCACTGACCAAATAGGCTTTCACTTCCTGAAAGGCTTTTTCAGCCTTGTCTGATCACTGGAAACCATTGTGCTTTCATAGAATCTTAAAGAAAGGTAATCCACGTTCGCCCAACCTCAAAATAAAATGACTTAAAGCCGCCATTCGATCGGTTAGGCTTTGTACCTCCTTCGTGGTTGAAGGAGATCTCATTTGCTCAGTGACCTGAATTTTTTTGGAATTAACCTCAATGCCTCACAAACAAACAAGGAAACTCAAAATTTTACCAGAAGAAACTCCAAAGGAGCACTTTTTCAGGATTCAACTTTATCCTATGTTTATTCAAATTACAGAAAGTTTCACCCAGGTCATCTATATGACTAGAGCTTTTTACGCTCTTTACAACCAAGTCATCTACATAAGCTTCTAAGTTATGGCCTAATTGTGATTGAAAGGTCTTCTGCATCAAGCGCTAATACGTCGAACCAGCATTCTTGAGCCCAAATGGCATCCTAAGGTAGCAGTACATGCGAAATGGTGTGATGAAGGAAATTTTCTCCTCATCTTCTTCTGCCTTGCTAATTTGATAGTACCCTGAGTAGGCATCCAGGAAGCTCATCAGTTCGCAACCCACTATTGAATCGACCAACTGATCGATGTGGGGAAGGGGAAAATCATCCTTTGGGCAGGCAACATAAAGACTGGTGTCGACGCACATGCGACACCTACCATTAGATTTTACCACCATGACTGGGTTTGCAAGCCATTCGGGATGGTCGACCTTGTGAATAAAGCTAGCCTCATGGAGTTTATCTAACTCCAAACGAATGGCTTCTCTTGGACTAGAGGCAAAGTGTCTAAGCTTTTGCTTTATTGGTCGCTGTCCAGGCTGAATTGCTAGCCGGTGCTCGATCACTTCCCTTGGGACTCCAGGCATGTCAAATGGTTTCCACACAAACACATCTGCATTAGCTTGGAAAAAAGAGATGAGCGCAAGTTCCTATTTATGCTCCAGCTCTGACCCGATCCGAACAGTATTGGACTAGTCGTCTGGGAATAAAGAAACTTGTTTAAGTCTTTTGTCTGGTCACGGAGTTGCCTTGACCGCATCTGGCTCTTTAGTCTTGGTCGCAGCCTTGACATCCCTGAGGGGAAGCTAGTCAACCAATTCTAGGGAAATGCAATCACAAGTGATGGCCGAATTTTGGCTGCCCCTCACCGTGATCATGCCATTTGGTCCTGGCACCTTGATGCATTCATAAGCATAGTGCGTTGCTGCCATGAATTTGGCAAGCAAGGGCCTACAAAGAATTGCATTGTATGTTGAATCAAAATCAATCACATCAAAAGTAACCAATTCTATTTGAAAGTTCTCTGGTTCTCCAAGTGTTACTGGAAGTACAATCTGGCTGATAGGAGTGTACGAAGAACCAGAAATGATCCCAAAAAATGGGTGGACCACAATTTAATCCTTGAACGACGAATTTGCATCTTGTCAAGGGCATTTGCAAAAAGAAGGTCGAGAGAACTACCTCCATCGACTAGGACTCGATCCACTTTAGCATTGCTAATCGTGGGGGTTATAACCAAAGGGAGTCATCGTGGTCATGATAGTCTTCTAGGGAAATCTTCCATGCTAAAAGTCAGGGATGTATCTGACCAGCGGGGGTATTGAGGGTCTCCTGGGGGAGCTTCAATATTATTTACCTCTAAGCAAACAGACTTAAAATGACGCTTGGAAAAATAGGATGAAGAACCACCAAAAATAACATTAAAATGATTAGTTGGTTCCTGGTATGGCATGTTCTTATCTCCATCAGCATCTTTATTCCCACTGGGTTGTCCTTTTTCTGGTATGGTAGGCATAGGTGCTTTACCTTGGTAGAATTGTTCCATGCGCTTTAACCAGTTTTGACAATTATTAAGGTCATGTCCTAGAACCTCATGCAACGAACACCACTTCTTGCTTCCGTATGGGTTAGTCTATTTTTCCATGTGGTCACTGTTGCGGGCACCAGAAGGAGTTTTATTATTCTTGTATGGAACTTTGTTACCTTTGTCCTGTGGTCGCTTTTCCATGTTCACGACCTCTCGAGAATGGTTTGTTCCATCCTCTTTCGACTTCTTGAACTTCCCTCCAGTGGATGATCCAGATTTCTTGTTAGAATTCTCTTTATTTTTGGAGTCTAGACCAGGTTGTGGTGGTAAATCACCCTTATCAACCATCCTATTCCATTCTACTGCCTTAGAAGTGTCAAAATAGATATCAGCCTTGTTGAAAAGTTCTGACACTAATCTCGGTGGGTGGATACTAAGGTCCTTTGTGAATCTTCAGTATCGAACGCCATGTTTAAAGGCTCTAATTACCGAATTATCAGAGATGTTGGAAATAGTATTTCTTACCCCCACAAATCTCTTAACAAATTGTCAGAGAGTTTCACTCGAGGTCTGGCGTAAACGATGAAGAGCATCTTGCTTACTAGGTTTGAGGAAACAAGTGAACAAGTTGAAGTCTTGAACAGAGAAATCAAAATGATCTTGCAGAAGGTGGTGGCAACGTCATGTACGGATTGGGCACTCAAACTCTTCGACATTCTTTGGATATATCGCATTGCATTCAACTTCACTAGGTATGATGCCTCACAAAATTGTATTTGGTAAGAATTATCATTTTCCTATTGAATTGTCACACAGGGTGTTATGGGCATTAAAAGAACTCAATTGGAACTTCAACAAAGCGGGGCAAAGGTGAATCCTTGAATTGCATGAATTAGAAGAGCTTCAGAACAACTCCTATGAAAGCGCCTTAATTTACAAAAACAACACAAAGAAGTGGCACGACAAAAGGATCCTCAACCATGAGTTCAAACCAGGTAATTTGATTTTATTCTTTAATACGCGGTTGAAATTATTTTTAGGGAAATTGAAATCACAATTTACTGGGCCATACACGATAGAAAAAGTTTTTCCATATGGTGTCGTAGAGCTTCAGGCGCACAATGGCACCACTTTTAAGGTAAACATGCATTGTATCAAGTTGTACAATACGGGAGACCAGGTAAGTATTATGAACTCAGACGATTCTTTCAATTCTATATGTTTCTGAATGGCAGAGGATGTTCCATCGAGTGGGACATTAAACTAGTGCTAGCCGAGAGGCAACCCGGCATACTAACACGTAGTTTTCTCTTTTATGAACACAGCGGGGTAAGAATCACTCAATTCTGACATCGTTTGACCATCCAAAACCTATTTTTCAAAAACCTTCTCAAACTAGGGCTGAAACTTTTGAAAAAACAACCAAAAAAATAATTTTTTCCAAAACCAACCGAACTAAGCACGACCAGTTGCACAACCCGTGCTCGAATCGTGCTAGGCTTGGTTTGATCGATTTCAAAAAAATTAAAAAATTCTTTTTTTAAACAAAACCAAGCATGACCAGCGGCATGACCTATGCTCACGGTTGTGCTGGGCTCAATTCGATCAACTACTCAAAATTGATTTTTCAAACAGAGTCGAGCACGACCCTATGCCTAGGCTGAGCACGACCTATGCCCTTGGTCATGCTGGGCTCGATTTCCTCTCTGCTTTCGAAGTTTTGTTCTGAAACTTGTATTTTTCTAACTTTTTCTTGTCCCATACAACTATAACTCCTACCTACCACCATATATAAAGCAACCCACCTTCTCCAACTCTCCCAAACAGCACAAACTCCATTATTGACCTCCAAACTTCATCAAAACCACCTAACAACCAGCCCTAGATCTCTTCATCCAACCATCAAAACTTTGATTGGACTGCAAATTCTGACTCCTCACACCATAACACCTCTGGATCTGAAGTTTCTACGCCAATGACGACACCCCGATGCATCATCAAGAAAACCACAAAGCGCCAAAGAGGATGGACCACCTCACCTGCCGCGTGGATCGCCTCTATGACTATCATGTACACCTTGGCCACATCCTCCTGGATGGCACATATCCAGGCGCATGTACCCAGCACGGGGCACATCTCACACCCCCGGCAATCCGCCACAACCCTATCCACCATCTACCTACCCATGCTATCCTCCGCCATAATTCCACCAACCACCTCGACCACCCTCTGATGATTGATCTTTAAGGTACGCAAGTTTTTATTTTTATTTTTCTTTTCTTTTTCGTTTCTTTTTGTTTTTCTTTTCAGGTTTTAACTTGCAATGCCTTGGACCGAACCATTGGATCTACGTGGACCACAACGCCCTCTTTCACCACATCATCTTCAACAACAACCACCTCCAGATACCACAACCACAAACGTTAATCTGTATCTCTCTTCAAACATTGAGGACAATGTCTAATTTAGCTTGGGGGTAGTCACTTTACCGTTTGCTTAGTCTTCAGCGAATCATCATTCCACTCTCTTGCCATCATAAACTGAAAAATAAAAAAATATATCAACTTGGAACGTCTGGTTTTAAAGATGATCTCTATTCAATTAGATGACAATTCTATCACATCTTTGCATATGATCCATTGAATTTAACTCTCTTTAAAAATTGCAAATGCCTATATTCAGTTTTTGTCTTAAATTAACCATTAAAGATATGCTTGTCTTTTAGATTATTATTGACTTCTTCCAAATTTAAGGTTTCTAATAAACTATTGTCTAAAATTAACTCTCTTATGTCACTTTTTATGCTTAGATTGCTAATTACCCTTCTCTTTAAAATAAAAAAACATGTAATAGTGAAGTATAATCAACCCATTGAGGGGAGACGTTGATGAATCTTCGACCAGTTGGGGAAGGAAATATTTACTTAACTTATGCACACAAAAATTTCCTTTGTTATAATAAAACGGTTGCTTAAAGTGCGGCTTTGTCTAGTCTCTTGTAACATATATGCGACCCGATGGGGAGAGGCAGTAATGAATCATCGACCAGCTGGTGAAGGGAAGGTATAAGGAATAACGAGATTGCTTACAAGGGCTCGAGAGAGATTCCTCAACTTATTACTATCATGCCACTTACATGCCATAGTTTTGCATGCGACTAAGCTGAGGATAACGCGTTGTTCACCCTGTCTTGTAATAACCTTGGCTCTACCCAGTATAATGTTTACCACTGGATTGATAACCTTAATACCATTGTGGCAAGCAATACCCCCACCCCAACCCCTTCCCAGTACTAGTCCGCGGTAAGGGTTCTCTCCTTTGTCCAATAGTGGGTCATTAGAAGGGTCAATGCACGGAAGGAATCTTCCCTAACCATCAATTACACAATCAACAATTACTCATCAATATGTTTCACTCCTCCATGTAGAGCCAGGTTAATTATTTAGCAAGGTTACTAGGTCATGCATGTCCCATATTAGGCTTGTGGTGGTACAATTTCATGCCACTAGATGTATAGCACAACTATTAAGTCCTTATTTGTTAGGGTGAGGTATTCAACCATTATCCCACTTATGCAGTCTTCGCCCACCATCCTTACCATCCTCACTACTAACATTCATTGGTTTTTCAAATAGACATCAATAGTTTAAATGAGATCCTTGCTGCAATACTTTAGGGTTTTACTTGCCCAATATGGATTAACACGCCAGGTGGCTTAGATCCATACCATTATGGCTGCGAACTTAGCTTGCTTGGTGAGGATTTCCACTCAAGGTGGCTTAGATCCTTACCATTGTAGCAAGCTTAGCCTATTTGGTAAAGCTTTCCACCCAAGGTGGCTTAATTAGATCCTAACCATTGTGGCATATTTGGGTTACTTAGTAAACATTTTGCTATCAGTTATCTATGATTGTTCATTCATATGCATATACTCATACTTTATCAAAAACAACATATGTAAGTTTTTTGTAATATATGGGTTCAATAATGTCAAGAAGTAGTGACTTGCGTCGCTTGGCTTTAGTGCCATTAGTCCTTATTGTTGTTTCCTCGCTTCTTGATGATTTTTCTTCTAGACCTAGAGTTGAATCCAATGCAATCACATACATGGTTATCAATCAAGAAAATAGTTATACATAGTTATATATATATGTATGCGTGAAAGATAATCGAGGGCTGAGATTGAATAGACAAGATGAGTTCGAGATATGAAACTAATTGGATGAGATGATTTAAGTTTAATTGATCGATAGGATTGAATGGGCAAGGCAGAATAGATCTAGTTGAGTGATGAGATCAAATGAACAAGATCAATCTAATATCGGGAACATAATTTAGAAAAATAGAAAGTATAGATTGGGGTTCGAATTTACGAAAATATTAGTTGAATGGAAATTCAAGTTGAAAACAATATAATTGAGATTTTAAATTTTAGAAGTCTACGTAGACTATTATTTTAAGTTTAGGAAAATTTAATAGTTATATTATAATAATAGGAAAGTAAGTTCAATTAAAGTCATGAAATTTAACTTCAATCTTATTTGAATTAGATCAATAATTAGTTAAAATAGTTTGCTTTGGATTAATTTAATTTGAGCTTGAATTATCTTTAGTAACTTTTAATTGAATTTGGCAAAGTTTGTGTGGAGTTGAAATTGAGTAGATTTGGTTAGAGGAATTAAATTTAAACCATTAATTTAAATTATAGTTTTATTGTGATTTATTTCTATTGAAATTAAGTTATTATATTCGAAAAAATAGATCAGTTTATTAGTATATACCTTGAAAAAGATTTCAAGTTTGAATTTTCATATTTTGGTTTTCATGGTTTAATAGTAATTTTTGACAAATTCTTGGTCTAAAACTCAATTATGTTGCATTGTAAACGGATTAAGACAAACTAAAAATTAATTAATTTAAGGTTTGGACAAGCATCGAGATAGTCAGCTTAAGAATAAACTTTGATAGAAAGAAAATTTTGATTTGAGGCTCGGATGAAAAATCAAATTACATATCTGGAAAGTTGACAATAAGACGGACACGATGACGTAGATGGATTTTCAATCTGAAGTTTCTAAGGCTATGAACGACATAGGCATGTCTACGAGAGCGACATTAGACGCAAACTAACTAGGTCTGGCTAGGCTTGTTAGGGTTTTCTTGGAGGCTTAAGTCAATAATCATCTAGAATATGTTTAGGACTCTAGTTATACAACTAAAACACTAAGGCGAGGTTGACTCCTAGATTGGACGCGAATGCGGCGACGTTTGAACGTTGACGGATGACATTCGTCTGGGACGACATAGCTGAAAAAGGTCAAGATGAGGTTTTCTCGCGATGCAATGGTTGAAGGAAACGTAGAAAATAGAATTATAGACTTGGTAGACAAATTAGATTTTTGATTTGCATGCACAAAGTAGCAAAAAGGGGTCAATTACCCAATTCGAATGTTAAGCTTTTGCTGTGGCATTTGTGTGGTATCGAAGCTTGTAGGGTTGAGCGGTACATGCAAGTGCAAAGATATTGGCCAGCGAGTGGTCGACGGCGAGTGGCAGCGATTCGTGTCGGAACAGAAGAACAAAAATGGTTGCTTCGATGGTGTTGGGGCGATTGGGTGATTCGATCCAGAAATTGATGGCATAGATAGGTTCCAGGGATCCTTAAGATGGTGTGGCTACGAGGAATTGGCCCACGGCAGCGCCGGCAATGAGTTCGAAAATGTGACCAGAGACGAAGGAGATTCAAATTTGGGCTTTTGTGCTGTGGTCCTTTGGAGCCCGATTCTTTGCTACAGGAGTGAGAGAGAGATGTAAGGAAGCTAATGGTTTGATCAATTTAGGCGGAGGTTCGCCAGACGGAGCTGGCGACGAGAGCACGGCACCGCAGAACAGGACAAGCTTGGATTTGTCAAACGATTAAATTTCTCAGAATTTCTTCTAAAGGGGATTGTTTCTAGGCTCGGGATGGTTACTTTGTTCTACTAGTTCGACTAGTTTTGAGGGCTGGGGAAGGGTTCGATGACGGAAACAGGGGCGGCGAAAGGTGGCAACAAAAATCAGAAATTCCGGCACCTCAGTTCGTCAGAACTTGTGGGGGTGCTTGAGGTGGCCGAGGGGAGCAAGAGGGAATAAGATTTTGCCTTGGAGAGTCATTTGAAGGGACGGCGAGCTGTTGCGACTTTGTTTTCTTCGTGCGGCGGAGAGAGAGAAGAAGAACAGGAGCAAAAATGTTATTGCTGCTACTTCTATTCTCCTGGAGGAGGAAAAAGAAGAAGAAGGAGAACAAAGAAGAAGAACAAGGAGAAGAAGAGCATCACTGTTGTTGTTTCCTCAAAGCTTGCTTAGGGAAGAAGATAGAAGAGTGTGGATGGTGAACAGTGTAGTAGCTGCTAGCTAGAGGAAGAACACAGGTGGAGGTTTTTGCTGCTCATGTTGACCTGAGGTATGCTTGTGTGTATGTGTTTTGCTGATTTGAATTGAAAGATGGTGCGAATGCCAATGCAAAGTCTGAAGGGGGTTGAGGGATGGTCAGAGGTTTGGTGGAAAGAGAAGCAAGTGCAGAGACTGAAATTACACAGGTGTGTGTGTATGTGTAAGTCTACTATTGGCTGAATGTGTGTGTGTTTGATTGTTGGAAGCAAAAGCTAAGGAAGCAATAAGAAATAAGACTAAAGGGATAAGCATCTGATTGTGTACATGGATGAGTTAGACACTGGCTTGTGCAAGAAGATTGAAGAAAACTAGAAGAAGGCAAAGATTGTCTGAAGGACTGAATTGTGATTTTGGAGTATTCATTGGACTGAATTGTAACTATTCAGAATCTGGGAAGAAGTTTGGACTTAGCTCAATACATAGGGTTTGATTGAGTAATTATATTAGAGTTGATTTGGGTTGAAATGAGAACGAAAATAGAATTAGGGATAGGGTAAAGGTGAGTAGTACTTTTACTGAAAATGGCCAAAAACATAAATAACTGAATTTTGGGGCTAAATTTGAACTTGATACAAAACGAAAACTTGTGTTGAATAGTGAAATGAATATGAAAGCTCAATCAGATTCGAATTTGGAAGTGAATTGGAGGATCTTGCCATTTCTGGCCTTTGAAAGTTGAAAAAGGACTAATTCGTGATGAAATCTGGATTGAATCACGAAAAGTGATCAAATGAACTTGTTTGGCTGAGAATTTTTAGGACTAGTATGCAAGCTTATTAAGATTTAGGATTCTAGAGAAATTTAAAGAAATCTACTGTGGAATCAATCAAACTGAAGGCTGAAAAGTTAAGCAGGGTAATTAGGGTAATTAGGAATTCTAGTTATCGAAAACATAACTGGGTTTAGTTTCTAGGTTTTAGGAACTGAGTTTGATCTTGACGCTAAAGACAATTTTGTATAAGATAAGTAGAAGATCCTATCTGTTCAGTCTGATTGTAGTTCTGAGCTGTCTAGGGGAATTTGGCTGATTCTGGGTTTGAAAGGACTGAATTGCAATTAAGAAAATCAGGAGATTGGACTAGTTTGTAAATGTTTTAAAATGAACTTAATAATCTAGCTTTTGGATAACATATATTTAAGGTAAAGAAGTATTGTAGGTTATTTTATAAATTAGGGTTTAGTTGATAACTAATTAGGGTTTCTAAATCATATTAGAACTATTACTTAAAAGAAATAATTTTATACTTAGAAATCATAAATAACTCTCATTAGAGGATAAATGGCATTTTATAAGAAATGCAAAATAGTGTTTTTAGTTAAATAGATACACATACACACACACACAGATATATATATATATATTTACATGTGTACAGTATGTGATGAAATCATCTTTAAAACTTTACAAAATTAATGTAGGTTTTGGCTGAGATATCCTAGAGAGTACTTTAAAGGGCATTTTTAGGGTTAAGAAAAAATGGAATTTTTAGGTTCGGATTTTCATAAAACAAAATTTTTAGACCCTATTTTTGGGATATTACAACTAAGTCTTACATGATTAAGTTTAGTTAGCTGTCCGAGACTAATGCGTTTAGGTTATTGAGTCTATACGTATTCATATGATTGGACTATAAATACTTTGTAATAGTTCTAGATTAGATCATCGAGTTATCTAACACATAGGATAGCCCTTATAGTTCATTGATCGACGTAGACAAGTGCGTGCTAACGTTCGACGTGTACAAGATTCCTCTTTGAAATAAAGAGTTGTGCTATCTTTTGAACTGTATTTTCGATCAACCTTGGGTTTCGGTAATTCTGAGTAAGATCCCGTTATTCCGCATATAGCATCTAATCGAGTATAGTCGAAGCCCGTCTATACTTCAATCAGAGCAAACAGCATCTGGTCGAGACTAGATCAAAACCTGATCTAGGCTTGAATCAGATCAGAGTGTGTATATGTGTGCTCTGGAGGAGGCAATGGGGGAAGGTTGTTTTTCTTCCTATGTTATTGATGGCTCAGAGGAAGGGAAGGAGAAGAAGACAGCAAAACTATTGTGTATGTATAGTCCAAGTTACTACTATTACTATTATTGTTGCATATGTGTTTTATTACAAGGTACTGCGTGTATGCATATCTACCACTGATGTTGTACATGCATGTATATGTGTGTATATTTGTGTGTATGTGGCTGAATGTGATCCTAACAGAAGGTATGTGTGCGTTGAATTGTGTATATGTATGTTTATGTGTATTTTGGTGTATAGATCTTTATATACATATGTGTATATGTGTTCTTCTGATAGCCACATATGTATATATGTGTATAAACACTGATCCACACATGGAGGTTAAAGAAAACAAGGAGAAGAGGCCAAAAATTTGACTACAGTATTGAATTGTGATTTTAGAGTTTTAACTGGATTAAATTACAAATAACCATAATCAAGAGACTAATTCAGATTTGGTGTAGTACATAGGGTTTAATTGAGTAATTAGATTAGAGATGATTTGGATTAAAATGAGAATAAAATGAAAAACAAAAACAAAAATAGAATTAGGGTAAAAGTGAATAGTACTTTTATTAAAAACGGCCGAAAACGTGAATAATCGAGTTTCGAGGCTGAATCTGTAGTAGTGGCAAAAGAGGAACTTGTATTGAATAATAAAATGAACATAATGGTTCAATTATATTCGAATTTGGAGGTGATTTGGAGAATTTAGCCATTTTTGGCTTTTGAAAGCAAAAAAATGACTGATTTGCAATAGAATTTGGACTAAACCACGAAAAGTGATCAAATGAACTTGTTTGGCTGAAACGTTTTAGGACTGGTATGCAAGTGTATTAATATTTTGGATTCCAGAAATCCAGGTGAAAACTATTCTGGAACCACTCGAACTGAAGTCTGAAAAGTTAAGCACGGTAATCAGGGTAATTAGGAATTCTGGTTTTCGAAAACAGAACTAGGTTAATTTTTGAGTTTTATAAGTCAAATTTGATCTGGACACTAAAGACAAATTTGTATGGATAGGTAAGAGGTCCTACTGTTCAGCCTGATTGAGATTCTGGGCTGTCTCGGAGAATTTGACTAATTCTAGTGTTGAAAGGGCTAAATGGCATTTAAGAAAAATAGGAGGAAGGGCTAGTTTGTAGATATTTTAAAATAAAGCTAATAATCTAACCTTTTGGATAAAAAGTATTTCAGGTAAAAGAGTCTTGTAGACTATTTTATCAAATTAGGGTTTAGTTTTGTTATAACTAATTAGAGTTTCTGAATCATATTAAGGCTATTGCTTAATAGAAATAATTTTATATTTAGAAATCATAGATTATTCTCATTAGATGACAAATGGAATTTTATAAGAAATGGAAAATAATGTTTTAGTGAAATAAGTACACATACATACATATGCACAAGTATATTCAAGGAAAATATCTTTGAACTAGTTGAAAATTGATTTGGGGTATGGCTGAAATTTCTTAGAAAGTACTTTTAAAGGCAGTTTTAGGGTTAAGGAAAAATGGAATTTTTACGGTCCGATTTTTGTAAAACAGAATTTTTAGACCCTATTTTTGGAATGTTACAGCATATATGTTACAAGAGACTAGACAAAACAACATCTTAAGCAACCGTTTTGTTATAACAAAGAATTTTTTTTTTGTGCGTAAGTTAAGTAAATCTTCTCTTCCTCAGTTGGTCGACAATTCATCACCGTCTCCTCCCAGTGGGTCGATTATACTTCACTATTACACATTTTTATTTTAAAAAGAAGGACAATTAGAAATCTAAGCATGAAAAGTGACATAAGAGAGTTAATTTAGATGATAGTTTATTAGAAACCTTAAATTTGGAAGAAATCAATAGTGATCTAAGAGATAAGCACAATTTTTAATGGTTAAATTAAGACGAACACTCAACACAGGCATTCGAAACTTTTAAAGAGAGCTAAGTTCAATTGATCATATGTAATGATGTGATAGAATAGCCATCTATTTGATTAAAGATTATCTTCAAAACCGGGATTTCCAAGGTGATATATATTTTTGTTATTTTTTGGTTTATGATGGTAAGAGAGTGGAACGATGATTCTCTGAAGGCTAAACAAACGATAAAGTGATTACCTCCAAGCTAAATCAGACATTGTCCTCAATATTTGGAGAGAGATACAGGTTACCATTTGTGGTCGTGGTATCTAGAGGTTAATGTTGTTGAAGATGATGTGATGAAAGAGGGTAATGTGGTCCACATATCTCTTGTGGTTTGGTCCAAGGCATCGCAAGTTAAAATCTAAAAATAAAAACAAAAAGAAACAAAAAATAAAAGAAAAATAAAAATAAAAACTTGTGTACCATGGAGATCACTCGTTTGAGGGTGATGGAGGTGGTTGGTGGAAATACGGGGGAGGGTAGTATGGGTAGGCTGGTGGTGGGTAGGGTTGTGGGGGAACGTCGTGGGTGTGAGGATGAGACCCGTGGTAGGTAGATGCACCTGAATATGTGCTGTCCGGGATGATGTGGCCTACGTGTACATGATAGTCGTAGAGACAGTCTGATAGAGATATGCGCTAGAGGCAATCATGGAGATGGTTGTATCATGATATCTTTACGAATTGTTGCGAATAAAATGTTATTGCATTCCTTGAATAAATTATCACTTTTATTAATCAACAAATATGTGACTTGTTCGTGGAACTCTTTATTATGATATATGAATTGTCTCAATTTATTTACGGCATAATCAATGATACTTATTCTAAATATCCCTGACTTTTGGTATTATATGGAATAATAATGCAATATAAGTCAGCACGAACATTGATTGATAGTCAAGTTTCACGGACCATGGATATGAGATATCAAATAATGTCATGAACACATGTTGGAGAATATGTTGGTCAGATTGACCCAACTTGAGACACTATTCAGATCATATATGTCATCAATTTGTTTCTAATAGTTATTTTGGTTTATCTTTAAATCTGAGATCATCACAGTTTCATACATGCATAATAGCATACCTTGGTATCATCGACCGCTGCTCTTAACCGAGTAGTCATAAAGATAACATACATATATATTATGAATAATGTGGTCGAAAGTGAATAGTTGAGATGGAATTTGCCCCTCTCATATCTTGAGAGAAATATCTCTGGGCTTCTCGATGTTATTGGACTAAAAAAGTGTATGGTCATACCAAATATAGTTAAGAGTCAACTATGGAAAAGGGTTAGTCCATTACAAGATTGAGAAAGGACCGAGCTATTCAAGGCTGACACATTTCTCACCTTGAGTTCGATCTAGTATCGTGAGGCAAAGAAATAATCCATAATAAGTTATATAGATTCGTCGGATATGATCTTTGTGTACATGCGGGTAGTCATAATATCTTACTAGGGACCGCTTATGACTTGTGATTCGGAAAGTTGTTTCTAATCGCGGCCAAATATACACGAACCTACAGGGTCACACACTTAACGAGTTGGAGCATTTATTAAGATGGGATCCAAAACATGACTCCTATTGGTAACGGGTTTACCATTAGGATTAGAGTTCGTATTAGAGTAGGACTTATCCTGTAAGACCTTATAAAAGAAGATGAGGTGGGCATGCAGAATATATTAGATCTATTCTGGCCACCACTACTATCCACAAGATAATCTCCGCTAAACTCTAGTTGCATGTGCTGGTGATAGCACACGAACAAGCGGTGCTCCTTCCTTGGCATCTAAACTTTTGTAGAGGTGGGGCTGCTACTACTGCATTGTTGTTCACGATCTAGTCATGAAATCAACATTTCTTTCGCTGCTGCATTGTCGCATCCGCGCGTCTAGTGGTAAATCTCTAATCTATGATCTTTTGCTTGCATGGTTCTTGAGTTTTCAGGTAAAATTTTTGAAATTATAACTAGAGTAGCAACCTCGTTTTCCAACACAGTCCACGCGGCTGGTGAGGTGGTCCATCCTATAATCCATTGTAGCCCTGTAATCTGAAAATTCTGACCTAAATTCGGAGAAACTAGTGCCCAAGGACTCGTTCGAAGCATACAGAGCGACAAAATCATATGCCGCCAGTTGGTCAAGTTCGGCGACTTGTGAGGAACGAGGACTAAATGAGCTAGACGGAAATAATTTCCAGTTTTGCCTATTAGATATGTTCATTTAAGGAACATCGGGCAAAAGGATGGAGGGAAGTCCATTAATAAACCAACGGAATGAGTCCGCTTCCCTCCAGCAAAATCCCATAGTGAGCAATGTGGGTAGGTCAAGGGTGGCGGCGGACAAATATTCCTAATGATTACTAGCATTAAATCCTACAGAGGATGTTATGTGAGTAATTAAGTCACCTGAGACTATGGGTGAGACTTTACACAAATCCTTTCTGATTATTTCAAGGCGGCGAGTTAGGTAGGTGCGGGTGAGAGTTCAATTTGACATGGCTGCATTAATATTCATATATTGTCATCCTTCTCATGCCTCGACTAACTATTCTACTACTCTAGTGTTTATATTCGTAAGTGGCACATTATTTTTAACCATCATATACAGTATACATTCATTCGATACATTATTTTTAACCATCACATACAATATACATTCATTCAGTACATGATTAGGACTTCTCATCCGGTGGGCCGTCAACTGCTGTCATTATTGAAATTAAGTGTTATTTGTTGAACTTTTATTTTTTTAGACTTTCTACACAACAATTTTCAAGAAACACTAAATAACTTTCTCTTACTGAGTGGCAGAAAATAAAAAAAATATATATATATATATAGGCTTAAATACTCATCAGCCTCCTAGACCTTTCCCATCTATCCCTTTTCTCACACCTTTCCCAAAATGAGTAAAATTGCGTGGCAAAGACACGCGTCCACTTTACAAATTTGACGAAGAAATGTTTCATACTCATCCACCGTATCGTCCTGTCATGTTTGGATTAGTTAATAGTAACAAAAATAAACAGAAGGACAAAAATATAAAAAAAAATATAAAGAGAAAATTACAGTTAGCACATTTTATTTTGAAAAAGCTTCACTAAGTTTCGAAGACTATTTTTTTATATGGATGAACTCGCAGACTAAAGTATAACTATAATTAAATTCATTTGTGATATAATAATAAATTTAATATTTAATAAAACTGATGATGCACATACATATTATTATTTATGTCAACAGATGTTACATATCACATCAGATATCTTTTGAATTCAACCAATATCAGATTTGGTTTGAACAACCTCTTCACAATTTTCTATTGCATTCGATGATGTCATTTTTGGTAACATGTATTATCTATTAATATGGACGATGATATATACATAATTATTGATAATCAGCTTAATTAAGTAGTAAATATGTTTTTATGTTAAAAATTAACTTGATTTCTAAAATATTTTAGTCTACGTGGGTTCATTGACATACAAAAAAATTTGAGGCTTAATAAAATTTTGTCCAAAATAGAGAGTGGTCGGTGCAATTTTCTCAAATATAAAAGGAACATTTGGTATTATGCCATTTTAAAACATCATATTTCTGAAAATTCCATAAAAAATTGATTAATTAGTTAGATTTCACTAGAAATTAAATGTTGCTCTCTATATACCATTTTTGAGTCAGTTTTTTTCAAAATACTAAGACTATCCCATTAAAAATCTCAATGTCTGGCCACGCCCACCGTGCCACCGCACCGCTACCCGTGCTCACCCACACGGCCGCCATGACCGCCTGTGTCGCCGTCGCCGTGCTAGTAGCAAACTTAACTGTTATGGAGTTTACGTATCAGATACGAAGATTCAATATTGAACTCATCCCGCAGTTTGGATAAGATTTGAATCACATCAGGAAATCTAATCTGTTAGAATTCCTTCTGCATGACAGTTCGGATAAGATTTAAATCCAATCAGGAAACCTAATCTGTTAGGATTTCTTCTGCATGGGCAATTCGGATAAGATTCGTATCACATCAGGAAACCTAATATGTTAGGATTTCTTTTGCATGGCCCTATATAAAGAGAGGTATGATGGGCTTTGAGAACCATCACAAAAGTCATAGCTGTCATCTCTTTTTGATAGCCCCTAAATCCTTGTCGTGCGCGTTGGTGCTAGCACACCATCGTACGACGTTCCATCCCGGTATGTGTGGATACCGGTAGAGGCGTTGCTACAATTGCTACGCTGATTAGAATGATCTGTGAGCGGTCGTTGTCATCTACATCTGCTGATCAGGACGATCCGCAAATGGTTGCTGTGAACATTCGATCGCTTCACCAAATCTGCTTCCGCTGTTGGTAACAATATAATGTATGATCTATTACTTGCAGTCTTCAAGTAAAAATTTATGAAATTCTGCTAGTGTAGCTTACTCGGTTTCCTACAGTGGTATCAGAGCCATCCTGTATAGTATTAGATCTGGATTAATAACATATATGTGATATATGAAGTTATAATAGACTAGATCTACTAGTTTATTCAATCTGTTACCGTATAAGTTTTGTTATACATGTTTGTTTGACATCCAAGTGTTGTGATGAACTATTTTTTTGGCCGACTTTAATATGAATTGATGTCTAATGATCCTAGCATGGGCCAAAGGTAGGTGATGTTAGGGTTTATGTGGCAATAGTAGATTGGATCTTATAAATCATATGTGTATAGATTGGATCTATATATGACATTAGCTAACTATTCTAGATATTCATATTGGAGTTAATATGACTGGCATAAGGGGATTTAAACCAATCAGATTGGTTCAAAAATTTTATTAATGTGGTTAATTCAAAAAATGATTATACTTGACAACCAGAAACTGTCAACTTTGGTGTCTAAGGAAAGAACACATCATAAAGTTTTTCTCAGTAAGCCCCGCTTAGCAGAATGCTTTCCTTCATGGTGTGAGTGAAAACAGTTGGGGTCTTTCCTGGCCAAGGTTACTGCCAACGGAAGTTAAATATAATCATAGATGTTGTGACATCTTTTAACCCCTCATTAAACATAAAGATTATACTTGACAACCAAAAGCTGTCAACTTTGGTGTCTAAGGAAAGAACACATCATAAGGTTTTTCTTAATAAGCCCGGCTCAGCGGAACGCTTTCCTTCATGGTGTGAGCGAAAATAGTCGCAGTCTTTCCTGGCCAAGGTTACTACCAACGGAAGTTAAATATAGTCGAAGTTGCACCTGTTAGATCATCTAGCTGATGGTTATTTTTGTGCATATGGATGTTTTGCCATGTTTTAACCCCTCATAAAAATTAAGTGTCTATTATGCCCTTCCAATTGCTGCACTTGTTAAGATTTTGATCGTTGCTTGGTGGGCATGACAAATCAAGGCACCATCAATTATCTTAATAAGGCAGGATGTGTGTTGGACACCCATAAGCATAGAATTGGTTTAACTTAACAAGGCCATCAAAATGGTTTGGGGCTTTGGGGCATGGTGTTGGGATAACACCCAACAAACAAGAGTTATATATGATATAATTAGTAAGGAGTTGCTTACCGAAATAACTAGGTTTTTAGCAGTAATGCCAAAGCTCACTAGAACTTAGTGAAATATGGATCTTGGCCTACTATATATATTTCTTGTGGGATTTTTGTTCTAAAATATATAGTTCGTACATCTTTTATTCAATTGTTTAATAAAAGATTTTTCATAAATATAATGCTAAAATTTTGCATTTCTTTACTGTTGTAGACCATGGATAGTGGTAACTCCTCAAACAATTTCAGTTTGCGATATGTCCTTAATAAAGAAAAACTCAATGAAACAAATTTTATTGATTGGTATAAAACCTTGAGAATTGTTCTCAAACAAGAGAAAAAGGACTATGTTCTAGAGACTCCTATACCTGATGAACCAGCCGCTAGTACTCCACGTGCTCAAAAGGATGCTTACAAAAAGCATACCGATGACGCACTTGATGCCAACTGTCTAATGCTAGTCACCATGAACTCTGAGCTTCAAAAGCAATATGAGAATATGATAGCTTATGACATGGCGGTGTCTCTTAGAAACTTATTCGAGGAGTAGGCTAGGGTGGAAAGATATGAAACCACCAAGAAATTGCATGATTGCAAGTTGGCAGAAGGGAGCTCGGTTAGTCCTCATGTGATCAAGATGATTGGTTACATTGAGAATTTGGAAAAGCTTGGTTTTCCCCTTAGTCAAGAGTTGGCTACTGATATGATTCTGTTTGGGGAAATCTCCACGAGATCGACCAAGTCCTAGTAAGAGGCGCGTCCATTTGCCTGGGAATAAGGCCCCCCGGTGGCTTGTCCCAGGCACCGCCTTTTGCCCGGGGACAAGGCCCCTAGTGGCTTGTCCTGGCGGCCCCCCCGGGCGCCTTCCGAAGACAAGGATCTCTGGTCCCGGGTCACGTGAGGGTCACGCGAGAAGCGCCTCGGGAATCGGCGGACACGTGTCAAGCATCCAAGGTTCCTGATCGGAAGAAGGACATCGCTACCCCTCAATCCAACGGTGGCAGGCGGGGTAATTTAGTCTTTTTGCATCTTTTGGGGCTATATAAGCCCCTGTAACACCTCATGTAAGGGGACAGTTCATTTTTACTCTAGGAGACAATCAAATAGGTGTGCTCCGGAGCCATCTCTCCCCCGAGAGAGCTCCCCTAGCCAACTTCGGTTGGGAGCACGCCGACAGGACTAGGGCCTCCACTGAGGCCCGAACCTGTATAAACCTTCGTGTCACTTGCTGAGTCTGCCCGACGGGAGAGGACAGATGGCACGGTCAGCTCACGTCATCTTTTCTTTGCTAGGATCTTCCACAAAACCTATCGGGGTATTCGTAATACCACAACAGTTGGCGCCGTCCGTGGGGACTCATGACGAATCGCCATGGCTCCCCCAAGAACGAGGGCTCGCACCCTCCCTGGTGACGCCAGTCCCAATGAACCGGCGCCACCCGTCCGAAGCATGGCCGTCCTGGCATCGACGTCCGGACATGGCCAAACCCAGGTACCGCCTCCCACCTTCCCTGTTAATTTCGGTGCTTCGACCTCCAGGTCAATCCCGGGGACCGCGGCCGCCTCGGCCGGGACCAGCCTCCCCCCGACGGTCTCCCCGGCTCCCCGGGACACCTTGCTTGAGGCCTTAGTGGAGGGCCAGCTCCACGCCCAACGCTTTATGGATGAGCTGCTCCATGTCTTGGCGCGGCCACCGGCCCCCATTTATCAGTCACAGTACCCATTCCTGGGCGCTATGGCCCCATTTATGGGTCACCCGGCGGCCCCTCTGGTCCCCGGAGGGCCGGTCGCTCCGAACGACCCCGCTGGAGGATATCCTCCCTCGGCGGGTCCCCCGTCCGGAGCCCTCCCGACACCAGGAATTTTCCCGGTGCCTGGGGGTTATCTCATGCCCGGGGCCTTCGCTACACTGGGCGGTCACCCTGCTCCGGGTTTCTTCCCGAGACTGGGGGCCCACGTCATGCCGGGGGCTTTCCCTACACCGGGGGCTAGTCCCGTCCCGCAGGTCACGTTTACCGCATCAGCGGCGGTCGACACGGCAACCCCCACGTCACAGCGGACCTCCCCCCGCAACGGCGCCCCAGTTCCGGACGTCGCCACAAGGGTTTCCCCCTTTCTGGTTCCGGACGCCACAGGGGTTCCCCCCTTTCCTGTTCCGGATGTTGCCACCAGGGTTTCCCCCTCACCGGCCCTGGTAACACCCAGGCCGGTAGCTACAGCGCATGAGCTCTCTCCTCCGGGGCCGCCCCCAAGGGCACCCTCGGTGGACCATGTCCGCTTCACCCGAGAGGAGGTTGAGCAAATGCGTACCACCAAGTCTGGGGAGGAGCTTCCCCCGGGTCGGGTACGCGGAGAGCCTTGCTCCCGCCCTAGCCGGAGGAAGAGACCTGCCGAAGAGCCAATCTCTCCTGGGGAGCGCCCAGACGTTCTGGAGATCAGCCCCACCAACCCAGAAGAAAAACGGCGCTACCGCCATGCCGGCGGACCTCTTGGGCCACTCCCCGACTCCGACAACGAGCGCGCGTCCCCCGTCAAAGGGGACAGCGACAAGGACTCCCCCCGAGAGGTGGAAGGGCCTAACCAGCCACTGTGCCGCAGACTCTGGTGCATTCGATGGCCGCAGCCTTACCGCCCGCCACACATCGAACACTACAATGGTGAGGCCGATCCTTATGAATTTGTGCAGGTGTATTCCACAGCCATCTCGGCGGCTGGGGGGAACGAGACGGTACCGTGCAACGTCTTCCCCCTCTACCTGACCGGGATCGCCCACTCGTGGTTCTACAACTTGAAGGCCGGCTCCATCAAGTCCTTCGCGCAGCTCAAATGTAAGTTCTGCGTGAACTTCCAACGGAACTAGGTGCGTCCCCTGGATTCCTCGCAGCTGTATGCTGTCCGGCAGACGACGGAGGAGACCATCCACAGCTTTTTCAAGTGCTTTGCTCAGGTCAAGAGCAAAGTAGCTCACGTCCCTGACTCCACAGTCATTGAGGCGTGTAAGAGCGGGATCCTCCCGGGGGAGCTCCACCGGAGACTCTCCCAAAGCTGCCCCTCCTCCACCGACGAACTCTTCAACATACTTGAAAAGTACGCTCGGGCGGAGGAGGATGACCTCTGGAAGAAGAACCAGGGGGCCCCCGCCCCCATCAACCGAGGGGCCAGGGACCCCCTCAAACACCCCAAAGGGGGGAATCGTAGCGAGCCACGGCCTCGAGACACCTTTGTCCTCGAGGGCGAAGGCGGCTCAAGCGACGTCTCCAAGGGTAACCGCCCTTTCCCCAAGCCGAAAGGCCGTGGGGGAGGACAGTCGTCCCGCTGTCGAGAAAGCCCTGCGGCGGGAGGTAGGGAAGGTCTGTGGTGTACCTTCCACAGGTCTAATACCTATGCCACCCGGGAATGCCATCAACTGCTCCAACAATTCGCCACATTCCTCGACCAGCATGGGCAGGGGGGAACTCCGGCCTCCTTGCCCCCTCAGCCGGCCTTGCCAGCCCTTCCTACTCCCGCGGGGGGACAGCAGGGACAAATGCGGGAGGGGGAGCCATCAGTGACTCTCCCCTTCCAAACCTCCCAAAGGCGTGTCAACGTCATCACGGGAGGGTCCGCCTCCGGGAGGGACTCTAAGCGTCAGCGCAAGGAGTACGCACGCGAAGTAAAGGTGGTGGGGGTGTTGCATACGTCCCGGCCACCCAAGTGGTCGGACGTCCCCCTCTCTTTTACGGCAGAAGACGCGCGTGGGGTTCGCTTCCCCCATGATGACGCACTCATCGTCTCCGCTACCATCTACAACTGTCATCTGGCCCGCATCCTCGTGAATGGCGGGAGCTCCGTCGACGTCCTCTACCTGAAGGCGTTTAGGAAGATGCAGGTGGATGAGAAGCTCTTGCAGCCCGCAGCTGGGCCCTTGCAAGAATTCGTCCCGGGGAAGACGATCTACCCAGTGGGGAAGGTGGATCTCCGCATGACCTTCGGCACCCCGGACAACTACTAGACAGAGATGGTCCGGTTTGACGTGGTAAACCTCCCCTATTCTTACAACGCGATCATGGGGAGGACCACGATCAACTGCTTGGGGGCTGCAATCCACCAGAACATCTCTGTGTGAAGATCCCGGGCCTCACGATGTGATCACCGCCTGGGGAGACCAAGATGTGGCCCGCGCTCTATACGAGCGCACCGCCGCAATAATTGGGAGCGTCAACATGATCAAAACCCCGGGGGGGAGGCCTCTCCCTCGGAGTCAGACACAGCCGTGATACCTTCCGAGAGGTCCCTCCCCAAGCCGCGTCCGGAAGGGGACCTATGGAAGATCCCGCTGTCCCTAGACGACGGGGACAAAACCGTTAGGATCGGGGCGGACCTCCACGAGGAGCACGCGGAGCAACTCGCGGCTTTCTTGCGCAAAAACCCCGACGTTTTTGCCTGGAAGCCCTCCGACATGCGAGGTGTCGCCCGGGCCGTCATCGAGCACAAGCTCACGGTGACCCCTGGCCACCCCTCGGTCAAGCAAAAGCTGAGGAAACTCTCCCTTGAACGCCAAGAGGTGATAAAGGTCGAGATCGCCAAGCTCCGAGAGGCGGGGTTCATTCGGGAGGTCTTGCACCCCAAGTGTCTTGCAAACCCCATCCTCGTGAAGAAGTTGAACGGCAACTGGCGAATGTGCGTGGACTTCACTGACCTCAACCGAGCTTGCCCCAAAGACAACTTCCCGCTCCCGTGAATCGACCAGCTGGTCGACTCAACCGCGGGGTGCGAGTTAATGAGCTTCTTGGATGCGTATTCGGGCTATCACCAAGTCTGGATGGCGGAAGGGGATGAGGAAAAGACGAGTTTTATAACTCCCCTCGGAACCTTCTGCTACGTCCACATGCCCTTCGGGCTAAAGAACGCTGGAGCCACCTTCCAACGACTCATGATGCTGGTCCTCAAGGACCAGATCAGTCGCAACGTCAAAAGTCCCCGCGCGGCTTCTCACGTCGACGACCTAGCGGAGACCTTCCGCAACCTCCGCGCATATGGGCTAAAGCTCAACCCGAAGAAATGCGCCTTCGGCGTGCGCGGGGGGAAGCTCTTGGGCTTCCTAGTGTCCCAGCGGGGCATAGAGGCCAACCCCGAAAAGATCCGGGCACCCTTCGACATGCCCCCGCTATGCACGGTCAAAGATGTTCAGCGACTCACCGGCCGCGCTGAGTCGCTTCGTCTCGTGGTCAAGGGAACGTGGCCTCCCATTCTTCAAAATCCTCTGGGGGCTCGAAGGGTTCCGGTGGACCCCTGAGGCCCAGGAGGCCTTCGATGATTTGAAGAAGTACCTCACGAGCCCCCCAATGCTCGTGAGCTCATCCCCAGAAGAGCCCTTGCTCCTATACCTCGCCGCGACCCCGGTCGCAGTAAGCGCGGTACTGGTAAAGGAGCAAGACGGGCAACAGCGTCCCATGTACTACGTGAGCGAAGCCCTCCATGGGGCCAAAACTCGGTACACGGAGATGGAAATGATCTGCTACGCCCTCCTAATGGCGTTCTGGAAGCTTCGTCATTACTTCCTGGGGCACCCCATCACTGTTCTGTCGTCCCTCCCTTTGGGGGAGGTAGTCCGGAACAAGGAAACCACTGGCCGGATAGGGAAATGGGGAGCCGAGCTCGCCCCCTTTTCCCTCTCCCTCACGGGGCACTCCGCCATCATGTCACAAGTCCTCGCCGACTTCGTGGCGGAATGGACTCCTGCCTCCGGGCTCGGGGACGAAAACCTCCCCACGCCACCCCGACATAGCGACCATTGGACACTCATGTTCGATGGCTCATTGTGTCTCGCCGGGGCCGGTGCGGGAGTAGTTCTCCAGAGCCCAAGGGGAAGGAACTGGAGTACGCGGCATGGCTTGAGTTCCCGGCCACGAACAACGTTGCCGAATACGAGGCCATGCTCCTCGGGTTGCGCCTCGCGCGCTCCCTGGGGATTCAACGCCTCCTAGTAAAAGGAGACTCCCAGCTCGTAGTTTGTCAAATGGACAAGTCCTACTTGTGCCATGACGTAAACTTGAGCCTTTACTTGCAGGAAGTGCGCAAGATGGAGAAGCACTTCGATGGCCTAGAGGCCCGACACATCCCGTGAAGGGACAATGACCGGGTCAACGCCCTAGTCCGGGCAGCCAGCGCCCGGGAACCGCTCCCCAAAGGGGCCTTCCTGGAGATCATTGCGAAGCCCTCAGTGACCTCCGCGGACGCGGGTGACGAGCCCTGCGCCCCGGAATTTGCTGAAATCACTCAGACTTCTTCTTGGATGGATCCCCTTGTCTCCTTCATCAAGGGGGAGGGGAACCCTCCCAATGAGACCGAGGCCAAGCGCCTCCGGGCCAAGGCTCGGGCATACCTCCTGTTGGAGGGGAAGCTCTACAAGCAGGGGGCTTCCGCCTTGCTCCATTGCCTTCCACGGCCGGAAAGGGTCCAGCTTCTCGAGGATATTCATGGGGGAAGCTACGGGTCTCATCTGGCCCCGCGTGCCATCGCGGCCAAGGCCCTTCGCCAGGGTTTCTATTGGCCCACAGTGATTCATGACGCGCGTGACCTTGTCTCCGCGTGCGGGGCCTGCCAGAAGATGGCCAAGGGTTCGAACCTCCCCCCCGTAGCGCTGCAGACTATCCCCATCACTTGGCCCTTCGCGCGCTGGGGGATGGACTTCCTAGGCCCCTTCCCCCCAGCGCCCGGGGGCTACAAGTATGCGGTGGTTGCAGTCGACTACTTTACTAAGTGGGTAGAGGCCGAACCTCTGGCCAGCATCACGTCCCGGGCGGTACAGTGGTTTTTCTGGAAAAATATCATATGTCGTTTCGGCGTCCCTTGGGAGATCACTGTCGATAACAGGACCCAATTCGACTCGGTATATTTTTGGGAATTCTGCGAAGGCTTGGGGCTCATCATCCACTTCGCCTCGGTAACTCATCCCCAGAGCAACGAGGCTGTTGAAAGGGTCAATGGCATAATCCTACAAGGGTTACGCCGACGGCTCGAACAAGCCACCTCCACGCGGGATGGATGGGCAGAGGAGCTCCCTAGCGTCCTCTGTTCCATTTACACAACTCCGAGCTGGGCGACGGGACGCACCCCCTTTTCCCTTGTATACGGGGCTGATGCGGTCCTTCCCTCGGAGATTGGTTTCCGATCACTGCGGGTCGAGCTCCTGGACAGAGCCACGACCACGACATACCAAGCCAACGAGGCTAATCAACGACTAGAGGTCGACCTCATGGAGGAGGAACGCGACCAAGCGCTCCTCTGCCACGCCATCTACGAGTGAGAAATGGCGCGCGCATACAACCAGCGCGTCCGCGAGAGGGCTTTTCGCCTCGGGGACCTCGTCCTCAAGCGCGTCACTGACCCCCAAGCCTAGGGCAAGCTCTCCCCAAGGGCCCCTACAGGATCTCGGCAGTCCTGGGCTTGGGGGCTTACAAGCTCTCCAACCTTCAAGAGCAGGAGCTGAAGCACACGTGGAATGTACGCTTGCTTCGCAAGTTCTACATCTAGCCTACGGGCTCGTCCCCTCCCCTGGAGCGATTACACCAGAGGGGAGGGGCACATTGTACTCACCATTCCCTCCCCTGTCGCGATCTTGCGGGGGGAGGCATTGTACCTTAATTCATTATCAATACAACTGATTTTTTCCTCAGCTCTGGCTCATTGCAGGTTTTTACATTACCGTCTCTCACGGTGATGCCCTCCCCATGAGGATACCCTCCCCGCGAGGAAGTGGGCTACACGACCCAACAAGTACCTACAACGGGAGTCCCACTCCCGTAGGGCGGCTTACGATCACCCCTCGTGGACTGAGGGTGTAAGCGGCAACCTGGTCCTCAGGGACCGTGGTAACGAGTCAATTTGAGAGACTAGTCCCCTCCTCAAACACTCAGACCCATCATCGGGCACATCCTCCTCTGGGAGTCAGTTGTCTCCATAGCGAGACGGAATTCTCGGATATTCTTTCTTGGAGATCTCGTTCCCGGCTCCCCGTTTTCACGGTGACCGGAGGGTTGTCTCCCGGAAGAATTATCCCTGGGAATTTCACCTTCTCGGATTTTCTTGGATGTTCTTTCCCGGAGATCTCATTCTCGGCTTCCTGTTTTCACGGTGGCTGGAGGGTTTTCTCCCGGGAAAATTCCAAGAAATATTAGGTCTCCCAGAAAACTCATTCTCGGTTTCTCATTTTCACAGCGACCTGAGGGTTTTTATCCCGGAGAGAATTTCTTGGAATTTCGGACTTTCTTGGATGTTCTTCCCCGGAGACCTCATCCCTGGCTCCCCGTCTTCACGGCGACCGGAGAGTTCTCTTCCGGAACAATTCCCGAAAAGCTCTTTCCCAGCTCCCTGTTCTCACGGCGAGGATCCCGCCGGGGCTTTCAAAAAATTGTTCCCGGAAGTTTTCCCAATCTTGGGAAAACTTGAGGAATTCTTAATTAAAGGATTCTTACCCCGGGGGCTTTGTCACCTCCACAGCGCACGGAGCTACCCTCCGGCCCGCTGTGGAAGGGGGGGGTAAGGAGCACCTGGGAATCACCCTGTTCCGGACTATCGAAAATTCATAAAGTATACAAGCAAACTTAGCTTTATTGAAAACATTTAACCGGAGGACATCTTCCCCCTCCAGTGGGCATCGTTACATTAAGCATGGTACAACCCGGAGTGCAACCCGGAAGGCCCCTACACCTAATAATCCCGGAGGCCCTCTGATAGTTCGCGGGCCAGGTTTCAATACAAGCTTCGTATGCGACGCTGGGCCTCCCAGAGCACATCTTCGGGCCAATATTCATAGCCCGCCGGTGGGAGTATTCGAAGCGGAGGAATCCTCCGGGACCCTGGTCACAGGGGGGGGATAGTTCAACGCGGTGATTGTCGAAGTTGTCCAGGTGCCACTTCGGACGCCACCGCAACTGGATTGGCTCCCGGGAGACGCCCCTGCCGCGTCCCCCGGAGAGGAGATTTAACAAGATAAAGGCGGCCTGGGTATCCCCTGGATGACACCCGCCGGGGCTCGGAGGCCCCACCTCCGGAGAGGTTCCCCGCAACCTTGGGTACCTTCGCCCAGGAGTAACCTCCCAGGAAACCTGGTAAAATTTGATCCAGACTTAGCAAAAAATTTCCGTTCTATTGCATCAAAATGTTTTTGTACAAGTGTCCGGGGATTCCTCTAAGAAGCTACCGGGAGCAAAAGCCTTAAAACAAAAAAGGGCCCTATCTAAAGGCCCGGTGGGGAGGCTCATACTTGTTCGTTTGTGTCCTCCCCCCGGAAGGCTCCCGCCAGAGCCGTGGTGTCCTCCTCCGGAGGAGCTGGCGCCGGGAATCGCACCCGGACTATCCTGTCGTAGAAGCCGCCAACGAGCTGCTCCACTTCTCGCCTAGATGGCTTGAAGAACTCTGGAAAGCTCCGGGGGATCTGGCCCCCGACCGCCCGGGCGCCAAACCCCCGGTGCTCCACGAGCCCAGTAGCGGCAGCCACCACCGGGATTGCCCGGCCCCGTGCCCGGGCATCGGCGGCCTCCGGGATCATGGACACTTGTGCGTTGAGAAAACACACAGCCTCCGCAAGCTTCGCCGGCGCCACCTCTGAGCCCCTCGAGGGTTGAGCGGACGGAGCGGCCCGTGTCCGTCATCGCCCAGACGCTGGAACCCTCGAGCTCCTGGAGGGCATCCTCCTTGGCCTTCGCTTCCCTCCGGAGCCTGTCGTTGGCGTTCTCGGAGGCATGGATCTGGGCCCGGACCTGAGCCAACTCTCGGAGGGCGTCGTCCCGCTACTCCAGGTAGGCAGCGGCCTTCCCCTCCGCCTCCTTCAGCATACTATTGAAGCGCGCCTCGATGCCCTAGGCGATGGCCGCCCCCTACAAGCGCAAGAGTTAGTCGAAATTCGAGTTGGAGTCCCGAAGAAAACTAGCCACCGACTCGAGAACGAACCTAGATCTGGAGAGATTGAAGCTCCCCGCAGCGTTCGTGAAGCGTCCCTTGCGAGACGTAGTCTTGGACCTTTCGGGTCTGCAGACTCTCCGCGAACCGGTCGACCTCCCCCGCGGACAACAAGGGGGTCTCCCTCCCAATGACGCCAAACCCGTCGGGACTGACGGCAGCCCCCTTGCAAAAGACGCGGGGGTGATGAGAACCGGAGTGGCGGTGGCTAGCGTCCTTGCCACCGAGGAGGTGTCCGAGGAGGAGGCCGACGAACTTTCGAAGGGGGTCCCTCCCCTGGGGGGGATAAGGAGCCCCATCCCCTTTCCAGGCCGCGGGGCCCCCAGGACCTCCGTCGCCGGGGGGACCTCATAGACCTAGGGGCTCCCCCCTCGTCTACTAGCCATTCGATGCGCAGAAGGGAAGCCTCCGCAAATCAAACCTCCGGCCTCTCTGGCTCCGGCGGCGCCGGGGCCGCGGGTAGTGCAACCACCGAAGGGGGCGAGGGGGCATAATCCGCCGAATCAGACGCCCCCCCATTGTTGGCTGGCTCCTTTCCCCGAGCCTCTCCGGAGGCCTAGGGGAGGCGCACGAGCTCCCGCGACTCCACCGCCCCCCCCCCCCCCCCCCCCGGAGTTCTCCGGGGGAGGCGGTGTCACTTCACCCCGGGGAGGTGCCCGCGCGCGCCCTGACCCGAGGGCTGCGTCCCGGGCTTTCACGGGCGTAGAGCCAGGTGTCATCGATGGACCGGGGGCTTTCTGAGCCTTGGCCAGCTTTGGCTCAGAGCCCCCGGTGACCTCCTTCCCCCTCTTGTGGGAACCAGGGGTGGGGAGAGGCGTCCTCGCAGGTAGCCTCAGCCCGAAGGCCTTGGCCACCAAGTTCTGGGAAGGACCATCCCCGACGACGCGCACGATGGGCTTGTGCTCGTCGGCATAGTACCTCCTGAGGAGGTTCTCCGCCTTTTTCTGGGCGGCCGGATACGGCCGGACTACAAGAGGTAAGGAGTTAGAAAAATTAACGAAAGAAACAAGCGAAGCAGCCGGGAACTTATGTTGGGTCACCAGCTTTTGCGGGGGCCGCTGGGCCAGACACATCCCGATCCCCCTCCTCCCGTGCGAGAAGGGGGAGATCTTCAGCAGCGTCAACTCCTCGGCGGCGTCCCTTATAGAGCGGACGCCCCGGGAGCCCACCACCTTGCTGAGGAGCTTCAGCTCCCCCTTGGTCCACACCAGGGGCTTGGGAGCGGACGACCGGCTGTAGGAGGGGGGATCCGGTGAGTACATCACCTCGTCGTCCCAGACCCGGAGGTAGAACAGTCCCCCCAGTGGTCCCGGGAGGCCGCTACCGGGTACTCCGTTACCCAGGACGGCAGCAGCTGGATCATCACCGAGCCGAACGGGGACTTTGGCCCTCCCTTCACTAGCTGGGAGCTCCTCGCCGCCGGCTCATAGAAGTACCGGAACAGCCGGAGCGTTGGCTCCCGTCCGGTGGCTGTCTCGAACAGCCATATGAAGAGGCCCATCCGAACAAAGGCGTTCGGCGTCAGGTGGTTCAGTGCCACCCTGTACTCCTTGAGAAACTCCCGGAGCAACGGGTGCACCGGGAGCCGGAGCCCGGCCTCGAGGAAAGCCTCGAAGACCACCACCTCCCCGGGCCTAGGGTGGGGGGCTCCGTCTTTCTTCGAGGGGATACGGACGTCCCCGTCCTCGACCATCCCCCAGTCCACAAGGGAGTCCAGGTCCCCGGACGTGAACTCCGAGGCCCAGAGGAAGTCTGCGGTGACTTCCTCCGGAGGCACCTCAGCGGCCTTGGCACGGCCCTTGGGTCCCATTTAATTCTTCCGGTGGCTTAGGTTTTGAAAAAGGGGTTTGGTTTCCCGGTGGTTGAGCTTCCGGGACCAAGCTTCTGGGAGAGGGCTACCGGGAGAGCTAGGACCGCCTATGGTGTTGAGGATTGAGGGCTGGAGTGACTTCTCCGAGCCCCTCAAGCCCCTATTTATAGGGCTCGCACGCGGCCCCGATGGGTGCCACGTGGCCCCTCGTGATGCATCCATGCCACCCAATTCAAACGGCGTGCGGGAAACGAAGAGACGAGCGCGCGAAACGAGATGTCACCGGTTCGAACCGCGAGCGGCCATTATGGTCGAACGGCGCGCTCCCATCGAGACGAACCCTTAATGAACGACGGCGCGGCCATAAACGCTTGGCGTGGGAATCAAAGCGTCACGGTTCCAAAGATATGTCCCGAAGGAGATGTTCCCGGTAACACGGACCATCGCCCCCGGGGACTCGAATATCATCCCCGGAGGACATGGGGGCTGCTGTTGGGGGAAATCTCCACGGGACCAAGTCCTGGTAAGAGGCGCGTCCATTTGCCCGGGAACAGCCTTTTTCCTGGGGACAAGGCCCATGGTGGCTTGTCCCGGGCGCCGCCATTTTCCCGAGGACAACGCCCCCCGGTGGCTTGTCCGGGCGCCGCCTTCTGAAGACAAGGGTCTCCGGTCCCGGGTCACGTGAGGGTCACACGAGAAGCGCCTCGGGAATCGACGGACACCTGTCAAGCATCCAAGGTTCCTGACCAGAAGAAGGACGTCGCTGCCCCTCAATCCAACGGTGGCAGGCGGGGTAGTTTAGTCTTTTTTCATCTTTTGGGGCTATATAAGCCCTTGTAACACCTCATGTAAGGGGACAGTTCATTTTTACTCTAAGAGACAATCAAATAGGTGTGCTGCGGAGCCATCTCTCCCCTGAGAGAGCTCCCCTAGCCAACTCCGGTTGGGAGCACGCCGACAGGACTAGGGCCTCCACTGAGGCCCGAACCTGTATAAATCTTCGTGTTACTTGCTGAGTTTGCCCGACTGGAGAGGACCGGTCGCACGGTGAGGTCGCGTTGTCTTTTCTTTGCTAGGATCTTCCACAAATACTGCCGGGGTATTCGTAATACCACGACAAATTCTCCAATCGCTCCCTCCGAGCTATGACCAGTTTGTCATGAACTATAACATGAATAATCTGGAGAAATCATTAACCGAATTGCATGGGATGCTTAAAACAGTGGAACAGAACATTAAGAAAATTCCAAATAATGTAATGATGGTTCAAAAGGGAAAAAGCTTTAAGAAGAAGGGCAAGGGCAAGGCTAAGGGAAGGGCAAAGCTCTAGGAAGGTCCTCTAGTGCTAAACCTAATTCCAAAGGAAAGTTCAAGCCAGGTGCCACCCCTACTACTGAATGCTTCTATTGCAAGGAATCTGGCCATTGGAAGAGGAATTGCAAGAAGTACCTGGAAGATTTAAAGAAAAAGAAGGAAAGTGAGACTCCTCCAGGTATATATGTTATAGAAGTTCATTTAGCTACATGTCCTTCCGACTCTTGGGTATTTGATACCGGATCGGCTGCTCATATTTGCACTTCAATGCAGGGGCTTAAAAGGAGTAGAAATTTGGCTAAAGGCGAGGTTCAACTTCGCGTTGGCAATGGAGCAAGAGTTGCAGCCTTAGCTGTTGGAACTTTTATATTAGCTTTACCTTCAGGATTAGTTTTAGAACTTAAAAAACTGTTATTATGTTCCTGCCATAAGCAAAAATATTGTATCTGTGTCATGTTCGGACATGCTGTGTTATGAATTTAGAATAAAGAACAATCATTGTTCCTTTTATTTAAATGATATGTTTTATGACAATGCCTCATTGGAGAATGGGCTTTATCAACTAAATCTTGAATTACCTGTCTATAACATATGTACTAAGAGACTTAGGCCCAATAATTTGAATCCCACATTTATCTGGCATTGTCGTCTATGCCATATAAATGAGAAACGCATCACGGAACTCCTGAAAGATGGTCTTCTAGACTCATTTGATTTTCAATTATTTGATGTGTGTGAATCTTGTTTACTTGGCAAAATGACAAAGGCACCTTTCACAGGTGAAAGTGAAAGGGCAAGTGACTTATTGGCTCTTGTTCATACCGATGTATGTGGACCATTAAGTTCAAAAGCTAGAGATGGTTTTCAGTACTTTATAACTTTTACCGATGACTTTAGTAGATATGGATATGTCTACTTAATGAGGCATAAATCTGAAACGTTTGATAAATTCAAGGAATTTCATAATGAAGTACCAAATCAACTTGGCAAGACAATCAAAACCCTACGATCTGATCGTGGAGGGGAGTATTTGAGCCAAGAATTTGGTGATCATCTAAAACATGAAATTGTTCCACAATTGACCCCACCAGGAACATCTCAATGGAATGGTGTGTTAGAATGACAGAACAGGACCTTGTTGGACATGGTTCGGTCAATGATGAGCCAAACTGATCTTCCATTGTCCTTCTGGGGATATGCTCTAGAAACAGCTGCGTTCACATTAAATAGGGCTCCATCAAAAGCCGTAGAAAAGACACCATATGAGATATGGAATGGAAGGCGTTCTAGGTTGTCTTTTCTTAAGATTTGGGGTTGTGAAACTTATGTAAAACGTTTAATGTCTGATAAGCTCAAACCTAAATCAGATAAATGCTTCTTGGTGGGCTATCCTAAGGAAACAAAAGGATATTACTTCTATAATCGAGAAGAAAACAAAGTGTTTGTTGCCCGAAACAGTGTTTTTTGGAGAAAGAGTTTCTCTCAAAAGGAGTAAGTGTGAGCACAATGCAACTTGAAGAAATTCAGGAACCACTGGAAATTGTTTCAGCACCCATTGAAGCTCAGCAAGACCTACAAAATAATGTAGAAAATGCAGGACAAGCACTAGTTACATGTAGGTCTGAAAGGGTACGTCATGCACCTGGAAGGTACATGTTCTTTACAATGGAGTAGCGTGAAGTATTATTGATAGACAATGATGAGCCCAAGACTTACGAAGAAGCAATGATGAGCCCTGACTCTGAGAAATGGCTTGGAGCCATGAGATCCGAAATTGAATCCATGCATGACAATCGAGTGTGGAACTTGGTTGATCTGCCTGATGGTATAAAAACCATTGAGTGCAAATGGATTTATAAGAAAAAGATTGACATGGATGGTCATGTTCATATCCATAAAGCACGATTAGTTGCGAAAGGTTTCAAGAAAATTCAAGCTGTTGATTATGATGAAACATTTTTGCCTGTTGCTATGTTAAAGTCAATCAGGATCATCTTAGCTATTGCTGCCTATTTTGATTATGAGATATGGCAGATGTATGTCAAAACGGCTTTTCTCAATGGAAACCTAATTGAGGATGTGTATATGGCACAGCCTAAAGGTTTTGTTGATCCAGAAAATACTGGGAAAGTGTGCAAGCTTCATAAATCCATTTATGGGTTGAAGTAAGCATCTCGGAGTTGGAATCTTCGTTTTGATGAAGTAGTCAAACAGTTTGGCTTCGTAAAAAATGAAGAGTCTTGTGTTTACAAAAAGGCAAATGGGAGCGCACTTGTTTTTCTAGTCTTATATGTGGATGACATAATTCTGATCGGAAATGATATGCCTATGCTCGAGTCTGTGAAGTCCTCATTGAAAAGTAGCTTTTCTATGAAAGACTTAGGTGAGGCAGCATATATTTTGGGTATTAAGATCTACCGAGTTAGATCTAAAAGGCTAATTGGATTAAGTCAAAGTACATATGTTGACAAAGTATTGAATAGATTCAACATGCAGGATTCCAAGAAAGGTTTTCTGCCTATGTCACATGGCATTAGTCTTAGCAAGAGTCAATGTCCTTTGACATGTGATGAGCGGGACCGAATGAATAAGGTTTCATATGCTTCTGCTGTTGGGTCTATTATGTATGCCATGCTTTGTACATGCCCATATGTCTCCTATGCTCTAAGTGTTACGAGTAGATACCAATCAAATCCAGGTGAGAGTCACTGAATTGCTATAAAAAACATCCTTAAATACTTGAGAAGGACTAAGGATGTGTTCCTGGTTTATGGAAGTGAGGAAGAGCTCGTTGTTAGTGGTTACACCGATGCTAGCTTCCAAACTGACAAAGATGATTTCAAATCGCAATCTGGTTTTGTGTTTTGCCTTAATGGAGGAGCTGAAAGCTGGAAGAGTTCCAAGTAAGAAACTGTCGATGATTCTACAACAGAAGCATAGTACATTACTGCTTCTGAAGCTGCCAAAGAAGCTGTTTAAATTAAAAAGTTCATCTTTGAACTTGGTGTGGTTTCTAGCATTTCAGGCCCAGTGGATCTCTATTGTGACAATAGTGGAGCCATTGCGCAAGCCAAGGAACCAAGGTCTCGTCAGAAATCCAAACATATACTCAGGCGTTATCACCTCATCCGAGAAATCGTGAATAAAGGTGATGTCAAGATTTGCAAAGTGTCCACGGATTTGAATGTTGATGATGATGTGACCATGCACATCATAGATAGGACCAACACTACATCAACATGGTGGTCATCAAGAGTTTCATTCAATTCTTCATCAGCATGGTCGTCGCCGAGTGCTATCTCAATCATTTCGCCAACATGGATTAGTGTAACTTCTTCCATGACATCTACGACAAGTTGGCAACACTTCACGGCATCCTCGACATCATCTACATCAACTATGGTGTCATCATCAACTATATGGCATCATCGACCCGCACCATGGCCAGGTCGCGTGCACAGCCGGCAAGCTCATCATGCTGATATTGCGCTATCGCCGCCAGCAGTTCGGCCTCCGCCGTGGCCACCTCCCCAAGCTCAAGACGTATTCAAGAAAGGCGCATCTCCACCACTTCGACGCCCTCTGGTCCCACAAGCCACGTCGTTGCAAGGCCGGCCCAAGAGAGAGCCCAATTTGTCCACGAGTCGGGTTCGGCCATCTCCGCACAGTCAACTTAAAACGGATGCCCAGGGGGCATACGGACTCTGTTTTGGACGTTCTTGGTATGCACGGAGAATCTCTCGACGAGATCTTTCCAACGGATCCAGTCCCATGTCAAAATTCCTTACGGATCAACAGGAATTGTCAAAACAATATGGCGACCAGAATCTGCCGGGCGCTGCGACGCTCCACTTTGGGCCCATGGCCCGTGTAACCCTAGGGTTTAATGCCCCAAACCCTAGCCGTCGCTATATATTCAGTAGCCGTCATCGTTTAGACTGGGGTTTTGCTTAGATTATTTTGTCTTCGAACAGTTCCGCCGCTTGATCGGTTTGTGAGACCACAACTTGTGAGATTAATCATTCGTATTTGCAATTCAGTTTGATTTCTTCCGTGTTCTTGCTTGTGTTCTCGATTCGTAGCAGGGATAAGCCTTCTTGGCGAGGTCAATCACGCTCACGCGAGATTGATAACCAACGGAGTAGTGGTGTTGCGATTGCGGGGTTCAGATCGTGCCTGATTTGAAGCCAGATCGTTCTACGTCGAAACTCCACCAATCGATCTATCACGTACCTTTCGGAAGATCAGGCACCCAGTGTCACACCAAGTGGTATCAGAGCCTCGGTTGCCCGTCAGGTATACTTGTATCCCCTTTATTCATTATTCATCTTTCACCTAGAGTCCAGAAAATTGCCCCACAAAAATATTTGAGTTCACCGTCATATCCATCGTCCAAGCCACTTTATGCCGTTCGCGATTTCGTTTTCAGTTTCGCGTTGTTAAATTTGTATCCATCGTCATCATCTTGTTGCTGGTTTAGAGTAAGTTCTTGATCTAGTTTGAGTCTTGCATCTTGACGTCGAGTCTAACGCCATCACGTCGTCGTCGCCGCCGCGTCCAAATCGGGTGTCAATCTGTCAAGTTCGGTATTTTGCTTTTATCTCCTTCGTCTGAACTCCAAATTGGACAAATTCAGAGTCTAAATTGTAGCTCAGAAAATTATCTACAACTTTTTCCATTGTGAGAAGTTCTAAAAACGCCGTTTTCAAGTTCAAAATCGCGTTGGAAGTGAATCTGTTTGATTTCGGATTTCCTACACAGACTGTATTGCGGGGCCCATATCTCCTAGATCCGTTATCCAAAATTGGTGTTCCATATATTCAAATTGATCAGCACGAAACGATATACAACTTTGCTGTTATACGTTTTAGCGTTTGAGGCCTCCAAAAAATCCGAAAACAGCATAGGAAGTTTCTGCATAGTAGATCTGTTTTTCCAGCGAGAGAAAATTGAGTGTTTGTGTATATATCTTGTAATCTCTCATATGCGGCACTATTGATATTTAAAAAAAAGGTGAAAAAGGCAAGTGCATAAAAAAGAAGCCGCACAAAGATAAAAAAAGAAAAAAAACCAAGGAAAAAAAAGAAATAAAAAAAAATCATAAGTGCTTGCATCCTTTGTATCGACAGTGTTACGTCATTCGTTTTGCTTACTTGAGCTATGTCTGAGAACGAGTTTAGGCCAGCAACTTTGACAAGTACTTTGGATATTTATTCAGCTTTGCTATTCTGATTTCGATGATTGTATATTCCTTGCTACTGTTAAGTGCCTTCCTAGCTCTACAATCTTCTTATCAGGTATGGATTGGGTCTTGCAATCGCTTCACATACTGTTGGTATACCTCTGAGTTGTGCTACCTGTCGCCTTGGTAAGAACCTAGTAAGAACTTGGTAAGACGCGGGAGAGTGTGTGATCCCACTTCCCCATAACCTAGTAGTTGCTAGGGATAATATTTTCTGTTATCTTTTGTTGTCTTGCTCACAATGACAGAAAGTGCCAACGGGAATGACAGGGTTTCTACTGAGGACTGTGTGCTGCACAGCGGGCTTAGGAACGTGTTGGGCGGTTTGGAGGAGAGGCTGGCCAAGATGCTCAGTGAACATGCCACGGCTTCACAGCATCAGTTTGAGGGCCTCGACAGACGCGTGTCCACCCTTGCTGGACGAATTGAAGCTTTGGAGCCACAACAGCCACCCCTCCATGACGATGACCAAGACGTTGAATATGGCGACAATGGCGAGGTGAACCAATGGACGACACAAGAGGCACGACTACGTCAACGCCTTCGCCGCAATCAGCACGGTATGGGAGGTAATAACAACCACCATCATGGTCATGCCAATGATGATCCTTTTGCTAAGGTGAAATTTTCCATCCCTCTTTTTCATGGTGCCTATGATGCTGAGGTTTACTTAGATTGGGAGATGACTGTTGAGCAAAAGTTTAATTCTCACTTAGTTCCTGAGCAACATCAAGTTAGGCAAGCCACTAGTGAATTTAAAGACTTTGCTATCATCTGGTAGAATGAACTGGCTACCCTCCGCTTACAACCTGACACATGGGCTAGGTTAAAAGAAGCTATGCGTGAACGTTTTGTTCCTCCTTCTTTTAAACGTGATATGCATAAGAAATTAGAATGCTTGAATCAAGGTAGAAAATCTGTAGAGGAGTACTATCAAGAGTTACAGATATGCATGTCTCGTTGTGATTTAGAAGAAACTGATGGAGAAAAAGAGATTAGATTCTTACGTGGACTTAATGAGAAAATATACAATATTGTTATTGATAAAGAATATGTTTCTCTGTTGCAAACATTTGCTCTTGCTTGTGCAGCTGAAAATAAAATAAAACGTAAGAAAGTTGTACGGAAAATCAATACATCTGTTTGCAAGAATGGTGTGTATCCTTGCACGACTAACGTTCTGCAGGCAAGTGCACATGATCAAATTGAGAATGAGGAGAATGAAGAGATGCTTGTTGCCGCACCCCTGCTTCCATCACCTACAACTGAAGATGTACCTACATCAGCTGAGAAGGAAAACAAAGGTAATGAAAAAGGTACCACACTCATTCAAGATGAGAACGATATTGATGTGCTGAAACTTTCCATGAATCATGCTTTGTTAGAGCAACAAATTGTGGAACCAGTTGCTGATTTACCTTTGTCACAAGAAGATTTGCTCGATGTTTCTTGGGATAAAGAAGAGTTGTGTGATAATGCTTCACTTATATTCATGCCACAACTAGTGAATGAACATGTTACTCTTACTTTGGAACATAATAACACTTGTGCTCAAAATAAACATGTTGTTCACGTTGCAAACGAAAATGATGAGCTGAAATTGTTGTCTTCTTTAAATATTCTGGGTTATATTGCATTTGATGTTCTATGTGATCTAGACAATTTAGATGAGAGACTTCCTGATCCATATAATTTGTCTTGCTTATCAAGAAACATTTTTCATATTATAGGCAAATATAATGATAATGGAAAGTCCATGGTTAATCGAGGGTACATTTGCTCAAATATGAATTTTGCTTATGATGTACAACCATGTGATGAACTAGAGAACTATACTATCACCAATCATTCCATGTCAAGTACATCTGGTTCAATTTTTAAGGCACATGAAATTTTTCAAGAAAGGGAGGATATGAATCCTGATGAATCTGATTCTAACAATTTGATTACAAACGATATGCTTGTTGTTTTGCCTTCCTTTGGAGCTAACCTTTTACAGACGACCGAGCATGAGTCGAGGACGACTCACAATCAAGAAGGGGAGGATGATGTGACCATGCACATCATAGATAGGACCAACACTACATCAACATGGTGGTCATCAAGAGTTTCATTCAATTCTTCGTCAGCATGGTCGTCCCCGAGTGCTACCTCGATCATTTCGCCAACATGGATTAGTGTAACTTCTTCCATGACATCTACGACAAGTTGGCAACACTTCACGGCATCCTCGACATCATCTACATCAACTATGGTGTCATCATCAACTATATGGCATCATCGACCCGCACCATGGCCAGGTCGCGTGCACAGCCGGCAAGCTCATCATGCTGATATTGCGCTATCGCCGCCAGCAGTTCGGCCTCCGCCGTGGCCACCTCCCCAAGCTCAAGACGTATTCAAGAAAGGCGCATCTCCACCACTTCGACGCCCTCTGGTCCCACAAGCCACGTCGTTGCAAGGCCAGCCCAAGAGAGAGCCCAATTTGTCCACGAGTCGGGTTCGGCCATCTCCGCACAGTAAACTTAAAACGGATACCCAGGGGGCATACGGACTCTGTTTTGGACGTTCTTGGTATGCACGGAGAATCCCTCGACGAGATCTTTCCAACGGATCCAGTCCCATGTCAAAATTCCTTACGGATCAACGGGAATTGTCAAAACAATATGGCGACCAGAATCTGCTGGGCGCTGCGACGCTCCACTTTGGGCCCATGGCCCGTGTAACCCTAGGGTTTAATGCCCCAAACCCTAGCCGTCGCTATATATTCAGTAGCCGTCATCGTTTAGACTGGGGTTTTGCTTAGATTATTCTGTCTTCGAACAGTTCCGCCGCTTGATCGGTTTGTGAGACCCCAACTTGTGAGATTAATCATTCATATTTGCAATTCAGTTTGCTTTCTTCCGTGTTCTTGCTTGTGTTCTCGATTCGCAGCAGGGATAAGCCTTCTTGGCGAGGTCAATCACGCTCACGCGAGATTGATAACCAACGGAGTAGTGGTGTTGCGATTGCGGGGTTCAGATCGTGCCTGATTTGAAGCCGGATCGTTCTACGTCGAAGCTCCACCAATCGATCTATCACGTACCTTTCGGAAGATCGGGCACCCAGTGTCACACCAGATGATCCATTGACAAAGCCTCTCCCGCAACCAAAGCATGAGGTGCATACTAGAGCAATATGTATTAGATACATTTGTGATTGACTCTAGTCCAAGTGGGATATTGTTAGTGATATGTCCTAAAGCAAATTACAGAGATGTATTTATCTTTGTTATATTTATGAACATTTGCATAATATGTTATTTTTGAATAAATTATCATCTTGGTTTGATCAACAAGTATGTGACTTGTTCGTGAGACTCTAAATTTATTTGATGATATTATTCTAATATAGTCCATGATCTATTATTTTTAAATAGGACATTATTAATTAATGGATCAGCGCATTTATTGATTGATGGTTATATTTCACGGACCATGGATATAAGATATCAAATTAATAATATGGACATATATTGGAGAATATAACGTTGGATAGACCCATTTTGAGACACTGTTTGAATTTATTATTTAAGTGTCACCAGTTGGTCTCAAATAATGTTTATGATTGATTCTTAGATCTGAGATCATCATAGTTTCCTACATGTGTAGTAGTATACTTTGATACTACCAAACGCTACTTTTAATTAAGTAATAATAAAGATAATATTCAGGTATGCTATAAGCCATGCGGAGGAATATGAATGGTTAAGATGGAATTTACATCTCTCATATAATGAGAGAGATATCTCTGGGCTCCTCAATATAAATGAATTGAGAAATGCATGGTCATGCTGTTTGTGGTTGAGTGTCAACTATGGGAAGATTAATTCACTATGAGATCGAGAAATGATTGAACTGTGCAAGGGTGGCACATTTCCTACCTTGGGTTTAATTTGGTATCGTATGGTAAGAGAATCAACATGAAGACATATATATGTTTGCTGATTATGATCTTTGTGTGTATTTGGATAGTCGCTATGTCCTGCTAGGGGCCACTACCGACTTACAATTCGGGTAAGTACTCCCAGGTCGTGACTAAATATACATAAACCTACAGGGTCACACACTTAACAGGTTGGAATAATGCAATTCGGATTAAGTCTATTTTGGGGTTTTCGTATCAGATTTGGATTCTTAATATTAGACTCCTTATGCATTTGGATTGGGCTTGGTATGGGTTTTTGTATCAGATTCGGAAACTTAATATTAGACTCCTTATGCATTTGGATTGGATTTCTGTATCAGACTCGGAGACTTAATATTAGACTCCTTATGCATTCAGATTGGGTTTGTTATGGGTTTTCGTATCAGATCCGGATTGTGTCTGTTATGGAGTTTACGTATCAGATACGAAGATTTAATACTAAACTCATCCCGCAGTTCGGATAAGATTTGAATCACATCAGGAAATCTAATCTATTAGGATTCCTTCTGCATGACAGTTTGGATAAGATTTGAATCACATCAGGAAAACTAATCTGTTATGATTTCTTTTGCATGGGCAATTCGGATAAGATTCGTATCACATTAGGAAACCTAATCTGTTAAGGTTTCTTTTGCATGACCCTAAAGAGAGGTATGATGGGTTTTGAGAACTATCACAAAAGCCATAGCTGCCATCTCTTTTTGATAAACTCTTGTCGTGCGTATTGGTGCTAGCACACCATCGTACGACGTTCCATCCCGGTACTTGTGGATACTGGTAGAGGCGCTGCTATAATTGCTGCGCTGATTAGAACGATCTGTGAGTGATCCTTGTCATCTACATCTGCTGATCAGGACGATTCACAAACGGTTGCTGTGAACATTCGATCGTTTCACCAAATCTGCTTCCGCTGTTGGTAACAATTTAATCTATGATCTATTATTTGTAGTTTTGGAATAAAAATTTAAAATTTATGAAATTCTGTTAGTATAGTTTACTCAGTTTTCTATATTAACAACAACAAAAAATGGCTATAGCAAACTTAACCAATGCACGTGACCTACTGAAACAAAAATACCCTTGCCTTTGTCTCCTTTTTTCCTCAATGTTGCACATCACGTCGTCCCTGCCCGAGATGGTGTGCATTGGAATGGCAGCCATAAAAAAATGGCAATGCATGATCTACCGTAGAGACAAGAAGAAACTGAACACCGTCCAAATGATGCTTCCTGAGACTTGCGTAGGGCGCTGTGCGCGCTCGTGCACTGCGGTGCTGACATGGTGCGGCTGCGCCTACCCTGTGACGCGGCCAACAGCCTCAAGTCGCGCCACGAGCACGTGCCGCTTTGCCACGTCCCGCCACGGTGCGCTGCACCAACGATTGGGCTGCGCTCTGTGCCGTTTGTGGGCGAGGCATCATCTGTGCCGACGCACGCCACCGTCTACCCCAAGCCGGCCGAGCTCGCACAACTTCTCTCCGGCGACTATCTGCTACTATCACTGGTTGTCAATGGAGCTGTGCCCTCACGCCCGCCCGCACGCCGCGCCTATGCCGTGCGTGTGTTGCATCCGCGCATGGCCGCATGCCCGCGGCGCACCGTGCTGTGCCGACACCACCGCCGCGTCTGCGCCGTGCTCGCACCGTGTCCACGTCGTGCATGCGTGTGTCTGCTGCGACCGCATAGCCATCGAACAAAAGTCATATCTCCAAGATGTTTGATAAAATACCGGAGAGACTAGTGGCTTTTGCTTAAAAAAATTAGCTCTCTAGAAAGGATATAATGGTAATTTTGAGTCTATCATTTTTTTGATTTTGTCAAAATGATATTTTCAAAAAATTTTTTGAATTCCAATGAAACTAATAACATAAAAAATAATGACACTTCTTGAATTTTTATTTTCTCCGATAATATAGACCAAAACACCGGAGAGACTAGTGGCTTTTGCTTAAAAAAATTAGCTCTCTAGAAAGGATATAATGGTAATTTTGAGTCTATCATTTTTTTGATTTTGTCAAAATGATATTTTCAAAAAAATTTTTGAATTCCAATGAAACTAATAACATAAAAAATAATGACACTTCTTGAATTTTTATTTTGTCCGATAATATAGACCAAAACACCTAAATATAAAACCACTCTTGTTATAGCTTCAAAAGCTCATAATATAGACCATAAGGAGTTAAAATCATTTTAACATGCCCTGATGCGGTTACCTATTATTTTTTTTATCCCCAAATTAACAAAAAGAAAGATACAGAGGTATGAAAAATTCATAAAATAGAAATTACATATACATTTTAGGTTAATTTTCAAACCACATATTAAGTTTTTGCAAAAAAAAAAAAAAATTAACCAACTAGCCAATCTCACAACAATCTCGCGTAGTTGCGCACCATACTTTTTCAAACAGTATCTTTGATTAAAATTTTAGAGCTCTCTCTATTTTAGAGTTCTAATGCAAATCTAATCAATTAGCAATGCTAAAGTCTGGATCCATCGTATGCATGGTACAATTGTTTTTTTCTTTTTCTATCGATATATACGAAAATGTCTAAATTTTGGAATCAATATTTGCCTTCAATCTCATTTGATGAATCTTTTTATTTTTTGAAAAATTGTTTTATATAAATGATAGTTTATATTATATTGACAACACATTTTCAATCACAACTCTACCCTATAACCCTACCACCACCAACACAATATTATATTGATAACCATAACTCTCTACACACGTTAACACAATATTTCAACAAATGCTTCATAAATAAGTGTGGTAGTAAATTGAATTCATAAACCTCCCTTTATATGGTATACATACTAACAATTTCAGTGGATATGTGATGCTCATTTGATTAATCTATGTCCAACCAATTTGTAATTTTTTTTATAGAAATATTTTGGGGAAATTTCAAAAAACCCCTTACAAGACAATGATAGTCTTAATAACCCTTTACAAGTCCTTTAATCCTACTCAAATTACCTCCAATTTTTAAAATATCCCAATCATCACTATTTCATTAAATTAAAATAAAAATATTTTAAAAATAATTAAAAACAATATTCACTAACACGTGAAATTCACGTATTAATGACTATTATTTTTTAATTTATTTATTCCCACTATCTCCTTTCTTCTTGCATTCTCCGTACCCCTCTCTCTTCGATTAACAAAAAGAATTGACAACCGATAGTAACAATGTAGGATTGTTTGAAATATGTCATTGAATATTATTTTGAAATTCTTTTGATCATTCTGATTAAATCTATCAAAATAGTGATAATAGGATGATATTTGAAATTAGAGATAACTTCGGTGGATTTAAAATAAAAAAACAATTTGTAGGGGTCATGAAAGCGCTACTAACTTATAATGTTTTTCTTTAATATCTCCAAGCATTTTTAGTTCTGACCGGTGGGTCCCAGCCAACTTTACTATTCCAAAATCCCTGTATTAACATGTCCACGGCTCCACCACCAGAGCCGTCACGCGCACTCCTAGTTGACCACTTCCTCCTCTTCTCCGTTCGCCGCCCACTCCACGCCATGCGGCCGTGCCGCCTCACCGAGTGGCAGCTTGCCTCCGTGGCCTTGGCCGCTCTCCTTCTCCTCCTCTGGCGCCCCTCCCCGTACGCGCCCGGTCGCCCCTCGCCGCCCGCGCCACGGGCAGCCGCGCGCGGGCCCGGCCAGGGCCCCGCCTTCGCCTACTGGATATCCGGCACGGGCGGGGAGCACCGCAAGGTTCTGCGGCTTCTGAAGGCCGTGTACCACCCGAGGAACGTGTACCTGCTCCACCTGGACGCCGCTGCGTCCGCGGCCGAGCGGGCCGAGCTGGCCGCCGCCGTTAGGGTGGAGGCGGCGTTCCGGGAGTTCCGGAACGTGGATGTGGTGGGGAGCGGGTACGCCGTGGACAGGACGGGGTCGTCGGTGCTCGCCGCCGCGCTGCACGGCGCGGCGGTGCTGCTAAAGATCGCCACGGATTGGGATTGGCTCGTCACGCTTAGCTCCTGGGATTACCCCCTCATAACGCAGGATGGTAAGTTGCGGTATGTATGTATACACTGTGTGTGTGCACTCTCTAATTTGTTGGATGTAAAGATTTAGATGTTTGGCGGTGCATGTAAACTAACATTAAAATTATTGAGAAAAGAGAAAAAAAAAATAGTATCAGATGGAGCGAGGGTGACGTGCTAATTGGCGATTAGGATGGATACACTTGCTTGGTGTGCAAGAACCATGTGATGGATATCTTTCTTGTTAGTTAAGATGGTCCGTTCAAAGGTGACCACGCAGTTTTATTTGTATCCTCTGTTAATTATAGATTATGCTTTACTAATAAGCATGGCTATGTAGTACATGATGCAAGTGCAATTTACTGATAATTGGTAGTTGGCACATCTATAAATTATAATACAGATGGCATGCCAAAGTAAATTTTCCTGATCGGTTTGATGTTACTAGATAAAGCTGGAGGTGCTTGTTAGCTGTCGGTGTAAGTTGCAAATTGGCAGCAAGGTGCATCTTTTTTAATGAGCCATGCATCCTGTTAGTTGCTAAAACCAGGAATCTGAAGTTTCTACCAAGTATGATTGTGCCCTTTGGGAAGTTTTGTATTTGGGTGTGCCGGTGCTGTCCTTGAATCTGTAATGTTGTTCGAATTGTTTTTATACTCCATGGCAAGCCTGAGTGTATTTAGGGACCTTGTTTGGTGGCCTGTCCATAGGACTTCCATTGTCGGTTTAATTAAGCAACTGGTGCAGATTAAGAATCAGGTGCACCACTAAGAATCAGATGCACCACTAAATATGGTAATATGCTTGTTATCTTCCTCAAACCTAAAACAGGTTAGCTACACCACTAAGAATCAGATGCTGATGATAGATGGTGTGCATATTCATATAGAATGCAACAGAATGCTCATAGTAGAGATTTTTTATTTTGAGACCGAGTCAATTTTCTTGAACCTGATAATGTTGTGATTGAATTTAAGAGCTAATTGACAAATATAACAAGGCACCAACATCCTCTCCTTGTACTTGGTTCTTCAAGTTCGTTGAAATTGCAGTTGATAATCAGTGATTATTCTTTCAATTTTGTATCTTTTTTTAAATAAATTGAAAAAAGGATAAAGATCAGTAGCAGCTTCATGCCTTGAATGTTCAGTGGATCGGTTCGATGAGAATGAACTGAAGATGCATTATAGACCTTTAGAGAGCTTTGTGGCACATTGTGTCTGTTATGATCTTCCCTTCATTTAAAGCACTTCGTTTTTATTGCAGATCTCCTTTATGCTTTTACTTATGTCCCGAGAGACCACAATTTCATTGACCACACAAGTGATCTTGGATGGAAAGAGTAAGTTCTGTTGACTTGATACTTTCTATAATCTCTCATTATCCTGTTTGTGTTTCTATATCTTACGTTTTCTTCTCCCTTGCACTTGCAGGCATGAAAGATTCGAAAAATTTATTGTTGACCCAAGTCTCTATATGGACACGAACACTGAGCCTTTTCTTGCTACAGAAACAAGACCAATGCCTGATGCATTCAAGATATTCACAGGTGTGTGCAAGAAATGTTTATAATCCTGGATTGTATGGATAATTTATAAAAAATTCCAAAAGCAAATATGTCAACCAGGATGATGATGACCCCCTGGATTCATTTGAATCCCCTAGAGGAACAAATGTAACATTTATGCTCTGTTTGTCTAAGGAAATTTTCCTAGGGGAAGGAAATCACATTTTGATTTTATAAAAACTAGAATCCCAAAAAAAACTTGGCCAATAAAAATTCCCTAGGAATAGGCTAAAAACTGCCCTTCCAAAGAGGACCTTAAAAAAGCCCTATGCAATATTTGCAGTGCCCAAGGCAAAGCAAATCACCCGTCAAATTCATTTTTATTTTCTTTTCTATCATTTACTTTTTGACATTATGAAGATTAAAACATCTTGTTAGGAAATAAAAGTTCACTTTTCTCTAGTTGGAACAGAAAATATGGAATTCAGAGTAAAAATTTTGTTTCTTGTATTAGAAATTGCAAGATAGTGACACATTTCAAAAATATTCAAATCAATGCTACCATTTCCCTCTCAAGCCTCCAAATGAAACATAAATTAGAATTTTAGTTCAAAATTGGTGGTGAAACACTGCCAAAACAGCATTGACAATCTTTTGATGCCATGCTCATCCTAATCACTTGGATGATCTGGAAGGACTGCAATAACTGAATCTTCTCTGAAATTCAAAGATCCACGCTGTGTCTAGCCACAAGCCATTGAGATGGAACACTCAACCTGGGCACGATCTGTGTCCCCTTGCCTACAATCGTTGTAAAGTTTTTGTTCTAAGTTGTTTGTTTTGTGGGGAGCTTACCTTCAATATCTGTTTTATAATTATCCAGAACCTGTAATTCCTAGTACTTTAATATACAAAACACCTTTTTGGTTTTTTTTTCCTCAAAAAGAGAAACTTGATGGTAAAATTATGTTAACAACATGTATTGAACTCAAATAGCTCCAACCTAATTATGAGATTGTGAAACCTAAAAATAAGATACAAATTAAAAACGTGTGCTGTCTAACATTTTCCAAGGAACCAAAATTTTTACATGAAATTGTGGAGAAATTTGATTGGGAGTATGGGGTCACTATCTTGGACTAGCTTGATTTCATGAGATCATGGGCAAAAAGAAGGAAGCCCTTTGATCAAACTGCAGAAAGGTTGGTGGGGTGATAATGGAGAACTTAGAGAGGTTGAGCTGGGGAAGAATCAGTTGAGAATTGAGATTATGGATATGAGGAATGATCCATCAGAGGTGGCGATGGCATGGAATGAGCTAATAGACTTGGTGTGTATATGATGATGGAGACAGTTAGGAGTTGCTATCATGTTTGCAGCTGTGTGTCAATGGTAGCTGGAAGAAAAAAGAATATATGCTCTGGAGGAGACATTTTTCTGTTTCTCTTGGGTTGGGTTGTATTGGATTAGATTAGTTTAGACAATTTTATTTGCAGATCCAATCTAAACAATTTTTGTTTCTAGCCCATGATTTTATCAAAGATGAAATTATTTCTCCCTAGATGGGGTGGGATCTGGTGCTCCAGAATCCAGATTCATCCAAACAAGGAATGATTGTAAGGGTGAGATTTAACGTTTGCCATTTTTACCAATCATGGCCCCTCCAGGTAGCTCATGTAGATTATTTCAGCAAGGGTTGTATAGTTCATTACTGAATAACATTTAGGTCCCCTGGGCTCAAACTTTGTCAACTGTAGAACTGGATATAGTCCATCTGCAGAAAAAAAAAAATGATGTTTGTTGCACATGTCAACAATTTGTCAACTGATTCTACATGTTCAGGAGTGGAAAATGAATTTTCAGATAAAGCCTTGTGTCTCCCTGGCCCCGCCTTCAACTAAAATTGAACACATTTAACTTGCTGATGTTATTTCACTAGTTCATCATTCAGTTATAGTAAGTTCAAATGGTAAGAGGTGCTGTACAGCAAGCTGGACACCAATAGCATGAAGAGCCATATACCATTCATAAATGATAATCCTCTCTGAAAACTTCTAGTTCCAACTGGTAGAATGTACAGAAGGACTACACTTACTTTGTAACTTACAAAATAGTTACTTGGAACTCTGATTAGTTTAGTTGATTTCTTGCACATAGTTAGGGAATTGATTCCTGGTCTAGGTGATTGACTTATCGACTTGATTTACAGTAATACTTAGGACATTTCTATTAAATTATGAGAAAGTTGGTATGATCCATTAATATGTAATCATGTTCGAAGTAGTTGCTTTAAAGTTGGTACACACTACAAAATCTTACTTAACCGCAAGTCTTACATTGCACATATTCCTGGATTTTTTTAATATGTTGCAGGTTCTCCGTGGGTAATTTTGAGTCGAAATTTCACTGAACACTGTGTGCATGGGTGGGACAACCTTCCTCGCAAGCTACTGATGTACTTTGCCAACACAGCTCACTCCATGGAATCCTACTTCCAGACTGTTATCTGCAACTCCTCTGATTTCAGAAATACAACTGTTAATAATGACCTCCGGTATTTCATGTGGGATAATCCCCCAGGGCTCGAACCGCTTATCCTTGACGAATCACATTTTGACAATATGGTAAACAGCAGTGCTGCCTTTGCTAGGCGGTTTGTCGAGGATGCACCAGTGCTGAAGAAGGTCGATGAGGAGCTACTGAACCGGTCATCAGTCCAATTGGCTCCAGGGTTGCTGTCCTCAAATTTAGCTGAAAAACAAAGAGGGATGGATGTCGATTTGTGCTCAAAATGGGGAAACATCGATGTTGTCAGAGCAGGTCCTGCCGGAGAGCGGCTCAGGCGTTTCATCTCCAAGGTCAGTCAGACAAGAGGATGCAGTTAGCTGAACAAATCCAGGAACTGTCAGGAAGTCTAACTTGGCCAAGAATTTGAGGACGACATCTTGGCTGGAAGCTAGGGCTTCGTACAATTTTATTTACAGCACTACTTAGTCCTAAGCAGTAGCCTCTATGCATACTTGCTAGGTACCCAACCACCCATAGATGCTATGTTATGCCATATTTTTACCATGTAGATAGGATAGGATACTACACTCAGGTCGCAAGATGAGAATTCATCGGCAGTGCGAAGCTTTCCTTCGCTTCGGATGTTGTATAGGTTCGAGAGAAGTAGGTATATATAGTTGCTGTTATTACCGGCATTAGATTGGATATTATGGTGTTTGAGGCAAGCTGTTTTTTTTTTTTTCTCATGTGAGTTCGTTCACCCTGGCATCATACAGCCATGATGCCATGATGCAAATGTTGCTGATATAATAGACAGCTCAATCTGAGTCACCTTGTGTTGAGGTTTAGGTGTCAAACGTTACTGGCACGCAAGTACTGTAATCTATAAAACATTTCCGGAATTTTCTAAAAACCATTTCCGGAACAACAGGCCCAACTTAAATTTACGGAATCGTAAAATTATTCTGAATAATAATTCCAACTTACATCATATAACCAAATTTCAATTCCAATCCCCAAAATCCAGATGTACCTATGTTAGTAGCTGCAATTATAGTTAACTGAGACAAAAGTACCCGCCAAAAAAAATTATTATTTTTTATTGTATACGGTTTTTAATACAACTTTGACCATTTTTTAAATTTATAAAATTATTATATCATGCAAATTTTTTAATATGATAATATAATATTTTTATGACAAATCTAGATATTTATAAATATATTAGTGATCAAAATTAGAAAAATTTTATTATGTCTAGTCAAAAAATACAACACTTTTGGACTAGAGAGTAGTTAAGTTCTTGTGTCATATAAGAACAAGAACTAAAAAAAAAAAGAAAAAAGAAAAAAAAGTAACCGTGACAAATGTAGTATTAAATTCCCTCACTAAATAAATGACATATGCGGAGATTTAATCCTATCCAATAAATGAATTTAGGAAGGATAACTCGAGAAATGTGTGCTTATACGCAAACAAGTCAAATCTAGATTCTAAGTCGGATCAATTTTTTCGTGTTATAGAATCAAATTGTAGAATTGAATTGTAGAATCTCTATAAGATTTAAAAATACTTATATTTATACTTAAATTATAATTTAATTATCTTTTATACTTTACAATGTTTTAGTTATAAATTTACAAAAAAAAATATAAACTTGTTTACTCCATACTTTATACAAATGTTAGACTTGTTATTATATAACAAGTTATAAAATTATATATTTCATATATTACTGGTATTATATTAAAGCACGATTTAAAAGGACTTAGATTAGTTGATTGCTTTTTCTTTGAGAATGTGTTCCCATAATAAAAATGATGATATTAGATTCTTAAATATGTAGTACTCATAAATATCGATATATAAAATGTTGGGGGAAATCTCCACAGGATCAAGCTCAGGTAAGAGGCTGTTCAAGGGACAAGGCCTCCCGGTGGCTTGTCCCCGGTGGCTCGTCCTGGGCGCTGCCTTTTGCTCGGGGACAAGGCCCCCCGGTGGCTTGTCTCGGGCGCCGCCTTTCGAAGACAGGGGTCTCCTGTCTCAGGTCACGTGAGAGTCACGCGAGAAGTGCCTCGGGAATCGGCGGACACCTATCAAGCATCCAAGGTTCCTGACCGGAAGAAGGACATCGCTACCCCTCAATCAAACGGTGGCAGACGGGGTAGTTCAGTCTTTTTGTGTCTTTTTGGGGCTATATAAGCCCTTGTAATACCTCATGTAAAGGGGATAATTTATTTTTACTCTAATAGACAATCAAACAGGTGTGCTCCGGAGCCTCCTCTCCCCCGAGAGAGCTCCCCTAGCCAACTCCGGTTGAGAGCACGCCGACAGGATTAGGGCCTCCACTGAGGCCCGAACCTGTATAAACTTTCGTGTCACTTGCTGTGTTTGTCCGATGGGAGAGGACTGGTCACGCGGTCAGCTCGCGTCGTCTTTTCTTCGCTAGGAACATCCGCAAAACCTGCCGGGGTATTCGCAATACCACGACAGTTGGCGCCGACCGTGGCGACTCGTGACGAGATGCCATGGCTCCCCAAAGAACGAGGGCTCGCGCCCTCCCCGGTGACGCCGGTCCCGGTGATTCGGTGCCACCCGTCCGGGACACAACCGTCCCGACGCTTCCGCCCGGAGGCGGTCATACCCAGGTACCGCCCCCCCTTCCCTGTTAATTTCGGTGGTTCGACTTCCGGGTCAGTCCCGGTGACCGCGGTCGCCTCGGCCGGGACCAGTCTCCCCCCGAAGGCTTCCCCGGCTCCCCGGGACACCTTGCTCGAATCCTTAGTAGAGGGCCAGCTCCGCGCCCAGCGCTCTATGGATGAGCTGCTTCATGTCTTCGCGCGGCCGTAGGCCCCCATTTATCAACCGCAGTACCCGTTCCTGGGGGCTATGCCCCCGTTTATGGGTCACACGGTGGCACCTCTGGCCCCGGAGGCCCGGCCGCTCCGTACAACCCCACCGGAGGATATCCCTCGGCGGGCCCTCCGTCCGGAGTCTTCCCAATGCCAGGGGGTTACCTCATACCCGGGGCCTTCGCTATACCGGAGGGTCACCCCGCTCCGGGTCCCTTCCCGGGACCGGGGGCCCATTTCGCGCCGAGGGCTTTCCCTGCGCCAGGAGCTAGTCCCACCCCGTAGGTCACGTTTACCGCACCGGAGGCGGTTGACAGAGCAGCTCCCGCGTCGCAGCGGGCCTCCCCCAGCAACAGCGCTCCGGTTCCAGACGTCGCTGCAGGGGTTTCCCCCTTTCCGGTTCCGGACGTCCCTATAGGGGTTTCCCCCTCTCCGGTTCCGGACGTTGCTACAGGGGTTTCCCCCTCTCCGGTTCCGGACGTCGCTACAGGGGTCTCCCCCTCACTGGCCCCGGTAGCACCCGGGCCGGTAGCTGCAGCGCATGAGCTCCCCCCCCCCCCCCGGGGCCGCCCCCGAGGGCTCGCCCGGCGGATCAGGTTCGTTTCACCCGGGAGGAGGTTGAGCGAATGCGTGCCACCAAGTCTGGGGAAGAGCCTCCCCCGGGCCGGGGGGGGGGGAGCCCCGCCCCCGCTCTGGCCGGGGAAAGAGACCCACCGAAGAACCAACCCCTCCCGAAGAGTGCCCGGACACCCTAGAAGTCAGCTCCACCAACCCGGAGGAAAAGCGGCGCTACCGCCATGTCGGTGGACCTCTTGGGCCCCTCCCCGACTCCGACAACGAGTGCGCGTCCCCCGCCAAAGGGGACAGCGACCGGGACTCTCCTCGAGAGGTGGAGGGGGCTAACCAGCCGCTGTGCCACAGACTCCGGTGCATTCGATGGCCGCGGCCTTACCGCCCGCCGCACATCGAACACTACAATGGTGAGGCCGATCCTTATGAATTTGTGCAGGTGTATTCCACAGCCATCTTGGCGGTCGGGGGGGACGAGATAGTTCAGTGCAACGTCTTCCACCTCTACTTGACTGGGATCGCCCGCTCGTGGTTCTACAACTTGAAAGCCGGCTCAATCACGTCCTTCGCGCAGCTCAAACATGAGTTCTGCGCGAACTTCTAGGGGAACTATGTGTGTCCCCTGGATTCCTTATAGCTGTACACCATCCGGCAAATGACGGGGGAGACCATCCGCAGCTTCTTCAAACACTTTGATCAAGTCAAGAGTAGCCCACGTCCCTGACTCCACAGTCATTGAGGCGTGCAAGAGCGGGATCCTCCCAGGAGAGCTCCACCGGAGACTCTCCTGAAGCTGCCCCTCCTCCGCCGACGAGCTCTTCAACGTACTTGAGAAGTACGCTAGGGCGGAGGAGGATGACCTCTAGAAGAAGAACCAGGGGGCCCCCGCCCCCGCCGATCGGGGGGCCAGGGACCCCCTCAAACGCCCCAAGGGGGGCACTCGTGGCGAGCCTCAGCCTTGGGACACCTTTGTCCTCGAGGGCGGAGGCGGCTCGAGCGATGCCCGCAAGGGAAACCGCCCCTTCCCTAAGCCGAAAGGCCGTGGGGGAGGACAGCCCTCCCGCGGCCGCGAAGGCCCGGCGACTGGAGGCAGGGAAGGTCTATGGTGCACCTTCCACAGGTCCAATACCCATGCCACTCGAGAATGCCACCAACTGCTTCAACACTTCGCCGTGTTTCTCGACCAGCATGGGCAGGGGGGGGACTCCTGCCTCCTTGCCCCCTCAGCCGGCCCTACCGGCCCTTCCTGCCCCTGCGGGGGAACAGCAGGGACAGGTGCGAGAGGGGGAGTCGTCAGAGACTCTCCCCTTTCAAACTTCCCAAAGGCGTGTCAACGTCATCACGGGAGGGTCCGCCTCCGGGCGGGACTCCAAGCTTCAGCGTAAGGAGTACGCGCGCGAAATAATAGTGGTGGTGGTGCTACAGGCGTCCCGGTCACCCAAGTGGTCGGACGTCCCCCTCACTTTTACGGTAGAAGACGTGCGTGGGGTTCGCTTCCCCCATGATGATGCACTCATCGTCTCCGCTACCATTTATAACTGCCACCTGGCCCGCATCCTCGTGGATGGCGGGAGCTCCGCCGATGTCCTCTACCTAAAGGCGTTCAGGGAGATGCAGGTGGACAAGAAGCTACTGCAGCCCGCAGCAGGGCCCTTGCAGGGATTCGTCCCGGGGAAGACGATCCACCCCGTGGGGAAGGTGGATCTCCCCATGACCTTCAGCACCCCGGATAACTACCGGACAGAGATGGTCCGGTTTGATGTGGTAGACCTCCCCTCTTCTTACAACGCAATCATGGGGAGGACCACGATCAACCGCATGGGGGCCGCCATCCACGAGAGCTTCCTCTGTGTGAAAATCCCCGGGCCTCACAGCGTGATCACCACCTGGGGAGACCAAGACGTGGCCCACGCTTTATACGAGCGCGCCGCCGCATCGATCGGGAGCGTCAACCTCATCAAAACTCCGGAGGGGGAGGCTTCTCCCCTGGAGTCAGACGCCGCCGTGATACTTTCTGGGAGGTCCCTCCCTAAGCCACGTCTGGAAGGGGACCTCCAGAAGATCCCACTGTCCCCGGGCGACGGGGACAAAACCGTTTGGATCGGGGCGGACCTCCATGAGGAGCATGCGGAGCAACTCGCGGCTTTCCTGCGCGAAAACTCCGATGTTTTCTCCTGGAAGCCCTCCGACATGCGAGGCGTCGTCCGGGGCGTCATCGAGCACAAGCTCGCAGTGACCCCCGGTTACCCCCGGTCAAGCAGAAGCTGAGGAAACTCTCCCTTGAACGCCAAGAGGCTCCGAGAGGCGAGGTTCATTCGGGAGGTTCTGCACCCCGAGTGGCTTGCGAACCCCATCCTCGTGAAGAAGTCAAATGGCAAGTGGTGAATGTACGTGGACTTCACCGACCTCAACCGTGCTTGCCCCAAAGACAACTTCCCGCTCCCGCGAATTGACCAGTTGGTCGACTCAACCACGGGGTGCGAGTTGATGAGCTTCTTGGACGCATATTCGGGCTATCACCAAGTCCGGATGGCGGAAGGGGACGAGGAAAAGACGAGTTTCATAACTCCCCTCGAAACCTTCTGTTACGTCCACATGCCCTTCGGGTTGAAGAATGCTGGAGCGACCTTCCAGTTACTCATGACGCTGGTCTTCAAAGACCAGATCGATCGCAATGCCAAATTCTACATCGACGACGCGGTCGTCAAAAGTCCCCGCGCGACTGCTCACGTCGGCGATTTAGCGGAGACCTTCCGCAACCTCCGTGCATACGGGCTGAAACTCAACCCGAAGAAATGCGCCTTCGGCGTGCGCGGGGGGAAACTCCTGGGCTTCCTAGTGTCCCAGCGGGGTGTTGTGTCTGACTGTGACATCACCTGTGAGGAGCCCAGCTCGGTGCAACTGGTCCCATACACCACTTGACTTCCCAGGATGAGTCAATCACAGGAATATATTGAAGCAGCAAAATATTACAGTAGACGTAATTGTATGGCCATCAAGCCTTAATACAATACGGGGTACAGTGCCTTACAAGGCACAATGGTGCAACAAAATAGAACATCTAGTCGGCGGAAGCTAGGGCCAAAAGCAATCCACAGGAAACAGAGGTTGACAGCAGGACAGCACCACATCAGGGCGCAGGAGGGATCTGCTCGTCTCCTTCTGGATCTGCAGCGTCTTCGGGATAATCACCAAGGTCGTAGAGCGCTCCATCTATTGATGAGTTGTTGCAAGGGTGAGTACTTACGTACTCCGCAAGTCATAGGGGAGGTAGAGATACATATAGTATAAATGACATGAACCTATACTATTGGAGGAAAGAGTGAAGGGTTTTTCAAAATACATTTCTTTTTCCTTTCTTACTCAACTTCTGATCATACTCATGGCAGTATATAAATCATACCGAAGGAAATATATCCCATATCTAAGGCAATATATCCTCATATCACATTACTTTTCTTCAAGCTTTTCAATCTCGTGCTCATGACAGTATTTCATATACTTAGGGCAAAATCCACGTGCCTCTTAGCTATTATATGATCACTATATTATGGTACTACCGCGACACGTCAACACATGACAGCCCACGGCAACACCCCTTATCGTGACAACACATGCCACTTGGGTAATCTTGAACCAACAAATTTTTAGTTTATAAAACAATACTTGTGTCACACCCCGTGGATTTAATCCACCGCGGCATACTCCTAAAACTCGGGAGCACGAAGTATTCGAATACATTTTTAACTCTGCAGAGGTGTACCTCTTTTTAAATCCACTTCTTCACTCGACTTTCAAGTCGGGCTAGCTCCATGTGACTTATACGCATGTGACAAGGCCGAGCTCACACAATGCTTTCGCAGTCTAGTATTAATAGTATCCCTGCCCGGTAAATGGACAATCTAGTCCCAAGTACCGTTGTGGGTCCTCCCCACTGCCTTACTTCCTAGCCTTGGCCTATGTTCCCACAGGACACATAGCCTCTTTTGATTACAGTCGCGCACGACTTAATCTGGCGTAGGGCGACTTCCTTCTTCACACCTTATCCTCTCATAATTTTTCTGATCTCACATCACTCATGGACGAACTGCATCCCACCAGTTTCCACGCGAGAAACCGGACCGACAAGCCATGCAGGGAACTGATAATACTAAGAAAGCTACTAGATTGTGCCTGTCCCATACCAGGTAAGTGGTTGGTACGTTTTTCATGCCACTAGACAGACAACACAAGATTCTAGTCCTTATATGCCAGTGACCAGATCATACCACAAACCATGCACCTTCAGTGCCTGCTCATCCTTTGCAGTTAAGCACCTCCAGTGCTACCACCATCCCATACCAAAATACTGGTCACAGCTAGGGGTTTTATTTCATGAATAATAGATGTATATATATATATATACATATATATATATATTAGTTGATGGCTTGCTATCTTAACAAGTTCACATTTCTCAAGTATTCAACCTATCACTGCCATAATATCATTGATCTCAACAAATGCAATATTAATGAAATATCTACTCATGGAATAGCATAGCAATTCATAAAATATAGGTTCAATATGATCAAAGTATGACTTGCCTTCCGCGTCGTAAGTATCAGCAGTTGATGACGGTTCAGTGACAAGATCTTCAAACTCGGGCTCTTGCTCTGAACAAGATCAAACAAGCAAACAGGCATTACAATCAATCCTATTCTTACTAATCCACTACATGCGATAATGCAAGGTGAAAACACTTTGGTGATACAAGATTTGGAAGTGATTTGAGTTAACTATGGAAATCAGGGTTAAGATTAGTTGTCAAGGTTTACAAGGTTCCAAAATATCAGAGTAATAACAAGGTTGCGATTGGTTCGCCCAAAAACAGCGAACATCTTTAGGTTGACATTCGGTTCAAGGCATCGACATAAGGTCGATAGATAATAGAGGGCTCAACTTAAGTTGTGACAGTAGAAGAAAATGTAGATCACAACATCAGGAGTCTAAGGAACAAGGTTATTTTCAAAGTTCATGGCTTGAAGTAGGTGAAAAGGCTCAATGCCACTGGCTGACATAGGTTGACAAGGGCTGACAATGCCCAAGAATGGCATTAACATGGTTTGAATAGTTCCCAGTGGCCAAAATGGGTTTTGATTCAAGAATATGATGCACAAGGTAGTGAGGCAACTATTTGACAAAGTAGTTTTTGTTTTACATGACTAGAGGTGGGTGAACAGGGCTAATGCCACTGGCTGACACAGCCTGGCATAGGGGTTGACATGGCCAGAAACTAGGGTTAGCCATATCTTTTGATTTAGGACTCCAAATGATGCACCACTTTGTCTGGTAGTTAGGCATTTGCAACAGAAACAACTTACTCAACAGGCTCTGGGGCAGGAGATGGACAGAAGGTGGTGAAAACTGGCGAAGAAATCTGCTGATCTGGAGTACATGCAATATAGCCAGTACAACAACTAGGACATAGCTATAACTTCTGTTCTAGGCTGAATCAGAAGTCGATCTAGTAGACAAAAATACTAAGGAGGGCGAAAAACATCTAAATGGCAAGGTGGCTAGAGCTGGATCGGCGGAGATCAACGTCCGGCGACCGGCGCTGGAGAAGAAGATGCAAATTTGGGCATTTCTGTTCTAGGGCAAATGAACTCAATTCCTTGGTTTAGGATGGTCTCTGGGGCAGGAGAAACTAGGTGTGAAGTTAGATTAGCTGGGGAAGCACCAGAGAAGCTTAACAGCAAGCTCCAGTTCACATGTAAAGTGTAAATTTGGGGTTTTCCAGATTTTAGCAAGATCTTCAATTCTGGTTGCTTAGGGATGCTTAGATGAGTTCACTGATCATATTTGATTACTGGCTCGAGAGCTAAATCGGTTTAGTTAGGGATTAATTGCTCGCCGAAGTTACTGGAGAAAATAAGCGATTGTTGGCGATGTGGTACGATAGAGTTCAATCGGCTGCTACTACACAGATAAGTGGATGAGGGTTACTTACTGGTAGCTTCAATTTGAAGTTCGGTGTAGTAGATCGGCCTGGCACCGTGAGCCTCTCTTCGAGCTCGCTGAAGAAGACGATGAAGATGGCGAGGTCAGAGACTTGAGTGGTTCTGGTGTGTGTGCCTTTGAGCTGAGATGGGGTGGCTTTTATAGGCACGGTTAGAAGCTTGCAACGGCTGGGATTGCCTGGAAAGTTGAAGCGGCCGAAGTGACTGGAAAGCGACCGGGCGATGAAGACAGGCGGCGAAACGACGTGCTACAGCGGCTCTGCTGGCTTGCAGGCTGGCGCGCGCTGTCCTGGTTGATGCAACGGCAAACTGACGGTTTCCTTTGGCATGCTTGCAACGTGGCGCAACTGTGCTGTTCTTGTCGGGCGTGTGCGGGAGAACGAAGGCAACGCTAGCACGGGCGCGGCTGCTCCACGGTGGCGAACAAGGTGCACACGCGTGGCAACGAAGCAACGGCGAACGTGGCAGTGCTGGTGATCGATGGCAACGAAGCTACAGCAGCAGTAGCTGTAGCGATCAAAGCCAAGGTCGCGATTGAGTGCTCCTGCTCGTGAGCTGAGGTCGTGGGCGATGGAAACTGAGGACTATGGTGATCGAAACACAGCAGTGGTCGAAAACAGGGGTTCTGGTCTAAGGCAGTAGCTCGAGGTTGAGGTCGATGCAACACAAGCACACAGCAGTGAACAGGTCGATTGTACAAGGCTGGTCGAAGTTGAAGAAGCAGATCTGGTCGTGAACAGCAGCCCGTGGTCGAATCAAGGGCCTGATTGTGATGATTTTTGATTGGCTTTGGACTGAATTGTAAATCTGGTCTTAAAGATGATTAATTTGGGATTTGATTGCATGGTTGAGTATAATATTTATATTAATACTCATCTAGCTCAAATTTAGAGCAATTTGATAAGATTTGAGGGATTTCACCTATTTCTGAAAATACTGTAAAGTTTGGGTAAAATAGATCTCGATTTTGTCGATCTCAAATTCTGGTAATTGGAGTGAGATTTTGAAGTCTGATTAGAAGGGAAATCTGTATCAAATATCATTTGGGAGGTGTTCCCTAAAGAAATTCTGGAATTGGAGTTGATTTGTGGATTTTAGCCTTTTCAGGCTTCCAGATAAGCAGAAAGGACTTATTCGCAGTAAAATTGGACTAATCTGCAAAAAGTGCTTAGATGAAACAATCTGGCTCCCAACCTTGTGGGGTAAGTTGAGGATGTATCTAGAAACATATTCCAAAAGATACTTGAGTCTGGATAGGGTTAAATCAAGATAACTCAGTTATCTGGAAACTGGGATACTTAGGGTAAATCTGAATTTTCTGTTTTCGAAAACAGAAGGAGGCTTAGATACTGGGAGATAGGGTCAGAATTACTATCGGTTTTAATTGTCAAACCAATAGGAAAAAGAGTATGTCATATCGGTCTGTTATTGTCAACCGATAGTACATTGAAAAGTCTGAATTTTGCAGAGTTCATATTTCATTTGTGAAAAGAATCAACTATTGCTCAAATCAAATACATTTGAAATGAAAATTTAAAGAAATGATTTTCATTGCATGAAATATATTTTTATGATGAAATTTTCCAAATAGGATTAATTTTACAATCAAGAGTTATCAAATGATCTTTATGTTAAGCAAGAAGGTATCAGTTCAACAACCCTTTGCAAATTGAGTTTACAAATCCATTTTAAATCTATTTTGAAGACCATGTTGATAGGAATTGATGATTTTTGGCCTTTTGAATGAAAATTTGACATTTTAACAAAAAGAAGTGGTTCATCATTGCCATTCCATTTTAGTTATGAACTTTGTCATGTACCTTTCTTCATATCAATTGATGGTCTGTTCATGGAATTTTAGGTAAAGCCATGTCGGCATCCTCCTCGGCTGATAGTAGTGATTCGGCAAGGGTGAACGTAGATGACGCTGCCTCGTCCCAGCGCAAGAGGAAGGCATGAGGCGCGACGATGTTGTGCCGTTTGGGCAAACGCGCGGATCTTTCATGTGAGTTCAACCAGTTCGGGAGACCGATCGGGAAGAACGCCGGCCAGTACGCTGCCTATGTTGGTTTGTTGGTGAAGGAAAGGGTGAAGATCACCGTCCAGAGCTGGAAGGACGTTAAGGCCGACGAGAGGGATAGGCTGTGGGCGGAAGTGAAGGTAAAATTAATCAAAATCACTGAACTCTTGAGTAATCACATTCCCTTGGTTTATCCCAGAGATTAGGTAAGTCCTGCTTATATGCACCATTTGAAACAGGCCAAGTGGAACATCCCCGACGATGGTCCCAAGATAGCTTGCTTGAAGGACATGAACAACACGTGGAAAACCTTCAAGAGCGTCCTCGTCAGTACCTTCCTCGCTAAAGGCAAATCTCTATGCGAGAAGTACCCCTTCATAACGGAGGAGGTATGGGAGCAATTCGCCCAACAGAAGGGGACCCCTGAGTTCAAGGTATGTATGGTTCCTTTGCTTGGTTACACCATTGTATGCAGTAGCCAGCGGTGCATTAATTTTCTTGTTTTTGGTACGAAGGCCCTCAGCGAGAAGAACAAGGAAATCCAGAGGAGGAATGACCACCCGCACCGGCTCGGCTCTCGCGGCTATGCGGGGAAGGAGGAGCAGTGGAAGAAGGCTGAAGACGAGGTGTCGAATTTCGTCGACTCGCCTGACCTACAACTCTCCGAGATCCACGATCCGCGATGCAAGCGCTGGTGGCTGGCCAGAGGGACCGTGTCGACTATGGGGACTGTGGAGTTCCCAAACCCCAGGGACGTCGAGGTCGTGCAGCGACTCGTAAGTTGGCTAACTTCCTGGTTGGAATCATAGAGTGTGGTAGAAAAAACTATGATCACTAGTGTGCGCACAAGTTTGTATATATTTTTTCCTCACAATGGAGAGCTTTGAATGTAACAGATCTCTTGCTCGAAGGAGGCGACCGAGGGATTGTTCACTCCCCATAGGGAGAACGACATCCTTACCGGGGCTCTAGGGAACAAGGAGCATCCAGGGCGGACGCGAACCGTGGGGGGTGTGGTGCCATGGAAGGAAGGCTTCTCGGAGCCCGAGCAAAAGGCGAAGAAGGCTCACAGCTGGAAGGAAAGGGAATTGGAGCTGTCTCAGAAGATACGGTCAGATGTGACTGCACAATTCGCGGACATGTTCGCTCAAATGAATGAGAAGTATGAACGCCTCAGCCGAGTTGTGCAGTCCAAGGGTTTAGATCCAGCTACCGAGGTCGACGCTGCCAGGCCGAGTAGTTGCGGCTCAAAGGTTCACGTGGATCTGATGGACCTGATTGAGGTATTGCAACTCTTGAGCTATATATGCAGTTCGGTTGATGCCACTCCCGTTACGTTAGAACTGTTTCACTAACTTGTTATAATTGTTGCAAATTGCAGAAGCCGGAGAGCTGTAGCCTATTGATCAACATAGGCGACAAACCTATAGTGGTTGCAAACGGGGTTGTATATTAGTCTTGGGAGGATGTCCGGATCCACTGCGTACCTCTGGAGCCTGGATTCGCAAAGGTACAGGTGGACATGGCCCTCCCGGGCTACAGCTCTTTTCCGTTGCCCGTCCCAACAGACGAAATGCGGACAATTGGCGAGGCATTGGGCTCGTACATATAGTGGCCCAAGAAGAGTGTTAGACTACAGGAGGTAAACCCTAGCCATTCTAGCTTACAACTCAGTTAATATACTCAATTTGCAAAATCTAACTTATGCGTTCGTAACTTAAAGTGGATGATGGATACCAGCTCACTTCCTGAGGACACCACCCCCAGCACAACGCATGACTGAGCTCCTTCGGCCCCCAAGCCTCCTCGACGGCCTCAAACCCTTCGCCATCAAATGAGGCCGGCGGCACCGTGCCCCAACCTTCGAAGGTATACACTCACTCCCCGCCCAAAGGCAAGGGCAAGGCCAAAGGCAAGGCCAAACAAAGCCAGCCGGATACGTTCAAGAATGGGTTCCCACTCGTGTCGGAGTACCTTCTGCGCAATATGGATCAAATAACCAAAAGTCTCCACGAGTGGTACCTGACCCGGTCTAGGGGCCACATCAACTTCTTGGTTCACTTCAGGCCAGGTCATTTTCACCGTGAGGCCGGGAGCATATCGGTGGCCGACGAGGATTTGTTCGACCTCCTCAACTGGCGGGAGCTTGATATGTCCATCATGCGGACTGGAGTCCTGTGAGTTTGCTGTTGTCTGAAGTTATCACAGTTCATTTCATAAATCTAATCACTTTCTATGCACTACTTACTAATGTCTACTTTGCATCCAGGTGCATGTATAGGCTGGCGTCGATGAGGGCATGTGACAAGGTGGGTTTCCTCGACCCAGACAAAATAAGTCTCACGATGCTAGAGCACGACCAAGCACATGCCCTCATCTTCGGGCCAGAACTCGTACCCCGCCGGTGGAAGTATCCGAAGAGGAGGTATCATCCAGAACCCCGGACGCGGGGGGACAATTCGGCGGGATGATTGTCAAAATTGTCCAAGTGCCACTCCGGATGCCACCTTAACCGGACGGGCTCCCGGACGGCGTCCCCGTTGCGCTTCCCGGAGACGAGGCTTAACAAGATTAAAGCCGCTTGGGCGTCCCCCGGGGAGCCGCTCCCGGACCTTCGCCCGGGAGTAACCTCCCGGGAACCCTGGTAACATTGCATTCAATTCAAGACTTAGAAAAATTTCTAACTCTATTGCATTCAAAATATCTTTTTACAAGTGTCCGGGGCTTCTCCTAAGAAGCTACCGGGATCAAAAGTCCTAAGAAAACAGAAGGGTCCTATCTAAAGACCCGGGGGGAGGCTCATACTCTTTCATTGGCGTCCTCCCCCCGGGGGGTTTCCTCCGAGGCCGGGGTCGGGGCGTCTGCCGCCGGAGGCGCCGATGCCGGGAATCTCACCCAGATGATCCGGTCGTAGAAACCCCCGGCGAGCTGCTCCACCTCCCGGCGTGAGGGCTCGAAGAACTCGGGGAAGCTCCGCGGGATGCGGCCCCCGATCGCCCGGGCCCCACTCCCCGGTGCTCGACGAGCCCAGCCACGGCTGCGACGACGGTGATCGCCCGGCCTCGTGCCCGGGCGTTCGCTACCTCCGGGATCACGGAGACTTGTGCGTTAAGAAAACGCACAGCCTCCGCAAGCGTGGCCGGGGGCACCTCCGAGCCAGCCCCGGAGCCAAGGCTTACGCCAAGGCTCTCGAGGGCCGAGCGGACGGAGCGGCCCGCGTCCACCACCGCCCGGACGCTCGACCCCTCGAGCTCCCGGAAGGCCTCCTCCTTAGCCTTCGCCTCCTCCCGGAGGCGGCCGTTGACGGTCTCCGAGACGTGAACCTGGGCTCGAACCCGGGCCAGCTCCCGGAGAGCTTCGTCCCGTTGGCCCAGGTAGGCGGCGGCCTTGTCCTCCGCGTCCTGGAGCAGCCGGACGATGCGCTGCTCGACGCCCCAGGTAATTGCCGCCCCCTACAAATTCCAGAGTTAGAAAAATTTTAGATGCAGGAGCCAAAAGAAAGCGACAACCGCTTCGGGTGAATACCTGGGCTTGGAGGGAGCGGAGCTCCGCGAAGCGCTCGTGGAGCGTCCCCCCCGCGACGAAGGCCTGGACCTTTGGGGTCTGCAGGCCTTCCGCGTAACGCTTGACCTCCCCTGCGGAAAGCAGGGGGGTCTCCCGCCCGGCGCTGGTCCCGTCGCGGTCGGTAACGGGCTCCCGGACTTGGGCGCCCGGCATTACCTCGGTCGGGGTGGCGGTCGTCGTTGTCTTCGTCGCCGAAGTGCCCCCCGAGGAAGTGGCTGAGGATGCTTCGGTGGGGGTCCCTCGCCGGGGAGGGATCATCAGCCCTTTCCCCTTCCCGGGCGGGAGGGCCCCCGGGGCCCCCACTTCCGGCGGGACCTCATAGACCGAGGGGCTCCCCCCCTCGTCCACGGGCCACTCCACCCGCGGAGGCGAGGCCTCCGCGAACCTCACCTCCGGTTTCTCTGGCTCCAAGAGTGCCGGAGGCGCCGGGAGGGCCGCTACCGAAGGCGGCGACAGGGCGTAGTCCGCCGAATCGGACGCCGCCCCGCCCACGGCAGGCTCCTTCCCCCGGGCCGCAATGGGGCTCTTTGGGGGAGGGGGTGTCACTTCCTTCCGGGCCGACGCCCGTTCGCGCCCGGTCCCGGGGGTATTGTCCCGGGGCTTCGCCGGAGTCGCCACCGGCGTCGTCAAGGGGCCCGGGGCTTTCTGGACTCTAGCCTTGTTAGGCTCAGAGCCCCCGGCCGCGTCCTTCCCCCGTTTGTGTGACCCGGGGGTGGGGAGGGGCTTCCTCTCCGGCAGCTTCAGCCCGTAGGCCTCAGCTACCAAGTTCCGGGGAGGGCCCTCCCCCACGAGGCGCACGACGCGCTCGTGCTCGTCGGCGAAGTACCTCCCCAGGAGGGTCTCCGCCTTCTCCCGCTCCGCCGGGTACGGCCGGACTACCAAAGGTAAAGAGTTTGTCAAATTTCCAAAAATTTGTAAATGTAATGACGCAGGTAACGTACTTACGTCGTGTCACCGGCTTGACCGGGGGCCACTGCTCTGGGCCCATGCCGATCCCCCTTCTCCCGCGTGAGAAGGGGGAGATCCTTAGGAGCATCATCTCCTCGGCGGCGTCCCGCATAGAGCGAGTCTTCCGGGAGATGATCACCTTGCCGAGGAGCTCGAGCTCCTCGTCCGTCCACACCGGAGGGTTCGGCGCGGATGACCGGCTGTAAGAGGGGGGCCCCGGGACGTACGCCACCTCATCGTCCCAGACCCGGAGGTAGAACCACCTCCGGATCCAGTCGCCCCAGTGGTCCCGGGAGGCCGCTGCCGGGTAATCGGCCACCCGGGACGGCAGCATCTGCACCATCACGGAGCCGAAGGGGGACTTGGGTGCCCCCTTCACCAGGTGGGAGCTCCTCGCCGCCGGTTCGTAGAAGTACCGGAAGGCGCGTAGGGTGCGCTCCCGCCCGGTCGCCGTCTCGTAGAGCCAGATGAAGAGGCCCATCTGGACGATCGCGTTCGGGGTGAGGTGGTTTAGGGCCACCCCGTACTCCTTCAAAAACTCCCGGAGCAAGGGATGCACCGGGAGCTGGAGCCCGGCCTCCAGGAAGGCCTTGAAGGCCACGATCTCTCTGGGCCTGGGGCGGGGGGCTCCGTCCTTCTTCACGGGGACCCGGATGTCCCCGTCCTCAACGACGCAGCGTTCGACCATGGACTCCGCGTCCTCGGCCGTGAACTTAGACGCCCAGAGGAAGTCCGGAGCGACCTCCTCCGGGGGCACCTTGGTCGTCTTCGCTCGACCCTTCGGTGCCATCAGGTTAGATTTTTTTCCGGAGGCTAACTTTTCAGGAGGCTACGTCTAAAAAGTTCCGGACGCCTGCTACCAGGGGCTAGCTACCGGGAAAGAGCTACCAGGAGAAATCTACCGGGAGAGCTAAACGCGCTAATGATGAGAAGTTTGGAATGAAGTTCCCGGGCCCCCCAAGGTCCTATTTATAGGGGTGAGCCGTGGTCCAGATGGGCACCACGTGGCACCCCGCGGAGCAATCTGGACCGTTGAAGTTCAAACCGTGCGGAGGAAACGAATGGACTGGCGCGCGAATCGAGGCACCGGTTAGAACCGCGAGCACATTTATGGCGAAACAGCGCGGTCTTAACCGCGAGGCACGGAAGACGAAGCATCACGGCTCCGGTGGCTTGGCCCGGAGATTTTCCCGGTGACATGTACCATACCCACCGGGGACTCGAGCATCGTCCCCGGGGGGCATGGGGGGCTGCTGTTGGGGGAAATCTCCGCGAGACTAAGTCCAGGTAAGTTGCGTCACATTCGCCCGGGGATGAGGCCTCCGGGGCCCCCCCGGGGCGCCTCCTTTCGGCCCCCGGGACTTGGCCTCCGGCGCTGGTCCCGGGCGCCGCCATTTGCCCAGGGACATGGCCTCCGGTGCCTCCCCGGGAGCCGCCTTTTGCCTCCCGGGACCTGGCCTCCGGTGCCGGTCCCGGGCGCCGCCATTTTCCCGGGGACGTGGCCTCTGGGGCCTCCCCGGGTGCCGCCATTTTGGCCCCCGGGACCTGGCCTCCGGCGCCGGTCCCAGGCACCGCCATTTGACCGGGGACGTGGCCTCCGGTGCCTGCCCCGGGCGCTGCCTTTTGGCTCCCGGGACCTGGCCTTCGGTGCCTGTCCCGGGCGCTGCCATTTTGGCCCCCGGGACCTAGCCTCCGGCGCTGGTCCCGGGCGCCGCCATTTGCCCGGGGACGTGGCCTCCGGGGCCTCCCCGGGCGCCGCCATTTTGGCCCCCGGGACCTGGCCTCCGGCGCCGGTCTCGGGCGCCGCCATTTGCCCGGGGACCTGGCCTTCGGTGCCTCCCCGGGCGCCGCCTTTTGGCTCCTGGGACTTGGCCTCCGGTGCTGGTCCCGGGCGCCGCCATTTTGACCCCGGGACCTGACCTCCGGCGCCGGTCCCGGGCACCGTCATTTGCCCGGGGACCTGGCCTCCGGTGCCGGTCCCGGGCGCCGCCATTTTGACCTCGGGACCTGACCTCCGGCGCCGGTCCCGGGCGCCGTCATTTGCCCGGGGACCTGGCCTCCGGTGCCGGTCCCGGGTGCCGCCTTTTGGCTCCCGGGACCTGGCCTCCTGTGCCTCCCCGGGCGCCGCCATTTTGGCCCTTGGACCTGGCCTCCGGCGCCGGTCCCGGGCGCCGCCATTTGCCCAGGGACGTGGCCTCCGGGGCCTCCCCGGGCGCCGCCATTTTGGCCCCCGGGACCTGGCCTCCGGCGCCGGTCCCGGGCGCCACCATTTGCCCGGGGACGTGGCCTCCGGTGCCTCCCCGGGCGCCGCCTTTTTGCTACCGGGACCTGGCCTCCGGCGCATGTCCCGGGCGTCATCGCCCTTCTAAAGGTAAAGTCTCGAGTTGTTTATCACGTGCAGGTCACGCGAGGAGCGCCTCGGGAATCAGCGACCACCTGTCAAGCATCCAAGGCGTTTGACCGGGAGAAGGACGTTGCTACCCCTCGATCCGACGGTGGCTTCCGTGGTAGATAGGTCTTTTTGCTTCTTTTTGGGGCTATAAATAGCCCTTGTACCCCTCAGTTGTAAGCAGGTGATTCATTTTATTGGAATAGCCAAAACTCACAGGTGTGCTCCGGAAGCCTCTCCCCCAGAGAGAGCCTCCCCAGCCGACTCCGGTTGGGAGCACGCCGACAGGACTAGGGCCCCCACCGGGACCCGAACCTGTATAAATTCTCGTGTCAATTCTTGTGTTTGTCCGGCGGGGGAGGACCGGTCACCCGGTCAGCCCGCGCCGCGTAATCTTCGCTAGGATCGTTCACAAAACCTGTCGGGGTATTCGTAATACCACGACAGTGTCAATAGCTACAAACAAGAACTTGTATCCATTGATCGCTTGTGGCATAGGACCAACAATATCCATCCCCCAAACCGCGAAGGGCCATGATAGAGGGATAGTTTGTAGAGCGAAGGCAAGCTGGTGGACCTGTCTCGCATGAAATTGACACTGAGGACATGTCTTGACCATAATTTTGGCATCATCAAGTGCCGAAGGTCAGTAAAATCCTTGTCGAAAAACCTTCCCGACCAGTGTACGGAATGACGCGTGTGCACCGCATACACCGTCATGAATTTCTTTCAAGAGGGATTTACCTTCCTCTTGGGACACATAGCGCATGAATACTCCTTGAGTACCTTTTCTATACAAAACTCCTTCTATAAGTTTGTACAAGCGCGCTTTTTGAATTAACCGATCGCTCTCGGTTTCATTCTTGGGCAAGGTCCCGTGTTTGAGATAGACCCTCAATGGATGGGTCCAATCTCGTTCATGTCCAAGGTTGGTAACGCAGATTGTTACCGGATCATCCTCGGTCGTAGTTATGATCGAAGGATGTTCCAAGTGTTCGACGAATACTCTTGCCGAGGCGGATGTGCGTGAGGACCCAATTTTAGATAATTGGTCTGCGAGAATGTTGTCCTTTCGCGGGATGTATTGGACTTCGAAATGACTGAAGTATTTTTCCAATCTCCTCACTTCCCCCAGGTAATGAGCCATTGTCTCATTGGAGGTGCTGTACTCCTTGTTTACCTGGTTTACGACCAGCTGTGAGTCTCCCCTCACCACTAATCGATGGACTCCGAGGAATTTTGCTGCCCGGAGCCCTGCAATAAGACCTTCATACTCTACTGCGTTGTTGGTCACAACAAAGTGTAATTGAATGACATACTTGAGTTGGTCACCCTGAGGTGTAACTAAGACCACTCCAGCCCCCTAGTGTTGAAAACTACGAGAGCCATCAAAATACATCGTCCAATGCTCGGGGCATGCCAAATCTTCTGGCTCCTGCACGGGTAGTTCAGGATTAGTCCATTCGACCACGAAGTCGGCTAGGACCTGAGACTTGACCGTGGTGTGAGGTGTGAAATGGATGTCGAACGCTCCGAGTTCCACAGCCCATTTCGCGATCCGACCAGATTTCTCAGGGTTCCGGACAATATCTCCCAAAGGGAAAGACGAGGGCACTATAATCTTATGTGCTTGGAAGTAATGTTGTAGCTTACAGGAAGCCATCAACAGTGCGTAAAGTATTTTCTGGACCTCAGGGTATCGCTCCTTAGGACCATGAAGTCCAGGTCGAATCGCTAACCTGTGTTTAATTACCTCCCTTGGGACACTGGGCATGTCGGATGGTTTCTACGCAAACACATCTACATTATTCGGAGGAAAGTAATGAGCTCGAGTTCCTATTTGTCATCCAGGCCTGATCCAACCCGAATTGTCCTAGATGGATCATCTGGGTACAACGGAACCAATTTCAATGTTTCGTCTGGTCGAGGAGCAGCTTTGATCGCATCAGTAGACATTGTGGCAATCTGGGCTTCTCAGAGGGGAAGCTGATCTACCATCTCTAGGGATACCCAATCACATGTCAATGCCACATTACGACTGCCTCGAATCGAAATAACGCCCTTGGGGCCAGGCAACTTGCCACACTGGTAAGCGTAGTGCGTAGCCATCATGAATTTAGTGAGAGTTGGCCTGCCAAAGATTGCGTTATAAGCCGAATCACAATCAATTACATCGAAGGTAACCAATTCTGTTCAGAAGTTATCTGGTTCGCCCAGCATGACTGGGAGCACCACCTATCCCAATGGCATCATAGAGGGACCAGGAATTATCCCATAAAATGGATGAATTATGGGTAGATTTTCGATCGAGGAATTTGCATCTCGTCGAGTGCCTTGACTAATAAAATGCCCAAGGAACTACCTCCATCGATCAAGACCCTTTCGACTCTCGTATTACTGATAATTGAGGTAATGACCAAAGGTAGCCTCAATGGTCGAGTGAGCCCCACGGGGCAATCAGAGCGATCAAACGTCAAAGGAGTATCCGACCAACGGGGGTACTGAAGTTCACCAAGGGGAGTCTCCGCTTGGTTCACCTCTCGGTAAAAAGCTTTAAATTGCCGTTTAGAAACAAAAGAGGAGGAACCTCTGAAAATGATATTGACATGATTACGAGGTACCTGGTAGGACATCTCTTCGTCCTCGCTGGCATCTCTTAGCCCACAAGTCTGTTCTTTTGGTGGCAAGGTCGGCATTGGTCCGATCTCCTGGTAGAAGTCATCCAATTGCTTCAACTAACTCCGGCAATTCTTGAGGTCGTGGCTTGTAGAGTTGTGGAGTGGACACCACCTCTTGCCTTCCTGCGGGTTAGTCGACTTTTCTGGTTGGTCGACACTGTGGCCACCAGAAGCAGTTTTATTTTTAAACGAAGATTTGTTACCTTTGGTCGACAGAGGTTTCTCTGTGACCGCGACCTCTCGGTATTGTCTAGTTTGACTCCTTTTTGATTTCTTTGATTTCCCGCCTGATGAAGATTCTGGCTTCTTGTTCGAATCCTCTTTCTTTACGTCCTTGAGACCTGGTTGAGGCAGAAAATTTCCTTTGTTCACCATCTGATTCCACTCAACGGCCTCAGCCGCGTCGGAATATCGATCAGCCATATCAAAAAGATCGGCTACTGATAGAGGGGGGTGGATGAGCAAATCCTCAGTAAACCTTTGATATCGAACGGCGTGTTTAAATGCCCTGATAACGGAATTATCAGATATGTTTGGGATGGTATTTCTCACCCCGACGAATCTTTTGACAAACTGACGAAGAGTTTCGGTCGATGTTTGTCGTAGTCGATGGAGGTCGTCCTCTTTTCCCGGCTTCTGATAACAATTCTGGAAATTGTTGAGGATGGCATCGCACAATATTTCTCAGTTATATATCGAACCCTCGGGCTGATTGAACAGCCAGGTTCTTGCCGGTCCCTCGAGGACTGTAGGTAAATAGTTGGCCATGACTCGGTCATCGCCACCTGCTGCCTGAATGGCAGTGATGTAAATTTGAAGGAACTCTGATGGATTCTAAGTTCTATCAAATCTTTCAATAGCCCCCGGCTTAAACTTATCCGGCCAAATGACCGCGCGAAGGCCGGGCGAGAAAGCTTTACAACTGACATAAGGACCATGGAGGGATCTGTGACTCTCGACCTGATCTCGAGTGACCTCACGCGAAGGAGACACCACGTGTGGCCCCAGGCGAGAGTGGACAGGAATTCGTTCACGATTACGAGAATTTCCCGCCCGTCTGGCTTTGTCATGCCGAGACGGCACTAGTGGTGGACGATTTCGTCAACCAAAACTAGAGTTAGAATATTCTCTTTCATGCGAACGTATCACCAACTGGGAAGAGGCTGTAGGGGTTGCCTCGGATGCAACCTCGTCTAACCTCTCCACCAAGATTCTGGTGAAAGCCGGTTTCTGCGCATCTGTGAGAATAGGAGGAAAATTACGCAGGACCTCTGCAATGGATTGAAGCCGGCCATGTGTGCTTCTCCTGGGTGCACCAGGTGTCACCGTCTCCTCATCTGTCGGTAAATGTCCCGGGGGTAAAGAAGGTGTCTGGTTGCGTCTGCGACCATGTGGACGACGGGAGGAACTAGGAGCAGCGTCGTAACGAGCTTGCGCATTTTTTAGAGCCTCTAGGGCTGTTTTGTCAAGCTCATTATCTTGCTGCTCGCGATCTTGATCCTCCTTTCGCCTACGCTCTTGCTCTTCTTTCTTCTTGCGCTCCTGTTCTTCCCTGGAAATCCGCTGATCGGGCGTTTCTTCCGATAAGGCAGCGAATTGCCTAGGGAACGAGGTCGCCGATGGAGAGAACATCCCTGTTTGTTCTGAGTCGGACTAGAAATCAAAGATACGGTGGAGGTTATCAGGATCAAACCTCCCCGAACTAATTCTTGGTCAACATCGGGCCCTCGGCAGTGTCGTGCGATGGACCAGATTCAACCCCTAATGCAGTAGGAACAACATTGGGTTCTGGTTCTGCGTCTGTTGTCTCCTGGTCGATAGACATGACCTGAGTGGTCGAATCGACCTCTGGGATGTCTTCGCCTCCGGTTTCCTCCATTGGAACAGGATCACTAGGTGAAGGCATATGTATATGGGCATAATCCTCGAGATCGAAGTCTTTCTCGGAATCATATGCCCCAGACATGGCTCACCGAACCTCTGGATATAAAAAAGAACGCCTTGAGAAAGGCCCCACGGTGGGCGCCAGCTGTCGACGGTTTGGACTCGGGATCCTTAGTCGATCTTACGCAGAATTTGTGAGTTGTGAGGCCTTTCAAAGTGTTCCTCTGGAAAGGGATGATGAGTAATGTCTGTTGGGCACAAAGAGATTTATACAGGTTCGGGCCCTCGATGGTGGGAGTAATAGCCCTACGTCCTGTTGTGATTTCACTATGTATGGAAAAGGTTTACAAGGTTGAAGAAAAGATCATCACAGGCGAAGATCTTTTCTGTGTTGTTGTCTAAAAACAACTAAACTAACTTATGAAAACTTGTGTTGATCTGTTGTCGTCTTCGATCTCTCTTCGTCTTGTACATTTGCATACCCTTTTATACCGGTCAAAAGGGCGCCAATGCACAACGGTTTTGAACGGTTGTAGAAGTACAGTTTCGGTAATCGCACTTAACTCCCATGCAGGCCTAACACGTGCAATTAAGGGATAACTGCACACGTCAACCTCCTGGCAGTTGTCTTCATACGTGGAGGAATCATCACGATCCTAGGGATATGCCTGTTGCAAAGCTAAGCAATCCCGAATTATTCTGGTCGAGAGTAGTCAACGACCTTTTGACCGCGCATTGTCTGCGGCCTCATGACCGCGTATCTCATGATCATGCAACGTCTGCGATCTCATGATCGCGCAAAGCTTGCGACCATAAGTCATTCCTGTGTCTGCGCTTCTCAGGTCATCTCCGACCATAACAGCGGACCTTCAGACATTTGTCTGGTTCGAATCGTCTTGAACCAGATGTGTATTATTTCGAACTAGCTCGGGTAACAATCCTCGTCAATTTCTTGTCATAAATATTTTTTTCATGATTTATAGGAGTACTATACAAATTTTTTTGAGAATTTTTCATGAAGATTTTGTGACTTAATGGTTGTGTAATCCAGTTAGCACCTAAATATCACCTCTAATAGAAAGTATATATCTTGATTAAGTGGTAAGATAAGACTACAAAATGCACGTAGAATGATGATTTGGGGTTTAGGGTTTAGGGGTTAGGGGTTAGGGTTTAGGGTTTAGGTTTAAGGTTTAGGGTGAGGCCGAGGTATATTTAGTGAGAGGTATATTATTAAAAACGGAGAAAGTACATGAGTAAGCGAGCAATACTAAAGGAAATTAAGCACAGAAATCATCTAAAAGGGCCAACGACGGGGAAGATGAGAGGATGCCAATTCAAGGCAGTTCTAGACAGTTGCCAAAGTGCAGTTTGTATAACCGCACCAGTCTTCTTTGCCGGTTAAGCACGTGCAATTATAGATAACCGCACTTGTTAACCTCTTGACGGTTGTCTTCCCACGTGGAAGAAGTTATCTTGACTCTGAGAACGTGTCCAGTAAAGGCTTGAACCCCCCAGGTTGTTTTGGTCGCACAGAGCTATCGACCTTTTGATCGCGCATAGCCTGCGACCTCATGACCGCGCATAGCCTGCGACCATGGACTGACCCTGTGTCCGCAACCTTCTGGTGCACAGGAAGTTGTCCGTTTGCGACCATAGTGGCTTCTAAGACTCACAGACATACATTACATCCGAACTTGACTTGAACACGATATATGTTAAAATAAACTAGTTCGGGTGATAATCCTCGTCATGTGGTAACTCTTGTCACCACAAAACTGATGTCATCCTTCAGCTGCATGGCACGAACCTTCCATGGGCAGCCCGATGTTACGCAGGCTATGACATATAGGTTGGGGTTTGACTTCACAACCCTGTATTGCCAGTTAATTACAAGAGACCAGCTCAGCATGGCATTCTTCAGATCTTCTTTGCTCTGAAACTCCTGCTCTACTTGTATGCCACCTCGCTCGAAAGACCATTTGGAACCCTGATCCGTTGGCAACACAACTTGACTATATGCTGAATGATCGAGCCACTCCGGCAGGGGACCAGGATTATCCTCATTAGAGCCATCGGATGCCTCTGAGTCCGTCGAATCATCTTCGTCAGACACTGATGGAAGGCAATCCAATACCTCGCACACATCCACGCGAGTGTGGTAGAATACATCCGACCACTCACTAGCCTTGAATGTTGCAGGACCGAACACGTTGCTTGGCTCACCCTCGACCGCACGCTCGGCTGGTTCTATGTTGCATAACTGCACATATATCGCGAACTGGCCGAGTAGTTCACCATGGGGGTTTTTCACTCTTTGAACATAAGAGCTCCAAGATTTGTCCCCTTTTATTTCGCACAACATCCAGTATGGCTTGTTATCTACCTCCCTTACGATCAGCCCTTCAATTAGAATCATTTGGTCACGAGGCCTCTTCCCGAACAGACTCAGGATCCATAAATTTAGGTCCAAGAATGAGGTGTTTGTACACTCAACTCGCCCGTCACTGTCGACGATTCAGACTCGGAGTTCTCAGCTGAACTTATGCAGAATTTGTAATAGTGAGACCTTTCAAGATGACCCTTCGGGAAGGTATGCTGAACAATGGTGAACAGGAGCACAGAGAATTTAGACAGGTTCGGGCCCTCGATGGTGGGAGTAAAAGCCCTACGTCCTGTTGAGATTTCACTAAGTATGGTGAAATGTTTACAGGTGGGGGAGAAAGTCCTCACAGGCGAGGATTTTTCCTGTAAAAGTGTACAAAAGATAAGCTAAAGAAGACTTATAAAAATGTTATATGAGGTGTGCCGTAGACTTGGTTAACTTGGATCCCTCCTTTTTGATTGATACTTCATGTCATCCTTTTATACTGCTTGAAAGGGTGCCATGTGAAGGAAACTGCATCAATCGGTTGTACGGACGGTTGGATACGGTTTTTGAAACTGCTCTTAACCTTCACGCAGGTTAAACACGTGTTATTCATGAATAACTGTATGTGTTAACCTCCTGACGGTTGATTTTCCACGTGTAGGAATCTTCGGGATACTTAGAATATCCTATCGTATGGGCAACCGAATAGATAGATCCCAGGTATCCTGATCGGCAGATGTTCTGATCGCGGGATTCGACTGACCGCGTAATATTCCGAATGTGTAGTTCGCGTATAGCCCACGAACTTCTGACCGCGCAAGGCTTACGGTCTGACCGCGTAAAGCTGCGACTTGATCGCGTAAAGCTTGCGACCTCGTGGTGATGCCTCTCAGAATAGCTTGAGTTCGCATCTCCAGACATATGTCTGGTTCGAACCTGTCTTGAATCAGAAGTTTATTAGAAGTGACCCGGGTGTCAATCCTCGTCAGCTAGCCCCCAAATTCGAAGAAAACGAAGAGACGTGTTTATTTCGAATTTAAAAAACCGTGCATTGGATTTTTAACCCGGCCCTTTAACTTCTCCACTTAGTGGCGCACTAAGTGAAAACGGTTGGTTTTTCAAGACGGGTTCTGACATTACGTGACGGGCAATGATGGCGCCGTAGAGATTTTTATCTCGAGGTAAAATTGTAAATGTCTTTAACGAAACTCGAGGTGTCTGGGAGGCGAACCGTCGACCTGGCGGCTATAAATACCAGACCCCTGGACATGTAGAGATTTACAATTTCCCTCTCACGCCTAAGTCTTTTTCTTGTTACCTAGCCTCCTTCCTTCTCACTTACTCTTTCCAATGGCAGATCACGAAATCATCGAGATTGAGAGCGATGAAGGGGAAATTGTCGAACAAGGATCTCAAACTAATGAAGTCCTGTCTCCCTTAAGGAAGAAATCTAAGGTTGACGAAGGATCTTCCAGTGGAACAAAGGTGAAGAATGTAGCGAGTTTCTTTCTTCCTTCAGTTCCTTTGACCCTCCCCGTTCATGCCTCTCGGCAAGTTAGGCCTTTATCCTTAGAGAAAGATCCCTTCACATTCAATTCTCCCATCCTTTTGGGTGATCAACATCCTGGTCGGCAAGCGGTGACTATCCCTCGACCAGATGATTGCCATATTGGGTTGGCGAAGCAATCTTCTTCTGGGAAGGTTGCACTTCCACCATATGGTGATCTTCCTCCCAAGATGGGTGTATCAACGGGTTATGCACCGGGACAGGTAACAATTCTTCTCCCTTTTTTGCTGATAATTTTAGTTAATATGACTAACTTTTACAAAATGCAGGAGGTAGGAGGCCCCAGCGATCAGCCTTCTGCTGCTCCATCTCTTCCTTCCGGACAGACTCTTCTGGAAGAGAAGAATGCCCTGGAGAAGAAGACCGAGGAGATGGCCTCGAAGATTCTGCGTTTAGCAGAATGTCTTGATTGATCCCGAGAAGAGGCGCACCATTTCCGTCGAGAGAGGGACTTCGCTCAGCAACAGCGAGAACTCTCTGACTTGATTAGGGACAATAGTGCGTCTGTTGTTAGGGACGATATAGATAGACTTAGAGTAGTTGCTAGTTCCTTGAGGGTTGTCAGTGTAGATCCTACTGACAACAATATGTCCCTCGGGGAACTTTGTAAACTTCTCTCGGAACAAGTCGATGCTTTTATCGACCGTATTCCTTTTGTATGTAAAGAATGTAATAAATAAAGTTTCTTTTATTCATATGAACATTCTTCATACCTTCTGTGCGAAATTATGGCTAAAAGCTTAGTCCGCGACCATTCATACACAGGAAATTTCAGTTCTGCGATTAGAATCGCATTTTAAAAGATCACCATGACCTACCCTGATGCTGCGATCAGACTTAAGGCCGCGGTTAGAACTGAATTGCGACCAGAGTTGAACATCCGGTTAGACTATTACTTCGATTAGAAACGAAGTTTTAGCCTAGAACATGATTTCGATAAAACCATAACCCAATTAGAAACACTTCAGTATGTTAAAAATTGGGTTACATGATTTTTTCGAACAAAATGTTCACAGTATAAGAAGGAAAAACTTCCTCTGAAAAGTACTGGAAATTTTTCAGTCCTTTAACACTTTCAGTTTCCAAAACAAAGAAGTCTTTTTGTTTCAGATCCGACGCCTGAGTACTTTATCGGGTCCATCAGAGACAGTATCCATTATGGGAAATGAATAAAGCATTTAATGGAACGTTTGAAACGAGCCGTATTACTCATTAATGCGTCGCCTTGGGTCTATAAAAAGCAGTAGGTAGCTTCTTGAGGAAGCCACTCAGCCGCGAAAAAACCCTTAGAATTCCCGCCGCTCAAAACCCTCACTCTCTTCAGCCTTCATCTTCCCAAATCGCCAGCTTTCCCTTTGATTCTACACCATAGATGGCGTCCTGGAGCAGATCCATTCATCATTCTGAGGAGAGCCTAATGGCGCTTGAGAAGGAGGAGATCCTCTCTCCGCGGCTGCTCATTAACTGGCGACCCGCGGAGAAGGACCAAGAAACCCCAACTGTCCAAGAAGGCGAGTTGGTGGTTTTCGAGGAGTATTTTCGTTGCGGGTTCCGATTCCCTGAGAGTCGGTTCCTTAAGGATATCTTTGAACATTACGGGTGGGAACTGATCAACCTCCACCCCAACGCGATGCTGATTCTGGCAGTATTTCAGCATCTCTGTGAAGCCTTCGTCGGAGTATATCCCAGCGTGGATCTTTTCCGACGATTCTACTTTTCGGCGTGGTCGAAGAGCACCAACGCCGCTGGATGCATCTACTTCCGGCTGAGGGATAAAAAGGAGTATCCCTCCCCACCCCTGCGAGACTCAGTGCACGGGTGGCACCAGAAATGGTTTTATTGCACCCCGCCGACCGAGAGCGGGCTGTGGTTTGAGAACTCGCGGCCGGAGAAAACGAGCGAGTTGGATACTCTCCCGGCGATGAACGCAGAGTTCATGAAGCATGCCGAGGTGATCCTTCACTTAGTCGAACAAGGGCTGATGGCACGTGATGTCATCCGAGACTTTGTGAAGAATCGGGTGAGCCCCCTACGTGAAAGGGCTCATCCGGCTTGGGAGATCAAGTCCATGGCGGACACTACCCTGGACTATAACGAAGGTATACATTTCTGACATCGAAATCCTTTTATGTCATTTTTGAAATGTATCAATTTAACTCGTATCTGGGAACAGTCCTGCCCTCAGCTGAGATTGAGAGGCGGACTAACTACCTCCTCAGGGCGTACAACGCCGAGGTAGAGGGCCCCAAGGGATCGCCTCGCCCCCATAGCTTGATTCATGCTGGCGACGACCTTAAACAGGAGCGCCGAAAGGTAAACTTTCCACTTGGCCTCTGTTCTTCAGGTCTCATGTATGTCCAGCACTAATCAATCCCGTTGGAATGAGAATAGCTCCTAGGGAGGTTTGCGGATGCAACATTCCCAAGTGAAAATGTCGGCTCTTTGAAGAAGCCGACGACGAGGAACGTGAAGAAGGTCTCTCAGAGACCCAGGACAAAGAGTCCTGCCTCTAAGAAGACCAAGCTGAACCCTGGAGAGGGGTCTTCACGAAGCATTCCTCGTCCCGCAAGAAAGACTGCGGTAAGATATCGCATTCCTGCTACTTTTTCAGGCGCGACATGGAATCACTTCTTCGTCGTACAGGGAGAGGGGAGCGAGGAGGAAGAGGATGACGTTCCTCTGATCCTTCGAAGGAGGAAGATCGCGGATCTTCCATCCAGCGATGCCCCAAGCTGCCCCGCAGAAACCACAGCTGCCGAAGAGGTGGCCGTGGCTGACCCTGCGACCACCGAAGATCTTGTGGTCGCGGGTGACCTTCCAATTCCTGAAGCCCCCGAGGTTTCAGGATCAATCATCTCTGCTTCCCTGGTCGAAGGGACGACTAAGGTAAAGGATCTTTTCGATTATTCCCTCCATGACTCTTTCTGCGCATTTGACAAGTTAATGTACATACAGGAAGGAGAGCTTCCCCCTGGGTCCACTGGGGATTCCAGGGAGGAAAATCCTCCTCCTCCGCGGACAGAGGAGGAGGTAGACGAATAAAGGCCGGTTGTGACGGTTCCAGCAACTCAGGAATCGCCAAGGCCTTCAGATGCAGCCCCACCAGTTAGTCCGGTGGCCCAGGTAAAGACCTATGTGTTTTTACTTGTTCCCTAAGAATATGCTTGTAACGTGACATTTGCAGGGGGGTGCTGTCTTATTTACCATAAGGAAGGCAAGAACCGGAGACGGCTCTCCTTCACAAGGGGAATTTTCCCAGAAGTCTCAGGAACGAATGGGATTTCGAATAAGGTAAAAACTCTTACTTGACAGTAATCTTAGATAAAAGCTGTCTGACCCATTCTTCCTGTTAGGCAAAAGAAGACAGCGCCTATACCTTCAACCGCCACTGGGGTGGTTGAAGCTAGGGCTAATGAGGGAGCCTCTAACGAAGAGCGCTCTACTCCCGTGGTTCAGGAAGTCGTCCGGACCGCGGGAGGTGAAACAAGTGCAGGGACTAGGTCACCACCAGTGGCCTCTGGGGGTGGCATCCGGCCGGCACTCCCATCAACTGTCCCCGTCGTAGGCACTTCAGGTGCGCTAGCAAGGATTCCTGCTAGCATGGATGATGCCGCTTTCAATAAGTTTATGAAGGTATGATCACCTCTGTTTCGGCGCTTGAATCGCCTTTAGAGCATACTTGACTCTCTTGCTTTGTGTCACAGGGCTTGTCATGGGTGACGAGCCAGTCGCATGCTGCAATGGCTAGCATGGCGGCTGTTCAAAAAGATCGTGACAGCTTGCGCAAGTGAGGATCGTCATTCTTCTGTTAATATAAGTAGGCTTTAATTGTGACTAACTTGATTTTGCTGCAGAGAGGTCACATTCTTGAAGAAAGATTTAGCCAAGATAAGTCTGAACTCAGTTTCAGAGTTCCAGAAACTACGGACTGAAATCAATAGACTTCAGTCTGAGAATGCTGGTAAGTCGATTCCCAACTTGAGAAGACTTAAAGACATTTCTTGTTATTAACCTCTTTTTTTTGTACAGCGCAAGCAGGTCGCATTAAACAGCTCAGCCAGGACAAGATGCTTCTCGAGTCCTCGCTCAACCATACTGATCACGTGGTCAAAGAGTTGAGCCTACTGGTCTTCGAAAAACTGAAGGCCATAGCCAGCCTTTTGAATACCAACGTGGTAGAGTTGAGGAAGGACGACCCAAATGTCAGTGATTGGGCATCACTGCTCACAACTCAAGCAGAATCACTGCTCGAATATCTCCCTGGAGATTTACGGCGACGTGAAGAGACAATCAGGACGAGAGTCCGATCAGCCGCTTCTGCCGTACTCAGCCGGGTTCGACTTCACCATGGCTCAGATGCGAATCTGAGCGCACTGGTGGGACCGGTTGAGGTCGAGAGTGAAGAACTGCTTGACGCCGTTATTGAAGAAGTTAAGCCCTTCGTTGACAAGCTCTTGGCTGAGCTAAGGATCGAATGATCCTTATATTTTGTAACCAAACAATTGTAATTACAATGCTATGTATGTAAAACTATTTTTTCAAAAGAAAGTGCATATTCACATCATAAGTTTCATACTATAAGTATATTCCTCTAGCCCCCGCCTCTGTTTTGTGAATACTGAAGCCTTAGTATTTTAAGCAGAGGGGAAAACATAAGTATGATGACCAGGGATATGCGCTTCAAACCAATGATCAAGATTAAAATAACATTTTAACCTTATTGCAAACTGATAGCCACCCGGATGACCGAAGACTAGCCAGATAGTCCCATGTGCGTTGAGAAACGGCTTATTTAGGAGTAACTTATCTGGAAGTGATCATGAGATTGACCAGCGAATCCGGTTGAAAAATGCTGTAATAACCTAACCGCCAGCGATCAGCCCCCAGGTCGAAGTTGTATAATTTGGGCTTAAAGAAAAACACTCATTGTATGAAAACAAGACATGCTTTTTATGGAAAGATGCTAATTGAACAGGAAAAAGGTGATTGGAATACTTACACGTAAAACTTGCGAAGTTGATCGATGTTCCAAGTATTGGACAAAATCCGACCATCCTCCATGGCTAACCGCGCAGATCCTGGCCGCGGCACTGAGACGACAGTGTATGGTCCCTCCCACTTTGGGGAGAATTTCTTGCGGTTAGACTGGTCTTGAATTTTTCGTAAAACCAAGTCGCCCACGTTGAGATCACGTGGTCGCACCTTTTTACTGTGATACTTGCGTAGAGCCTGCAAGTATACCGCGGACTTAATCAGGGCGCGATCACGCCGTTCTTCCAGGAGGATAAGATCTTGCGATCGCTGTTCGGATTGGTTGACTTGTTCGAATTGATTTGTGCGAACAGATCCAATACTTACTTCCATAGGCAACACAGCCTCGGCTCCATAGACCAAATGGAAGGGTGTCTCACCAGTGGCTTGACTAGAGGTAGTCCGTAGTGCCCATAGAACAGTATAGAGCTCGTCTGCCCAAGCCCCCGAGCGGGTCTTGAGGCGATCAAAAACACGTTTTTTGATACCTTGCAATACTTGCCCATTGGCCCGTTCTACGGCACCATTGCTTTGTGGATGTGCCACGGAAGCAAAGCACACTTTGGTCCCAATCTGATCGCAGTAGTCTAGGAAAAGACCGCTAGCGAATTGAGAACCGTTGTCTGTGATGAGACGGTTTGGAACACCAAATCGTGCCACAATGTTCTTGTGAAAGAACTTTTGTGCGGCTGATGCAGTAATATTTCGTACTGGTTCGGCCTCAATCCACTTTGTGAATGTGTCAATGGCTACGAACAAAAACTTGTATCCGTTGACCGCTTGTGGCATAGGACCGACGATGTCCATTCCCCAGATCGCGAAAGGCCATGCGAGAGGAATAGTTTGCAATGCATAAGCAGGTTGATGAACCTGTCTTGCATGAAACTGACACTGTGGACACATCTTGACCATAAGCTTGGCATCATCGAGTGCCGAAGGCCAGTAGAATCCCTGTCGAAAAACTTTTCCGACCAGTGTTCGGTATGACGCGTGTGCACCGCATACACCGTCATGTATTTCTTTCAAGAGGGATTTTCCTTCCTCCTGAGATATGCAGCGCATGAATACTCCTTGAGTACCCTTTCTGTACATAACCCCATCTATGAGTTTGTACAGACGCGCCTTTCGAATTAACCGATCGCTTTTGGTTTCGTCCTCGGGTAGGGTCCCATGTTCAAGATAGACCCTCAATGGATGAGTCCAATCTTGTTCCTGACCGAGGTTGGCAACGAAGGCTATTGCCGGATCATCCTCGACCGAAGTCATGATCGAAGGATGGTCCAAGTGTTCAATGAACACTCCTGCCGGAGCGGATGAGCGTGAGGATCCAATTTTGGATAATTGGTCTGCGAGAATGTTGTCCTTTCGCGGGATGTATTGGACTTCGAAGTGACTGAAGTGTTTTTCCAATCTCCTCACTTCCCCCAGGTAATGAGCCATTGTCTCATCGGAGGTGCTGTACTCCTTGTTTACCTGGTTTACGACCAGCTGTGAGTCCCCCCTCACCACTAATCGACGGACTCCGAGGAATTTTGCTGCCCGGAGCCCTGCAAGAAGACCTTCATACTCTGCTGCATTGTTGGTTGCAACAAAGTGTAGTTGAATGACATACTTAAGCTGTTCGCCCTGAGGCGTAACTAAGACCACTCCAGCCCCCGAGTGTTGAAAACTACGGGAGCCGTCAAAGTACATTGTCCAATAATCGGGGCACTCCAGTTCCTTTGCCAACTGCACGGGTGGCTCAGGGTTGGTCCATTCGACCACAAAGTCGGCCAAAACCTGAGATTTAACCGCCGTGCGAGGGGTGAAATAGATCTCAAAGGCACCAAATTCGACCGCCCATTTGGCGATTCGACCAGATTTCGGACAATATCTCAAAGGAAAAGAGGAGGGTACTGTGATCTTGTGTGCTTGAAAGTAATGTCGTAGCTTACGGGAAGCCATCAGTAGCGCGTAAAGTATCTTCTGGACCTCAGGGTAGCGCTCCTTAGGACCATGAAGTACTTCGCTCACATAGTAGACGGGTCTGTGCACTCCTTCCCTTTCCGCGATCAGAACTGCGCTGACCGCGTGTGGGGTGGCCGCCAAATACAAAAGTAATGGTTCTTCCTTTTCAGGAGACACCAATACTGGCGGACTGGATAGATATGTTTTTACCTCCTGAAACGCTTTTTCGGCCTCGTCAGACCACGTGAAGTTATGATGTTTCCGCAAGGCTTTAAAGAAAGGTAGTCCCCTTTCGCCTAATCGCGATATGAAGCGACTTAAAGCCGCCATGCGACCAGCCAGGCGTTGAACATCCTTCATGGTCGAGGGCGACCTCATTTGTTCAAAAGCTCTGATTTTCTCAGGATTAACCTCAATGCCCCTGGAACACACAAGAAAACCAAGAAGCTTTCCTGAAGAAACCCCGAAAGAACATTTCTCCGAGTTCAATTTTATTCCAAAGCGATTCAAGTTACAGAAGGTTTCAGCAAGATCGTCCAAATGAGACAATCTTTTGGTACTCTTTACAACCAAGTCGTCTACATATGCCTCGAGATTACGCCCTATCTGGGAAAGAAAGGTCTTTTGCATCAAGCGCTGGTACGTGGAACCAGCGTTCTTGAGACCGAACGGCATTCTGACGTAGCAGTATGTGCCGAACGGGTGATGAAGGCAGTCTTCTCTTCATCGTCTTCTGCCATGCTAATTTGATGATATCCCGAGTAGGCATCCAGAAAACTCATCAGTTCGCAACCCGCAGTGGAGTCAACCAGCTGGTCGATGCGGGGAAGGGGAAAGTCATCCTTCGGACAGGCACTGTTGAGGCTAGTATAGTCGACGCACATGCGCCACTTGCCATTTGACTTGCGGACCATGACCGGATTGGCGAGCCAGTCCGGGTGATTCACTTCACGGATAAACCCGGCTTGTAAGAGTTTGTCCAACTCTTCTCGGATGGCTTCCTGTCGGTCGGTGGCAAAACGCCTGAGCTTTTGCTTTATTGGTCGTTGTCCAGGTCGAATTGCTAACCTGTGCTCAATTACTTCCCTTGGGACACCGGGCATGTCGGACGGTTTCCACGCAAACACATCTGCGTTAGCCCGGAGGAAAGCAACGAGGTCGAGTTCCTATTTGTCATCCAGGGCTGACCCAACCCGAATTGTCTTGGATGGTCATCTGGGTACAAAGGAACTTGTTTGAGTTTCTCATCTGGTCGAGGAGCAGCCCTGATCGCATCGGTGGCGACAGTGGCGACCTGAGCGTCCCGGAGGGGAAGTTGATCGACCATCTCCAAAGATAGCCGGTCGCACGTGAGCGCCACGTTGCGACTTCCTCGGACCGAAATGACACCTTTGGGGCCAGGCAATTTCCCGCACTGATAAGCATAGTGCGTTGCCATCATGAACTTAGCAAGAATCGGCCTGCCAAAGATTGCATTATAAGCTGAATCACAATCAATTACATCGAAGGTAACCAATTCTGTTCGAAAGTTATCTGGTTCTCCCAGAGTGACCGGGAGGACCACTTGTCCCAATGGCATCATGGAGGGGCCTGGGATTATCCCATAAAACGGATGGATTATGGGCTTGATCTTCGAACGAGGAATTTGCATCTCGTCGAGTGTCTTGACCAATAAAAGATCAAGGGAACTTCCCCCATCGATCAGGACCCTTTCGACTCTCGCGTTACTGATGATTGGGGTAATAACCAGAGGTAACCTCAATGGTCTAGTTAACCCCGCAGGACAGTCAGCGCGATCGAACGTCAAAGGCATATCCGACCAACGGGGATATTGAGGTTCACCAAGGGATGTCTCCGTTTGGTTAACCTCTCGGCAAAAAGTTTTAAACTGCCTTTTGGAAACGAAAGAGGAGGAACCTCCGAAAATGACATTAACATGATTTTGAGGTACCTGGTAAGCCATTTCTTCGTCTCCATCGACGTCTCTAACCCCGCACGCCTGCTCTTTGGGCGGTAAGGTTGGCATTGGCCCAGCTCCTTGGTAGAAATCGTCCAGCTGTTTCAACCAACTCCTGCAGTTTTTGAGATCGTGGCCTGCGGAATTGTGGATTGGACACCACCTTTTGCCCTCCTGCGGATTAGTTGATTTTTCTGGCTGGTCGGAATCCCGGCCACCAGAAGCAGTTTTACTTTTAAAAGAAGACTTATTACCTTTGGTCGAAGGTGGTTTCTCCGCGACTGCGACCTCACGGTACTGTCCAGAGCGGTTCCTCTTCGACTTTTTTGACTTCCCACCCGGTGAAGACTCCGGCTTTTTGCTCGAATCTTCTTTCTTGGCGTCCTTGAAGCCTGGTTGGGGCGGTAGGTCCCCCTTGTCAACCATTCGGTTCCATTCGACTGCCTCGGCTGCATCGGAGTATCGATCAGCCATATCGAACAGATCGGCCACCGATCGAGGAGGGTGGATGAGCAAGTCTTCAGTGAATCTCCGGTATCGAACGGCATGCTTAAATGCCCTGATTACGGAGCCATCAGATATGTTCGGGATGGTATTTCTTACCCCGACAAACCTCTTGACAAACTGCCGAAGCGTTTCGGTCGAAGTTTGCCGCAATCTATGCAAGTCGTCCTCCTTACCCGGCTTTTGGTAACAGTTTTGGAAATTGCTGAGGATGGCATCGCATAGCATTTCCCAATTGTAGATAGAACCCTCAGGCTGATTGAACAACCAGGTTCTAGCCGGTCCTACGAGGACTGTCGGCAGGTAGTTAGCCATGACCTTGTCATCGCCTCCTGCTGCTTGGATGGCAGTAATATAGATCTGAAGAAACTCGGATGGGTTCTGAGTTCCATCAAACCTCTCAATGGCCCCTGGTCGAAACTTATCGGGCCAAACGACTGCTCGTAGGCCAGGCGAGAAAGCTTTGCAACCAACGTAAGGACCGTGGACCGTCCTGCGACTTTCGGTCGGGTTTCGAGCAAACTCACTTAATGGCGAGGTTACTCGGGGTCCCAAACGAGAATGAACGGGAACTCGATCCCTAGCTCAAGAGTCCTGCATTCGCCGATATTTGTCCTGTCGGGACGGTATAGGCGGCGGGTAATTCCGTCGGCCAGAGCCAGAATGAGGATCATCTCGTCCATGGGAACGTGTCACTGAGCGGGAAGAGGCTGTCGGGGTCGCCTCGGATGCGACCTCATCTAGTCTTTCCGCCAGGATCCTGAAAAAGGCCGGTCTCTGCGCATCCGTGACCGTAGGAGGAAAATTGCGCATGACTTCCGCGATAGATCGCAGTCGACCATGGGTACTTCTCCTAGGGGCACCAGGTGTTATCGTTCCCTCGTCCACTGGGAAATGCTCCGGTGGTAAGGAAGGAGTCTGGTCACGTCTACGACCACGCGACCGTCGAGAAGAACTCGGGGCAGCATCGTAACGAGCCTGTGCATCTTGAAGAGCCTCTAGGGCAGTTCTGCGCAGTTCGCTGTTTTGTTGCTCGAGATCTTGCTCCTCCTCCTGTTTGCGATCTTGTTCTTCCCTGGCAGCCTGTTGATCGGGAGTTTCCTCCGACAACGCAGCAAACTGCCTAGGGAGAGAGGTCGCCGATGGGGAGAACATCTCGGTTTGTTCCGAGTCGGACTCAAAATCAAAGAGACAGTGGAGGTTATCAGGGTCAAACCTTCCTGGGCTAATTTCAGGGTCACCATCACATTCTCCCTCAGCGGGATCGTACGATGGGCCGGACTCATCACCTAGCACATTAAGAGCCTCTGTGGGTTCCGACCTTGTGCCAGTTACCTCTTGGTCGATTAACATGACTTGGGGAGATGATTCAGCCTGGGGAAGATTCTGGCCTTCGATCTCTTCCATCGGAACAGGATCACTTGGAGAAGGCATTGGGATATGAGCATAATCCTCGAGATCGAAATCATTCTCGGAATCATATGCTCCAGCCATGTTTCGGCAAACCTCCGAATTTCAATTAAGACGCCTTGAGAAAGGCCCCACGGTGGGCGCCAGCTGTCGACGATTCGGACTCGGAGTCCTCAGCCGAACTTATGCAGAATTTGTAATAGTGAGACCTTTCAAGATGACCCTTTGGGAAGGTATGCTGAACAATGGTGAACAGGAGCACAGAGAATTTAGACAGGTTCGGGCCCTCGATGGTGGGAGTAAAAGCCCTACGTCCTGTTGAGATTTCACTAAGTATGGTGAAATGTTTACAGGTGGGGGAAAAAGTCCTCACAGGCGAGGATTTTTCCTGTAAAAGTGTACAAAAGATAAGCTAAAGAAGACTTATAAAAATGTTATATGAGGTGTGCCGTAGACTTGGTTAACTTGGATCCCTCCTTTTTGATTGATACTTCATGTCATCCTTTTATACTGCTTGAAAGGGTGCCATGTGAAGGAAACTGCATCAATCGGTTGTACGGACGGTTGGATACGGTTTTTGAAACTGCTCTTAACCTTCACGCAGGTTAAACACGTGTTATTCATGAATAACTGTATGTGTTAACCTCCTGACGGTTGATTTTCCACGTGTAGGAATCTTCGGGATACTTAGAATATCCTATCATATGGGCAACCGAATAGATAGATCCCAGGTATCCTGATCGGCAGATGTTCTGATCGCCGGATTCGACTGACCGCGTAATATTCCGAATGTGTAGTTCGCGTATAGCCCACGAACTTCTGACCGCGCAAGGCTTACGGTCTGACCGCGTAAAGCTGCGACTTGATCGCGTAAAGCTTGCGACCTCGTGGTGATGCCTCTCAGAATAGCTTGAGTTCGCATCTCCAGACATATGTCTGGTTCGAACCTGTCTTGAATCAGAAGTTTATTAGAAGTGACCCGGGTGTCAATCCTCGTCAGTCACATCTAGCAACGGCTCATAGCAACACCGCTTTGCCCCTCGCGAACTAAGCCGTCATCGTAAAATATGCAATTTTTTCCAGAGTCTCCATTCCCTAAACACATTCATCCCACGCATAAATAACAGGACACCATTATGTCTAACAACCCAATCTCTATGGACCCATTTTTTTTTAAGTTCAACAACCATGCATCCATGTATTTTCATAATTTACGAATACACTCTTTTCTATCCTAAAAACTTCCAACTCCTTCCTACTAGTTTAGATAGGCGTTCAGACTGCACAGATGTGCATTATTATGTATGTTATACAAATTTGCCTTCTGAAAGCAGATCAAATTCATCTCCTATACACAGTTTTATTTTTGAAAACAGTTTCCTAAATTACTTCAATTACCCTAATTATCCTATACTTACAACTACATTTTTTAGTTTTATTAATTTATTTACAGATTATTTTTAAGTAAAAATTATTTTTACTGCAATAAATGATGCATTATATTTGTACTACATCTGTCCAAAATTTTGTTGGAATACATTGCAATTTCTTCCGACTTACACACATACATTAAAACAACCTAATTTTTAAACATAGAACATGCACATAATTCCTAAAAATATACACACGTACATAATTTCTAAAAACATATACACATACATTTAAAAAACCTAATTTATAAACATAGAACATATACATAATTTCTAAAAACATATACATTAAAAAACCTAATTTCTAAACACAGAACATGTATATGCACATAATTTCTAAAAACATACACATATACATTTAAAAAAACCTAATTTATAAACATAGAACATGCACATAATTTCTAAACAAACACATGCACATAATTCCTAAAAACTTATACATTAAAAATCTAATTTCTAAACACAGAACATGCATATGCACATAATTTCAAAAAACATACTCATATACATTTAAAAAAAACCTAATTTATAAACATAAAACATGCACATAATTCCTAAAAACATATACATTAAAAAAACCTAATTTCTAAACACAGAACATGTACATGCACATAAATCCAAAAAACATAATACTTACAATACACACATACACATAAACATGTACAAAACAAGAACATTACATACATACACATAAACATAAACCCTAGTTCTTCTATATTATATTATTGCTAATTATGTGATTACCAACATACTTAACAGAATTGTAATTGCATTTAAAAAAATTACCTCTTTTCAAAGAGCTCGGAATCTCTACGAATTTCCCTTCTACACCAAATCAATTTAACAACTGTAATTTGTAGATCTAAATCTAAAGGAGGAAATAAAAATGAGAGGGAGAGGTGAGCTCTTTGGTGGTGTGTTGAAGAGGAAAGTGAATGAGGGAAGCAGCAGAGGGGACCAGGTAAGTGAAGCTCACGGGAGGCCAGCAGCACTAGTTGACCAGCACCTTGTCGGGGTTGGGTACTTGACAGGTGTCTTGTTGAGTGCTGGGCGCTCGACAGGTGACTGGTCGAGTCGGCTGATAAAGTGAAGTATACTTTATGCAATGGCAACAATTTTCAAAAATGTGTCCTAGCCTAGCTAGTTAAGACACTGGTCTCTCACCTGCTGATCCAGGGTTTGAATCCTGTTTGCTGCCATAGAAAATATTTTTTCCTTTGTCTTTGGTCGAGTGTGCGAACTTGTTGAGTGCTAGACACTTGACAGGTGTCTTGTCGTGTGCTAACCACTCGACATGTTCCTACTCGAGTCACCTGGTCGAGGGTCTAGTCGAGTGGCTGCTTGTCTTGCCCTGGGGACTCGACAAGGGGCTTGTCAAGTCTTGGGCACTTGACAAGCCAGTTCCATGTGACAGGTCGTTTGTCGAGTGCCCAAGACTCGACAAGCTGACGTGGCGGTCTATTTTTGTAAAATTTTTGAACTATGGGTCATTTTTATAATTGATTATTTTATTTGGGTTCTTTATAAAAAAAAACTCCTCACGTTTGATGTATGCCGAAAATTTCAGGCACCACAGATTTTTTCTAAGAGCCTTTGTTTGAAAATATTTCTACTTTTCGTGCATCTAGCTAGACAAGATCAAACATATGCCTGGCAAATTGTAACTGCTAATCATTACACCTGTATTAGATGTCTGGCCAGACATGCTCGGACATTTTGTCCAACATTTTTCAACGGCTACTTTCGGTAGTTGGGACTATAAATATCTCACTTACCAGTTGCATTTCATCTTTTGGCACCCGACTCTTGTACAAGAAAGATCAAGCAACCTCCAAAGCACAAAATTTACATCTTGAGTATTTAGTGAGGCATTCTAGTGAGCTCATTGTATTGGAGCATTCATTGAGTTGAGAGGCCTTTCATTTGCATTGTCCTAAGCATTTGAGTTTCCTAGCATTAGAAGAAATCAAGTGAAGTGTTTCTGGTCTATTATTTTTGGTGGTGACCACCATCTCGGATTAGTTTAGAGTTAAAATTTTGTAGCCTACTTGATCACACCAAAGTACACCTTTCAAATTTACATAGTGTTTTTGGAATACATTGTACGAAAGTATCAAAGGGATGAAATATACTTGATACTTCTCATTAATTACAAGCTTTAAAAAAACTCACTAAATTTGTATTTGCTGGTAATCTCACTCACTATTGGTCATGAAATATAAGCTTGGATGAAATATATGAAAAAACAAAGAATTGATTCTGTAGCAATAAAATTTTGTGGCTAATATGATGTGCCATTAAATTTTAGACTATTTCTTGTATGTTGCTAGATTTTTTTTTCATAATGCTATACACCATTACAGTCAACTCAATTAGTTCAACTAGTTGTTAAGTTCTAAATTGAGTTAGACCATATTAGATTTTTCGTGAAATGGCATTACTGCCCTTGTATCCTTCACTTGATAGTAAAGAGAAGGTCCATGTTGAGAGGTTTTCTCAAATTTGAAAATTTTTATTTCCAATTCTTCTGTTTGTTTAGACTCATGATTAACTACAACTAACAAGCAATTGAGAGGGGCATTTTGATCATGTTGCAGGTCCTTACCCATGATTTAGCAGTTGACTAACATCCGTAAATCTGTGTATTTCATGATTATCCTTGTAAAACTAGAAATATCTTAAATACCCATCCAAACCTAAAATAAGATATATTTATATCCTTGTCTTCAGAGTTTTCTACGGTTAATACAAGATAAGAACAAAATCAAATCTATTAAACTAATTAATATTTTCCTTCCATTATACAACTAACTAATAAAAATGTTAATAAATGACCTTAATTAATACCCAGAGCATGATTGGTGGGATTTAGTGTGTTACAAGATTAATTGTAGTCAAGGTTCTAAATATCGAGTATTAGGTTCTAATAATCCTAAAGTGCACGAAATTAATCATAGTCTTTCAATGAGTAGAATATTGTATCCTCATAGAACTGAGTATTGAATTATCTCTATTTTAATTATGCTAAACAATTTTGAGGGTTGTATAAATTGAAAGATAGAAATTAGGAAACAACATTACAAGAATAGGAAAGGATAAAATCTGAAACAATATAAGTTATTCTTGGGGCAAAGTTCACCTTTGATGCAATCTTCAATCATGAACAAATATGTGTTGCATCTAGACCCTTTTAGATTGATTTTGATTATTGATGACATTAAGTGTTTTGGACTAATCTTGTCTTTGAGCTATTTCTATGCAGAGTGATTTCTATAAAATCTGCAAGATCCAGGAAGATCTGCAGGTCACGAGTCCAAAGTTGTAAGGGCAAGGTCGCAATGTTGGCTGTGGTCGCAGTTCAAGGTTGGGAGTCAAGGTCGCAAGTGCAAGGTCTCCAAAACGTAAGTCGCAAGATTGAAGATGCAAAGGACCTAAGGTAAATGAGTTTTCATTTTGTACCGGTCTTGGTGTTTGCAGTCTGACCGGTTTATAGGAATTATTTTTAGTTTAACCATACTATTAAGAAGGATTGCAAACTTTCTCTATATTTCTAACATAAACCCAGAAACTCTTAGGACATTATATTCATTCACATCTTGGTCGAATCTGTTTCAAAATGAGTTGTTTTTTTTTCTGATATTTTGGCAACAATAAATTTATTTGATGTTTATAGATTCATCTAGGTTGATCTAGGTCTTTCTCCTGTAGACAAAATTATAGCTCTTTAATTTATCTTTTGAACAAGCTATAAAACACTTCAATCGGACCTCTAGATCAAAAGTTATGACTATTTTTATCCACACTAACAATCAGCATGGTGATGTTGACCATCAGCATGAATGTCAGCTTCTTTGCTGCCATTTGTCCAGGGAGCATGTGATGAGGACATAACAACCTTGGATACACGCACGACTACTTTTCTAGATGAAGCTGAACTGGAACAATTACTTGGATCTATAACAAGAGCTCGGGCACGACAACTAAACTATCAGGGTGACTCTTTCCTCGGGTTTAATACTTTGGATTATCAGAATGGATTACTACCTAACTCTTGTGATCTACTTGTGATCAGGATTGCAGGAGTAGGGGAAGAGAGGAACTCGACAAGTGCCGCCTCATGGCATCACCTTTCGGTTGATCAAGGAGGGATGCATGGTGCCACAAGTGAAGCCGGACATGGGCTTAGACCTGCAACCACCTGCCCCATACTTTCATCAACGTTTCCACGAGATCCCCGAATCACTTTGGGCCCAAGGGAAGCTAGAGTTTGAGTTGGGTTCGCGCTGGATTCGGATTCAAACTACCGCGACAGCACTGAATTCAAATGGCCGTAACTTCCTCATACGGACTCAGTTTAGGACATTCTTGGATTTCATGGAGAGCTTATCAATTCTACTTTTTAACAAATCTAGACTCATCTCCAAATTCTACCTGAGCCGGCTGCAATTGTCGAAAGAGTCCGCATTCCTTCCTGGAAATGGTGCCGCGCCACCTTAACTTGGGCCGATGGGCCTTGTATCAAGTAGAGCCCACTAGGGGCGCATCCCTAGGGTTGTGTACCCCTCAAATACTCCCCTTAGCCATCACAAATAGGCGGGTTTTGCTTAGATTGCATCTACACGACATTTTGTAGATTTTTTTCGCCTCTGCACCGGACCGACTAGGCCGCTGCGTTGGTTTGTAGAACCCCAAATCCTGTGCTTCATCTTTATCTGCAATTCCATATTGCTTCTTCCTTGTTCTTGTAAATTTCTCGATTGTTGCAAGAACAATTACCTTCATGGTAAGGTCGGTAGTGTATGAGCGTGGTCGATAACGACGAGACGCGCGGGTGTAGTGATTGCGAGGTGATCAATGATTCGCTGATCGGAAGCCTCAAAACGCCAACGTCCACAAGTCAATTAATCGAACCTATCGGAAGATCGGGCCGCTGTCTCATCATCATGTCTTTTTGAGCTGAAATTTTTTGACTTACGCTGGCTGTCAGCATGAGTTGCTAACTGTCAGCATAAGTTTTAACCAAATACTATTGGCTTTCTGAGTTTGTTTTACTGGACGTTTTTGTGGTCGATGCTGACTGTCAGTATGAGTTGATTTCTTTCCATATACGGCCACAAATAGCTAGCTAACTTTTATCTGTGATTTTTGTTGAGCCATTGAGGTAGATGCTGACTGTCAGCATGTGTTGCTGACTATCAGTATGTGCATTTTTTGTTTTCATATTCGACCGCAATGGCTAGCTGAGTTTTCTCTGAGATTTTCTTTTAACCGCTCGTGGTCTATGCTGACTATCAGCATGTGCCGTTTCTTTTCTGTTTGAGCACAACGGCTAGTTGAGTCCTTTGGGCTATAAATAAGAGCTTTGAGCAGGTGTTTCACACAACCTGCAGCCTCATTCTCTTATACACATTTCAGAATTTGTTCTTAAAGTTAAAATCTTGATCTTTTGATCAAGTCTTGAGCTGAGTGATCCATCGAGGGTTTTATTCACATCATTTGCATATTTAGAGTTCGTCGGTATTTGTTGGAGGTCAAGACAAGAGTTTGCAACCTATTACTCTTGGTGAACGCCCTTTCCTAGATGGTTTGGTGGTGTGGCCGTTGACCTCTCCTTTTACAGAGGTTGTAGGAGAGGCTCGGCGTGATTGTGAAAGGCATCGGTGCTCTCCTATCTGGAGTGGATAAGGCGTAACCTTAGTGAGAAATATCCTTTCTGGATATTAAAGCAAGACTCATTCATTTGAGTGCTTCAACGAGGAGTAGGGGAGACCGGACGAGTCTCTGAGACCTCGGGATAAATCTTCGTGTTTGTCTTCTCTTCCTCTTTCTTTTTAATTGTGAAATATATTATTCAATTGTTTTAGTTCTTGTTCTCTTTCTTTGCAAAAGTTGTTTCATTTGAAAAATTTTAAAGCCTCCTATTCACTGCCCCTCTAGTCGGCATCCTTGATCCTACAATATGAATTTGATAATGTTTATTTAGTTCATATGGTGAAAATCCATTCCACGAAGGTAAATGCGTTCCGCTCTTGCGACGTCACTACAATTCTCATATCTAATAAAGTGTCCTACTTTCACGATGTCACCACTTTATTAGATTGGCATTAGGGTTAAGGAATAAATGTTGCATCACTAAGTTAACTTATTATTAGATAATTCATGCCATCACTAATGAAATCTAATAAATAATCTACCTAATGTTTAGTGGTTGAGGATCTGCTAATTCTCTGTCCACTTTCGCTACTTGGGATAATTAATTGATAACTAAGAACAATTGAGACTGTTCAATTACTATAATGTTTCAAACATCAATCAAAACATCACCATGTAAAACAAATAAACTCATCAAACGTATTAAATCATAATGTAGCAAGATTAAGAATCCCTCATCCCAAGAATTGAGAGTCTACCCCATAATATGTCTTGAACTTCTACTGAATTCAATTAATCTAAATCTCGTAACATTTTTGATTTATTTGATAGTCGCTAATTAAAAGGAGACATTTTTGCAATCTTTGTTGTAGCCCTTGCGGCCGTTGAAGTAGCTATTAGACTATCCATTCTTTCTTCAATCCATTGTAACAAAAAATCAACTCATATCAATCAATCAAATTTTTTGAATTATTAGACATAGAAAGACGCACATATAATAATATGGAATATTAAAATGAATAAAAGTTGAATACTATTTTATTATATGAGAATATCTATTTTTTTCTTATATGAGAATATCTATTTTATGAGCAGATTACTCCATAGTATTGTTCTTTACTTATTGATTGAATTTTGATTGAATTTTTTTCAAATTTTCAATTAATTGATATTGCAATTTGAATATTGAAATAATTTATGTCACTACTACAGAATTCACTATCACAGTCGGGTCAAAACAGTCATCACAGACGGTTCTGAACCGTTAGTGATTTCGAGCCAGTGATAATCGAGTACTATCACTGACGATTTTGAATCGTCTGTGATTTTTTCTTTCACAGACTGTTATAAGATCAAAACCGTCTGTGATAATCATAATACACAGATTGTTATAACATCAGAACCGTCTGTGATACTCTTAATACACAGACTGTTATAACATGAAAGCCATCTGAGATACTCATACTACCACAGACGGTTTTGATCTCAGAACCGTCAGTAATAATGTGAGTATCGCAGACGGTTCTGACCTCAAAACCATCTGGGATACTCACAATATCAGAGACGGTTATGACCTTAGAACCGTCAGTGATACTCATTTATCACAGACAGTTATGACATCAGAACCATCTGTGATACTCACATTATCACAGACGGGTTTAAGGTCAAAACCATCTGCGAGGACGGTTATAATCTCGGAGCCGTCTGTGATCGTGTCCTTATGACAGACGGTTGTAATCTCAGAACCGTCTATGTAGTAAGAGTATCACAGACGGCTTTGAAGTCAAAACCCTCTGTGATAGTGTCATTATCGGCGACGGTTATAATCTCAGACGGTTTGTAAGATCAAAACCGTCTGTGCATATTAATATTATTTTTAGTAAATTTCTTTTTTTTGTGGCTAGCCTCAGGAATCATGCTAGACATGTCCTCTGTACAAATAGCATTTCATATATACAGTTCATTTCATACATGCACATTACTCAAATATATACAGTTCATTTCATACATGCACAGTACTCAAATATATACAGCCTCATACATGCACACAACTTAGAAACATGTACAATAGCATTTCATATATACAACACAGAACTCAGAAATATGTGCAATTGAGATTGAACAAATAAATGTAATCGACAATTAAAGTCAGTATGTTAGATGTACAAATAAATGTAAGGCCGCACTAAAACGAACCTTGCGGGTCCCTAAACTTCCCCTTGGTTGATATGACCTCCGCAAGGAAAACTCAACAAGCATCCCTCGGACCATACCAATCTGCCGAGGGTCAAAGTTTTCTGAAGGGAAGTCGACCCCCTGCAGCAAGAGTTGGTATATAAAAAATTAGCTCAATGCAGTTGTAAATTCTGCCAAATCGATACAAAGGGGAGCAATTGTATACCTCGGGAAAATCTGGGTGGTGAGGGGTGATGATCAGGTCATACATGTGGTGCATCACGTAGAACCGACATGTATTGTCGTCCGGCTGCTGATGGCACTGCCAATTTACAGACCGAGAGTTAGCTGGGGACACGTTATAAAGTAAAACAGATGCCAGTTGAAATTTGTACTGAAAATTGTAACCACTGAAACTTATCGGCTCACTGCTCGTGTTGTCGCCCTCCCTCGGCAAAGTAGTTCGTGAAAGCCCTGCAGATAGTCAAAATTGACAGTTTGAGGATATTCGAAATTGACAATTTGAGGACAGTAAATCTAGATGCAAGACAGGTCCACCTAAATATCATAACCTTTCGAATACATCTCGTGCGCCGCAATACGAGTACCCTTTCTTCTGCAATGAATCAAGGTAGAACACCTTGTTCCTTTTCAGAATAAGTAGTAGCAGGATCCAGTGGTAGCTACATGTTACACGTAAAGAATTAATAATTTAATCTAAGTTTGGGGGTGTGCATATGGAGACACTAATCTACGGGTGAAGTACTGATGAAAGCACTCACCTCTGGTTGTAGGGTACAAGTATGTACTCCTTGTCGACCAGAGCAAGCAACCCACTTTTGATGTAGTTGACAACGAAGTCTACGTCGGTCTGAAACATCACCTCGGCGACCATTTGGGGGTTCAAGAAACCAACAGGTTTGCCCTTAGATTTGGCATAGCTGGTCATGCAGCTGCACGGAAGTAACCAATTAATAAATGACATATATCCGTATATGCACAAATAGGCATAGGATAGTAGGATACTTACAGCACCCAAGACCGTAGGATTGACAAGTCGAGTGCATCTTTGTTTAGTAAATTGTGCAGGTCTTCGTAGGTCACCGGGTAGGTCCCAACGTCGTTATGGAACTCTGCCACGGTGTACTTGACCATGATGTGCGTCCTACACTGCGTCCTGGTCTGGTTTGTCCTCTTCATGTACCATGCATGCAGGCTCTGGCATGCTAACCCCATGCTAGAAATTGCGGCATCGGAGGCTATGGGCATCCCCAGAGTGAACGGCATGAGAGCTGGCGCACTCTTCTCACTCTCCTTCGCAGGGTTCTTCTTTGCTTTGCCCCTACTAGCCAGCTTCTTGAATGGCTGCCTCCTAGTCGGAGTCAGCTTTGTCATCGAACAAGTTTGTTGGCTTCTCGGAGGGGTCGGCTGGCTAGTGGGCCGAGTGTCAGTCTGTGATGTAAGAACCTATGTATTAGGACACTAACTCCGAGGGCTATTATTACAGTACGAATTATGAAACTGGTGGGGGAATTACCTCATCCAGGATGATGTCTTTCTTGGGCCATTGCACGAACGTGTGCACCGCATCCCCGAGGGTGGTAATCTCATCATTCGGCGGCTTCTCCAACGGAAAACCCTTCCAATGGTCGGAGACACTGTCCACCTGGACCCATGCAAAACCCTCAGATAGAGGGACACCGTGGATTGTGGCCCCCGCCGTGCATGGTTGTGCCATCCCACTGGCAGCCTCTATCGGGAAGAGACCGGCCAGCACCATAAGCTTGCAGGAGGCGGGTTCCTACAAACAGTGCGCATGAACATATTGAATTTCACAGCTTTTCACTTTTGAATGAATTAACATAAAAAACGGTCATTACCTGCAGAAAGTCCATCGGATACTTTGGAGAGGGCTCCGTCTGCGAAGACCACAGCGCAGACGCGCAGCTACTACGGTGGACAAGAATGGGGCTCAGTAGTTCCGTTGCTACAAGGGGGGTGCCCTAGGTCGCCTTTCTTAGCTCGTCATACATGGACCGCATTTCCGCCAACTGCTGCAGGAGTGCTAAAGTCAAATCCGAAGCATGGAGAGCGGTCAGTAACATTGAATGTAGCACTCATGCCATAACTGCCAGAAGCTGCGTTTTTGGTGGCGGCGGTAGGAAAAGGGTTTATCTGGCCGAGATTGGAAATTTGAGTTTGGGTTGTTGGACGGGTTGTTGGGGTCATTGGATGGGTTGTTGGCATGGGATTTTTTTTAAAAGGATCAAAGCTATGACCAGAAACTAGACAATGCTAGAACGGACGCAAACTCAATTTAACAAACCAAAATTAACATATCAAAAGGTACAAACGGGTTTGGACAGGGGAAAAACAAATATTTTTGTGAACCTTGTTTTTTTTTGGACTCTAGGTGACAGAAAACAGCAATAAAACAAAGGAAAAAAGTGGTGGTACCTAACAGGAAACTGTGGCTCTATACCAATTGATGCGACACCGGCCCGATCTTCTGATAGGTTCTACTTTGCAGAACAGAGACATTCGTGTTTCAAGGCTTCCAATCAGCGGGGATTGAGTCCTTGCAATCGCTACACCCACGCACCTGTTGTTATCAACCATGCTCACGCTCGGATGACCCTACCATGAAGGTTAATTCCAGCAACCAGTAGAAGAAACGAGCAAGAACAACATGCAAAGCAATTTGAAATTTCAGAATGAACACTGAGGTTATCTTTCACCAAACCAGGCCTTTTGACACTACTCCGATGAATAATTGTATCTCATGCAGCGGAAAACAATGTAGCAAATAACCTAAGGAAGAACTTGAGGAGTTCAGTCATATAAAGGAGACAGGGGTGGCAGCTAGCGTTGGCTTGCAACCCTAGGCAGGGTACATGGGCCGAGGGCCAAAAGAGAGGTGATGCAACACCTAAGAGTCCAGGTTCTGTATGTCAACTTGGTTTGATTATTTCGACCGACTCAGAAAGAATCTTAAAGTGCGGCTGGATCCGTTGGAAAGGTCTCAGAATAAGCTTTCCATCAAGTACTCAAGCATTCCAAACGGACTCTGTATCCAACTTTTATGTTTGTTTGAAGGTGAGTTGCTCCCTGGTGGCCGAACTGGACACCATCTCGTGTACAACATGGGCCAAAGCTTGCCTTGGTGAAGAATTACATCCTTACTGGTACATCCCATGATTCCTATCTACAAGAACATCATCATTAGGTACTAACCTATCCCCCAAAGAATAAGTATGTAACCCTAGGAACGAACTCACCTGGTAATTTAACTGTCGTGCACGTGCCCTTGTAATTGGTCCTTGCATAGGAGGTGATGGAATTGAAGTAGTGTGTGTATCCTTCGTAGTGATGTCCTCATCACATTGTCTTCAATGTATGGAGAGAGATACAGATTACCGTTTGCGATCGTGGTTCTTGGAGGTAGAAGTTGTGGTAGATGCCGTGGTGAAAGAGGATGTTGTGGTCCACGTAGCTCCAATGGTGTAGTTCAAGGTGTCACAAGTGAAAACCTAAAAAGAAAAACAAAAAGAAACAAAAAAGAAAAGAAAAATAAGAAGAAATACTTGCGTACCTTGGAGATCACTTGTCGGAAACCAGTGGAGGAGAATGGTAGAAAAATGGGGAAGGAGGATAGGGTTGTGGAGGAATGTCGTGGGTGCGAAGATGGTCACCGTGGAGAGCACGTGCACTTGGATATGTGCCATTCGGGAGGATGTGGCCTGCGTGTACAAGATGGTCATAGAGGTGATCTACACGGCCGGTGAGGTTGTCCATCCTGGAATCCATTGTAATCCTGTAATCTATAAATTCCGACCTAAAGTTGGAGAGACTAGTGCACAAGGACTCTATGGAAACATGCAGATCGGCAACACCATTCGCTGCCGAATGGTTAGACTCGGCGGTTGTGAGGAACTAGGATCAGATTAGCTAGATGGGAGTATTCTCCAATTTTACTCATTAGATAAGCAACTCCAAGAAACATCGGGCAAAAGGATGGAGGGAATTCCATTAATAATCCAACGGAATGAATTCTCTTCCCTCCTACAAAACCCCATTGAAAACAATGCATGCAGGTCTAGAGTGGCTGCGGGCACAGATTCTTGATAATCAGTAGCATTTAACCCTAAGGTGGATGCTATGTGAGTGATTAAGCCACCTAAGACTATTAGTGAAGTTTTGCGTAAATCCTTGCCGACACTTTCAAGGCGATGGGCAAAATAGGCACAGATGATAGATGAATTTTGCCTAACATAGCCCACAAAAATTCGACCTCGGTTTCTAAAACTTTATCTTGTTACTTTCATGGCCCAAAGTTGTCCCGGCCATGAGACGCTGTAAATAGTGAAAGACGGGATTGCAAATTTTGGTGGCCTTTGATTTACTGGGTCGAAGAAGATGTTGCCCTTCCTCGGTTATATCACTCCAAATTTTACCGGGGGTGCAAACAATAGAAGCATAAAAACTTCCCCCAAGTTACCCTAACAGATTTGCAAAGTCATCAATTGAAAAGTCATAATACACATTTTCAAACCTAAATTTTACACCTTCAGTTTGACCGGGAGGAACACCTATAGTGTTTTGTTCAAAGGAGGCTAGAATCTCCCAAACGACTTCGTGAAAAGTTAGAACCGGAACCCCTACAAGCGTGTCCCTACCCACATTATGCAATAGGCGTAAAACATCATCTTCTATTCCTAATGACCTAATGGCATGATCATTCAAAAATTGAGTTTGCCATAAGGGTCTCTTCTTTAAGTGCATAAAACGAGCAAGATGATCAGGATTTGTGAAATAGATGCTCGGAAAATCGGGATCAGAAAGGTTTGTGGAGACATACCTCATTTGTGCTTCGTGACCTTCTTGATGTTGCGTCGGTGTGTCGACAATGGCTTGGAAACTTCAGATCTGAGGGTGTCAAGGCGCGAGGAGCCGGAATCCGCGGTCGGATTGAAGTTTGGATGGTTGGATTAGGAGATCTAGGGCTTGGTATGTGGAAGTTTTGAGGAGTTTTGGAGCTTAGCAATGGTGGTGTGTGTGGCTATTTGGGAAGATGGGTAGCTATATATAGGGTGGTAGGTAGGAGTTATGTTGGTATGGGAGAAGAAAAACAAAAAAGAAACACAAAATCAGCACTTCTGACGAAAAGTAGGTGGAAACTGAGCCTAGCACGACCATGGGCACGGGGCATACTATGGATCATGCTCAGTTTAGGTAAAACCCGCTTTCGACCAGTTGGTCGCACCGACAGCAACACAACCATGAGCATGGGTCATGCTCGACTAGGGCACGGGACGTGCCATTGGTCATGGTCGTCTCTGCTGAAAAAGAGGATTTTATTTTTTTTTGAAAATCGACCAATCGGAACTGGCACGGGATGTGCTACTGGTGGAGGTCACTTCCGGTGGTTTAAAAACCTATTTTTCAAGGAAAATCAAACTGAGCCCGGCACTGGTCGTGCCTGGCTTGGGTGGTTTTGAAAAGCTTTATTATCTTTGAAAAAATCAAATTGAGACAGCCATTGGTCGTGGTCTGCTCAGGTGGTTTATGAAAAATTTATTATTTTGAAGAAAAAGCAACCTGAGCCCGGCACTATTCCCAATTTAGCACAAGGTTAACTTCTTCGCAGCTGCATAAGACTTGAGAAAGATATGTAGACAGGCATCGAAAGAGGAACCATAAATGCTAAAATCATCCATGAAGGCTTCCATTATTTCTTCGATTAAATCTGAAAAGATAGCCATCATACATCTTTGAGAGGTTGCAGGCGTGTTTCGTAAGCCAAACGACATTCGCCGATAGGCAAAAGTACCAAAGGGGCATATAAATGTCGTCTTATCTTGATCATCGGGATGAATTGGGATTTGATAGAACCTCGAATACCCCTCAAGAAAACAAAAATATGCATGTTTGTCCAATATTTCCAACATTTGATCAATGAATGGTAATGGAAAGTGATCCTAGTGGCACTACTTAATTTACGATAATCAATACACATGCGCCATCCAGTAACAAGTCTAATAGGGATCAAATCATTGTTAGCATTCTTAACCACAGCCATACCTCCTTTTGTTGGAACCACATGAACAGGACTAACCCAATTAGTATCAGAAATTGGATAAATGATACCTGCATCTAATAGTTTTGAAATTTCAGCTTTTATAGTTTCCTTCAAGTTTGGGTTTAGTCTACGTTAACGCTCAGCGGAGGTTTTAGTTTTATTAACTAGAGAGATCCTATGCATTTAAATTTTGGGGCTAATCCCTTTGATATCATCAATTGAATAACCGAGAGCATTGCGATGCACATGAAGTAAAAAAAAAAAATCAATTTTTCTAGTTGCGAATTGGTCAAGTTTGCATTAACAATGACAGGTTGCATCTCATCATCATCCAAGAACACCTATTTCAGCGGGAAGGAAGAGTTTTAAATGTAGGTTTACTTACCATTTCCTTACTTGTGACGTCAGAATCCGTGATGTCCTCTTTGGATAGTTCTTTTGTTGGTTCATCTTCATTTTGTTTGTCTTCTTCACTGCTGTCCATTTTTTTGTTTTCGAATATTTCATCTGTTCCTTCTCCAAAAGTTAGTCGAAGTAGCGACTTCTCTTCTAGGACTTCTTCTAGATCATCCACGCTGCAAATTTTCTCCTCATACATAGGGCAGTCAACAAGTTAGACATTTTAAACAAAATTTTCTCCTCCCCTATGTGAAAAGTAATTCGTCCCTCATGAACACCAATGAGGGCACTTGTTGTCCGGAGCATTGGTCGTCCCAATATAATAGGTATAGTAACATCCTCATCCATATCAAGAACAACAAAATCAACTAGAAGATAAAATTTACGGACTTGAAGAGGCACATCTTCCAGGATTCCTTCCGGATGCTTCACCAATCGATCGGCAAGTTGTAGAACCATGCGGGTAGATGTAACATCTTGAGTTTTGGGGTGAAAAGTTTCTTTTTTTTAAAAAGTCATGCATGCATATGTCTCTTCTAGATCAACCAAATCAGCCTCAGCTTTATTCTGTTCTAGCCCTAAAATCTCCAAAATCTATCCTGTGACCTCAAGTCAAGATCTGACTTTCCAGATTTGATCTATCAGTTATCCTAAACCTAAAAGCCTTCAGAACCCAGATTCAATTCTATCCCTAACTTCCAGATTTATCAACTCCTTTCTGTTTTTGAAAACAGAATATCTTTTACCCTAAGTTTCAGAAATTCAAATTTAATCAAAATCTTAGCCAAGTTCAGACCAGATTATTCTTGGATTATGATCAAGGGTATGCCAATACCTTAATCCAAAAAGTTGGTAGCCAGATTTCACCATCTAAACCTTTTTCGCAAATCAGTCCAAGAGTATCGCAGATCAGTCCTTTTTCCAGATTTTCCAAAAACCTAAAAAGGCAAAATGTTGCAAATCATCTCCAAATTCAAATCTGATTCAGGGAACACCTCCCAAATGCTTTTCAACACAAATTCTTCTTTTATGAGTATCTCAAAATCAAACCCTAAATCCCAGAATTTGAAATCAATTGAAATTCAGATTTCAATTACCCTAAAATACCCTATTTTCAGTTCATATCAAAAATCATCCAAACATCTTAAATTTTATCTTCAATCTGTGCCAAATCATCTGTTGAATCAAGTGTGCCAAATCAGTGCAATCAAAATCAGATCAAACCTTCCAAATCATCAAATTTACAGATCAGTCCAAATCAAGAATTGGAAATTGCAATCAGGCCCTATTTCGACCAGCAGCTGCAGTGCACGACCAGAAGCTCGCCGTGCGTTTGCGCCGCACTTGCTCGCCGCCGGCCACGCCTCGCCTCGCCTGAGCTCGTGCTCACTTGAATCTGCATGTGCACACGCGTCCACGCCCCAGCCATCGCCGTGGCAACGCCGTTGAACAGCTTGCTCCCGTGCGCGACCGTTGTCAGCATCTTCTTGCCACGTTGCTTTGCATTGCCAGCTCCAGTTGCCACTGCTTGCACCGCCCGACAATGTGGAGTTCCAAAGAGCCGACAAGCTGAGCAGTAGTCACCTCGCCTGAGCACAGTCGCTTCACCGCTCGCCGTTGCTGCTTCTGCGCCCGGCAGCTCATGTCAACTGACACCAATTTATTGCTATTACAACCTTGCAAGCTTCGCCCTCTGGTCTATTTAAGCCACCAGTACCCTGTGTTATCTTCTCATCACCAGGACTTAACCAAATTTCCAAATTCCCTCGCTGCAGTCGTCGTCTCCGGCGAGTCCAGCAAGGAGCTTCACGGTGCCAGCTCATTTCACAACATCTCCTGCCAAATTAACAGCACCAGTGAGTTCCCCTTATCTCTCTCATCGTGCTGTATCACTTAATTGGATTTCCTTGCCTCCTATCGCCGGCGATCACCGGAAATCTCGATTGCCCTTTTCCGGCAATGCAGGCCAAATTACTTCGAATTAACTCTCGATCCTGTGGAAGATAATAATCAGTGACTCATTTCCAGCAAGCCTATGCATCAATATCTCCAGATTGAGCTTCAATCGAAGTTTTCCCCAATTTTGAGCTTCTCCAGAAACCGGCGATCGTCGCCAGGCTTCTCCGGCCATCCTCCGGCCAAATTGATCGTGCAGGTGACTTCCTCTTACCCATCTTTCACTCTCCAAGCTTGGAATTGAGTTCATTCGGCCTAAATCGAAAACCCCCAAATGGCAATGCTTCTTCTCCGGCGTCGATCACCGGAAACCTAATCCTGGCCGTTTCAGCTTCATCTACCTTGTCATTCAGGTATGCCTCAACCTCCTGTACATATTTGTCTTCTAGCTCGATCTCTGAAAATGCCCGGATTTTAAGGTACAACCATGCCAAGATTTTGACCAGTGGCTTCACTGTGCCGTGTCGCCACCACACTTCTTCTTTGAATTTCATCACCTTCCAGCCATCTTCTGCCCTAGATCCTGTTGAATGATTTGTTCCTGTTATCATTGCCTACCTCCCAGACAAAGTGGCGCATCATTTGGAGCTCTAGATCAAAAGTTATGCCAAGCCCTAGTTTCTGGCCATGTCAAGATCAATGCCAGACTATGTCAGTCAGTGGCATTAGCCCTTTTCACTCCCTTCCAGATGTGCATTTTGGGCATAACTTTGTCTCTTAGATTCCTGAGGTTGTGATCAGCATTTTCTTCTTCTATCACAACTTGATTTGAGCCCTTGAAATGCATGTTATGCTAAAACCTAATTCTTGACACTATCTCAGTGCATGCCAGCCAATGGCATTGGCCTTGTTTACCCACTTCTGATTGTGCAATTGGAAAACCACTTTGTCCACTGAATTTGTAGAGTTATGATCTACATTTTCTTCTACTATCATAACTTGAGATAAGCTCTCTAGCTTTCCTTGAAGTTATGTCAGATTCTTGATCCGAATGTCAATCTGCTGACATTTGCTGTTTTTGATTAAACCAGCCACAAAACTAATGTTCTTATTGTAACCTTGAGATCCTAAGAGCATCTAACACCCATCCTTAGCCAATTCCTTGAAACCCTAGATCTTGACTCAATTCAGCTTGCAATCTCAATTATCTCCAGTATCGTTCAGTCACTCTTGTAAAGCATATTTGCATATAGATCCTAAAACATTTTAATATATAAGTAATATTTGTGTGTATTGTTTGTTGTCGCCAAGCAGATCCAGAAATCAAGTTCGAGGACTTCGCTGTTGACCCGTCATCAACTGCTGTTTCTTACGACGCGGAAGGCAAGTCATATCCTTGGTCATCTTGAACCTATATTTTAAATGTTGCTAAAACATAACCTTGAATATAGATAATATTGCATGTGAAAGATTGAGAATGGTTGATTTATGAATTGGCAGTACTAGACTGGTTATCTGCGAAATGTGAAATAAACAAGTTTTGAGCCATGAACTATTATATGTATATATATACTTATATTCATGAAATAAAACCCCTAGCCGTGACCAGAAAATGGTATTGAATGGTGGTAGCACTGGAGGTGCTAAACTGCGAAGGAATGCAGGCACTGAAGGTGCAGGGTTGTGGATGGTCTGATCACTGGCATATAAGGACTAGAACCTTGTGTTGTGCATCTAGTGGCATGAACAACGTGCTAACCGCAAACCTAGTATGGGACAGGCCTGAACAAGTACTTATGTGGATCGCACATAAAACCCCTGCATGAGTTGTGTTGTGATGATTGACATAAGGGACGGTTCCCACACTATCACTGAAGGTGATCTGATATTTGACCCAGCAATGGGAATATGAGTAAGGGTGGAGGTTATGTTACAGCCTACCACAACTGTGTCTCGCAGAGAGCCACAGGGTCAGGGGTGAAATATGAGTGATACATAACAAAAGTTCTTGTTATCTCCACCTTGCCACTCACACATGGTTGTGAGGAGGGGTCTAATCATTTTGATAGGATGGGCTTGAAAGTGGAATATCTTGCGGGTAAATTGGTACCTCTCTGCAGAGTTAAAAACGTATTCGAATACTCCGAGCTCTCGGGTTTATAGGAGTCTACTGCGGTGGATTAAATCCACGGGGTGTGACACAAGTATTATTTTCTAAAGAAAATGTGTTGAATCAAGATTACCCAAATGTCATGTGTTGTCATGATAAGGAGTGCTACCGTGGGCTGTCGTGTGTCGACGTGTCGTGGTAGTGCTATAATTTAGTGAACATGAATGATGATGTTATATTATGAAATGTGCTGCCATGGGCTGAAATAAGATGAGATGAGAAAGAAAAATATTATTTTACAAATATCCATAATTCTTGACTAGTCTAGGTTCATATCATCACTACTATATGTATCTACTCTTACCTATGACTTGCTGAGTACGTAAGTGCTCACCCTTGCAACCTACAATTCAGTAGATGGAGCGTTCTACAACCAAGACGAAGGCATGGAGGACTTCTTGGATCCAGAAGGAGGAGTGTCAGTCCCGTCATTGCCCTGATGTGTTGTTCTGCCGTCCACTTCTCTTTGTGGGTGGGTCACCTATCTTCTGCTGTGTAGATGTTATTTTGCTTACCCTTGTATGCCGTGAAGGCATTGTAATCTCTTTATGTAATATTAAGGCCAGCAGGCCACACTGCTTAACTATTTTGTAAGTTACTCTGTTGCAATGTGATATACTCCTGTGCTTGACTTATCCTGGGAAGTCAAGGGTATGTGTATGCTATGCATATATGGGACTAGCTGCAGCGAGCTAGGTCTCTACAGGAGTGGTCATAGTCCCAGTTTCGGGGCGCGACAGTAGATTTGATCGCACCCATACTAAAACATTGTGCAATAGTGAGAGGAATCACACTAACACTTGCGCCTAGGTCACAAAGGCTCGATTTACGTGTACAGTACCTATGTTGCAAGGGATGGACAAGCTCCATTGATCCTGTAGCTTTGCCAGCATCCTATTCTGAATCAAAGCACTATAATTCTCTGTCAAAACAACAGTTTGAATTTCACTCAAATCCCTCTTCTTAGTAAGAATGTCTTTCAAGAATTTTCCATAAGAAGGCCTTTGAGTTACTAAATCAGTAAAAGGCACAGTCACATTATCTCAAGATTTTCATAACCTTTTCAAATTGCTTATCGAGTTTTGCTTTTACGTACTTTTTCGGGAAAGGTCGAGTTGGATTATAAATACGTATTACCTGATTTTCTCCACTTTCCTTTTCTTTTGGTTTGGCTTCCTTGTCATCATTCTTTGCTAGCGGTAATGGTACTTCCTTGATTTTGCTTGTCAGCGTCGGTTCAGTTGGTGGTGTTTGTTCCGGTAGCTTTGTTCCACTTGATCGCCCCCAAAGGTGCGTGATTGTGTAATAACTGCAAGTGAATGGTTGAACGTTGAGCATTTGCTGATCGAATTCCACGAGGAACAAGCGTATTCGTCTTTCTAGCTTAATAGATAATTGATTAAGTCTAAACAAGTTGTGCACTATAAGATAGAATTTCAATGCTAGCAGTAGAGCACCTGATAAAAACTAGCATTGGCAGCACTTTAGCTGCTGGAAATAAGATTTGCTACCGCTTGGGAAAAAGGTTCTCTGAAAAGTTTTACCAGCTGTAGGTCCAATAGCGAAGAGTATTCCCAACTGTAGGTCATTTAGAAAGTTTGAACTTTCCCACTTGTATATCCACTTGTAATATATTATTGCAAGTTGTACAACTATTTGAAATATTTTTTCCCAGTTGTAGATCCAATGGCAAAGAGTATCCTAGCTATAGATCGCTTGGAAAGTTTAAACTATCCTACTTGTATGTCAACTTGTAATATATTATTCCAAATTATACAACTATCTGAAATAAATTATTACCAACTGATCTGTCATTGAGAATTTAGACATTCAAATTTGAATATGTGAATTATTTGTAGTAAATGTACTACTGAGAATTGTGTCAATAATTAATTTTAAATATATATTTTTTCAATGATTAGGCAACAATATAACAACTAAAACTATAATATGCACACTATCTTAACACAAATCACATCGCATTTTGCAACAAAATCATCAAACAAAAGATAAATGACAGAATTCAACCAAAATTCAGACTTCAACAGGAACCTAGGCCAAGTGCTATAGTCATTCATTAAGCAACTATCCATATCCCATACAAGTCCAAAATATCAATTCTATAGCCAAATATGTAGTGTTCATTGCATAGTAATATACATAAAAAAATGATCCTTGACTTAATTACATCATATGAAAATGGCTACAATATTGCTCATATCATTGCTATAAGTTACATGAACAATGAAAATTTGCCACAATTTTGCTTTGCACCAAATTAGCAAGGGATCAGCTAAACTTTGTACAATGAAAAGTTCATATATGGTTTTTTCAATCAAGAATGCATGTAAATAATTTATATGGAAACTGAGAGTGCTAAAAGTTTGCAGAGATAGGAACTCGCGGAAATGGAATGGCATCCTTTAAGTTGTCTATTCCAATTGCAATACGTACAAGTCGTTCGAATCCAAGACCAAAACGAACATGAGGAACTGAAAACAGAAAGTGGAAGTTTGTCATGACAAGATGAAAAATCATGTCAGAGTTAGACATAGCACATAAGAAAATTAATTTGGGATATGTAATAAAAACTAAGATCACATCGACCAACTTATTTTCAATATTTCCATGGTTTAGGCATTTAACAAAAACTAAGATCACATTGGCCAAATTATTTTCAATATTTTCATGGTTTAGGCATTTCACCTGATCCAAATCGCTGTAGATTTACATACCACAAGTAGCTATCTTTATTAAGATTTAATTCATCTAGTCGGGCTTCAAGGTAATCAAGGCACCCTTCCCTTTGGCTTCCTCCAATAAGCTCACCAACTGAAGTTCAATAGAAAAAAGAAAATTATATTGGCATAACTAGAGCTAAAAGCTTCTCTGCCTTTTTCTTCATTCATGTATATATCAAGATATTTTTGCATACGATGTAGAGCTCCATATTTTGTTTATGTACTTACCCTAGGAACCAACAAATGCATTGCAAACTGTCTTCTCATTGTCATTTTGTCACATATAAAAAGCTTTAGTTCCTACAATATTGCAGTATGTTTAAGATATGATTCTCTATTGTCTGACCTAGTAAACACTGAGAAACATAGTATACAAACCTTTGGATAGTCTCTAATTATTATAGGGCACCCACCAAAAGCAACTTCTGTGATATATCTTTCATGCTCACTTTGAAGATCCAACCCTCATTTCACTTGTGGAATTAAAAAAAATCGTACAAGACCTCCATTTTTATCTAACCATCAGTTACTTCCTTCCCCACCACCTTCTATTTAGCAAAAGTGTTTACTTTAATTTTCATCAAGACTAGAAATGAAAGTCAAATTAAGACACATCAGATAAATCATATTAGGGAGAAAATGGCAAAGTTATTAATAAAACTTGCAAAGTTATTATACTACGGAAGAAAATGGTAAATTTATTAATAAAATTTGTTCATTACCAGAAACTTGAATTTCTTCTTGGACCCAAGAAGTAGCTCAATAGCAATTGAATATGATAAGAGCATTTCGCCACTACATCCTGGGAACAAGCACAAAAAATTTTCATCATGCCTCTAAGCAAAACAAGATGGCAACTGAGTCAAACAAAGCCTTACACACCATCATAGATGCAAAAACAGAAGCAAGAAAGCTGAAATAAGAGGGTATGAAGTTGGTGCAGCATAAGAAAATCACTCGCCACATTTTAGCTCTTTAACTGTTGATAATTAAAACCATGAGTATGCTTTTTGTTCACCAAATGCAACATTGTCAAGAACTGTTGTATGTTGAATAAAAAATATCTTTAGCTTTTTGGTTTTGTATTGCATTGCCACCTTTTTATTACAGTATTTGATAGCCTCATAGAAGTTCTCAATTTTTTTTGAAAGTTTTTTCATTAGTTAATGCTATGATGCCTATAAAAAAATCTTGTTTGGGTCATTTACAGTACATACAACATCTTGTTTTGAAAGTACATGTATATTTGACACTAAATTTGAATCTACCCAAAATACTCTCTACAGAAGTTTGCACCTGTCCTTGATCTACTGGACTTAAAAAACACTAATAGCTTAGTCCTCTATGCCTAGTCTTCCAAACTAGTAATAATCACATAAAATGGTTAGAAAAGTTTTTGATCAATAGTAATGGCATCATATAGACTTCACATAGACTTGGTTGCAACACCTTAAGAGTTGCATGCGTATAACCTAAAAATGTTAGGCTGCACTTAACAATAACTGCTTAGTCCTCACTGTCGCGCCCCCGCCTTGGGGACAACGACTACTCCCGTGGGGACCCAGCTCGCTGCAGCTGATCCCATACGTGCATACCATTGACTTCCAGGTGCGGGGATGGATCACTGTTACGCCAACGCATATCAGTTTCTCCACAAGGGTGGCCCGATTTTCACGGTGTAGGATAGAACAAAGATAACTAGCTGCGAACAGCCGGGGTAAATGGCTTTATACTTGCCAAGGTTGGTTGCAACCCGTACGATGGGGAAGTCGATCCGAAGCTACAAGAACTCCGACCCACTGCCCGAACAATCGCAGAACCACAATCCGGGACTAATCCACACAAAACGGTTGGAACAGTAGAGCACAAACTAGGGGGACCTGTAAAGATCCTTCTCGTGAATCCAAGAGAACTAACAACAGCAAAGATAGAGGAACACTCAAGCAGCTTTGCTGCACTAGCATATAGCTGAAATGGTTTGATCAAAAGTGCTTCCAATAGTTGGAATACATGGGGTATTTATACTAGGAACAATCTACCTAGGTCTAGGTGTGAAAGCAATCATTAGATGAAAAGTTTTCTTGAACAACCAACCCTCCTAATTAAGGTGTGAAGGCACCCATTAGATGAAGAGTTTCCTTGGATATCCAAGAGACCAATTCGTTTGGAAAAGAGTTGCGTCAATTTTCGCGCAGGTTGGACTGGTTGTGCAGCTTCCACTAAAATGACCATAACTTTTGACTCAGAAGTCGAAATGATACATGGTTTGATGCGTTGGAAACTGGACTTCATTATTTTAAATGATGTGGCCGATGACCATGTTACACGCTCAGATGGTCTCCAGAATTTCTCACAAAATGACAGACAGTGTGTGCCTTGCATCACCCTCATTCGTGCGACCAATCTTCGTCGTCCCTTCCAATGCACCTAATTTCAACCAAAGAAGTGGACGTTGGAAGCACCATTAAGTTGTTTAAATGTGAAATGAGACTCAAGTTAGTATTCACCTGGTTACGAATTTGCTTGGCACGAGATCGAGTGATCGGTCCTTGAAATTTGGTTGAAGAGTCTTGTATGCAACCATCTTGATCATCGGGGCGAACATCTTGGTCGTTGGAGCTTGTGATGTCCACATCATCCTCCCCCTCTTGAAAAGGAGTCATCCTCGACTCTGATGCTCCAATGTAGGGAGAGAGATCGGATACGTTGAATATTGGACTAACGCCATACTCCTCAGGAAGATCAATCTTGTATGCATTGTCATTAATCTTTTTGAGCACTTTGAATGGGCCATCTGCTCTTGGCTGCAATTTGCTTTTACATTGTTCTGGAAAGCGCTCCTTTCAAAAATGTACCCATACCAAGTAACCTGGTTCAAATAGGATCTTCTTTCTTCCCTTGTTTGCTCGTTTCTCATATTGCCTTGTCATCTGCTCAATATTTTGCTTAGTCTTCAAGTGAAGTTGCTTCACAAGTTGAGCTCGCTTGCGTGCATCAAGATTGGTTTGCTCTTGTAAAGGCAAATCCAAAAGATCTATGGGAGCAATAGGTTTGAAACCATATACAATTTTGAATGGACAAAAATTTGTGGTCGAATGTGTGGCCCTACTATATGCAAATTCTACATGAGGTAAGCAGTCCTCCCACATTTTCAAGTTTTTCTTTAAAATGGCTCTCAACATCATGGATAGTGTTCGATTTACAACTTTAGTTTGACCGTCTGTTTGGGGATGACAAGTTGTAGAAAATAACAATTTTTTTCCAAGTTTTCCCCACAACGTCTTCCAAAAGTAGCTCAAGAATTTTGTGTCTCGATCTGAAACTATGGTTCGTGTATACCATGCAACCTCACAACATCCTTAAAGAATAAGTCAGCAATATGTGAAGCATCGTCGCTTTTGTGACATGGAATGAAATGTGACATCTTGCTAAACCTATCAACTACCACAAAAACTGAATCACTTCCCCTCTTTGTCCATGGTAAACCAAGAACAAAATCCATAGAGATGTCTTCCCATGGTGCATTTGGAATAGGTAAAGGCATGTATAGACCATGAGGGTTCAATCATGAGTTAGCTTTGTGACATATCTCGCAGCGCAACACGTAGTGCTCCACATATCGTCGCATCTTTGGCCAAAAGAAATGACCGGCCAGCACGCTCTTAGTTTTCTTGGTGCCAAAATGTCCCATAAGTCCACTTGCATGAGCTTCATACAAAAGTAGCAATCGAACAGAGCAATCTGGAATGCACAACTTGTTAGCTCAAAATAAGAACCCATCATCCACATGGAATTTTTCCCAACCCTTTCCTTCACTACATTTTGAATGTGCTTCAGCGAAATATGAATCTTTGGAATATAATTCTTTGATACTCTCTAAGCCAAGAATTTTGACATCAAGTTGGGAAAGCAAAGCATGGCGACTAGACAAAGCATCGGCAACAACATTTTCCTCTCCCTTCTTATATTTAACAACATAGGGAAAAGACTCTATGAACTCACTCCATTTTGCATGCCTACGGTTCAGTTTCAGTTGTCCTTTAAGATATTTCAGAGATTCATGGTCTAAATGGATCACAAATTCTTTAGGCCACAAGTAGTGTTGCCATGTCTCTAAAGCTCTCACTAGTGCATACAACTCTTTATCATATACAGAATAATTCAGAGTTAGTCCACTTAATTTCTCACTAAAATATGCAATTGGCCTATGTTCTTGCATGAGTACTCCGCCAATTCCAATACCACTAGCATCACATTCTATTTCAAAGGTCTTACCAAAGTCCGGGAGTGCTAGTAGAGGAGCAGATGTTAACTCACTTTTCAACCTTTGGAAAGCATCTTCTTGCGCTTCTCCCCAATGGAATGGCACGTCTCTCTTGGTTAGATCATTCATCGGGGCAGCAATGGTGCTGAAGTCCTTCACAAATCGTCGGTAGAAACCGGCAAGCCCAAGGAAGCTCCTCACTTGGCTTACATTCTGTGGAGGTAACCAATCACAAATGGCCTTCACTGTCTCTTCGTCAACCTCCACTCCTTGAGCTGAAACAAAAAAGCCAAGAAAGACAACCTTGTCGGTGCAAAATGTGCACTTGGCAAGGTTAGTGTAAAGCTTTTCCATTCTTAGGACAGCAAGCACATAGTTTATATGTTCAATGTGTTCATCAAGAGACTTGCTGTAGATTAGGATGTCATCAAAGTAAACAACAACAAACTTGCCAATGAAAGCTCTAAGCAGATGATTCATTAATCTCATGAAGGTGCTTGGTGCATTTATTAGCCCAAAAGGCATGACAAGCCACTCATACAACCCAAATTTTGTTTTGAATGCTGTTTTCCACTCATCTCCCTCTTTCATTCTAATTTGGTGATAGCCACTTCGCAAATCAATTTTGGAGAAAATGACAGAGCCACTTAGTTCATCAAGCATATCGTCAAGTCTAGGTATTGGATGCCTATACCTAACAGTTATGTTGTTAATAGCTCTACAATCAACACACATTCTCCAAGATCCATCTTTCTTTGGAACTAGCAAAATAGGGACAGCACAAGGAGAAAGACTTTCCTTTACATAACCTTTGTCGAGAAGGTCTTGAACTTGACGTTGTATCTCCTTAGTTTCCACCGGATTGGTGCGGTATGGTGGCCGATTGGGCAGTGGTGCTCCTGGTACCAAGTGAATTTGGTGCTCAATGCCTCTCTTGGGTGGCAACCCGGGTGGTACTTCATCTGGAAACACATCCTTATAGCTCTGCAAAAGATCAGAAATAACACTTGGCAAAGTAGAGGGGAAGTCGTTAGTGGATAGAAAATTCTCCTTGTACATGAGTACAAAGAAAGTGCAATTGGGTTCTCTCAATTCCCTCATGTCCCCCTTCCTAGCCATCATTACTAAACCCTCTTTTTCCCGTGGCTTGGTTAATTTCAGCTGTGGAGTTTTATTTGGCTTTGGAATCACTCGCTCACTATGTTGGTGGTTTTCTCTCAAGTGTTTCTCACTCTCTCTCTACTTTCTTTTTTGATCAACCATGAAGATTTCCTCCGGTGTTAAAGGGAGCAAAGAGATGCGCTCTCCTTTATACATGAATGAAAGTCAGTTGGCTCGACTACTAATCTGAACATCATGATCAAACAACCATGGATGTCCCAACAGCAATTGACAAGCTTGCATTGGAACTACATCGCACTCCACTTGATCATGGAACTTCCCAATGGAGAACGGAATTGTCACAATACTGCTAACTTTCAGTGAACCACAATCATTGAGCCATTGCATCTTGTAGGGGCTAGGATGCCGCCTTTGCTTCAGCTTCAATCTCTCCACCAAATCTGAACTAGCAATGTTATTCCAACTGCCATTATCAACAATGATCCGACATACCTTCTCCTTGATTGTACCACGAGTGTGGAAGATGTTATGCCGTTGTCCTTTGTCCTCTTTAGCAGCGCTAACGCTGAGCACACGATGAGAAATAAAGCAATTATTATCTCCCTCATCAGCTGCAGCCCGTGCATTTGCACCATGATTTTCCCGATGGTTCAGATTGTTGTGCTCATGTCCAGCATGGGATGCAACGGAGTTCTCATCACCATCTTCGACTATTGGAGCAGCAGGGTTCGGTGGTGGTGCACCACCGGCAGCCAGAAGATTCTCACGGAGCATTCTTTGCATTGCTTCAAGCAAAGTATCTTGTAGTTGTCGCAGCTCACCACGTCTCACTGGAACATCTTCTTCACCATTATTTCCTCCACGCACACTTGACTGAGATCCTGCCATGTTATTGAGAGGCAATATAGTGGAATAGGAATATCTTTATGGGATCACACAACCTCACCTCCTACTTACCAATGTTCTTGTGCGTTCTCGTCAGACCGCGATTGTGCAATGTGGTAGTTACTGGAAGTGATTAAGCGATTGAATAATAGGGATCAAAGAACATTAGCCTCGGTTTATAATGGAGTTCGGAGGGCTAATCAAAGGAAGGCTTTGTAGTACTAAAATAAAGTGGACGAAATGCAACAAAGCAAGTAAAAGAAACTTCACATCATCCACTAGCTGCAACACACTCCTTTGCTACTGATTTTTTTTTTCACTCACTCTTTGTTTTTAACTCTTCTCTTCTCTTTTTTTTTCTTTTCTTATTTTTAGCACAAACTAAAGATGACTGGCGATGATAAGGATGCAGCACAAGATAACTTTGATGAGAATAAGATAACAGCTTGCAACGTGCAACACTAAATTTCAGTACCACAACAAAGGTTTGGTTTTTTTTTTATGGCTTTTGGACTCTAGGATAAGAATAAGAACACGAAGAACACAAGTAATATGGATGGTAAATAGATAGCAGATCCTACCGTGTCAACGGAAGCTCTGATACCAAATGGTGTGAGGATGGATCACTGCTACGCCAACACATATCAGTTTCTCCACAAGGGTGGCCCGATCTTCACGGCGTAGGATAGAACAAAGATAACTAGCTGCGAACAGCCGGGGTAAATGGCTTTATACCTGCCAAGGTTGGTTGCAACCCGTACGATGGGGAAGTCGATCCAAAGCTACAAGAACTCCGATCCGCTGTCCGAACAATCGCAGAACCACAATCCGGGACTAATCCATACAAAACGGTCGGAACAGTAGAGCACGAACTAGGGGGACCTGTAAAGATCCTTCTCGTGAAGCCAAGAGAACTAACAACAGCAAAGATAAAGGAACACTCAAGCAGTTTTGCTGCACTAGCATATAGCTGAAATGGTTTGATCAAAAGTGCTTCCAATAGTTGGAATACATGGGGTATTTATACTAGGAACAATCTTCCTAGTCTAGGGGTGAAAGCAATCATTAGATGAAAAGTTTTCTTGAACAACCAACCCTCCTAATTAAGGTGTGAAGGCACCCATTAGATGAAGAGTTTCCTTGGATATCCAAGAGACCAATTCGTTTGGAAAAGAGTTGCTTCAATTTTCGCGCAGGTTGGACTGGTTGTGCAGCTTCCACTAAAATGACCATAACTTTTGACTCGGAAGTCGAAATAATGCATGGTTTGATGCGTTGGAAACTAGACTTCATTATCTTTCTAATGATGTGGCCCATGACCATGTTGCACGCTCAGATTGTCTCCCAAATTGCTCGCAAAAGGACAGACACTGTGTGCCTTGCACCACCCTCATTCGTGTAACCAATGTTCGTCGTCCCTTCCAATGCACCTAAGTTCAACCAAAGAAGTGGACGTTGGAAGCACCATTAAGTTGTTTGAATCTGAAATGAGACTCAAGTTAGCATTCACCTGGTCACGAATTTGCTTGGCACGAGATCGAATGATCGGTCCTTGAAAATTGGTCGAAGAGTCTTGTATGCAACCATGTTGGTCATCGGGGCGAACATCTTGGTCGTTGGAGCTTGTGATGTCCACATCACTTCCCAATTTAAGTCAAGCACAGGAGTATATTTACATTACAGCAGATTAACTTACAAAATATTTAAGCAGTGTGGCCTGCTGGCCTTATTATAACATAAAGAAATTACAATGCCTTCCCGGCATACATGGTCTAACAAAATAACAACTAAACAGCGGAAATTAGGTGAACCCCCACAACAAGAAGTTGATGGCAGAACAACACACATCAGGGCTCTGGCAGAACTGGCTCTCCTCCTTCTGGATCCAAGAAGTTCTCCATGCCTTCATCTTGATCATGGAATGCTCCATCTACTGGATTGTAGGTTGCAAGGGTGAGTACTTACGTACTCAGCAAGTCATAGGTAAGAGTATTTACGTATAATAGTAATGATATGGACCTATGCTAGTAAAGAAGTGTGGATGGTTGTAAAATAGTTTTTTCCTTTATGTCTCATCTCATGGCAGTATTTTTCATAGCACAGCATCGCTATTCATGTTCCAGTATTTATAGTACCACCGCGACATGTCGACACACGACAGCCCATGGCAATACCCCTTATCATGACAACACATGTCATTTGGGTAATCTTGACTTATCAAATTTTATTTAGAAATTATACTTGTGCCACACCCCCTGGATTTAATCCACCGCAGTAGACTCCTATAAACCCAGGAGCTTCGAGTATTCGAATACGTTTTTAAACTCTGCAGAGAGGTACCAATTTACCTGTAAGATATTCCACTTTCATGCCATCCTATCAAGATGATTAGACCCTTCCTCACTGCATAATGTGAGTGGAAAGGTGGAGATAACAAGAACTTTTGTTATGTTTCACTCACAATTCACCCCTGACCCTGTGGTCGGACAAACCACAGTTGTGGCGGGCTATACCCCCACCCCGACTGCATCTCCCAATTACTGGGTCAACGTGCATCATCACATCCAGTGATATGTGTAGGAGCCGCACTCTGTGCCAATCGTGCAGCACTTTCCACCTCATGCAGGGGTTTCATGTGCGATCCGCATACTTACTTGTTCAAGCCTGTCTCATACTAGGCTTGCGGTTAGTACGTTTTTCATGCCACTAGACGCACAACACAAGATTCTAGTCCTATATGCCAGTGACCAGACCATCCACAGCCACACACATCCAGTGCCACCACCATTCCATACCAAACTCTGGTCACGGCTAGGGGTTTTGTTTCATGAATATACATAAATACACATATATTAGTTCATGGCTCATTACTTAATCATTTCACATTTCACAGGCATCCAGCCTAGTACTGCAATTTCATATCTCAATCATTCTTTCACATGCAATACTACTTATATTCAAGGTTATATTATAGCAACTCTTAAAATATAGGTTCAAGATGTTCAAAAATATGACTTGCCTTCTGCGTCGTAAAAATCAATCGTTGACATCGGGTCGACAGTGAAGTCCTTGAACTCAGCTTCTAGATCTACTCAGCAACAAACAAACACACAATGATTACTAACTATATTAAAATATTTTATGATCTATATGCAGATATGCTTTAAAAAGAATAACTGAATGATGTTGAGTTGATTGAGATTGCAAGCTGAACTGAGTCGAGATTCTAGGGTTCCAAGGAATCTGGGCTAAGATTGAGTACTGGAGGTTACTAAAGTTTCAATGCATCAATATTGACATTGAGTCCGCTGCTGGTTTGCTCAAAAACGATGAATGTCAACAGATTGACATTCGGTTCACAGCCTGACATGGCTTTGGTTGGCTTTAGAAGGCTCTTCTCAAGATGTGACAGTTGAAGGAAATGTAGAATATGGTTCTACAAACTTGGTAGACAAAGTGGATTTCAATTTGCACAACCAGAAGTGATCGAACTGAGCTGATGCCACTGGTTGATATAGATTGACAAGGGCTGACAATGTCCAAGAATGGCATTGACATGTTTTAGGAGGTTTCTAGTGGACAAAACAGATTTGGATCAAGGCATTTGGTGCATAATTGAACAAGGTATCTCCTTGACAAAGAGGTTTTTGCAGAAAAGTCCAGAAGTTCAAAGAATTTGCAAAAAGATCCTTGGAAAAATTGAATTTGAATGCTAGCGCACTGCCAAGACTTAGGTTTAGCATGTATAGACAAATTATGCATGTGCTGCTTCACCAACTATGTCTAGGAGGTAGGCGAAAGCAACAGGAATCCAATGGTGGTGGTTTCAAGCACTGAAGTGTCCAGACGGCGACGAACGGCGATGAGGAAACACGGTGGCGACATAGCACAACACAGCTATTGGACACAATCTTGGCATAGCCAGAATTAGTGATTTTGTGCAGAACCAAAGGTCGATGTAGTGGAGAGATATGCTCAGGGGAGTAAGCCTGTTCTACTGGACAAGGTGGCGATGACAGCGGTGGTCGGTGGCGACTGGACGGCATGTTAGCGGCACAGTAGCGAAGGGTAAAATACTCAACTCGTGATTTTGTGCAGCGAATCTGGAAATCGAAGTTGCTGGAGCTAGCTGGGGTTATTTAGTACAATTTGGAGCGTTCGATTTGGCTGGAGGTTGATCGGCGGCAAGTGGCGGCGAACTGCGTTGGAGAAGAGATCGGCCTCGTTGGCTACAAGGTGATTGGGTGGTTAATTCTCCAAATTGATGTCACGATTAGGCTCCTGGGTTGCTACAGATGGTGTGGCTCTGCAGGATTTGGTTGAGGTGGCACCGGCGAGGGATTCGACGACGCAGCCGGAGAAGAAGGGGCTGATTTGGGCATTTCTAGTATAGGGCTCTGGAGGTCAATTCTTCTTAGTGAGAGTAAGAGAGAGGTGAGGGGAAACTTCTGGAGTGGCCAATTTGGCCGGAGAAGTGGCAGTGCGGGCCGGTGACGTGAGCTGGTCGTCAATGGTGCGCGAAAAACAAAGACGATTCAATCCAAGCTCTAATTTGAAATCTAAATGAACAGGCTTGTTAGGATTGAGCTACTGATCATCTAACTCTACTAACAAAAGGGCTAATTCGGGCTAAATTGGGTTACATTGCTGGAATAGGACAAATGCATTTCACGGCGATCACCGACGTTAGGGTTCACTGGAGTTCAATCAAATGCTACAGAACAGAGAGGAAGGACGGAGGTAGTCACTGGTAGAATCAATTTGAAGAATGGCGGAGTAGATCGAGATAGCGCCGTGCTCCTCCCTGGCGGCTCGCTGGAGAAGAAGAAGAAAGCGAAGAAGATATGGTTTAAATGGCTAAGGGAGCTCTGGTGTGAAGTGATGGAGATGAAGCTGATCTGGGGCTGCTATTTATAGGCACAGGGTGGAGCTTGCAAGGAGGGAACAGCAACGAAGTTTCCGCCGCGAGGGAACTGGTCAAGCACAGAAGAAACAGTGGAGACAACGATGCAACGGTGACAACGGTTCTGCAACTGCTCAAATGGTGGGTACATTGGAACTTGGCGCTGGCCGCTGCAAAGCGAGGGCGACAAAGCTGGTACGGCGTGGCAACGTGGCGGGAAGCTCCTGACAAGTTGTTGCTGCGGTCGCTGCTAGTCACGCACGCACGGTTGCTGGTCATCGGTGCTGCCATGGCGATGGTTTTGGCGAGGACACGTCCGCACATGCAAGCACAACTGAGCACGGGCACAGGCGAGGGCGAAGCTTGGGCGGCGGCAAGAAAACACGGCGAAGAAGCACGACAAAGCTGTGGTCGAAACACTGTGCCGGCAGCTGTGGTCGAAAAGGGCTGGGAAAAAGAAATCTGGACCGAAATGCAATTGCCGAATTTGAGTTTGGACTGATTTACAAATCCTGAGATTTAGATGGTTAGAGATGGAACTGATTTCACTGATCTGGCAAACTTTATTCAACAGATGATTTGGCAAAGAGACAAGATAAGATTTGGAACATTTGAATAGTTTTCGAACAAAACGAAAATAGGGTAATTAGGGTATTTGAAATCTAGGTTGTATCAAAATTGAAATTCTAGGATTTAGGATGAGATTTTGAGATCCTCATAGATGAAGATTTTGTATTGAATAACATTTGGAAGGCGTTCCCTGAATCAGATTAGGATTTGGAGTTGATTTGCAACATTTGGCCTTTTCAGGCTTCTGGAAAATCAGGAAAAGGACTAATCTGCAATACTTCTGGGACTAATCTGCAATACTTCTTGGACTGATTTGTGAAAATGGTCTAGATGATAGAATCTGATTGCCAACTTTTTGGATTAAGGTATTGGCATACCGTGATTATAATCCAAGAATAGTCTGGTCTGGATTAGGTCAAACTTTGATTAAATCACAGTTTAGAGTATATAGGGTAATTAGGATACTTAATTAATTTCTTGTTTTCGAAAACAGAAAGGGTTGACAATTCTGGGAGTTAGAGATCGAATTGGATTTGGCTTCTGAAGGCTTTTAATCTTAGGATGTTGGGGGAAATCTCCGCGGGACTAAGTCCAGGTAAGTTGCGCCACATGCGCCCGGGGACCTGGCCTCCCGGGCCTCCCCGGGCGCCGCCTTTTGTCTCCCGGGACTTGGCCTCCGGCGCCGTCCCGGGCGCCGCCACTTGCCCGAGGACGTCGCCTCCGGTCCCTCCCCGGGCGCCGCCTTTCGGCTCCCGGGACCTGGCCTCCGGCGCCGTCTCGGGCGCCGCCACTTGCCTGGGGACGTGACCTCCGGCTCGTCCCCGGGCGCCGCCTCTTGGCTCCCGGGACCTGGCCTCCGGCGCCGTCCCGGGCGCCGCCATGTGCCCGGGGACCGGGCCTCCGGGGCCTCCCCGGGCGCCGCCTTTTGGTTCCCGGGACCTGGCCTCCGACGCCGTCCCGGGCGCCGCCATGTGCCCGGGGACCTGGCCTCCGGAGCCTCCCCGGGCGCCGCCTTTTGGCTCCCGGGACCTGGCCTCCGATGCCGTCCCCGGCGCCGCCATTTGCCCGGGGACGTGGCCTCCGGCTCCTCCCCGGGCGCCGCCTTTTGGCTCCCGGGACCTGGCCTCGGGCGCCGTCCCGGGCGCCGCCATTTGCCCGGGGACCTGGCCTTCGGCCCCTCCCCGGGCGCCGCTCTTTGGCTCCCGGGACCTGGCCTCCGCGGCTGTCCCGGGCGCCGCCATGTGCCCGGGGACCTGGCCTCCAGGGCCTCCCCGGGCGCGGCCTTTTGGCTCCCGGGACCTGGCCTTCGAAGCCGTCCCGGGCACCGCCATGTGCCCGGGACCTGGCCTCCGGAGCCTCCCCGGGCGCCGTCTTTTGGCTCCAGGGACTTGGCCTCCGACGCCGTCCCGGGCGCTGCCATTTGCCCGGGGACGTGGCCTCCGGCCCCTCCCCGGGCGCCGCCTTTTAGCTCCCGGGACCTGGCCTCCGCGGCTGTCCCGGGCGCCGCCATGTGCCCGGGGACCTGGCCTCCGGGGCCTCCCCGGGCGCGGCCTTTTGGCTCCCTGGACCTGGCCTTCGAAGCTGTCCCGGGCGCCGCCATGTGCCCGGGACCTGGCCTCCGGAGCCTCCCTGGGCGCCGTCTTTTGGCTCCCGGGACTTGGCCTCCGACGTCGTCCCGGGCGCCGCCATTTGCCGGGGGACGTGGCCTCCGGCCCCTCCCCGGGCGCCGCCTTTTGGCTCCCGGGACCTGGCCTCTGGCGCCGTCCTAGGCGCTGCCATTTGCCCGGGGACCTGGCCTCCGGCCCCTCCCCGGGCGCCGCCTTTTGGCTCCCGGGACCTGGCCTCCGGTGCATGTCCCGGGCCTCATCGTCCTTCTAAAGGTAAAGTCTCGAGTTGTTTGTCACGTGCAGGTCACGCGAGGAGCGCCTCGGGAATCAGCGACCACCTGTCAAGCATCCAAGACGTTTGACCGGGAGAAGGATGTTCCTAACCCTCAATCCGACGGTGGCTTCCAGGGTAGTCTAGGCTTTTTACTTCTTTTTGAGGCTATAAATAGCCCTTGTACCCCTCAGTTGTAAAGAGGTGATTCATTTGTTGGAATAGCTAAAAACTAACAGGTGTGCTCCGGAAGCCTCTCCCTCGGAGAGAGCCTCCCCAGCCGACTCCGGTCGGGAGTGCACCGACAGGACTAGGGCCCCCACCGGGACCCGAACCTGTATAAATCCGAGTGTCATTTCTGGTGCTTGTCCGGTGGGGGAGGACAGGTCATCCGGTCAACCCGCGCCGCGTAATCTTCGCTAGGATCGTTCGCAAAACCTGCCAGGGTATTCGCAATACCACGACAGTTGGCGCCGTCCGTGGGGACTCGTGAGAAGACGCCATGGCTCCCCCAAGAACAAGGGCTCGCACCCTTCCCGGTGACGCCGGGCTTGGAGAACCGGCGCCGCCCGTCCAGGACACTGCTGCCCCGGCGCTTCCTCCCGGAGGTGGTCAGGCCCAGGTACCGCCTCCCCCCTTCCCTCTTAACTTAGGTGGTTCCACCTCCAGGTCATTCCCGGTGACTGCGGGGACCTCGGCCGGGACTAGCCTCCCCCCGACGGCTCCCCCGGCTCCCCGGGACGCCCTACTTGAGGCTCTAGTGGAGGGCCAGCTCCGCGCCCAGTGCTCAATGGATGAGCTGCTCAGTGTTTTGGCGCGGCCTCCGGCCCCCACATTTGCGTCGCACCCGTACTCGGGGATTATGCCCCCGTTTATGGGTTACTCGGCGGCCCCTCCGGCCTCCGGGGGTCTGTCCGCCCCATATGATCCTGCCGGGGGTTCCCTCCCCCTGTGGGATATACGTCCGAACCCTTCCCGGCACCCGGGCCTGTCCCGGTGCCGGGAGGCTACTTCATGCCAGGGCCCTTTGTGGCACCAGGGGGGTACCCCGTCCCAGGCCTATTCCCGGGGCCGGGAGCCCACCTCATGCCGGGGGTTTTCCCTACGCCGGGAGCCAGTCCAGCCCCCCGCGTCGCGTTTACCGCACCGGGGCCGGTCGACAGAGCAGCTCCCTGCCTCAGCGGATTTCCCCCCGGATGGGCTCCCTAGTTCCGGACGTCGCCGCGGGGGCTCCCCCCTCGCACGGTTCCAGATGTTACAGGGCCTTCCCCCTTTACGGTTCCGGTCATTGCCACTGGGGCCCCCTCCACTTCGGTTCCAAACGTCGCTACGGGCGCCCCCTCCCCGGTTCCGAATGTTACAGGGGCTTCCCCCTTTCCGGTCCCGGGGGTCCTCCAGGGGGCTCCCCCCAGCCGGCCCCGGAAGACTCCGGGCCGGTAGCTACAGTGCATAAGCTCCCTCCTCCGGCGGAACATGTCCGTTTCGCCCGGGGGGAGGTCGAGCGAATGCATTCACCTGAGCGAGGGGAAGAACTTCCCCCCAGCCGCCGGCGCGGGGAGCCCCGCTCTCGCACCAGTCGGGGGAAGAGACACGCGGAAGACCCAGCCTCCCCGGGGGAGAGCCCGGATTTCCGGGAACTCAGTCCCGGCCCAGAGGAGAAGCGTCGCCACCACCACTCTAGAGGACCTCTCGGACCGCTTCCGGACTCTGACAACGAGGGCGTGCCCCCCGTCAAAGAAGACAGCGATCGGGACTCCCCCCGGGACGTGCAGGGGCTAGCCAGCCCCTGTGACGAAGACTTCGCAGCATCCGGTGGCCGCGGCCCTACCGCCCTCCACACATCGAGCACTATAACGGTGAGGAAAACCCTTACGAATTTGTGCAGGTTTACTCCACTGCCATCTCCGCAGCCGGGGGGGACGAGACGGTACATTGCAATGTCTTCCCCCTCTACCTCACCGGCATCGCCCGCTCCTGGTTCTACAACCTGAAGGCCGGCTCCATCAAGTCTTTCACGCAGCTCAAGCAGGAGTTCTGCGCGAACTTCCACGGGAACTATGTGCGCCCCCTGGACTCCTCGCAGCTGTACACTATCCGGCAGAGGGCTGGGGAAACCATCAGAAGCTTCTTCAAGCGCTTTGCTCAAGTGAAGAGCAAAGTGGCCCACGTCCCCGACTCTACGGTCATCGAAGCCTGCAAAAGCGGCATCCTCCCGGGGGAGCTCCACTGAAGGCTCTCCCGGAGCTGCCCCTCTTCCACTGACGAGCTCTTCAACGTACTCAAAAAGTACTCTCGGGCGGAGGAAGACGATATCTGGAAGAAGACCCAGGGGGCTCCCGCCCCCGCCGATCGGGGGGCCAGGGATCCCCTCAAGCGTCCTAGGCAGGGGGGCCGTAACGAGCCATGGCCTCGGGACACCTTTGTCCTCGAGGGCGGAGGCGGCTTGCGCGACCTCCCGAGGGGCAACCGCTCATTCCCCAAGCCAAAAGGCCATGGGGGAGGACAGTCTTCGCGCGGCCGAGAAGGCCCCGCGGGGAGAAGGCGGGAAGGACTGTGGTGCAGCTTCCACGGGTCTAGTACCCACGCTACCCGAGACTGCAGCCAGCTGCTGCAGCACTTCGCGGCATTCCTCGGCCAGCGCGGACAGGGGGGGGACTCTGGCCTCCTTGCTCCCCCAGGCCAGCTGTTCCGGCCCTTCCCGCTCCCGCGGGGGGTCAGCAGACGCAGGAGGGGGAGCCTTCAGAAGCTCTCCCCTTTCAAACTTCTCAGCGCCGCATCAACGTCATCGTGGGAGGGTCTGCCTCTGGGCGGGACTCTAAACGCCAGCGTAAGGAGTACGCGCGCGAGGTCAAGGTTGTGGGGGTGCTACACGCGTCCCCGCCACCTAAGTGGTCGGACGTCCCCCTCACCTTCACGGAGCAAGACACGCAAGGGGTTCGCTTCCCCCACGACGACGAGCTCATTGTCTCCGCGACCATCTACAACTGCCATCTGTCCCGTATCCTTGTGGACGGCGGGAGCTCCGCCGACGTCCTATTCCTGAAGGCCTTCAAAGAGATGCAGGTGGATGAGAAGCTCCTGCAGCCCGCTGCCGGGCCCCTGCAAGGTTTTGTCCCGTGGAAGGCGATCCAACCCGTGGGCAAGGTAGATCTTCCTATGACGTTCGGCACCCCGGAGAACTATCGGACCGAGCTGGTCCGCTTCGACGTAGTGGACCTCCCTTCCTCCTACAACGCGATAATGGGGAGGACCACAATCAACCGGCTGGGGGCTAACACCCATCAAAACTACCTCTGCATGAAGATCCCCGGGCCGCATGGTGTGATCAACGTCCGGGGAGACCAAGACATGGCCTGTGCTCTATACGAGCGCGCTGCAGCCACAATCGGAAGCGTCAATCTCATAAAGACACCCAGGGGGGAGGCTTTCCCCCCGTAACTAGACACCGCTGCGCCACCGCCCGGGAGGCCCCTCCTCAAACCGCGTCCGGAAGGGGGCCTCCGAAAGATCATACTGTCCCCGGGCGACGAAGACAAAACCGTCCAGATCGGGGTGGAGCTCCCTGAGGACCATGCAGCGCAACTTGCGGCTTTTCTGCGCGAAAACTCCGATGTTTTTGCATGGAAGCCTTCGGACATGCGGGGCGTCGCCCGGGAGGTCATTGAGCACAAGCTCGCAGTGGCCCCCGGTCACCCCCCGATCAAACAGAAGCTGCGAAAACTCTCCCTCGAGCGCCAAGAAGCAATCAAGGTAGAGATCACCCGGCTCCGAGAGGCGGGGTTCATTCGGGAGGTCCTGCACCTCGAGTGGCTCGTGTACCCCGTCCTCGTCAAGAAGTCAACCGGCAGGTGGCGGATGTGCGTGGACTTCACCGACCTTAACCGTGCCTGCCCCAAAGTCAACTTCCCGCTCCCGCGGATTGACCAACTCATCGACTCCACTGTGGGGTGCGAGCTGATGAGCTTCCTAGACGCCTACTCGGGCTACCATCAAGTCCGGATGGCGGAAGGGGACGGGGAAAAGACGAGTTTCATAACTCCCCTCGGAACCTTCTGCTACGTCCATATGCCCTTCGGGCTCAAGAACACGGGGGCAACCTTTCAGCGCCTCATGACGCTGGTCTTCAAAGATCAAGTTGGCCGCAACGTCGAAGTCTACGTAGACGACGCGGTCGTCAAGAGTCCCCGCGCAACCTCCCACATCGACGACCTGGCTGAAACCTTCCGCAACCTCCGCGCGTTCGAGCTCAAACTCAACCCGGAGAAGTGCGCCTCCGGGGTGCACGGGGGGAAGCTCCTAGGTTTCCTCGTGTCCCAGTGGGGCATTGAGGCAAACCCCGAGAAGATCCGGGCATTCCTAGAGATGCCCCCGCCGCGCTCTGTCAAGGATGTCCAGCGGCTCTCCGGCCGCCTAGCCGCGCTAAGCCGCTTAGCCGCGCTAAGCCGCTTCGCCTCGCTGTAGGGGGAGCGAGGCCTCCAGTTCTTCAAGATCCTCCGGGGGCTCGAGGGGTTCCGCTGGACCCTCCAGGCCCAGGAGGCATTCGACGACCTCAAGAAGTATCTCATGAGCCCCCCAATGCTCGTGAGTCCGTCTCCAGAAGAGCCCTTGCTCCTCCACCTCGCCGTGACCCCCGTCGCCGTCAGCACGGTCTTGGTGAAGGAGCAAGGGGGGCAGCAGCGTCCCATGTACTACGTGAGTGAGGCCCTCCAAGGGGCCAAAACTCGGTACACGGAGATGGAGAAGATCTGCTACGCCCTCCTGATGGCGTCCCGGAAGCTTCGCCATTACTTCCTGGGGCACCCCATCACCGTCCCGTCGTCCCTCCCCCTGGGGGAGGTATTGTGGAACAAAGAAGCCACCGGCCGGATCGGGAAGTGGGGGGCCGAGCTCGCCCCCTTCTCTCTGTCCCTTACCGGCCGCTCCGCCATCAAGTCGCAGGTCCTTGCCGACTTCGTCGCGGAGTGGACTCCCTCCTCTGGGTCCGGGGACGAAGACCTCCCTGTGCCGCGCCGACACAGTGATCATTGGACTCTCATGTTCGATGGGTTGCTGTGTCTCGCCCGGGCTGGTGCGGGAGTAGTCCTCCGGAGCCCCGAGGGGAAGGAACTCGAGTACGCCGCGCGGCTTGAGTTCCCCGCAACCAACAACGTCGCCGAATACGAGGCTTTGCTCCTCGGGATGCGCCTTGAGCGCTCCCTGGGGATCCGGCACCTCCTAGTCAAGGGAGATTCTCAGCTCGTAGTTTGCCAAATGGACAAGTCTTAGCTGTGCCATGACGCAAACTTAAGTCTTTATTTGCAGGAGGTACGAAAGATGGAGAGGCATTTCGACAGCCTCGAGGCCCGGCATATCCCGCGAAGGGACAATGACCGGGCCGACGCCTTAGCCCGGGCAGCAAGCGCCCGGGAATCGCTCCCCAAGGGGGCCTTCTTGGAAATCATCACGAAGCCCTCAGTGGCCTCCCCGGACACGGGCGACGAGCCTCATGTCCCGGAGGTCGCCGAGATCACCCGGACTCCGTCCTGGATGGACCCCCTCATCTCCTTCATCAAGGGGGAGGGGGACCCTCCCGGTGAGACCGAGGCTAAGCGCCTCCGGGCCAAAGCCCGGGCATACCTCCTGCTGGAGGGGAGGCTCTACAAGCGGAGGGCTTCCGCCCTCCTGTGCTGCCTCCCCCGGCCGGAGGGACTTCAACTTCTCGAAGACATCCACGCGGGGAGCTGTGGTTCTCACCTAGCCCCGCGTGCCATCGCGGCCAAGGCCCTCCGGCAGGGCTTCTACTGGCCCACGGTCATGCGCGACGCGCGAGACCTTGTCTCCGCGTGCGAGGCATGCCAGAAGATGGCCAAGGGCTCGAACCTCCCCCCTATAGCGCTGCAGACGATCCCCATCACTTGGCCCTTCGTGCGCTGGGGGATGGACCTCTTAGGGCCCTTCCCCCCAGCGCCCGGAGGATACAAGTATGCGGTAGTCGCGGTCGACTATTTTACAAAGTGGGTTGAGGAGGAGCCTTTGGCCAGCATCACGTCCCGGGCCGTCTAGCGGTTTTTCGGGAAGAACGTCGTATGTCGTTTTGGTGTCCCCCGGGAAATCCCCGTGGACAACGGGACCCAATTCGACTCGGCTTATTTCCGGGAATTCGGCGAAGGCCTGGGGCTCGTCATCCACTTCACCTCGGTGGCCCATCCCCGGAGCAATGGGGCTGTCGAGAGGGTCAACGGCGTAATCCTAGAGGGGTTGCTCCGGAGACTCGAGCAAACCGCTTCTAAGCGGGGTGCATGGGCAGAGGAGCTTCCTAGCATCCTCTGCTCCATGCGCACGACCCCGTCCCGGGCGACGGGACGTACTCCCTTCTCCCTGGTCTACGGGGCGGAGGCAGTCCTCCCCCTGGAGATTGGCCTCCGGTCGCTGCGGGTAGAGCTCCTGGAGGGAGCCACGCCCGCAGCGTACCAGGCCAACGAGGCAAATCAACGCCTGGAGATCGACCTCATGGAGGAGGAACGCGACAGAGCGCTCCTCTGCCACGCCATCTACGAGCAAGAGATGGCGCGCGCGTACAACCAGTGCGTGCGCGAGAGAGCTTTCCGCCTTGGGGACCTTGTCCTCAAGCACGTGACGGACCCCCAAGCCCAGGGTAAGCTCTCCCCCATGTGGGAGGGCCCCTACAGGATCTCCGCGGTCCTGGGCTCGGGGGCCTTCAAGCTCTCCAACCTTCAAGAGCAGGAGCTGAAACACACGTGAAACTTGCGTTTACTTCGCAAGTTCTATGTTTAGCCTTACGGGCCTGTCCCCTCCCCCGGGGCGATCACGTCGAAGGGGGAGGAGGGACACTGTATTTTCCTCCCCTTTCGCGACTTCGCAGGGGGAGGCACTTTACTTCATTTTATTAGCAATACATAGGTCTTGCTCTTCAACTGTCTCATTGCAGGTTCTTTTCATTACCGCCCCTAGCGGCGATGCCCTCCCCGCGAGGATGCCCTCCCCGCGAGGACGCCCTCCCCGTGAGGATGCCCTCCCCGTGAGGAAGCCCTCCCCGTGAGGATGCCCTCCCCGCGAGGAAGTGGGCCCAGACCCAGCAAGTCCCTCCTGTAGGGCGGCTTACGATCAGCCCTCGTGGACTGAGGGTGTAAGCGGTAACCCGGTCCCCAGCGGCCGCGGTAACGAGTCACTTTGGGAGACAAGTCCCCTGCCCAAACACTCAAGACCCGTCATCGGGCACTTCCTCCTCCGGGAGTAGACGCTCTCCCCAGTGGGACGTCTAATGGCTTTCATGGATATCTCTTCCTCCTCCGGGAGTAGACGCTCTCCCCAGTGGGACGTCTAATGGCATTCTTGGATATTTGCCTCCCGGCGACTTTATTCCCAGCTCCCGGTTCTCACGGCGACCGGATGATTGCCTCCCGGAGATCCAATTCCCGGCTCCCTGTCCTCACGGCGACCGGACGATTGTCTCCCGGAGAAGTTACAGATTTCCTGGACATTTCTTCCCCGGAGACCCTATTCCCGGCTCCCCGTTCTCACGGCGACCGGATGATCATCTCCTAGGAAGCCCGTCTCCGGAAATCTCATCGGGTTTTCTTGGATGTTTCTTCCACATGAGGCCTTATTCCCGGCTCCCCGTTCTCTCGGCGACCGGACGATTGTCCCCCGGAAGGTCCTTCCCTTGGAAACCTAGTTTTAAAATTTTCTAACTTAGAAAAATTTCTATGCTACAGGTCACTTCCACCCCCGGGGCCTTGCTACCCCCACAGCGCGCGGAGCTACCCTCCGGCCCGCTATGGGCGGGGGGGATAAGGAACCCCCGGGTGTGGACCGTACCGCCCACGAGCAAACTTAGCTCATTCTTGTGAAAAGGAGTCGTCCAGACCATCCAAGAAGAAAAAATAAAAAGACAATGAAAGAAGGAAGCAACAACACAGCTTTATTCATCGTCAAACCCGGAGGACATCTTCCCCCTCTGGTGGGCTTCGGAAACGGTACAACCCGGGTTCTAACCCGGGGGATTCTCTCCGACCTAAGGCTCCTACGCCTAATACTCCCGGAGGCTCTCCGCTAGCTCCCGGGCTAAGTCCCGGTACAACGCACGCACGCGGCGCCGAGCGTCCCGGAGCACACCTTCGGGCCAGAACTCGTATCCCGCCGGTGGAAGAATGCGAAGTGGAGGGACCATCCGGAACCCCGGTTGTGGAGGGGACAATTCGGCGCGATAATTGTCAAAATTGTCCAAGTGCCACTCCGGATGCCACCTCAACCGGATCGGCTCCCGGACGCTGTCCCCGCCGCGCTTCCCGGAGACGAGGCTTAGCAAGATCAAAGCCACTTGGGCGTCCCCCGGGGAGCCCCTCCAGGACCTTCGCCCGGGAGTAACCTCCCGGGAACCCTGGTAACAATGCATTCAATTTAAGACTTAGGAAAATTTCTAACTTGATTGCATTCAAAATGTTTTTGTACAAGTGTCCGGGGCTTCTTCTAAGAAGCTACTGGGATCAAAATCCTAAGAAAACAAAAAGGGCCCTAACTAAGACCCGTGGGGAGGCTCATACATGTTCATTGGTGTCCTCCCCCCTGGGGTTTTCCTCCGAGGCCGGGGCCGGGGCGTCCATTGCCGGAGGCGCCGGTGCCGGGAATCTCACCTGGATGATCCGGTCGTAGAAGCCCCCTGCGAGCTGCTCCACCTCCCGGCGCGCAGGCTCGAAGAACTTGGGGAAGCTCTGCGGGATGCGGCCCCCGGTCGCCCGGGCGCCCACTCCCCGGTGCTCGACGAGCCCGGCCGAGGCCGCGACGACGGGGATCGCCCGGCCTCGGGCCCGGGCGTCCGCTACCTCCGGTATCACGGAGACTTGTGCGTTAAGAAAACGCACAGCCTCCGAGAGCATGGCCGGAGGCACCTCCGCGCTGCTCCCGGAGCCTAGGCTTACGCTAAGGCTCTCGAGGGCCGAGCGGACGGAGCGGCCTGCGTCCGCCACCACTCGGACGCTCGATCCCTCGAGCTCCCGGAAGGCCTCCTCCCTCGCCTTCGCCGCCTCTCGGAGGCGGCCGTTCACCGTCTCCGAGACGTGAACTTGGGCCCGGAACCGGGCCAGCTCCTGGAGAGCTTCATCCCACTGGCCCAGGAAGGAGGCGGCCCTATCCTCCGCGTCCTTGAGCAGTTGGATGACGCGCTGCTCGACGCCCCAGGTAATCGCCGTCCCCTATAAATTCCAGATTTAGAAAAATTTTTGGATGTAGGAGCCAAAGGAAAGCGACAGTCGCTTCGGGTGATTACCTAGGCTTGGAGAGACCGAAGCTCGGTGAAGCGATCGTGGAGTGTCCCCCCCGCGATGAAGGCGTGGACCTTCGGGGTCTGCAGGCCTTCCGCGTAACGTTCGACCTCCCCTGCGGAAAGCAGGGGCGTCTCCCACCCGGCGCTGGTCCGGCCGCGGCCGGTAGCGGGCTCCTGGACCTGGGCGCCTGGGAGATTTTCCTTCTGGCGCTGGGGCGGTCATCGAGGTACTTCGGGACACGGCGGGGCTCTGCCAGAGGCGGAGCATCGCTCGAAATCGAGATTCCGTTAGGAAGGCGAGATGATGATCTCCGGGATGGCAGCCATGTGGCATGGAGCTCCTGACAACAGCAGGCACGCGCGCGCGCGGGGAAGAACACGGCACAGCGCGGTGAACTGCTTCCACGGTGGCGATACAGCTGTGCGCGGTGAAGGCTACGTGGCTATGAAGGTGGCAGCGCGGGGAACTTCGCCGGTGACTGGTTCGGCGGCGAGGCAAAGCGGCGGGGCGCTGGTCGAGATGCTCTGGTCGCGGTCGTGCACGCGGTCTCCTGGTCGTGGTCGAAGAAAAGGCCAGGGGCTTGTTTGCAAGGTTTTGGGCTCACTTGCGAAGGCTTGGACTAAACTGCGAGGGTTTTGGCTCGGGATTTGGGTCTATTTGCAATTCCGAAGATCTGAAGGGTTGATTTGGATTTCGACTTTGCAGATGAGTGTTACTAAATGTCTTAGGCTCATCCAGCAGGAAAAATGGTGAAATCCGATAAGATCTGGTGGTTTTGGCAAAAATCAAAAACAGGGTAATTAGGGTAAACAGGGTAATTAGGGTTTGAAACTTTTGTCGAAGCTGAAACTAGGGTTTCGGCTGAGATTTTGGAATTCTTCCAGAAGGGAAAAATGTTCAAAAAAATGAAAGAAAGGTAATCACTTGATCAGATCTGGATTTGGAGATGATCTGGGACTTTTAGCCTTTTTGGGTTTTCTAAAAGGACTAAACTAAAGCACTTTTGGACTGAAATGTAAAAACGATCTGGGAGATGAAGTTTAGCTGCCAACTTTTTAGGTTAAGGTAATGGCATACCTAAGATCAAGATAGGGTTGAGACAACAGGGATTCCAAAGAAGATATGCTGACTCGCAAGCAGAAAAGATAGCCAAAAATAGGGATGTTACAACCTACCCTCCTTAGGTATAATCTCGTCCTCGAGATTCCAATGAGTCTGAGAATAGGTAGGGAAAATTCTGACGCAGTTCTTCTTCTCTTTCCCAAGTCGATTCTTCTTCGGTGTGGTTATTCCATTGGACTCTGCAGAATTTTATGGTCCTTGATTTTAACCTCCTTTCACTGACCTCTAACACCTTGACTGGGTATTCTTGATATGTCAGGTCTGGTCGAACCTCTGTTTCTATGGGAGACACTTGCTCCGTTGGTTCTCTCAAGCATTTCCTTAGTTGGGATACGTGAAAGACATCATGAACTCCTGCTAATTCAGGCGGTAGCTCCAGTTTGTATGCTACTTCTCCTCGTCTTTCCAAAATCTTGTATGGTCTTACGTATCTCGGACTTAGCTTTCCTTTTATTTGGAATCGTCGAACTCCCTTGTAGGGTGTTACTTTGAGATATACGTAATCACCTATCTCGAAGGATAATTCTCTCCTTCTTCTGTCGGCGTAACTTTTCTGTCGAGATTGGGCCGTTTTCAATCTCTCTTGTATGATCTTCACGTGGGCTGTGGCATCCTCCACTAATTGCAGTCCTAAAAATTGTTTCTGTCCCACTTCGGTCCAATATAGTGGCATGCGGCACTTTCTTCCATAAAGCGCTTCATAAGGAGCCATCTGTAGACTCACTTGATAACTATTGTTGTAGGTAAATTCCGCGTACGGTAGAAATTGTTCCCAAGAATTTCCATAGTCCAAAGCACACGCTCTCAACATGTCTTCTAAAATATGGTTCACTCTTGCATAAGGACACAGCCTAGTCCTTGCTTTGATGCATCGCAGTAGACTTCAAAATCCTTTTTGTTATCTGGTAACGTAAGGACAGGTGCGGTTGTCAATATCTTCTTCAACTCCTCAAAGCTCTTTTCACATCCTCCTGTCCAATCGAATGGAACGTCTTTCTTTAGTAGTCTGGTGAGTGGCTTTGTAATCTTGGAGAATCCTTTGACAAATCTCCGGTAATATCCGGCTAATCCTAGGAAACTTCTTACTTCAGTCACTGTCTCCGGTTGTTTCCATTCCATGATAGCCTGAATTTTTGACGGATCCATTGAGATTCCTTTGCCAGAGATAATGTGGCCTAAGAATGAGATTTCTTTTAACCAAAAGGCACACTTATCGAATTTGGCGTACAGTCGATGTTCTACTAACTTTTCCAACACCATCCTAAGATGTTGTGCGTGTTCCTCCTCTGACTCCGAAAAGATGAGAATGTCATCGACAAACACAATGACAAACTTGTCCAGAAATTCCGTGAGAACCTTGTTCATTAAATTCATGAACACTGCTGGTGCATTCGTTAAACCAAATGGCACCACGGTAAACTCATGCAATCCATATCTCGTTATGAATGTAGTTTTTGGAATGTCTTGTTCTCGAATCTTCAGTTGGTGGTATCCGGACCTCAGGTCGATCCTTGAAAATATCTTTGCTCCTCTTAGTTGGTCAAAGAGATCATCGATCCTTGGCAAAGGGTACTTGTTCTTGATCGTCATATCATTCAGTTTACGGTAGTCGACACAAAGTCGTAGACTGCCGTCTTTCTTTTTAGCGAAAAGTACAGGGGCTCCCCAAGGTGAGGAACTTGTTCTAACAAATCCCTTTCTTTCCAATTCTTCCACTTACCTTCTTAATTCTTCTTGTTCTTCACTTGCCATACGTGCAAGCTTTCTTGCGTAAGGGGCAGATCCGGGTTTTAATTCGATTGAGAACTCAATGTCCCAATCTGGTGGCATTCCAGGAAGCTCTTCAGGAAAAACTTCTGGATATTCGTTTACCATTGGAACTCCTTCAAACTCAACTCTTTCTAAACTGTTCAAACTACACACTCGGTTGTTCACCATTGATCTCTTTGCGTGGAATGTGACTTGTTTTCCTTCAGCATTCGTCAGGGTTATTGCTTTCTTTTCACAGTCCATCTGACCTTTATGCTTGGCTAACCAATCCATTCCAAGGATGACATCTAATCCTTGAAGGTCCAAAACTAGCAGGTTTGCGAGCAATCCTAGATTGCCAATACTAAAGGCGACATTTCTACAGATAGAGTTGACAGGCATGCGAGCTCCAGGGGATTGAATTAGAATAGGGAACTCTAATGCGGATACTGACAACTTATTTCTGAGCACGAAAGGTCTTGACACAAATGAATGAGTAGCACCACGGTCAAATAATGCAACTGAAAGTTCAGAGTGAATAAAGATCCTACCGATCACGACGTCTGATGCTTCTCCTGCTTCAACAGCAGATGCGTAGTTGAGTCTTCAGCGACCTGCAGCAGGCATTCCTCTCCCTCGGCCATTCTGGAACCTTCCTCCTCTGGAGGGTGGAGCATTTCTGGTGAAGCCTTGGGTTGGAACAGGGGGTCTTGCAGCTTGTGCTCTGGCAACATTTGATGGTAGGTGTTGTAGCGGACAGGTGTTCCTACGATGTCCCTTTCTTCCACAGTGAAAACACTCTTCATTCTTCAGGGGACAATCCTTCAAGAAGTGGTTTCCTCTACATCCGGTACATTGTGCTATTGCAGTAGGCGCAGGCCTTTGGTGTCTTTGAGGCGGTCTGAAGGCGGGATGGTAAGTAGGCATTGGTCTCCCTCGACTAGCACTTCCTTGGTAAGAGTTGGGCAAAGCCTTTCTCTTTCGGTCTTCTTCAATTATTCCCCTTTTCTCCTCCATCTTAAGCAGCCGATTTATCAGGACGTGGAAGTCCGTGAATTCATGAGATGATAGCTGGTATTGCAAGGAGTTTTGTAGTCCTTCGCAAAACCTGCTGATCTTCCTTTCCTCTGTCGCAATATCTTCGGGGGCATACCTTGCCAGTTGAATAAATTCATGCAGGTACTGTTTCACGGTCTTGCTTCCTTGTCGCAGATTTACAAACTCTCGGCGTTTTGCTTGAACAACGCCTTTTGGGACGTGGTATCTACGGAATTCCTCCTTGAACTCGTTCCAGGTGATCGAATCTCTATTGGTGTGCACAGTCTGGTAATTCTCCCACCAAGCAGCAGCGGGTCCAGCTAATTGATTTGATCCATACAGAAGCTTCTCTTCGTCGCTGCACCTAACAGTATTTAATTTCCTTTCCACGTCTCTCAGCCAATCGTCGGCTACTATAGGGTCTTCTGTACTTGAAAAGGTTGGGGGCCGTGTTTTCTGAAAGTCAGTTAACTTTGAACCCGTTGCGGATCCTTCAACTTGTCCAGATGCGATATGTTGCATTAACTGTCCCAAAATTTGGTTCTGTATAGTTGCTGATTCCTGTCGGTTTTGCTCCATCCATAGCAGTACATCATTGATGTTGCCTCCTTGTGGCATCGTCGAAGATCCTGGTCTATCTGGGTTGGTGCGGCTTCTCGTTCCGGGTGTAGCCCTTGCGTTGCTAGGGTTTCCCTCTAGCTCTCCTTCCTGGGGTCTTGCTCGCGTGTTAACCATCCTACTCAAACAGGAGGCTAAGAATAGAGACATTGATTCGGAAAGAATCATTTACATAGGTGCTAGCAGAATGCTGGCATTAACTCAAGAAGTAAGAATAAGGATATGCAAAATGACCTTTTCATAAATCAGCTTTTCAAAAGATACAAAGCTTCTAGCCTCATCGGCTTACAGAGCTCATCTAACATCCAGCATACATCAACCATACTAAAATAACTACTACAACAAAAGGAAATCTAGCGTTTGCTGGGTTAGGCACAAAAGGTCGAATCGAAGGAAGTCTGCAGTCACTCCTCAGCATCATCAGAAGAATCACAAGGCTCTACCTCCTCGGGATCCTCCTCCTCATCGTCATCTGCATCCATCGGATCATCTTCCTTGTCGTCGTCGATGTTGACAATCTCCTTCCCTTTTCCCTCAGGGGTCTTCTCCTTCTTTGCAGTGCAGGGAAGCTCGATTGTCTGACCATTGATGACTATCCCAGGCGACGCAGGCATGAAACCGCTGAGATACTCCTTCAAATTTCCTACCTTCTTGCTGGCGGTGATCTTCAGCTTTGGGCGACTCTTCTTGACTACTGACTCTGCAGCTTCGAGGTCCTTCTCTCCACTTGATTCAGCCAATTCTTGAATTTGTCTTTCCTTTTCTTGGAGACTCGCACGAGCCCTAATAAGCATGCCCTCAAGGTAGTGGCGATCATCGCGAACACGCTCGTAGTCTCGAAGTAGGCGGGTGTATCCGATCTCCGAAGCACGAACGACGTCTCGAGTCTTCGTCAAAATAGCGTTCTCCTGGTCGCTGGACGGAAGAACAACTCGGTACTCTGATCCGGGGACCTGGTAAGGTACGAAGCGATAGGTGGAATCTGAAAGGTAGTCGCTGTACAACTGCCGGACGGTACCTACGGCACGACGGGCAGCATCTAAGATAGCATCTTCTTCTTCCTCTCTGCGGGCTTGACGTCTTACTGAGCCTCTCCCGTGCTCGGGTATCTCATAGACAATCACTGAAGCCCGACAACCAATGGGTCGTCAGTTGATCTCATCTTGCCAGACACAATATACTGGCCTCTGACTGTCCCGTGCTCCAAGAAATTGCAGCATCATCCATAGCAACAGTGCCCACGATCCGAGCTCGTCTCCGTGAAGGTATCTCCTGTCGGAAGCCATCTGAAGACAGAACGAAAGGCATCTATGAGTTTAAAGAGAAGTCTAAAGCCTTTTTCCAAAAATCGAAAATAACATTTTTCTTAAGGAAAATAGGTTTTCGTAAACAAATTTTTGACAAAGAACTAGTGAACTTTTCTTCTAGGGATGCCAAAGTCTATCTAAGGGTTACGACCTACAGTCGAGCCTTTTACTCTGATACCAGATTCTGTGGGACCCTCATTTGAGGAATCCGGTGGCAACCGCCCAGGTGGGTTGCACTCAGAAAAGGTACATTGCAGCTCACAACAACAAGATGCATTATATAAAAATACGAGTAATTAAAAACAAGTGCTGATCACAAGGACCAACATTACAATAACTTAGCGCCAAAATTACGCATTTAAATGTTGATACAAATTAAGGAGTTTTCGACACAAAGGTCGGCACAAAATGAAGCAACAATAATAAACAAAAGGACTTCATCAGTCTTCTTCTTCTGCAGCAGCGGTGTACGGGCCTTCTCCACATCTGACTCCACCTTGGTGCATAACCCTCTATCAAGCTTGGTCTTCAGTTTCTTCTTCTTGTTCCACATTGGGTTCAAGACAGTAAGATTCAGGGTCGACGAATCCTTCTTCTAAATTCGTTTGTAAAAGCAAGGGTGAGCACATTGTCCACATGGTGCTCAACAAGTCCCAAATAAGAATGCAAGTGTATACATAGATGAGGGGGAAATTTCTCAAAGAATAGCTCCTTGGCTTCATATATGTATATGGAATAGATTTTCACACTTAATCTTTGGAGAAAAGACCTTTATTTTCAAAAGCGGTGCTTTTAAAACCCTAAGCTAAATTCTTAGAAAATGTTGTGTGTGGCGGTCTTTCATGAGTCACCACTTTATTCTGATTTTGTGAAAACTTTCCAAAAGCTACTTGTGCTGCATCGACGTGAATAGAATCCACAGCGCGCAGACTCCATAACCTGGGAGCTCAGAGTATCCGATACTTTTTAAACTTTGCAAAGGTGTACCACCTTAATCCACCGATCATTCGGCTTTCAAGTCGGTACCTCTCCATGCGACTCTTACGCATGTGACAAGGCCGAGATGACACAACAGTTTACAATCCTAGCATTAACTATTTCCCTGCCCGGTAAATAGACAGTTAAGTCTCAAGTACCGTTGTGGGTCCTCCCCACTGCCTTACTTCCTAGCCTGGGTCTATGTTCTCGCAAGACACATAGCCTCTCTTGATTACAGTCGGGCACGATTTAATCTGGCATAGGGCGTCTTCCTTCTTTCCACCTTTTCCTCTCATGATTTTTCTGAACTCACATCACTCATGGCCTTCTGCGGCCCACCAGCTCTTGCAAGACACTGGATCGACAACCATTGCAGGGAAAAGCTAATACTAAAGAAAGCTACTAAGTTGCGCCCGTCCCATAAACAGGCAAGTGGTTGGTACGTTTTTCATGCCGCATAGAAGCACAGCACAAGGTTCTAGTCCTTATGAATCTCTAGTGAGGAGTCTTTCACATTCCCAGTGCGCACACAGCACCATCCTCACTATCGATTCCAATCGCATTTTCTTTCACAAAAGGGTTTTGAACATGCTTTTGTCATATGTGACCATTCAACATTTAACATATAATCTTTAAGCATAGCATAGCCTAAGCATGATATTCTAGGGTGACAAGGGTGCAGGAATATTCAATGTAAAAAGGGGCTTTACAATCTTTTAGGTCATATCTAATCACTTTATTGAAACATAGTTCTTATTTGAACTTAAGGCATGCACATACTTGAAAACAGTTAACATATTTCATTTCAAATTATTAGGCTAGACATGATCAAGGGTTTGAGACTTGCCTTGCAGTGATGGGTCTAGCTGCTCAGATGAATCCTCGAAGATCTCCTCGGTTCCTTCAACGTCTGGTTCCACGGCGGATACAAACAACACATACACACTATATAAGCATACAAGTACTAGAAAATAATACGTAAATACATCATGCATGCAGGGGTAAGGGTTTGGACAAGGCCACTTGACATTGATCAAAGAGATGGGCTCAAAAGGACTTGAATGTCGAAGGGCTGACATTCAGCTCATGGCTTGACATTGCCCTAAATTGGTTCTAGGTCTGTTTTCTGGAGATGTGATAGTAGGGAGTGTTGTAGAACATGGCTAAAAAGGCTTACTGGACAAAGTGGCATTTCAATTGCTCAAATGTAATAAGTCTAAATCATCTAATGCCACTGGTGGACATGCACTGACATAGTGCTAGACATGGCCAGAAACTAGGGCATTGGATAAATTTTGACTCAGGACTCCAATTGATGCACAACTTTGTCTGGGGTTTAGGCATTGATAACAGCTACAAAACTCTCAACAGGCTCAAGGGCAGAAAGTGGCCGAAAGGTGGCCAAATCCGGTGAGCAAACACGGTGGTCTGGACATGAGCTGAACCACTGGACATCAATCTTGGCATGATCATAACTTTTGATCCAGGTCGATTCAGGAGTCGGGCTAGTAGACAATATTGCTCAGGGTACTGAGATCTATCTAAGGAACAAAGTGTACGGGGCTAGTTCGGCCGGGGACAAATTCCGGTGACCGGCGCTGGAGAAGACGACTCCTAAATTGGGCGTTTTCGATTTGAAGAGTTCGAAGTCGATTCATTGCTCAGGGAGTGAGAGGGTGAGGTGAGGGGGCTATTTGTAGGGTTAATTCGGCCGGAGAATGGCCGGAGAAGCTTGGCGACGAGGACCAGTTCACTGGTGGCGCGCAAACTACGGAAAGGTTATGATCGCTGCTCAATTTTGAAATCTAAGTTTGTAGGCTTGCTCAAAGGGGTGTACTGAACAATTTTCATCACTGGCACGAGGATTAATTCGGATTGAATCGGCTAGCATTGAGGAAACAGGGCATTTGGGATTTTCCGACGATCGCCGGCGTTAGGGTTCGCCGGGGGCCAATTAGATGCTATGGTACGAAGAGAGGGATGAAGGGAGCTTACTGGTGGCGTTGGTTTGGAGAAAGAAGCTTCAGGCGAAGCTGGCGCCGTGAGCTTTAGGAACTGCTCGCCGGGGAAGAAGATCTAAGCGGCGGCGCTGGAGAACTCAGCTGCTCTCTGGTGGTGGAGGCTAAGGCTTACAAATGCAGGTGGTGTGAAGAGATGCTGGGCAAAAGGGGGGGGCTTTATATAGCCGCTGGATTGAGCTCTCGGGAGCTGCAGCAATCGCCGGGGAGATTTTCCTTCTGGCGCTGGGGCGGTCATCGAGGTACTTCGGGACACGGTGGGGCTCTGCCAGAGGCGGAGCATCGCGCGAAATCGGGATTCCGTTAGGAAGGCGAGATGATGATCTCCGGGATGGCAGCCATGTGGCGTGGAGCTCCTGACAACAGCAGGCACGCGCGCGCGCGGGGAAGAACACGGCACAGCACGGTGAACTGCTTCCACGGTGGCGATACAGCTGTGCGCGGTGAAGGCTACGTGGCTATGAAGGTGGCAGCGCGGGGAACTTCGCCGGTGACTGGTTCGGCGGCGAGGCAAAGTGGCGGGGCGCTGGTCGAGATGCTCTGGTCGCGGTCGTGCACGCGGTCTCCTGGTCGTGGTCGAAGAAAAGGCCAGGGGCTTGTTTGCAAGGTTTTGGGCTCACTTGCGAAGGCTTGGACTAAACTGCGAGGGTTTTGGCTCGGGAATTTGGGTCTATTTGCAATTCTGAAGATCTGAAGGGTTGATTTGGATTTCGACTTTGCAGATGAGTGTTACTAAATTTCTTAGGCTCATCCAGCAGGACAAATGGTGAAATCCGATAAGACTGGTGGTTTTGGCAAAAATCGAAAACAGGGTAATTAGGGTAAACAGGGTAATTAGGGTTTGAAACTTTTGTCGAAGCTGAAACTAGGGTTTCGGCTGAGATTTTGGAATTCTTCCAGAAGGGAAAAATGTTCAGAAAAATGAAGGAAAGGTAATCACTTGATCAGATCTGGATTTGGAGATGATCTGGGACTTTTAGCCTTTTTGGGTTTTCTAAAAGGACTAAACTAAAGCACTTTTGGACTGAAATGTAAAAACGATCTGGGAGATGAAGTTTAGCTGCCAACTTTTTAGGTTAAGGTAGTGGCATACCTAAGATCAAGATAGGGTTGAGACAACAGGGATTCCAAAGAAGATATGCTGACTCACAAGCAAAAAAGATAGCCAAAAATAGGGATGTTACAAACCGTGCGCGGGAAACGAAGGGACTGGTACACGAATCGAGGCACCAGTTCGAACCGCGAGCGCATTTATGGCGAAACGGCGCGGCCTTAAGCGCGGGGCACGGAAGCCGAGGCGTCACGGTTCCGGTGACTTGGTCCGGAGATTTTCCCGGTGACATGTACCATACCCACCGGGGACTCGAGCATCGTCCCCGGGGGGCACGGGGGGCTGCTGTTGGGGCAAATCTCCGCGGGACTAAGTCCAGGTAAGTTGCGCCACATGCGCCCGGGGACCTGGCCTCCGGGGCCTCCCCGGGCGCCGCCTTTTGGCTCCTGGGACCTGGCCTCCGGCGCCGTCCCGGGCGCCGCCACTTGCCCGGGGACGTGACCTCCGGCTCCTCCCCGGGCGCCGCCTTTTGGTTCCCGGGACCTGGCCTCCGGCGCCGTCCCGGGCGCCGCCATGTGCCCAAGGACCTGGCCTCCGGGGCCTCCCCGGGAGCCGCCTTTTGGCTCCCGGGACCTGGCCTCCGACACCGTCCCGGGCGCCGCCATTTGCCCGGGGACGTGGCCTCCGGCTCCTCCCCGGGTGCCGCCTTTTGGCTCCCGGGACCTGGCCTCCGGCGCTGTCCCGGGCGCTGCCATGTGCCTGGGGACCTGGCCTCCGGAGCCTCCCCAGGCGCCGCCTTTTGGCTCCCGGGACCTGGCCTCCGACGCCGTCCCAGGCGCCGCCATTTGCCTGGGGACGTGGTCTCCGGCCCCTCCCCGGGCGCCGCCTTTTGGCTCCCGGGACCTGGCCTCCAGCGCCGTCCCGGGTGCCGCCATGTGCCCGGGGACCTGGCCTCCGGAGCGTCCCTGGGTGCCGCCTTTTGGCTCCCGGGACCTGGCCTCCGACGCCGTCCCGGGCGCTGCCATTTGCGTGGGGACGTGGCCTCCAGCCCCTCCCCGGGTGCCGCCTTTTGGCTCCCGGGACCTAGCCTCCGGCACCGTCCCAGGCGCCGCCATTTGCCCGGGGACGTGGCCTCCGGCCCCTCCCCGGGCGCCGCCTTTTGTCTCCCGGGACCTGGCCTCCGGCGCATGTCCCGGGCCTCATCGTCCTTCTAAAGGTAAAGTCTCGAGTTGTTTGTCACATGCAAGTCACGCGAGGAGCGCCTCGGGAATCAGCGACCACCTGTCAAGCATCCAAGACGTTTGACCGGGAGAAGGACGTTCCTACCCCTCAATCCGACGGTGGCTTCCAGGGTAGTCTAGGCTTTTTGCTTCTTTTTGGGGCTATAAATAGCCCTTGTACCCCTCAGTTGTAAAGAGGTGATTCATTTGTTGGAATAGCTAAAAACTAACAGGTGTGCTCCGGAAGCCTCTCCCTCGGAGAGAGCCTCCCCAGCCGACTCTGGTCGGGAGCACACCGACAGGACTAGGGCCCCCACCAGGACCCGAACCTATATAAATCCGAGTGTCATTTCTTGTGCTTGTCCAGCGGGGGAGGACCGGTCATCCGGTCAACCCGCGCCGCGTAATCTTCGCTAGGATCATTCTCAAAACCTGCCGGAGTATTCGCAATACCACGACATAGGATAAATAGTAGGTCAAATCTGGAAAGTCAGATCTTGATTTGGGTTCGCATGGAATATTTTGAGATTTTTGGGGCTTAGGATAGAATAAGTTTGGATTGATTTTGCTGATCTTGAAGAGACATATGCATGCATGACTTTTTCTGAAAAGAATTTTCACCCCAAACCCAGAGTGTTACACTCGCAGCATGATCAATATGATGACATATTCAATTAGATTGCAATGTTAGCTATACCAAATCCAATAACTAAATAGCAAGTTGATCCAGAAGGTGTTGACAACTCCAATCAGCCATTCCACCCTTGACATATCAAACATCACACGACTCCCATGATTACAGATGTTCTCCAACTTACCTCTATTACTGGAAATTAACACAACCTAAGAACATTTCAATTATTCAACCCAAAACCAGATTACGCATTGAAGTCTCCACCAATTTTTGCACCAGACAAGTAACTCAGCACCACATCACAATTAGCAACTCGATTAGAACAAATTGCAGCACACAACATGCATCAAATTCACAACACAACCAGAACAAACTGCAACAGGACCAAGCCACGAGAGGACAAGGTGGAATGGATCACGCACCTTTACTTGCGCTGATGAGGAAGTAGTTGTCGGGTGTGACACGACTGTAGAATAGGTCCACCATCGCCCGCGACTGGCCGTGGCACCAGCCCTCGCCCCCCTCTGCCCCTGTGCTGCATTGGGCCTCACTGGCCCCTCTGTTGCGCCGGGCCACCGGCCTCAACCCCTCACTGAGCCCCTTTGTCGTGTGCTTCCGACAGGCCAGACAATCTGTCGTGCCACGCCGGGCCTGCAGATCTACATAGTAAAAATAAACTAAAAAACAAATATGTAGGATACAGGGAGTGCAACAAACTCAATAAAAATCTATTTTTTCTGTGTTAATTTTTTTGTGTTGCATATTTAGTTTTCACATTCTTAACAAGTCATAGGATCCTCACATATTAGTCGGTGTGAAGGTATTTTGGGAGGATAAGAGGATTTCACCAACAAGTGAAACAGCAAAAAAGTGTTTGTGGGTAATTAAAGAGATTTTCATATACTTTTATAAAAGAATTTGTTCGTGCACATGGTCTTTCCGATTAAGTTAGACGTGCTGAGAGAAGTGACATCAAACTATGCCTTGATGGCTTAATGATCTGATGGGAAAAGGAAATGGATGTGCTCAATGTCCAAAAGCAACCGAAGCAGTACTAGAAAAGCAATTTTTAGCTTAGTCTCAAGACATAATCACACCTTCGAATATTCTCACCAGCAAAAACCCACCGAAAAGATGTAATCAGTTCCATCACCTCCATCTCTTTGTTCAACTACAAGCTAGGCTATATCATCCATCATTTGTGCTTATAGAGTAGGAGGATTTCACTAGTGCGTTTACTTGAAAACGGGAAACATTAGAAAGGTCATAAGATCAAATGTCAATTGTAACAATTTAATCACTAAAATTAATCATAATAATCCATACACCAACAACCACTAAGTGTAGATCTTTTGTCTGGTGATATGGTTGATTAGTAAATTTTATTGAATTGTATTTTTGGTTGACAGTAATGTTTCATAGTCAAGTAGTTTGTGATGCTATTATATCATCAGCAAAACTTTGTTAAACAAAAGGAGCACTTCAACTTTACTAGCATTCTTTGAGATGGTAACTTTTAATACACTACACTGTCTTTTCAGTTGAATGGAGTTCTATTGACACTATTTTCACTTTTATCAGTTAAGTACTGCAGCACCTAATCTTTCACTAAAGGGAGCACCATACTAGATGGCCCCCGAGGTATGATGTAGTATTCCTCATATTACTACCATTTTCACATTGTAGCAAGATCAAATCATTTTGTAGACAGCATATTATTTATCTTTTCTATGTACAATACTCAAATTACTGTCTGTAAATAATGGAAGTTCTTGTGATGCAGATTTTTCTTTTGAAAATTATTTAATCTTATGATGTTCTTACATGGTTGGCTAATCTTAGCTTCTTCTAGATTGCATCCATTTTATTTCCTGCACTGAAGTGTTGCAAACTTGCAGCATTTTATGACAAGGCAAATAAAACACATTATCTGTAGCATGACTTGGGCTGGTATAGTACCAAAATCAGTTGATGAGATAAGAGGACTAAGAACTCTACATGGTTATTCCTGAATACATTCCAGTGAATTAGTTCTTGGGGAATAAGAGCTTTTGACATCCTAGGTTCAGAAAAAGTGCCAAAATGGATTAATTTAAACTAGCATTACAACTCATTGCATGGAGTTTGATTCTGCTTGTGGGCCAAAATGAATATTGCAAGTGTCTGTACCATTTAGCTGGATGCTAATTTACAGCGAGTCTTTAATTTAATAAGGGAAAGTATCTTTTTACCCTGAACTTTGGACTCAGGTGCTCTTTAACCCCTCAACTTAACCACTGAAATTAATCATAATAATCCATACACCAACAGCACAAGACTTAAACTCATAATATACAACATCAAGATTAATTTGAACTCTAATATAGGCATCAGGCCCACTTTTTCTATACTTTATGTTTTTACTGACAAGCCAATGGTTAAATGTGTTATGCACAGTTTTCTGAAATCTGTTTTCAAGTATGATTAATCCTGCTCTAGAAATTTTGTTGTTTGTTTGGATTCTATTGATTATGTACTGATCAATTTCATTCACATAGTGTTCCATTTTCTTTCATCTTTTGAACACACAAGTTTAATTGTGTGAAAAAAAAACAATTTGGTCGAGATCTCTGAAACACAATTTTTGGAATTTATGAAAATCCACACCCTATTTGTTCATTCTCAAACATCTTGAGAATTCAATTTTTTATTGTTTTTGATCAATAATAACAATCTTACCTGTATTCGCACCAATTGGAGGCATCTCCGAATTCACAAGAACAACAACCACCGGAGCTTTGTCGTGCGGAGCACTAGTCCTCGCCCCCCTCTGCCCCCCACCACACTGGGCCTCGCTAGCCCCTCTATCGCGTCGGGCCGCTGGCCTCGACCCCTTGCCAAGACCCTTTGTTGCACGCCTATGACGGGCCAGCCAATCTATCGCGTTGCGCCAACCTCATGCCTGGCCGCTCCGCCTCTGCACTCCGCCGCTGCTGCTCTACCTTCTCCCTCCACCGCACGGCGCTGCCACTAGGGCTTTGAGGTGGCGGTGTGGTGGGGGATTGGTGGGGAATCAGTGGGAGCGCAGTGGTGGGGTGCGGTAGTGGATCAGTGGGAGAGAGGTGGCGGTGTCGCCCGACGATGGGGGAGAGGACTAGTGAGGAGGAGATTTCGGTGGGGAGGGAAGCCATTGCGATTGGTGGGAGTGGCGCAGATCGGAGGGTTTTATATTTGGCCCAAAAATATAAATTTGCTGAAATTTTTTTGTTACTAAAAATTTCCTCTCAAAATAATAAATCTGTTATGATTCTACTAAAAATTTTTAGTTTTGCGCCAAAAATATATATTATTTATTACTAGCGGTAGATCTGCTAAAAATAATAACTTTCCTAGCTGACACATCGGTGAAAAATCAAAATGATATTTTCACCTGTAGGACCGCCGGTAAAAAAAAAGTTTTTCCTAGCATAAAAAATATTCTCAGCTGTTCCACATATCCTATATATCTTTTTCCAAATTGATCTACATCTTTCTATGTATTATTTATTCCTAGTGGTAGATCTGGTAAAAATAATAACTTTTCCCAGCTGACACATCGGTGGAAAATCAAAATTATATTTTCATCTGGAAGACCGCTGGGAAAATAAGTTTTTTCTAGTGATCTTACAGCTTACGCTGGCCTACCGTGTGTAGTGGTGGGTGTGTTTTTTACACTAAATCTACTATTAAAGCTATCAATCTAGTGTTTCAAAGGAGTACAGAGCAAGTATGAAATCTAGGATTTGTAAGCAGGAATGAAAATCTAGGGTTTCGGGAGTTCCATAACCATCCAACATAATTCTATCCAAGGTCCGAGGATTGTAAGTCGATTTCAATCATTTTTCAAGACAGATTAAGTTGCCAGTACGGTCGCTGGTACAGCGGTTAGAGGATTGCTTCCACTATTACGTTTGGTGAGATCCTCTCTCTTGTTCAGGATCCCTCGTCAAATCGCTAAGGACTCAAGAACTCCCCTAAATTTTGTGAAGGCTCAACTGTTACGTCTGTTGCCAAAATTAGAATTTAGGGTTTAGTGGAAGAAAACATTAGAAAATAACTCCAAAACTTGAGATCAAGACCGAGGAAGAGTCACACCTTCCGAATTAGGCCATCCCTAAACCTAGGAGGGATCTACTCACAAAAAACCATACGAATGTAGAAATAATAATAAGAATTAAATAAAAACTTACTTGATTGCTTGAAAATTGAAGTTGTCATTCTACTTGGCTTACAAAAGGACGAACAATAGAGAAGGGGGCTCTTCTAAGAAAACTAGACTAAAAATTATGTAAAAGAGCATATGAAAGCATGCCTAATTTGAGCCAAAAGCTTCTCTATTTATACCACATGGGTTAACGTGCCCAAATCTAACTCCTTGACGTGAAGGCGACAAAGTCTGGCTTCAAACGGTGTGAGAACGGATAAATCTGAGTCAAAACCAACTAGATTCAACCAGTTCTGATCAAATACTACTAAAACGACCAAATATGGCTAAAACTAACCAAATCAAACTAGTCTTGGTCAAATCTGACCAAAACCGACTAGATTCAACCAGTCCTGGTCAAAATCGATGAAAACCAATCAAATTCGACTAGTAAAAGCCAAAGAAACCGAGTCAATCACAACCAGGAAAAGCCACTGAAACTGAGTCGAACACGACCAGGACACGTGGCGTGCTCATTGATCGCACCTAAAACTGTGATTTTGTAATATCGCAAGTGAACGGTTGAACGTTGAGCACTTGAGGGTCGAATTCCACGAGGAACAAGCGTATTCGTCTTTCTAGCTTAATGGATCACTGATTAAGTCTAAACGATTTTGGGGTGGTTGTTTTTCTACAACTAAGTTTAACAATCTAGAGTTTGCAAGTTGGAATGAAATTCTAGTGTTTCGGGATTTTCATAACCATTCGGCATAATTCTATCCAAGGTCCAAGGATTGTAAGATAATTTCAATTGTTTTTCAAGACAAATTAAGTTTTCAGTTCAGAGTGCTGGGTCAACAGTTTGAGGATCGCTTCCACTGTCACGTTTGGCGAGAGCCTCTCCTGTTTAGGGTTCCGTGCCAAAGTGCTAAGAAATTCTTGTTAAAACTCAACTGTTACGTCTAGTGTTGAAACGAGAATTTAGGGTTTGGAGGAGGAAAACATCAGGAAATTACTTCAAAACTCGAAATAAAGAACGAGAAGAATCGTGCCTCCAGGATTAGGTCATCCCTAACCCTAGAGGTGATCTACTCGCTAAAAGACATAATAATACAAAAATAACAATAAGAAATAAATAAAAACTTACTTGATTGCTTAAGAATTGAAATTGTCGTCTTTGCCGGGTTACAAAAACAATAAAATAGAGAAGGGGCTCTTCTCAACTAAGCTAAGCCTTAATGGCTTCTAAAACCTAAGTGTCGATGATTCGGATTCGGGGTCCTTAGTCGATCTTACGCAGATTTGTGAGTTGTATGTGAGACCTTTTGTTGGGGGAAATCTCCGCGAGACTAAGTACAGGTAAGTTGCATTACATGCGCCCTGGGACGTGGCCTCCGATGCCTGCCCTGGGCGCCGCCTTTTGGCTCCTGGGACCTGGCCTCCTGGGTCGGTCTCGGGAGCCGCCATTTGCCCGGGGACGTGGCCTCCGGTGCCTGCCCCGGGCGCCGCCTTTTGGCTCCCGGGATCTGGCCTCCGGGGCCAGTCTCGGGCGCCGCCATTTGCCCGGGGACGTGGCCTCCGGTGCCTGGCCCGGCCGCCGCCTTTTGGCTCCCGGGAAATGGCCTCCGGGGCCGGTCCCGGGCGCCGCCATTTCCCCGGGGACGTGGCCTTCGGTGCCTGCCTCGGGCGCCGCCATTTGGATCCCGGGACCTGGCCTCCGGGGTCGGTCCCGGACCTGGCCTCCGGTGCCTGCCCCGGGCGCCGCTTTTTGGCTCCCGGGACCTGGCCTCCGGTGCCGGTCTCGGGAGCCGCCATTTGCCCGGGGACGTGGCCTCCGGTGCCTGCCTCGGGCACCGCCTTTTGGCTCCCGGGACCTGGCCTCCGGGGCCGGTCCCGGGCGCCACCATTTGCCCGGGGACGTGGCCTCCGGTGCCTGCCTCGGGCGTCGCCTTTTGGCTCCCAGGATCGGGCCTCCGGTGCCGGTCCCGGGCGCCGCCATTTGCCCGGGGACGTGGCCTCCGGTGCCTGCCCCGGGCGCCGCCTTTTGGCTCCCTGGACCGGGCCTCCGGTGCCGGTCCCGGGCGCCGCCGTTTGCCCCGAGACGTGGCCTCCGGTGCCTGCCCCGGGCGCCGCCTTTTGGCTCCCGGGACCTGGCCTCCGGTGTCGGTCCCGGGCGCCGCCATTTGTGTCGCGCCACGAAACTGGGACAACGACTACTCCCGTGGAGACCTAGCTTGCTATAGCTAGTCCCATACAAGCATACCTTTGACTTCCCAGGATAAGTCATGCACAGGAGTATATTCACATTGCAGCAGAAAAACTTACAAAGTATTAAGCAGTGTGGCCTGCTGGCCTTAATATTACATAAAAAGATTACAATACCTTGGCGGCATCAAGGTTTAGTTAAAACAAAATAAAACTTCTACACAGCGGATGATGGGTGTCCCTTCCACAGTAAGAAGTTGACGGCAGAACAACACATCAGGGATTTGGCGGTTCTGGCTGTCCTTCTTCTTGGTCCAAGAAGTTCTCCACACCTTCCTCTTGATCTTGGTACGCTCCATCTTCGGGGTTGTAAGTTGCAAGGGTGAGTACTTACTTACGTACTCAGCAAGTCATAGGGAAGAGTACATACTTATAGTAATGTTGTTATGAACCTAGACTAGTCAAGAATTATGGACGTTTATAAAGTAGTCTTTACTTTCATGCCTCATCTCATGGCAGCACTTTTCATAACATATCATCACTATTTATGTTCACTAGATTATAGCACTACCGCGACACGTCGACACACGACAGCCCACGGTAGCACCCCTTATCATGACAACACATGTCATTTGGGTAATCTTGACTTATCAAATTTTATTTAGAAAATAATACTTGTGTCACACCCCATGGATTTAATCCACCGCAGTAGACTCCTATAGACCCGGGAGCTCGGAGTATTCGAATACGTTTTTAACTCTGCAGAGAGGTACCAATTTACCCGCAAGATATTCCACTTTCAAGCCTTTCCTATCATAACATAATGATTGGACCCCTGGCTCACTTCATACTGTGAGCGGCAAGGTGGAGATAACAAGAACTTTTGTTATGTATCAGTCACATTTCACCCCTGACCTTGTGGATCTCTCGCGAACCATAGTTGTGGCGGGCTATACCCCCACCCTTACTCATATTCCCATTGCTGGGTCAAATATCAGATCACCTTCAGTGATAGTGGGAGTCAGCCTCCATGTCAATCATTCATCACTACACATCTCATGCAGGGGTTTTATGTGCGATCCGCATAAGTACTTGTTCAGGCCTGTCCCATACCAGGCTTGCGGTTAGCACATGTTTCATGCCACTAGACGCACAACACAAGGTTCTAGTCCTTATATGCCAGTGACCAGACCATCCACATACCATGCACCTTCCGTGCCTGCTATCCATCGCAGTTTAGCACCTCCAGTGCTACAACCATCCATACCAAATTTCTGGTCACGGCTAGGGGTTTTATTTCATGAATATATATATAAATACATATATAATAGTTCATGGCTCACTATTTGATCTTTTCACATTTCACAAGCATCCAGCTTGTACTACCAAAATATATCTCAACCATTCTTTTACATGCAGTATTACTTATATTCAAGGTCATATCATAGCAATTCATAAAATATGGGTTCAAGATGATCAAAACTATGACTTGCCTTCTGCGTCGTAAGAGACAGTAGTTGACGTCGGGTCAGCAGTGAAGTCCTTGAACTCTGGCTCTTGATCTACTCTCCAATCAAACAAACAACCAAGAATTACAATCTTTTCAATACATTACTATACTATATGCAATAATGCAAAGATGAATGTCCCAATGATTCTGAAATGATTAGACGATTCTGAAATGATTAGGTTTAGAAGTTGATAAGGGTTAAGATATGGAAACCAAGGTTAAGATTAGTTGTCAAAGGTTTACAAGGTTCCAAATGTCTCAAAATATCATAATGATATCAAGGTTGCGACTGATTCACTCAAAAACAGCAAACATCTTTAGGTCGACATTCGGTTCAAGGCATCGACATAGGGTCGATGGGTGATAGAAGGACTATCTCAACTTGTGGCAGTAGAATAAAATACAGAATACAACTCCACAAGTCTGATGGACAAAGTTATTTTCAATTTGCATAACTGGAAAGAGGTGAAATGAGCTAATGCCACTGACTGACATGCTCTGACATTGGGCTGACAATGTCAAAATCTAGGGCTAAGCATAAAATACAGTTCAAGGGCTCAAATCAAGTTGTGATAGAAGAAGAAATTGTAGATCACAACCTCAGGAGTCTAAGGGACAAAGTCATGATCAAAATGCACATCAGGAAGGAAGTGAAAAGGGCTAATGCCACTGGCTGACATAGCCTGGCATTGCACTGACATGGCCAGAAACTAGGGCTTGCCATAACTTTTGATCTAGGGTTCCAATTGATGCACCACTTTGTCTGGGAGGTAGGCCTCAGTAACAGGAACAATTCACTCAACAGGATCTAGGGCAGGAGATGGCCAGAAAGTGATGAAACTCAGTGGAAAATTATGGTGGCGACATAGCACAGTGAAGCCACTGGACAAGATCTTGGCATAGCAATAACTGGCATTTCTGTGCAGATTCAGGGGTCGAACTAATGGAGGAAAATGTTCAGGGAATCAGGGCGAAGATTCTGGACAAGGTGGTATCGACGGTGATGGCCGGCGATGATCAGACGATAAACTGGCGGCACGGCAGTGAAGGTAAAACAATTAAATTGCAATACAGTGCTGTGCTGTTGAAATTTGTCATTGCTGGAGCTAGCTAGGCTGAATGGTACTGCTTGAAGCATTGGGCTCAACTTGAGAAGGCACGGCAGTGAACGGCGATGAGCTGCGCCGGAGAAGAAGACGGCTTCAACGGCAACAGAGCGATGTGGTGAATTAAGCTATAAATTGAAGGCACAGTTGAGTTCCTGGATAGCTTCAGATAGTATAAATGAAGGTAATTGGCCTAAAGTGACGCTGGTGAGGAGAACAACGCCATGGCCGGAGAAGAAGAAGGGCTGAATTGGGCGAAACTGATTCACGGCCTTAGAGCTCAATTGCTCGCTGTGAGAGCAGTAGGGAGGTAAGGTGAAGCTTCTGGTTACAGCAATTTGGCCGGAGAAATGGTGGTGCGGCCTGGCGACGTGAGCCGGTCACCGGTGGCGCGCGAAAAAGGGGAAGTTCCAATTTGAACTAAATTTTGAAATCTCGATGCACAGGCTTACTAGGATTAGTACACTGATCATTTTATTCTACTATCACGAAAGCAAATTCGAACTGGAATAGATGCAATTGCTGGAACAGGGCATTAGAGAACTTCGGTGATCGCCGGCGTTAGAGATCACCGGAGCTCAATTGATTGCTAACACATGATAAGGGAGATGAGATATACCTACTGGTGCTGTCAATTTTGGGATTGGTGTAGTGAGGTGTGCTGGCACCGTGAGCCTTCGTGCTGAGCTCGCCGGAGAAGACGACTGCAGCAAGGAAAAAGTACTGTTTATGCTTAATTGCTAAAGGGCTTTGGAGAGCTTTGCTAAAGGTGAATAGGTTGCTCTGGGGTTGCTATTTATGGGCGAAGCAAGGTACAACAAAGTTCACTGCTTGCTTGCGCTGGTGAAGAAGGAAGCTTTGGGTTGCAGCAACGGCGAACAGCGAAGCTCCTCTCTGGCGTGCAGCTGCTGGTGAGCTGGGTAGAGATGGCCACGGCAACAACTGAGGTGCAAACATGTGTGTATATGCAAACACGGTTGCAAACAACTCGGGCTTGAGCGGCGCTGATCAGCGGCGAAACACGGCGTGGTCGCGGTCGAAGGCACTGTTCAACGCTAGCCGAGGTCGAAGCAAACACTGTGCACTGCGGTCGAGGTCGCCGTGCACTGTTGGTTTGGTCGCAACAGTGGGCGAGGTCGAAGGAGGTGTTCCCTGGTCGTGAACAGTAGGTGAGATCGTGAACTTCTGCTGAGGTTGAACCAGGGACCTAATTGCAAGATTCTTTGTTTGCAACTTGGACTGATTTGTAATTTCTGATTTAGAGAGGGGTAATCTGCAATCTGATTTCACAGCTGAGTATAAACTTATACCTTATACTCATCTAGTGAGAGATTTGGTAAAATCTGGCATGATTTGATGATTTTCGATATAAACTGAAAATAGGGTACTTTAGGGTAAAATAAGATCTGAGTTTTGTCGATTTCGAATTCTGGCATCTAGGATGAGATTTTGTAATCTGGACAGAAGGGAAATTTGTATCAAATAGCATTTGGAAAAGATTTGCTGAAGAAATTCTGAATTTGGAGCTAATCTGAAGATTTTAGCCTTTTCGGGTTTCCAGATATGAGATAAAGGACTGATTTGCGATATAATTTGGACTGATCTGTGAAAAAGACTTAGATGAAGAAATCTGACTGCCAACTTTCTGGATTAAGGTATTGGCATACCCATGATCATAGTCCAATAATAATCTGGTCTGACATAGGTCAAGATTTAGCTAAATCTGAGTTCAGAGTAATTAGGGTAATTAGAATAGTAATTAGAATTTCTGTTTTCGAGAACAGAAAAGAATTGATAGATCTGGAGGTTAGAGATGGAATTGCATCTGGCTTCTGAAGACTTTTATGTTTAGAGTAACTGATAGATCATATCTGAATAATCTGATCTTGATTTAGGTTTGCAGGATAGATTTTGAGATTTTAGGGTTCGAGATAGATTGGGGTAAAAGGGTTGAACTGATCTTGTTACTACTACAGATACATGGTATCATGCATGCATGGTGTTCATGAAAAAGAACGTTTTTACCCCTAAACTCAGGGTGTTACAATTTGCCCGGGGACGTGGCCTCCGGTGCCTGCCCCGGGCGCCGCCTTTTGGCTCCTGGGACCCGGCCTCCGGTGCCGGTCCTGGGAGCCGCCTTTGGCCTGGGGACCTAGCCTCCGGTGCAGGTGCCAGGCCTCATCGCCCTTCTAAAGGTAAAGTCTCTGGTTGTTAATCACGTGCAGGTCACGCGAGGAGCGCCTCGGGAATCAGCGACCATCTATCAAGCATCCAAGCCGCTTGACCGGGAGAAGGACGTTGCTACCCCTCGATCCGACGGTAGCGTCCGGGGTAGTTTAGTCTTTCTTGCTTCTTTTTGGGGCTATAAATAGCCCTTGTACCCTCAGTTGTAAAGACAAGTGATTCATTATTGGATTAGCCAAAACTCACTGGTGTGCTCCAGAAGCCTCTCCCCCGAGAGAGCCTCCCCAGCCGACTCTGGTCGGGAGCACGCCGACAGCACTAGGGCCCCCACCGGGACCCGAACCTGTATAAATCCTCGTGTCAATTCTTGTGTTTGTCCGGCGGGGGAGGACCGGTCAGCCGGTCAGCCCGCGTCCCGTTTTCTTCGCTAGGATCGTTCACAAAACCTGCCGGGGTATTCGCAATACCACGACACCTTTCAGGGTGCCCTCAGGCATGTTAAAATAAGACTATATCAAGGATGCGAGGATTTATACAGGTTCGGGCCCTCGATGGAAGGAGTAAAAACCCTACGTTATGTTGTGATTTCACTATGTATAAAAGAGTTTACAGGAGAGAGATAGTCACAGGAGATAATCTCTCTTTACACTTCTGTCTATAGACTGCTAAATCTATCTCTTCTTCTAATGTGTCTATTAGGTATTTGACGTAGTTGGCCGTCCTTGTATCGCTCATCCGCCATCCTATTATAATGAATGAAAGGATGTCAATGTGAGGCAGTTTTGAACGATTGCCGCGGTGCAGTTTGTATAACCGCACTGGTCTTCTTCGCCGGTTAAACACATGCAATTATAGATAACTGCACATGCTAACCTTCTGGCGGTTGTCTTCATACGTGAGAGAAGTTATCTTGATACTAAAAACGTGTCTATATAAAGGCTCGAACACTCCCAGGTTATCTTGGTCACGCATAGCCAACGACCCTTTGACCGCCCATAGCCTGCGACCTCATGATCGCGCAAGTACTGTGATCATAGACTGACTTTGTGCTCTAGTATACAACAAGCTGACTGTCTACGACCATAGTGGCTGCTAGGGGACAGGCTTATATATCACATCCGAAAATGCCTTGAACATGATATATTGAATAACTGACTAGTTCGGGTGATAATCCTCGTCAGCTAGCCACCAAATTTGAAGAGATAAAAGGATTATTACTTCAAATTTAATCTTCATTGGATAAAGAACCCGACGCTTCACCTTCTTCAGGTGCACTGTACACCGTGTGTCGGTTTATTTCCTGAGAAAACCTCTGGATTTTTCTTGATGGGTAATCATGAAGTTATTGACTACTTAACCAAGGCAAAAACAGTATGTGCATTTTAAGAACTCGAGGCATCCATGAATGCGAACCGTCGCCTCAAGTCTCTATAAATAGCGAAGCCTTTTAGTTCTAAAAACTCACAATATTCCTTGACTAAGTATTTTAGAAATTTCTTCTAACTCCTTACTTCACATTTCCTCTTTTACTCTCATCTCAATGGCGAACCGAGACTACAAGAAGATTGTCGAGAGTGATGAGGAAGAAATAGAAATAGGGGCTGAGATTGAGCAAGATCTCCAGAAGGTAGTTCTCTTCTGAACCATCTGTGTAAGTTTTTCTTTCTATTGGTTGGGAACTTCCAAAGCAGTGCATTTTGGAACTTATAGGTAATCGAGGAAACAATCCCTCCCAAGAAGAGATCCAGAAATGACGAAGGATCCTCCAGTGGAGCTTCACCAAAAATGCTAACAGGGGCAGAGATCCGGGTGGCCACATTACCCCATTCTTTAGCCCTTGCAAGCCATCTAGTTCTATCTTCATTACCTTCTTTGGATCATCACTCTTCTGGGGAAAGTCTCACTGTGCCCATAGGGCCTTTGGGACCAAGTCCTTTGCCTTCCTCATCTTTTGCCACCCAGCCTACGATGAAGGTTAGCACCTTTATTCTCTTCAATCGTCACATGCTTTAGGAACTAACCCATGCATTTATAGGTTGAGAAAGCTCTTTGGGTCTTTAGCAATCAGCTTGCTAAGATCTAGGTTTTTTAGGGGGAGAAATCTGCATTGTGCAGAACTCTCCAAGAAGAAAAAGACTTCTTGAAGGAGCACCTAGATGGTATCTGCCTAGTCATGCTGCACCTGGCAAAGTGTTGTGATGGATACCGTGAAGAGGCACACATGTTCCAATTGGAGAGAGATGATGCACGAGAGCAGCGAGACCTCTCCAACACCATTAGGGACAGCTGCTCCTTAATAAACAAGGATGACGTCGATAGGTTGAGAGATGTCACCAGTTCTCTTGGAGTGGCCAGTGTTGATCCCACTGATTCCAATATGTCCCTAGGATAACTTTGTAACTTACCTTCGGATTATGTCGATGCTTTAGTCGCCTGCATCCCTTTCTTATGTAAAGACTGCAAGAAATAAAGTTCCTTTTCTTTACATATTGACTCTTATTAATGATTACATATAATCTATAATCATCAATTGGAGTTCTTTAAATCCTCTGTGTGAAAAATGGTTACAGGAAAATACCTCTGCGACCAAGACATACACAGGTAGTTAATCCTCTGTTCGAGATCTAATTCGGACAATACTTAGGTCTCAGAACAGCATTGAGGCCATAAGGAATAGCGCGATCACAGGACAGCATTGAGACCACACGTAGCATGAGGTCACAATATAGCGTTGCGATCATACGTAGTACTGAGGTCACAGGCAATACCGAGATCACAGAATAGCATTGCGATCACACATGGTACTGCGATCACCAAATTTTTTCTTTTGAGATTGTAATAGTGCTGAAAATGTGAGGTTACCATGGAATCATAGTATTAATTCCTCAAAAAATTCTCATATAATTATCTATACCGTAGCCCCCAAATGTGAAATAAAATGATCCATTAACACCAAACAGATGCATTTTGTTTCAAATTCAAACAGGGTTAATGATATGATACCGGGTTCCAACTGAAAAGACACCCGTTATGAGATTATTAAAATAATGAACCTGAAGAGTAATGGCCTTGGGCATATAAAAGGAAGAAGTAGCTTGCATGAGTAGTTTCAGAACAAAACCCTCTTTTCGCACCTTGCTCTCATCGCCACCAAAGCCATTGTTTTTGCACTGATCTCATCAGCAATGGCGTCCTGGAGCCGATCAATACACCATAGTGAAGAGAGCCTGATGATGCTGGAGAAAGAAGAGATTCTTCCCCCGTGGCTGCTAATCAACTGGCGACCGGCAGAGAAGAATGAGGAAACCCCAGTCGTTCATGAGAACGAACTGGTAATCTTTGAAGAGTTCTTGTGATGTGGGTTTCAATTCCCAGAAAACAAGTTCCTTCAAGACATCCTAGCGCATTATGAGCTGGAACTGGTGAATCTGCACCCCAACGCCATTTTGATTCTGGCGATTTTCCGGCACCTTTACCAGGCCTTCGTCGGAGTGCTACCAAGTGTAGATCTCTTTTGACGATTTTACTTCTCGGTATGGTCGAAGAGCGCCAGTGCCGAAAGATGTATATACTTCCGCGTAAGGGAGAAGAAAGATTATCCCTTTATTCCTTTGTGGGATTCTGTGCACGGATGGCACCAGAAGTGGTTCTACCTCAACCCCCCCCGGAAAGCGGTCTCTGGTTTGAGAATCATCGACCGGAGAAGAGCAGTGAAATGGATACCATTCCTGCTTTGAATCAAGAGTTGAGGAAGCAGGCCCAAGTGATTCTTCACTTAGTTCATCAGGGATTAACCGCACGGGATATCATCCGTGACTTTGTGAAGAACAGGATAAGCCCCTTGCGGAAGAGCGAACATTCTGCTTGGGAGGTGGAATCCATGGCGGACAACACCTTGGATTACAACACTACTATGTCCTCTGGTCCAGAAAATATGCAAATTTATTGATGAAAAATGCCATACCAAGTAATTTGCCTTTTGTGATGTAGTTCTATCTTTGTCTGAAATTGAGAAAAGGACAAATAACCTTCTGCGGCCATATAGTGCCGCAACAGAAGGAGCTCAAAGATCAGCCCGGCCTCAGAGCCGTATCAACAACGGCGATGATCTCAAACAAGAAACGTCAAAAGGTAAGACTTCTTTTGAAGAACATGTCCAAGAATGCCTGTTGACTTTAATCATCAAATCAAAATTCCTGAAATGATGTACCTGCTGAAGGGGTGTACCGCTGGGACAAAGCGTCCTGGTGATGATGCTAGGCCTTCTGGGAGGTCAGCATCGAAGAGGGTAAAGAGAACCTCTTCTAAGTCAAAGAAAGCGAAGGAGCTAGCCCCCAAACATTTAGAAGAAGATCATAGGAGGGGCTTCTTAAAAAAAGAAGAAAACAACAGCGAAAAATACTGCGGTAAGTTTTCTCTTCCCCCTGTTATGCCAAGTACAAATATGAGTCACTTCTTATTTGTACAGGGTGAGGGGAGCGAGGATGAGGAAGACGAAGTTCCTCTCATTCGTCGTAAGAGGAAAGCGACGAGTCCTCTAGAGATTGACATTCCAGAGAGGCCATCCTCCCCCACCATCGCTGATATCTTGTCCTCTATGGCGGAGGCAAACCCGACGACAGCGGATCCTGTGATCGCACCTCAGGATTGGTAACACCTCCTTCGAATACTGAAGGGATCGCTGTGGTAAGAAATTCATAGCTTTCAAGTTTTCACTCCCTTGCATATACCAATTGTATTTCGAACATGCAGGAGGAAGAAGACACTATCCTGTTCAAGAAGAGGAGAATAATGACAGACATCGATGACACTTCAATAGGGGCACCCAGTGGGCTTCTTTCTCCCCAGAGCGCATCATCGAAACCCAAATCTGTGATAGGGTTTCGACTCAAGTAAGGATATCGCATCTTGCCACATCATGTTTCGTTTGAAAACATGGATGTCATAAGTCACGATATTTCCAGGACCCCTGTGTCTAGTACCCTGGCGACCTCCTCAAGAACAGGCGCAACACCTACCGTGGAGGTCAAGGGAGACACAAGTGTGAGCACAATGGTTGAGGTAGCCCCTCAGACCATTGTGGAAGAAATAATTGCAGACCTCCAATCTCAAACGATGGAAACTGCAGCCTTGACTGTAGGAGTAAACCAGCAAGAACAATCATTTGCTGCTCCTGTTGTTAAGGAAAGAACTGATCTCGAGGTTCAACCTTCCAATGACCCCGAGGATACTTCGTTCAGCAATTTCGTAGAGGTAAGTAAGATTCTTTCACCTTGTTTGAAATTGAGGACCTTAGGAATGTTCAAGTTTTAATAATAGATCTTACTGTGTTTCTGGAACTAACCCATGTGGTGACCATGTCCAAAGCTTTAGCAAAGCATATTGAGGCCACGCAACGGGAGATCAGCCGGCTACAATAGTAAGTATCTGTGTTTAGTTTATACCACCTTGAACTTCATCTAAGTAACTGCCTTCATTGTCGCATGGAAAATGCCTCCTTGACAAAAAGCAAGGTTGATCGGCAAAGCCAGGAAGAAGCTGTGGCTGCGAGATTTTCTTCTATGGAGAAGGAACTTCGCGAGGTGCAATCAAAACTTTCCTGTAAGTGTGCTTCTGACCAGAAGGAGTTGTTTCTTTACATGAACTATTGTAACCTCAATTACTTTTTTCATGCAGTACAAGTGGATCAGATAAGCACTGTTTCAAAAGAAAGGGACGACCTTCATGCGACCATCGAGCTTCAGAGCTCTAAAATCAACATTGTCTGCAAGGAGAATGGGACCTTAAAGGCAATAATTTCATCCTACAGCAATGCTCAATCAGACATCTTCGAAAAACTAACAATGGTTACGAATCTGCTTGAGGCTGACGTTATCGAGCCTCAAAAGGACAACCTGAGCCTCAACGAATCATGCAAACTGGTTGTGGTACAAGCTGAATCACTTCTCGAGTATGTTCCTAAAGATACAAAATGGCAAGAATAGTCAGTGAAGACCAACACAAGATCTGTAGCCTCTGCCATTTCGTGTAAATTAAGACATCACCACGGCCCAGATTTGGATTTCAAGCCGGTGGTAGGAGATGTCTAGATCGAGAGTGAGGAACAGCTTGAGGCCATTTTTGTAACACCCCTGTTTTTGCCAAACCCTAAAATGGCCAAAATCCACATCTTGACCCCAAACCCTAATCTGCTTCAGCCATTCCCTTCTAAATGTTGTTCAGAACATTTTTCCCTTCGGGATCATCTCCAAAATCCCATCCTAAAGCTGAGTTTCAACCCTTGCCATTTTTAAAACCCTAATTACCCTATTTTACCCTAAACTGTTTTCCCTAATTTTGTCGAAACCCTTCAGATCTTGCCTGATCTTACCAAACTTTGGCCAGATGAGTTCTAATAATCTTTTGCAACTTAGCTGCGAAATCAGATTTCAGATCGGACCCTCAGATCTCCAGATTTGCAATCAAGCCCAAATTCTATTCAAATTTTCCTCACAGAACAGTCCCCGGAGCAAGTTTCAAAAATTGCAGAACGGCCCAAACTTCTTTTCAGGTCCATTCGACCAGCGCCTGGTCGTTGCTTTCGACCAGTGTACGTAGCCGTTGCTGCGCCGTGGTTTTCGCCGCGTTTGCTCGCCGCCGGCCACCGCTTCTTGTCACCTGTGTTGTGAACAACCGAGCCACCCCGCGCGCACGTGCCAGCACCATTGCTTCGCCTTGTCCAGCGGTTAAACGGCCGCGCTCCCGAGTTTTGTTTTCGCGCGCGCTCCCGTTGCCGTGGCATTTGCATGGCGTTACGTGTCGTTGCCGGAGCTGTGCCGCTGCCTCCGCATCTGCGCCGTCCCGGACGAAGTCCCAAGGCGCCCTGGCGTCGCTGGCAAAGCTGCAGCACCGCCTGAAGCGTATCACATCGCCGTCGCCGTCGTTGCGCCTGCGCCCGACAAATTTCCCCCCGGCGCAAGCAACCGCTGTCGTGTTTTCCCTCGCAAGCTCCGCCCTTGGACCTATTTAAACCCTCCAGTGCTGTGCTTAAGCTTCATCTCAGGACTTAGCCATTTTTCCAGAGCTCTCGCCGTTTTCGCTTTCTTCTCCGGCGAGCCAGTGAGTGAGCTCACGATGCTAGCCCATTCCACAGCCCCTTTCTCCAATCCAAGTTCACCAGTGAGTTCCCCTCGTTCCCCTCTCTGTTTAGTAGCAACAAATTGCACCAGATCGATCCCCATCGCCGGTGATCGCCGGAAAACCAGAAAACCCCTGTTCCCTCAATGCTATCCCATTCAGCCCAAATTAACCCTCGATTCTGTAGAAGAAGTTGATCAGTGAGCTTAGTAGAGCAAGCCTGTTGAATCAGGATCCCCAATTGTGCTCAAATCGAAGAGATCCCAAACTGGAACCTCAGCCGTTCGCCGGACCTCGTCGCCGAGCCCCTCCGGCCAATCTCCAACGAAATTAACCCCTCCAGTAGCCTTGTTGTGCCCTAAAGATCATTCTCAAGCTTGGAATTGAGCTCATTCGCCCTGTATCAAAAATCCCCGAGCTCCAGTGTCGTCTTCTCCAGCGCCGGTCGCCGGAATTATTTCCCGGCCGATCTAGCCCCTGAAACCTTGTCCATTAGCTTCACCTCACCTCCCTGAGTAATTTCTTCCACTAGCTCGACACCTGGATCTGCCTAGATTGTGAGTTATGCCTTTGCCAAATGTTTGTCCAGAGCTGTGCCTGTGCCATGTCACCACCACAGTTCATCGCCGGATTTGGCCACCCTCCGGCCACTTTCAGCCCTTTTGCCTGTTGAGTATTTTATTCCTGTTAGTAATGCCTACCTCCCAGACAAAGTGTTGCATCAATTGGAGCCCTGGATCAAAAGTTAAGCCATGCCCTAGTTTCTGGCCATGTCCAGCACTATGTCAGTGCATGTCAACCACTGGCATTAGCCTTGTTTGACCCCTTCTGGTTGAGCAATGGAAATGTCACTTTGTCCCATAGATTCCTGGAGTTGTATTCTACATCTTTCTCTACTATCACTTCTCCAGAAAACCATCCTAAGATCAGTTTGAAGCTATGCCAAAGCCATGAACCGAATGTCGACCCTCCGACGTTCAATCCTTTTTAGCCGTTTCTTTGACCAGAGCCCTTGTGACCATGCCCTAACCTTTTCCCGTGCATGCATGACCTATTTACTTAATAATTTCTATGGAAACTATTTTCTGTATGCTTATGGTATGTGTTTGTGTGTTGGTTGATTGCCGCAGAGTCAGAAGCTGAAGGAGCGGAAGAAGTCTTTGAAGATCCGTCTGAGTATTTAGACCCAACATCGCAAGGCAAGCCTCATTCCTTTGATCATGTCTCGCCCAATATTTTCATATGAAGTATATTCACTGTTTCTTACTATGCACGCTTATTTGAGATACAAGTTATGTTTGAATGACATGAGTAGATATTACCTAGAGAACCATGAAACCCCTTTTGTTATTGAACCATCATATATATGCTTTTGTCACCCTAGGATTCATATACTGAATATCCACATTAAACTTGAAATGGTCAAATACATGAGAAGTTATAATGAAAACCGTTTTGTCAAGAAAACTGATAAAAGGGATCAGTAGTGAGGATTGGTTTGTATGGAGAGGGTGCGGTGCGCACCAGGGAATGTGAATGCTCCTCACTATTGGTTCATAAGGACAAGAACCTTGTGCTGTGTCTCTATACGAATTGTAAACGTACCAACCACTTGCCTGGTATGGGACAGGCACAACTCAGTAGCTTTTTGGTATTAGCAGTTCCCTGCATGGTTTGACGATCTGGTTTCTCGCGTGGAAACTGGAAGGCCAAGGTTCGGCCATGAGTGATGTGAGTCAGAAAAATGATGAGAGGAAAAGGCGTAAAAGAAGGAAGGCGCCCTAGACCTGATTAAGCCGTGAGCGGTTGTAATCTTAAATGGTCGTATATCTCGCGTGGACATAGACCAAGGCTATGTGTCCTGAGGGAACATAGACCAGAGAGGCTCGGAAGTAAGGCAGTGGGGAAGACCCACAACGGTACTTGAGACTTAACTGTCTATTTACCGGGCGGGGATACTGTTAATACTGAACTGTAAAAGCGTTGTGTGATCTCGGCCTTGTCACATGTGTATAAGTCACATGGAGCTGATCCGACTTGAAAGCCGAGTGAACCAGTGGATCTAAAAAGAGGTACACCTTTGCAAAGTGTAAAAGAAGTATCAGATACTCTGTACTCCCAGGTTCAGGAGTCTTTTCGTAGTGGATGTTATCCATGGGTTATAGCACAAGTAATGTTTTGGAATGTTTTCATAATGCGGTTAACAAAGTAGTAACTCATGGGAGACTACTACATCTAATGTTTTATTGAAAACCTGTTTAATGTTTAAAGTATCATTTTCATGACAAAAGTATTGTTTTACTGAACAATTGACTTGAAAATCTACATATCTCTACCCATATGAAACTGAAACCCCGGAATCATATGTTTCACCCTCATGTAAGTACAATTGCATTAATCCCTGGAATGAGTGTTGCTGAGCACCAAGTGCTCACCCTTGCATTTTTATCCCACTGTAGAAGAGGGATTCGAGGATCCCGATTCTTTCAGTTATGAGTACTCACCTGAAGATGGAAGCACCCCGGGCGAGCCCACGTTCTAGAAGGATTGCGCACCAAGTCAAGTCAGATGTGGGAGAAGCCCCTCCAACCCCGCTGCGGATGGAAATCAAGCTATTTGTCGTTGCTTTGTGCTTTATGTTGTGTGTTCGGTACTTGAATACCGATTCTGGTTCTGATAAACTAGTTATTTTCTTAGCAACTCTACTTAGCGCCATTTTCGGTGCTTTGGCTATGTAATATTGGCCATGTTGGCCTGATACTTGTTTAATGATATTACTATGCTTGTGTGGTTTGGAGCTCATGTGACATCCTGCTGTGTGTAACCTACCTGGGCGGTTACCAAGGTGATCCTCAAATGGGGGTCTCACAGCGAATGGTATTAGAGCATGAAGCTTGACTGTAGGTCGTGACCCTTACTAGAATGGGCGTTCCTAAAGTAGAGAATCGCTAGATTATTTGGTAAAAATCTAATTGTGAAAAACCTAATTTGTTTAAGAAAAGCATAATGAGTATTATTTGAAAATTTTCAAAACCGTTTTCCTACTTTTAAGTGTTCCGTGTCTCATCATCGCAGATGGCCCCTGGTAAGAAGCTAATTCACGGAGACGAGTTGGGATCATGGGCGTTGATGCTTTGGATGATGTTGCAATTTCTGGGAGCAAGAGACAACCAGCGACCCGTGTACTACGTCCGTCGAGAAGAAGTCGATGGTAGACCTTTTGGTTTCCGTGCCTCGGTGATTGTGTACGAGATTCCAGAGATCGGGAGAGGATCAACAAGAAAGGAAGCTCGTAGAGAAGAAGAAGAAGATGCTATCCAAGACGCTGCTCGTCGTGCTATAGGTACCATCCGCCAGCTGTACGATGATTTTCTTATAGGTTCTCCTTTCTGCTTTGTACCCTACCAAGTTCCCGGATCAGATCGTCGAACTGTTCATCCCTCCACCAACCAGAGAGATGCCATCCTGACCAAAACCAGAGATGTAGTCCAAGCTTTGGAGTCGAGCTACACTCGGTTGTTGCGTGAGCATGAAAATGCTCGGGATGACCGTCACTATCTCGAAGGAGCGCTTGCAAAGGTCCGCTCAGAACTCCAAGAGAAAGAGAAACAGATTCAAGAGTTGGCAGAACCTAGCAGAGCACGAGAAGTCGAAGACGAAGGATCGGTGAACAAGAAGAACCGCTTGAAGATAAGACTCACAGCCCGCAAGAGTGTGGGAAGACCTAAGGATTACCTGGGTTATTTCACACCTGCTTCGCGTGGCATTGTGATCAACACCCCAGCACCAGAATATCCTACTCTCGCGAAAGGGAAGGAAATTCCTGAAGGCAAAGGAAAAGAGATTGCTACATGCAACACCAACGATTCATCTGAGGAAGAAGAGGACAATGATATGGAATGGGACCCTATGGATGCCGACAAAGATCAAGAAGAGGAAGACCCTGAAGAAGTGGAACCTTGCAGCTCTTCCAGGACCGACAGGAGATCCTAGTTTTCTCTTCAGCTTGACCCTTCTGCTCTAACCCTTGTAATCGTTAGTTTTTAGCTCTTGTTGTGGTAGTTGCTTTGTTTGTATTGTTTGTTGGTAACTCTAAGGCTGTAAAGGTGAAAACCTTGTATCTTTTGAAAACCTTTGAAAATAGCAATCGCATGTTCCAATCCAATCTCTTGGGTTGATCTTTCATTTCAGCTTGTGTTTAATCTGCGCTCTCTTGAATTAGTAGTCTTTTCTCAATTATCTTGTCAGAACAGAATGGTGAACACCAGAGGTAGAATCCAAGGCTCGGAAGAAGCCCCAAGGAACACATCAACGAGAAGGACTAGAGATGACTCAGACCAGCCAAATTCATCGGCCTCAGTACCGCAAGGGGGAAATCTGACGGAAATATTAATATGGATGGAGCAAAACCGACAGAGATCCGCAGAGGTACAGAGTCAAATTCTGGAACAGTTGATGCAAAACTCCGCAACACGCCGCGAGGAAGGTTCGAACATTGGAGCAAGACTGACAGACTTTCAAAAGACGCGTCCTCCAACTTTCTCCTGCACTGAAGACCCGATTGTGGCAGACGATTGGTTAAGAGAAATTGAGAGGAAATTGGATACTGTCAGGTGTAACGATGAAGAGAAGTTGCTGTATGGACCCCATCAGCTCACAGGACAGTCCCTGGAGCAAGTTTCAAAAATTGCAGAACGGCCCAAACTTCTTTTCAGGTCCATTCGACCAGCGCCTGGTCGTTGCTTTCGACCAGTGTACGTAGCCGTTGCCGCGCCGTGGTTTTCGCCGCGTTTGCTCGCCGCCGGCCACCGCTTCTTGTCACCTGTGTTGTGAACAACCGAGCCACCCCGCGCGCACGTGCCAGCACCATTGCTTCGCCTTGTCCAGCGGTTAAACGGCCGCGCTCCCGAGTTTTGTTTTCGCGCGCGCTCCCGTTGCCGTGGCATTTGCATGGCGTTACGTGTCGTTGCCGGAGCTGTGCCGCTGCCTCCGCATCTGCGCCGTCCCGGACGAAGTCCCAAGGCGCCCTGGCGTCGCTGGCAAAGCTGCAGCACCGCCTGAAGCGTATCACATCGCCGTCGCCGTCGTTGCGCCTGCGCCCGACAAATTTCTCCCCGGCGCAAGCAACCGCTGTCGTGTTTTCCCTCGCAAGCTCCGCCCTTGGACCTATTTAAACCCTCCAGTGCTGTGCTTAAGCTTCATCTCAGGACTTAGCCATTTTTCCAGAGCTCTCGCCGTTTTCGCTTTCTTCTCCGGCGAGCCAGTGAGTGAGCTCACGGTGCTAGCCCATTCCATAGCCCCTTTCTCCAATCCAAGTTCACCAGTGAGTTCCCCTCGTTCCCCTCTCTGTTTAGTAGCAACAAATTGCACCAGATCGATCCCCATCGCCGGTGATCGCCGGAAAACCAGAAAACCCCTGTTCCCTCAATGCTATCCCATTCAGCCCAAATTAACCCTCGATTCTGTAGAAGAAGTTGATCAGTGAGCTTAGTAGAGCAAGCCTGTTGAATCAGGATCCCCAATTGTGCTCAAATCGAAGAGATCCCAAACTGGAACCTCAGCCGTTCGCCGGACCTCGTCGCCGAGCCCCTCCGGCCAATCTCCAACGAAATTAACCCCTCTAGTAGCCTTGTTGTGCCCTAAAGATCATTCTCAAGCTTGGAATTGAGCTCATTCGCCCTGTATCAAAAATTCCCGAGCTCCAGTGTCGTCTTCTCCAGCGCCGGTCGCCGGAATTATTTCCCGGCCGATCTAGCCCCTGAAACCTTGTCCCTTAGCTTCACCTCACCTCCCTGAGTAATTTCTTCCACTAGCTCGACACCTGGATCTGCCTAGATTGTGAGTTATGCCTTTGCCAAATGTTTGTCCAGAGCTGTGCCTGTGCCATGTCACCACCACAGTTCATCGCCGGATTTGGCCACCCTCCGGCCACTTTCAGCCCTTGTGCCTGTTGAGTATTTTATTCCTGTTAGTAATGCCTACCTCCCAGACAAAGTGTTGCATCAATTGGAGCCCTGGATCAAAAGTTAAGCCATGCCCTAGTTTCTGGCCATGTCCAGCACTATGTCAGTGCATGTCAACCACTGGCATTAGCCTTGTTTGACCCCTTCTAGTTGAGCAATGGAAATGTCACTTTGTCCCCTAAATTCCTGGAGTTGTATTCTATATCTTTCTCTACTATCACTTCTCCAGAAAACCATCCTAAGATCAGTTTGAAGCTATGCCAAAGCCATGAACCGAATGTCGACCCTCCGACGTTCAATCCTTTTTAGCCGTTTCTTTGACCAGAGCCCTTGTGACCTTGCCCTAACCTTTTCCCGTGCATGCATGACCTATTTACTTAATAATTTCTATGGAAACTATTTTCTGTATGCTTATGGTATGTGTTTGTCTGTTGGTTGATTGCCGCAGAGTCAGAAGCTGAAGGAGCGGAAGAAGTCTTTGAAGATCCGTCTGAGTATTTAGACCCAACATCGCAAGGCAAGCCTCATTCCTTTGATCATGTCTCGTCCAATATTTTCATATGAAGTATATTCACTGTTTCTTACTATGCACGCTTATTTGAGATACAAGTTATGTTTGAATGACATGAGTAGATATTACCTAGAGAACCATGAAACCCCTTTTGTTATTGAACCATCATATATATGCTTTTGTCACCCTAGGATTCATATACTGAATATCCACATTAAACTTGAAATGGTCAAATACATGAGAAGTTATAATGAAAACCGTTTTGTCAAGAAAACTGATAAAAGGGATCAGTAGTGAGGATTGGTTTGTATGGAGAGGGTGCGGTGCGCACCAGGGAATGTGAATGCTCCTCACTATTGGTTCATAAGGACAAGAACCTTGTGCTGTGTCTCTATACGAATTGTAAACGTACCAACCACTTGCCTGGTATGGGACAGGCACAACTCAGTAGCTTTTTGGTATTAGCAGTTCCCTGCATGGTTTGACGATCTGGTTTCTCGCGTGGAAACTAGAAGGCCAAGGTTCGGCCATGAGTGATGTGAGTCAGAAAAATGATGAGAGGAAAAGGCGTAAAAGAAGGAAGGCGCCCTAGACCTGATTAAGCCGTGAGCGGTTGTAATCTTAAATGGTCGTATGTCTCGCGTGGACATAGACCAAGGCTATGTGTCCTGAGGGAACATAGACCAGAGAGGCTAGGAAGTAAGGCAGTGGGGAAGACCCACAACGGTACTTGAGACTTAACTGTCTATTTACCGGGCGGGCATACTGTTAATACTGAACTGTAAAAGCATTGTGTGATCTCGGCCTTGTCACATGTGTATAAGTCACATGGAGCTGATCCGACTTGAAAGCCGAGTGAACCAGTGGATTTAAAAAGAGGTACACCTTTGCAAAGTGTAAAAGAAGTATCAGATACTCTGTACTCCCAGGTTCAGGAGTCTTTTCGTAGTGGATGTTATCCATGGGTTATAGCACAAGTAATGTTTTGGAATGTTTTCATAATGCGGTTAACAAAGTAGTAACTCATGGGAGACTACTACATGTAATGTTTTATTGAAAACCTGTTTAATGTTTAAAGTATCATTTTCATGACAAAAGTATTGTTTTACTGAACAATTGACTTGGAAATCTACATATCTCTACCCATATGAAACTGAAACCCCGGAATCATATGTTTCACCCTCATGTAAGTACAATTGCATTAATCCCTGGAATGAGTGTTGCTGAGCACCAAGTGCTCACCCTTGCATTTTTATCCCACTGTAGAAGAGGGATTCGAGGATCCCGATTCTTTCAGTTATGAGTACTCACCTGAAGATGGAAGCACCCCGGGCGAGCCCACGTTCTAGAAGGATTGCGCACCAAGTCAAGTCAGATGTGGGAGAAGCCCCTCCAACCCCGCTGCGGATGGAAATCAAGCTATTTGTCGTTGCTTTGTGCTTTATGTTGTGTGTTCGGTACTTGAATACCGATTCTGGTTCTGATAAACTAGTTATTTTCTTAGCAACTCTACTTAGCGCCATTTTCGGTGCTTTGGCTATGTAATATTGGCCATGTTGGCCTGATACTTGTTTAATGATATTACTATGCTTGTGTGGTTTGGAGCTCATGTGATATCCTGCTGTGTGTAACCTACCTGGGCGGTTACCAAGGTGATCCTCAAATGGGGGTCTCACAATTTTGGATGAAGATAAGCCTCTTATTGAAAATCTTTTGAAAGAGTTTGGCTTACTATAAATTTATTGTAATGAACAATGACCCTCTGTTTTAATTGTACCTGTACATATACAATTTTAACAGGGAATTGCAAATGCATGCCTTACATTTTTTGGAAAGATGTACTCGTTTTCGTTTTACATTATGGTTATATCCCTCTAGCCGCCTCCTGAAATCATGCATACTGAAGGCATTGTATCATAATCTCAGGAGAAATATGGGTTATTGATGATCAGGAGATATCTGGTGAGTTCCTTATACGTTTCGAAACAGTTTATAAAGAATGTCTCGACCTAGATATGATCATCTGGTTGCACCAATACTGATATTAATACAATACCAAGGTTTATTACGAACTGGCAGCCCCTCGAATGATCAGAACCATGCTAGTAAGTCCCGTATGCATTTAGAAATGACTTATTTAGGGATGTCTTATCTAGATGCGACCATGAGATCGGCCAGCGAATCCAACTAGATTATCATTGTAAGATGATCATTGACGACCAGCCCCCGAGCATAGCTCGGTCAGAATTGGAGAAAAGGAATTAAACCATAACATAGTGCGAAGGAAAGTACATAAAATTTTTTATCAAAATCATGCTAATTGAAAAGGACAAAAGAAATGGAAAACTTACATGTAGAACTTGTGTAATTGATCTATGTTCCAAGTATTGGACAAGATCCTTCCATCCTCCATGGTTAATCGGGCTGATCCTGGTTGCGGTACTGAGACCACAGTATAAGGGCCTTCCCACTTAGGGGAGAATTTGTTGTGGTTAGACTGGTTTGTATTTTTCGTAAAACCAAGTCGCCCACGTGAAGATTATGAGGCCGCACCCGTTTGCTGTGGTATTTACGCACTTCTGTACACTTGATCAACGCCCGATCGCGTTTCTCCTCAAGGAGGGTAATGTCTTGGGCACATTGTTCATGTTGATCAAAATGATTAAATTGATCCACACGAACAGGACCAATGCGAATTTCAGTGGGTAAGACAGCCTCAGCACCATATACTAGTTGAAAAGGTGTCACACCCGTAGCCCGACTACAAGAAGTGTGTAGAGCCCATAGAACGGAGTAGAGTTCATCTACCCAAGCCCTTGAGCATGTTTTAAGGCGGTCAAAAACACGTTTCTTGATGCCTTGTAATATCTGCCCGTTGGCACGTTCAACAGCTCCATTGCTCTGCGGATGAGCCACAGAGGCAAAGCACACTTTGGTCCCAATATCATCGCAATAGTCCAAAAAGAGACCACTAACGAACTGGGAACCATTGTCAGTAATAAGACGACTTGGAACACCAAATCGTGTGACAATATTCTTATGAAAGAATTTATTCGCCGCAGCGACGATAACATTGCGGACTGGTTCAGCTTCAATCCACTTGGTAAACGTGTCAATAGCTACGTATAGGAACTTGTATCCATTGATCGCTTGGGGCATTGGGCTCATGATATCTATTCCCCAGACCACAAAAGGCCATGTTAGAGGAATAGTTTGTAAGGCATATGCAGGCTGATGAACTTTCCTTCCATGATATTGACACTGTGGGCATGTCTTGACCAAATGTTTGGCATCATCAAGTGCCGAAGGCCAGTAAAAACCCTGTCGGAATGATTTTCCGACTAGTGTGCGATATGACGCATGTGCACCACATACACCGTCATGAATTTCTTTCAAGAGGGATTTGCCTTCCTCCTGAGATATGCAGCGCATGAATACTCCTTGAGTACTCTTTCTATACAAAATTCCATCAATGATCTTGTATATATGCGCATTTCGAACTAACCAATCACTTTCGGTTTCATCTTTGGGCAAGGTCCCATGTTTGAGATAGATCTACAATGGACTGTCACCTGGTCATCCTCGGTCGAAGCCATGATCGAAGGGTGTTTTAAGTGTTCAACGAACACTCCTGCCGGAGCGGATGTGCGTGAGGACCCAACTTTTGATAATTGGTCTGCGAGTATATTGTCCTTCTGCGGGATGTATTGGACTTCGAAATGACTAAAGTCTTTTTTTCAATTTCCTCACTTCCCCCAAGTAATAAGCCATTATCTCATCAGAGGTACTGTACTCCTTGTTAACCTGGTTTATGACTAGCTGTGAGTCTCCCCTCACCACTAGCAGACAGACTCTGAGGAATCTGGCTGCCCGGAGCCCTACAATATGACTACTCCGTTGCGTTGTTGGTCGCAACAAAGTGTAATCGAATGACATACTTGAGTTGGTCGCCCTGAGGCATGATTAAGACCACTCCAGCCCCGAGTGTTGAAAACTGTGAGAACCATCAAAATACATCGTCCAATGGTCGGTGCATTGTAAATCTTTATATTCTTGCACAGGAGGGTCGTGATTAGTCCATTTGACCACAAAGTTTGCAAGAATTTGAGATTTAGATGCTACGCGTGGGGTGAAATGGATGTCAAATGCTCCAAGTTTCACTGTCCACTTTGCGATGCAACCAGATTTCTTCGGGTTTCGGATTATATCCCCCAATGGAAAGGACGAAGGCACAGTAATCTTGTGCGCTTTAAAGTAATGTCGTAGCTTACGGGAAACCTACAGAAGTGCATAAATTTTCTTCTGGACCTCAGGGTAATGCTCCTTTGGACCATGAAGTACTTCACTTATGTAATATATTGGTTGATGTACACCCTCTCTTTCCACTACTAGAATTGTGCTGACTCCATGAGGAGTGGCCGCCAGGTAAAGGAGTAGTGGCTCCCCCATATTCGAAGAGACCAGTACAGGTGGACTAGAAAGGTATGCTTTAACCTCTTGAAGAGCTTTCTCAGCTTCATCCAACCAGGTAAAACCATTGTGTTTGCGAAGAGCCTTAAAGATGTTGCATCTAGGCCTTTTTATGGGTTGATTTTGATTATTGATGACATTAAGTGTCTTGGACTAATCGTGTCTTTGAGCTATTTTTACGTAGTGTCGTCTGAGGTCGCAGTCCAAGGATGCAAGCCTAGGTCGCAGTGTCGCCAGAGGTCACAGTCTGAGGACGCGAGCCAAAGTGGCAAGTGCAATGTCGCCAAGAAGAAAGCTGCAAAGACCAATGGTAAGTGCTTGTTTATTGTACTAGTCTTGGAGTTTGGAGCTTGACCGGTTTTATAAGAAATTCTTTTTTAGTTTAAACTGTATGACGAGGATTGTTACCCGAGCTAGTTCAGAATAAATGCATGTCTGGTTCAAGACAGATTCGAACCAGGTGAGCGTCCGTTGATATGATCTCAGCAGTCCTGGGAAGCGCGGACACATGGTCGCAAGCTCTACGCGATCAGGCTGTAAATAGTGCGCGGTCAGAAGCCCGTATGCGATGCGTGGACAGAAGGTCGCAAAAAATACGCGGTCAGATGACTGTAAACAATACGCGGTTAGAATACTCTCGACCAGGCGACGCGGGGTTGCTTGGACCCTACAACAAGCATATCCCGAGTATCCCGAAGATTTCTCCACGTACGGAGAGAACCGTCAGGAGGATAATATGTGCAGTTATTCCTTAATTGCACGTGTTAAGCCTGCGTGGAAGTTCAGTGCAGTTGCCAAAACTGCACCCGAGCAACTGTTCGAAGCCGTTATGCATTGACGCCCTTTCGACCAGTATAAAAGGGTAAACTAATGCACCTGACGAGGGAGAGAAAACACATCAACAGAAGACATCGGAACAAATCGACTAGCTTTCATAGGCTATTTTTAGCAGTGTTTTACATAACCACACGGAAAAGACCTTCGCCTGTGACGATCTTTTCCACAACCTTGTAATCCTTTTCATACACATAGTGAAATACCAACAGGACGTAGGGCTGTTACTCCCACCATCGAGGGCCCGACCCTATATAAATCTCTCTCTGCTCCAACTAACTTTGGTTCATCATACCTTCCCGGAGGGACACTCTGAAAGGTCTCACAACTCACAAAATTCTGCATAACTTCGAATAAGGACCTCGAGTTTGAATCGTCGACAGCTGGCGCCCACCGTGCGGCCTTTCTCAAGGCGTCCTAATTTCTATCCAGAAGTTCGGTGAACCATGTCTGGGGCATATGATTCCGAGAACGACTTCGATCTCGAGGATTCTGCCCACATCTAGATGTCTTCACCTAGTGATCCTGTTTCGATGGAGGAAACTGGAGGCGAAGATGTCCTAGAGGTCGAGTCGATCACTCAGGTCATGTCTATCGACTAGGAGGCGACCAACGCAGAACTAGAGCCTTCCGAGGTTCTTAATGCGTTAGAGGTTGAATCCGGTCCAACGTATGACCTTGCTGAGGGTAAGAACGATGCTGACCTTGAGATTAGCCCGGGGAGCTCTGATCCTGATAACCTCCATCGTCTTTTGATTTCGAGTCTGACACGGAACAAACGGAGATGTTTTCTCTGTCGGCGACCTCGCTCCCTAGACAATTTGCTGCCTTATCGGAAGAAACTCCCGATCAACAGGCTGCTAGGGAAGAACAGGAATGCAAACAAAAGGAAGATCAAGTTCGCCAGCAACAAGACAACGAACTTCGCAGAACAGCCCTAGAGGCTCTTCAAAATGCGCAGGCTCATTACAATGCTGCTCCGAGTTCTTCCCGCCGATCATGTGGTCGTAGGCGCGAGCAGACACCATCTTTACCCCTGGAACGTTTGTCGGCGGACGAAGTGACGGTAACACCTGGTGCCCCTAGGAGAAGTACGCCTGGCCGGCTTCGATCTATCGTGGAGGTCCTGCATAATTTTCCTCCTACGGTCACAGATGCACAGAAACTGGCCTTCGCCAGAATCCTGGCGAAGTGGTTGGACGAGGTCGCATCTGAGGCGACCCCAACGGCCTCTTCCCGGTCAGTGACACGTTCCTATAACCGAGAATACTCTAACTCTGGTTCTGGTAGATGTAATCGTCCACCGCCCATCCCGTCTCGGCAAGACAAAGCCAGACGGGCGGAGGATTCTCGTGATAGGGAATGAATTCCTGTCCACTCTCGCTTGGGACCGCGAGTGATCTCTCCTTTGTGCGAGGTCACCTGTGATCTAGTCGAGAGTCGCAGGTCCATTCACGGTCCTTATGTTGGTTGCACAGCTTTCTCACCCGGCCTTCGTGCGGTCATTTGCCCAGACAAGTTTAAACCAGGGGCCGTAGAGAGGTTTGATGGGACTCAGAATCCGTTCGAGTTCCTCCAAATCTACAACTGGGTCATGGCCAACTATCTGCCTACAATCCTCAAAGGACCGGCAAGAACCTAGTTGTTCAATCAACCTGAGGGTTCGATCTACAACTGGGAAATGTTGTGTGATGCCATCCTCAACAATTTCCAAATTGCTATAAGAAGCCGGGTAAAGAGGACGACCTCCATCGACTACGGCAAACTTCGACCGAAACCCTTCGTCAGTTTGTCAAGAGATTTGTCGGGGTGAGAAATACCATCCCGAACATATCTGATAACTCCGTTATAAGGGCGTTTAAACACACTATTCGATATCGGAGGTTCACTAAAGATTTGCTCATCCATCCTCCTCGATCAGTAGCCGATCTCTTTGATATGGCCGATCAATATTCCGACGCAGCCGAGGCTGTTGAATGGAATTGGATGGTTGATAAAGGTAACCTACCGCCTCAACCAGGTCTCAAGGACGTTAAAAGGGAGGATTCAAGCAAGAAGCCAGAATCCTCATCAGGCGGGAGGTCGAAGAAGTAAAAAAGGAGTCGATCTGGACAGTACCGAGGGTCGCGTTTCCTAGACCACAAGCACTAGGACTTCATCTGCGACCACGGGGTTGCTGGTGGTCACGATGTCCTGCTCTGTTCCGGTCACCACTAGTGGAGTGCTCGCCACCCCAGGGCTGGCAGCAGTCACTTCGAGGCGGACAGGAGGGATGTCTCTTTCCTCCTGTACGAGCATTGCTTAATGGATGTTCATAGACGGATAAAGACCACCAAGACTGTGAGGAATCTTACCGCAGTCACCCCTTCTGTCAGGGGGCAAGGTGTAGCAAATCATGAAGCTTCATGAGCTTCAGGTACTGGGATTTCACCCGCAACCACGAGGTTATTCGTGGTCGCGGGGTCCGCTGCGGTCGTCTCTGTCCTCGCGGGTGAAGACAAGACCTCGCTGGACAAGGAGGCGATCATCTTCCTCTTGCGATGGATCAGGAGGACGTCATCCTCCTCTTCCTCGCTCCCTTCACCCTGTACAACGAAAAAGTAATTCCAGTTTGTACCTGGGGTAACAGGGGGCATTGAGTATCTTACAGCGGTTCTCTTTGCGGTAAGAGGAGTCTTTGGCAAGGAAGCATCTCCCAGAATCCTTTTGGACTTCTTGGGAGCAGTTTCCTTCATCCCGCGCTTCGAAGAGATTTTCTTCACTCTCTTCGGAGCCAGTTTTCCCAGGAGACCAACGTCCTCGGTTGGACGCGTCGCCTCGCCGAACTTTCCCAGGAGCTGTATCATTCAAAGCTGTTCTCGTTAATACACGATCTGCAGATGGAGCTTATTGAGAAATTCCATACCTTTCAGCGCTCCTGTCTGAGGTCATCACCGGCATTAATTAGGTTCTGGGGGCGAGGTGATCCCCTGGTTCCCTCCACATCGGCATTATACGCCTTGAGGAGATAATTTGTCCGCTTTTCAATTTCGGACGAACCCAGAGCTGCATCACAAGCAAACAAGTTAGCAAATACGACATTTCAGAAGAAATATATGTTTTTGTTGACTGGAAGACATATCGTTATTATAGTCCAAGGTGCTATCCGCCATGGACTGTATTTCCCAAGCCGGGTGAGCCTTTCACGCAGGGGGCTCACCCGATTCTTCACGAAGTCACGGATGATATTGTGAATAGTTAGTCCCTCCTGGACTAAGTGGAGAATTACTTGGGTCTGTTTGTTCAGATCCGCGCTTAGAGCAGGAAGAGAATCCAATTCACTGGACTTCTCTGGCCGGGAGGTTTTGAACCACAACCCGCTCTCCGACGGAGGGGTGCAGTAAAAACCATTTCTGATACCACCCGTGAACGGAGTCCCGCAAGGGTGGGAAGGGATACTCTTTCTTCTCCCTTATCCAGAAGTAAATATATCCGGCAGCATTGGCTCTCTTCGACCATGCCGAATAGTAGAAGCGCTGGAAGAGCTCCACGCTTGGGAGCACTCCGACGAAGGCTTTGCACAAATGCTGGAAGATCGCCCGGATCAGGACAGTGTTAGGGTGGAGATTCACCAACTCCAACCTGTAGTGCTCCAAGATTCCCTTCAGGAATCGGCTCTCGCGAAATTGGAACCCGCATCGCAGGTATTCCTCGAAAACCACCAATTCGCCCTCTTGGACGATTGGGGTTTCTTGGTCCTTCTCCGTAGGCCGCCAGTTGATTAGCAGCCGTGAAGGAAGGATCTCTTCTTTCTCTAGTGCCACTAGGCTCTCCTCTATGTGGTGGACCGATCGGCTCCAGGATGCCATTTCTTGCGAAAGATTGTGAGAAAAGCTAGCGACTTTGGAGGCGATGGAGGATGAAGTATGAGTGTTTTGTGCGGCGGAAGTTCTAAGGCAGATCTCTGGTTTTGTGGCTTCCTCAAGAAGCTACCTGCTCCTTTTATAGGCCCGAGGCAACGTTCCACTGAGGGCAACGTTCCATTGAATATTTTATTCATTTCCCATAATGGATGCTTTCTCTTGGAAACCCGTTATGCACTCCCCACAGTGAATCCGAAACGAAAAGTATTTTTTGTTTCGAATTTAGGAATTAGGGTGTACATAAGAATGTGAAAATGCTACAAAGATTTTCGGAGGAAGTTATCCTTCATGTTTTTTGTAAGATAAATTTCCACGTGTTGGTCGCAATGTATTCCTGTGATCACTTTAAAATTTTTGTTTTGGTCATAATGATATTCTGTGATCATTGCAAATGCGTAACCGCTATGCAAACAGTTGTCATCTGGTCAAGACATTGTGTTATTAAGATTTTAGTTCTGACCGGATTTCAGTTCTGATCAAGATAATAGTTCTGATCATATTTTAGTTCTGATCGGATTTCAGTTCTGATCGCTATAACAGTTTTGATCGGATTTCGGTTCTGACCGTGGCTTTGGTTCCGATCGCGGTACAAGTACTAGCCGTGGTATGACATATTAATGCGTTTCTAATCACAGTACTCAGATTTACCTGTGCATGTGTGGTCGTAAAGACATTATTATGACCATATTTTTGCACAGAGATTGTGAAGAGTTTTTCAAGTTATGTAAGGTAAAAGAAATCTTTATTTCTGACAATCCTTGCATACAAACGGGATACAGGCGACCAGAGCATCAACCTGATCCGAGAGGAGTTTACAAAGTTCTCCTAGGGACATATTGACGTCAGTAGGATCTACACTGACGGCCCCAAGAGAACTGGCTACTACTTTAAGTTTATCTACGTCATCCCGTATCAGAGAAGCACTACCATCCCTGATCAAATCGGAGAGTTCTCACTGTTGTCGAGCGTAGTTCCTCTCCAAGCGGAATTGGTGCGCCTCTTCGCGGGATCTATCAAAACATTCTGCTAGGTGCAGAATGGCCGAAGACATCTCTTCGGTCTTCTTCTCCAAGGCCTAATTTTCCCCTTGGAGAGTCTGTTCGAGGGAAGGAGGTTGAATTTTAGCAGATTCATCGCTGGGGGCTCCAACAATTTTCATCTCCTGCACATAAATGTGTTAGTTTTACAAGTTAAAATGACTAATGGAAGGGATGAAGATAGTTACCAATCCTCGCAAGTGAGAGGTTGAAGTATTTCCCCTAGAAAGTAGATCACCCGACAAAGGTCGAGGACCATCAGGTGGTGGAAGTGCAACCTTCCCACCAGAAGATTGTTTCCCCAACACAAGTTGAGGATTATCTGGTCGTGGAAGTACAGCTTGCCAACCAGAAAATTGATAACCCGTCAGAAGATATGGATCACTGGGATGCAATGGAGAAAGCTGAGAAGAAGGCTTTGAAGAATTATTATGGGCCTCCAAAGGTGGAGATGAAGGTTCGACCTGCCGAGGTGCATGAACAGGGAGGACCACAGGAACCAAAGGAAGAGAGAGCAATGATGCGTCTCTCACCCTTGTGCCACTAGAAGATCCTTCGTCAACCTTGGGTTTCTTCCTTGGAGGAAACAGATCTTCGGTCGTTTGTGAATTTCCGAAAAAGTATTCAAGAAATGATCAGAACATAAGATGGCAACTTGAACCAAGAATTCTAGAAAAGACTTACCTTCTAGGAATCCTGGTCGAATTCAAGTGCCACTTCCTCTTCATCGCTCTCAATCGTAATAATGTTTTGATCTGCCATTGAGAAGTATACAAAAAAGAAGAAAAGATGGCTTTGAAAAAGACTTAGCCGGGAAAGGATTTGTGAAGTTTTAAAGTTAAGAGGCTTTAGTATTTATAGCCCTCAGGGTGACGGTTCATTTTTTGAATGCCTCAAGCTTTTAAAAACATTTACAAATTTATCTCAGGTTAAAAGAATTCTATGGTGCCATCATTACCTATCAAATACTGCCCAGAGTCCGTCTCGGGAAATAAACCCCCATACTTAGTGCGCCACTAAGTGGAGGATTTGAAGCGTCGGGTCACTTATCCGATGTAAGTTTTAAAATTTGAAGTAAATATGTCTCTTTGTTTTCTTCAAATTTGGGGCCTAGCTGACGAGGATTGTTACCAAAGCTAGTTCAGAATAAATGCACGTCTGGTTCAAGACAGATTCGAACCAGGTGAGCGTCCGTTGATATGATCTCAGCTGTCCAGGGAAGCGCGGACACATGGTCGCAAGCTCTACGCGATCAGGCTGCAAATAGTGCGCGGTCAGAAGCCCGTATGCGATGCGTGGATAGAAGGTCGCAAAAAATACGCGGTCAGATGACTGTAAACAATACGCGGTTAGAATACTCTCGACCAGGCGACGTGGGGTTGCTTGGACCCTACAACAAGCATATCCCGAGTATCCCGAAGATTCCTCCACGTACGGAGAGAACCATCAGGAGGATAATATGTGCAGTTATTCCTCAATTGCACGTGTTAAGCCTGCGTGGAAGTTCAGTGCAGTTGCCAAAACTGCACCGGAGCAACTGTTCGAAGCCGTTATGCATTGACACCCTTTCAACCAGTATAAAAGGGTAAACTAATGCACCTGACGAGGGAGAGGAAACACATCAACAGAAGACATCGAAACAAATCGACTAGCTTTCATAGGCTAGTTTTAGCAGTGTTTTACATAACCACACGGAAAAGAACTTTGCTTGTGACGATCTTTTCCACAACCTTGTAATCATTTTCCTACACATAGTGAAATCCCAACAGGACGTAGGGCTGTTACTCCCATCATCGAGGGCCCGAACCTATATAAATCTCTCTCTGCTCCAACTAACTTTGGTTCATCATCCCTTCCCGGAGGGACACTCTGAAAGGTCTCACAACTCACAAAATTCTGCATAAGTTCGAATAAGGACCCCGAGTCTGAATCGTCGACAGCTGGCGCCCACTGTGGGGCCTTTCTCAAGGCATCCTAATTTCTATCCAGAGGTTCGGTGAACCATGTCTGGGGCATATGATTCCTAGAACGACTTCGACCTCGAGGATTATGCCCACATCCAGATGCCTTCACCAAGTGATCCTGTTTCGATGGAGGAAACCAGAGGCGAAGATGTCCCAGAGGTCGAGTCGACCACTCAGGTCATGTCTATCGACTAGGAGGCGACCAACGCAGAACTAGAGCCTTCCGAGGTTCTTAATGTGTTAGAGGTTGAATCCGGTCCATCGTATGACCTTGCTGAGGGTAAGAACGATGCTGACCTTGAGATTAGCCCGGGAGCTCTGACCCTGATAACCTCCATCGTCTTTTGATTTCGAGTCTGACTCGGAACAAACGGAGATGTTTTCTCTGTCGGCGACCTCGCTCCCTAGACAATTTGCTGCCTTATCGGAAGAAACTCCCGATCAACAGGCTGCTAGGGAAGAACAGGAACGCAAACAAAAGGAAGATCAAGTTCGCGAGCAACAAGGCAACGAACTTCGCAGAACAGCCCTAGAGGCTCTTCAAAATGTGCAGGGTGATTACAATGCTGCTCCGAGTTCTTCCCGCTGATCACGTGGTCGTAGGCCCGAGCAGACACCATCTTTACCCCTGGAACATTTTTCGGCGGACGAAGAGACGGTAACACCTGGTGCCCCTAGGAGAAGGACCGGCAAGAACCTGGTTGTTCAATCAACCTGTGGGTTCGATCTACAACTGGGAAATGTTGTGTGATGCCATCCTCAACAATTTCCAAAATTGTTCTAAGAAGCCGGGTAAAGAGGACGACCTCCATCGACTACGGCAAACTTCGATCGAAACCCTTCGGCAGTTTGTCAAGAGATTTGTCGGGGTGAGAAATACCATCCTGAACATATCTGATAACTCCGTTATAAGGGCGTTTAAACACACCGTTCGATATCGGAGGTTCACCAAAGATTTGCTCATCCATCCTCCTCGATCAGTAGCCGATCTCTTTGATATGGCCGATCAATATTCCGACGTAGCCGAGGCTGTTGAATGGAATTGGATGGTTGATAAAGGTAACCTACCGCCTCAACTAGGTCTCAAGGATGTTAAAAGGGAGGATTCAAGCAAGAAGCCAGAATCCTCATCAGGCGGGAGGTCGACGAAGTCAAAAAAGAGTCGATCTGGACAGTACCGAGAGGTCGCGGTTGCAGAGAAGCCTCCATCGACCAAAGGTAACAAACATTCGTTTAAAAATAAAACTGCTTCTGGTGGTCGTAGTGCCGACCAGCTGGAGAAGTCGTCTAACCCGCAGGAAGGCAAGAAGTGGTGTCCTCTCCACAACTCTGCAGGGCACGACCTCAACAATTTCAGGAGTTGGTTGAAGCAGCTAGATGACTTCTACGAGGGGATCGGACCTATGCCGTCCTTACCAACTAAGGAACAAGCTTGCGGGATAGGAGACACCGACGGGGACGAACAGATGTCTTATCAGGTACCTCGTAATCATGTTAATGTTATTTTCGGAGGTTCCTCCTCTTTTGTTTATGTAAAGCCTCTTATCGAGAGGTTAACCAAACAGAGGCTTCCCTTGGTGAACCTCAGTACCCCCGTTGGTCGGATACACCTTTGACGTTTGATCGCTCTGATTGTCCTGTGGGGCTTACTCGACCATTGAGGCTACCTCTGGTTATTATCCCGATTATCAGTAATGCAAGAGTCGAAAGTGTCCTGATCGACGGTGGTAGCTCCTTGGACATCTTATTGGTCAAGGCGCTCGACGAGATGCAGATTTCTCATTCAAAAATCAAGCCCATAATCCATCCATTTTATAGGATAATTCCTAGTCCCTCTATGATGGCATTGGGACAGGTGGTACTCCCGGTCACGCTGGGAGAACCAGATAACTTCCAAACAGAATTAGTTACTTTTGATGTAATTGATTGTGATTCGGCTTACAATGCAATCTTTGGCAGGCCAACTCTTGCTAAATTCATGATGGCTACGCACTATTCTTACCAGTGAGGCAAGTTGCCCGGCCCCAAGGGTGTTATTTCAGTCCGAGGTAGTCACAACGTGGCATTGACATGTGATCGGCTGTCCCTGGAGATGGTGGACCAACTTCCCCTCCGAGATGCTCAGATCGCCACAGTGTCTACTGATACGATCAAGGTTGCTCCTCGACCAAATGAAACACTCAAACTAGTTCCATTATACCCAGTTGATCCATCCAAGACAATTTGAGTTGGATCAGGCCTGGATGACAAATAGGAACTCAAGCTCAATGCTTTCCTCTAGGCTAACGCAGATGTGTTTGTGTGGAAACCATCCGACATGCCCGGTGTCCCAAGGGAAGTAATCGAGCACAGGTTAGCGATTCGGCCTGGACAGCGACCAATAAAGAAGAAGCTCAGGCGTTTTGCTGTGGATCAGCAGGAAGCCATCCGAGAGGAGTTGGACAAACTCCTAAAGGCCGGATTTATTCGCGAAGTCGATCATTCGGAATGGCTTGCAAATTCGGTCATGGTTCGCAAGTCAAATGGCAAGTGGCACATGTGCGTCCACTACACCAGCCTCAATAGTGCCTGTCCGAAGGACGACTTTCCCCTTCCCCGCATCGACCAGCTTGTCGATTCTACTGCGGGTTGCGAACTGATGAGTTTCCTGGACGCTTACTTAGGATATCATCAAATTAGCATGGCAGAAGAAGATGAAGAGAAGATTACCTTCATCACACCGTTCGGCACCTACTGCTACGTCAGAATGCCTTTCGGTCTCAAGAACGCAGGTTCCACGTATTAGCGCTTGATGCAAAAGACATTTCTTTCCCAGATGGGGCATAATCTTGAAGCTTACGTAGATGACCTGGTTGTAAAAAGTTCAAAAGGATTTTCTCATTTAGACGATCTCGCTGAAACCTTCTATAATTTGAATTGATATGGAATAAAATTAAACCCGGAGAAATGTTCTTTTGGGGTTTCATTGGGAAATATTCTTGGTTTTCTTGTTTGTTCCAGAGGAATCAAGGTCAATCCTGAAAAGATCAGGGCTATCGAATAGATGAGGTCTCCCTCGACCATCAAGGATGTTCAGCACCTAGCAGGTCGCATGGCGGCATTAAGCCGATTTATATCACAACTAGGCGAAAGGGGACTACCGTTTTTCAAAGCCCTACGCAAACATCACAATTGTACATGGTCCAATGAGGCCGAAAAGGCATTTCAGGAGGTAAAAGCGTATCTATCCAGTCCACCGGTCTTGGTTTCTCCAGACAAAGAAGAACCATTACTTCTCTACTTGACGGCCACACCTCACGCAGTCAGCGCTGTCCTGATCGCAGATAGAGAGGGTGTGCACAAACCCATCTACTATGTAAGCGAAGTACTTCATTGTCCTAAGGAGCAATACCCTGAGGTCCAGAAGATACTTTACGTTTTAAAAATACTTTTGAGCAGTTTTTAAAATACTTTTGAGCAGATTTTCGCTATTGTTTTTTATCAGTTTTTCATAAACACTTTTTGCTGATTTCTCCACTGTTTTGACCAGTTTTTATAAACAGTTTTGAGCAGTTTTTAAAAGTAGTTTTGAGCAGATTTTTGAGTAGTTTCTGTTCACATTTTTCAGTAGTTTTTAAACTATTTTTTGAGCAGATTTATCTACTGTTGTGATCAGTTTTATAAACACTTTTCGAGCAAATTTTTGATCAGTTTTATAAATAATTTTGGAACTGATTTTTGCTCAGTTTTACAAACACTTTTGAGCAGATCTTTGAGCAATGTTTGAGCAGATTTTTGAGAGGCTTCTGTTCACATTTTTGATCAATTTTATAAACACATTTGGGTAGACTTTGATCAGTGTTTATAAACATTTTTTTGAACAGTTTTTTCTAAAGAACCAAGAGATATAATTTTTGATATACACTTGAGCCCAAGTGCCAAAATCTTGATCTTTTGATCAAGTATCATTCATTGTAATTGAGAGAGATCTTCTAAGAGCATTCATTTGCATCATGTTACTTTTGGTGAATGCCCTCACCTAGACGGTTTGGAGACATGGCCGTTGACTTCTCCATTAACTGAGGTTGTCGGAGAGGCTCGGCATATTTTGTGAAAGGCATCGGTGCTCGCCGATCCGGAGTGGAGAAGGAGCAACCTTAGTGAAAAATATCCTTCGTGGATATTGAAGCAAGACTCATTCATTTGAGTACTTCAACGAGGAGTGGGGGATAAATCACTGTGTTTGATTTTCTTACTCTTTCTTAGTGCAAAATATTATTAAATTGTTTCAATTTATTTGCTCTCAGTCTTTTCCTTGCAAAAACTGTTTTTAGTCAAAAAATTTTAAAGCCTCCTATTCACCCCCCTCTGGTCGGCATCCTCGATCCGACAAAAGAAAGGCAGTTCTCGTTCGCCTAGTTGTGATATGCAACGGCTTAAAGTCGCCATGCGACCTGTTAGGCTCTAGATGTCCTTCATGGTCAAAGGATATCTCATTTGCTCAATGGCTCTGATTATTTCAGGATTAACCTCAATCCCTCGCGAACAAACAAAGAAACCCAAAAGTTTGCCAGAAGAAACCCCGAAGGAACACTTTTCTGGGTTCAATTTTATTCCATGCTTGTTTAGATTATAGAAGGTTTCATCAAGATCATATAAATGATTTAAGCTTTTCAACCTTTTTAGAACCAAATCATCGACATAAGCTTCGAGATTACACCCCAACTGGGAAAGAAAGGTCTTTTGCATCAAGCGTTGGTACGTGGAACCGGTGTTGTTGAGACCAAATGGCATTCAAACGTAGCAGTACGTGCCAAATGGTGTGATGAAAGTAGTTTTCTCTTCATTTTCTTTTGCAATTCTAATTTGATGGTATCCTGAGTAGGCATCCAGATAGTTCATCAGTTCACAACCCGCTATAGAATCGACCAACTGATCGACGCGGGGAAGGGGAAAATCATCCTTCGGACTTGCACTGTTTAAGCTGGTGTAATCGACGCACTGCGCCACTTACCATTTGACTTTAGGACCATGACCAGGTTTTCAATCCACTCAGGATGATCGACTTCGCGAATAAATCCAGCTTTCTGGAGTTTGTCTAACTTAGAAGGAATGGCGTTTTTCTGATCAACAGCAGAGTGTCTCAGCTTTTGCTTTATTGGTCAATGTCCAGGTCAAATTGCTAACTTGTGCTCAATTACCTCCCTTGGGACTCCCGGCATATCGGATAGTTTCCATGCAAACACATCTGAGTTAGCCCGGAGGAAAGTAATGAGCTTGAATTCCTATTTGTCATCCAGCCCTGATCCGATCCGAATGGTTCTGGATGGATCATCTGGGTACAATGGAACTTGCTTTAGTTTCTTATCTGGTTGCGGGGCAACTTTGATCGTATCTGATGCCAAGGTAGCAATCTTTACATCCCGAAGGGGAAGCTGATCCACCAGCTCCAGAGATAGCCGATAACAAGTAAGCGCCGTGTTTCGGTTGTCTCGGACCGAAATAACACCTTTGGGGCCTAGCAACTTGGCGCATTGATAAGAATAATGCGTTGTCGCCATGAACTTAGCAAGAGTTGGCTTGCCAAAAATAGCGTTATATGCCGAATCGCAATCAATTACATCAAAGGTAATCAATTTTGTTTGGAAGTTGTCTGGTTCTCCCAATGTTACCAGTAACACAATCTGTCCCATTGGCATCATTGAGGTACTAGGGATTATCCCATAAAATGGATGAATTATGGGTTTAATCTTCGAACGAGGAATTTGCATATCGTCCAGTGTGTTGACCATTAGAATGTCTAAGGAACTGCCCTCGTCAATCAGAAATCTTTCAATCCTAGCATTGCTGATTATCGGGGTAATGACCATAGGAAGCCTCAATGATCGCATGATCCCAATGGGACAATCAGCCCGATCAAAGGTTAAAGGAGTTTCCGACCAACGAGGATACTGAGACTCACCAAGGGGAGCCTAAGCTTGATTTACCTCACAGTAAAAAGTTTTAAATTGACGCTTTGAAGTAAAAGAAGAGGAACCACCAAAAATAATATTGACATGGTTCTGGGGTACCTGGTAAGATATTTCTTCGTCTCTGTCAGTGTCTCTAATCCCACAGGCTAGATCTTTTTTTGGTATGGTCGGCATAGGTCCAATTCCTTGGTAGAAGTCGTCCAATTCCTTGGTAGAAGTCATCCAATTGCTTCAACCAATTGTGGCAATTCTTGAGATCATGCCCCGCTGAATTGTGGAACGGACACCACTTCTAGTTTCCTTGCAGGTTAGTTTATTTTCCCGACTGATCACTATCGCGGCCACCAGGAGAAGTTTTATCTTTAAGTGAAAACTTGTTACCTTTCCCTGGCGGTGATTTCTCAATGACAGCGACCTCTCGGTACTGTCCAGTGCGATTCTTCTTGGACTTCTTAGATTTCCCGCTTGATGATTCGGGTTTCCTACTAGAATAATCCTTTTTGTCATCCTTGAGACCAGGCTGTGACGGCAAGTTTCCTTTATCCACCATCCTGTTCCATTCCACGGCCTCGGCCGCATCAGAATAATGGTCAGCCATGTCAAAAAAATCGGCCATTGGCCGGGGTGGATGCATAAGTAGATCCTCGGTGAACCTCCGATATCGCACAGCATGTTTGAATGCCCTAATAACGAAGTTGTCAGATATGTTTGGAATGGTATTACTCACTCCAAAAAATCTCTTGACAAATTGCTGAAGAGTTTCTGTAGATGTCTGGCGTAGACGATGAAGGTCATCCTCCTTGCCAGGCTTCTGGAAACAATTCTAGAAATTGTTGAGTTTCGCATCACACAACATTTCTCAATTGTAAATCGATCCCTCTGGCTGATTAAACAACCAAGTTCTCGCTGGTCCTTCGAGGACTATTGGCAAATAATTTGCCATGATGCGTGTCGCGCCCTGAAACTGGGACTACGACTACTCCCGTGGAGACCTAGCTTGCTGCAGCTAATCCCATATATGCATACCTTTGACTTCCCAGGATAAGTCAAGCACAGGAGTATATTCACATTGCAGTAGAAAAACTTACAAAATATTTAAGCAGTGTGACCTACTGGCCTTAATATTACATAAAGAGATTACAATACCTTCGCGACATACATGGTTTAGCAAAATAAAAACATCTACACAGCGGATGATGGGTGACCCTCCCATAGTAAGAAGTTGATGGTAGAACTGACTTTCTTCCTTCTGGATCCAAGAAGTTCTCCACGCCTTCTTCTTGGTCATGAAACACTCCATCTTCTGGATTGAAGTTGGCAAGGGTGAGTACTTACGTACTCAGCAGGTCATAGGTAAGAGTAGATACATATAGTAGTGTTGTTATGAACCTAGACTAGTGAAGAATTATGGATGTTTGTAAAATAATCTTTTCTTTCATATCTCATCTCATGGCAACACTTTTCATAACATAGCATCGCTATTCATGTTCACTAAATTATAGCACTACCGCGACACATCGACACACGACAGCCCACGGCGGCACCCCTTATCATGACAACACATGTCATTTGGGTAATGTTGACTTATCAAATTTTATTTAGAAAATATACTTGTGTCACACCCTGTGGATTTATTCCACCGTAGCAGACTCCTATAAACCCGGGAGCTCGGAGTATTCAAATACGTTTTTAACTCTGTAGAGAGGTACCAATTTACCCGCAAGATATTCCACTTTCATGCCCTTCCTACCAAAATGATTGGACCCCTGGCTCACTGCATACAGTGAGTGTCAAGGTGGAGATAACAAGAACTTTTGTTATGTTTTACTCACAATTCACCTCTGACCCTGTGGATCTCTCGCGAACCACAGTTGTGGTAGGTACTGCCTACCTACCACCCCTATTGTGTCTTCCCATTACTGGGTCAGTGTGCGTGATCACATTCAGTGATATGTGTAGGAGCCGCACTCCGTGCAAAACGTGCATCACTTCACATCACATGTAGGGGTTTCATGTGCGATCCGCATAAGTACTTGTTCAGCCCTGTCTCACACCAGGCTTGCGGTTAGCACGTGTTTCATGCCACTAGACGCACAACACAAGGTTCTAGTCCTTATATGCCAGTGACCAGATCATACCACAAACCATGCACCTTCAGTGCCTTCTCATCATTTGCAGTTAAGCACCTCCAGTGCTACCACCATTCGAAACCAAAATTCTGGTCACGGCTAGGGGTTTTATTTCATGAATATATATAAGTACATATATAATAGTTCATGGATCACTATTTGATCATCTCACATTTCACTGGCATCCAGCCTAGTACTGCCAATTCGTAATTCAACCATTCTTTCACATGCAATATTATTTATATTCAAGGTCATATTATAGCAACTCTTAAAATATAGGTTCAAGATGCTCAAGACTATGACTTACCTTCCGCGTCATAAGAAACAGCAGTCGATGTCGAGTCTGCGACGAAGTCTTCGTACTTGGGCTATTGATCTACTCTCCAATCAAACAAGCACACAAAGATCACAAACTATTTTAAATACTTTAAAATCTATATGCAACATGCTTTTAAGAGAAAAGATCTTGGAGATGATGAAACAGACTGAGATTGCAAGTTGATCTGGGTCAAAACACTGGAATTTATAGAATATGAGCTCAGGATGGTGTTAGAAATTCTTAGGGCTTCAAGGCTACAATATGGACATCAAGCCCGCGGCTGGTTTGCCCAAAATCGACGAATGTCTTCAGGTCGACATTTGGTCCAAGCCATCGACAAGGGATCAATGGTTGATAAAGGGCTCAACTCAAGTTGTGACAGAAGAAGAAAATGTAGATCACAACATCAGGAGTCTAAGGGACAAGGTTATGCTCAAATGCATGGCTAGAAGTAGGTAAAAGGTTCAATGCCACTGGCTGACATAGACTGGCATTGGGCTGACATGGCCAGAAACTAGTGTTTGCCATATCTTTTGATCTAGAGCTCCAATTGATGCACCACTTTGTCTGATAGTTAGGCATTTGTGCCAGGAACAATTTACTCAACAGACTCTAGGGCAGGAGATGGCCGGAAAGGGGTGAAAACTGGCGAAGAACATGTTGGCTGGAATTACCAGTCATGGCACTGGACAGAGATTAGGGCATAGCCATAACTTTTGATTTAGACCGAATTAGATGTCGAGCTAGTAGACAATATTGTTCAGGAGATCAAGTGCATCTCAGGGACAAGGTGGCTGGAGCTGGATCGGCCGGGAACAGATTTCCGGTGGTCGGCGCCGAAGAAGATGACACTGGATTTGGGGTTTTTTGTTATACAGGATTTGAACTCAGTTCCTTGCTCGGGGAGTAAGAGGGAAGCATATGAAAGCTATTGGCATGATCAATTTGGTCGGAGCATCACCGGAGAAGTCTGGCGACGAGCGCCCGTGACTGGTGAAGCTCAAGCTTGGAGATACCTTCAATTCGATCTTAATTTTGACATCTTGATGCACTGGCTTGCTAAATAAAGCTCACTGATTAATTTACTCTACTGGAGCGAGGGCTAATTTGGATTAAATCAATTTGTAAAGCTAGAACAGGGGTTCTGGCAATTCCGGCGATCACCGGCGATGAGGGGCACGGGGATTCAATTAAATGATACAGCACAGAGAGTTTGATGAGGGGAACTCACTGGTGGCTTCAATTTGGAGATTGATGCACTGGAGCGTCCTGGCGTCGTCGACCTCCTCGGCGGCTCGCCGGAGAAGAAGACAACAGTGAAGAAGATTTGGTTTAATTGCTGAGGAGATTTGGAGAGCAATGCTGGTGACGAAGGAGTTGCTCTAGACTGCTATTTAAAGGCAAAATGAAGCGAAGCTTACTGCTTGGAGGCTAAGTTACTTGTGCCGGTGTACCTTCGGGCTGAAGCAACGGCGAGCAGGTGAAGCTTCTCTCTGGCGCGCGAGCTGCTGTTGTGCTGGACAAGGACTGCCACGGCAATAGCTAAGGTGCAAACACGTGTGCGTGTGCAAAGATGGCCGTGAACGAGCACTGGCGAGCGTGGCGCTGATCGGCGGCAAAACACGGTGACACGGCGCTCTGGTGGCGGTCGCAGCGGCGCTGATCGAAGCGAAGCACTGCGCTACCGTCGAGGTCGAAGAAGATGGTGATCTGATCGCAGATAGTTGCTCCGGTCAAAGATGCTGAGCCCTGGTCGTGAACTGCAAGTGTGGTTGAGACAGGGACCTAATTGCAAGAATCTTTTGATTTCTGCACTGATTTGTAATTTCTGATTTAGAGAGGGGTAATCTGCAATCTGATTTCATAGATGAGTTTAAACTTATACCTTATACTCATCCAGCAAGAAATTTGGTAAAATCTGGCATGATTTGATGATTTTCGATATAAACCGAAAATAGGGTATTTACGGTAATTAAAATCTGAGTTTTGGTCGATTTTGAATTCAAGGTAATTGGAGAGAGATTTGGGTGTTCTGATAAAAGAAGATTTTGTATTAATTAGCATTTAGGAGGTGTTCCCTAAAACACATTTGAATTTGGAGTTGATTTGAGGATTTTAGCCTTTTTGGGTTTCCAGATATCAGAAAAAGGACTGATTCTGATACAATTTGGACTGATCTGTGAAAAGGCATAAATGGTATAATTTGGCTATCAACTTTCTGGATTAAGGTATTGGCATACCCATGATCATAATCCCAGAATAATCTGGTCTGGATTAGGTCAAGATTTGGTTAAATCGCAGTTCAGAGTATTTAGGGTAATTAGGATATTAATTAAATTCCTATTTTCGAAAACAGAAAAGGATTGCAAGATCTGAGAGTTAGAGATGGAATTGAATCTGGCTTCTGAAGGCTTTTATGTTCAGAGTAACTGATAGATCTCATCTGAGCAATCTGATCTTGATTTGGGTTCACTGGATAGATTTGAAAATTTTAGGGCTTAAGATAGATACTGATCTGGCTACTACTACAGATATATACATGCATGATGTTCATGAAAAAGAAAGTTTTTGCCCCTAAACTCAGGGTGTTACAATGCGGTCATCTTCGCCTACCGCTTCAATGGCAGTGATGTAAATTTGAATAAATTCGGATGGGTTTTGATTTACATCAAATCTCTCGATCATTTCTGGTTTAAACTTATCCGACCAGACCATAGCACGGAGGCCTGGTGAGAAAGCTTTGCAACCAACATAGGAACTATGGAAGAATCTGCAACTTTCAACCTGGTCGCGGGCGACCTCACACTAAGGAGATACGACTCATGGTCCCAGGCGAAAATGGATTGGCGTTTGGTCTCACATGTGACCATGCGGATGACTGGAGGAACTAGGAGCAGCATCATAACAAGATTGTGCAAGTTGCAAAGCTTCCTTTGCAGCCTTGCGAAGCTCGTTTTCCTGTTGCTCGCGATCCTGATCCTCCTTTTGCTTTTGTTCCTGTACCTCCTTTTGCCTGCGTTCCTGTTCCTCCCTAGCAATTTGCTGCTCAGGAGTTTCCTCTGATAAAGCAGCAAACTCTCGGGGGAGCGAGGTCATAGAAGGAGAAAACATCTCTGTCTGTTCCAAATTGGATTCGAAATCAAAGAGAGACTAGAGTTTATCAGGGTCAAAGCTCCCAGGACTATGCTCTATGTTACCATCATCCACATCCTCAGAAGCGATGTGTTGTGGTACATATTCAGCCTCCAATGTAGCAGAACTCACATGAGGTGTCGGGTCTATCTCCTCTGTCTCTTGCTCGATAGACATGACCAGAGGCAGAGAAGATGCATCCTCAGGATGTTTCTCGAGAACACCCTCGCGATCACCCTCTTCCATAGGAACGTGATCGCTAGGTGGGGGCATCCGAACATGGGCATAGTCGTCGAGATCAAAATCATTCTCGGAATCATACGCCTTAGACATGACTTATCAGAACTCATGATGAAAACGAACACCTTGAGAAAGGCCCCACGGTGGGCGCCAGCTATCGACGATTCAAACTCGGGGTCCTTAGTCAATCTTACGCAGATTTGAGAGTTGTATTTAAGACCTTTTAGGGTGCCCTCAGGTAAGTTAAAATAAGTACTATATCAGGGATGCGAAGATTTATACAAGTTTGGGCCCTCGATGGAAGGAGTAAAACCATACGTCCTGTTGTGATTTCACTATGTATAAAAGAGTTTATAGGAGAGAGATAGTCACAGGAGATAATCTCTCTTTACACTTCTGTCTATATACTGCTAAATCTATCTCTTCTTCTAATGTGTCTATTAGGTGTTTGCCGTAGTTGGCCGTCCTTGTATCACTCATCAGCCATCCTTTTATACTAAATGAAAGGATGCCAATGTGAGGTGGTTTTGAACGGTTCCTGCGGTGCAGTTTGTATAGCCACATCGGTCTTCTTCACCGGTTAAACACGTGCAATTATAGATAACCACACATGTTAACCTCCTAGCGGTTGTCTTCATGCGTGGGAGAAGTTATCTTCATCATGAGAACTTCCAGGTTATCTTGGTCGCGCATAGCCAACGACCCTCTGACTGCGCATAGCCTGCGACCTCATGATCATACAAGTACTACGATCATAGATTTTCTTTATGCCCGCGACCTTCTGGTATACAGGAAGCTGTCCGTCTGCGACCATAGTGGCTGCTAGGGCACAGGCTTATATATCACATCCGAAAATGCCTTGAACGTGATATACTGAATAAATGACTAGCTCAGGTGATAATCCTCGTCAATAAGAAAAAGAGATTAAAAATCATAAAAAGATTGATTAATTGAGTCAAAAGCTTTCTCTATTTATAATACACAGGAAAACATGTCCAAATATAACTCCTTGATGTGCAGGCGACAAAGACTGCTTTCAAACAATGCGGGAACAAACAAATCTGAATCAAAACTGACCAAATTCGACCAGTTTTGATCCAAAATGATTCAAACGGACCAACTTTGCCTAAAACCAAGTTCGACTAGTTTGAGTCAAAACCGAATCAAAACAGCCACAAACGACCAGTTTGGATCAAACCCGCTTCAAATCGGCCCAATCAAGACCAGTTTGGATCAAATCCGACTCACAATGACCAGTTTGGATCAAAACTGGATTAAAACCGCGCCGAGGAATCCAATTCGAACACGACCGGGACAGGTGGTGCAATCTCAGCCACACACACATCGTGGCCAAAACCGCATCGATCACGCCCAAGACACGTGGCGCAATGACGGCCAGACACGTGGCGCAACTGGGACCAAGCGGGAATCTTCTTCGATCGCGACCAGGTCTTCTTTTGCGAGCAAGAGTTCTTTTCGAGTAAAAGTCATTTTTTCACCGGTTTCATATGGATTGGATCTTTTACCTGCCAATTCGACTTCGGCCAGGACTCTTTTGCTTCTTCAGATGGTTTTCTTGGTCGTTGGAGGGTCAAATGTGGTCAAAATTGCTTCAAATTTGGAGGATTTGATCCCTGAAACATGATGAATACAACCGTGAGAGAAATTTGTGTAAATAATTAAATTTTGCACATAAAATGTCTCATCAAAGGAGTTTTAAGCATGATTTTTGATGTTTCCAATACTAAACCTAGGGTAACAGTGCTACCAAGGTAGCACTTATCACTCATAGCCAAACACGTGTCACAAACGAACAGCCAAGAGGTTGTCATGGTTGATCAGGACTGTTTTCGACCACGTGCTCGTGTTCGATCAGGAGTCTTTTCGAGCAGGTGTCTTCTTATTTTAGTACAACTCCTTCATTGTCATGATGTGTTCGAACATGTTTCTTTTTCACCCAGCTATGTATGGATGAGGTTTCTTTTTCTCCCAACTATGTATGGATGAGGTTTTTTCCCGTGTAAACGTGTTTGACCAGGTCTTTTGTCCGAAGAATACACGACGAGAACCTTTTTGCTGTCCAGTTTTGGTTTTCTTTGTTGAATTGGGTCCAAATGTGGTCAAAATCTTCTCAAATTTGGTAGGTTTGGTCCCTGAAACATGTCAAACACAGCCGTGAAAGAAATTTGTAAAAATAATGAAAAATTATGCATAAAATGTTGCATCAAAGGAGTTTTAAGTATGATTTTGCATGTTTTCAATACGAAACTTAGGGGGAAAATGCTACCAATTTAGCACTTATCAAATTCCCCAAGCTAGTATTTTTCTTATCCTCATGCAAAGAATGTGAATGATTTTTCCAAAAAATTGGGATGCCTTGGTTAATCTGATTTTCAACAAATTACTTTCGGCAATTCACATCACATCTATTCATATGAGGCAATTTGTCTAAGCAATTTAAACTCTCCAAATGCAAATATTCAGATTATCAAATTTCAACCTTAGAAAAGAGAGAGCTTAATCAATTAATTCATCTTGACAGTCTTCTTTCATATGGATTTAGAACAATCTATAGCCAAAGAAAACACTCGTTATGCTACAATTTATACAAAGTTGCAAGATTGCCCTTTTTAGAGAGAAATTAAAACACTTTTATTCACTTTTTTTTATTTTTCTTCTTCAACTTTTTCATTCTCTTGGCTAGAATGTTTTTACTGGATCATTCCGTTGCGGCTAGAGGAGACACAGCTGAAGAACTTACTTAAGTGCACTTATAGAAAGGCAGCTTTGTCGGTTTCCTGAGCCCCTGTAAGCAATCTCAATGCTCCGTACACCTTCCCTTCACCAGCTGGTCGAGGATTCACCACCACCTCCCTCTAGCGAGTCGCATATACATTACATGAGACTAGACAAAGACGCATCTTAAGCAACCGTTTTATTGAAAATATAGTTTTTTGTGTGCATAAGTTAAGTAAATCTTCCCTTCCCCAGCTGGTCGATGATTCACCACCGCCTCCCCTCGGTGGGTCGATTATACTTCACTCTTACACATTTTTTTATTTTTGAAGAGAAGGGCAATTAGAAATCTAGGTATAAAAAGTGACATAAGAGAGTTAATTTTATATTATAGTTCATTAGAAACTGAACATAGGCAATAACAATTTAAAAGACAAGTTCAAGCTTGACTGGACAGTTTAAGATAAAAATTGAACATAGGCAATTGAAATTTTTAATAGAGCTAAATTCAATGGATCATATGCAAAGATATGATAGAATAGTCATCTTAATTGATTAAAGATAATCTTCAAAACCAGGCATTTCCAAGTAATAAATCTCTCTTTTTTTATTTTTTAGTTTATGATGGAATATGGTGGAATGATTATTCGATGAAGACTAAGGAAACGGTTAAGTGAACACTCCCCAAGCTAAATTAGACATTGTCCTCAATGTATGGAGAGAGATACAGATCACTGTTTGCGGTCGTGGTTCCTGGTGGTAGATGTTGTGGAAGATGCCGTGGTGAAAGAGGATGTTGTGATCCACATAGCTCCAGTGGTTTAGTCCAAGGCATCGCAAGTGAAAACCTGAAAAGAAAAACAAAAAGAAACAAAAAAGAAATGGAAAATAAAAAGAAATACTTGTGTACCTTGGAGATCACTCATCAGAAGCCAGTGGAGGAAAATGGTAGAAATATGGCGATGCATAGGATGAATAGGTAGGTGGTGGATAGGGTTGTGGAGAAAGTTCGTGGGTGTGGAGATGGTCCCCATTGTGGGTACGTGCACCTGGAAATGTGCCATCCAGGAGGATGTTGCCTGCATGTACATGATAGTCGTAGAGGCAATCTACGCGGCCTATGAGGTGATCCATCATAGAATCCATCAAGCCCTGTATTTTGCAAATTCTGACCTAAGACCTTCTCCAAGAGAGCCCCGAAAGCACTGTTCATATGCAGATTTTGCGCTACGCACACTGATTGGGTTCGATTGGCCACTCCAGCAGGCAATGCATCCGGCGGCTCCCCGATATAGATAGGAGAGAGGAAACTCAAATATCTACATTCTCTCTCCGGTTTGTATTCTCTCTCCACTCACCACCGCCCCCAACAGAACCTCCTTCGCGCAACCAGTTGCAACTTGCAGAGGTGAGGTCTCCCGTGGAAGGCCTGGCGCCGGTGTGTCGTCCCCGTCGGTGACGTGGACCGGTTGAAGGGTTGTTGTGCAGGAGAGGTTGGAGCGTGAACCTTTCTGCTGTCCTCCGTCTCCTCGTCCTCCTCTCCGTTCCCCCTTCCTCCCCTGCCGCAGCCACCTCCCCGTTGTCGTCGCCGTCACCTTCTTCGCCCCTGGCGCCGCCACCCACGCCGCTCTCGCTGGCGCTCTTCGTGATCACGACTCAACGGCTAACGCCGGCACGAATAATTACCTTGGCACGCTCGCTCGCGCCGACTGCGATCCCTAGGACCGTGACTTCGATACGCGCCGCCCTACTGGCCGCTTCTCCAATGGTCTCATCCAAGTCGACTACCTTGGTACTGACGCCCCAATGCTTCTTGCTTCTTTTCGTTGGTTGTTGTTTCTATTGTTTATGGCGTCTCATCTCTTGGTTTCTTGGATCTCTTGTTGTTTTGGGTTGCCGATTGTTCTTGAATCTATCATTTGTGTGGTTCGTAGCCAATTCTTGGTTCATTTCTTGGTTTTGTGTAACTTGTGTTCTTCTGGTTTTTACCCAATTCTTGCTTGTTTCTTGGTCGTTTCGTTGGTTGCAAGCAAATTCTTGCCTTTTTGCTTTCTTGGTTTCTTCAATCTTTTTTTCTTCCTTGTGGACTGAAGAGAATTTTTGGTTGCCGGCTCTGCCTCTACCCCGTGCCGCCGATCCGCCGCTCCCCCACGCGATAAAATGGATGACGGTTATTTTTTGTGAATAGAGAGTGATATTTGAAGATTCTTGTTGGCGTTTATTGAAATATAGGGATGGAATATTTTTAGGGAGGTATGTATATGGGGATATAGAGATCCGATTTTAAGTTTTGTTGTTGGAGAAGGTCTAAAGTCGGAGAGACTAGTGCACAAGGACTCTATGGAAGCATGCAGAGTGGCAAAATCAGATGCTGCCAATTGTTCAGATTCAGCAGCGTGTGAGGAATTAGGATCAAATGAGCTAGATGGGAGCATACTCCAATTTCGCTCATTAGATAAGCAAGTCCGAGAAATATCGGGCAAGAGAATGGAGGGAATTCCATTAATAATCCAACGAAAAGAGTTTTCTTCCCTCCTGTAAAATCCCATTGAAAACAATGCATGCAAGTCTAGGGTGGCTGCGAGCACAGATTCTTGATAATTAGTAGCATTAAACCCTAAGGTAGATGCTATGTGAGTGATTAACCCACCTAAGACTATGGGTGAGGTTTTGCGTAAATCCTTGTCAATACTTTCAAGGCGACGGCAAAAATAGGCTGTTGATGAGATATGAATTTTGCCTAACAATGCCCACAAAAATTTGACCTCGGTTTCTAAAACTTTGTCTTGATTACTTTCACGGCCCAAAATTGTCCCGGCCATAAGACGTTGTAAATAGCGAAAGGCGGGATTGCAAATTTTGGCAGACTTGGATTTACCGGGTCGAAAAAGATGTTGCCCTTCCTCGACTATACCACTCCAAATTTTACCGGGGGTGCAAATAATACAAGAATGAAAACTTCTCCCAAGTTTTTACCCTAATAGATTTGCAAATTCATCTATTGAAAAATCATAATACATATTTGCAAACCTAAATCTTACACCTTTAGTTTGATCGGGAGGAACACGTATGGTATTTTGTTCAAAGGAGGCTAGAATCTCCCAAATGACTTCGCAAAAAGTCAGAATCAGAACCCCTACAATTGTGTCCCAACCCACATTACTAAGTAGGCGTAGAACATCATCTTCTATTCCAAGAGATCTAATGGGTTGAACATCGAAAAATCTAGTAGGCCATAAAGGTCTCTTTTTTAAGTGCATGAAACAAGCAAGATGATCAGGGTTTGTAAAGTAAATGTGTGGAAAATTAGGATCAGAGAACGTTTGAGGAGACATACCTCATTTTTGCTTCGTAACCTTCTTGATGTTGTGTTGCAGAGTTGTCATTGCTGTAGAAAACTTCAGATCCGGGGGTGCCGAGGCGCAAGGAGCCAGAATCCGCAGTCGGATCAGAGTTTTAATAGTTGGATTTGGAGTTGCAACGCTAGGTGTGTGGAGGTTTGTGAGGAGTTTTGGGCAAAACAATGGAGGTGTGTTGGCTGTTTTGGGGAAGAAGGGAGGTTTAAATTGGGTGTTAGGTAGGAGTTGTAAAGGGTTTGGATGAGAAAAACACAAAGAAAAGCAAAGTGCATCAAGTCTGATAGAAAACCACTTAGAAACCAAGCCTGGTATGTTTTCGGGCATGGGGTGTGCTCCAAATCGTGCTCGGTTCGGGAACTTCTGTGTTTCGACCAACTGGTCGCACCGACAAGGCCATGACCACGAGCACGGGTCGTATTTGGTTCGAGATAGATTTGAAATTTGATTTTAGACCAAGTGGTCACATCGACAAATCCACGACCACAGGCACAGGTCATGCTCGACCAGGGTACAGAATGTGCCACTGGTCGTGCTCATCTTTGCCGAAAAAGAAAAATTTTGTTGTTTTTATAAATCAATCAACTGAAACTAGCATTGGTTGTGCCACTGGTTGTGCTCATCTCAGGAGGTTTTGAAAAAAAATCAAAAATTGCTTTTGAAAATTGTCCCGAGGCTGGCACTGGTTGTGCCCGGCTCGGGTAAAAAGAAAGACATGAGTTTTTGAGAAATTAACCAAACCGAGCCCAATACTGGTTGTGCTAGTGATCATGGTCAGTTCGGCCAGTTTGAAAATTTTTTCAAAAAGAGTCTGCCCTAATCTACGAAAAACAAGTTTTGGGTGGTCAAACGGCATCGAAATTGAGTGATTTTTGCGCCGTTGTGTTCATAAAAGAGAAAACTACATGTTAGTATACCAGGTTGCCTCCCGGCTAGCACTGGTTTAACGTCCCACTAAATGAAACATCCTTGGCCATTCAGAAATATATAGAATTGAAAGAGTTGACCGAGTTCAACGTACTTACCTAGTCTCCCGCACGGTACAACTTGATATAGTGCATGTTTACCTTGAAAGTGGTGCCATCTCTATGGCACCATACAAAAAGAGACTTTTTCTATCGCGTATGGCCCAGTCCATCGCATTTTCAATTTTCTTGGTAACAGTTTCAATCGTGTATTAAATTGTAAAATCAAATGACCTGGTTTGAACGCACGGTTGAGGATTCATTTGTCGTGCCACTTCTTCATGTTGTCCTTATAAATCAAGGTACTTTCGTAGGAGTTGTTCCGAAGCTCTTCTAGTTCATGCAATTCAAGGATTAGCCTTTGCCCCACTATCAATGTCCGAGTTGAGTTCTTTTAGCGCCCATAATGCCCTGTGTGACAGTTCAACAAGCAAGTGGCAGTTCTTACCAAATAGAAATTTGTAAGGCGTCATACCTAGCGGAGTCTTGAATGCAGTGTGATATGCCCAAAGAACATCGGGAAGTTTGAGTGCCCCAATCCATACGAGATGGTGCCACCACCTTCTGCAAGATCTTCTTGATTTCTCTGTTTGAGACTTCAACCTGTCCACTTGTTTAACGGTGATATGCAAGAGCAACTTTATGAATAACCCCATATTTCATCAACAATTTCTGCAATTGGTAATTAGTGAAATGCGCACCACCAACGCTAATAACTGCTCGCGGTATACCAAATCGTGGGAAAGATGACCGTTTTGAAAAGCTTGATCACATGTTTTGATTCATTTATTGGCCTAGCAACAGCCTCTATCCACTTTGAAACATAATCAACCGCAACTAAGATGTAGGAGTTGCCCATAGAAGATGGAAAAGGTCCCATATAATCTACTCCCCATACATCAAAAAGCTCAATTTCAAGAATGTTTGTTAAAGGTATTTCATATCTTTTACTCAAATTTCTAGAATGTTGGCAAGGATCGCATTTTTGCACAAAGTCGTAAGCATCTTTAAATAAAGAAGGCCAAAACAAACTTGATTGCAATACCTTAGTCACTGTTTTTGAAGCTCCAGCATATCCACCACATGGAGATGAATGGCAATGATCAAGAACACTTTGAATCTCGTGGTCGGGAACGCATCGTTGAAAAATGTTGTCAGCTCCCTTTTTTGAAAATGTTTGGATCGTCCCAGTAGTAGGGTCGGATGTCGTGGAGGAAGCACTTTCGTTGTCTACTCGTCAACCCTGGAGGAAGTTCATGGTTAAATAAATAATTTGCATAATCAGCATACCATAGTTCTTGTTGAATCAAGTAAAGGTGCTCGTCAGGTAAAGCATCAGTGAAGAGTCACGAAAGATGATCACCGACAATGTTCTCAGCACCTTTCTTATCTTTGATCTCCAAATCAAATTCTTGTAGTAGTAGGATCCATGTGTAAGTCGTGGCTTGGTTTCTGTCTTGGTAAAAAGATACTTAAGAGCAACATGATCAGTATACACAATAACTTTTGAACCAATTAAATATGGACGAAATTTATCTAGTGACTACACTACAACAAGTAATTCTTTTGCAGTCGTAGTTAATTACTTTGAGAATCATCCAAAATTTTGCTTACATAGTACATGGCATGTAAAACTTTATTTGTTCTTTTCCCTAGAACAGCGCCAATTGCATAATCACTAGCATCACACATCAATTCAAAGGGTTCATTCAAATTTGGAGGTTGTATGATGGGAGCAGTAATTAATGCAAGTTTCAATTGATTAAAGGCATCAAGACATTTTTCATCAAAATCAAAAGGCGCATCTTTACCAAGCAAATGAGTGAGAGGTTTAGCAGTTTTGGAAAAATCCTTAATGAACTGACGATAAAAACCTACATGTCCCAAGGAACTGCGTATGCCCTTCATGTTCGTTGGTGGTGGAAGACTTACTATGACATCGATTTTTGCCTTGTCGACTTCAATCCCTTGTTCAGAAATCACGTGGCCAAGTACCATGCCTTCTTGAACCATGAGTTGGCACTTTTCCCAATTTAGCACAAGGTTAACTTCTTCACACTTGCATAGGACTCGAGAAATATTATGTAGACAAGCATCGAAAGAGGAACCATAAATGCTAAAATCATCCATGAAGACTTCCATTATTTCTTCGATTAAATCTAAAAGGATAGCCATCATACATCTTTGAAAGATTGCAAGCGCGTTACATAACCCAAACGGCATTCGCTGGTAGGCAAAAGTACCGAAGGGGCATGTAAACATCATCTTATCTTGATCATCAGGATGAATTGGGATTTGAAAGAACCCAAAATATCTATCAAGAAAACAAAAATATGCATGTTTGGCCAATCTTTCCAACATTTGATCAATGAAAGGAAATGGAAAGTGATACTTCCTAGTGGCGCTATTTAATTTACGGTAATCAATGCACATACGCCATCCAGTAACAAGTCTTGTAGGGATCAACTCATTGTTAGCATTCTTAACCATAGTCATACCTCCTTTCTTTGGAACCACATGAACAGAACTAACCCAATTAGTATCAGAACTAGGATAAATGATACCCGCATCTAATAGTTTAGAAATTTCAGCTTTTATAGTTTCCTTCAAGTTTGGGTTTAGTCTACATTGACGCTCAATGGAGGTTCTAGTTTCATCAATTAGAGAGATCCTATGCATGCAAATTTCGGGGCTAATCCCTTTGATATCATTAATTGAATAACCGAGAGCATTGCCATGCACATGAAATAAAGAAAACAATTTTTCTAGTTGCAATTGGTCAAGTTTGCATTAACAATGATAGGTAGCATCTCATCATCATCCAAGAACACATATTTCAGTGAGGAAGGAAGGGATTTAAGTGTAGGTTTACTTACCTTTTCTTTACCTTTGACGTCAGAAATCTGAGATGTCCTCTTTAGATGGTTCTTTTGTTGGTTCATCTTTGTTTTGTTCATATTCTTCACTGCTGTCTGTTTTTTTGTTTTTGAATATTTCATCCATTCCTTCTCCAAAAGTGGGTCGAAGTGGCAACTCCTCTTCTAGGACTTCTTCTAGATCATCCACGCTGTAAATTTTCTCCTCACACATGGGGCAATCAACAAGTTTAGACTTTTTAAACAAAATTTTCTCCTCCCCTATGCGAAAAGTAATTCGTCCCTCACGAACATCAATGATGGTTCCTGCTGTCCAGAGCATTGGTCATCCCAATATAATAGGTATAGCAACATCCTCATCCATATTAAGAATGAAAAAATCTACTAGAAGACAAAATTTATCGACTTGAAAAAGCACATCTTCCAGAATTCCTTTCAGATGCTGCACCGAACGATCGGCAAGTTGTAGAACCATGCAGGTAGGTTTGATCGCACCCATGCTCAAACATTGTGCAATGGTGAGAGGCATCACACTAACGCTTGCGCCGAGGTCACAAAGAGCTCGATTTATGTGTACCATACCTATGTTGCAAGGGATGGAGAAGATCCCTTGATCTCATAGCTTTGCCGGCATCCTTTTATGAATCAAAGCACTACAATTCTCAGTCAAAGCAATAATTTGAAATTCACTCAAATCTCTCTTCTTAGTAAGAATGTCTTTCAAGAATTTTCCATAAGATGGCATTTGAGTTACTAAATCAGTAAAAGGCTTAGTTACATTAAGCTTGCTCAAGATTTCCACAATCTTTTCAAATTTCTTATCGAGTTTAGCTTTTACGTACCTTCCCGGGAAAGGTGGATTTGGATTATAAATATGTGATACCTGATTTTCTCCACTTTCCTTTTCTTTTGGTTCGGCTTCCTTGTCGTCATCCTTTGCCGACAGTATTGGTACTTCCTCAATTTCGCTTGTCGGCACTGGTTTGGTTGGTGGTGTTTGTTCCGGTAGCTTTGTTGCATTTCTTAAGATCACTGCATTAGAAACAAGAGGGTTAGAACAAGCTGTTGAATTAATTTGTTCAGAATTACGAGGATTGATAGGTTGAGAAGGCAGAGGATTTTCATTTTTTTGTTCAGGATTCGCCAATTGTGAGTTTTGAGTCTTTAACATGTGGACGTGAGTTGATATGGAGTCTATCTTTTGGTTCCTGCATGTCTTCTCTTTCTCTTAATTTTCTAGAAAGTTTTGTAGCATGAGCTTCATGTTCGACTGCTCGAGTTGTCGTTGGTGTGGCGGTTGATAAGGTTGCTGATTTTATAGTTGGAACGGTGGCCTTTGAGCTTGATATGGGGGGATTTGTTGATGTAGTTGCTGTTGTCCGAAATTTGGTTGTTGGCGTTGAGGTTGCTGATTTTGTCCTGACCATGCAAAATTTTGATTGTTGCTCCATCCAAAGTTATATGAGTTAGGAAAAGCATTATCTTGCCGTTGTTGTATACCCTGAAAAGCGTTTGCCTGCTCCATGGATGGGTTAAATTGGCATTCATGGCCATAGTGTCCTTGTACACTGCATAGTTCACATATAGGTGTAATCACAATAACTAATGAAGTAGCAGATGATCCAAGAATAGAAGGTTTATCAGTTAGAAGTGCTACCTGTTCGACCAATTGCGACATTACACTTACATCCATGTTGTTGGTCGGAGTTTGTTGAGCAGCTCGTTCAGTTCCCCTTTGAGTGTAGTTTTGAGTAATACATTCGATGAGGTCATATGCTTCGTTTACACTTTTGTTCATCAGTGCACTAACAATTGCGGCGTCTACGGCCATCCATGCGTTGTACTACGATCCGCTGTAAAATGTTTGACCTACAAGCCACTCCCCTTGTCGTGGTATTGCGAATACCCCGGCAGGTTTTGTGAACGATCCTAGCGAAGAAAACGCGACGCGGGCTGACCGGGTGACCGGTCCTCCCCCGCCGGACAAACACAAGAATTGACACGAGGATTTATACAGGTTCGGGTCCCGGTGGGGGCCCTAGTCCTGTCGGCGTGCTCCCGACCGGAGTCGGTTGGGGAGGCTCTCTCGGGGGAGAGGCTTCCGGAGCACACCAGTGAGTTTTGGCTATTCCAATAATGCATCACTTGTCTCTACAACTGAGGGTACAAGGGATATTTATATCCCCAAAAAGAAGCAAAAAAGACTAAACAACCCCGGACGCTACCGTCGGATTGAGGGGTAGCAACGTCCTTCCCCCGGTCAAGCGCCTTGGATGCTTGACAGGTGGTCGCTGATTCCCGAGGCGCTCCTCGCGTGACCTACACGTGATTAACAACCAGAGACATTACCTTTAGAAGGGCGATGAGGCCCGGGACATGCACCGGAGGCAGGTCCCCAGGACAAAGGCGGCGCCCGGGGCAGGGACCGGAGGCCACGTCACCGGGCAAAAGGCGGCGCCCGGGACCGGCACCGGAGGCCAGGTGCCAGGAGCCAAAAGGCGGCGCCCGGGACTGGCACCGGAGGCCCGGTCCCGGGAGCCAAAAGGCGGCTCCTGGGGCACGCACCGGAGGCCACGTCACCGGGCGCATGGCGGCGCCCGGGACCGGCACCGGAGGCCACGTCCCGGGAGCCAAAAGGCGGCGCCCGGGACCGGCACCGGAGGACCGGTCCCGCGAGCCAAAAGGCGGCGCCCGGGGCAGGCACCGGAGGCCACGTCTCTGGGCGCATGGCGGCGCCCAGGACCGGCACCAGAGGCCAGGTCCTGGGAGCCAAAAGGAGGCTCCCGAGACCGGCACCGGAGTCCAGGTCCCAGGAGCCAAAAGGCGACGCCCGGAGCAGGCACTGGAGGACACGTCCCCGGGCGCATGGCGGCGCCCGGGACCAGCACCGGAGGACAGGTCCCGGGAGCCAAAAGGCGGCGCCCGGAACCTGCACCGGAGGCCACGCCCCCGGGCAAATGGCGGCGCCCGGGACCGGCACCGAAGGCCAGGTCCCAGGAGCCAAAAGGCGGCACCCGGGGCTGGCACCGGAGGCCCGGTCCCGGGAGCCAAAAGGCGACGCCCGGGGCAGGCACCGGAGGCCTGGTCCCGCAAGCCAAAAGGGGGCGCCCGGGGCAGGCACCGGAGGCCACGTCCCTGGGTGCATGGCGGCGCTCGGGACCGGCATCGGAGGCCTGGTCCCGGGAGCCAAAAGGCGGCGCCCGGGGTAGGCACCGGAGGCCACGTCCTTGGGGGCATGGTGGCGCCCGGGACCGGCACCGGAGGCCAGGTCCCGGGACCCAAAAGGCGGCGCCCGGAACCGACACCGGAGGCCACGTCCCCGGGCAAATGGCGGTGCCCGGGACCGGCACCGGAGACCAGGTCCCAGGAGCCAAAAGGCGGCGCCCGGGACTGGCACCGAAGGCCCGGTCCCGGGAGCCAAAAGGCGACGCCCGGGGTAGGCACCGGAGGCCACATCCCCGGGCGCATGGCGGCGCCCGGGACCGGCACCGGAGGCCACGTCCCGGGAGCCAAAAGGCGGTGCCCGGGGCAGGCACTGGAGGCCACGTCCCCGGGCGCATGGCGTCGCCAAGGACTGGCACTGGAGGCCTGGTCCCGGGAGCCAAAAGGCGGCGCCCGGGGCAGGCATCGGAGGCCACGTCCCGGGCGCATGGCGGGACCCGGGACCGGCACCGGAGGCCACGTCCCGGGAGCCAAAAGGCGGCGCCCAGGGCTGGCACCGGAGGCCACGTCCCCGGGCAAATGGCCGCGCCCGGGCCGGCACCGGAGGCCACGTCCCGGGAGCCAAAAGGCGGCGCCCGGGGTAGGCACCGGAGGCCACGTCCCCAGGCAAATGGCGGCGCCCGGGGCAGGCGCCGGAGGCCGTGCCCCCGGGAAAATGGCGGCGCCAGGGGCAGGCACCGGAGGCCACATCCCCGGGCGCATGTGACGCAACTTACCTGGACTTAGTCTCGCGGAGATTTCCCCCAACAACAGCCCCCCATGCCCCCCGGGGACCATGCTCGAGTCCCTAGTGGGTATGGTACATGTCACCAGGAAGTCCCTGGTCGAGCGCGGAGTTGTTGGGGACGGGGACATCCGGGTTCCCATGAAGAAGGACGGAGCCCCCCGCCCCAGGCCCAGAGAGATCGTGGCCTTCGAGGCCTTCCTTGTGGCGGGGCTCCGGCTCCCGGTGCATCCATTGCTCCGGGAGTTTTTGAAGGAGTACGGGGTGGCCCTAAACCACCTCACCCCGAACGCCATCGTCCGGATGGGCCTCTTCATTTGGCTCTTCGAGACGGCAACCGGGTGGGAGCCCACCCTACGCGCCTTCCGGTCAAGCGCCTTGGCTCCCGGGACGTGGCCTCCGGTGCCGGTCCTGGGCGCCGCCATGCGCCCGGGGACGTGGCCTCCGGTGCCTGCCCCGGGCGTCGCCTTTTGGATCCCGGGACCAGGCCACCGGTGCCGGTCCCGGGCGCCGCCTTTTGGATCCCGGGACCAGGCCACCGGTGCCGGTCCCGGGCGCCGCCATTTGCCCGGGGACGTGGCCTCCGGTGCCTGCCCCAGCCGCCGCCTTTTGGCCCCCGGGACCCGGCCATCGGTGCCGGTCCCGGGAGCCGCCTTTGGCCCGGGGACCTGGCCTCCGGTGCATGTCCCGGGCATTATCGTCCTTCTCCCGGTCAAGCGCCTTGGATGCTTGACAGGTGGTCGCTGATTCCCGACGCGCTCCTCGCGTGGCCTGCACGTGATTAACAACTAGAGACTTTACCTTTAGAAGGGCGATGAGGCCCGGGACATGCACCGGAGGCCAGGTCCCCGGGCCAAAGGCGGCTCCCGGGACCGGCACCGATGGCCGGGTCCCGGGAGCCAAAAGGCGGCGGCCGGGGCAGGCACCGGAGGCCACGTCCCCGGGCAAATGGCGGCGCCCGGGACCGGCACCGGAGGCCTGGTCCCGGGATCCAAAAGGCGATGCCCGGGGCAGGCACCGGAGGCCACGTCCCCGGGGGCATGGCGGCGCCCAGGACCGGCACCGGAGGCCACGTCCCGGGAGCCAAAAGGTGGCGCCCGGGTGAAAAGGATCTAGGATATCGACTAGAGGGGGGGTGAATAGGCGATTTTAGCAAATTACAATAACTCAAACAATTTGTAATAAATGAGAGCAATTTAAGTAACACAAGATGAACAACGAACAATTTCAACACAAGGATATATCCCGTGGTCTCGGTGATTTGCCGATCACCCCTAATCCACCTTGAGGCAAACTCAAATCTCTAACCGCTCCTCTATCTAGTCAACCTTCTCTCGAGAAGTGACCTAGATCTTGAGCCGGACTAGTGTGATGAGTTATCCAAACCTCGATTTCACTAAGGATGCACTTTACCGCTCCGGCAAGGCGTGCTCAACCTTTCACAAGACGTTTTGAAGCTTCTTCACAATCTTCCTTGAAGAGCTCTTCAAAACCTTTCTCCTAGCCGTCTAGGAGCCGGCAAACTCCAAGAGTAACAAGCCGGTGATGATCACTTTGCCTTCTTCTAGTGCCACACGATTGATTCAAAGATCTAAATGCAATGCACTAGAAGATCTCAAATGCACACTCTCACAAATTTGAGAATTTGAAACCTAGAGTGTATGAAACTAGCTTAGGCTCTCAAGGATGATGACAATGCTCAAGATTATGCCAAAAGTTGTGAACAGGGCCGTGCATGGGAGTATATATACCCCCCACAATTAATATAGCCGTTACAGGCCATTGGGAGAAAAAGATCACCTGGCGGTCAGACCGCAGGCACAAGCTCGGTCAGACCGCCGCAATTGCAACGGCATTAAACAGGCGCAATAAATGCTCAACTGCCCTTGTCAGGCACACATACGGTCAGACCGGAGCCTATTTCGGTCAGACCGTGAAACTGTCCAGAGACGACATAGTTTCTGGACACCTTATACGGTCAGGCCGATATATACGGACAGACCGGCCAAACGGTCAGACCGCAGTACAAAAACACGGTCAGACCGATTTCACGGTCAGACCGGTCTAACAAACGGTCAGACCGTAATAGCTCAAAATGCCAAAAGGATAAAACAAGAGGTTCCAGGAGTCTGACCGAGAATTTAACTACGGACAGACCGACCTTAAAAAGGAATACACTATGCATAGACACAACTTCGGTCAGTCCTAGATCTTAAACGGTTAGTCCGATAATTCGGTCAGACCGGTCTAACACACGGTCAGACCGACTGAGACAGACATGAGCTGAAATAAGCATTCTCAAAGGATGTGACCTTCTAGCATGCAATGTAAGTTGATTTTATGATTTGTGGCACATAGATGAAGTATTTTGTGATACACCACATGCTCCTCTTAATAGTACGGCAACTATCCTAAAATCCGGTCAAAATTCTTCTCTAATCACCTTAGACCGGTAAAAATGGAAAAGATCCTATTTCGTACCTTTGCCCTTTTGATCAATGCCCTTTCTTCATCATGATGCTCTTTCTTTGCCTTTCATTGACCTGTCTTTTAAGTACCTTCTTTGACACAACTAGACAGGTAACGTTAGTATAGCATTTGTAGTTGTCATTAATTATTAAAACACTCTATAGGGGCCTAGAAGCTACACCGGGGCAGGCACCGGAGGCCACGTCCCCGGGCGCATGGCGGCGCCCGGGACTGGCACCGGAGGCCACGTCCCGGGAGCCAAAAGGCGGCGCCCGGAACCGGCACCGGAGGCTAGGTCCCGGGAGCCAAAAGGTGGCGCCCGGGGCAGGCACCGAAGGCCACGTCCACGGGCAAATGGCGGCTCCCGGGCCGGCACCGGAGGCCAGGTCTCGGGAGCCAAAAGGCGTCGCCCGGGGCAGGCACCGGAGGCCACGTCCCCTGGCAAATGGCGGCGCCCGGGGCAGGCGCCGGAGGCCATGTCCCCGGGCAAATGGCAGCTCCCGGGGCAGGCACCGGAGGCCATGTCCCCGGGCGAATGTGACGCAACTTACCTGGACTTAGTCTCGCGGAGATTTCCTCCAACATCTCTAGTCCGTGATGTGGACATTTGATCAACAAGTCCTTGTACCGTTTCCAAGCATCATAAAGTGATTCACCTACCTATTGAGAAAAATATACAATCTGGTTGCGAATATGAACAGTTTTAGCAGGAGGAAAAAACTTACCAAGAAAAGCTCGTGAGAGTTCGTCCCAAGTAGTGATCGACACCGGAGGAAGAGTGAAAAGCCATGCCCTCACCTTCTCGTGAAGTGAGAAAGGAAAGAGCCTCAAACGAAGTGCATCCTGTGTTACTCCATGAATATTGAAAGTATCACAATGCTCAAGAAACATGTGCAGATGTAAAGATGGATCTTCAGCGGGAAGACCACTGAACTGATTTTGTTGGACCAAATTCAAAAACGCACGTTTTATTTCAAAGTTATTTGATTCAATTGGTGGTCTAAGAATACCTGATTGCAACCCCATGCTGAGCGGGATTGCATAATCCTTAAGTCTCTTTTGGTCCTCCATTGATGGTTGTTCTTTGATGCCTTCAAAATTTTGCGAGTTTTTCCCTAATCTTACCTGCCTTGCCTCATATCGAAGTCGGCACATGGTTTTGATAGGTTTGTCTGAGCTATCCAGATTTGCACTACTTCTGTCGTGGTATTGTGAATACCTCAGCAGGTTCCACAGGGGTTCCTAGAGAATCGAAGGTGACACAAGCTGACCGCGTGACCGGTCCTCTCCTGTCACGGCAACACAGAGAGTGACACAAGGGTTTATACAGGTTTGGACCTCAGTGGAGACCCTAGTCCATCGACGTGCTCCTGACGAGGGTGGGCTGGGGGAGCTCTCTCACGGGGAGAGTGCTCCAAAGCACGCCTATTCATTTTTTGTGTATTGATGATAATGAATTTCCCTTAGCTACAAGAGAAGGGTACAAGGGCATATATAGGCCCAAAAGATGCAAATTACAAGACTGCCCCGGTTGCAACCATCGAATCAAGGGGCACCGACGTCCTTCTGCTGACCAGGGGGCTTGGATGCTTGACAAGTGTCTTCGCCGATTCCCGAGGACCTTCTCACGTGATCCCCACGTGACCCTGCGCAGGAGGACCCCCCTACTACTAGGGGCCCTGTCACCGGGCAAATGGCGGGGGCCCCTGTCCCCAAGCCAATGGCGGCGCGTGGGACGGCTTACCGGGGGCACCTGTCCCCGGGCGAAAGGTGGCGCCCGGGACACGTCACCGGGGGCCCTTGTCCCAGGGCCAATGGCAGCGCCCGAGACGGGACACCGGGGGCCCCTATCCCCGGGGTGAAAGACAGCGCCCAGGACAGGTCACCAGGGGCCCTTGTCCCCGGGCCAATGGCGGCGCCCGAGACGGGTCACCGGGGGCCCCTGCCCCCGAGCGAAAGGCGGCACCCGGGACGGGTCACCGGGGGCCCTTGTCCTCGGGCAAACGGCGGTGCCCGGGATGGGACACCGGGGGCCCCTGTCCCCAGGCGAAAGGCAGTGCCCGGGACTGGTCACCAGGGGCCCCTGTCCCTGGGCTAATGGCGGCGCCCGAGACGGGTCATCGGGAGCCCCTGTCCCTAGGCCAATGGCGGTGCCTGGGACGGGTCACTGGGGGGGTGATGCCCGAGATAGGTCACCGGGGGCCCTTGTCCGAGGGAAAACAGTGGCACCTAGGACATGGTCCTCGGGGCACTTCTCACCGGGCCAGTGGCGGCGCCCAGGACATGGTCCCAGGGGCACTATCACAGGGACTGATCGTGTGGAGATTTCCTCCAACAACTTGCATGAAAGGTTAGTGGTGCAAAGAAAAGAAGAAAAAGAAAAAGAGAAATAGAATAAAGATTGAGAAGTGAGACTGACTTATATCAGCGAAAATTAATCTAATAAGATGAATTATCATTGTTCCCCGATAACGGCGCCAAAAAATTGATCACACCCAAAGGGGCGTGATTGTGTAATAACCACAAGTGAACGGTTGAACGTTAAGCACTTGAGGGTCGAATTCCACGAGGAACAAGCATATTCTTCCTTCTAGCTTAATGGATCATTGGTTAAGTCTAAACGAGTTGTGGGTGTGTTTTTCTACACTAAAGCTACTACTAAAGCTATCAATCTAGGGTTTTAAAGCAGTCAAGAGCAAGTATGAAATATAGGGTTTGTAAGTAGGAATGAGAAGCTAGGGTTTCGGGAGTTCCATAATTATGCAGCGTAATTCTATCGAAGGTCCGAGGATTGTAAGTTGATTTCAATCATTTTCCAAGATATATTAAGTTGCCAATACAGTCACTGGTACAACGGTCAGAGGATCGCTTCCACTATTATGTTTGGCAAGAGCGTCTCTCCTGTTCAGGATCCCACGTCGAAGCGCTAAGGACTCAAGAACCCCCCTAATTCTTTCCAAGGCTCAACTATTACGTCTGTTGCCAAAATGAGAAGTTAGAGTTTAGAGGAAGAAAACATCAGAAAATAACTCCAAAACTTGAGAGCAAGACCGAGGAAGAATCACGCCTTCCGGATTAGGTCATCCTAACCCTAGAAGGGATCTACTCAAAAAAAAGTCATAAGAATGCAGAAATAATAATAGGAATTAAATAAAAATTTACTTGATTGCTTGAAAATTGAAGTTGCCGTTCTTGCCGACTTACAAAAGCAGGAAAAATAGAGAAGGTGGCTCTTCTAAGAAAGTAGATTAAAAACTATGTAAAAGAGCATATGAAAGCATGTCTAATTTGAGCCAAAAGCTTCTCTATTTATAGTACATGGGTTAACGTGCCCAAAAATAACTCCTTGATGTGCAGGCGATGAAGTCTGGCTTCAAACAGCGCCAGAACGGACGAATCTGAGTCAAAACCGACCAAATTCAACCAGTTCTGATCCAATACGACTAAAACCGACCAAATTTGGCTAAAACCAACCAAATCCAACCAGTCCTGGTCAAAACCAATTAAAACCGACCAAACTTTTTTTCGACCAGTAAAAGCCACCGAAAACCGAATTGAACACGACCAGGACACATGGCGTGTTTCTAGCCAGACACGTGGCTTGACCGAATTCGATAAAGACACGTTTTCAACCAGTTGTTCGTATTCTACCAAAACTGTTTTTGACCACATGCTCATGTTCAATCAGGTCTCTTTTTTGGTCCACCCATGTTTGATCAGGTCTCTTTCCGACGAAGTTGTGTTTGAGCAGGTGTTTTGTCCGAAGAATATTTGACCAAGGCTTTTTTGCTGTCCAGTTTAGGTTTCTTAGTCAAATTTGGCCCAAACGAAGTCGAAATCTTCTCAAATTTGGTAGGTTTGGTCCTTGAAACTTGGTAACATAGTCGTGAAAGCATTTTGTACAAATAATGTAAAACTACACATAAAATGTCACATCAAAGGAGTTTTTAGTATGTTTTTGGACGTTTTCAGTAGCAAACTTAGGGTAAAATATTACCAATTTAATACTTATCAGTCAGCACATTTGGATGCATCCATGTTACTCTGTTCCTGTAATGGCAAAGGCAACAAGTCTATGGGAGCAATGGGTTTGAAACCATAAACAATATCAGAAGGACACATATTCGTGGTTGAATGTACTGCTCTGGTATAAGCAAACTCCACAAGTGGTAAGCAGTCCTCCCTCTCTCTCAAGTTCTTCTTAATCATGGTCCTGGGCATCACAGTCAATGTGCAATTGATGACCTCTGTTTGGCCATCAGTTTGTGGGTGGCAAGTAGCAGAAAATAACAGCTTTGTGCCAAGCTTGCCCCAATAAGTCTTCCAAATGTAGTTGAGGAACTTTGCATCACAATCAGAAACAATTGTCCGAGACATACCATGCAAGCGAATGACTTCCCTGAAAAACAAATCAATAAAATTTGAAGCATCATAGCTCTTATGACAAAGTATAAAATGTGCCATTTCAAAAAACCTGTCACCTATCACAAACACAAAATCCCTCCCCCTCTTAGTCCTAGGCAATCCAAAAAAAAAATACATGCTAATATCATCCCAAGGTGCACTAGGAACTGGCAATGTGTATAAGTCATGGGTGTTGAGTTTAGACTTAGCTTTGTGACATGTGACACATTGTCACACAAAATACTCCACATTACTATTCGATGAAATTTTGTAACAAAATTTGTCATGTAAAGCCCCATGTGATCAAAATAAAATATACTGTTGAAAGGACTTGGTCAAAGCCCCACTGATTGAGTTAGACCTAAGTTAGGTCCGGTCGGATTGAACCCAAATCTGGTCTGATCGGATTCAACCTAAGTTAGGTATGGTCGAATTGAACCCAAAGCTGGACTGGTAGGATTCAACTTAAGTTAAATCTGCTCGAATTTTGACTCGAGTTGGAGCTGGTTGAGTTAGACCTGGATTGAAATTGATTGAATCAATGATCTGGGAGGATCTCAGGTCGAATATGTAATAGATTTGAACTTTGTTTGATCGGTTGAAGTCCAATACAAAACACATGACCAAGTTTGATACGACTAGGTATAATCTGTTGTCGTGTCTGATACGTTCTCAAGCAATCGGACTATAAATACCTTGTAATAGGATAGATAGATTATCCAATAGAGATCCAATAGAGATCTACCTGATGTATGATCTAACTCATAGCTTGATCATCAAATCAGATATAGAACTCATAGACATAGCTTAACGTAGATCGAGTGCGATCAACGTTCGACGTGTACAAGTTCTTTATAATAAAAGGGTCTTGTTCCTTTTATTTCGGTATTCAAGAATTGGATTTCGATAATTCTGAGTAAGATCCCATATTTCACATCTGATCGAGTATAGCCAAATCTGGTCTATTACTCAATCGGATCATGTTGGTATTAGAGCGACTATCTTGTCCTGTGGATGGTGAAGACTCGCCAGGGTTACAAAACCTCTAGTGAAATTCCAAAAGAACCTTTTACAACCAAAGGCAAACATTCAACGATATTGACAATCGCGTCTCCAACAATGTCTAAAGAAACCTCCGTTCAAGCTAACCTGGCCGAACAAATGGATAAACTCCTCACCAACATGGATACCGTGCTTGCTTGGATCAAGCAGTAGGCCATGACCTTACCTCATGAAGATGATGCTTCGAAGGGGAATGTAACTGGTGTGAAGATTGGGAACAGCTCGCGCAGGATAGACGACGATGAAGAAGAAGGCAACTACAAGGCCGACAATCTCGCCAACACATCCTTAGCTGTCTGATCTTTTAAGGTCGAGGCTAAGGTTGACATACCCATATATGATAGGGTGATCGATGTCGAGAAGCTGAATTCTTGGATTGATTAGCTTGAGACCTACTTTGACCTACGAGGTTTTAGTAGAGCTCAAAAGGTGAAATTTGCACTTTGAAGATGCAGAACCACACCAAGACATGGTGGAAGACCCTTATTGCTAGTGGGGAAGCAAACGAGCTCACAAGGGAATAGTTCAAGTGACTCTTGCGACAAGAGTTCTACTTGATGTGTTATCTCGAGGAGAGATGGGATCGTTGGCATAGATTGTACCAACGTCATGACCAATCCATCCAGGATTATACGAGGGAATTTCAGAGACAAGCAATGGTCATTGGCATCTCGCTCTGTGATCCTCAAGTGTTCCAAAAATATATGTTTGAACTTCAGAAATCTATCAGTACTAAGCTAAGCCTGTTCGGCGTCCAAGAAATCACAACCGTGAGCACGACTCCTATGGTGATTGAGAAGAAGAATAAATCCAACAACAACAAGAACACGAAGGAGAATTTTACCTCGTCAAAAGGAAAGTTGAGTCTGAAGAAAAGTACTCCAAAATCTGGTATGAGCATCTCATGTGAACATTATCACTTTTCTGGGCACACAAAGGATAACTGCTATAAGCCCCATCCTGAGCTTTGACCAAAGAGAAATGGACCAGGGAAAAGAATACCTACAGCTACTACGGCTCCACCCAAAGAAGGAGTTATACGAGTTAATTCAGTCGATGAGGTGGATACAACCTTGTCTTTGATGGCAATGCCGAAGGAGAAATATACGGATTCACCTTATGACCATCACTCAATGGAGGACTTGTTCACTATCAACATCCAAGTGATGCATGAAGTGGTTGCAGCAATATTCGATCCCAAAAGTTAGAAGAATTTGGTTTTCGCTAGACTGGTTCACTTGGGTTGAAGATGACCACACACCCACGACCGTATCCCTTGCGTTGGTTTACATCCGAACTGAACCAACAGATTACGAGTCAATGTGTGTTGAAATTTGCGATCTCTGGTTGTTATATCGATGAGGTCCAATGCGACATTGTTCCTAACATTCTTTGTCAGGTGATCTTTAGGAGTCCATTCTTGTACGATTGGAACACTCCTTTCCATCGAAGGGCGCAAGAGTACGAGCTTACTAAAAATGGGGTTAAGTTCGTAATCAGTGGAGACATACACGTCAATACTTTGAACTTGATTACCGCAAATCAGGCTAAACAAATCATCAATGCATGCCAAAAATGTGTGCTTGTTATGATTCGACCAGTTGGTCAGAGTGATAGTACTCAGGCAGCTCTATTGTTGGCTTGTTGAGAGGAATATGGTCGTTTGTTGGGACTACTGGGAAAATACAGTGATCTGTTCGAAAGTACTCAGGGTCGACCCCTGAAATGTCTAGTCGAACATGATATTCAGCTCATGTTAGATGCAACACTTCCTAATCTAAATATGTATCACAACTCAGTATTGGAGAACAAAGAGATCAAAAGACAACTTAGCGAATTGTTGAATGATGGTGTAATTAAACCAAGTAATTTGCGATGTGGATCTCTTGTGGTGTTGGCACCGAAGAAGGATGGGACTTGGCGGATGTACATCGACTACCGAGCACTGAACAAGATCACCATCAAGAATCGGTACCCTCTTCGTCGTACCAACGACCTGTTAGACCAACTGAAGCATGTTGCTATCTTCTCGAAATTGGATCTAAAATTAGGTTATCACCAAGTCAGCATTCGAGAGGAGGATACTGGAAAATTGCGTTCAAAACACAACAAGATCTGTTCAAATGGTTGGTCATGCCATTTGGGCTTTGCAACGCCCCGGCCACTTTCATCATCTCATGAATGACATATTACGACAATTCATCGACGACTTTGTGATCGTTTACCACGACAACATACTGGTCTATAGTTGTTCATGGGATGAGCACCTAGTTCATGTGGAAAAGGTGTTCGAACAGCTACAGCAACATCGACTTTGCCTCAACGGTAAAAAGTGCGAGTTCGATCAGCAAACTCTATAAGGGTACATTGCAAATCAACTCCGACAAGGTAAAAGTGATTCGTGAGTGGCCTCGACTGCAAACAGTAACAAAAGTGCGTAGTTTTGTGGGAGCATGCCAATACCTTCGAAAGTTCATACCGCGCTTCTTGACAGTGGCTTCTCCGTTCCATGCACTAACTAGGATCGACCAAAAGTTCAAGTGGAGTGGAAAGCATGAGGATACCTTCCTTTTGCTAAAGAAGTAGATGAGTGAAGCTCCTGTCCTAGCTTTACCAAATTCACAAAAGCCATTCGAGCTAGAAACTGATGCCTCAGGTTATGCAATGGGCGCGGTGCTCATGCAAGAAGGTCGACCAGTAGCATAACACTCTGAGTTATTTCAAGGAGCTCAGAAGAACTATATGACCTATGACAAGGAGTTATGTGCACTACATCAGGCCATAAATATTGGCGGTGTTATCTTTTGAGAAAAGAGACCGTGGTACACACTAACCACCAGCCACTGCAATATTTGCAAACTCAATCCAAGCTACAGCAAGCCTGACACATGAAGTGGATGTCGTATCTACAGCAATTCAACCTAGTGATGAAGTATAAGAAGGGAGCACACAACAAATTGGCTGACATGTTGTCCCGATCTCCAGTTACTGCCCTCTACTTATCGATGTTCATGTAGATTGAGCCTTCATGCCACGAGGACTATGCCACAATGTACATAGAGAATGCTGATTTTCGATCAACACTGGTTGAGCTTGAAACAGGACGACCATCTGAGTTCGAGCGACAAGGAGGACTCTCATACACAGGCAATTTGCTTTGTACACCTCGTGGAGCACCTCGAGTACAGTGGCTATGGGAGGTGCACTCATCGAAAGTTGCTGGTCACTTCGAGGTAATGAAGATCTTGCAAAATCTTCATCGAGATGTGTTTTCTGGCCACAGATGCAGTAGGATGTGGCTAGTTTTGTTCAAGACTGTGGTCTCTACAGCATCTCCAAACCCGCAAACCAAAAATTGGGTTTGTACACTCCTTTGCCAATTTTGTCACGACCATGGGAAAGTATATCCATGGATTTCTTGGGAGGATTGCCAAAGACCCAACGTGACAACGATTATCTCTTTGTGGTCGTTGATTGGTTTTCTAAGATGATAATTCTCATACCTTGGAAGAAGACTATTATGGGAGAAGTAGCTCAAGTATTTTTTAAGCACGTTTGGACACATTTCAGACTGCCAAATTCTATTGTGTCTGATCGCGATACCCGGTTTCTCAATCATTTTTGGCGGTCGCTCTGGTCGATGATGGATACAAAGCTGAACAGGAGTGCTGCATTTCTTCCTCAAACTGACAGTTAAACCGAGGTGGTAAATCGAACAATCATTCAACTATTGAGGGGTTATAACTCCAAGCATTCGAAAACTAGGGATGAAAGTATACCGTACTTGTAGTTTTGTTTTAATCGAGCAGTGCATGGTTCAAGTGGGAAGTCTCCTTTTGAGGTATGTTTGGGGTGTCTACGTCGAAGTCCATTTGACATGGAGTTTGTGATCCCTACCTTAGCGCAGAACAGCAAGGAGGAATCTGATCAAGATTGAGTAGAAAAGTTCCTGGAAGGTATTCAACGACTCCATGGTGAGGTTGAACAGAACTTGCTTAAAGCTCAACTCAAGTATAAGGCCCGACATGATCGACACCGAGTTGAAGCTCACTTCCAAGAAGGTAATCTGGTATGGCTACATCAGAGCAAGGAAAGGCTTCAAGGCGAAGGTAAAAAGCTTAAACCAATTCGTTGTGGTCCTTTTTGGATTTTGAAAAAAATTGGTACTAATGCTTGTGATAATTATCATATTTGTGCATAATTTCTATATGCTTAAACCCCCAATCATGCACATATTAGTCATATACCTCGGCATTTACATAGATTATTCCAGATTTGCTGCCAAATCGACTAGATTATTTGCTTTGCAATTTTAATCGCAGGTCAACGCGAATTGGATGGATTTCTGGCTAGCTGTCGCGCCTCATAGACTTATTCCGACCTTCGGTTGATTTTGGATGGAAGTGCGCGTTTCTGCGGACGTGTAGGAACCAACCGCGCCGAAATCGGAGTCTCCGGGGGCCCAGAATCCCAAAACCCTAGCCACCAGGTCCATTCTGCAATTTCTGAAAAATCCAGGGACCTAAGTGTAAAAATGCCAATTTGGGCTTTATCTTGTGCCGCCGGCCACCAGAGGAAGCTGAGCCTGATTTTTTCTTTCTTATCTTCTTCTTCTGGCTCCCTCCTTGCGATCCACACCTCCGTCCACCACGCCGGCGACGAGCAAGCCATACGCCGCCGCCGGCGTCACCTTCCTGCCTTGTTCCTCTTTCTCCATTCCCTCTCCTTTTTCTTTATTTTCCTTCTCTGGTTCATTCCATCTTTTCCTCTCCTCCTGCCCTCTTCTTCCTCCCCCCTTTCTCGACCTTCTCTCCACTTCAGATCCACCTCCACAAACCCGGCGCCGCCGAGTCTCCCACCGCCGGATCTGCAGCACCGCCCAAGCCGCCGCTCTCCTCAACACTCCGGCGCCGTCCTCATTCAGGCTCCAGCCGGTGGCATCTCCTCACCACAGCGCCATCTTCACCTCCTCCACCGAGCCGCCTTCGCCTCCGGCCATTGTGCGCCCAATCTGCCGCCGATCTCCGTCTACTACACCGGCGCCACCACTCCAAAGATCTCCCGCGCTTGATCCCCACGCCGCCATATCTCGATCCCCACGCCGCCATATCTCGATCCGGCGCTACGTCACTGCAGCACCGCCTCTCCTGAGCCATTCCTCTCCTCTTCCTCACTGGATCTACTCCGGCGTAGTCTCCACGGCCATCACCCCTTCAGCGCCGCCGCCCCCACTCCAAGCCGACGGCATGATCCTCTTCGACCTGGGCGACTTCTTCTTCCTCAGCGCCAACGGCCGCGTTCTTCCTCCACGACCACAACAAGCCAGCAAGCCTCCAGGACGACAGCTCCAGCATCAAGCAACTATGGTTCAATTCTCTCCTCCCTTAATTCTCTATGCTTGAATCAAGATGAACTGAAATCAATGTATGAGATATTGAATGAATGTATATGATGAGAACCTGGACACAGTTTCTGAATCAGTTGCAATTAGCAATGTTAGATTAATCTGAATCGAGTTCATTGTCTCCCTGTTGCTACCATGTTGTTGCTTCAATCTGTTCTTGTGTGATGACTAATGAAACTGTGCTGGATTGAATTCTATCTTCTGTTTGATTTGAAATGTTTCGAACTCCTTAGTTCAGAATCTTGTTGAATGAGGGTGAGAAGTACCATGTAATGAGAAGTTGTTGATCACCCTAATCCATTGTATAGCTTGATTGGAATTATGAGTTATTTTTGTGTTGACATGGTTAATTTGGAATGTACCCTCTGTGCTTGGATGTTTTAAATTTCATCTGTCTCCAACGAATACAAGTCCTCGAGTTATTTCACTTTTGATTATTCTTCCTGACTTGTTGATAATGTGAAATTTTGAAATGATATGGTTCTTCTATGTGAATCACTTATCTGCTACGTTGATGCTTTCTTTTGCATTGATCTGAGATGAAGAACTTCCATTCTTTGTGCATTCCATAATTTGCATTTGAACTACCAGTGTATGTTGGAGAATTGAGTTTTGGACTGGACATTTTGAGTGCATCATCTTTGTTCTATGTTGTTGAGTTGTGGTTCTGCTTAGCTGTTATTGGAGTATGAGTATGCTATGGTTGTGGTTGGAGTAGGGCCGCTACAGATGATTTGTGTTATCTTTATGTGTATGTTCGTTGATGCCATCGATGGACGCAGTCGTTTTAGTCGCTCTCGTCCTTCTCTCGTGAGACTACTGAGTGATTATGACTCCATCGCTTGTACTCATGAATACGCATATGGACTTAGCACGGATCGTTTGTTGAGACGACCACCTCTTTCTTTCTTTCTTTTTTCTTCTGACTTTTTCTCTCTCTCTCTCTCTCGCCTAGTTTATTTTCTTCTGCCATCGATTTAGTCTAGTTTTACAGGATTTGTTTTCTCTAGTCCCTGTGGAAAGAACGACTAGAATACTCGCCTACTGCATCGTCCTCGTCCTGCTGCGAGACGGTCTAGGCCGGTATCAAATTTTTGGCGCCATTTCCGGGGACTAGATTGAAAATGAATGTGTTTGACCAGATTAAATCATTTTGTTTTTCTTTTTCTCTTTTTGTTTTTGTTTGCATCTTTTCCCGCCCCTTTCTCCCTCCCAGTTCTTTTATTTCTCGCACTTCTTGTCCTTATCTCGTTGATTGACTTTTATTGATTGAGGACATGGATGGTTATCATTCTTTTTGTGATGCATGTGACAATCTCAGTGCTAAATTGGATGATTTGCCTCGTCAGATTGATACAGCTCTTCGTGGATTATTTGCTCATGTTAGTGTTGCTCCTATATGTTGTATTTGTGGTATATGAGGTCATTCGCCCGCTGCTTGTCAGTGTGGTCGAGCATCCACTATATATCATCATGGATGGCCTACATACCCAAATTCACCGTATAGGAACAACCACCCTGTTATCTCATCATCTTCTCCTAGTTATCTTTCGCAGGGTCTTAGGTACGAAGAGTAGCACCCATGTACATCATATCAGCCTCCGTACTTGTCATATCAGCAGTACTCACAGCAGACTCCTGCATACGAGGATACATCATCCAGACTTGAGGCACTGTTGGAGCACCATTTGAAAAAGACAAATGAATATCTACATCCGTCCCCACAGTCGCCTCCCAAAGTTGAGGATACATCCAGACTTGAGGCACTGATGGAGGGCTTGATTAAGCAGTCTGAGCGCCTCATGACCCAGCATTCAGAGGACATGAAATTATTGCGGGATGAGATGCAGGGTGTGTGATCTTGCATAGCTGAGTTCAGAGGATATAGAGATCCAGTCCACATCCTGCCATCTCAAGTACCTACATTTGAGGCCATCACACCTCCGTTGAGTGTCCCGGAGCCCACCCATGACATCTATCCTCGAGACCCTCACGGAGAGACCACAGTTGTGAGCGACGAGCTTTGACCTGATCTTGTTCCTTCGACGTCGCATCACTACGCTCCACCTCTTGCTGATGTGCTCATGTGTTATGATGATGGCGAGCTTGTTTTTGAGACACCTCTGCGTCCGTTTGGACCATTTTCTTTTGATGATCCATTGGCAGACGGACCAGAGATGGAGAGTGCCAGTTTCGACGTTGCAGACCTTCTGGACTACTCCTTGAGCCACGAGATCGAGAGGGAGATGTTCATATTTGCTGATGAGGGACTTCTTTCGGACATAGGGGACTGTGTTCATCCTGATCCATCAGACAACACCCCTGTGGAGGTCCTTCCTACCCCAGACTTCACGCCATCCATTATTCAGGTAGACTTGAAACCCCTCTCATATCATTCTGAGTTGTTTAGTTTTGACGAGGCTATTCATATCCCTTTGAGTTGTCATTCATCCCGCATCGGCGTATGCCATCCTCATGACATGTATTATCAATTAGTCGATGGGCTAGGACTTTCGTCAGCTGATTTTCTGGAGGGCCTTGTCCCTACCATACACACGTGCTTGTTTGTTCTCGATCTTATTTGCAGGTTAGCACGTGTGGCTTCTCGACCGCGAGCAGACTTGCTCCGAGTCGACATTCCATGGGACCCTGGTGGATTCTCAGCATGCTGCTTCCGACAGGAGGGTGGATGTGGAGCTTCTACTATGTCCCATACTTGCCTCTCCTTCCACACTCACGCTTCAATGCTATATCCTTTGAGGGTCGAGCTCCTGACCTAAAAGAAGCGCTTCTCGGGAGGCAACCCAAGTGTTTTCTCTTTTTCTTTCTTTTCGTTATTTATTTTCCTTTGTTTTGTAGAATTGTTTTTAGTTCTTTTGTTCTTTTCTTTTTCCAGGTGCTGCTATGTCTTCATCCATACATGTGCGTGGGACTTTGACATGCTCCACCGTGACGACATTGACATCATCCATACCCGGTGAGCTGTCTCGGACCCCATATGACTTATTTATGCAAAAATTTACTTTGTGCTTCCACCTCATTCATTTTATCACATCTTGTATGCAACGTGGACTATGCATCATTTAAGCTTGGGGGTATGGGAGTCACCTTGGGCCTTCATTGTTTGCATTTTTGGGTAAAATTTTTTCAAAAATATGGATGAATTGATAGCATTTGTGATTCATGTGGCCATACTTGTGCTTAAATTCTATATCTGTGTGATTGTTGAGTTGTATGACTATTGTGCTTACTCATGTTGTGATTGTCTTATATCCAGCCTTGTGGGCTTTGTTGTGCATATTGATATGACCTGCTTTGTTTTGAACTGTTGTACCGTAAGGTATTTCTAGAGAGGTCATGTCAAAATTTTCAAAAAAATTCATAGACTTGTGCACTATTGTTGATATTTGGCTTCTAAGAGCCCTTTTCATGTCGTGTTGAGTTTTTTATTGCATGATGTAGTGGCTCGACAATCTATTGTAGGTTGAATTGTGATTAACCATCTTCTAATGATACTAAAATTTCTTGTACTTAGTTTCATTGTGGATATCGTGGGAATTTGAATGTTTATTGATATTTATATTGCCGCATTCTATCATGTACATTGAATTATCAATTGTGAGCCTAATCTTTACACACATGTTTAGAACACGAGTCTCCTAAACAATCATTTAACCCTTATAAACCAGATTTGAAAAAAAAAATTTGCTAATAAGGTCGCAATGTTCGTTCTCTACCTTGTAGACACTGCCAATTTTTCTTTTCATTGGAATAAAAACTCTTCTGCTTCATTGCTCCTCTGAGTCTTCGATGTAAAAGCATGGTTCGCACATTTTTAAATCTAATAAGTGCATAAGCCCTCTTGCTACATTTTTTGACTCATGAGCATGTTTATGAAACACTCTAGTGGACTAGCTACCCTAGAGCAAAGTACAGAGAGATCCGCCTAAATAAGTCGAAGGGTAGAGATTTGCATGAGCATCAGATTTCGTTTTTCAAATAAAGGGAGCTCAAAAATTAATAAGGTTGAAATTGCTTATTTGATGTTTATGGAGACCGTAGTTCTCTCATGCTTGTGCATTGTTTATGCTCACCTTGAAATTCTATATACATGCATGGATGTAGGTGGTTGTCAGCTCGAGTTACCTCCATACATGGATATTTACTCGGTTGTCAATATTGAGCACCTTAAACTCTTCGAGGCTTCAATGCTGGATCATGAATCCAATACTAGAGTACCATCTATGGAAGATCTGGTCTATCAATGAGAGGCACGTCTTCGTGAAGATGTCATTTTAGAGAAGAAGGTGACGACCACCCGAAGCGGCACACGAGTCTTTTCGAGTAGGATGAAAAAATCAATGAGCACGTGCAGCCAAGTGGTATACACGCGAAAATGGTCAATCCCAATTTCCACATCTCTAGTTTTGATCGTGTTGGTCACCAAAGGGAGTTGTCTCCTTTTCAACAGGGGAGTCATAATCTAGGAGGATATCAGGCCAAATACGTATAATAGATTCGAGCTCTGTTTGGTCGGCAGAAGTCCGATACAAAACGCATAACCAAGTCTGATACGACTAGGTATAATCGATTGTCGAGTCTGATAAGTTCTCAAGCAATCGGATTATAAATACCTTGTAATATAATAGATGGATTATCCAATAGAGATGAAATAGAGATCTACCCCATATATGATCTAACTCATAGTTTGATCATTGAATTGGATATAGAACTCATAGACATAGATTGATGTAGATTGATGTGATCAACGTTCGACGTGTACAAGTTATTTATAATAAAAGGATCTTGTTCCTTTTATTTCTGTATCCAAGCACTGGGTTTTGGTAATTCTGTTCACACGTGATCGAGTATAGCCGAGTCTATTACTCAATCAGATCAATGAAACTCGAGTTTGGCCTGGTTGAATTGAAGCTGGTCAAGTAAGACTGGTCTAATCAGATTCGGACTGGAACTGGTCAAAGTAAGATTCAGATTGAAATTGGTCGAGTCAGAGTCAAACTCGGACTAGTCGAATCAGACTCGAATTGAAGCTGGTCGAGTTAGACTTGGGTCTAGTCGAAGTCCACCTGGTTGCACCAACATTCAGCCCATCTCGAATGGATAATCTGTAGCTTTATCTCTTTAATTATTTAAATAACAATGATTATCTCTTATTCAAATTCAAATCCCCCAAGTATCTCTAGTTGCTGGATGATTGCAAGCGACCCAAAGCCTCTATAAATAGAGAGGGATACTCACCTTTTTGCAGGTGGACAAGGTGAATGGAGGACAGAAGATCCGGCGCCAGGTGAACAAAAGACGGAGCAAACAAGAACAAGGCAGGGGTCAAGAAGGAGCCTCTCTGTTCGACCAGAAAGCACTTTCCCTTCCTCCGCAGATCCACTCGAGCAAACTTTGAAGGCTACCATGGGTGAGTGCTGATCACACATAGCATGTATCATGCATTATATTAGGAAGAGGAGGCCTACTCGTTGGTGCCCATGCTGATTCATGCATGATGAAGAAAAGCATGGAGCAACAATTGAAGGTCGCATGTTCATTTTGAATCAGAGATCAAAACCCCACCAAGGTTACCATCGATCAAAGATCTAAAAGTTGTACCATCACTTTCAATCAAAGATCAAGACACCACCAAGGTCTCGGTAGATCAAAGATCTGAAGGTCGCATGTTCACTTTGGATCAGAGATCAAAACCCCACCAAGGTCATCGTTGATCAAAGATCTGAAAGTCGTATGTTCACTTTCGATCAAAAGATGAAGATGCCACCAAGGTCTCAGTAGATCAAAGATCTAAAGGTTGCATGTTCACTTCGGATCAGAGATCAAAACCTCACCAAGGTCGCTGTCAATCAAAGATCTGAAAGTCGTATGTTCATTTTCGATCAAAAGTCAAGATGCCACCAAGGTCTCGGTAGATCAAAGATTTGTAGGTCGCATGTTCACTTTGGATTAGAGATCAAAACCCCACCAAGATCGCCGTCGATGAAAAATCTAAAAGTCGTATGTTCACATTTGATCAAAGATCAAGACGCCACCAAGGTCTCAGTCAATCAAAGATCTGAAGGTCACATGTTCAGTTTGGATCAGAGATAAAAACCCCACCAAGGTTGCCGTCGATCAAAAATCTGAAAGTTGTATGTTCACTTTCGATCAAAAGATCAAAACGCCACCAAGGTCTCAGTCGATCGAAGATATGAAGGTCATATGTGCACTTTTGGAACGGTCATTGCAAGGAAAGGCTCTGTCCAATTGAAGATTAGCTTGTCCCACAGGAGAAGATTGACGATAATTTCTAATCCAGAAGTCCGATCTACCGCAAATTTTTATGGTGAATAGAAGACTTGAAGTGAAGCATCTCCACCAAGTTTCAAGTCAATCAGAAATCTCTAAGTTGAAATTTGAACAAAGGAGAGGCTCCATCCAGAAGAAATTTCAGTTTGTCCCAGGGAGAAGATTAATGATAACTTCAAATCCAGAAGTCCGATCATCTACCCCAAATTTTTATGGTGAATAGAAGACTTGAATGGAAGCATTTAAACCAAGTTTCAAGTCAATCAGAGATCTCTAAGTTGTAATTCGACCAAAGAAGAGGCTTTGTCCAAAAGAAATTTCAGTTTCTCCCATAGAAGAAGATCGATGATAACTTCTAATCCAGAAGTCCAATGAACACCAAATTTTTATGGTGAATAGAAGACTTGAAGTGAATCATGTCCACCAAGTTTCAAGTCAGTCAGAGATCTCTAAGTTACAATTAGACCAAAGCGGAGGCTTTGTCCCGAAGAAATTTCAGTTTATCCCATTGAAGAAGATCGATGATAACTTCTCATCCATATTTTTATGGTGAATAGAATACTCAATGTGTAACATTTGTACCAAGTTGAAGTCAATCAGAGGTCACTAAGATGCAATTCAACCAGAGTTCAGAAGGGTTACAGCAAATAAGTTGTTCCCTAATGAATTTCAACGACCCCACGGGAGAAGATCAACGATAACTTCTAATCCAGAAGTCCGATCGACCCGAAAGTTTTATGCAAAGCAAAAAATCAAATATGAAGCATGTCCACCAATTTCCAACCCAATCAGAGGTCCCCAAGATGTAATTCTATAAGAGCTAAGTTCCAGCTTGATGTGCAAGAGAAGATCGATGATAACATCTAATCCAAAAGTCCGACTAACCTCAAACTTTCAGGGAAAACAGCAAGATCAGGTTGAAGTAGTTCCCCCAAGTTGCACCTTGATCAGAGGGCAAGAAGATCATCAAAAGACCATTGCAAACAGCTCTATCTTGTTGAATTCCAACTTGACGTATGAGCAATTCAATGAAGATAGTTTCTAATCTGAAGGTCCGATTGATCACAAATTTTGATGAGCAATCGAAGACCTGTCCAGAAACTAGTCCTCCATGTTTCAAGCCAATCAGAGGTTAGAAAAGCTCCCATCCAGTTAGTCGAAGGAGAGCTAATGTCCAATCATGGTCGAAGATGTCAAAACAAGTCAAAACATTACCAAGTCCTTGATGGATATTCCAATGGGTAGTCTACCATGCAATTTGCATTTCTTGAAGCTAAGAAAGTCAAGTTGATATCACAAGTCATTTTCATCCACTTTTCCATGTCGTTGGGTACTGATGAGGCGAAGACGACATGCTTTTTTCCGTGACTGGCCAAGCCGAACTCCATTCATGCTAGGTATTGATGAGATGAAGGCATCCACTTGTTCACGACCAACGAGACTGAACAAACCCCTGGCTGGGCACCGACAAGGTGAAGGCCACATTCATTTGTGATAGCACCATAGATTGACGAAGCTATGGATTTGCATATTTGCATGCATGGGCATCCGCATTGCATTCATTCATCAAAGGACAAAGTTATTTTGAGGCTTGAAGAGAGTAACTATCAGCATAGCTTAATCAGAGGTTTTCTGCGGACTCATTTTGTAGATGTAATTAACCAAGAGCTTTTCAAAAGACCTGAGGAACCATGAACCATGCAATCCCCTAAAGTCAAGATGTATTTCCCCCTTGCACAATGAGAGATTGTAAATCCCAAAGGGACTTGTAACTTGTAATTCTTTTCAGAATTAATAAAGTGTATTGTTTCCTCTAAGATTGTGCATTCTCTACCCTTTTATTTGTATACTTATGTATACTAGCACGCCTGCAAGACGAAAAAGGGCCAATTTCCCAAAAGAGAGATCGTCTCGATGTAAAAATCACGTCGCATTTTTGGCCAATAAAAGTGGTCAGCCAAGATTGCAAGAGTCTTATTCACGCCAAAGTGCCCCATCAACCCACCTGTATGTACCTCCTATAATAAAAGAAGACGAACAGATGAATCTAGAACACATAATTTATTAGCTCGAAAAAGAAATCCTGCATCGACTTGATACTTATCCCAACCTTTGCCATCAGTACACTTACATTATGGTTCAGAAAATTCATGATCAGTCACATACAATTCTTTCAAAGTACCTAATCTAGGCACCGTGACATCTACACTACTACAGAAATGCTTTTCACTATCAGTTAAAAATCCACTCTACTATCGGTTCTCTTACCGATAGTGATCGGCACGATAGTAGAAACGTAGCACACTACTATCGGTTGAAAACCGTTAGTAAAATATCTACATTCCCAACGTTCACTAATCGCTATCGACTATTTCTTCTATCGGCTCGGATCTAAACCGATAGTATTGTGTAGGTTTTTTCTATCGGCTCGAATATAAACCGATAGTATTGTGTAGGTATTTTCTATCGGCTAGGATCTAACCCGATAGTAATGTGTATGTTTTTTCTATCGGCTGGGATCTAACCCGATAGTATTGTGTAGACACGTTTAGTACTGGAAACTTTATTCTATCGGTTGTTGTATATGAACCGATAGTACTGTAATATTTATTCTATCGGTTGTAGTATATAACCGATAGTACTGTGTAGTGTTTCCTATCGATTATGTACTCAACACAGTTAGTACTAGAATCTTGCACCTATACATACAGCAATACAGAGATACATTGGATCATTCACAAATACACCAATATTTACAAATATACACCAATATTCACATATTGAATTCGTTCACAGATACACTAATACAGTAATATACACATGCATTGGACAAATTAAATTTATTCACATATTGATAGAGTTTATTCACAAATACATCAATGAATCTATTCACATATATATTGAGTTTATTCACAAATACAGCAATCAACACATTCAATATATATTACACAAGTCAGTTACAATCGATCGTTGATAGCCACTTCTTCCATGACATATTGAGCCCAAATTATTCGCAGCTCCCTCAATTGAGGCAACTCATATTGCTCTTTCAACATGGCGCTCTGCATATATGCGTGTATGAAGTTAGTATCGTACGTCACATCCAATTAAAGTTCAACTTTGAGTCAGGAAAAATGGTTACCTTAGGGAATTGGGCAAAGTTTCTCCTGATCAGGTCATACATGAATCTCATGACATAGAAGTCACATTCCCACGATTGTGGCTGCTGATGGCACTGGGAAAATTGCATATGCAAAGACATAAATCCACATTAACTCGAAAGAACTAATTAAGCTTAAATTAAAAGACTCATCATGAGTACTTCCATCCATATTAATTACCTCATATTCTTTCCAAGAAATTGTTGTGCCCTTCGACGCGTCATGCCTCCCTCCAGTACTAGCATAATTTTTGAAAGCCCTGTATTTAATTTAGCATTGCAGGATAATATGTTATCATTAATTAGCTAGTCAGAGAAAAATTTAAAACAACTATGTTACTTACGCGTCTATGTGCCATGTGAGGGTGAAAACATGCGCCACCTTGTCGCTCATCGAATCGAGGTAATAGACCTCATTCATCCATGGGCAAATGACTGCGAGGACCCAGTGGCCCCTACATTGCATATATAAGCGAACCATTTCAAACATATGTTAGGCGTAACATACAAGAATGAGTTAAATTAGTAGGAAATGCACTAACCTTTGGTGGTACGGCGCAAGGATGAACTCTCGGTCCTGATGCGCTAGTAGTGCCCTTGATATGTATTCCTCCGCATGTGCTTGGTCGTGCTCTAGCATCGTGAGGCTTATTTTCTCTGGGTTGAGGAAACTCACAGGACTCCAGTCCGTATGATGGACATATCAAGCTCCCGCCAGTTGAGGAGGTCGAACAAATCCTCGTGGGCCACCGATATGCTCCCGGGCTCAAGGTGAAAATGGGCTGGCCTGAAGTGAACCAAGAAGTTGATGTGGCGCCTAGACCGGGTCAAGTACCACTCGTGGAGACTTCTGGTTATTTGATCCATATTGCGCAGAAGGTACTCCGACACGAGTGGGGACCCGTTCTTGAACGTACCTGGCTGGCTTTGTTTGGCCTTGCCTTTGGCCTTGCCCTTGCCTTTGGGCGGGGAGCGAGTGTATACCTTTGAAGGTTGGGGTGTGGTGCTGCCGGCCTCATTTGATGGCGAAGGGTTTGAGGCCGTCGGAGGAGGCATGGGGGCCGAAGGAGTTCGCTCATGCATTGTGGCGGGGGTGGTGTCCTCAGGAAGTGAGCTGGTATCCATCGTCCACTTTAAGTACAAACGCATAAGTTAGATTTTGCAAATTGAGTATATTAACTGAGTTGTAAGCTAGAATGGCTAGGATTTACCTCCTGTAGTCTAACACCCTTCTTGGGCCACTGTATGTACGAGCCCAATGCCTCGCCAATTGTCCGTATTTCGTCCGTTGGGACGGGCAACGGAAAAGAGCTGTATCCCAGGAGGGCCATGTCCACCTGTACCTTTGCGAATCCAGGCTCCAGAGGTACGCAGTGGATCCGGACATCCTCTCAAGACTGGTATACGACCCCGTTTGCAACCGCAACAGGTTTGTCGCCTATGTTGATCAATAGGCTACAGCTCTCCGGCTTCTGCAATTTGCAACAATTATAACAGGTTAGCGAAACAATTCTAATGTAACGGGAGTGGCATCAACCGAACTGCATATATAGCTCAAGAGTTGCAATACCTCGATCAGGTCCACCGGATCCACGTGAACCTTCGAGCCGCAACTACTCGGCCTGGCAGCGTCGACCTCGGCAGCTAGATCTAAACCCTTGGACTGCACAACTCGGCTGAGGCGTTCATACTTCTCGTTCATTTGAGCGAACATGTCCGCGAATTGTGCAGTCACATCTGCCCGTATCTTCTGAGATAGCTCCACTTCCCTTTCCTTCCAGCTGCCAGCCTTCTTCGCCTTTTGCCCAGGCTCCGAGAAGCCTTCCTTCCATGGCACCATAGCCCCCACGGTTCGCGTCCGCCCTGGATGCTCCTTGTTCCCTAGAGCCCGGGTAAGGATGTCGTTCTCCCTATGGGGAGTGAACAATCCCTCGGTTGCCTCCTTCGAGCAAGAGATCTGTTACATTGAAAGCTCTCCATTGTGAGGAAGAAATATATACAAACTTGTGCGCACACTAGTGATCATAGTTTTTTCTACCACACTCTATGATTCCAACCAGGAAGTTAGCCAACTTACGAGTCGCTGCACGACCTCGATGTCCCTGGGGTTTGGGAACGCCACAGTCCCCGTGGCCGAAACGGTCCCTCTGGCCAGCCACCAGCGCTTGCATCACTGATCGCGGATCTCGGAGAGTTGTAGGTCAGGGGAGTCGACGAAATTCGACGCCTCGTCTTCAACCTTCTTCCACTGCTCCTCCTTCCCCGCATAGCCGCGAGAGCCGAGCTGGTGTGGGTGGTCGTTCCTCCTCTGGATTGCCTTGTTCTTCTCGCTGAGGGCCTTCATACCAGAAACAAGAAAATTAATGCACCGCTGCTTACTGCATACAATGGTGTAACCAAGCAAAGGAACCATACATACCTTGAACTCAGGAGTCCCCTTCTGTTGGGCGAATTGCTCCCATACCTCATCTGTTATGAAGGGGTACTTCTCGCATGGAGATTTGCCTTTAGCGAGGAAGGTACTGACGAGGACGCTCTTGAAGGTTTTCCACGTGTCGTTCATGTCCTTCAAGCAAGCTATCTTGGGACCATCGTCGGGGGTGTTCCACTTGGCCTGTTTCAAATGGTGCATATAAGCAGGACTTACCTAATCTCTGGGATAAACCAAGGGGAATGTGATTACTCAAGAGTTCAGTGATTTTGATTAATTTTACCTTCACTTCCGCCCACAGCCTATCCCTCTCGTCGACCTTGACGTCCTTCCATCTCTGGACGGTGATCTTCACCCTTTCCTTCGCCAACAAGGCTACATACGCAGCATAGTGGCCGGCGTTCTTCCCGATCGGTCTCCCGAACTGGTTGAACTCACATGAAAGATCCGCGCGTTTGGCCAAACGACCCAACATCGTCGCGCCTCGCGCCTTCCTCTTGCGTTGGGACGAGGTAGTGCCATCTACATTCGCCCTCTCCGAATCACTACTATCAGCCGAGGAAGATGCCGACATGGCTTTACCTAAAATTCCATGAACAGACCATCAATTGATATGAAGATTAGCAGTGCAAACTATGCTAGTCTCTCTGCAGGAACATAAAGTCTTTTAAAATTTAAATGAACCAAAATTTCAGATGAAAATTAGAAAATGGGAAGTAATTAACAGAAAATTCAGATTAGCAGTGAAAACTATGACATACTCTATTTCCTATCGGTTTTCCAAGTAAAACCGATAGTACTCAAGTTTATATTCAGGAAAATTTCTAAGATTAGCAGTGCAAACTATGCTAGTCTCTCTGCAGGAACATAAAGTATGTTAAAATTTAAATGAACTAAAATTTCAAAACAAAATTCGAAAATGGGAAGTAATTAACAGAAAATTCAGATTAGCAGTGCAAACTATGACATACACTATTTCCTATCGGTTTTCCAAGTAAAACCGATAGTACTCAAGTTTATATTCAGGAAAACTTATAAGATTAGCAGTGCAAACTATGCTAGTCTCTCTGCAGGAACATAAAATCTGTTAAAATTTAAATGAACTAAAATTTCAGATGAAAATTAGAAAATGAGAAGTAATTAACAGAAAATTCAGATTAGTATATTTCCTATCGGTTTTCCAAGTCAAACCGATAGTAATCAAGTTTGTATTCAGTAAAATATATAAAATTAGCAGTGCAAACTATGCTAGTCTCTCTGCAGGAATATAAAGTCTGTTAAAATTTAAATGAACTAAAATTTCAGATGAAAATTAGAAAATGGGAAGTAATTAACAGAAAATTCAGATTAGTCTATTTCCTATCAGTTTTCCAAGTCAAACCGATAGTAATCAAGTTTGTATTCAGTAAAATATATAAAAGTAGAAGTGCAAACTATGCTAGCCTCTCTGCAGGAACATAAAGTCTGTTAAAATTTAAATGATCAAAAATTTCAGATGAAAATTAGAAAATGGGAAATAATTAACAGAAAATTCAGATTAGTCTATTTCCTATCGGTTTTCCAAGTCAAACCGATAGTAATCAAGTTTATATTATGTAAAATATATAAAAGTAGCAGTGCAAACTATGCTAGTCTCTCTGCAGCAACATAAAGTTTGTTAAAATTTAAATGATCAAAAATTTCATATGAAAATTAGAAAATGGGAAATAATTAACAGAAAATTCAGTTTACGGTATTTACTATCAGTTCTACATAATAAACCGATAGTAGACTACACTGTATGGCAAATTCCTGGTGATTATCATCAAGTCTGTCATTCTCATAGCTATCAAGTTTGTAGTTCACGAATTTTACTCTAGTTTTATATTTGTAAACCATTGCATATAAATTTAAGCAATTGATGCGAGCGGTTTGGTCAAGAACACTTACAGTCGTTCGTGGAGTTGCCGGAGGCGGTGGGGTGATGCAGTGGCCGGAGGCGGTTGAGAAGCTAGGGTTTTCCGGCTTGCGATCGGCAATGGTGGCGCAGAGGAGCGAAGAAAGGAACGTCGGGGAAGCTAGGGTTTTCCGCGGGTGAGTATTTGGAATGTGATCAGTTGCACTGGAGGGAAAATCGTGCGAGACAGCAAGGTTATACCCTAATATATGAATATTTACTATCGGTTCATAACCACAACCGATAGTAAATACATGTAAGTTAGAGTGTGGGATTGTTCACTATCGGTTTTATTATTACTAACCGATAGTAAATTAAGAACAGGGGCTCATAACATAGTACAAATCACTATCGGTTATGAACAATAAACCGATAGTAAAGTTTAATTTCATATCGGTTTGGCAGTTGAAACCGATAGTAAACTACAATGTTATTGACCCCAAAGGATTTTCCTTAGAACAATTACATCTGATCTCAGCACATCATTTTTGCATTGTATTTCACTATCGGTTATTAACAATAAACCGATAGTATATGTTAATTTCATATCGGTTGGAAGTTGAAACCGATAGTAGAATACTGTATTATTGACTTAAAGGGATTTCCTGAGGACAATTGCAGATGGGTCTCAGTACATCATTTTGCACTTGTAGAGACACCTGAAACCCCATGCAAATGACTTCCAATAATTTTGAAATAAATGAACAGTAAAGACCAATGATGGAATGAAAATTTGCAGTTTTCATATTGATTTGTGAAAAGAATCAATTATTGCTCAAATCAAGTATATACTCCAATTGAAATGAAAATTTGCATAAATGATTCTCAATGCATCACGTATGTTTTCCCAAAGAATTTTTGAAAAATGATTTGAAGAATTCTTCGATTAAAGATCCAAGTAATATACGTCACTTACATATTGCAAATTAGTCAAGAATGGTTGTCCACCCATAATCCTTCTTCGTGGTCGTCTCGCAGGTAACTTGTTTCGTCAATATCTCGGGTAGGGACAGATTGAAGAATTCCATCTAAAAATGGAGGTAGTTCGTCGAACTGATCATACTCTTCTTCATCCACAACGTCTTCGACCCCAACAATACGTCTCTTACTATGAAGGACAACGTGCAACTTTGGGTTGGGCGGGTCAACGATGTAGAACACCTGTGTGGCTTGCTCAGCAAGTATAAATGGATCATCTTGGTGTGCGACTCTACTGAGATCGACGAGAGTAAACCCATAATTGTCGACTTTAACACCTCGAGGGATTTCGACCCATTGGCATCGAAACAGAGGAATCTTAAGTAATACATAATCGAGCTCCCATATTTCCTCAATAACACCGTAATATGAGTCGAGTGCCCTTACTACCCTGGCATCCTCCGAAATAGCAAGTAGTGTCACTCCACTACATTGCATAGTACTCTTCTTGTCCTGAGTTCTTGTGTAAAATGAATAGCCGCTGATGTCATACCCCTGCCAAGTCCCTACAGTAAATCTAGGCCCTCTGGCCAACTATGTAACAACTTCATCTACGTCGCTCTCAGAAGCTTGCAGGACTCTATTTTTGATCCACCCAGCAAACTTCCTATTATGTTCTCTGGTGACCCAAATCTCTGGCTTCGAGGGATTCTGTTTCTATAACATTTCCTTGTGCTCGTGTATGTATGGCTCCACCCCCGTCATGTGCTGTAAGACCCAAAAATGGGCTTTTGCATACAGATCACTAGAAGGGACGACTGCTTTAAATCCAATCGTTCCAATGCCCTGAAGCCTGCCCTCATGCTGGGACGTAGGAACGCCAATTGGGTCAACCCCGGCCATATAGTTGGTGCAAAATTCGATCACCTCCTCGGTGGCATAACCTTCAATGATACTGCCCTCAGGCCGATGTCGATTCCTTACATATCCCTTCAAGATACCCATAAATCTCTCAAATGGATACATGTAGCGCAGGAACACGGGTCCACAAAACTTAATTTCTCTGACAAGGTGAACAATTAGATGGACCATAACATCAAAAAAAGATGGAGGGAAATACATCTCCAGCTGACAAAGAGTTGTAGTCACATCGCGTTGCAAATCTTCCAGTCCATCCAGATCAATTACCTGCAAGGACACAGTTGCAGCAACTATTTAGATCCAAAAAATCTGACAAGTTCCACGAATGGAGCTAATTAACTTGCTAGGAGTACACGCTTACGTACCTTGCCAGACATTGTGTTGAAGAAATAACATAGCTTTGTAATTGTCTCTCTGACTTTGACTGGGAGAGTGCCTCTGATAGCAATGGGAAGCATTTGTGACATCAGTACATGACAATCATGGGACTTCATACCAACCAGTTTCAAGTCTTTCATGGACACAAGTTTTTTCAAGTTCGCAGAATACTCGCATGGAACTTTGACACCATGTAGGCACTGACAGAGTTCTGTTTTTTCTCTTTTTGAAAAAGTATAGCAGGCCGGGGGGAGGTATGTCCGCTTTCCCTTCTCCAACGGTGCAAGCTCAGTCCTTATGCCCATGTCGAGCATGTCACGGCGAACGTTGATGCCATCTTTCGTCTTTCCTAGAATGTTCAACAACAAACCAGTCAAACTGTCACAAACATTTTTCTCTACGTGCATGACATCAATGCAATGTCGAACTTGTAAGTGCTCCCAATATGGCAGATCCCAAAGAATCGATCTCTTCTTCCAAACATTTTTTCCTGGAGGTTTAGAACATTTACCGAACTCAACTTTGATGTCCTTCACGCGCAAGTAAAGCTCCTTACCAGTCACAAACACTGGGGCTGATCCTTTCTCAGGCTTCCCATTGAATGACTTCCTCTTCTTACGGTAGGCGTGATGCATCGGAAGGAATCTGCGGTGACGCATGTACACTATTTTTCTGCAGTTCGATAACCACATGCTTTCAGTTTCATCCAGGCAAATAGGACAAGCCTTGCCTCCTTTCGTACTATACCCCGACAAATTTCCATAGGCCGGGAAATCATTTATGGTGCAAAATATCATGGCCCGCAACATGAAATTCTCTCGCTTATGTGCATCCCACACCCGCACCCCTTCGCTCCACAATTTATGTAAGTCCTCGACTAACGGTGAAAGAAACACGTCAATATCATTCCCGGGTTGTCTGGGTCCTGAAATTAGTAACGACATCATGATGTACTTGCGCTTCATACATAACCAAGGAGGAAGATTGTAGATGCATAAAAGAACCGACCAAGTGCTATGTCGACTGCTCATATTTCCGTGTGGATTCATACCATCCGTACTCAGCCCAAACCTTATATTCCTCACTTCGCCGCCAAACACACCGAATGTTCTGTTAATGTTTCTCCATTGAATGGAATCAGCTGGATGTCTTAGTTTTCTGTCTTGTTTCCGACCTTCAACATGCCAACGCAAGTACTTCGCATCTTTCGGATTTGCAAACAGCCGTTTCAATCTGGGAATCACAGGCAAATACCACATAGTTTTGGCCGGAGGCCCTTTCTTTACCTCATCACATCCATTGTGATAAATTCTGTCCCCATGCTTATATCGCAATGCACCGCATCTTGGACAAACATGCAAATCCTCGTACTCGTTACGGTACAGAACACAATCATTTGGGCATGCATGTATTCTTTCGATGTCCATTCCCAACGGACACAATAGTTTTTTGGCCTGGTAAACCGATCTTGGCAACTCATTTCCCTCTAAAAGCTTGTCCGCTAACAGATTCAATAGCGCCGTGAAACTCTTATCGCTCCAACCGTTGCTTGCCTTCAAGTTATATAATCTCAACACAAAAGACAACTTTGTAAATTTTGCAAATTCGGGGAACAAAGGCTTCTCAGAATCAACAATTAATTTCTCAAATTTAGCTAAATCGTTTTCGCTGTAGTCTTCTTCTACATCACGTAACATTTCATCTAAATTGTCGTCATCTACATGGACTTCCGAATGAACATTACCAATGTTCTGATCATGATCATCATTACTGCAATCCACTTCCGGGTGCTGCTGAGTGGTAGCGGTGCTCATTTCCTCAAGATCTTCACCATGCCATATCCAACGGGTATAGCGTGCGTTAAAACCACGACGAATCAAATGACTCCTAATCTAATCAGAGTTGCCGAACCTTTTTAAGTTCATACAATCTATACAAGGACAATGCATATCTTTCTCTCCCTTCTTCGCCTTTTCTTGCTCAGCAAATTTAATAAACCCATTCACACCCTCCAAATACTCAACAATAGTACGTTTTATTCCATACATCCAATATTCTCGGTCCATCTACAATTATTTCACAAAATTGACAAATTCAAATAAATAATTAATGACTCAGGGCATGCATATATGCATGAAACATAATTAGCTAGGCCATATGTGTGTACATGAGCTGCTTAATTACATTAAATGGATTTGTATATATGAAACCCTAATTAACTTGATGCATGCATTAATTGGAAGAGCCAGCTAGCTAGCTGCTTAAATTCAGCAAGCTATAGCTAGCTAGCCAACCTAGCCTTCTAGCTAGTTTGGAGCTACATGTATCTAGTTTAATGAATTGCAAGTAGAGAGAGAGGGAGAGTGTGAAAGAGTGATCGAGAGAGAGAGAGGTGATGAGAAGATGACAATACCGAGGGGGATGGAAATATGATCAACCTCTCAGCTAGCTTCTCCAGATCACTCTAGCTTGGAGTCGTGCGCGGCTGAAATGATTCCAACATGCAGAGCGCAGAGCAGGGGTCGACCTAATTAAGTTGTACAATTTTACTATCGGTTCAAAAATACAAACCGATAGTAAAATAAGGTCCCCACTATCATAACCATTAGTTTATATGAAGTCATTTTACTATCGGTTTGTTTTATATAACTGATAGTAAACTTTACTATATTGTATCGGTTAGTACAGTACGAACCGATAGTATAAAGTGCGTAATTTTACTATCAGTTACGAATGAAAAACCGATAGTACTATTTAATATATTATATCGGTTGGTACAGTAATAACCGATAGTATAAAGTGAGTAATTTTACTATCTGTTACGAATGAAAAACCGATAGTACTATTTAATATATTATATCGGTTGGTACAGTAATAACCGATAGTATAAAGTGCGTAATTTTACTATTAGTTAAAAATGGAAAACCGATAGTACTTTTTAATATATTATATCAGTTTGTACAGTAATGACTGATAGTAAAAAGTATTTACATTTCACTAACGTTAGACTAGTATGTAACCGATAGTAAACTGCCTCTTTTCCGCCGCCATCGTCCTATTCTATCGGATTTTTCCCAGATTGCTTATAACCGTTAGAAAATATGGGTTAGTGGAATGCACTTCTGTAGTAGTGCTAGTTGGGATAGCAAAGCATGTCTTTGAGACAATGCATCAGCAACTAAATTATCTTTGCCTCGCGTATGTTTGACAACATAGGGAAAAGTTTTAATGAATTCAACCCACTTAGCATGTCTACGGTTCATCTTACATATCAGAGTGGATAACAAATTCTTTCGGCCAGAGATAATGTTGCCAAGTTTCAAGTACACGAACTAAAGCATATAATTCTTTATCACAAGTAGAATGGTTTAATGTAGGTCCACTTACCTTTTCACTAAAATATGCTTCGGGTTTACCTTCATGCACTAGCATGCCTCCTATTCCAACTCCACTAGCATCACATTCTATTTCAAATGTCTTACCGAAATCTTGAAGAATAAGTAATGATGCCTTGGTAAATCTCATCTTTAACTCTTGGAAGGTGTGTTCTTGTGTATCTCCCCACTTGAAAGCAACTCCTTTCATAGTCAACTCATTGAGTGAGGCTACAATAGAGCTAAAATCCTTCACAAACATACGGTAGAAGCCTGCAAGTCCATGAAAATTCCTCACTTGGCTCACGTTGATGGGGGTCGAACACTCTTTGATAGACAATACTTTTGATTCATCAACTGCAACCCCTTATTGATTGATAAGTGCTGAATTGGTATGCATTTTATCCTAAGTTTGCTGTTTAAAACATGCTGAAAACTCTTTTGATGCGACATTTTATGTATCTTTTATTTTTATCATTTTTACAATGTTCTTTCACGATTGTGTTTTTTATGTTCCTGGGATCATGCCTACAAAATTTGAGAGCATTTCGAACTCATTTGGATAAGTTACGGCAAAAAACATGAAAACACAGGACGAAAAAGGGCCCAAGAGGAGCCTAGCCGAGCCTGGCATGACCCTTGACACAACCTATGCCCTGTGACAAGCACAACCAGAGCCAGGGCCCATGCCTAGGTCTGGTGCCAACTGGAATTTCCTATTTTGAGTCCGTTTGGTCTGTTTCGCGCACCTGTTGAATTCGGATTCCGTTGCCTTCATGTCAAGAGTTTTATTTGGATATGTTACCTTATTGTAATATAAATAGAGAAACTTTTGGCTCAATTTAGCATGCCTTTTTTATTTTTTATTTCAGATTTAGCAGTTAGATTTGGAAGATCCCCCTTTATTTTATTCTAATTTTTGCGTTTGTTAGTCGGCGTGGACGCGGGACCCTGAACAAGATAGAGGCTCTCGCTAGACATAACCGTGGAAGCAATCCTCTGACCGTTGTACCGGTGACTGTACCGGCAACTTAATCTGTCTTGGAAAACACTTGAAACTGATTTACAGTTCTTAGACCTTGATTAGAATTACGTCCGTTGGTTATGGAATTCCCTTGCTTTGAGTGTGGCAAGCCCAACCACATCTGTGCTCTTTGTTCTACCCTCAAGGGCACTGCTAAGAAAGAGCTAGATAAAACGCCTTATCAGCCTCAGAAGAACATTGGGGCAGCCAAGAAGGCCATGCATAAGGCCTTCTTGTCTGCTCTTGATGAGATGAGCGATAATGGCTTGGATGATGGCGAGAGCACTGCCTTGGCCTCCCCGACAACAACGATAACTTCAGTGGCCTATGCTTCATGGCCATCAGTGATGACAAGCTTGATGAGGATGATCTTGACACCGACATGAGCAAGGTGCGAGGGACAGGGATGGAGAACAAGTGGATCGTGGACTCCGATTGTTCGCGCCATATGACTGGAGATGCAAATGGTTCTTGTCCCTCAACAGGCTCTCCGATGGTGGCTTCATCACCTTTGGAGACAACTCCAAGGGAAAAGTGCTTTCGAAAGGTACAATTCGAGTCAATGAAAGCTTTCTTCTCAAGGATGTTACTTTGGTTTTTTCTTTGAAATACAATGCTCTGTCAGTTTCCTTCCTTTTGGATGATGATTTTGAGGTTTGATTTAAAAAGAGGGGTTACAAGGTTCTTGACTCTTCTGAGGAGTTGTTTTTTGGGATTGATCGTACGGGCAAAATTTTCACCGCTGATTTTTCTAATTCTTATTCTATTGCCCCTCGATGTTTGGTTGTTTCAATGGCACTTTGGAGAGTTGACTTTGGCACCACCGCCTTGGTCATATTGGTTTTGATCATTTGACTCAAGTTAGCAGTCTTGACATTGTGGAAGGTCTCCCTAGACTCAAATGAGTCACAGAAGGTGTGTGTACCCCTTGTTGACATGGCAAACAAGTTGCCACTCCACATCATCCCATCCTTGAGATGAGGACTGAGGGACCAGGCGAATTGATTCATATGGAAACTGTTGGCCTAGCCCATGTCATGTCTGCTGGTGGGAAGTGGTATTGTTTCGTCATTGTTGATGATTTTTCTCACTACTCTTGGGTGTTCTTTAAGGCTTCCAAGGATGAGATGTTTGGCATTTTCCGGGATTTTGCAAATAAGCTTCTTCATGGATTGTTAGGTGCCATTCAAGCTATATGCACTGACAATGGCACTGAGTTCAAAAACTCACATTTCTCAGATTTTTGTGTTGAGTTTGGTATTAAGCATCATTTTTCCTCCCCATACGTTCCTCAACAGAATGGTGTTGTGGAGACGAAAAACCGTATCTTGGTTGAGATGGCTAGGACCATGCTTGATGAATATAGCACACCCCGCAAGTATTGGGCTGAGGCAATAAGCACAGTGTGCTATATCTCAAACAGAGTGTTTTTTAGACCTATTTTGAAACTTTCTCCATATGAACTTCTTTTTCCACAAACAAGCTAAGTGTTTCTTATTTCCGCGTTTTTGGCTGCAAGTGTTTTATTTTAAAAAGGGGTCATTTGGAAAAATTTGAGTCTTGCACTTCTGATGATTTTTTTGTTGGCTATCTTGCTTCTTCCAAGGGCTTTCGAGTGTTCAACCTTGCTACTAGTACAATTGTAGAAACCTGTGAAGTCACTTTTGATGAGTCTTGCCCAAGTGCTAGATCAGACATTTCAGGTCCCATAGGTACATTTGAAGGCATATTTGTGGAGGATGATGATGACGATGACGAGAGTATCTATCTAGAGCTTCCTCCTCCACTTGCTCAGCCAGACGAGCCAGCATCACCACCCTTATCCCGGAATTTGCTCCATCCACTCCTGAGCCCGAGGTGATTTCACCTGTTGCCACTGATCCAAGCCCTTCAGCTCCTCGACATATCACTCGATGGCATCCCCCAGATCAAATGATTGGGGACATGGATGAGAGGGCTACACGATCTCATGTCACATTTTCTACATTTGTTGCCTCTTTTGAGCCCCATGATATCAGCCATGCACTCACAAACATGAATTGGATCAATGCCATGCATGAAGAGTTGCATAATTTTGAGCATAACAAAGTTTGGATGATTGTTGAACCCCCAGTTGGTCATAATTTCATTGGGACCAAGTGGGCATTCAAAAACAAGAAAGACGAGTACGACCATATGGTACGTAACAAGACTCGAATAGTTGCTGAAGGGTTTTTTCAAGTTGAGGGTCTTGATTTTGACAAAACTTTTGCACTGTTTACTATACTTGAGTCAATTCGCATTTTGTTGGCATTTTCTTCTTCCAAACACTTCAAACTTTTTCAAATGGATGTCAAAAGTGCGTTCTTAAATGGATTTATCAATGAAGAAGTTTATGTGCAGCAACCACCTGGCTTTGAAAATCCAGACTTTCCAAATCATGATTTCAAACTCTTGAAGGCTTTCTACGGTCTCAAGCAAGCTATGCATCCTTGGTATAATCATTTGAAGTCCTTTTTTTTGGAAAGAGGTTTTCAAATGGGCAAAGTTGACAAAACCCATTTCATCCTCAGGCATGGTAGTGATTTCCTCCTCGTATAGGTGTATGTGGATGGTATCATTTTTGGTGGTTCATCTCACTCTCTGGTTTCATGTTTTTCTGAGATTATGAGTAAGGAGTTCGAGATGAGCATGATGGGCGAGCTTAACTACTTCATTGGGTTTCAAATCAAGCAAATGAAGCAAGGAATCTTTGTGCACCAGGCGAAGTACACTCGGGATCTTCTCAAGTGCTTCAAGATGGAGGATTGCAAGCTAATTGCAACCCCAATGGGTACAATGGCTGTACTTGATCCTAATTTGGATGGAGAGCCCATAGATGGACGAGATAAACGGAGCATGATCAGCTCCCTTCTCTATCTTATGGCTTCAAGCCCAGACATTTGTTGGATCTAGGTCGATCTAAGTATCTAGGTTTTGATGATTAATGACGATTTGGATAAATCCTTAATGACTAATATTGATCTCGATAATGACAGCTTTGAGGATTAAATGACAACTTGTATAAATCCTAGTTTCGCACAAGTACATTGAATTGTTAATGTTAAACCCTAGAAGTCGATGACTCCCAGTTATGGTTTAACAATTGATGCATATGTTGAGGGGGAGTTCTGTGGTTGCATCAATCTTGTGTTAAGTGTAAATTGGAATGTCATGTGATAAATTCAGAAGTTTGATAACTCCCTCATTTGTGGTATCGAGATCGATGCATGTGTTGAGAGGGAGCTCGGTGGTTGCATCATGCTTATCTTTATCATGACATGAGTAGTATGGATCGTGTGCGTATGTCTTCATCATATATAGATCTATATGATTTGTGATTCATCTCTTACTCATTTGTTGCTTATCAAAATTGGTTTGTCATTTCGTCAAAGAGAGAAATCGTTGAGTTAACTCCTATGTGGAGTGATTTCTCTAGTGGTAATTAATGACGAACTGTATATGAGACTAACGTTTGTGCATTGAGTGTATGTGTTCTAGTCTCAGAATGGTTGCAGGATGAAAGCAAGGGCATGAAGAGGATGATGCCGACATGAGTCATCTCAAGCGAGGTCAAGCTTAGCAAGGTCGAGCTTTGTGAGGACAAGCTTCGAGGGATCGAGCTTCACGAGGTCGAGCTTCACCGAAGGTAAAATCCAAGATTAAGGATTGTTTTCTAAAGATTTTACCGGTCTCGGTGTTTAGAGATAGGCCAGGTTGATAGGATTCTTTTTACTAGTTTGACCGTACTATTAAGAGGGGTCGGAAACTAGTAGCTTGTATCTATCTAGTACGGAAGCTCACATGCATTCATATCATCTTGCACTAGTGTTTTATCGCCTCTTGCATTGCTAAAGAGTCTAAGTGTAGTTTGTGGTGCATTAGAGAAAATGTTTTGAAAACTGCACTTAGTCTTGATTGCCAGCTACTTAAATTGGTTTATTATTCTAGAGATGGTCGTGATCGTATTTGCACATTCTGATTGTATCCTTGTTTGATACGTGGTCGTGGTTGAGTCGTCGGTTTGGTTATATCCTTGTTTAGGGTTTGGTCGTGGTCGTAAGAGCTCAAGCTAGTCGTACCAGTCTTCAGCTCGCTTGCGTAGCTCAACCAAACCCACTCGACCACATGTTTTCGATCGGATGTTAGACCTGTGTGGCCGTGGTCATTGCTGAGTGACAATTGACACATCCACGGGAAAACAGGAAATCCGTATGTGCAAATACCCTAATCAAGTTTAGAGTAAAATTGATAAGTTCCTGTTTTTGGTTTGCACAGGCCGGACAGTGTCTGTGTTGGCCAGACATTGTCCGGCCAGTACACAACTCCTGTGGCTTAGGCAAATCGAAAACAAAGACATATGCCTTTTGTCCGGGCTTTTGTTTGGGGTAAACTGGACATTGTCTGAAGTGGCCAGACAGTGTCAGGCATGTATAAATCTTATGAGGTGTTGTTTTTAAATGAAGCACAGACATTTAAACTGTTCGGGGACTTTTGTTTGGGACGGGCCGGACATTGTCCGGGCATGGCCGGACATTGTCCGGCATGTACAAACTTTGTGAGCCTCATTTAAAAACATGTAACTAGAGGCGAATGCATATGTCCGGGCTTTTGTCCGGACATATGATCATTTGTCTGGCCTTCTCAAATGTTTCCCAACGGTCACTGACACCGCTTGCAACGGTCATTTTTGCTGTACTGGCTGGACAGTGTCTGGCATGGCCGGACAATGTCCGGCCTGTACAAAAATGTTGCACCTGGTTGCAAATAGCTAGTTTTCTTTGAGGGCTATAAATACTTCGTGTTGGCCAGCATTTGAGGGTGCTCAAAGTGTTGAAATTTCAATTGATAAGCTAGCCAAGACTTTGCATTTGCTATATTGCATCTAGAGGCTAGATTTGAGCCCAAATCTTGAGTGGATTGGAGAGAGAAGCATTTGGGTGAAGTTAAGAGTGTTTTGTGCACTTCAATCACCATTTGCATGCTACTACTAGAGTGTTGAGCATTCATTTGCATATTTGATCTTCTAGCATGTGTTTGTTCACGTGAGCGCATACAACTTGTTACTCTTGGCGATCGCCTTCGCCTAGACAGTGTCGGAGGAGAGTCACGATCTCTCCAGTTGAAGTTTGTTGGAGAGGCCGGCAAGAACTTGTGCAAGGTGTGGTGCTTGCCTATCCGGTGTGGAGAAGGAGCAACCCTAGTGAGATATCCTTCGTGGATATAGAAGCGAGGCTCACGCGTGAGCGCTTCAATGAGGAGTAGGGGAGACTGGGCGAGTCTCCGAGACCTCGGTAAAAATATTGTGTCAATTGCTTATCTCGTATTCATTTCATATTTATCTTGACAAAATTGTTTAAATAAATTTAGTTGCTTGTTGTATTGTATTTTCATATTGATCAAATTGCAACTAGATTTTAGATTGTTGTTAAGCCTCATTGCAAAATTTAGGTTTCATAATCATTTGTTAAAATTACTTAGTAGGGAAAGAAATTTTAAAAGCCTCCTATTCACCCCCCTCTAGTCGGCATCCTTGATCCTACAATTAGTATCAGAGCAAGGTCTCTCTTTTATCGGCTTGACTGCTAGAGAGAAAGGATGAATTCGCTAGAGAATTTTGGATTGATTGCTCCTCACTTTGATGGCTCAAATTATTCACGTTGGAAAATTATGATGAGTACTCATCTTGAGGCATTAAATTTAAAATTGTGGAGGTTAGTGAAAAAGGGTATAACTAATTCATCATCTTCGGATAAGCACATTCACCTCTTAAACGCAAAAGCTAAAGACTTGCTCCTTAATTCACTTAGCCATGATGTGCTCGAACTAGTGAGTGATTGTTCAACCGCTCACGATGTTTGGATGACTCTTGAGTCTTTATTTGTAGGCACATCTAGTTTTGAGCATGTTAAGATGCGCTTGCTATTGCGGGATTATGAGGCATTTGTGATGTTGGAGTATGACACACTCTCCACCATATATGATCGCTTGATCAACATCACAAATGATCTCAAAGCCCTTGGTGCTAATATTTCGGATGTAGACATTTGTAGAAAATTGCTCCAGGTGTTGCCTGAGGGCTGCTATGGAGACTTCATCACCAATCTTGAAACTGGTGACCTTTCCGACACTTCACCGAGCGAGCTCATTGACATGCTTATGTCAAATGAGGCAATGTCCAAAGAAAAAGACATGTGTTCCACCTTCGAGCATATCGAGGACAATGATTTAAATGAGGACGATCAGGAGCTTTCGAGCGAGCTCAAGGCCGTAAATGATGTGGTTTGCCTAAGCATAACAAAGGCGAAACCTTGCAAGAAGAGCTCAAGAAAAGCTAGAAAGAAAGCGTCGGAGTCAAAGTCTTCATGTCAAGACAATTCTATATGCCCTACGGTATGTGACTCGACTGTATGAAACTCTAACCTCTCTAATAATGAGCTTATGGATATAATTGTAGAGTTAAAAGATTTGCTTGGCAATATGACTAAAAACTTTAGCACTTTAAAGAATAATTATTCATCTTTAAAAGTGCAATATCAAGAGTTAAAGAAATCTCATGATTCTTTGCTTGCCAAGGATACTATTAGCTCTACATGTATGTTAGATGTTAGAGTTGCTTGTGACTCCCCTATTGATTAATCTTTAGAGTCACATAATCCTACCTCCTATGCTAGCGATAATTCAATTGTTGATTCATGGTAAGATTCAAATGCTAGCATTGAGGATACTAGTACTTCATGTGATAATATGTCTAATGATTCATTTATAGATTCACATGCTTGTACAGACAATACTAGTTGCTCATACCATGATTCTTCCAGTAATCCATCTTCATGATATGGTGTTAGTACTAGTAGTTCTACTTTTGATATGCCTAGCCCATCTAGTGATTTTTGTGCTATGCCTTCTAGTTGATCTACTTGTGATGAGATGCCCTCATGTTCTTTTCGTAATTCATGTGTAAACACGAAATCATCTCAAGCATCTAAAATCAAAAATGATGAACGTAGGATCAAAGTAAATAGATTGGGTAATAACCTTACTAAATGTCATTTGAGTAGTGCTATGCTTGCTGAACCCCATTTAGATCATACAAATTTATTTAAAAAGGGAAAATTAAATCATGCACACTCATCTAGTAAGAGGCATCATATATTCCACCGCACTCATACAAATTTTTTCAAAAGGCCCTCTCGAACTTCATGTTCCTCATATCACTCAATGGGGCAACATTCGCATGAGTGTGTGTCTAATGTCTTTAGGGATGTTTCTTTTGACTCTTATTTGATTTCTTGCTCTAGAAAAGGCTTATTTGCAAAACCTATTCATTTCCATTTTCAAAAACCTAAAGATAAAGCAATTTGGGTACCAAAAGACTTATGCGACAAGGCTATATGGTCTCGTATGGTTTGGGTACCAAAAAGGGCTTCACTCTTTCTGAAGTTCCTATAAAAAGAATTCCTAATTTAAAAAGAGAAAATTGCATTGCATTTTCTTCTTTTTGTTCTTTGTTGCTTTTTTTTCCATGGCCAATTTTGCAAAAGAGTGAAAATTTAAATCTTATGATGTTGCTTCTTTAGGGTTGTAATTTAAAATTCTTCCATTGCTTATCATATCCCTATATGTGAAAATTTTCAAAATTGCAATTATAAGTTTTTAAATTGAGCTTATTTTGTTAAAACATCAAATTTTCATTCAAAAGCCCAAAAATCATCAATTCCTTTCAAAGTGGTCTTCAAAATGTATTTAAAAGGTTTTTAGAGGCTTTGGATGAAGGAATGATGTTAAAAAGTACTTCCATTAAAAACTAGCCTCAAAATCATCTTCGGGTATCTTATTTTTCAACAAAATCATTTTCAAACGCAAATCAAAATCTATTTGGAATTTACAAAAAACTTTCTTTACAAAGCACTTAGATATTATTATCCCGAAGAAGTTTGAAATTGGAAACTTTCTCAAAAAAGTTATGGGTATTTAAATATCATCAAAAACTTGCTTTGACCCGAAATACCCTAAATATGCAAAACATGACTTTCGCTATTTTTATGGTCTTTATTTGTGAGCTTTGGCTAAAAATGATTTGAATAACTCATGTAACCCTTTCATGTCAAAAATCTCATGAAAATCAAATTTGAACTCAATTTGCAAAAATTTGTCAATTTTCAACCTCTTGCTTAACACAAAGTTCATTTGACCATAACTTTTGATTGAAAAATCCTTTTTGGAAAATTCATTTTGGAAAATGTATTTGATACATTGAAAATCATTTCTGCAGATTTTCATTTGAATTGGATTTGATTTGAGCAAAATTGACTCTTTTCACAAATCAAATATGAAACTTGCAAAATTCAGTTTTCTCATGTTTTGGGCTGATTTGTCATTTTCATATCTCTATATTGGTTGGCTACTTGAAGTTTACGACGCGGAAGGCAAGTCATATTCTTGAACATCTTGAACCTATATTTTAAGAGTTGCTATAACATAACCTTGAATATAAATAATATTGCATGTGAAAGAATGATTAAGATATGAATTGGCAATATTAGGCTGGATGCCTGTTGAGATGTGAAATGTGAAATGAACAAGTAGTGAGGCATGAACTAATATATATATATATATATATATATATATATTTATATTTATATTTATATTTATATTCATGAAATAAAACCCCTAACCGTGACCAGGTTTTTGGTATGGAATGTTGGTAGCACTGGATGTGCATGGGTTGTGGTATGATATGGTCACTGACATATAAGGACTAGAACCTTGTGTTGTGCATCTAGTGGCATGAAAAATGTGCTAACCGCAAGCCTGGTATGGGACAGGCTTGGACAAGTAGTATGCGGATCACACATGAAACCCCTATATGACATGTACATGATTTACACGGAGTGCAGTTCCAACACATATCACATGATGTGATTACACGCTAACCCTGAGTGGGAAGATGCCAATTAGTGGGGGTTGTGTAACCCCACCACAACTGTGGTTTCTGAGTGGAACCGCAGGGTCTGGGGTGAATTGTGTGTGAAACATGACAAAAGTTCTTGTTATCTCCACCTTGCCACTCGCACATGGTTGCGAGGAAGGGTCTAATCATCTGATAGGATGGGCATGAAAGTGGAAATATCTTGCCGGTAAATTCGTACCTCTCTGCAGAGATAAAAACGTATTAGAATACTCTGAGCTCCTGGGTTTATAGGAGCCTGATGAGGTGGATTAAATCCATGGGGTGTGGCACAAGTATGTTTTCTAAATAAAATTTCATAAGTCAAGATTACCCAAATGACATGTGTTGTCATGATAAGGGGTGCTGCCGTGGGCTGTCGTGTGTCGACGTGTCGCGGTAGTACTATAAATAGTGGAACATGAATAGTGATGCTATGCTATGAAGTATTGCCATGAGATGTGACATAAAGAAAAAGACTATTTTACAAACATCCACACATCTTTATTAGCACAGGTTCATATCATCCCTACTATATGTATCTACTCTTACCTATGACTTGCTGAGTACGTAAGTACTCACCCTTGTAACCTACAATCCAGTAGATGGAGCGTTTCATGATCGAGATGAAGGCATGGAGAATTTCTTGGATCCAGAAGGAGGAGAGCCAGTTCCACCAGAGCCCTGATGTGTGTTGTTCTGCCGTCAACTTCTCACTGTGGGAGGGTCACCTATCTTCTGCTGTGTAGTTGTTATTTTGCTAGACCATGTATGCCGCGAAGGCATTGTAATCTCCTTATGTTGTATTAAGGCCAACAAGCCACACTGCTTAAATATTTTGTAAGTTGTTCATTTCAGCAGAGCAACTTACAAAATATCATTCATAAACAGTATGGCCTGCTGTCTTGATACATCAAAAGGGTAATACAATGCCTTCACGGCACAAATGGTCTAATTAAAACAAAATAACAACTCCGCGGCGGAAGCTAAGCGAAGCCCCATAATCATAAGAAGTTGACAGCAGAACAACACACATCAGGGCTTCGGCAGAATTGGCTCTTCTCCTTCTGGATCCATGAAATCTTCCAAGGCTTCATCTTGATCATAGAGCACTCCATCTATTTGATGCAAGGTTGCAAGGGTGAGCACTTACGTACTCAACAAGTCATAGGTAAAAGTAGATATACATATAGTATAGATGATATGAACCGATGCTACTAGAGGAAAGAGGGGAGGGTTTTCAAAATACTTTTCTTTCTTTCTATTCACATCTCATGATCATATTCATGTCAGCACTTTTCATAGAATAGCATCGCTATTCATGTTCACTAAAATATGGTACTACCGCGACACATCGACACACGACAGCCCATGGCAACACCCCTTATCATGACAACACATGTCATTTGGGTAATTTTGACTTATCAAATTTTAATTATAAAAGTATACTTGTGTCACACCCCGTGGATTTAATCCACCGCAGCAGACTCCTAAAAACCCGGGAGCTCGGAGTATTCGAATACGTTTTTATCTCTGCAGAGAGGTAAAATTTACCCTCAAGATATTCCACTTTCATACCCATCCTATCAGATGATTAGACCCAAAACTCACTTCATATTGTTAGTGGCAAGGTGGAGATAACAAGAACTTTTATTACGCTTCACCCACAATTCACCCCTGACCTTGTGGATCTCTCGTGAACCACAGTTGTGGCAGGTACTCCCTACCACCCCCAAGCCTCTTCCCATTACTGGGTTAACGTGCAAAATCACATTCAGTGATAGGTATAGGAGCCGCACTCCGTGTAAATCGTGCATCACTTTCCATCTCATGCAGGGGTTTCATGCGGGATCCACATAACTACCTGTTCAAGCCTGTCCCATACCAAGCTTGCGGTCGGCACGTTGTTCATACCACTAGAAACACAACACAAGGTTCTAGTCCTTATATGCCAGTGACCAGGTCATACCACAATCCATGCACATCCAGTGCTACCAAGCACATCCAGTGCTTCCACCATTCCATACCAAAATCCTGGTCATGGCTAGAGGTTTTATTTCATGAATATAAAATATATACATATATACTAGTTATGGCTCACTACCAGAACATTTCACATTTAACAGGCATCCAGCCTAGTAGTGCCAAATCATTCTTTTCTCATCATATGCAATACTTTATTTTATAATCAAGGTAATATCTTAGCAATTCTTTAAAATATAGGTTCAATATGTTCAAGAATATGACTTGCCTTCCGCGTCGTAAGAAACAGCAATCGATGTCGGGTCTGCGACGAAGTCTTCGAACTCGGGTTCTTGCTCTAATCAGAGATCAAACAAGAAAACAGGGATCAAAATCCATTTAAATACATTAATAATATATATGCAACATGCTCTTAAGAGAAAATGCCTTTGGCGATACTTGAATTGGTGGATTTAAGGGCTGGATTAGGGTTAGCTTGGAAATTTCAGAAATAGGGCTGCGGATGGTGGCTAGAGGCTCTTAGGGTTTCAGGTTACAAGTATGGACATCAAGTCCGCAGCTGGTTTGCTCAAAAACGATGAGCGTCAATAGGTCGACATTCGGTTCAAGGCATCGACATAGGTTCAAGGAAGTCTAGAGAGCTTATCTCAAGGTGTCGCAGTTGAATGGAATGTAGAACATAGCACTACAAGCTTAGAGGACAAAGTGGATTCCAGTTTGCATACCCAGAAGGGGTCAAACTGGCCCAATGCCACTGGCTGACATAGGTTGACAAGGGCTGGAAATGCCCAAGAATGGCATTGACATAGTTTAGAAGATTTCCAGTGGGCAAAATGGGTTTTGATTCAAGCATTGGGTGCATAATGCCATGAGGTAGCTAATTGACAAGGTGGTTTTTGATTTGCGTGACCAGAGGTGGGTGAACAGGGCCAAGGCCACTGGCTGGCATGAACTGACACAGGGCTGACAATGTCAAAAACTAGGGTTTAGCAGCAACTGTGATTCAAGGCTCCAATTGTTGTGCTAACTATGTCGAGGAGGTAGGCACAAGTAACAGGAACACAATGGCTGAGGTTTCAAGGGTTGAGGTGGCCGGACGGTGATGAACACCGGCGAGGAAACACGGTGGCTTCACTGTTCGAAACAGTCTCTGGACAAGACTTTGGCATAGCTATAACTTCTAATCTGGGCCGATCTAGGTGTCAGGCTAGAAGACAAAAATGTTCAGTGGGTCAAGGTACACACACTAGACAAAGTGGCTAGGGCTGCAACGGCCGGGAACAGTTTTTCGGTGGCCGGCGCCGGAGAAGATAACACTGGAATTGGGGGTTTTTGATACAGGGGGTTTGAACTTATTTCCTATATGATGTTTTATCCTCTATGATTGGTCTTTCTTGATAATTTATTTCAAAATTATTGGAAGTCATTTGCATAGATTTTCAGGTGCTTTTAAAAGTGTAAAATGATTTTCTCAAACCTGAAATCTGAAACTTTAAATCTGACCAACATTTGTCTTTTTCATATCTTATTGTTGGATAAAAATTTTGGCTTCATCACAAAAGGCAATCTAGTTTCTCATTGCCTCATTTATCTCCAAATTTATTTTGGAATTTTTGGAACTTCTTTGCATATGTTTTGATGATTATAAAGAAGCCAACATGTTTAAGAAAATTTTAGTCAATTTGGATGTTAATCTCTCAATTCTTTCAAATGACTAAAATATTTGATCTTGGATCTTCATGGAAAGTGCTTGTGTTGGTGTGTTCTATCTCTATGAAATTTTCCATGAGTTTTGGTATTTATTCGGATGCTTTCTCAATTTGAGTTCATTCGGATTCTTGTTGAGCTTTTGATTTTCAAATAGATCATTTTGATCCCTTGCACATTTTTCATGACCAAACATGGATGACACATTTAGGGGGAGCAACTTCAAAGTCATTGAATTGAATCCTTATATACCCTAATTGTGCATATGTATCAAATTATGCACTTGTTTGGTAAAAAGGGTCATTTTCGAGCAAAAAGGTAAAAAGAGCTCAAAACTTTCAAAATATTCAAAATTACCACAAAACCTTCATAAATACGTTTCAAATATGGTTTCAACGGTTTTGAAAGTGAAACAAAAGAGTTTTGATCTAAAATGCAAAATTTTGACAAAATTAAAGACTTCAGGATCTTGTTTTGGCCCAAAACGATTCATTTCCATAAAAAAAGATGGGTTGAGATTTGATCAAAACTTTCTACATGAAACATTTAGAACCCACTCACTCGAGGATAGTTTGTATTGATCTTTTTTCTCAAAAGAGCTATGGTTTTCAAATTATCACATATCCTAGGTCGCACAAAATGGCTATCGACCCAAAAATACTCAAATTCTGCATTTTTTTATTTGAGCTACTTGGACCGGACTTTCTTCCATGTCCTGGTTTGAAATAGTATTTCAAACTCATCCAAATCCAGAGATTTGAGAAAAATCCAAGTTTCATCGAAATTTGAAGTTTTCATGAAAATCAATTTGGTGTTACCGGTTTTACCCTAAAATCACTTTTGAGGATCAAATTCAAGATCTTGTTCTAATCAAATCTAGCTCAAAGCTATCCATCTAAGTTCCTGTCTTACTTGAATCAATTTTTGAAGCAAAATTGCAAAAATCACAAAATTTCATAAGTTTAAGGCGCGTTTCTGAACCGTCTAGACCTTGTCCGCCCAGAGCCAAACTCTATCCATCCATTTCGGACTTTGTCCGGCCCTAGCAGACTTTGTCCGGTCTGTGTGAAAAATGGATGGTTACTAAATTTTGTTTTGTGCTGTTTCCTTCACTTTCTGTTTTTGTCACACCTTTGCTGCCATCTTCTCCCATATTTTGCAATTCTTCATGATTTATTTGCTGATATTTGGAATACCTTTGAATATGTTTTTTGGTTATCAAACATATATATATATATATATATATATATATATTCATGATTTTGGAGCATATTCAAATGAAATTGAGTTTTGAGTTTGTTTTGGAAATTTCAACATTCCAAGAGGTCATATGCTTTTCCCTCAACCTTGTGACCTAAACATGTTTCGACAAACCTTCTTTTGGCATATTCCTCATTTGTATGTCTTTTTGTGTTTTATGCCAAAAGAAGTGAATTTTTGAGGATTGAATCTATTGTTTCAAATTGAGTTGGTTTAAAAGCTTAAAATCTTTTCTCATATCAAATGCTTTCCAAAATTGAAAGGTTAACACAATCATCATCAAATATTCAATCGAGACATTATATTCTTGTGTGTGAAATACATATTGATGACATGACTTTTGATTATACTAATGAATCCCTCTATCAAGAATTTTTGTGAGATGATGTTTAGGGAAAGCGAGATGATTCAACAACAAAGTTACTTCCATGCACGACAAAACAAGCAACTCAAGAACGAAATGTTTAAGAGTAAATTCAAGCATGTGAAGCAATCGTTCAAAAGCCTCGAGATGGAGGAAGATCGAGCTATTACAACTCTCAAGGCTACAAATGAACATCTCGACATGGACGAACTTGAAAAAGTGGTCAATTCTAAACCCTATTGATCCTTGATTGATAGTTTTTTTTACTTTTACCACATTTAGACTCGTCATCATATTTAGTGATTGCAAATATGCTAGAATTCGATTATTTCCTAAGGAATTTCATATGATTGCCATTAAATGCATTCTTAGGTAATTGACTTGCAATCATAGATATATCATTGATATCCGAAAGTACAAATCTTGAATTACTTGATTATTTGAATTCGGATTATGTGAATTGCAAGATCATACCAAAAAAAGTACCTCTGGTGGTTGTTATGCATAAATTCTTATGGTTGAAACAAAACATTGGATTATCGAATTGCTTTTGAATAGATGCCACTTATAAAATATTGAAAGTGTCATAAAGATGGTGAACAATATGATTCAAAACTCTCGGTTAGAGTATATTGATATACGACATCATTGTATAAGAGACTTTGTGGCATAAAGAGATTTAGAGATCAATCATGATATGGCAAATATGCATCTAGAGGATATGTTCACATCTAACTATTAGATGCATCTAGATTTTAAATGATTGAAAATGGATTAATTGCCATCGATATAAATGTCATCGATATACTCATTATGGGTTTATTGTCTTGCTATCCTTGTCTATACTTTGAATGTGTTTTTCAAAATCACTTGCATATCTTCTTGTGATCTTGTTTTGAATGAAAACCATTTCAAGTAAAAATCAGTTTTTCTTTGAAATCTCTTACATCTTGTTTTAGCAAACTTAAAAATGAGTCAATGCCCCTGAAATTTTTGTGTTTCAACATTTGAGTTCTCAATCCTTCCTTTTTGTGTTTGATGACAAAGGGGGAGAGTGTTTTAGTGTTTTAGAGATAAGCTTTAGAGAAAGCTTTAGGGGGAGAGATTTTGAGAGATTTTAGGAGAGCTTGGGAAAGACTAGAGATATATAGTTGAGTTAATTGACAAAGGCGGAGAGATATTATTTGATATCATTAATATTGATATTTGGGAGAGATAATTGAGTTAGAGAAAATTGAGATAGTTGATGTTTGGAAGATGACTTGATTGAACTTGTGCTCAATTGTCATTTATATCTCTTAACTCAAATTATTAAATGCTTTGCTCAGTTCCAATATACTATTGCATATATTGAGGGTGAGCTGAAGAGTCTATTTTGGATTTATTGAGATTATAAAGGTTGTTGTCATCAATCATCAAAAATGGGGAGATTGTTGGATCTAGGTCGATCTCAGTATCTGGATTTTGATGATTAATGATGATTTGGATAAATCCTTAATGACTAATATTGATCTGGATAATGACACCTTTGAGGATTAAATGACAACTTGTATAAATCCTAGTTTAGCACAAGTACATTGAATTGTTAATGTTAAACCCTAGAAGTCGATGACTCCCGGTTATGGTTTAACAATTGATGCATATGTTGAGGGGGAGCTATGTGGTTGCATCAATCTTGTGCTAAGTGCAAATTAGAATGTCATGTGATAAATCCGGAAGTTTGATAACTCCCTCATTTGTGGTATCGAGATCGATGCATGTGTTGAGAGGGAGCTCGGTGGTTGCATCATGCTTATCTTTATCATGACATGAGTAGTACGGATCGTGTGCGTATGTCTTCATCATATATAGATCTATATGATTGTGTGATTCATCTCTTACTCATTTGTTGCTTATCAAAATTGGCTTTGTCATTTCGTCAAAGAGAGAAATCGTTGAGTTAACTCCTGTGTGGAGTGATTTCTCTAGTGGTAATTAATGACGAACTGTAGATGAGACTAATGTTTGTGCATTGAGTGTATGTGTTCTAGTCTCAGAATGGTTGCAGGATGAAAGCAAGCAAGGGCATGAAGAGGATGATGCCGACATGAGTCATCTCGAGCGAGGTCAAGCTTAGCAAGGTCGAGCTTTGCAAGGACAAGCTTTGAGGGATCGAGCTTCACGAGGTCGAGCTTCACAGAAGGTAAAATCCAAGATTAAGGATTGTTTTCTTAGAATTTTACTGGTCTCAGTGTTTGAAGATAGACCGGGTTGATAGGATTCTTTTTACTAGTTTGACCGTACTATTAAGAAGGGTCGGAAACTAGTAGCTTGAATCTATCTAGGACGGAAGCTCAGACGCATTCATATCACCTTGCACTAGTGTTTTATCGCCTCTTGCATTGCTAGAGAGTCTAAGTGTAGTTTGTGGTGCATTAGAGAAAATGTTTTGAAAACTGCACTTAGTGTTGATCGCCAGCTACTTAAATTGGCTTATTATTCTAGAGCTGGTCATGATCGTATTTGCACATTCTGATCGTATCCTTGTTTGATACGTGGTCGTGGTTGTGTCACCAGTTTGGCTATATCCTTGTTTAGGGTTTGGTCGTGGTCGTAAGAGCTCAAGCTAGTCGTACCAGTCTTCAGCTCGCCTGTGTACGCTCGACCATACCCACTCGACCGCATGTTTTCGATCGGATGTTAGACCTGTGTGGTCGTGGTCGTGGTCGTGGTCGTTGCTGAGTGACAGTTGACACATCCACGAGAAAATAGGAAATCCGTATGTGCAAATACCCTAATCAAGTTTAGAGTAAAATTGATAAGTTCCTATTTTCGGTTTGCACTGGCCGGACAGTGTCTATGGTGGCCGGACATTGTCCAAAGTGGCCGGACAGTGTCCAGCATGTATAAATCTTATGAGGTGTTGTTTTCAAATGAAGCACAGACGTTTAAACCGTCCGGGGACTTTTGTCTGGGACGGGTCGGACTTTGTCTGGGCATGGCCAGACAATGTCCGGCATGTACAAACTTTGTGAGCCTCATTTAAAAACATGTAACCAGAGACAAATGCATCTGTCCGGACATATGATTATTTGTCTGGCCTTCTCAAATGTTGCCCAATGGTCATTGACACCGCTTGCAACGGTCGTTTTTGCTGTACTAGCTAGACATTATCCAGCCTGTACAATAATGTTGCACCTGGTTGCAAACAGCTAGTTTTCTTTGAGGGCTATAAATACTTCGTGTTGGCCAGCATTTGAGGGTGCTCAAAGTGTTGATATTTCAGTTGATAAGCTAGCCAAGACTTTGCATTTGCTATATTGCATCTAGAGGCTAGATTTGAGCCCAAATCTTGAGTGGATTTGAGAGAGAAGCATTTGGGTGAAGTTAAGAGTGTTTTGTGCACTTCAATCACCATTTGCATGCTAGTGCTAGAGTGTTGAGCATTCATTTGCATATTTGAGCTTCTAGCACGTGATTTGTTCAAGTGAGCGCATCCAACTTGTTACTCTTGGCGATCGCCTTCGCCTAGACGGTGTCGGAGGAGAGTCGCAATCTCTCCGGTTGAAGTTTGTCGGAGGGGCCGGCAAGAACTTGTGAAAGGTGTGGTGCTTGCCTATCCGGTGTGGAGAAGGAGCAACCCTAGTGAGATATCCTTCGTGGATGCTTCAACGAGGAGTAGGGGAGACCGGGCGAGTCTCCGAGACCTCGGTAAAAATATTGTGTCAATTGCTTATCTCGTATTCATTTCATATTTATCTTGACACAATTGTTTAAATGAATTTAGTTGCTTGTTGTATTGTATTTTCATATTGATCAAATTGCAACTAGATGTTAGATTGTTGTTAAGCCTCATTGCAAAATCTAGGTTTCATAATCATTTGTTAAAATTGCTTGGTGGGGAAAGAAATTTTAAAAGCCTCCTATTCACCCCCACTCTAGTTGGCATCCTTGATCCTACAACATTTAGTTTGCCGTGTGCTTGTGTGCACGTGTTCAGGCATCCCCGCGTGCTTCTCACCGCCAAGTGGTAAAGAGGATCTTCAGGTACCTTCATCACACTCTTGACTTTGGTCTTTGGTATTCATGCTCCTCTTCACTAGATGTTAGGGGTTTCTCTGATTCTGATTTTGCCGGGTGCCAGGTAGATAGTTGATAAGTGATTAAATGGTATTAATTTTGCCCTAGGTTAGTCGATTTTTAGAGCTAAAAATTCATTTGACGTGTTATTTTATGTAACTTTTTGGAAGATATTTACAATCCGTTTTCATAAGTTCATTTGTCATGTTTCAGGGAATAAAGTACCAAATTTGGAAACATTTTGACATCATTTGGATAGGAGATGAAGCTAATAAATTCAGACGAAATACGTGAAGAAAATAGAATTGAAATTGACCCCAGAAAAACTCCAATGAGCAGGGCACCATGTGCCCCAATCGGGTTCCTGCATGTGTGCCCAAAGGTTGAATTAGGTCTTAGTTTGGTCCCAATTGGTTCTAAAGTGTGGGACCTAGTCTGTTCCGGTCCTAGTAGGATCCCAATCGGGTCCCGAGCCCGGATCACCATTGGGTCCCGAGTCCGGATCCCAATCAGGTCCCAGTCGGGTCCCAATTGGGTTCCAAGTTGGGATCCTGTTGAGTCCCAGGCAGGTCCCAGTTGGGTCCCAGTCAGTTCCCGAGTTCGGGTCCCACTCGGGGCTCGAGTCCCTGATCCCCTGCCTAGCCGGGTCCCTACTTGGGTCCCATCATGGATCCCGTGTTTCAGAGATCAATTTGGAGTCATTTTTGAATTGTTCTTTTTCGAGGAGTTGTAATAGTATTAACCTATGTTTTTGGTGTATAAATAGAGAGGCATTTGGCTTAGTTTTTCATAGAGTTTTAGGGTTAATATTAGTTTAGGTTAGTTTAGCCCCCTTCTCTATTTTGTTTTAGTTTTTGCATTTGTAAGTCGGTGTGGATGGCAGACCTAGTTCTTTGATGCAATCAAGTAAGTTTTCATTTATTTCTTATTATTTCTTTATTTTTATGATTTTTTGCGAGTAATTCACTTTTAGGGTTAAGGATGACCTAATCCGAAAGGTGTAATCTTTCATTAGTCTTGATTTTGAGTATTACGATTAGTTTCTTATATTTTCTTCCTCTAAACCCTAAATTCTTGCTCTGGCAACAAATGTAATGGCAACAGATGTAATAGCAACAGATGTAATAGTTGAGCCTTAGCATGAATTTAGGGGAGTCCTAGAGTCCTTTCGTGCCTTGATGCGGGACCCTGAACAAGAGAGAAGCTCTTGTTAGACTTAACCATAGAAGTGATCCTCTCACCGTTGTACCGGCGACCATACTAGCAACTTAATCTGTCTTGGAAAACACTTGAAATTGATTTACCATTCTCAGACCTTGGTTAGTACGTCCGATGGTTATGGAATTTTGGAAACCCTAGGTTTCTCTCTTGATTATAAAACCCTAATTTTCATACTTTCTCTTTTACTACTTTTAAACTCTAGATTGGTAGATTCAATGATAGATTTAGTTTTAACTCTCAAAAACCAACTCTCGCTCTAGTTTAGTTGGGAAATTCTTAATCTGAAAGATGAATACGCTTGTTCCTTGTGGATTCGACACTCAAGTGCTCAACGTTCAACCGTTCACTTGTGGTTATTACTAAATGTGTCCCTCTCGGGCGTGTCAATAGGAAGAGTACTTCTGGCAATTGTCACTTTCTAGGCACTTCACTTGGCTCTTGGTCATCTAGGAAGAAAAATTGTGTAGCTTAGTCCACAGCAGAGGCCGAATATATTGCAGCTGGTAGTTGTTGTGCACATTCACTTTGGATGATCTCTACTTTGCATGATTTTGGTCTTAAAATTGAAAATTTGCCTCTCTTCTCTGATAACACTGGTGCAATAAACATTGCTAAGAATCCTGTTCAACACAATCATACTAAGCACATAGATGTGAGGTACCATTTCCATAGAGATCTTGTAGAGAAAGTTGACATTGCATTGCATTTTGTGGATTCTGAACACCAGCTAGCAGATATCTTGACTAAACCCTTGGATGCTTCTAGATTCACTCACCTTAGGTCTGAACTTGGCATCATTCATCCATTTGGGTTGAGTTGAGTGAGAGGTTGTTGCATGTGTACATTTTTGCATTTGTAAATTTCCTATATTTGCATGTTTCCAAATTCTATAATTTTCTAAATTTTCATAGAGTTTTGCTCTATATATGCCTACTAGATTTTGATTTAAGTGTTCAATATGCTATTTCATGCATAGTTACCATGTCTAGGATTGCTTGATAGCTTAGGAGTTTTTCTTGAGCTTCACATATTTGCTATATGTTACTTCTAGCTAACATCTAGCAATTAGGGGCCTGTGTGTGATGATTTGTGGAAATTTGCATTTTCTTGCTTCAATTGAGCTAACACCTCACTTTGCACATGTCTTGCATCATGTAATTCAAAACTACAGCTTGTGCTTTGATTCCTATGTTTTCGTGTAGACTTGTGCTCTCAAGTCCAATTTTGAGCCCTTTGGTTAACTGATTAAACCAGGCACCTGGACCACAAATTTGTGGTGCTCGCATCGATGAAAGTTGCTCATGTTTGGAAGTTCAAAATCATTGTTTTGTTTTCAATCAAGTGGTCTCAACCACATACAAATTCAATAAGCCGCATCGAATCTGCAAGGAGCTGAAATAATTGCTCAAATGTGCATTTTAATCAAATTGAGTCAAACAATTTGGTTCCACTTTGGACTTGGAGCATAGGACACATGTTTGCATTGATTCCTAGCCTAAGTAATGCATTTCTCTCTCAACATGGCCTTTGTATGTGTCTTTGTGGAAAAATAGCAATTTTGAACCTCAAAGTGTGTATTTTCGATGTGATTGCTTGGATTGAGCTGATTTTTCTTCTTCTAGCTATTAGTGATTTGGACAGATGTTTTAGTTCATTTCACTCATCTACTATCTTGCTATCTCTAGTTGTGGTCACTTTGTATGGATTTAAGTTTTTGACGCTTCATTTTATAGTTTAAGGGCATATTTTGCAAAACTGTTGTTTTTCTTTTTCACCAAAGCAACTTTCAAAAATCTGAAAACAGTGTTTCGTACCCTTTTAAACTTAATGCATAATCTAAAGGGGAGGGTGCACTTCCTTGATGATTAATTTGAAAAAAGGGGAGAAAAAATGTATTTTGGGTTGCGCGGAGTTTTGCTTGTATCTATTTATTTCCTCACCCTTATGCATCATCTTCATGGTCGTGTGTATTTATCCTTCTTCTATATTTTGGACTATGTTTTTGAGATCCATTTTCTATTTCTAAATCCAAATTTATTTAATTCAAAAGATTGTCAAATCATTCATCAAGGGGGAAATTATAAAACCCATGCGATTGTCTAATCTTAAGTGATGCGTGTTTTGACAATGTTTTGAATTGTTTATGATACATCTTCTTGTATTTGTTTATGTTGTCATTATGTGTAATTAGTGCTATGTGATGGGTTTGCTTTTTTTGGTACATATTGCAGGTATACCGGAGTTATAGTATGCTTGTGGCAAGGATGGGCCATCAGAGTAATGCTTAGGGACAAGCCGGAGACTCGACTGGTCCGAGAGATGTCGGAGGTGCTAGAGACTTGTGGGAACACTAAACATGACTAATCCAATACCCAAATGTGGTGTTGCATCAAGATTGTTGAAGTAGCTCGAGCTGGTCGAAGTGTGGAGGTTGCCGGTCGGGGTCTAGAACGGGAGAGACGTCCCAGCATGTGGTGAGCTATTCAACATCGAGGTGGACATATGGTGGCAATATGGCAAGCACAAGTGGTGCTCATGATCCCTGAAGAATCACCAAGATGGTCTATGGACTCCGCATGGAACGTTATGCAAAGGGTTTTGTTTGCGAGCTAAGTCTGCACTAATCTATACTTGTTCTTAGAAAATTGTAAACATAAAAGTTGTAGACCTCAAAGTTATTTTTCCAACAGATCCAAGAAAGTTTAAATCTAAGTTCGAATTATCAAGTTATGACTGTTTTAGTGTCTATTTTTTAGAAAATATTGTAATTCCAAAAATTGTAAAAATGATTGATTGAGAGTTGGACAGAATTGGGCTTCGAGCCCAATCTCCACTAGCTTTTAGTTTAGTCCCACATTGGTTGTGGAGACTAGCTCTATATAAAATGGGGAGTGGTAGAGAGAACACTCAACCCTTTCGAGAGAGCTTTTTGTTATTCTTATTTAGTCTTTTGAAAGCTTTGTTGAGGATGGTATTCAAGAGTTTTTGTTTTGTTCTTGGATATTGATGAGGATTATCACCCGAGCTAGTTTATTTAACATATATCGTGTTCAAGTCAAGTTTGGATGTGATATATGTCTATATGTCCTAGCAGCCACTATGATCGCAGATGGACAGCTTCCTGTGCACCAGAAGGTTCTAGACACAGAGTCAGTCTATGATCGCAGTATTTGCGCGCTCATAAGGTCGCAGGCTATGCGCGATCAGAAGATCGCTGGCTATGCGCGACGCGACCAAGACAACCTGGGGGTGTTCAAGCCTTACTGGACACGTTCTTAGGGTCAAGATAACTTCTTCCACGTGGGAAGAGAACCGCCAGGAGGTTAATGTGTGCGGTTATCTATAATTGCATGTCCTTAACCAGCGAAGAAGATTGGTGCGGTTATACGAACTACATTATGGCAACCGTCTGGAATTGCCTTGCATTAGCATCCTTTCATTTAGTATAAAAGGATTGCTGATGAAGAACGACAGAGAGGAACAACTCTTGAAGACTTAGATATAGTTAATAGACATAAGTGTAAAAGGAGATTATCGCCTGTGACAGTCTCTCTTTCCTATAAACCCCTTCTTTCATACATATTGAAATCACAACAGGACGTAGAGTTATTACTCCCACCATCGAGGGCCCGAACCTGTATAAATCTTCGCGTCCCCATTTCAATGCTTGTCTTAACTTACCTGATAGCACTTTGAAAGGTCTCACATACAACTCACAAATCTATGTAAGATCGACAGAGGACCCCGAGTCCAAATCGTCGACAGCTGGCACCCACCGTGGGGCCCTTTCTCAAGGTATGCCTTCTTTATCAGGAGTTCTGATAAGTCATGTCCGGGGCATATGATTCCGAGAACAATTTTGATCTCGACGATTATGCCCACATTCGGATGCCCTCACCTAGCGATCTTGTTCCAATGGAAGAGTGGATCGCGAGGATGTTCGAACATCCCGAGGATGCATCTTCTCCGACTCAGGTCATGTCCATCGACCAAGAGACACAAAAGATAGACCAAGTGCCTCATGTGAGTTCTGCCACATCCGAGGTTGAACATGTGCCGCAACACATCGCTTCAAAGAATGTGGATGATGGTAACATAGACCTTAGTCCTGGGAGGTTTGACCCTGATAAGCTCCAATCTCTCTTATATTTCGAATCCGATTTGGAACAAACAGAGATGTTCTCCCTTCTGCGACCTCACTCCCCCGAGAATTTGCTTCTTTATCAGAGGAAACTCCTGGGCAGCGAATTGCTAGGGAGGAATAGGAACGCGGGCAAAAGGAGGAACATGAACAAAAACAAGAGGATCAGGATCGCGAGCAACGAGAGAACAAGGCTCGCAGGGCTGCAACGGAAGGTTTGCAACTTGCGCAATCTCATTATGATGCCACTCCTAGTTCCTCCCATCGTCTGCATGGTCGCAGGCGTGACCAGACACCTTCTTTAGCCCCAGTTTATCCATCGGCGGTTGAAGAAATGATGACACCTGGGGCGTCTAGGAGGAGTACACATGATCGACTTCGTGTTATCGCTGATGCTCTACATAATCCCCCTCCTAATGTTGAAGACGCGCCGACTTTTGCCAGAGTCCTGGTGGATACGCTCGATGAAGTTGCATCTGATGCAACTCCAACAGCGTCATCCCGGTCTACGATTCGCTCTCATGAGAGAGATTATTCTCACTCTAGTCATGGTAGGCATAATCGATTACCACCAAGATCAGTTCGGCATGACAAGGCCAGGCAAGTTGGAAGTTCCCGTGATCGAGATCGCGTGCCCGTTCATTCTCGCCTGGGACCGCGAGGTGTATCTCCTCAGGGTGAGGTCGTCCATGACCAAGTCAAAAGTCTCAAATTCCTCCGTAGTTCCTATGTTGGTTGTAAAGCTTTCTCGCCAGGCCTCCGTGTGGTGGTCTGGCCGGACAAGTTTAAACTAGGAATGATTGAGAGATTTGATGGAACTCAGAACCCATCCGAGTTTCTTCAGGTTTACATTATGGCTATTCAAGTGGCAAGCGGAGATGACCGCGTCATGGCAAATTACCTACCAACGATCCACGAGGGACCAGTGAGAACCTGGTTGTTCAATCAGCCAGAGGGTTCAATTTACAATTGAGAAATGTTGTGTGACGTCATACTCAACAATTTCCAGAACTGTTACCAGAAGCCTGGCAAGGAGGATGATCTTCATCGTCTACGCCAGACCTCTAATGAGACTCTTCGGCAGTTTGTCAAGAGATTCGTCGGAGTAAAGAATACCATTCTGAACAAATCTATAAACTCCGCTATTAGGGCATTTAAACATGTCGTGCGATATCAGAGTTTACCGAAGATCTGCTTATCCACCCCCCTCGGTCAGTAGCCGATCTCTTCGACATGGCTGACCACTATTCCGATGCAGCTGAAGCTGTGGAATGGAATAGGATGGTGGATAAAGGAAATTTACCGCCTCAACCAGGTATTAAGGATGATAAGAAGGAGGATTCTAGCAAGAAACTAGAATCGTCATCAGGAGAAAAATCAAAGAAGTCCAAGAAAAACCGGATAGGACAATACTGGGAGGTCGCTGTTGCAGAGAAACTGTTGTTTCTAGGCCCTTAATCTTGATTTTGATGATAAATGACAACAAGTGTCTTAGACTAATCTATTTTCCTTAAGTATAATCAATAAGATTAGGTGAAAAGAAGAAATGTCAAATGGTCGCAGTGTTGCCCAAGGTCGCAAGGCACGAGATCGCAAAGCAAGGTCGCAAGCGCAAGGTCGCCAAGAAGGAAGCAGCAAAGACCTAAGGTAAGTGCTTGTTTATTGTATTGGTCTTGGAGTTTGGAGTTTGACCGGTTTTATAATAAATTCTTTTTTAGTTTAACATTACTATTAAGAGGGGTTGCAAAATATCTTTTAGTTCTGGCAAAAACTGAGAAACTCTTAGGTCATATGTTGCATTCGCATTCATTCACAATTTTGGTAAAGAATCTCAAAGAGGAACTGAAACTGGTCTTTTGAGTACTGTTCATTCGACCAGAAGTCACACGAGTACTGTTCATTTGACCAAATACTATTCATGCAATGTTCATTTGATCAGTTACTGTTCATTCGACCAGAGGTTCCAACGGCTATTTATTAGCCGTTAGAGATCAAAGCTGGCTGTTAGCTGGCCTGATTTCTTTCCTTTTCGACCATAACGGCAAGCTGAGAGGTTGGGCTATAAATACAGGTGTTTTGAGCAGTATTTAGATCATCCTTGAGACACATTCACAAACACATCTGAAGCTACATTCTCATACACATCTTTGAGCAGTCTTTGTACACACTTTTGAGCAGATTTTCGCTTCTGTTTTTTATTAGTTTTAAAATACTTTTGAGCAGATTTTTCTCTACTATTTTTGAGCAGTTTTAAAACACTTTTGAGCAGTTTTCTAAAACATTTTTGAGCATATTTTCTCTACTGTTTTTGAACTGTTTTAAAACACTTTTTAACAATTTTTTATCAATTTTTGAGCAATTTCTGTTCACATTTTTGAGTAGTTTTTGAGCATATTTCTCTACAGTTTTTTGATCAATTTTACAAACACTTTTGGGCAGATATTTGAGCAGTGTTTGAGCAGATTTTTGAGAAGCTTCTGTTCACATTTTTGAGCAGTTTTATAAACACTTTTCGAGCAGATTTTGATCATTGTTTATAAACATTGTTTTGAGCAGTTTTTCTAAAGAACCAAGAGATATAATTTTTTATATATACTTGAGCCCAAGTGCCAAAATCTTGAGTTTTTGATCAAGTATCATTCAGTGTGATTGAGAGAGATCTTCTGAGAGCATTCATTTGCATCATTTGCATCCTTAGAAGTTTCTCGGTATTTGTTGGAGGTCTAGAAGAGACCTTGCAACTTATTAATCTTGGTGAACGCCCTCACCTAGACGGTTTGGTGGCATGGCCGTTGACCTCTTATGTTCGGAGATTGTTGAAGAGGCTCAACGTGATTCTAAAAGGCATCGGTGCTCGCCTTTCCAGAGTGGACAAAGAGCAACCACTAGTGAGAAATATCCTTCGTGGATATTGAAGAAAGACTCATTCATTTGAGTGCTTCAACGAGGAGTAGGGGAGACCGGGCAAGTCTCCGAGACCTCGAGAAAAATCTTTGTGTTTGTCTTCTCTTCCTCTTTTATATTTTGTTCAATTTGAAAAAGTTGCCTTTTTTGAAAAGTTTTAAAGCCTCCTATTCACCCCCTCTAGTCGGCATCCTAGATCCTATACGTGGTATCAGAGCTTCGTCTCTCGATTAATTAGGCTTTACTGCCTAGAGAGAGGATGACGTCAAATGAGTGTTTTTCTCTCGGTCATACTGGTCATGCGCCTATCTTTGATGGGACTAACTATCCTTATTGGAAAGTGCGCATGTTGGTATTTCTAGAGGCCATGGGGCTTGATGTTTGGGACATTGTTAAGCTTGGTTTTACTCCCCCGGATGATTCGGCAAGTCACTCCGATGACGACAAGAGAAAACTACATTTAAATGCCCGTGCTAAAAATGCTCTCTTTGCTGGGTTGTCTTTAAATGAATTCAACCGTGTGAGCAATCTTGTCACCGCTCACAAGGTTTGGACCACCCTCGAAGAAATATATGAGGGCACTACTAAAGTCAAAGAGGCAAAGTTGCTCATGGTGAGGCAACAATACGAGACATTCACCATGTCGTCAACCAAGTCCGTGGATTCCATGTTTTCTCGGTTGAACAATATTGTGAATGAACTCAAGGGGCTAGGAGTTGTTTCTACTGACATCTTTATTGTGAGAAAAATGCTCAGGGCTCTTCCAGAAAGTTTCGACACTCTACTAACGGTTCTCACCAACTCTGACCTGTCAACCACCACGCCTACTAATCTCTATGGGAACCTCATCACCCATGAGATGCATCGAAAGGAGAAGAAGGAAGCGGCCGAACCTTCAGAGACGAAAAAGAAGGCATTGACTTTCAAAGCTGGCTCCAAAAATGACTCAAGCGATGGCTCCTCCGACGAAGATCTAGCTCTTATGGTAAAGAACACTCAAAAACTTATTCGCAGGTTACACAAGAAAGGAGTCAACATTGACACACGACCAAAGGGGCCAAAGCAATCGAACTTCAAGGACATCATATGCTACGGATGTCACGAAAAGGGACATATAGCCTCAAGATGTCCAAACAAGAACAAGACTTGGGACAAGAAGAATAATGGTGCAACCAAAGAAGCCTGCTTTGGAGAATGGATGTCTGGAGGAGAGAGCTCCGATTCAGACTCCGACGATGAAGGAGGTTGCTCCAAGAAGCTGGCCAGACTTGCTCTAGGCAACATTTTGACTAGTCCATCTCTTTGTCTTATGGCCAAAGGTGATGAAAAGGTACATTCCAATGACCCTTCATATGATGAACTTATTGAAATGATCACTGAATTGAATGAAGTTTTTGGAATTACCAAACAGAAGTATAGAGCACTTAAAGAAGACCATTCTTCCTTACGCACTCAATACTCAGAATTAAAAGAGTCATATGAAAGTCTTCTCATTAAAGATATTACAAATGCTCCATCTAAAGTAGATGTAGCTATTTCATGTGATCTAGATGATACTCCTTCTTTATGCTATTCCTACCAGTTGTCACGATATACCATGTGCTTTTAACGAAATAATTTTGAATGAAAATAATGAACTTACAGCACAAATTGAGAAACTTGGAAAAGGATTAGAAAATTGCTACAAAGGAAAAGTATCTCTTGATCTCATTCTTAGCAAACAAAAATGCTCATTTAGAAAAGAAGGACTTGGATATTTTCCGAAGAAAGGAAAGAAACTAAATGCAAAAACCATTTTTGTAAAAGCATGCAACACATGAAGCTTGTCCTTTAATGACTCCAAACTATTTTGATACTTGCTACATGCTCCAAAGGTCGAAGAAAGGATATGCTATAGCAAAATTTGTTGGTGCACCCATGCTAAATAAAAAGAAGAAATCAATCTGGGTGCCCAAAGCTTTGATTGCTAACATCGAAGGACCCAAAAGAGTTTGGGTACCTAAAAGGACTTGATTTTTTTTTTTGTTTATGCAGGTGAACTACAAGACCAGTGGAAAACATTAGGTGCTAGATAGCGGTTGCTCCGAACATATGACCGGTAACAAGAAGTTGTTCACCTCATTAGAAGATAACTCAAGCGAAAACCAGAAGATCACTTTTGGCGACAATAGTCAAAGAAATGTGGTAGGCTTGGTTAAAATTGCAATATCCAATGATCTTTCAATTTCGAATGTTTTACGTGTTGAATCTCTAAATTTCAATTTGCTTTCTGTTGCACAAATTTGTAATCTTGGATTTCATTGCATTTTTTATCCTAAAGAAGTTTTGGTTGAAAATTTAAAAGATAATTCTTTTATTTTCAAAGGCTTTCGTTTTGGAAATCTTTATCTTGTTGATTTTCACTCCAAAGATGCATCCCTTTCAACATACCTTGTCTCTCAAGCCTCAAAAGGGTACCTATGGCATAGAAGGCTTGCACATGTTGGAATGCATCAACTTAAAAAGCTTTTAAAACGTGATTTGATTGTTGTCTTGAAGGATGTGATTTTTGAAAAGGACAAACCTTGTAGTGCTTGTCAAGCGGGCAAGCAAGTAGCTACTTCACATCTAACCAAGCGCATTCTTTCAACCTGCAAACCATTGGAACTTTTGCATATGGATTTGTTCGGCCCTGCTGAACATCAAAGTATTGGAGGAAATAGTTTTTTCTATGTTATTGTTGATGATTTCTCCAGATTTACTTGGGTGTTTTTCTTAGCTCATAAATATAAAACTTCCTCTTGTTTTAAAAGATTTGCAAAAAGAGCTGAAAAGGAATTTGAACTCTCCATCAAGAAAATCCGTAGTGATCATGGTGGAGAATTTCAAAATTCTGATTTTGTTGATTTTTGTGATGAGTCTGGAATCAAACATGAATTCTCTATGCGCTACACACCTCAACAAAATGGTGTTGTAGAACAGAAGAATCAGACATTGATTGAAATGGCTAGAACAATGCTCGATGAGTACAAGAGGCCTACCTGGTTTTGGGCAGAGGTAGTTCACACAGCATGTTATGCCATCAATCGTCTTTATACCCATCCGCTTTTGAACAAAACTCCTTATGAACTAATTATAGGGAGAAAACCAAACATTTCATATTTTCGAGTCTTTGGTTGCAAATGTTATATTCTTAAAAAGCACATGCATCTTGGAAAATTTCAAAGACGTGTTGACGAGGGTTTTCTAGTTGGCTATTCATCCACTAGTAAAGCTTATCGGGTTTTCAACACTACAACAGAATGCATTGAAGAATCATGCAATGTAGAATTTGATGAATCTAACGGCGCTCAACGAGAGCATGAGGATTTTGATGATGTAGGCAACAGTGGCTTGAGGGAAGCTATGAAGGAGATGACCATTGGTGATATCAAACCCAGAAATGAAGAACAAAAGTCACCTGGTCGAAAGGATAAATCACCCGCAACCACTCAGGCTGATGTCGAACATGGACCTACGACCACAAATACTGATGCTGCTCAACCTGCGACCACCCACAACAATGCTAGTCGAAAAGACCTTGAACCAGAGACTGAAGAGAATGATGATCAAGCATCACAGAACCCACGACTTCATCAAACGTTCGCCAAAGATCACCCCCTGAATCAAATCTTAGGTGATGTTAGTAAGGGTGTTCAAACTTGGTCTCGTATTGCTTCTTTTTGTGAACATTATTCTTTTGTTTCTTCCTTATAACCTAAACTTATAGATGAAGCACTTAGTGATCCAGATTGGTTAAATTCCATGCATGAAGAACTAAATATTTTCACTAGAAACAAAGTTTGGACACTAGTAGAAAGACCTAAGGATCTTAATGTGATTGGAACAAAATATGTTTTTAGAAATAAACAGGATGAGAATGGAGTAGTAGTACAAAACAAAGCTTGTCTTGTTGCACAAGGATATTCTCTAGTTGAAGGTTTGGATTTTGGTGAAACTTTTGCACCTATAGCAAGATTAGAAGCTATTCGCATTCTTCTTGCATTTGCATCAAATTTTAACATCAAATTATTTCAAATTGATGTGAAAAGTGCATTTTTAAATGGAGAAATATCCAAATTATTGTTTGTGGAACAACCTCCCAGTTTTGAAGATTCAAATTTTTCAGATCCTGTATACAAGCTCTCTAAGGCTCTTTATGGACTTAAACAAGCTCCTCGATCTTGGTATGAACGTCTTAGAGACTTTCTCATTTCAAAAGGTTTTAAAATTGGGAAGGTAGACACAACTTTATTTACAAAAGTAGTTAAGAAAGATCTTTTTGTGTGTCAAATATACGTTGATGATATCATATTTGGGTCTACTAATGAATCTTTTTGTCATGATTTTGGAGAAATGATGTCTAGAGAATTTGAGATGTCAATGATTGGAGAGCTAAGCTTCTTCCTTGGACTTCAAATCAAGCAACTCAAGAACGGAACGTTCCTGAGTCAAACCAAGTATGTGAAGGACTTGCTCAAGCGCTTTGGGATGGAAGATGCTAAAGCTATCAAAACTCCTATGGCCACAAATGGACATCTCGATATGGACAACGACAGAAAAGCGGTTGATTCTAAACTTTATCGATCTATGATTGGTAGATTACTCTATCTTACCGCATCTAGGCCCACATCATGTTCAGTGTTTGCTTATGTGCTAGATTTCAATCATCTACTAAGGAATGTCATTTGATTGCTATTAAAAGAATCCTTAGGTATTTGAAATGGTATCCCAATATAGGACTTTGGTACCCTAAAGATACAAACTTTGAATTAATTGGTTACTCAGATTCAGATTATGCGGGGTGCAAAATTGATAGAAAAAGTACATCTGGTAGTTGTCAACTTTTGGGGAGATCACTAGTCTCTTGGTCATCTAAGAAACAAAATTCCGTAGCTCTCTCCACCGCCGAAGTGGAATATGTTTCAGCGGGTAGTTGTTGTGCTCAAATTCTATGGATGAAGCAAACCCTTTTGGATTATGGAATTTCCTTTGAAAAAGTGCCACTCTTGTGTGATAATGAAAGTACCATAAAGATTGCAAATAATCCGGTTCAACATTCTAGAACAAAGCATATTGATGTTAGGCACCATTTTATAAGAGATCAAGTGGCAAAAGGGGACATAGATGTGAATTATGTAAGAACTGACTTGCAGCTAGCAGACATCTTCACCAAACCTTTAGTGAGACCAGATTTTGCTTTCTTCGAAGTGAATTGAATATTATTTATATATCAAATGCAAGTTAAATGTCTGCTTTGCTATCCTCCCGCCTTTTTGTGCTTGATGTCAAAGGGGGAGAGATTTTGGAGAGATTAGGGAGAGATTGGGAAGAGATTCTTGTATGACATTATTGATAGTTTATGTGCTCATTGTTCATTCATTGTGGACTCTCAAACGACTCATATGTGTATTTATATATGCATCCATTCAAGGGGAGTTCTTGCATATCAAATGCCTATACATACACCAAGGGGGATTCATTATTAAATTTTATTCATTTAAACACCTTTTGTCATCAATCATCAAAAAGGGGGAGATTGTTGTTTCTAGACTCTTAATCTTGATTTTGATGATAAATGACAACAATGTCTTAGACTAATCTATTTTCCTTAGGTACAATCAATAAGATTAGGTGAAAAGAAGAAAAGTCAAATGGGAGTCGAATGGTTGCGGTGTCGCCCAAGGTCGCAAGCGCAAGGTCACCAAGAAAGAAGCAGAAAAGACCTAAGGTAAGTGGTTGTTTATTGTACCGGTCTTGGAGTTTGGAGTTTGACCAGTTTTATAAGAAACTTTTTTTTAGTTTAACTGTACTATTAAGAGGGGTTGCAAAATCTCTTTTAGTTCCAGCAAAAACTAAGAAACTCTTAGGTCATATGTTGCATTCGCATTCACTCACAATTTTGGTAAAGAATCTCAAAGAGGAACTGAAACTGGTCTTTTGAGTACTGTTCATTCGACCAGTGACACTGTGCATTCGACCAGAGGTCACACGAGTACTGTTCATTTGACCAGACACTATTCATGCACTGTTCATTTGATCAATTACTGTTCATACGACCAGTACACTGTTCATTCTACCAGAGGTTCCAACGGCTATTTACTAGCCGTTAGAGGTCGAAGCTGGCTGTTAGCTGGCCTGATTTCTTTCCTTTTCGACCACAACGGCTAGTTGAGAGGTTGGGTTATAAATACAAGTGTTTTAAGCAGTATTTAGATCATCCTTGAGACACATTCACAAACACATCTCAAGCTACATTCTCATACACATCTTTGAGCAGTCTCTGTACACACTTTTGAGCAGATTTTCTCTACTATTTTTGATCAGTTTTAAAATACTTTTGAGTAGATTTTTCTCTACTGTTTTTGAGCAGTTTTAAAACACTTTTGAGAAATTTTCTAAAACATTTTTGAGCAGATTTTCTCTATTGTTTTAAGCTATTTTAAAACACTTTTTAACAGTTTTTTATCAGATTTTTGAGCAGTTTCTGTTCACATTTTCGAGCAGTTTTTGAGCAGATTTCTCTACTGTTTTTTGATCAGTTTTACAAACACATTTGAGCAGATATTTGAGCAGTGTTTGAGCAGATTTTTGAAAAGCTTCTGTTCACATTTTTGAGCAGTTTTATAAACACTTTTTGAGCAGATTTTGATCAGTGTTTATAAACATTGTTTTGAGTAGTTTTTCTAAAGAACCAATAGATATAATTTTTTATATATACTTGAGCCCAAGTGCCAAAATCTTGATCTTTTGATCAAGTATCATTCAATGTGATTGAGAAAGATCTTCTGAGAGCATTCATTTGCATCATTTGCATCATTTGCATCCTTAGAAGTTTCTCGGTATTTGTTGGAGGTCTAGAAGAGACTTGCAGCTTATTACTCTTGGTGAATGCCCTCACCTAGACGGTTTGGTGGTGTGGCCGTTGACCTCTTCTGTTCGGAGATTGTTGAAGAGGCTCGGCGTGATTGTAAAAGGCATCGGTGCTAACCTTTCCAGAATGGACAAGGAGCAACCACTAGTGAGAAATATCCTTCGTGGATATTGAAGCAAGACTCATTCATTTGAGTGCTTCAACGAGGAGTAGGGGAGACCGGGCGAGTCTCCGAGACCTCGGGAAAAATCTTTGTGTTTGTCTTCTCTTCCTCTTTTATTTTTGCAATATATATTTTGTTCAATTTGAAAAAGTTGTCTTTTTTAAAAGTTTTAAAGCCTCCTATTGACCCCCTCTAGTCGGCATCCTCGATCCTACAGAAACCACCACCAGGAAAAGGTAACAAGTTTCCATTTAAGAATAAAACCTCTTTTGGTGGCCGCAATAGCGACCAGTCAGAAAAACAAACTAACCCGCAGGGAAACAAGTGGTGTCCGTTCCAGAATTCTTCAGGACACGATCTCAAGAACTGCCAGAGTTGGTTGAAGCAATTGGACGACTTCTACCAAGGCATTGGACCGATGCCAACCTTGCCACAAAAAGATCGGGCCTACAGGATTAGAGATGCCAACGGAGACAAAGAGATGTCCTACCAAGTACCCCAAAACCATGTTAATGTTATTTTTGGAGGTTTCTCTTCTTTTACTTCTAAGCGTCAGTTTAAAACATTTTACCGCGAGGTAAATTGAGCAGAGGCTCCCCTCGGTGAGCCTCAATATCCTCGTTGGTCAGAAACTCCTTTGACTTTTGATCGAGCTGATTGTCCTATTGGGCTTACACGACCATTGTACTACCTTTGGTCATCACCCCAATAGCAATGCTCGAGTTGAAATAGTTCTAATTGACGGGGGCAGTTCCTTGGACATTTTACTGGTCAAGGCACTGGACGAGATGCAGATTCCTCGTTCAAAAATTAAGCCCATAATTCATCCATTTTATGGGATAATTCATGGTTCCTCAATGATGACGATGGGACAGGTGGTGCTACCAGTGACACTAGGAGAACCAGATAACTTCCGAACATAATTCATTACCTTTGATTTAATTGATTGTGATTCGGCGTATAACGCTATCTTTGGCAGGCCAACTCTCGCTAAATTCATGGCGGCAACGCATTATGCTTATCGGTCCGAGGCAGCTAGAACACAGCGCTAACTTGTGATCGGTTATCCCTAGAGTTAGTGGACCAGCTTCCCCTTCGGGACGTTAAGATGTGACCATGACTTCTGATACGATCAAAGTTGCCCCACGACTTGATGAGAAGTTAAAACTAGTTCCATTATACCCAGATGATCCATCTAGAACCATTCGGATTGGATCAGGCCTGGACAACAAATAGGAACACAAGCTCGTTACTTTCCTTCGGGCTAACGCAGATGTGTTTGCGCGGAAACCATCTGACATGCCTAGAGTCCCAAGGGAGGTAATTGAGCACAGGTTAGCAATTCGACCTAGACAGCGACCAATAAAGCAAAAGCTCAGATGCTTTACTGTCGATCGGCAAGAAGCCATCCGATTGGAGTTAGACAAACTCCAGAAAGCAGGATTTATTCGCGAAGTTGATCATCCTAAGTGGCTTGCAAACCCGGTCATTTTCATAAAGTCAAATGGTAAGTGACGTATGTGCGTCGATTACACCGGCCTAAATGGTGCCTGTCCGAAGGATGATTTTCCCTTTCCTCGCCTCAATCAGTTGGTCGATTTTATAGCGGGTTGCGAATCGATGAGCTTCCTGGATGCTTACTCAGGACACCATCAAATTAGTATGACAGAAGAAGATGAAGAGATAACTGCCTTCATCACACCATTTGGCACCTACTACTACGTCAGAATTCCATTCGGTCTCAAGAACGCCGGTTCCACGTACCAGCGCTTGATGCAAAAGACCTTTCTTTCCCAGATGGGGCGTAATCTTTAAGCTTACATCAATGATTTGGTTGTAAAAAGCTTGAAAAGCATGAATCATTTAGATAATCTTGCTGAAATCTTTTGTAATCTAAACAAGCATGGGATAAAATTAAACCCAGAAAAATGTTCCTTCGGGGTTTCTTCTGGCAAACTCTTGGATTTCCTTGTTTGTTCGAGAGGAATTGAGGTTAATCCTAAAAAAATCAAGGCCATTGAGCAAATGAGATCTCCTTCGACCATGAAAGATATCCAAAGCCTAACAGGTCGCATGGCGGCTTTAAGCCGTTTCATATCACGACTAGGCGAACGAGGACTGCCTTTCTTTAAGGCTCTTCGCAAACACAATGGTTTTACCTGGTCGGAGGAAGCCGAAAAGGCCTTTCAGGAGATCAAAGCTTATTTATCTAGTCCGCCAGTGTTGGTCTCTCCAGATTTAGGGGAGCCACTACTCCTTTATTTGGCGGCCACCCCTCACGCGATCAGCGCAGTTCTGGTCGCGGAAAGAGAGGGTGTACAACAACCAATCTATTACATAAGTGAGGTACTTCATGGTCCAAAGGAATGTTACCCTGAGGTCCCGAAGATACTTTACGCATTTCTGATGGCTTCCCGTAAGCTATGACACTACTTTCAAGCGCACAAAATTACTGTGCCTTCGTACTTCCCATTGGAAGATATTATCCGGAACCCATAGAAATTTGGTCGCATCGCGAAGTGGACAGTGGAACTTGGAGCGTTTGACATCCATTTCACCCCTTGCACAGCAGTTAAATTTCAAATTCTCACAGACTTTGTGGTCGAATGGACTAATCCCGACCCTCCTGCGTAGGAATCCAAAGATTTACAATACACCGACCATTGGACGATGTATTTTGATGTTTCTCACAGTTTTCAACACTCGGGGGCTGGAGTGGTCTTAATCATGCCTCAAGGCAATCAACTCAAGTACGTAATTCAATTACACTTTGTTGTGACTAACAAAGCAACAGAGTATGAAGGTCTTATTGCAGGGCTCTGGGCAGCTAGATTTCTCAGAGTCCGTCGATTAGTGGTGATGGGAGACTCACAGCTAGTCGTAAACCAGGTAAACAAGGAGTACAGCGCCTCCGATGAGACAATAGCTCATTACCTAGGGGAAGTGAGGAAATTGAAAAAATACTTCAGTCATTTAAAAGTCCAATATATCCCACAAAAGGACAATATACTCGTAGACCAATTATCAAAAATTGGATCCTCACGCACATCCACTCCGGCAAGAGTGTTCGTTAAACACTTAAAACATCCCTCGATCATGACTTCGATTGAAGATGACCCGTTGGCAGTTTGCGTCACCAACCTTGGACATGAAGCAGATTGGACTCGTCCATTGTGGATCTATCTCGAACATGGGACCTTACCCAAAGACGAAACCGAAAGTGATCAGTTAATTCGAAAAGCGCGCCTGTATAAACTCATAGATGGAGTTTTATACAGAAAGGGCACTCAAGGAGTATTCATGCGCTGTATATCTCAAAAGGAAGGTAAATCCCTCTTGAAAGAAATTCAGGACGGTGTATGTGGTGCACACGCGTCATATCGCACACTGGTCAGAAAAACATTCCAACAGGGTTTTTACTGGCCTTCGACACTTGATAATGCCGAGCGTTTGGTCATGACATGCCCACAGTGTCAATTTTATGCAAGGCAAGTTCATCAGCCTGCATATGCCTTACAAACTATTTGTCACATCCGCCCCCATAAGGGACCAACCACTACTCTCGTGCGGACCCAACTCGCTGCAGCTGGTCCCATACATGCATACCATTGACTTCCGAGGATAAGTCAAGCACAGGAGTACATTACAGCAGAGTAACTCCCAGGATAAGTCAGGCTTCTGGAAAATCAAAAAAGGACCAATCTACGATACTTTATGGACTGATTAGCGAAAATGGTCTTAATAATGGAATCTGGCTGCCAACTTTTTGGATTAAGGTATTGGCACACCCTTGATCATAATCCAAGAATAATTTGGTCTGGATTAGGTCAAGATCGGAGTTCTAACTCTCACGGTATTTTAGGGTAATTTGGATACTCAATTAATTCTGTTTTCGAAAACAGATTAAGACTAATGATTCTGGGAGTTAGAGATCGAATTTGATCTGGCTTCTGAAGGCTTTCCTACTCAGGATAAATAGTAGATCATATCTGGATAGTTAGATCATGAATTAGATTCCACAGAGAAGATTTTGAGATGTTTTGGGGCTTAAGATAAAATGAGTCTGGGCTGATTTTGCTAATCTTGGTGAGACCTATTGATATTTACTCGATTTGCCTCATTTTTGTGTACATTTTCCCCATGCTTTTGCACATATTAGTCATATACCTCGGCATATATACCTAGATTATTCCAGATTAATTGCCAAATCGACCGGATTACTCGTTTTTCCAACTTTTATCACAGGTCGGCGAGGATTGAATGGATTTTCGGCTAGCGGACGTGCGTCCTCGACTTAATCCGGCCATCGGACGATTCCTGATGGAAGTGCGTGTTCTCGCGGACGCGTGGGAACTGACCGCACTGAAATCGGAGTCACCGGGAGCCCGGAATCCCAAACCCTAGCCACTAGGTCTATTTTGCAATTTCTGATAAATCCAGGGACCTAAGTGTAAAAGTGCCAAATTTCCCTTTCTTTTCCTTGCCGCCGGCCACTGAAGCATTCTTGAGCCCGGCATTTATTTTTTTTACTTCGTTCTTCTTCTTCCCCACACCCCATCTCCACACCTCCGTCCACCTCGCCGCCGGCGGCCGGGCCATACGCCGGCGGTGCTCCATTCCCCTTCCTCCCCTTCTTCTTCCTTTTTCTTGTTTTCATCTTCTCCATTTCATCACTACAACTCCACCAAATCCACCACTTCAAGCCCCAAAGCCACTGGATCTACACCGGGCCGCCACACCGCCATCTTCCTCGACCGGATCTGGCCGGATCCGAGTCCTGAGCCGGCGCCGCCCAAGCCGCCGGTCTCCTCTTCGTGCCGGCGCCTCCCCAAATCGCGCCCGATCCAGCCGCCCCTGCCACCGATCTCGTCTCCTCTCACCGCGCCGCTCCTCCCTTCTCGGCCATCTCCACCATCCGGCGCCGGTCGCTGATCCTCGTCCCCGTCACCAATTCGCCGCGCCACCACCTCTCCCTCGGCCTTCTTCGCGCCGCCGCAGCATCTCCTCTACACCGGGCATCCACACCGCCATCTCCCTCGAGCTGCAGCGCCGCCGCACGCCAGATCCGGCCGGATCTGGCCGATCTCGCTCCCGCGCGCCACCGCCCGTGCCGCGCCTCCACACCGCCGCCGTCGATCTGCGCCTCCACTGCGCGCCACCGCCAACCCATCCCGACGCTGCAACCTCCACAGATCCGCACCTCCCGTCGCGATTTGGCTGCGCCACCGCCTCGGATCCGGCGCCTCCCTCGAAGCCGCCGCACCAGAGCCGGCCCACTCCTGCGTCGCTCCCGCGCCGTCCACGAGCCGTGCGCCCTTGATCTCCACGGCGCCATCTTCACCTCCTCTGCCGAGCCACGACAACCAGTTCCTCTTCCTCCGAAGCCAAGAACTGCGACCTCAACAACTGCTTCGACTTCCTTCTTCTTCATCGACTTCTTCGGTGACAACCTTCTTCCCTCCATTTCTCTTCTTTCTCTCCTCTGTTTCCTGAGATGCTGTAAAGAACTGAATTCTTCTGTTATGTGATTGCTGTGAGTTGATGCAGATGAACAATTCATGTGTGAACCGATGAATGCATTTAAAGAATTGAATTGTTATTATCCATGCATGTTTGAGAGGAACTACTGCTCTTCTAAATTGATGAATTGGATTGTCTCGTGGGTTAACAACTGGTTTTAGATTGAACAGAAATGCATTTCGTTTTCATCTATCTGTGATGTAATGTGATATCTGTTGGGATGAATTGTTCCAATTGTGGATGAAGTTACATATCTGATTGAGTTGTACTGTTTTCTTTGAAATGTTGGATGGCTCAATTCTGTGGTAAACCTGCAGGACTCGACATGTTATAGTTTGTAAACACTGCTGTGTTGTTTCAAAGGAACGGAATGCATGTATGTAGCAACTGCATTGAAACATAATTAGGAATCAGTCTCTAGTGTTCAGATGAGTTCAAACTTTCAATGATCAATTGTTAGTGTGAGCGTGATGGTTAAATGTTATGTTTGATGTGTCTGTCATGCTCAAATCTGTACAAACCTGTTGTTCAAAGTGGTTGTTTTGCATTGAATTGATGTGTTGAGAAATGAATTGCTAAATGCTTCTGGAGATTCATGTTGGAGATTCATGTTCTGATGAATTCCATTGCTGAGTGTCAATTCTAAACTTTAATGAACATATATTCAAACTGAGTATTGTTGAGTTGTTGCTTGTACTCCTTGATGGTTGTTAGGGGATTAATTGGTGTTAATTCTTTACGCACTCATTCGTTAATATCGTTGATGGACATATTCCTTCTAGTCGTATTCGCCTCCCCCTCGTGAGACTACTAGATGATTACGATTCCATCACTTGTACTCACGTATATGCGTACAGACTTAGCATTGATTGATAGTCGTGGTGCGATCACCTCTGTCTTTCTCGCTCTTTCTTCTGACATCTCTCTTTCTTTCATCTGTTTTCGTTTCTTATTCATTCAATTTAGTCTAGTTCTTCACGTTTTGCTTCTCTAGTCCCTGTGGAAAGAACGACTAGAATACTCGCCTACTGCATCGTCCTCGTTCTATTGCGAGACGGTCTAGGCCGGTATCAATTTTTGTCCCCCCAAGCTTAATTCTTTGCTTGTCCTCAAGCAATGTGACATGAAATAAATCCAAGGAGTCAAGCAAGCAAACAGATGTCATGAAAGAGTGAAATGCAGAGTATAGTAAGCTCGGCAAACTAATATATGTATCAAGCGGTCAACCATCTAATAATTGCACTGAAATTGCAAGTAACTAGTTTAGTTCTAGATACGGAGGAAATAAGAATGCTTAATTCTACTCATACCACCTACATCCAAACGTGTATATAGAAATTCAAAGTGAGCATAAACAATACACAGGCATCGAAGAACTACGGTCTCCATAAACATCAAATAAGCAGGTTCAACCTTATTAATTTTTGAGCTCTCTTTATTTGAAAAACAAAATCTGGTTCACATGTAAGTCTCTACCCTTCGACTTATTTAGGCGGATCTCTCCGTACTTCGCTCTAGGGTAGGTAGTCCACTAGAGTGTTTATAAACATGCTCATGAGTCAAAAAATGTAGCAGGAAGGCTTGTGCACTATTAAATTTGAAAATGTGCAAACCATGCTTACATACCAAATACTCAGAGGAGCAACAAAGCAGAAGAGCTTTTATTCAAAAGAAAAGAAAATTTGGCAGTCTACAAGGTAGAAAACGAACAATTGCGACCTTATTAGCAAGATTTTTTTTTTTTTTTTTTCAAATCTGGTTTACACAAGTTATATGATTGTTTAGGAGACTCGTGTTCTAAACATGTGTGTAGAGATTAGGTTCACAATTGACATTTCAGTATACAAGATAGAATGCGGTAATAAAGATATTAGTAAGCATTTGAATTTCCACAATATCCACAACGAAACTAAGTACAAGCAGTTTTAGTACCATTACAAGATGATTAATCACAATTCAACCTACAATAGATTGTCGAGCCACTAATGCATGCATACAACTCAACACAACATGCAAAAGGGCTCCAGAAGCCAAATGAGAACAATGAAACACAAAATGAAAAGCACATTTAGTCATAACCACAACAATCACATATATATACAAATCTGCACAAGTCTAGAATTTCCAGAAAATTTTGACATGACCTTTCTAGATTTTTCTTGCAATCCAAACAACACAAGTATACAACAACAGGTCATATCACAACATAAACAAGCCCACAAGGCTGGATAGAGATCATTCACAACATAAGATAAACAATTACATACCACAGATCTCATACATAAGCACAAACTTGCGCATAGAAGCTCAATTTTGAAAAATTTGACCCAGATTTTCAGAATTACAGCACAACAAAAAAATGCATTCCCCCCCAAGCTTAAATGGTTGCATAGTCCACAATGCAACAACATGAGATGAACACATGGAGATGGGAACACAAAATAAATTTCATGCACAAGGGTCATATGAGAGGTCCGCAATAGCTCACCGGGTCAAGGATGAAGACGATGACGCTGCGATGAGCCATCCAAAGTATCCCAAATGTGCCAAGCCGCCATATGAGGATGATGCCCTGAAAGAACAACCAAAGAAGAAACTAAGAACAATCCTACAAAATAAAGGAAAATAAATAACAAAAATAAAGAAAGAGAGAAAACACTCGGGTTGCCTCCCGAAAAGCGCTTCTTTTAGGTCGGAAGCTCGACCCTCAAAGGATATAGCGTTGAAGCGCGAGTGGAGAGGCAAGCATGGGACGTAGTAGAAGCTCCACGTCCACCCTCCTGTCGAAAGCAGCATACTGTCGAAAGCAGCATACCTGGGAATCCACCAGGATCCTAAGGAATGTCGACTCGGAGCAAGTTTGCTCGCGGTCGAGAAGCCACACGTGCTAACCTGCAAATAAGAGCGAGAACAAACAAGCACGTGTGTATGGTAGGGACAAGGCCCTCCAGAAGGTCAGCTGACGAAAATCCTTTCTCGTAGATCGACTGACTATACATATCATGAGGATGGCATATATCGATGCAGGATGAAAGACAACTCAAAGGAATATGAATAACCTCGTCAGAACTAGACAACTCATAATGATACGAGAGGGGTTTTGAGTCTACCTGAATAGTGGATGGCGTGAAGTCTGGGGTAGGAAGGACCTCCACGGGGGTCGGGTCTGGTAGATCAGGATGAATGGACTCCCCTACGTCAGAAAGAAGTCCCTCATCAGCAAATGAGAATGTCTCCCTCTCGATCTCGTGGCTCAGGGAGTAGTCCAGAAGGTCTGCAACATCGAAACTGACACTCTCCATCTCTGGTCCGTCTGCCAATGGATCATCAAAAGAAAATGGCCCGAATGGACGCAGAGGTGTCTGGAAAATAAGCTCTCCATCATCATCATCAAACATGATCAAATCAATAGGAGGCGGAGGTGATTGATGCGACGTCGAAGAAAGAAGATCGGGTCGAAGCTCGTCGCTCAATACTGTGGTCTCTCCGCGAGGGTCTCCAAGATACATCTCATGGGTGGGCTCCGGGACACTCGACGGAGATGTGATGGCCTCAAATGCGGGTACTTGAGATGGCAAGATGTGGACTGGATCTCGATATCCTCTGAACTCAGCTATGCAAGATCGCACACCTTGCATCTCAGTCCGCAATAATTCCACATCCCTTGAATGCTGGGTCATGAGTCGCTCAGATTGCTTAACCAAGCTCTCCATCAGTGCCTCAAGTCTAGATGTATCCTCAACTTCGGGAGGTGACTGTGGTGGCGGATGTAGAAACTCGCTCATCTTTTCCAAATGACGCTCAAACATCTCCTCAAGCCTAGATGTGTCCTCGTATGCAGGAGGCTGCGGTGAGCACTGCTGATGTGACAAGTACGGAGCCTGATGTGATGTACATGGAAGCTGCACTCCGTACCTAAAACCCTGCGAAAGATGACTAGGAGAAGATGATGAGATAACAGGGTGGTTGTTCCTATATGGTGAATTTGGGTATGTAGGCCATCCAGGACGATATGTAGTGGATGCTCGACCACGCTGACAAGCGGCGGGTGAATGACCTCGAATCCACAAATACAACATATAGGAGCAACACTAATATGAGCAAATAATCCACGAAGGGCTGTATCCATCTGACGAGGCAAATCATCTAGTTTAGCACTGAGATTGTCACATGCATCACAAAAAGAGTGGGAACCATCCATATCCTCAATCAGTGAAAATCAATCAACGAGAAAAGGACAAGAGAAAAGGCGAGAAATAAAAGAGCTGGGAGGGAAAAGGGGGCGGGAAAAGATGCAAACAAAAACCGAAAAGAAAAACGAAAACAAAATGATTTAATCTAGTTAAACACATTCACTTTCATCTAATCCCCGGCAACGGCGCCAAAAATTGATACCGGCCTAGACCGTCTCGCAATAGAACGAGGACGATGCAGTAGGCGAGTATTCTAGTCGTTCTTTCCACAGGGACTAGAGAAGCAAAACGTGAAGAACTAGACTAAATTGAATGAATAAGAAACGAAAACAGATGAAAGAAAGAGAGATGTCAGAAGAAAGAGCGAGAAAGACAGAGGTGATCGCACCACGACTATCAATCAATGCTAAGTCTGTACGCATATACGTGAGTACAAGTGATGGAATCGTAATCATCTAGTAGTCTCACGAGGGGGAGGCGAATACGACTAGAAGGAATATGTCCATCAACGATATTAACGAATGAGTGCGTAAAGAATTAACACCAATTAATCCCCTAACAACCATCAAGGAGTACAAGCAACAACTCAACAATACTCAGTTTGAATATATGTTCATTAAAGTTTAGAATTGACACTCAGCAATGGAATTCATCAGAACATGAATCTCCAACATGAATCTCCAGAAGCATTTAGCAATTCATTTCTCAACACATCAATTCAATGCAAAACAACCACTTTGAACAACAGGTTTGTACAGATTTGAGCATGACAGACACATCAAACATAACATTTAACCATCACGCTCACACTAACAATTGATCATTGAAAGTTTGAACTCATCTGAACACTAGAGACTGATTCCTAATTATGTTTCAATGCAGTTGCTACATACATGCATTCCGTTCCTTTGAAACAACACAGCAGTGTTTACAAACTATAACATGTCGAGTCCTGCAGGTTTACCACAGAATTGAGCCATCCAACATTTCAAAGAAAACAGTACAACTCAATCAGATATGTAACTTCATCCACAATTGGAACAATTCATCCCAACAGATATCACATTACATCACAGATAGATGAAAACGAAATGCATTTCTGTTCAATCTAAAACCAGTTGTTAACCCACGAGACAATCCAATTCATCAATTTAGAAGAGCAGTAGTTCCTCTCAAACATGCATGGATAATAACAATTCAATTCTTTAAATGCATTCATCGGTTCACACATGAATTGTTCATCTGCATCAACTCACAGCAATCACATAACAGAAGAATTCAGTTCTTTACAGCATCTCAGGAAACAGAGGAGAGAAAGAAGAGAAATGGAGGGAAGAAGGTTGTCACCGAAGAAGTCGATGAAGAAGAAGGAAGTCGAAGCAGTTGTTGAGGTCGCAGTTCTTGGCTTCGGAGGAAGAGGAACTGGTTGTCGTGGCTCGGCAGAGGAGGTGAAGATGGCGCCGTGGAGATCAAGGGCGCACGGCTCGTGGACGGCGCGGGAGCGACGCAGGAGTGGGCCGGCTCTGGTGCGGCGGCTTCGAGGGAGGCGCCGGATCCGAGGCGGTGGCGCAGCCAAATCGCGACGGGAGGTGCGGATCTGTGGAGGTTGCAGCGTCGGGATGGGTTGGCGGTGGCGCGCAGTGGAGGCGCAGATCGACGGCGGCGGTGTGGAGGCGCGGCACGGGCGGTGGCGCGCGGGAGCGAGATTGGCCAGATCCGGCCGGATCTGGCGTGCGGCGGCGCTGCGGCTCGAGGGAGATGGCGGTGTGGATGCCCGGTGTAGAGGAGATGCTGCGGCGGCGCGAAGAAGGCCGAGGGAGAGGTGGTGGCGCGGCGAATTGGTGACGGGGACGAGGATCAGCGACCGGCGCCGGATGGTGGAGATGGCCGAGAAGGGAGGAGCGGCGCGGTGAGAGGAGACGAGATCGGCGGCAGGGGCGGCTGGATCGGGCGCGATTTGGGGAGGCGCCGGCACGAAGAGGAGACTGGCGGCTTGGGCGGCGCCGGCTCAGGACTCGGATCCGGCCAGATCCGGTCGAGGAAGATGGCGGTGTGGCGGCCCGGTGTAGATCCAGTGGCTTTGGGGCTTGAAGTGGTGGATTTGGTGGAGTTGTAGTGATGAAATGGAGAAGATGAAAACAAGAAAAAGGAAGAAGAAGGGGAGGAAGGGGAATGGAGCACCGCCGGCGTATGGCCCGGCCGCCGGCGGCGAGGTGGACGGAGGTGTGGAGATGGGGTTTGGGGAAGAAGAAGAACGAAGTAAAAAAAATAAATGCCGGGCTCAAGAATGCTTCAGTGGCCGGCGGCAAGGAAAAGAAAGGGAAATTTGGCACTTTTACACTTAGGTCCCTGGATTTATCAGAAATTGCAAAATAGACCTGGTGGCTAGGGTTTGGGATTCCGGGCTCCCGGTGACTCCGATTTCAGTGCGGTCAGTTCCCACGCGTCCGCGAGAACACGCACTTCCATCAGGAATCGTCCGATGGCCGGATTAAGTCGAGGACGCACGTCCGCTAGCCGAAAATCCATTCAATCCTCGCCGACCTGTGATAAAAGTTGGAAAAACGAGTAATCCGGTCGATTTGGCAATTAATCTGGAATAATCTAGGTATATATGCCGAGGTATATGACTAATATGTGCAAAAGCATGGGGAAAATGTACACAAAAATGAGGCAAATCGAGTAAATATCACCTATGCATGCATGACTTTTTATGAAAAAGAATTGTCACCCCAAACCCAGGGTGTTACAGATCTACCCTCCTTAAAGAAATCTCACCCCCGAGATTTACCTAAGACAAGAAAAGATAAGGATAGGCTTGCTTAAGATCTTCCTCCTCCCAAGTGGCTTCTTGTTCTGAATGATTTCCCCACTGAACTTTACATAAGATGATCTTCTTTCTTCTGAGCTGATGCTCATCGGTGGCAAGGATTTTGATTGGGTCTCTAGGTAAGTAAGATTCTTTTGCAGTGATACTTCATGAACTTCTATTCAGTCGGCTAGTTCTCTCAAACACTTCTGGAGTTGTGACACATGGAATACATCATGCACTTCTGATAGTACGGTGGGTAATTCTAATTTATAGGCTACTTCTCCTTTTATCTTGAGTATCTTAAATGGTCCAATATACCTAGGAGATAACTTCCTTTCACCTGGAATCTCTACAATCCTTTGAATGGTGTGACCTTGAGATAGACCAAATCACCTGGTTCAAACCATAGATCTCTTCGTTGATTGCCCGCATAGTTGTTTTGTCGAGATTGTGTTGTCTTAAATCTCTCTCTGATGAGCCTGACATGAGCTTCTACTTCTTCTGTAATTTCTGGCCCTATAACCCTTTGTTCTCCTGGTTCATTCTAATGCAATGGAGTTCTGCATTTTCGTTCGTATAAAGTTTCAAATGGTGCCATTTGTAAACTGGATTGGTAGTTGTTATTGTAAGCAAATTCTGCAAATGGCAAGCATTTATCCCATGATGTCCCATAATCTAGTATGCAAGCTCTTAGAAGATCCTCGAGAATCTGATTTACTCTCTCTGTTTGCCCTTTTGTCTGAGGGTGGTATGCTGTGCTAAAATTCAGTTGAGTTCCAAGTGTTTCATGGAGTCTACTCCAGAATTTAGATCTAAACTTTGCTCCGCGATCTGAAACAATCTTCTTAGGAATACCATGTAGTGTCACTACTCTTTGCATATACAGCTCTGCTAATTTACTACCATTGTAAATTTTCTTCACTAGGATGAAATGTGCTACTTTGGTGAGTCTGGTAGGATGGTCGAAAACTGGAGGTGATAGGGGCTCTCCCTCTGGTCGGGTTTGTCTGTGGCCGCACTTGTTGGAGCATCCTTCGCTTCTGGCTATCTTTCCCTATATTCCTCTTATCCTCTAGCTTCAAAGCTCTGTTTACTAGTGTTTGAAATTCCATAAACTCATGGGAGGCAATTTGGTACTACAAGTAATGTTGAAGTCCTTCTGCGAAGCGTTCTATCTTCTTCACCTCGGTATCGACGTCTCCGGGTGCATACTGAGCTAGGTGGGTGAATTGGTGCAGATAGTAGATACTCGGTGACTGTCTTGTTTCCTTGAATCAAATTGTGGAATTCTCTGTGCTTTGCTGCCAGGACACCGGTAAGTATGTGAAACTTCTGAAATTGATCCTTAAACTCCCTCCAAGAGATATCTCTGTCTAGGTGGGCTTCTTGGTAATTCATCCACCATGCTGCTGCAATTCCTGCTAACTGATGAGATCCAAATAGGATCTTTTCTCTATCGCCACATCGAACTATGTCCAGCTTTCTATCTACGTCCCTTAACCAATTGTCGGAAACCATGGGATCAGTCGCACTAGAGAAAGTTGGTGGGCGGGTTTTCTGGAAGTCTATTAATCTTGCTCCTACAATAATTCCTTCTGTGGTTCCAGTAGGCAATCTCTGAACTATCTGGGCTAGCAATTGGGTATGGGCCACTTGGGCTTCCTGTCAGTTCTTCTCCATAGACAGAAGGATTTCCTGCAAACTGGGTTGCTCATTCCAGGGAGGGTTAGAACTCTGGGCTCCTTGCTGAAACAAGGGTCCTCTTGCTATAGGATTTTCCTCCTGCAGAGTCTTCTCTCTGCCTTCTCCGCTGCTTCGGGATCTCCTCCTTGTGTCAACCATGATGGCACTGAAGAGAATTCTAGATAGATCTAAACTAACTAAGACCAACTAAGACAACAATGCAGAAATCAATGCAAACTACGTTAATGCATAAAATAATTAGGCTTCTAGCCATAATATCACAAGTTAACTATTGCAAAAGCAACGGTGAAGCACAAAAGCTACCAAGAGCATTCACCAACTCTATCTACACTATCCCCCGATTAAACCCCTGAGGCACTCTATGAAAGCAAAACGGGCTCTCACTACCTTGCGAAATTTAAGAAAAACCAAAATGATTTTGAAATCAAAATTTATAGAAGCTACAAAGCTCCTTTTTACCAAAATAGGGTTTTCAAAGAAATAGTTTTTAGATAAATTACGCCTTCCTGGCGCAGCCAATTCCTAAAGGTGTTGTCCTACAGTCAAGTTCTCATGCTACTTGGATACCATTCTGTCGCGGCCGCCCCCATAAGGGACCAACCACTACTCCCGTGGGGACCCCAGCTCGCTGCAGTTGGTCCCAGACATGCATACCATTGACTTCCCAGGATAAGTCAAGGACAGGAGTACATTACAGCAGAGTAACTTACAAAATATTTTAAGCAATGTGGCCTGCTGGCCTTAGTACAACATAAGGAGTTACAATGCCATCACAACATAAATAGCTTGGCTAAAGCAAAATAACAACTACACGTCGGAAGCTAGGTGAACCCCTACAACAAGAAGTTGACAGCAGAACAATACACATCAGGGCTCTGGTGGAACTGGCTCTCCTCCTTCTGGATCCAAGAAGTTCTCCAAGCATTCATCTTGATCATAGAACACTCCATCTATTTGATTATAGATTGTAAGGGTGAGTACTTACATACTCAGCAAGTCATAGGGTAAGAGTATATACATATATTAGTGATGATACGAACCTATGCTAGTAACGAAGGAGGGAAAGGTTGCAAAATATTTTTTCTCTTCACAACTTATGCCTATGGCAATACTTTTCATAACATAGCATCGCTATTCATGTTATCACTATTTATAGTACTATCGCAACACGTCGACACACAACAGCCCACGACAACACCCCTTATCATGACAACACATGTCATTTGGGTAATCATGACTTATCAAATTTTATTTAGAAAATATACTTGTGTCACATCGACGTGGATTTAATCCACCGCAGCAGACTCCTATAAAGCCGGGAGCTCAGAGTATTTGAATACATTTTTAACTCTGCACAGGGGTACCAATTTACCCGCAAGATATTCCACTTTCTTGCCTATCCTATCAATATTATTAGACCCTTCCTCACTGCAATATGTGAGTGGCAAGGTGAAGATAACAAGAACTTTTGTTATGGTTCACTCACAATTCAACCCTGACCCTATAGTCAGACTACCAGACCTTCCACAGTTGTGGTGGGCTATACCCCCACCCCGAACTGCATCTTCCCATTACTGGGTCAACGTGCATCACATCCAGTTATATGTGTTGGAGCCACACTCCGTGTCAAATCGTGCACCACTTCCCATCTCATGCAGGGGTTTCATGTGCGATCCGCATACTTAGTTGTTCAGGCCTGTCCCATACCAGGCTTGCGGTTAGCACGATTTTCATGCCACTAGAAGCACAACACAAGGTTCTAGTCCTTCTATATCAATGATCAGACCATCCACAACCCTGCACATCCAGTGCTACCACCATTCCATACCAAACTCCGGTCACGGCTAAGGTTCTATTTCACTGGCATCCAGCCTAGTACTGCCAATTCATATTTCAACCATTCTTTCACATGAAATACTACTTATATTCAAGGTCATATCGTAGCAACTCATAAAATATAGGTTCAAGATGTTCAAGAATATGACTTGCCTTCCGTGCTGTAAAAAAATCAGCAGTTGGTGTCGAGTCGGCAGTGAAGTCCTCGAACTCTGCCTCTGGATCTACTCAGCAACAAATCAAACACACAATGATTACTAACTATATTAAAATATTTTATGATCTATATGCAGATATGCTTTAAAAGAATAACTAAACGATGCTAAAGTTGATTGAGACTGCAGACTGAACTGAGTCAAAACCCTAGAGTTTCAAAGAATCTGGCTAATATTGAGAACTAGAGGTTATTAGGGTTTCAAGATATAAGATTTGACATTCGGTTCGCCGCTGGTTTGTCAAAATCAGCGAATGTCAGCCGATTGACATTCGGTTCGTAGCTTGACAAAGTCAAGAATGGCATAAGCATGGTTTAGAGGATTCTCAGTTGACAAAACAAGTTTATCTTAAGGCATTGGGTGCATAATTGAACAAGGCAACTATTTGACAAACTAGTTATGGCAAAAAAGTCCAGAAGTTCAAGGATTTTGCAAAAAGAAACCTGTGCACAATGAACTGAGTGTCTGTGCACTGTCAGGATCTAGGTTTTGGGTGTTTGGTCGATTTGATCAAGCATTGCTTCGCCAACCTTGTCAAATGGGTAGGCGAGGTCAAGGTGAGGCTGCTGGCGAAGTTAATTGGAAGATAATGGTCGGACGACAGCGAACAGCGAGGTTGAAGTCATCGGCTTGGAAGACTCGAGATGAGCTCCAGTGACAAAGCATAGGGATTGATGGAACAAGATGGGTGATGATGATGGTGCTGGAGCAAAGAATCTGGTTGTGGATGAGGTTTGAGGCTCGCCGGCGTTGACGCCAGACTTGAGAACGAAGATGGAAAGAGACGATGTTGGTTTAGGGCAATGCAGGACGATCGGGCTCGGCTACACCATCTATGGGATACAAGGAGTGAGGTTGTGTAGTCAAATGGGTCGGAGACTCGGTGGAGCGGGCCGGTGACGTTAGCTGTCCTCGACGGCGCATGAAGAAACGAAGAACTTCAATTAGGGCTCCAATTTCAATTCTGGCTAGATAGGTTTGCTCAAAAAGCTCTGGTGATCAATTGGTTCTACTACAGGGAAGGCTAATTTGGACGAGATTGAGTTCAATTGCCGGAACAGGGCAAATTAGAATCCCGGCGATCATCGGCGTGGAGGTCCACCGGAGTTTGATTAAAGGCTACAGCACGATGAGGTGAACAGGAGGCACTTACTGCTCGAGTCAATTTGGGACTTGGTGCAGTAGGTTGATCTGGCGTCGTGCTCTTCCTCGGCGGCTAGCCGGAGAAGAAGATGAAGACAAAGAAGGTGATGATGTAATGGCTAAGGAAGCTCTGGAGAGAAGTGATGAAGGTAAAGATAGTCAAGGGCTACTATTTATAGGCACGGGACGGAGTTGGCAAGGTTGGAGGTAGTGAAACTTGTGTTGGCGAAGCGGCTGGTCGAAGCGAATAGCGGCAGCGACAGGACGGCGATCAGGAGACTCTGCAGCTGCTAAACTGGTAGGCACTTTGGAAATTGCTCCTGGCCGGTGCAAAGCGGAGGCGACAAAGCTGGCCCGACGTGGCGACGTGGTGCAAAACTTCTGACAAAGCTGCTGCTGTTGGAACGTGGTCACTGCTGGTGCGCGCACGCGGTTGCTGCTGGTTGCTGGTGCGCGCATGTAGGGACAATCACACACGGGCACAAGCGAGGGCGGAGCTTGGCCGGCGGCAAAGAAATCGCGATGAGGCTCGGAGCAACAGTGTGCCAGTTGAGGATAATTGAAATTTGGACTGAATCACAAATACAGAAAATAATCTGGACTGATTTGTGATTTCAGAGAATTAGATAGTTAGGGCTGAAATTGGCTTCACAATCTGGCAAACTTTATTCAACAGATGATTTGGCAAAGATATTTGACAAAATTTGGAACATTTGAATAGTTTTCAAACAAAACAAAAATAGGATAATTAGGGTATTTAGAATCTGGATTTTGTCGAAACTGAAAATCTGGGATTTAGGATAAGATTTTGAGATACTCATAGAAGAAGATTTTGTATTGAATAGCATTTGGGAGGTATTTCCTGAATCAGATTAGAATTTGGAGTTGATTTGTGGCTTTTAGCCTTTTCAGGCTTCTGGAAAATCGAGAAAGGACCAATCTGTGATACTTTATGGACTGATTTGTGAAAATGGTCTTAACAGTGGAATCTGGCTGCCAACTTTTTGGATTAAGGTATTGGCATACCCTTGATCATAATCCAAGAATAATTTGGTCTAGATTAGGTCAAGATCGGAGTTCTGAATCTCAGGGTATTTTAGGGTAATTTCGATATTCAATTAATTCTGTTTTCGAAAACAAATTAAGATTGATGATTCTGGGAGTTAGAGATCGAATTTGATCTAGCTTCTGAAGGCTTTCCTACTCAGGATAAATAGTAGATCATATCTGGATAGTTAGATCTTGATTTAGATTCCACAGAGAAGATTTTGAGATTTTTGGGGCTTAGGATAGAATGAGTCTGTGCAGATTTTGCTGATCTTGAAGAGACCTATGCATGCATGACTTTTTATGAAAAAGAATTTTCACCCCAAACCCAGGGTATTACACTATTCCTCTAACATGGCCTTTTGCGGTCTGGGGGATAGATATCGTGGGCCCTATGCCCCAAGTGGTCAATGGATACAAGTTCCTATTCGTAGCCATTGACACGTTTACTAAGTGGATTGAGGCTGAACCAGTCCGCAACGTTACCGCCACGACGACAAAGAAATTCTTTCATAAGAATATAGTCACACGCTTTGGTGTTCCAAGTCGCCCAATTACTGACAATGGTTCCTAGTTCATTAGTGGTCTCTTTTTGGACTATTGCAATGACATTGGAACCAAAGTGTGCTTTGCTTCTGTAGCTCATCCACAAAGCAATGCTGCCGTTGAACATGCGAACGGGCAGATATTAAAAGGCATCAAGAAACGTGTTTTCGATCGCCTTAAGATGTGCTCGGGGGCTTGGGTAGATGAACTCTACTTCGTTCTATGGGCACTACGCACTAGTTGTAGTCGAGCTACAGGTGAGACGCCTTTTCAACTAGTATACAGTACTAAGGCTGTCCTACCCATAAAAATTCAATTTGGGTCTGTGCGTGTCGATCAATTAGATCATTCTGATTAACATGAACAACGTGCCCAAGACATTACCCTCCTTGAAGAGAAACGCCATCAGGCACTGATCAAGTCTGCAGTGTATTTACAACCTTTGCGTAAATATCACTGTAAATGAGTGCGGCCTCGTAGTCTTCACATGGGCGACTTGGTTTTACGAAAGACACAAAACCAATCTAACCGCAATAAATTTTCCCCTCAGTCGGAAGGCCCTTGTACTTTAGTTTCAATACCGCAACCAGGATCAGCTCGATTAGTGATGGAGGATGGAAGGATCTTGTCCACTACTTGGAACATAGATCAACTACGCAAGTTCTACGTGTAAGTTTTCCATTTCTTTTATCCTTTTCAATTAGTATGATTTTGTTAAAAACTTATGTGTCCTTTTCTTCACATCATGTTATGGTTCGATTTCTTTTGCCCCATTCTGACCGAGCTATGCTCGGGGGCTGGTCGCTAATAATTATCTTATTATGATAACCAGGTCGAATTCACTAGCCGATCTCATTGTCACATCTAGATAAGACATCCCTAAATAAGTCGTTTCTAAACTCATACGGGACTTACTAGCATGTTTGTGATCATTCGAGGGGCTGCTAGTTCTTAATAAACCTTGGTATTGTATTAAGATTAGTACTTGTGTGACTGGATGATCATATCTAGGCCGCGACTTTCCTTTGTAAGCCGTTTCTTAACATATAAGGAACCCGCCAGATATTTCCTGATCGTCAGCAACCCATATTTTTTCCTGAGATTATAATACCATGCCTTCAGTATGTATGATCTAAGGAGGGGGCTAGACGGATCTAAGGAGGGGGCTAGACGAATATGGGCCATGATATAAAATGAAATTGAGCACATTTTTTCCCAAAAAAAATATGAGGCACGCATTGCATATTATAACTGTATATGTACAGGTACAAATAACACAAAGGATCATCATTCACTACAATGAAATTACAGTAAGCCCGATTCTTTCAGAAGATCTTCAATCAAAGGTTTGACTTCTTCTGAAATGGCTTCAAGCTGGTCTTTACTCTCAATCTCTGCATCTCCCACCACCGGATTCAAATCCAAATTTGGGCCGTGGTGAAGTCTTAACTTGCATAAGATGGCAGAGGCTACAGATCTTACATTGGTCTTCATTGCCTCTTCTTGCCGCTTTTTATCTCCTGGAAGATACTCTAGGAGTGATTCAACTTGAGCCACGACCTGTTTGCATGAATCTCTGTGGCTTAGATTGTGCTTTTGAGGCTCAACGATATCAGCCTTCAGCAATCCTACAACCATCTTCAATCTTTCAAAGATGTCCGATTGAGCACTGCCGAAGGATGAAATTGTTTACTTCAAGGTCCTATTCTCCTCGCAGACAGTATCAATCTTTGAGTTTTGTAGCTCAATGGTCGCATGAAGGTCATTTTTCTCTTTTGAAAGAGAGCTTATCTGATCCTCTTTTACTACATGAGCCAAGTAATTGAATTCGCAACGGTTCATGCAAAGAAATTATTTCTTCTAGTTAGGAGTAAACTTACAGGAAAGCTTTGACTATGCCTCGCGAAGTTCCTTCTCCATAGAAGAAAATCTCGCAGACACAGCTTCTTCTTGGTTTTGCCGATCAGCCAGGCTTCTTGTTAAAGAGGCATTTTCCCTATAACAAAGAAGGCAGTTAATTAGATAAAGTTCAAGGTTGGAATAAATAAGATAAAGATACTTACTGTTGGAGCCGGCCTATCTCCCATTGTGCGACCTCAATATGCGTTGTTAAAGCTTTTGACTTGGTCGCCACCAGGGTTAGATCCTGAGACATAGTAAGACCTGTTGTCTGAGCTTGAACATTCCTAAGATTGTCAATCCCATAGAAGGTAAAGGAACTTTTACCTACCTGATATGCACACACCTCGCCTTAAGATGCGTACATGTAGTTTGGTCCCGATCTTCTATCGTAGGAGAAATCCGTGGATAAATGCGAGTTGTGACCTTGACAAAGGGGCAGCTAACCACGATCAAACACGTGACCAGAAACCTCACAATTGCTAAACTACATATGTAAACTTTGATGCTGACCTCCCAGAAGGTCCAGTGTCATCACCAGGACGCTTTGTCCTGGCGTGATGTGACGCGGGAGGTCCGATCTTTTGATGAGAACAAGAACTATCAATTTGTGAAGACGACTTTCACGATCCGGCTACCAACAGTACACGACTAATACGCCCTAGCAATCGCTGAACCAACTTCGGATTGTTATCGACCGAACTAGAAGCACGATCGACCTGATCACGAAGATCTTTTCCTATAAGCAATCGAAGAACAAGTAAGAACAAGATAAACAAGCAATCTGAAAATGCAAATATAGATTGAATCAAGAAAAAGAGTTGGGGTTCCGAATACAGATATTGATGTTGATCTAGCCGACCAAGAAGAATATCTCAATAGCTTCACGAAGGAAAGACTATGACTAAACAAAACCCGCAGAACCTTAATGGTTCAGTATGATTATATAGAGGAGGTAAAAGAGATTGGTGGTCAGGTAAGAAAACCTGAAACCGACATGGACTCTTTCCCTACTCAGACTCGAACTCAATACACGGGACTTGACCCAACCAAAAAGGTGACGCAGCACCGACTCGGTCCAATCAGAATCTGGTCGAAATTTGTTTTGTCAATTTCCAGAGATCCAGAAAGAATTTGGATGTGGGGCTAGATCCATTGGAAAGATCTTGTCGTGGACTTCTCTGTGGACTATAAGAACGTCCCAATCGGATTTCGTACGAGGGAGTTATGGTCGTTTAAAGACAGGCTGCTCCTGGATGGCCGAATCGGACTCCAACTCGAATCCATCCCGGACTCCAACTCGACTTGGGCTCCTTGCTGGTCCTTGAGTCCTTGCTGGTCCTCTCCATGGTTCCTAAGCACAATATTATCACTATTAGGTAGTAAACCATTCTCAAAACCATATATATGTAAACTTAGGAACGAGTTCACCTAGCAATGCAATAATCGGACTTTGCTGCGCGTTATTGGTCCTTGTGTAACAAGCGAAGGATTATGGTTGGTGCGTGTATCCGAAGAAGTGATGTCCTCATCATCCTCCCCTGCTTGCAGTTGAGTCGTCCTCGACTCAAGCTCATCTTTCTCACCCAAATATGGCTTCAAATCTGCAATGTTAAAGGTGGGACTAACCCCGAAATCTGTAGGCAAGTCAAGCTTGTATGCATTATTGTTAATCCTCTCTAACACTCGAAAAGGACCATCAGCTCTAGGTAGCAACTTTGATTTTCTTAAGTCTAGAAACCTTTCTTTTCGCAAGTGTAACCAAACAAGATCGCCCGGTTCAAAAATTATTTCTTTTCTACCCTAATTAGCAGCAATCTTGTACTTTTCATTCATACGTTCTATATTCTCCTTAGTTATTTCATGCAGTTTAAGAATCAATTCAGCATGTCCTTTAGCATCAATGTTTACCCTTTCCGAAGATGGTAAAGGTAATAAATCAATAGGAGTGCGAGGAACAAACCCATATACTACCTGAAAGGGACACATCTTTGTGGTTGAATGCAGCGATCGGTTGTAAGCAAACTCCAGGTGAGGCAAGCATTCTTCCCACATCTTCAAGTTCTTCTTCAAAACAGCCCGCAACATGGTGGATAATGTGCGGTTGACAACTTCGGTTTGGCTATTGGTTTGGGGATGACTTGTAGTAGAAAACAGCAACTTGGTCCCCAATTTCATCCATAGAGATCTCCAAAAATGACTTAAGAACTTCGCGTCACGATCTGAAACAATCGTATTCGCCACTCCATGTAGTCGAACGATTTCCCTGAAAAACAAATCAGCAACATTTGTAGCATTATCGCTCTTTTGACAAGGTAGAAAATGTGCCATTTTAGAAAATCTATCCACGACAACAAAGATACTATCCCTCCCCTTCTTTATTCTAGGCAGTCCTAAAACAAAGTCCATAGAAATGTCCTCCCAAGGTGTGCTAGGAACAGGCAGAGGCATATATAAACCATGTGGATTAAGTCGTGACTTAGCTTTTTGACATGTAGTGCAGCGTGCAACGTAGCGCTCGACGTCACGCCTCATCTTCAGCCAATAGAAGTGAACGGCCAATATGTCTTCCGTCTTCTTAACACCAAAGTGTCCCATTAGACCTCCTCCATGCGCCTCCTATAACAACAAAAGACGAACAAAGCTAGCAGGAATGCATAGCTTGTTAGCTCGATAAACAAAGCCATCATTTATCACAAATTTATTCCAGCTTCTTCCTGCTTTACAATTCAGCAATACATCTTTAAAATCAGCATCATGCGCATATTGTTGTTTGATGGTTTCTAATCCGAAAAGCTTGAAGTCAAGTTGAGATAACATAGTGTGACATCTAGACAAAGCATCAGCAATAACATTCTCCTTCCCTTTCTTGTGTTTAATAACATAAGGAAAGGATTCAATGAATTCTACCCATTTTGCATGTCTACGATTCAATTTGCTTTGGTTTCTAATATGCTTCAAAGATTCATGATCAGAATGGATAACAAACTCTTTCGGCCAATGGTAATGTTGCCATGTCTCCAAAGTCCGAACTAAAGCATATAATTCTTTATCATAAGTTGAATACTTTAGACTAGGTCCACTTAACTTTTCACTGAAATAAGCAACAGGTTTACCTTCTTGAATTAACACACCTCCAAGTCCAATTCCACTAGCATCACATTCAAGTTCAAAAGTCTTACCAAAATCAGGAAGTTGGAGCAATGGTGCGTTCGTAAGCTTCTCTTTCAAAATGTTGAATGATTGTTCTTGTGCATGACCCCAAACAAACAGAACTCCTTTCTTCGTGAGCTCATGCAACGATGCAGCAATGGTACTAAAATCCTTGACAAAGCATCTATAGAACCCAGCAAGTCCAAGAAAGCTTCGCACTTGGGTCACCGTTGTTGGAATTGGCCAACTTTTAATAGCTTCGATCTTGGCTTCATCAACTTCAATGCCCTGTGAAGTAAAAACATAACCAAGAAATGAAACTCGATCGGTGCAAAAGGTGCACTTCTCAAGGTTACCGAACAAATGTGCATCACGTAAAACCTTAAAAACAGCATGCAAATGTTCAAGATGTTCATCCAAGGATTTGCTATAGATCAAAATGTCATCAAAGTATACCACCACAAATTTGTTGATGAAAGGATGCAAAAATATCATAAAAGTGCTTGGTGCATTAGTTAAACCGAAAGGCTTTACTAACCACTCATATAATCCGAATTTAGTTTTAAACGCTGTTTTCCATTCATCTCCTAATTTCATGCGAATTTGGTGATATCCACTACGCAAATCAATTTTAGAGAAAACAACAGAGCCACTCAATTCATCAAGCATATCATCTAACCTAGGAATAGGATGACGATATCGAATTGTTATGTTATTGATAGTTCTACAGTCAACACACATATGCCATGATCCATCTTTCTTTGGAACCAAAAGAACAGGAACAGCACATGGACTAAGGCTTTCACGTACTTACCCTTTGTCAAGTAAGTCTTGCACTTGACGCTGAATCTCTTCAGTCTCTTGTGGATTGGTTCGATACGGCGCACAGTTGGGCAACGAGGCTCCTGGAATTAGATCGATTTGATGCTCAATCCCTCGAATTGGAGGCAGCCCCAGTGGTACGTCCTTCGGAAATACATCAGCAAACTTCTGCAAAACGTTAGCAACAGCAGGAGGCAAAGAAGAAGGCATGTCCTCAAGTGAAAACAAAACTTCTTTGCAAACTAAAGCATAGCAATCAGATGCATTAGGGTCTATCTCAGTTATTTCAGATTTGGTAGCAAGCAAAACAGAACCTTTCAACTTAATTTTAGCATGGTTACAACTAGGTTTGTTCTTTTTTGGTTGAGCAAGTGGTTTAGCTACTATCTGATTTTCACCTTTATTATTCTCCTTTTCTCTCCAATTCATCCTTTAAAATTGCTTCAGGAGACATGGGTAGCAAAGTGATCTTTTTTGTTTAAACATGAGAGTATATTGATTAGTTCTACCATGATGCAAAACATCTCTATCATATTGCCACGGTCTACCTAACAATAAGGAACATGCTTGCATAGATACGACATCGTAATCAGCATAATCATGATAGGAACCAATAGAAAAGTGTACTCTCACAATGCGAGTTAGCTTCAGCTTACCACAGTTGTTGAACAATTGAATGTAGTAAGGGCGAGGGTGCTGATTCGTGGTCAAGCCAAGCTCTCGACCATGTCTGTGCTCACTAAGTTGTTGCAACTTCCTCCATCGATGATCGTACGGCATGATCGGTCCTTGACAACGAACTTTGTTTGGAACAAGTTGTGACGTTGATTCTGTTCAGCACGCTCCATTTGTGAACTAAGCACACACTTCACAATGATGCTCAAGTATCGATCATTAATTTCAGCACCATATTGTTCATGTTCAGCTTGTTGCTCTTCACCTACATAGTCAGTTGCAAGCATAGTATATTCCTCTTCAATATCACTAGCTGAAGTGTACTACCATCATCCTTTATGAGTGGGGCTCGCTGGCTAGGACAGTCACGCATGATATGACTGAATCCCTTACAACGGTGGCATTGTCTTTCTCGTGCTCTGCCGGTAGAAGCAACCGATGATGAACTTTGCGCGGGGGCTTGGACTTTACTCTTACTCGCCTCGGTCACTCGTGAGGGTATTGTGGAAGCACTAGGACATCCGTTGTTGCTGGAGAAACTCAGTGCAGGTGCTCGGCTCGATGTGTTGTATGGAGCTTTCGGTTGGGCACCTCCGAAACTCCCTCTCAGCCTCAACCTCCGTCCCTGTACTTCTCTCTCTGCCTTACAAGCAAGATGAAACAGACGAGTGATAGAGTTGTATTCTTTATAGTCAAGAATGTGCAGAATGTCTCGATTTAAACCTCCCAAAAATCTAGCCATTTTAGCTTCATCGGTTTCTTCTAAACCACAACGTAACATACCAGTTTGCAGCTCTTGATAATAATCCTCTACAGAATTACTACCTTGGTTCAGACGTTGCAATTTATTCAGCAAATCACGAGCATAATATGAAGGCACAAATCTATGTCTCATGACTCTCTTCAAAGCATTCCAAGTTCTAGGTATGTTCTGATTATTGTGACAATATTCACTCCACCAAATAGATGCAAATTCAGTAAACTCGCTAGTAGCAGCCCTAACTTTCTTATCTTCAGAAACTTCAAAGCAAGCAAATTTTTGTTCTATAGCTAATTCCCAAGTGAGATAGGCATCAGGGTCATACTTTCCAGTGAATGAAGGTATGGTCAATTTAAGCTTAATGAATGAGTCATCATGATCACGTACCTCTCGTGGTGGAATTCTTCTCATACCGTTGCGATTGAAACGAAGATGCCGATGGTCACGATCATTGTTGATATTGAATCCTCCATCGGACTCCGTATCAGTAGCATATTGATTTCCTTCGGCATTGAAATCATCTTCGACCTCATCAGCCCATGCTTGGCGTCGATGCACATCATTGGCAGCCGGGGCAACCGGTGCTCCTTTCTTCTCCAATTGCTCCACTCGAGTGGTAAGTGCAGCAAGTGCTTCGTTATTGTGGTCTAGAATCCCTTCGATACACTCAGTGTGCATATTCAGCAAGCGGTTGAAGAATTGTACGATGCCCTTCGTATGAGGTGTAAGTGGGTCGTCGTTCTCCTCAATTTGATTACCCAAAACTGACATGGTTAGTAGCAAACAAGGAACAAAATCACAGTGATATATCCCTATCAACTACTAGGTGTAGGTGGCTCAAACTCTCTCACAGTCAAGCTTCTTATCAAGCTCTTACCAATTCTTCTCAAGTAGTAGGTGGTGATCGGCTGCTAGTAACAGTCTCAAACGCTCCAAAGATTGGTTAAAGCGATTGCAAGCGATCGGTACTTGTACGTCGGTAGAAAGTGTAGCTTGGACAGGCTCAAGTATGTAGCAAAGGTTAGCAATGATCAGTTCAAAGAATGCAAAGTTAAAAAGTTGCTCAAAGTACTAGTCACTAGTATGCTGGCCTAGGCTAAACCAAACTAGAGACGCGAGTGAGGGCACAAAGGTAAAAAGCTTAGTTTTTTTTTACTTCGGCAACAGCAAGTGAGCAAAGTTCACGAATGGCTGTGGGAAGGCTGTGGCGACGATATGGCACAATGGTCGAAAAAGTGGAAAATTGTAGGGGTTATATCTCTCTCTCTCTCTCTCTCTCAACATGTCGGTCACAATTGCAAAATTTGATCCTTCTCGGATTTTTTTTATTTTATATATATAGATATTTTTTTCCGAGTCAACAACCTTCTTTTCTTTTTTGAACCAACAAGAAAACGGTGACCGGTTTTTTGAGACCGATACGAGATTGACTACCTTCCTTTTACCAATCCGAAACCATTGGGAGTCGGATTCCCCTTTCTTTACTGGCACACACAGATGCAAGGTAGATGGATGCAGTGGTAGGCAGGTGTGGTAGCAGCCTGAGCAGAGGTGTGATCTCAACTCGAAACTCTAAAGGTTATGTACTAAGACCAGCAACTTGGTTTGGACAAGGATGATCTAACCCTAATTTTTTTTTGTGGACTTTTCGGTATAAGACAGCACTCAAGAAAAAAAAAGTAGGATATTCTCACCGATCAACCGTGCTTTGATACCAAATAATGTGATGAGGGCGGTCTGATCTTTCGATGAGAACAAGAACTATCGATTTGTGAAGACGACTCTCACGATCCGACTACCAACCGTACACGATTGATACGCCCTGGCAATCGCTGAACCAACTTTGGATTGTTATCGACCGAACTAGAAGCACGATCGACCTGATCACGAAGATCTTTTCCTGCAAGAAATCAAAGAATAAGCAAGAACAAGATAAAAAAGCAATTTGAAATTGCAATAGATTGAATCACGAAAAAGAGTTGGGGTTCCGAATACAGATATTGATGTTGATCTAGCCGACCAAGAAGAATATCTCAATAGCTTTACGAAGGAAAGACTATGACTAAACAAAACCCGCAAAACCTTAATGGTTCAGTATGATTATATAGAGGAGGTACAAGAGATCGGTGGCCAAGTAAGGAAACCTGAAACCAATATGGACTCTTTCCCTACTCGGACTCGAACTCAATACACGGAACTTGACCCAACCAAAAAGGTGACGCAACACCGACTCGGTCCAATCAGAATCTGATCGAAATTTGTTTTGTCAATTTTTAGTGATCTAGAAGGAATTTTGATGTGGGGCTAGATCCATTGGAAAGATCTCGTCGTGAGCTTCTCCGTGGACTATAAGAATGTCCCAATCGGATTTCGTACGAGGGAGTTATGGTCGTTTGAAGGAAGGCTGCTCTTGGATGGCCGAATCGGACTCCAACTCGAATCCATCCCGGACTCCAACTTGACTTGGGCTCCTTGCTGATCCTTGAGTCCTTCCTGGTCCTCTCCATGGTTCCTAAGCACAATATTACCACTATTAGGTAGTAAATCATTCTCAAAACCATATATATATAAACTTAGTAACGAGTTCACCTGGCAATACAATAATCGGGCTTTGCTGAGCGTTATTGGTCCTTGTGTAACAAGCGGAGGATTATGGTTGGTGCGTGTATCCGAAGAAGTGATTTCCTCATCACGGCGGTTCGCCCCTTCAGCAACTGCATCATTCCAAGAATTTCGATTTGATGATCAAAATCAGCAGGCGATCTCGAACATGTTCCACAAAAGAAGTCATACCTTCTGACGTTCTTGTCTAAGGTTGTCGTTGCTGTTGATTAAGCTTTGAGGACGGGGTGATCCTTGGGCTCCTTCTATTGCAACATTATATGGCTGCAGAAGGTTATTTGTCTGTTTCTCAATTTCAAACAAGGATAGAACTGTGTCACAAAAGGCAAATTACTTAGTATGATATCTTTCATTAGTAAAATTGTGTGTTTTGTAGACCAGAGGATATACCAGTATTGTAATCCAGGGTGCTGTTCACCATGGATTCCACCTCCCAAGTAGGATGTTCCCTCTTCCGCAGGGGGCTCATCTTGTTCTTCACGAAGTCGATGATGATATCCCACGTTGTTAATCCTTGATAGACTAAGTGAATAATCGCTTGGGTCTGCTTCTTCAGTTCTTGGCTTAAAGCAGGAACATTGTTCATTTCACTGGTCTTCTCCGACCGATGATTCTCGAACTAAAGGCTACTCTCCGACGGCGGGGGGGGGGGGGGGGTGCAGTAGAACCATTTCTGGTGCCACCGATGCACAAAATCCTGCAGAGGGAGAAATGGATAGTCTTTCTTCTGTCTCACATGGATTTAAATGCATCCCGCGGCACTGACACTCTTCGACCATGCTGAGAAGTAGAATCGTCAGAAGAGATCTACACTGGGTAGCACTCTGACGAAGGCCTCGCAAAAGTGCTGGAAAATCACCAGAATTAGAATGGCGTTGGGGTGTAGACTCACCAGTTCCAGCCCATATGTCCCAAGATATCTTGAAGGAACTTACTTTTTGGAAGCCGAAACCCACATTGCAAGAATTCTTCAAAGATCACCAGTTCGTTCTCATGAATGACTGAGGTTTCCTCATTCTTCTCCGCTGGCCGCCAGTTGATTAGCAACCACAGGGGAAGGTTCTCCTCTTTTTCAAGCACCATCAAGCTCTCCTCGCACCATCAAGCTCTCATGAGATGAGTGGAAAGACGACGGCTTTGGAGGCGATGAGAGCAAGGTGCAAAGAGAGAGTTTTATTTCACATTATATGGCTGCCAGTGGTACTTTCATATCTTTAACCCAACTTGAATCTGAAACAGAATGCGTCTGTTTCCAATTAATAGATCATTTTATTTCATATTCGGGGGTTACGGTACAGATAATTTTATGAGAATTTTTTGAGAAATTAAAATCTTATGATTTCAAGGAACATAGTGATCTGTTGATGTAGTTGTCTAAATTTCGCTCGAGTAATGAGTTATTTATATTCCTTGGGTCAAACTCTAATGCTACTTGTACTAATCCTGATCACAATGCCTGCTCGATCCCTCGCGCGCCGCCATATCCCAACACTGCCACTGGATTCGCTCACCTCACCGAATTCGCACCGCGTGCTGCCGCCTCTCCACCATCTACTCTGTTCACACGCTGACACACTCTTGCCATACCATGTTTCGCCGGATCTCACACTAACATGTTCCGAGCCGCTGCTCTCTTACTCTCTCCATCCGTCTTCCTTCTCTCTCCCTCTTGCTCTCTCTCTCTCTCCGTCTCCAAATCCCAACCCATCGTGGCTTTGCTCTCCCCTAATTTTTCAACCTATTTCATCTCACCGGTGACTTCCACGTCTTCGCTTCCAACAACCTCTGGTGATCTCGGTCGTTGCTTCTTCAGCATCTTCCTCGATGGCGTGCCTTTGGGTGCATCATCTCTCATTTGCGCACGTGCTGTTGCTTCCCTCCAGATCTACACCGCACCACCATCTCGCGCCTGCACACCACCGCCAATACACCCACCACACACCGCCGGCGCCTAGATCTACTCCATCGCCCGTGCCGCCGCCTTTGCTCCATCCTCGCGCTCCGCCGGTGGTGAGCCGCCGCTTCTACCTACCTATTTGTCCTAGGGCCCGGCCTCTTTTCTTTCTCCTCCTCCCTCTGATCCCAAATTCTACCCGAGCCTCCCCTTCATCACCTCTGGCCCCGGTGACCTGGCATTGCTGGTGGCCGGCGTCCCTTCATCTTCCTCAACCTCAACTTCTTAGCCACTTCCTTCGTCCTCTCCATCACACTTGATTCCTCGCCATCACACACCATCGACAACCACTCCGGCGCCGTGATGACTACGACCATGACCTCTTCACGCACGAGCTGCTGCCTCGGCCGACTTCATCACTTGTAGTACATCAGCATCTACTTCCACGGCCACGACCTCAACTACGACAGTGACTTCGACCACCAACTCCCTCAGCACTAGTGACCTATCATCGGCGACTACCACTCAACCACTCCAGTGCCCCTACGACCACTCCGGCTCTCCTTCGACCTCGGCCATCAACTCCAGTAGTAAAATTCTCCTTTGACCACTTCCTCTCTACTGTGAATTCAATTCTTGTTATAGAATTTGCTGAACTGAATGCATGTTATGCACTGAAATGAGAATTACTGTAATTGTAAATAGTCAAACTCAATTGTCTGAACCAATTACAAATTTCTGTGAATGGCTTGAGCCTTAATGTATTTTTCTGAACTATTCTTCATGATGTCCTGTGATTTCTCGTCAGATTTTCAAATGATTAACTTCAAATGAACTTTGGAGTATTATTCAATGCTGTTGTATGTATCTCTAGTGTTCAAATCAAACGTATGGTTGTTGTGTGCATGTTTGAGGGTCTGAATTTCTATACAATAATTGGAGATGTTGAATGCTCTGACTTCAGTTCGTATTATTCTTGTGTTTCTGAGTCAATTGATGTTGGGGTTCGATTTCGGCAATCATCTACTATTGGGATCCTGGGGAATTATTCAAGTTAATCTAGTTTGCATTATGTGAATCTGTTCAGCGATCTGCTCTCTACTGTCTGTTCGGTACAGCATGTCTTTTAGATTCTGAGTTGTACATGAGTGTCTGGGACTGCTAAATCCATTATCTATTCTAATTGAAATCTCTCATTTGGTTCAAGTTGAATTGGATAATCATTTTTATGCTGAATTAAATTACTCTCTAGAATCAATTGCTCTTCTATGGCTGGAATTTTTTTTCTAACTTTTGTATATTTCTATATGTATAAAATGCTATGTTTCGACACAAAGATGAAGATTTGCAGGAAACACAGGAATACAACATTCAAGATGAGGAGTAGGAACCGTCACCCATGATGGATAAGTATCATGAAAACTTGATTGAAAATTCTTTTAATGATACTAATAACTTTTCTGAAAATAATGAAAAATCTGAATTGGATCCTAATCTTCAATGGACTGCTTTTTCTACTAATACTACTTTTTTTTTGTCCAAACAGAATTAACCTAAATTAAGACAACATGAACTTGATGTTGCTTATTATATTATTGTCTTAAGCAAGAAGAATGGACTGCTTTTTCTATTGATCTAGATTTTTTCTTGTTTAAAGGGAATTATCCTGAATTAATACAACATGAAATTGATGTTGCTTATCATAAATATTGTCTTAAACAAGAAGAACAAGATAATATTGGATTTGAGTCTATAGAACTTTCATTATAATGCTAATATTGAAAAACAGGCTTGCACTGTTATTCAAATAGCAATGAAGATTTGCAGGTACAAGCAGACACTCATACTCAAATAGCCCTGATTTGCGCAAGCGGTTATCACACCACTTGGTTTGGGAAACTTCAGAGACAAATAGGCATAACAAGTGACAGCCTTGAACTTGGAGAGCATGTTACATCCTAGGATGGCATTATTATCACACCACTTGGGTTGGGAAACTTCAGTTGGGAAACTTCAGAGACAAATAGGCGTAACAAGTGACAGCCTTAAACTTGGCAAGCATGTGATGTCCTAGGATGGCATTATAGGCTGTAAGGAAATCTACAAAGTTGAAGGTGACTCGCTCGGTCCGATAATTCTCAAGATCCCCAAAAATGACCAAGAGCTCGACTTCTCCGATGGGCCGACAATCTGAACCCGGGACAACACAGTGGAAGAAAGACTTTGTTGGTTTTATTTTGATCCGCGGGTTTCCCATCTTCTCGAGAGTGTCAACCATGGTGAGGTCAATAGAACTGCTGCCATCTATTAGGATCCTACCCCCTTGGCGAAATGGATTTGCCAGGATGGGTTGGCCAATACTGGCAGTGGATCATGGTGTGAGTATACCAGACTAGCAGGAGCGTTTCCTTCATCAAATGTGATGGGTTAATATGTCCATTGCAGGAGGAAGGACCTCAACAATCCTACCTGCAAAAAGAAGACTTCCCAGAGGTCTACCTTTCATTATCGGCGAGAATTGTATGCAGCAGAGCCACAACATATGACATTCACCTACTGGGATGGATTCGGGAAAGGAGGGATGACCAAATTCAAGCAAAAATTCAAGGAGATTATGTGATAAAAGTACTACCTTCATGAGGTGCGTGATTCTCAACAATGCAATTCAAAGTACTTATTAGAACTTTGATTCATGTATAGGGTAATGTAATTGAATTGTCTAGCCATTACTATTAACCTAAAATATACATTATGTTAAGGTTTATGTCCTGATTTTCAATGAGTTTTGAAATGATTATCCTAAGTTTGAGAACCAATATATTTAATTACATTCCTTGTTTTAAAGTGGTTCATAGTTTAGAAGCTAAGCCATATATTGAATATTTTAAAATTTTTATGATTTCAATAATAAATTAAAACTCCTCTACACTACTTCGCTGGCCAGTAGATGAACTACATCATTCTACATCTAGGCCATGAGTAGAGAAATTAGTAGAAGGGATGGTCCTTCACTTAAGCTGTGTATTCTGAGTATTCTGCCGCATAAGGTCAGAGAGACGATCATGAGGCTGTGTTTTTTCTTCAATGCAATTTCTTGCAAGGTCATTGATCCCGATGGACTGAATTCTCTGCAGAGCGAGGTGGTTCGAACTCTCTGTCAGCTTGAGATGTATTTTCCTCCATCATTTTTTGATATCATGGTTCATCTCACCGTCCACCTTGTCAGAGAAATCAAGATATGTGGACCCGTGTTCCTACGTTATATGTATCCATTCGAGAGGTACATGGGTGTACTTAAGGCCTACGTGAGGAATCGGTCCCGGCCCAAGGGTAGCATTGTCGAAGGTTATGCAGCGGAAGAGGTTGTTGAGTTCTGCGTCAATTACATGGCCGAGGTAGAAGCAATAGGAGTTCCTGTGTCTCGTCACGAGGAGAGGCTTGATGGTGTTGGCACTATTGGAAGGAGAGCCATCACTCCTGATTTCGATATGTACTCGAAAGCTCATTTTTGGGTCTTGCAACACATGACGGAGGTGTCTCCGTACATCGATGAGCACAAGGAGATGGTACGACAAGACAATCCTCGCCGATCTGAGGTTTGGATCACGGGACAACATAACAGTCAATTCAACGCGTGGATGAAACCGCGAATCACCGGAGATTCCGCAAGTGAGAACCTTAAATGTTGGCAAAAGGGCCCACGTTTACTGTACAGACGTGGCAGGGATACGACATCAATGGGTACACATTTTACACGAAAGCTCAAGATCGAAAGAGCACTGTGCAAAATAGTGGAGTGAGCGTAGAAGCTTTCCATGAGGGGTTCACCGAGACAGGCCCAACAAGGGTAGTACGTGGATTGAAAGCTATGGAGTTGTGGGTATGTGGGGAAGAAGGCTAACCAGGTCAAGAATACCCACCCACACAGACTAGGCAGTGGTGGGTATGTGGGGAAGAAGGCGTTGTGGAGGAAGCAGGACGAGGAGGCTTCCTATTCTTCGGCTGGTAGTCCTTATGCGGGCATAACGGACGTGCGCGCCCGCAATTGGTGCCGAGCAAGATTGACGATGACCTCCTCCGGAAGCGTCTCTGTGACTAGCCTTGCGGACAGGGAAGTGATCGACCGGCTGGTAAGATTGTCCGATCACGTACTAAACAATCCTAACGACTAGAATTATATGGGTGCCTAAGTATAACCTAGCATTAACCAAATCCCTCCAATGAAACAAAGATAGAAAGACATGAAATAGATAAAAGAACGAAATCACCACTTATTTTATTCATAGATTGAATCCGCTACATCTGCAAGATCGTGAGGGCTTTACCCCAACATCGATTTGGTGGATGTAGTCACCATCTTCCACATCTCAATTACAAAAGGAATACACTAAGAAAAACTAAAGAAATTGTGAAAAAAATAAAAGATGGTAGATGGTAGCAAGGTGTGTGCTATCCGCACCCCAATTGATGATGGAAGATATGATCTACGACCCCCCCTGATCAGCCTCTCTCCTTGTCTTTTTATAACTCTGGAGTCTAGAAAGCTATGGAGTTGTTTTTCTGTTAGCATGAAGGTCAACCGACATTGAAATCTTTGCAATCACAAACTATTTGACCATATTTGTAAGCCAAAGGTACATACGGTTTACAAATATTGGTTGCTAACTCGTTGGCAAACCGTGTGTGGCTCTATCTGTGTGTCTTGTCTATGTTCAATGCTCCAAAACTCCATACTACTTGCCAGTTGTAACTAATATCTTGAGTGGTATTCTTCGCTTTTCTTCAAGTTTCTTCGTCATTTAATGTGATTTTCATCTCTGAACCTTCAAAAAAAGAATTAAGGTAGATCGAAAACAAATAAACTAAACTTAGATAAATTCTAAACAAAAGCTAAGACTAGATGAGGTAAATTAACTAATTTTATTTAGCAAAGTGATAGTAAATAATGATGGGAAATCACTGTTATCACTCGGCTTGGTGGTGTGAAGGTTTGGTGCTCGCCTATCTGGGGAGGAGGAGTAACCTTAGTGGAAACTAAAGTACATCTCAAGAGAGTAGCACTTCAATGAGACGTAGTGGGAGCAGCAAGCCACCAAGACGTCAGGATACATCAATTGTGTCTATTTAGTTTCTCTTGATTACTTTTCTTTTGTCATTATTTAGATTGCCACGTCATAATTGCTTCTCACTGTAGGTTGAAAAAATTTATTGTGAACTTGATCACTTGAGCCCTAGTGATATTAGATTTGTGTTTGTAAAAAAATGATTTTCTTTCATACATGCAAAAAATTGTTTTTAGCCAAAGAATTGTAAAGCCTCCTATTCACCCCCTCAAATCAACATTCTCAATCCACATGTGGTATTAGAGTATAGTTCTCTCATTTTGGAGGCTTCGTCGCTTTGAGAGAGGACGACATCCAATCCACCGGCATGGCACATGAATTTGAAAACTCCAAAATATTTAATTTGTGTGATTCTTTGGGCAAGAAACATGAGTTCTCTACAACCACAAAAAAAATGGAGTAGAGAGCAAGAACCCCATATTAATTAAAATGGTTAGGACCATGCTCAACGAGTATAACACTTTTACTCATTTTTGGATGGAAGCCGATCACACCACTTGTTATTCCATAAACCATTTTTATACTCAATTCTCTTTAGAAGAAAACACCTTTTATACTCTCGAGTTTTTGGTTGCAAATGTTATATTTACAAAAGAATGTCTTTGTCTTGGAAAATATTAAACAAGAGTCAATGAAGACTTTCTAGTTGGTTATTTTACCATTAGCAAAGCATATCAAGTCTTTAACAAAAACTCTTCTCGTATAGAAGAATCATGTGAATGTGGAGTTTGATGAAACTAATGTCTCTCAAAGAGAGTAAGATGATGATGATGATATAGGTCATGGAGATCTCTGGTAAGCTATGAAGAAGATGATGTTTGTAGACATCAAAGGTATAGATGAGGATGTCGATGATGATGAAGAAAATCTACTTGAATCTCAAAGAACACTAGTGCAACCAAATGAGGCTCTTCAAATCAATCTTGATCCAAAATGAACAAGATGAAGCTTCTTATGTTAAACAACCAAGACAACATTTGTTTAATTAATAAAGATCACCTACTTAATCAAATATTGGGTGATGCTCATAAGGGTGTTCAAAATTGTTCATATATTGCTTCATTTTGTGAACATTACTCGCTTGTTTCCTCTTTGGAGCCCAAATGTGTAGATGAAGCTCTTAGTGATCTGGATTGCATGAATGCCATACACAAAGAAGTAAGAATTTCACCTGAAATGAAGTCTAGACACTTGTGGAAAGACCAAGAATAACAATGTCATCGGCACAAAATGGGTGTTCCAAAACAAATAAGATGAGAACGGTGTCGTTGTTTGGAACAAGGCAAGATTATTTCACAAGGTTACACAAGTGAAAGGTTTGGATTTCAGTGAAACCTTTGCTCTCATTGCTAGATAGAAAGCTATTCATATCTTCTTGGATTTGCATCTAGTTTTAATATCAATTTTTTTTCAAATAGATGTGAAAAGTGCTTTCCTAAATATAAAATTTTTAAACTTGTTTTTGTCAAACAACCTCTCATTTTTTAAGACTCAAAATTTCCAAATCATGTTTATAAACTTTCAAAAGCACTCTACGGTCTCAAGCAAGCTCCTCAGGTTTGGTATGAACATCTTAAAGACTTTCTTATTTCAAATGGTTATAAATTAGGGAAGGTCAACACAACATCTTTTACTAAAGTAATTGAAAATTATTTATTTGTTTGCCAAATTTATGTTGATGACATTATTTTTTGTTCTACTAACAAATATTTTTGTGGAGGATTCTGATGATATGATTTCTAGAGATATCGAGATCTCTATGATTGGAGAGCTAAGTTTCTTCCTTGGGTTTCAAATAAAGCAACTCAAGAATGAAACATTCGTGAGTCAATCCAAATATGTGAAGGACTTTCTCAAGCCCTTTTGGTATGGAAGATGCAAAGATCATCAAGACCCCTGTGGGAACAAATGGTCAGCTCAACTTAGATGAGGGAGGTAAACCGGTTGACTCCAAGCTTTATCATTCTATGGTTGGTCCTTTACCTTACCACATCTAGACCCGATGGCGTGTTTAGTATTTGCATGTGTGATAGGTTTCAAGTTTCCCCTAAGGAATGCCATTTGATGGCTATCAGAAGAATCATTAAGTGAAGTATTATTCTAGCATAGGATTTTGGTATCCCAAGACTTCAAATTTTATGTTAATTGCAAATTTGGATTCAGATTATGCTGGGTGCAAAGTGGATAGAAAAAGAACCTTTGGAGTTGTCGATTATTGGGAAGATCTCTAGTGTCTTGGTCATCGAAGAAGGAAAAGTCAATAGCACTTTAATCGCCGAGGCGTGTTTAGTATTTGCATGTGTGATAGGTTTCAAGTTTCCCCTAAGGAATGCCATTTGATGGCTATCAGAAGAATCATTAAGTGAAGTATTATTCTAGCATAGGATTTTGGTATCCCAAGACTTCAAATTTTATGTTAATTGCAAATTTGGATTCAGATTATGCTGGGCGCAAAGTGGATAGAAAAAGAACCTTTGGAAGTTGTCGATTATTGGGAAGATCTCTAGTGTCTTGGTCATCGAAGAAGGAAAAGTCAATAGCACTTTAATCGCCGAGGTGGAGTATGTTTCGACAGATAGTTTTTGTGCTCAAATTTTGTGGATGATGCACAATTTATTGGATTATAAAATTTCCTTTGATCATGTGCCTCTTTTGTGTGACAATGATAGTGCTATCAAAATAGCAAATAATCTGATCCAACATTCCCTGACCAAGCATACAGATATCTGGGACCATTTTATTAGAGACTATAGGGCAAAAGAAGACATAGAGATTAGCCATATCAAAACTAATGACCAATTAGTGGATATTTTCACAAAAAGTCAAAGTTTATTTTCAAATGGTTAAAATATTTGATTTCAAGAAAAATTGTTTTAAAAATGTATTTAAAAGGTTTTTAGATGTTTTTAAAAAAGAAAATATATTTTGAAAGGTTTTTGTTAAATTTGAATTCGAAATGATTCTTATATATCTTGTTTTTGAACAACATAATTTTTTATAACAAACCAAAATTTATTAGGTTTTTTTTTCCAAAACACTCTTTACAAAACTGTAAACCGATGTGATTGCCTAAACTTGTGTGATTTGTGATTTTACAATACTTTGAATTGGATAAATCTTTCGGTGTTCGTTTATGTTGTCATCATGTGTGAACAGTGCTATGTGATGGGTTCTTTTGGTTATGATGCAAGTTTTAGGTATTCTGGAGGCTCGATGGGTTCGGGATATGTTGGAGGCAGTAGAGACTTGCAGATGTTGCATCTAGGCCCTTAATCTTGATTTTGATGATAAATGACCACAAATGTCTTGGACTAATCTATTTTGCCTTGAGTATGATCCTTTCGAGCAGGTGAAAAGATGAAATGCTAAATGGGAGTCACAAAATGGAAGTTGAAAAGCCTAAGACCAAGTGAAAAGATGAAACGCCAAACGGGAGTCGTAAAACAGGAAGTTGAAAAGAGTAAGGTAAATGTTTTGGATTTTACCGGTCTCGGTATTTGGAATATTGACCGAATTTATATAAATTCTTTTTAGTTTTAACTGTACTATTAAGAGGGGTTGCGAAATCTCTTTTAGTTCCAGCAAAAACTAAGAAACTCTTAGGTCATATGTTGCATTCACTTTTTTCACAACCTTGCTCGAATCTGAGAAATATTTAAATTTTAAAGAGGGACTAAAACTAGTCAGTCGAGCACTGTTCGTTCGACCAGAGGTAACTCAAGCACTATTCATTTGACCAGAGGTAACCCGATCACTGTTCATTCGACCAGAGATCTTTCGAGCAACTTTTGAGCAATTTTGATCCACATACCCACTTTTGAGAAGTTTTGATCCACATTTTTGAGCAATTTTGATAAACATTTTTTAGCAGTTTTGATACACACTTTTGAGTAGTTTTATAAACATTTTGAGCAATTTTTGTATACACTTTTGAGTAGTTTTTCTAAACACTTTTGAGCAGTTTTTGTATACACTTTTGAGTAGTTTTTCCAAACACTTTTGAGTAGTTTTTCTAAACATTTTTTAGCAGTTTTTTCTAATCACTTTTGAGAAGTTTTTCTACATATCTCTATCTTGTTGATTTCAACTCAAAAGATGCATCTCTCTCAACATGTCTCGTTTTTCAAACATCGAAGGGTTGGCTTTGGCATAGAAGACTAGCACATGTTGGCATGCATCAACTTAAAAAGCTTTTAAAATGTGATTTGGTAGTTGGCTTGAAGGATGTGAATTTTGAGAAGGACAAATCTTGTAGTGCTTGTTAAGCGGGCAAGCAAGTAGCTACTTCATATCCGACCAAGTGCACTCTTTCAACTTGCAAACCTTTGGAACTCTTGTATATGGATTTATTTGGACCTTCCGAATTCCAAAGTATCGGGGGAAACAACTATGATTTTATCATTGTTGATGATTTTACACGTTATACTTGTGTCTTCTTCATTTCTCAAAAATCTGAAACCCCCGATGTTTTTAAAAGTTTTACAAAATGTGTTTCCACCCAATTTGAACTTTCCATCAAGAAAATCTGTAGTGATCATAGTGGAGAGTTTGTGAATTTGACCTTGGTTGATTTTTGTGACTCTTTGGGCATTAAACACAAATTTTCAACTTCCTACACTCCACAATAAAATGGGGTTGTAGAAAGATAAAATTGAACACTAATAGAAATGGCAAGAACAATATTAAGTGAGTATGACACTCCTACTCCTTTTGGGCTGAACCCGTGCATACCGCTTGCCTTTCTATTAATCGGCTTTATTTGCATCTTCTTCTAAATTTAACTCCCTATGAGCTTCTTATTGGGTGTAAGCCGAATGTCTCTTATTTCTGGGTGTTTGGATGTAAATGCTACATCCTTAGAAAAAAACATTTGGTGGAAAATTTCAAAGAAGAGTAGATGAAGGCTTTCTAGTCGGATATTCCACCACTAGCAAAGCCTATCGAGTTTTTAACAAAAATACAAATTGTATTGAAGAATCTTGTGATTTAGAATTCGATGAATCTAATGGCTCACAAGAGGAGCAAGTGTCTTGTGATGTTGTAGGCGAAGATCTCCAAGAAACGATGAAGAATATTACTATTGGAGACATCAAATCTAGAGATGATAATCAAGAGGATGATGATAATATAGAGTGTGATGAACAACATACATCATCACCTCTTATTGTTAATCCACCGGAGACAAATCAAATGGGAGCATCACAAGTTGAAGCACCAAGACAACATCAAGCCATTGTCAAAGATCACCCTTTAGATCAAGTATTGGGTGATGTTAGTAAGGGTGTTCAAACTCGCTCTCGTACTGCTTCTTTCTGTAAACATTTTTCCTTTGTTTCTTCCTTGGAACCTAAACTTGTAGATGAAGCACTTAGTGATGCGGATTGGGTAAATGCCATGCATGAAGAACTAAATAATTTCTCTTGAAACAAAGTATGGACATTAGTAGAAAGACCTAAGGATCATAATGTGATTGGAACAAAATGGGTTCTTAGGAATAAACAAGATGAAAATGGAGTAGTAGTACGAAACAAAGCACGTCTTGTTGCACAAGTATATTCCCAAGTTGAAGGTTTAGATTTTGGTCAAACTTTTGCACCCTTAGCAAGATTAGAAGCTATTCGCATACTTCTTGCATTTGCATCAAATTTCAACATCAAATTATTTCAAATGGATGTGAAAAGTGTTTTTTTAAATGGAGAAACATCCGCATTAGTTTTTGTGGAACAACCTCCTAGTTTTGAAGATTCAAAATTTTCAAATCATGTATTCAAGTTCTCTAAGACTCTTTATGGACTTAAACAAGCTCCTCGAGTTTGGTATGAATGTCTTAGAGACTTTCTTATTTCAAAAGGTTTTAAAATTAGGAAGGTGGACACAATGCTATTTACAAAAGTAGTTGAAAAAGACCTTTTTGTGTGTCAAATATACGTTGATGATATCATATTTGGGTCTACTAATGAATCCTTTTGTCATGAGTTTGGAGAAATGATGTCTAGGGAATTTGAGATGTCGGTGATTGGAGAGCTAAACTTCTTCCTTGGACTTCAAATCAAGCAACTCAAGAACGGAACGTTCATGAGTTAAACCAAGTATGTGAAGGATTTGCTCAAGCACTTTGGAATGGAAGATGCTAAAACCATCAAAACTCCCATGGCCACTAGTGGACATCTCGATATGAACAACGACGAAAAAGCGATTGATTCTAAACTTTATCGATCTATGATTGGTAGCTTGCTTTATCTTACCGCATCTAGGCCCGACATCATTTTAGTGTTTGCTTATGTGCTAGATTTCAATCGTCTCCTAAGGAATGTCATTTGATTGCTTTTAAAAGAATCCTTTGGTACTTGAAATACTATCCAAATATAAGACTTTGGTACCCTAAAGATGCAAATTTTGAATTAATTGGTTACTCGGATTCGGATTATGTGGGTTGCAAAATTGATAGAAAAAGCACTATAATAGTTGTCAACTTTTGGGGAGATCACTAGTCTCTTAGTCATCTAAGAAACAAAATTTTGTGGCTCTCTCCAGCACCGAAGCGGAATATGTTTTGGCGGGTAGTTGTTGTGCTCAAATCTTATGGATGAAGCAAACCCTCTTGGATTATGGAATTCTCATTGAAAAAGTGCCGCTCTTGTGAAAGTGCCATAGAAATTGCAAACAATCCGGTGCAACATTCTATAACCAAGCATATTGATATTTGGCACCATTTTATAAGAGATCATGTGGCAAAAGGGGACATAGATGTGAATTATATAAGAACTAACTTGCAGCTAGCTAACATCTTCATCAAACCTTTAGATGAGATTAGATTTTGCTTTCTTAGAAGTGAATTAAATATTATTGATATATCAAATGCAACTTCATTGTTTTCTTTGCTGTCCTCCCGCCTTTTTGTGCTTGATGTCAAAGGGGGAGATATTCTTGTATATAGCTGACATTATAGATAGTTTATATGCTCGTTGTTTATTCATTGTGGACTCTCAAATGACTCATATGTGCATTTGTATATGCATGCATTTAGGGAGAGTTCTTATATATCTGATGCCTATGCATACAATTAGGGGGAGTCATTAAATCTTATTCATTTTAAACACTTGTTGTCATCAATCATCAAAAAGGGGGAGATTGTTGTATCTGGATGACATTATTGATAGTTTATATGCTCGTTGGACTCTCAAATGACTCATATGTGCATTTGTATATGCATGGATTCAGAGGGAGTTCTTGGCTCAGACAATACGGGAGATGAAGACCTTGAATTTAGTCTAGAAAATTTTTCCCTAGACAATTTAAAGCCTCTCTTTGCTTTCGAGTCTAATTCAGACAAATAGGAGATGCTTTCTCTGTCTGCAATTTCTATTCTATGGGTAGTCGCTACACTTTCTGAGGAAACCCCAGAGCAACGCGTTGCTAGGGAAAAAGGAGAACACAAATGAAAAGAAGACGAAGCGCATGAGCAGCGAGAGGCCGAGGTTCACAAGGTCGTAGAGGAAGCTCTACGTCTTGCACAATCTCGCCACGATACAACCATTTGCGACTTTGGTCCAGTAACTTCTCGCCAGCAACATCTTGATGGCCACAGGTGTGATCAGATGCTACTCTCGACTCCGGAGTACTCCCTAATAGCTGAAGCGAAAATGGTAAAGACTCCTCTGGCACTCAGAAGGAGTACACAGGATCGATCCGTGTGATTGCAGAGGCACTTCGCAATTCTCCTGCTGGCTTCACGAATGATGATGGGGTAACATTCACAGCATCATCACATTCGACAACTTACTCTCTAGAGTGGGATAGTTCTTACTAAAGCTAGAGACGACGTAATCATATACACACTACATCAGCTCGACACGACAAAGCTCGATGAACTAGTAGTTCTCACGAACGTAATCATGAGCTAGTGCACTCGTGCTTGGGACTACGTCTCAAGTTTCTTCAGGTTAACTCTTTTCGTGACGAAGGCAATAGTCGCAATGATCAACAACTGCGTGTTTCATACGTGGGTTGTAAGGCTTTCTCGCCAGGACTATGTGCCGTGGTCTGTCCTGATAAGTTTGAACTGGCATAATTGAGAGATTCGATGGTACTCAAAATCCATCTGAATTTCTCCAGATTTATGTCACTACTATTCAAGCGACAGGCGGAGATGAACGTGTTATGGCAAATTATTTGCTAACGATCCTTGAAGGTCAAACATGAACTTGGTTGTTTAATCAACCAAAAGGATCAATTTACAATTGGGAAATGTTGTGTGATGCAATCATCAACAATTTCCAAATCTGGTATGAGATGCCTGGCAAAAAAGATGATCTTCATTGACTACGCCAAACTTCAACTAAGACTCTTTGGCAGTTCGTTAAGAGTTTGTAGGAGTGAGAAATACCATTCCCTATATCTCTGACACTTCGGTTATTAGAACCTTTAAACATGGTGTTCAATACCAAAGGTTCACAAAGGATTTAAGTATCCATCCGCCGAGATCTGATCGATATTCTGACACGGCTGAGGCTGTGGAATGGAATAGGAATGGAACAGGGTGCTTGTGGACAAGGATAACTTACCTCCTCAATCTAGTCTCAAAACCGAAAAGAAGGATGATTCAAGAAGTCCAAGAACAATTGAACAAGACAATTTCAAGAGGTCGCAATCATGGATAAGCAACCACAGGAAAAAGGTAAAAAAGTTCCATTCAAAAATAATAAACCTCCTTTTGGTAGTTGCAGTAGCGACCATGCAGAAAAACAAACTAACCTTCAGGGAAGTAAGAGATGGTGTCCATTGCACAATATTTCTAGACACGACCTCAAGAATTGTCGCACTTGGTTGAAGCGCAAGGACGATTTAATCAAGGTAATGCACATATGCCAACTATGCTAGATCAAGGACAATCCTGTGGAACTAAGGACGCTGATGGAGACGAGGACATGCCATACTAGGTACCGAATAATCATGTCAATATAATTTTCAGTGGTTCTTCATCTTATTTTTCTAAGCGTCAATCTAAATTTGTTTATCCAGAGGTAAATAATATTGAAGCTCTTCCTGCAGAGCCTCAATTTTCCCGCTGGTCAGAGACTTCCCTGACCTTTAGCTGGGAAGATTTCCCTATGGGATTGTCACGGCCGCGGCGACTTCCTCTGGTAATTTCCCCCATCATTAGCAACGCTAAAGTGGGCTGAGTATTAGTCGATGGAGGAAGCTCTCTCGACCTATTGTTCGCGAAAGCACTTGGCGAGATGCAAATACCTCATTCAAAAATGAAACCAGTGGTTCACCCTGTTTTTGGGATAATTCCTGGTCCTTCGATGATGCCCATCTTTGGTGGTAGTAGTAGTAACACTCGGGGGACCAGAAAACTTTCGAACAAAGTTAACTACTTTTTATGTAATTGATTTTGACTCAGCTTATAATGCAATCTTTGGTAGTCCCTCGCTCGCGAAGTTCATGGAGCAATGCATTATGCTTATCAATGCGTCAAGGTGCCAAGATCTAAAGGCATGGTCGCAGTCAGAGGCAGTCAAAATACGGCTCTTACTTGTGATCACATATCCCAGGAATTAGTTGACCAACTTCCCCTTCGGGATGTTAAGGTGGCGAACAAGGAACAAGATGCGGTCAAGGTAACTCTACGACTAGATGAAAAACTCAAGTAGGTTCCCTTATTCCCAGATGACCCAGCTAAAACCGTTCGAATTGGGACAGGGCTGCTTCTATCTGGCCCCAGTGAGCTTGCCGCCAGCGGCCAGGTCCATGCCGGCGGTGTGCCGCGGGTCTCCTCCCTCCCGTTCTACCTCCCTCTTCGTCCTTAGGCCCGGCTACCCTTCTTTCTTCTCCCCTCTTTGCTCCAAATTCCTCCCGAACCTCATCTTCATCACCTCCGGCCCCGGCGACTGGGCATTGCTGGCGGCCGGCGTCTCTTCGTCTTCTCTAGTGCCGTTCCAACGCGCCGCCGTGGATCCAACGCTGGCATGCCGCCTCACCATTGGATCCTTCACCATCCACCACCACTCACGCCGTCTCACACCTACATCGCGCCACCACCTACTACATCCCACTAGATCCATCACGCCTCCTTGCTCCCGCACCTCGCCGCTACCTCGCTCGCGCTCCCCTCGTGCTCCCGCCGCACCGCCTCCCAGATCCATGCGCCATAGCTTCTCTCCATCCGCCATCCCGCTGCACCGCTGCTGCCACCTCCACCCCAAGCGCGCTGCTACCGCCATCTCACCGATCCTGCATCGTGTCGCCTAGATCTACACCGCACCGCTCATCGATCTCACGCCAGTGTTGCCTCCAAGGCCGCCGCCGCTTGAGCCGCCCGTGCCAGCACCACCACTGCCACTGCGTCGCTCCACCCATCGCCCCACGCTTGGCCGCCGCTTCCTGCGCCTCACCGCCGCACCGTGCTTCATCACCACTGACGCCACTGCGCTGCCGATCTGAGCCTCATCCACTTGGATCCGAGCCCGATGAAGCCACCAAGTCCCCAGTGCCTCCACGGCCGCATCCCTATCGACCACACCTACAACGAGCTCCCTCCTCGTCGACGACCATGACAACCACCACCAGCGACAGCCTCAACCTCTCTTTCGACCACCAGGACAACTCCACTCGAGCGAGTCCCAGCTTCCTTCTTTGCAGTCTCGGCTTCAACTCAGACGAGCCCCAGCTCCTCTTCTTCATCAGCCAACCTCGGCGTTAGCACTAATAGCACACCAAGCCACCTCAATGACAGTATCATGTCTTCTCCCTTTCTCTTCTATATTTCATTTGAAATGGCTGTGATGTATGAAATGGCTTGTGCATGTAACGAATTGAAATGTTTCTCACAATTAAAATGCAAATTGGGAGCTGAGTTGACTTGAATGAAATCGAATTGAATCACTTCAATTGCATAGCTATTCTTGTTTTCTCTGATCACTTGATGTATAGAAAGCTGAATCCGAATGATGTTTGAACTAAATTGATGCATGTTGGTTCTATTTTTGTGTGTTGATTGGTCAACTACCTAGTTTGAGGTCAGTTTCAATTCTAGTTTACCTGTTGTGAGAATTATGATTCGAGTGATTTAAGATCTTGAAGGATAATTTCTGGGAAGTGATTTCTTTGTTCTCATCGTTTGATCTTCTGGCTTTGCTATTTCGACCAAACCTAGGATGTTTTTAGTGCATCATTTTAATTCTTGTTCTTCTATTTGTGTCGCTGAGTTGAATGTTTGAGCTGCTCTGTTGTTTTTTGAGGCTGTGGACTGGATTGAGCTCTAAGTTAGAGCTTGCGTTTGGTTGTGGTTGTGGTTGAAAGGCTATTGGGCAATGGTTTGTGCTGTCTCTGTGTGTCTCTGTTTACTGATACCGTCGAGAGACGTACTCGTTTTAGTTGCTTTCACTGCTCTTTTCGTAGAACCACTGAACGATACGCTTCTATCGCATGTATTCACGACGACGCGTACAGATCTAGCACTAACCAATGGTCGTGAGTTTTCACCTCTTTCTCATATTTTCTTCTGACATTTTCTTCGTAATTCTCTCGTCTATTTTAGTTTATATATTCATCGATTTTTTGTTTAATTTTACGCATTTCGCTTCTCTAGTCCCTGTGGAGAGAACGACTGAATACTCACCCATTGCATCGTCCTCGTTATCTTACAAGATGGTCTAGGCCGGTATCAATCAGCTGGTCGATTCAACAGCGGGTTGCGAACTGATTAGCTTCTTGTATGTCTACTCAGGGTACCATCAAACTAGCATGAATGAAGTAGATGAAGAGAAAACTTTCTTCATCACACCATTTGGCACCTACTGCTACATCAGAATGCCATTTGGGCTCAAGAATGTTGGTTAGTGCTTGATGCAGAAGACCTTTTTATCTCAATTAGGGCAAAATTTGGAAGCTTACGTTGATGATTTGGTTGTAAAAAACTTGAAAAGCTGATGAGGACATCACTGCTATGGATACACGCACCACTTCACCACCATCACCTCCTACGCAAGGACTTGGGCCAATTACACGAGCACATGCGTGACAGTTGAATTATTAGGTGAGTTCATTCCTCAGGTTGCATCATTACACCATGGAGGATAGATTTCTACTTAATGATGTTCTTGTATTTAGGAACCATGGCATGGATATGTAAGGAAGCAATTCGTCACCAAGTCAAGCCAAGTTCCAAGCTGTATATGTGTTGGAGTCCAGTTCGGCCAACAAGAGCAGTCCACCTTCAAATGAGCATAGAAATTGCATACGGAGTCTGTTTGGGATGTGTGATCACTTGATGGAAAGCCTACTTCATCCTCTTTTCAATGGATCTGGCCCCATCTCCAAATTCCTTCTGAGTCTTTTGGAGTTTCTTCTAGTAAAATTTGAGATTTGCATGTTTGTTCAAGAAGCATTGAGGTTAATCCCGAGAAAATCGGGGCCATTGCGCAAATGTGATCTCCTTCGACAATGAAGGACGTACAAAGCCTAACCGGTCGAATGGCGGCTTTGAGTCGTTTCATCTCATGGGTAGGCAAATATGGGTTACCATTCTTTAGGGTTCTATGTAAACACAATGGTTTCCAATGGTCAGACAAAGCCAAAAAAGCCTTTCAGGAAGTAAAAACATATTTATCAAGTGCTCAAGTGTTGGTTTCCCCGATCATGGGAGAGCCATTACTCATTTACTTGGATGCTACCCCTCACGCGGTCAGCGTAGTTCTGGTCGTGGAAAGGGAAGGTGTGCAACGGCCAGTATATTACGTAAGGGAAGTACTGAATGGACCGAAAGAGCATTACCCTGAAGTCCAAAATTTACTTTATGCACTCTTAAGGGCTTTCAGAAAGCTGCAGTGTTACTTTCAAGCACATAAGATTTTCGTGCCCTCATCCTTTCTCTTAGGGGACATTCTCCAAAATCCGAAAGTGATTGGTCGAGTTGCGAAGTGGGCAGTAGAACTTGGAGCATTTGATCTCCATTTCATTGCTCGAGTTGCAATTAAATCTCACATTGTTGGGGGAAATCTCCGCGAGACCAAGTCTAGGTAACTTGCGTCACTTTCGCCCGGGGACATTGCCTCCGGTGCATGTCCTGGGCGCCGCCTTCCGCCCGGGGACGTGGCCTCTGGTGCCTTCCCCGGGCGCCGCCTTCTGCTCGGGGACGTGGCCTCCCGTGCCTGCCCCGGGCGCCGCCTTCCGCCCGGGGACATTGCCTCCGGGGCATGTCCTGGGCGCCGCCTTCTGCCCGGGGACGTGGCCTCCGGTAGCTGCCCCGGGCGCCGCCTTCCGCCTGGGGACGTGGCCTCTGGTGCCTGCCCCGAGCGCCGCCTTCCGCCCGGGGACATTGCCTCCGGGGCATATCCCGGGCGACGCCATTTGCCCGGGGACATTGCCTCCGATGCCTGCCCCGGGCACCGCCTTCCGCCCGGGGATGTGGCCTCTGGTGCCTGCCCCGGGCGCCGCCTTCCGCCCAGGGACATTGCCTTTGGGGCATATCCCGGGCGCCGCCATTTGCCCGGGGACACTGCCTCCGGTGCCTGCCCCGGGGGCCGCCTTCCGCCCGGGGACGTGGCCTCCGGTGCCTGCCCTGGGCGCCGCCTTCCACCCGGGGACATTGCCTCCAGGGCATATGTGGGACCCTCATTTGAGGAATCCAGTGGCAACCGCCCAGATGGGTTGCACTCAGAAAGGTACATTGCAGCTCACAACAACAAGATGCATTATATAAAAATGCGAGTAATTAAAAACACAAGTGCTGATCACAAGGACCAACATTACAATAACTTAGCGCCAAAATGACGCATTTAAATGTTGATACGAATGAATGAGTTTTCGACACAAAGGTCGGCACAAAATAAAACAACAATAACAAACGAAAAGACTTCATCAGTCTTCTTCTTCTGCAGCAGCGGTGTTGTACGGGCCTTTTCCACATCTGACTCCACCTTGGTACATAACCCTCTAGCAAGCTGGGTCTTCAGTTTCTTCTTCTTGTTCCACATTGGGTTCAAGACCGTAAGATTCAGGGTCGACGAATCCTTCTTCTAAATTTGTTTGTAAAAGCAAGGGTGAGCACATTGTCCACATGGTGCTCAACAAGTCCCAAATAAGAATGCAAGTATACTTAGATGAGGGGGAATTTCTCAAAGAATAGCTCTTTGGCTTTATATATGTATATAGAATAGATTCTCGCACTTGGTTTTGAAGAAAAGATCTTTACTTTCGAAAGCGGTGCTTTTAAAACCCTAAGCTAAATTCTTAGAAAATGTTGTGTGTGGCAGTCTTCCATGAGTCACCACTTTATCAGATTTTGTGAAAAACTTTCCAAAAGCTACTTGTGCTGCATTGACGTGAATAGAATCCACAGCGCGCAGACTCCATAACCTGGGAGCTCAGAGTATCCGATACTTTTTAAACTTTGCAAAGGTGTACCACCTAATCCACCGATCATTCGGCTTTCAAGTCGGTACCTCTCCATGTGACTCTTACGCATGTGACAAGGCCAAGATGACACAACAGTTTACAGTCCTAGCATTAACTATTCCCTGCCCGGTAAATAGACAGTCAAGTCTCAAGTACCGTTGTGGGTCCTCCCCACTGCTTTACTTCCTAGCCTGGGTCTATGTTCTCGCAAGACACATAGCCTCTCTTGATTACAGTCGCGCACGACTTAATCTGGCATAGGGCGTCTTCCTTCTTTCCACCTTTTCCTCTCATGATTTTTCTGAACTCACATCACTCATGGCCTTCTGCGGCCCACCAGTTCTCGCAAGACACTGGATCGACAACCATTGCAGGGAAAAGTTAATACTAAAGAAAGATACTAAGTTGCGCCCGTCCCATAACTGGGCAAGTGGTTGGTACGTTTTTCATGCCGCATAGAAGCACAACACAAGGTTCTAGTCCTTATGAATCTCTAGTGAGGAGTCTTTCACATTCCCAGTGCGCACACAGCACCATCGAATCAAACCATCCTCACTATCGATTCCAATCACATGTTCTTTCACAAAAGGGGTTTTGTATATACTTTTCTCATTTGTGACCATTCAACATCTATCATATAATCTTGGGCATAGCATAGCCTAAGCATGATATTCTAGGGTGACAAGGGTGCATGGATATTCAACGTCAAAAGGGGCTTTATAGTTACTTAGGTCATATCTAATCATTTCATTGAAATATAGCTCTTGTTTGAATTTAAGGCATGCACATACTTGAAAACAGTTAACATACTTCATTTCAAAATATTAGGCTAGACATGATCAAGGGTTCGAGACTTGCCTTGCAGTGATGGGTCTAGCTGCTTAGGTGAATCCTCGAAGATCTCTTCTGTTCCTTCAACGTCTGGTTCCACGGCGGATACAAACAACACATACACACTATATAAGCATACAAGCACTAGAAAATATTATGTAAATACATCATGCATGCAGGGGTAAGGGTTTGGACAAGGTCACTTGATATTGATCGAAGAGATGGGCTCAAAAGGACTTGAATGTCGAAGGGCTGGCATTCGGCTCATGGCTTGACATAGCCCTAAATTGGTTCTAGGTTTGTTTTCTGGAGATGTGCAATAGGGAATATTTTAGAGCATGGTTCAAAAGGCTTAGTGGACAAAGTGGCATTTCAATTGCTCAAATGTAACAAGTCTAAATCATCCAATGCCACTGGTGGACATGCACTAACATAGTGCTAGACATGGCCAGAAACTAGGGCATTGCACAACTTTTTACTCAGGACTCCAATTGATGCACAACTTTGTCTGGGGTTTAGGCCTTGATAACAGCTACAAAATTCTCAACAGGCTCAAGGGCAGAAAGTGGCCGGAAGGTGGCCAAATCCAGCGAGCAAACACGGTGGCCTGAACTACTGGACAGTAATCTTGGCATGATCATAACTTTTGATCTAGGCCAATTCAGGGTTCGAGCCAGTGGAGTAAGCTGCTCAGGGGGTTGAGGCCTAGCTAGATGACAAGGTTTTATCGGCTGGTTTGGCCGAAAAATGAACTCCGGCGATCGGGGCCGAAGACGAAGGCACCGATTTGGGCGTTTTCGTTCCAGGGCGTTTGAACTCAATTCCTTGCTCGGGAAGCATCTAGGGGTCGTCACGAAGTTATTGGTGTACTCAATTTTGCCAGAGAATGGCTGGAGAAGCACGGCGGCGTTCTCCGGCGAACTGCCGAGGCTCGAACATGGAAATTCGACGCTCGGGGCAAAATTGGCAGTTCCAAGTTTGCAGGCTTGTTCCTCCTAGCTCACTGATCATTATTCGCTACTGGCACGAGGATCAATTTGGCTTGAATCACTCGGCATTAGGGGAACAGGGGATCACGGCTTTTCCGGTGATTGCCGGCGTTGTGGTTCGCCGGGGTCAATTAACGGCTATGGCACATACAGGGGGTTAAGGGGGTCTTACTGGTGAAGTTGGTTTGGGGGGGGGGGGAAGCTGCGGGCGAAGCTGGGGCCGTGAGCTTCAGAGGTAGCTCGCCGGGGAAGAAGGCCTTCGCGGTGGCGCTGAAGAACTGGATTGTTCTCTGGTGGTGGAGGCTAAGGCTTGTAGTTGCGGGGTGGTGTGAAGAGATGCTGGGCAAAGGGGGGGCTTTATATAGCCGCGGGGTTGAGCTCTCGGGAGTTGCAGCAATCGCCGGTGAGATATTTTCTGGCGCTGGAGCGGTCAGCGAGGCACATCGGGACATGGCGGGAGCTCTGCCAGAGACAGGGTATCGCGCGGAATCGGGATTTTGTCAGGACGACGAGATAGCGATCTCCGGGATGGCAACCATGTGGCGTAAAGCCTCTGACAACAGCAGACACGCACGCGCGCGGGGAAGAACACGGCACAGCGCGGGTGAGGTGCTCCACAGTGGCGGTACAGTTGTGCGCGGGTGGTAGCTACGTGGCTGCGATGGTGGCAGCGCGGGGAACTTCGCCGGCGATGAGTTCAACGGCGAGGCAAAATGGCGGGGCTCTGGTCGAACTGCTCTGGTCGTGGTCGAAAATGGCACAGGGGCCTGGTTGCAAACTTTGGACTGATTTGCGAAGGTTTGGACTAAACTGTGAGGGTTTTGGCTCGGGGACTTGGGCCTATTTGCAATTCTGGAAATCTGAAGGGCTGATTTGAATTTGACTTTGCAGCTGAGTGTCACTAAATGTCTTAGACTCATCCAGCAGGAAAATGGTAAAATCCGATAAGATCTGGTGGTTTTGAAAAAAAATCGAAAACAGGGTAAAATAGGGTAATTAGGGTTTGACATTTTGTCGGGGCTGAAACTAGGGTTTCGGTTGAGATTTTTGAGTTCTTCTAGAAGGGAAAAACGTTCAGAAAAATGAAAGAAATATAATCACTTGATCAAATTTGAATTTGGAGATGATCTGGGACTTTTAGCCTTTTTGGGCTTTTTGAAAATTCTGAAAAGGACTAAACTGAAACACTTTTGGACTGAAATGTGAAAATGATCTGGGAGATGAAATTTAGCTGCCAACTTTTTAGATTAAGGTGGTGGCATACCTAAGATCAAGATAGGGTTGAGACATCAGGGATTCCAAAGAAGATATGCTGACTCGCAAGCAGAAAAAGATAACGAAAACAGGGATGTTATAGCATATCCCGGGCGCCGCCATTTGCCCGGGGACATTGCCTCTGGGGCATGTCCCGGGCGCCGCCTTCCGCACGGGGATGTGGCCTCCGGGACATATCCCGGGCGCCGCCTTCCGCACGGGGATGTGGCCTCCGGGGCATATCCCGGGCGCCGCCTTCCGCCCGGGGACAATGCTACCCGGGCATATCCCGGGCGCCGCCATTTGCCCGGGGACATTGCCTCCGGGGCATGTCCCGAGCGCTGCCTTCCGCCCGGGGACGTGGCCTCCAGTGCCTGCCCCGGGCGCCGCCTTCTGCCCGGGGACATTGCGTCCGGGGCATGTCCCGGGCGCCGCCATTCGCCCGGGGACGTGGCCTCCGGTGCATGTCCCGGGCGCCGCCTTTCGCCCGGGGACGTGGCCTCCGGTGCCTGCCCTGGGCGCCGCCTTTCGCCCGGGGACATTGCCTCCGGTGCATGTCCCGGGCATTGTCTCCCTTCTAAAGGTAAAGTCTTTGGTTGTTGATCACGTGCAGGTCACGCGAGGAGCGCCTGGGGAATGAACGGCCACTTGTCAAGCATCTGAGGCACCTGACCGGGAGAAGGACGTTGCTACCCCTCGATCCGACGGTGGCGTCCGGGGTAGTTTAGTCTTTTTGCCTCTTTTTGGGGCTATAAATAGCCCTTGTACCCTCTGTTGTAAGAACAAGTGATTCATTATTGCTAGAATAGCCAAACTCACAGTGTGCTCCGGAAGCCTCTCCCCGAGAGAGCCTCCCCAGCCGACTCCGGTCGGGAGCACGCCGACAGGACTAGGGCTCCCACAGGGACCCGAACCTGTATAAATCCTCGTGTCACTTGTTGTGTTTGTCCGGCGGGGGACGACCGGTCACCCGGTCAACCCGCGTTGCGTTTTCTTCGCTAGGATCATCCACAAAACTTGCCGAGGTATTCGCAATACCACGATAGTTGGTGTCGACCGTGGGGACTCGTGACAAGACGCCATGGCTCCCCTAAGAACAAGGGCCTGCGCCCTTCCCGGTGACGTCGGCCTCGGAGACCCGGTGCCGCCCGTCTGGGTCACGACTGTCCCGGCGCTTCCGCCCGGAGGCGGCCAGACCCAGGTACCGCCTCCCACCTTCCCTCTTAACTTAGGTGCTTCTACCTTCGGGTCGCTCCCGGTGACAGCGGGAACCTCGGCCGGGACCAGTCTCCCCCTGACGGCTCCCCCGGCTCCCCGGGACACCCTGCTCGAGGCTTTAGTGGAGGGCCAGCTCCGTTCCCAGCACTCTATGGATGAGCTGCTCCGCGTGTTGGCGTGGCCACCGGCCCCCACATATGCGCCATACCCATATCCGGGGACCATGCCCCCATTTATGGGTCACCCGGCGGTCCATCCTGTCTCCGGAGGTTTATCCGCCCCGTATGACCCCAGCGGGGGGTACCCTTCCCGTACGGGTCATACGTCCGGACCCTTCCCGGCACTCGGGCCCTTCCCGGTGCCGGGAGGGTACTTCATGCCCGGGCCCTTCGTGGCACCGCGGGGATACCCCGTTCCGGGCCAATTCCCGGGGCCGGGGGCCCAATACATGCCGGGGGTTTTCCGTGTGCTGGGAGAGAGTCCCGCCCCGCGTGTCGCATTTACCTGCACCGGGGGCGGTCGACAGAGCAGCTCCCGTGCCTCAGCGGACTTCCCCCCGCATCGGCTCCCCGGTTCCAGACGTCGCCGCGGGGGCTCCCCCCTCGCCGGTTTCGGATATTACGGGGGCTTCCCCCTTTCTGGCTCCGGTCGTCGCCACGGGGGCTCCCTTCACTTCGGTTCCGAACGTCGCCGCGGGCGCCCCCTCCCCGGTTCCGGATGATACAGGAGCTTCCCCCTTTCCGGTTCCGGGGTCTTCGCAGGGGGCTCCCCCCAGTCGGCCCCGATAGTCTCCGGGCCGGCAGCTACCGTGCATGAGCTCCCTCCTCCCCCGGGGCCACCCCCGATGGTGCCCCCGGCGGACCAGGTCCGTTTCTCCCGGGAGGAGGTCGAGCGAATGCATTCACCCAAGCGCGGGGAAGAACTTCCCCCTAGCCGCAGGCGCGGAGAGCCTCGCTCTCGCACCGGTCGGGGGAAGAGACCCGCCGAGGAGCCAGCCTCTCCGGGGGAGAGCCTAGGCGTCCGGGAACTCAGCCCCGGCATGGAAGAGAAGCGTCGCTACTGCCACTCCGGCGGACCTCTCGGGCCACTTCTTGACTCCGATAACGAGGGCGTGTCCCCCGTCAAAAGAGACAGCGACCGGGACTCTCCCCGGGAAGTGCAGGGGGCTAATCAGCCCCTATACCGCAGACTTCGGAGCATTCGGTGGCCGCGGCCCTACTGCTCGCCGCACATCGAGCACTATAACGGTGAGCCGACCCTTACGAATTTGTGCTGGTATACTCCACAGCCATCTCTGCGGCCGGGGGGGACGAGACGGTGCAGTGCAACGTCTTCCCCCTCCACCTCACCGGGATCGCCCGGTCCTGGTTCTACAACCTGATGGCCGGCTCCATCAAGTCTTTCGCGCAACTCAAGCGTGAATTCTGCGCAAACTTCCAGGGGAACTACGTGCATCCCCTGGACTCCTCGCAGCTGTACACTGTCCGACAGAGGATGGTGGAAACCATCTGAAGCTTCTTCAAGCGCTTCACCCAAGTGAAGAGCAAAGTGGCTCACGTCCCGGACTCTACGGTCATCGAAGTGTGCAAAAGCGGGATCCTCCCTGGGGAGCTCCACCGGAGGCTCTCATGGAGCTGCCCCTCCTCCGCCGACGAGCTCTTCAACGTACTCGAAAAGTACGCTCGGGCGGAGGAAGACGACCTCTGGAAGAAGACCCAGGGGGCTCCCTCCCCTACCAACTCTGGGGCCAGGGACCCCCTCAAACGCCCCAGGCACGGGGGGCGTAACGAGCCACGGCCTCGGGACACCTTTGTCCTCGAGGGTGGAGGCGGCTCGCGCGACTCCCGGAGGGGCAACCGCCCCTTCCCCAAGCCGAAAGGCCATGGGGGAGGACAGTGTTCCCGCGGTCGGGAAGGTCCCCCGGGGAGAGGCAGGGAAGGACCGTGGTGCAGCTTCCACGGGTCCAGTACCCACGCTACCCGGGAGTGCCACCAGCTGCTGCTGCACTTCGCGGCTTTCCTCGACCAGCATGGGCGGGGGGGGGGGGGGGGGAGACTCCGGCCTCCTTGCCTCCTCGGCCAGCTGTTCCAGCCCTTCCTGCCCTCGCGGGGGGTCAGCAGGGGCAGGCGCAGGAGGGGGAGCCTTCAGAAACTCTCCCCTTCCAAACTTCCCAGTGCCGTATCAACGTCATCGTGGGAGGGTCCGCCTCCGGACGGGACTCTAAGCGCCAGCGCAAGGACTACGCGCGTGAAGTCAAGGTGGTGGGGGTGCTGCACACGTCTCCGCCACCCAAGTGGTCGGACGTCCCCCTCACCTTCATGGCGGAAGACGCACGCGGGGTTCGCTTCCCCCATGACGACGCGCTCATCGTCTCCGCCACCATCTACAACTGCCACCTCGCCCGCATCCTCGTGGACGGCGGGAGCTCCGCCGACGTCCTCTACCTGAAAGCCTTCAAGGAGATGTAGGTGGATGAGAAGCTTCTGCAGCCCGCGGCAGGGCCCCTACAAGGGTTCGTCCCGGGGAAGGCGATCCATCCCTTGGGGAAGGTGGATCTCCCCGTGACATTCGGCACCCCGGAGAACTACCGGACCGAGATGGTCTGATTTCGACGTTGTGGACCTCCCCTCCTACAACGCGATCATGGGGAGGACCACGATCAACCGCCTGGGGGCCGCCACCCATCAAAACTACCTCTGCATGAAGATCCCCAGGCCGCACGGTGTGATCAACGTCCGGGGAGACAAAGACATGGCCCGTGCTCTATACGAGCGTGGCGCCACCACAATCGGAAGCGTCAACATCATTAAGGCGCCCGTGGGGGAGGCCTTTCCCCCGGAACCAGACGTCGTGGCGATACCTCCCGGGAGGCCCCTCCCCAAGCCTCGCTCGGAAGGGGGCCTCCAAAAGGTCTTGCTGTCCCCGGACGATGGGGACAAAACCGTCTGGATCGGGGCGGAGCTCCCCGAGGAGCATGCAGCACAACTTACGGCTTTGCTGTGCGAGAACTCTGACGTTTTCGCGTGGAAGCCCTCAGACATGCGGGGCGTCGCCCGGGGGGTCAATGAGCACAAGCTCACGGTGACCCCCAGTCACCCCCGTATCAAACAGAAGCTGAGGAAACTCTCTCTTGAACACCAAGAGGAAATCAAGGGGGAGATCGCCCGACTCCGAGAGGCGGGGTTCACTCGGGAGGTCCTGCACCCTGAGTGGCTCACGAACCCCGTCCTCGTGAAGAAGTCAAATGGCAAGTGGCAGATGTACGTGGACTTCACCGATCTCAACCGCGCCTGCCCCAAGGACAACTTCCCACTCCCGCGGATTGACCAACTGGTCGACTCGACCGCAGGGTGCGAGTTGATGAGCTTCCTGGACGCCTACTCGGGCTACCATCAAGTCCGGATGGCGGAAGGGGACGAGGAAAAGACGAGTTTCATAACTCCCCTCGGAACCTTCTGCTACGTCCACATGCCCTTCGGGCTGAAGAATGCGGGGGCGACATTCCAGCGCCTCATGACGCTGGTCTTCAAAGACCAAGTCGGCTGCAATGTCGAAGTCTACGTAGACGACGGGGTCGTCAAAAGTCCCCGCGCAGCCGCCCACGTCAATGACCTAGCGGAGACCTTCCGCGTATGGGCTGAAGCTCAACCCGGAGAAGTGCGCCTTCGGCGTGCGCGGGGGGAAGCTCCTGGGTTTCCTCGTGTCCCAACGGGGCATAGAGGCAAATCCCGAAAAGATCCGGGCGTTCCTGGATATGCCCCCGCCGCGCTCCGTCAAGGACGTCCAGCGGCTCGCCGGCCGCTTAGCCGCGCTGAGCCACTTCGTCTCGCGGTCGGGGGAACGAGGCCTCCAATTCTTCAAGATCCTCTGGGGGCTCGAGGGGTTCCGATGGACCCCCGAGGCCCAGGAGGCCTTCGACGACCTCAAGAAGTACCTCACGAGCCCTCCAATTCTTGTGAGTCCGTCTCCAGAAGAGCCCTTGCTCCTCTACCTTGCCGCGACCCCGGTTGCCTTCAGCGCGGTATTGGTGAAGGAGCAAGGGGGGCAGCAGCGTCCCGTGTACTACGTGAGTGAGGCCCTCCAGGGGGCCAAAACTCGGTACACGGAGATGGAGAAGATCTGCTATGCCCTCTTGATGGCGTCCCGGAAGCTTCTCCACTACTTCCTGGGACAGCCCATCACCGTCCTGTCGTCCCTCCCCCTGGGGGAGGTGCTGTGGAACAAAGAGGCCACCAGCCGGATTGGGAAGTGGGGGGCCGAGCTCGCCCCCTTCTGCCTGTCCCTCACAGGCCTCTCCGCCATCAAGTCACAGGTCCTCGCCGACTTCGTCGCGGAGTGGACTCTTGCCTCCGGGCCCGGGGACGAAGACCTCCCCGCACTGCCCCGACGCAGTGACCATTGGACACTCATGTTCGACGGGTCGCTGTGTCTCACCGGGGCTAGTGTGGGAGTAGTCCTCCGGAGCCCCGAGGGGAAGGAACTCGAGTACGCGGCGCGGCTCGAGTTCCCTGCAACCAACAATGTCGCCGAGTACGAGGCTTTGCTCCTCGGGTTATGCCTTGCGCGCTCCCTGGGGATCCGGCGCCTTCTAGTGAAGGGAGATTCTCAGCTCGTAGTTTGCCAAATGGACAAGTCTTACCTGTGCAATGACGCAAACTTGAGTCTTTATTTGCAGGAGGTGCGAAAGATGGAGAGGCACTTCGACGGCCTCGAGGCCCGACATATCCCGCGAAGGGACAATGACCGGGCCGACGCCTTGGCCCGGGCAGCCAGCGCCTGGGAATCGCTCCCCAAGGGGGCGTTCCTGGAGATCATCATGAAGCCCTCGGTGGCCTCCCCGGACACGGGCGACGAGCCTCGCGTCCCAGAGGTCATCGAGATCACCCGGGCTCCGTCATGGATGGACCGCCTCATCTCCTTCATCAAGGGGGAGGGGGGCCCTCCCAACGAAACCGAAGCCAAGCGCCTCTGGGCCAAAGCCCGGGGATACCTCCTGCTGGAGGGGAAGCTCTACAAGCAAGGGGCTTCTGCCCTCCTTCGTTGCCTCCCACGGCCGGAGGGACTCCAACTCCTGGAAGACATCCACGCAGGGAGCTGTGGCTCTCACCTAGCCCCGAGTGCCATCGCAGCCATGGCTCTCCTGCAGGGCTTCTATTGGCCCACGGTCATGCGTGACGTGCGAGACCTTGTCTCCGCGTGCGAGGCTTTCCAGAAGATGGCCAAGGGTTCGAACCTCCCCCCTGTAGCGCTGCAGACTATCCCCATGACTTGGCCCTTTGTGCGCTGGGGGATGGACCTCCTAGGGCCCTTCCCCCCAGCTCCCGGAGGATACAAGTATGCGGTGGTCGCGGTCGACTACTTTACAAAGTGGTTAGAGGCAGAACCCTTGGCCAGCATCACGTCCCGGGCCGTCCAGCGATTTTTCTGGAAAAACGTCGTTTGTCGTTTTGGTGTCCCCCGGGAGATCACTGTTGATAACGGGACCCAATTCCACTCGGCTTATTTCCGGGAATTCTGCGAAGGCCTGGGGCTCGTCATCCACTTTGCCTCAGTGGCCCATCCCCGGAGCAATGGGGCTGTCAAGAGGGTCAACGGCGTAATCCTACAGGGGTTGCACCGGCGACTCGGGCAAGCCGCTTCTAAGTGGGGTGCATGGGCAGAGGAGCTCCCTAGCATCCTCTGCTCCATGCACACAACCCCGAGCCAGGCGAGGGGACGTACTTCTTTCTCCCTAGTCTACGGGGCGGAGGCAGTCCTCCCGACGGAGATTGGCTTCCGGTCGCTGCGAGTCGAGCTCCTAGATGGAGCTACGACCGCAGCGTACCAAGCCAATGAGGCCAACCAGCGACTGGAGATCGACCTCGTGGAGGAGAAATGCGACCGAGCGCTCCACCGCCACGCCATCTACGAGCGCGAGATGGTGCGCGCATACAACCAGCGCGTGCGCGAGAGGGCCTTCTGCCTTGGGGACCTTGTCCTCAAGCGCGTCACAGACCCCCAAGCCCAGGGTAAGCTCTCCCCCAAATGGGAGGGCCCCTACAGGATCTCCACGGTCCTGGGCTCGGGGGCTTACAAGCTCTCCAACCTCCAACAAGAGCAGGAGCTAAAGCACACGTGGAACTTGCGTTTACTTCGCAAGTTTTACGTCTAGCCTACACAGGCCCGTCCCCTCCCCCGGAGCGATTACGCCAGAGGGGGAAGGGGGACCTCGTACTTACTGTCCCCTCCCCCAGGGCGATCATGCCGGAGGGGGAGGGGGGACATTGTAATCACCTTTCCGTCCCTTTCGCGACTTCGCGGGGGGAGGTGTTGTATTTCGTTTCATTATCAATACAACTGGATTTTCTCTTCAACTATCTCACTGCAGGTTCTTCACATTACCGCCCCTAACAAGTCCCTCCTGAAGGGAGGCTTACAATCAGCCCTCGTGGACTGAGGGTGTAAGCGGCAACCCGGTCCTCAGGGACCGTGGTAACGAGTCACTTTGGGAGACTAGTCCCGTACCCAAATACTCAGACCCGTCATCGGGCACATTCTCCTCCGGGAGTCGATAGTCTCCCCAGCGGGACGGATTTCTTGGATATTCTTCTCCGGAGACCTTATTCCCGGCTCCCCGTTCTCACGGTGACCGGACGATTGCCTCCCGGAAGGTTTGTCTCCGGAAATCTCATGTCAGGCTTTCTTGGATATTTCTTTCCCGGAGATCTTATTCCCGGCTCCCCGTTCTCACGGCGACTGGATGATTGTCTCCCGGAAAAATTGCGGATTTCTTGGATATTTCTTCCCCGGAGACCCTATTCCCGGCTCCCCCACTAGTACAGAAATGCAGTATACTAACCCCTATCCTCTATCGGTTATTAGCTATTTAGCAGAAAACCGATAGAAAATGTGCCTCGCGGTCATAAAAGGCCAACGGGTGTATTTTCCCTATCGGTTTTAAAGAAACTTACCGATAGAAGAAGCAGTATGATTTACTCTAGTGGTCATGAACATATTTGCCGTTAGAAGATATGCATAAGTACTGACGGGAGAATATTGTGCGCCGATAGGACTGGTCGACTTCTACAACTAGACTTATTCTATCCGTACTGTATGCGTATACCGATAGAGTATGTACAAAATTTCCTATCGGCAATATGTAGTGTGCCGATAGAACCGTTCGCCTTCTACAAATATTTTTATTCTATCGGTAATGGATTATTGTACCGTTAGAATATATGAAAAATTTCTTACAACTGTTCGTCGTCAAATAGTTTTATTCTATCGGTATTGAATGTTTATTCCGTTAGAATATAGCAAAAATATTTTAGAACTGTTCGCCTTCTACAACTAGTATTATTCTATTGGCAATTCCTATCGGTAATATGTATTGTGCCGATAGAACCGTTCGCCTTCTACAGATGTTTTGATTCTATCGGTAATTCATTTGTATACCGTTAGAACATATATAAAATGACTAATGGTATGCGACTTTTGTACCGATAGAACTTATCTAGTACTATAAATACACGGGTGTGTCTCTTTCATTCTCACAGTTCATCTGGTGCTCGTAGTCCTAACCCGTAAGCTCCATGGACGGCCGGTGCACCTCTACAGGCGACCGCTGCACCTCCGCACCTCCATCGACGCCCTCTAGACTTCGGCATCCCAAGCAATGTACATAAAATTTCGACAATATTGTTAGATTATTCTAATCCGAATATGGCAATTATTCTGCAATTTTTGTATGCTTCATTTTGATGTGTCTTCTTTTCAATATGATTATGACCTGTGCAGGTCCTTGAATGATGCTCATGAGGGGCAACGTATTTCACAGTTCTTCATCGCAGTACGCTGCCTACGTTGGCTTGTTGGCGAAGGAAACGGTGAAGATCACCGTCGAGAGCTGGAAGGACGTGGAGGGCGAGATCTTGGTTGGCTCGGTCGAGAAGATCCTTAAGGCCGGCGTGTTTCTCAAATCAGGACCTATAGACAGCATCTTACATTTTTTTGCATGCACCAGCTTGTGGCCAGATGCTTACCTGCTTGGAGAAGAAGAATTGTTGTTATTTGCATAGCCATTCTACACCATCACTACACAGAACAACATCTTGGAAGGTAGGTTCTTTTTGTTAATGGAGTTGAGTTGAGTTGATCGAGTTTGAGTCCAAGGAAATCACCAATACGTACAAATGTAAGTCGACGGCAGTTCCAGCTCCTCGGGCCTCTTCGAACTGAACTCCTTTGGTTAAGTCCAATGTGGTTCAGACATTTGCTGTTTTGGATGAATGGATTTGTGATGTATCAGGTCTAACTTGTAGTCGGTAGTTGCATTGTCGCAACCTGCAAAGGTTCTCTTTTATGTAAAATGTACGGGCCACTGGGTCCTCGTCGTGATCTGTTGTTAATTTCAGACGTGGCTTTTCTAATATACATCGAATGTGTGAATTGTTGTATTTGTATATTGTTGTATATTTGTGTATCATGTATTGCTAATTGGGACATGAACTTGAATGTGTAGGGAGTATTTGTGTATTTAATTGTATTGGTAGGTAGGTGTGTATTTGTACTGCTGTTTTAGACATGTACCTTGATTTTTTATTGGTGAACTGGCATGTGTCTTCTTTTGATGTCAATTTTCCAATTTTCCGGCTATCATCCCTCTTTCTTTATCATTCTGCAGCTTTCAAGTACGGTCTGTTTGATGTTAAATTGTGTGTACCTTTTTAGTATGCTGACGGTATTTTGCTGTTTTTACCAATAGAAAATGGCACCCAATACTATAATCTCAGGCACTTAATTAAAAAATTTTTTTGGGGAAAATTAGTCTCACGGGATTTTATTGTTTACACCGAGAGAAAAAGGCATCCACTACTTCAAATATTTTTTCGGGAAAATTACTTGTTCTATCGGTATTATTTTATTGTACCGATAGAAAAGTTTATAATTCTATCGGTATTATTTGGTTGTACCGATAGAAAAGGTCATCCACTACTTTATTACTCGTACACGGCCCTTGAGTTTCCCTCTAGTCGAACAGTTCGAACTTAGAGCACTGCGTCTCTTCGAGAGCGAAGAAAACCACAACCTCTGCCGTGAGCACTCACTTCCTCTCTCCCACACGACGATCGCCGGCTAGACATTGGTTCGCCACTGCCACCGGTTCTTATTTTCGTCCTTCGCCGGCCGCCGCTGCGTTCTACACCGCCTCTCCATCACCACAACTGATCGCCGTAAATACCCTAATTCGTCGTTCTATTTCCAGCATCTTCCTTATTTGATCCTAGTGTTTTGTACGTACTAATTATTCGAGTTTTGCAATTACACTAGGGTCCCCTATTGTGTTGGATTATATATGTACATTCCGCAGGCAATGTTGATTTAAATTAGGGTTGACATAATATGTTCCAGTGTTGTAATGAACCTATTTTGAGATTTTAACTTATCTATACTGCTGTATGTGTGATCAATTGTATGCAACTGCCATGTAATGCACATTACATGTTGGAGTTGTTCTTACACATATTCTATCGGTATCTCCTGTATTTGCCGATAGAAACAATATTTCTGAACAATTGTTAAAACTTTGGATCTAGAAGGACATGAGGCATCCAATGTACTAGTTTGGTTGGGAATTTTTACTCACTTGGTATGAATATATGGCAATGTGGATTGGTCTTCGATGTATATGTTTCAAATGCATATACATATATGACTTTTCCCAAACTAATAGATGTGATGAAGTCCTGATGACTTGCATACAGGTAATGCTAAAGATAACCAATAGAGGGTGCTATAAACCATATTATTCCAGTCGAATAGTTCTAAACAGTTCAAGAAGTAATTTATGCATGTATTTCTTTTAGTATTATTTTCTTCGGAAATCCCTTTTGCAGCCCTAATTAGTCTCCAGCCCTGGGCTGAGTTATGGAACTCCAAGAAGAATTAATTGCCATATGTTGCCTGCTTCCTATATGAAAATGTGTAGACGAAAACGCTGAGAAATAGAATCTTATCTTGTATTGCATGGTAGCTTTTGTGTTTACCGATGGAAAAAATATTTCAAATAGGTCCTTTTTCTTTGTAAAATGATTTGGTTTGTGTTTCCATTAAATTTTTGATGGTTTGTTGATGGTTTTGTAGGGAAAGACATGTCGTCGTCTTCATCGGATGGTACTAGTGGTTGGACTAGGGCCAACCCCAACGTAACTGAAGATGCAGCTGTTACATCCCAGCGCAAGAGGGTGGGGCGAGGCGCGACGACGTTGGGCCGTTTGGCCAAACGCACGGATCTTTCTTGTGAGTTCAACCAATTTGGGAGGCCGATTGGAAAGAATGCTGGGAAGTACGCGGCCTATGTTAGGCTGTTGGCGAAAGAAAGGGTGAAGATCACCGTCCAGAGCTGGAAGGATGTGACGCTGGACGAGAGGGATAGGTTGTGGGCGGAAGTGAAGGTTAAATTAACTGAAATCGCTGAACTCTTTCGTAATCACGTTCTCTTGGCTTATACTAAAGTTTAACTAACTCGTGATTAATTGTATGCACTTTTTGCAAACAGGCTAAGTGGAACATCCCCGACGATACACCTAGGACGGCCTGCTTGAAGGACATGAACGGAACATGGAAAACCTTTAAGAGCTGGCTCGTCAGTAACTTCCTCGCTGCGGGGAAATCTCCTTGCGAGAAGTACCCCTTCATATTGGAGGAGGTATGGGAGGAATTCACCAAGCAGAAGGGGACTAAGGAGTTCAAGGCCCTTAGCAAGAAGAATAGGGTGATCCAGAAGAGGAACGACCACCCGCATCGGCTCGGATCCCGGGGCTATGAGGGGAAGGAGGAGCAGTGGAAGAAGGAAGACGAGCAAAATCCTGTCATCGACACCCCTGAGTTGCCGCTCTCCGAGATCCGGGATGAGAGGTGCAAATGATGGTGGAGGGGGAGGGGGTCTGTGTCATCCACGGGGTCTGTGCAGTTCGCAACCCCTGGGGACGTCGACGTTGTGAGGCAAATTGTAAGTTGGCTAACCTCGTAAACTATGTGCGCACAAGTGTATATAAGGCAATTTGTCTCACAAGGTACCTTTAAATGTAACAGATCTCTTTTGAGAAGGAGGCAGTGGAGGGATTGTTTACCCCACAGAGGGAGAACAACATCCTCACCCGGGCTCTAGGAAATAAGGAGCATCCCGGGCGGACACGGGCAGTGGGAGCCATTGTGTCGTGGAAGGCCGGTTTCGCAGATCCGGCTCCACCGAGGAAGAAGGCCCGCTCCTGGAAGGAAAAGGAAGCGGAGCTCTCCGATAAGATACGGGCTGAGGTACGGGCGGAGATACGGGCTGAGGTACAGTCTGAGGTGCAGTATGAGGTCGCACAAATTAGGGAAGAGTTTGCACGGTTGAGAGATGCATTGCTGGCCAAGAGTGCAGATGCGGATCCCCAGGGCGACGGTACCCCGTGGGGTCGGATAAGCAGTTGCGATTCGAAGGTCCTCGCGGATCCAGTGGATCTACTTGAGGTACTGCAAGCCTTCATCTGTGCACTTAAGTTGATGCCACTCCCATTTTGTTAGAGTTGTTTCGTTAACCTGTTTTAATATTTACAAATTTGCAGAAGTGGTTGGACACGGCTTCGTATATCCGTCTGGGCAGGATGTCCGGGTCCACTGCGTACCTCTGCGGTTGGGGTTTGCAAAGGTACAGGTGGACATGGCCATGCCGGGATACAACGATTCTTCGTTGCCACTCCCAACAGAGGAACTGCATACACTTGCTGAGGCAGTGGGCTCCTACGTACAGTGGCCCAAGAAGTGTCTTCTAATACAACCGGTAAATCCTACACATTTTAGATTACATCCTACTCAGTACACTCAACTTGCAAAATCTAACATACGTGCTCATTAATTGAAGTGGCCTGCCGTTGGGCTACCAGGGGATTGCTCCCCCAGCTCGGGGCATGAGGCCTGATCTCTTGCGGACCTGGACACATCAAAGACGGCCTCGACCCTACCCAGCGCATCCACGCCTTCACCTCGGAAGAAAGCCGCCATCACCTCGCCCTTGCCTTCGAAGGTACGCGCTCAGTCCTCGGCAAAAGGCAAGGGCGGCAAAGGCAAGGGCAAAGGGCGACAGGGACAGCCGGAGAGGTTCAGGAATGGGTTCCCACTCATGTCGGAGGCAGCTTTGCGCAAATTGGATCGATCAACCAGAGACCTCCATGAGTGGTACCTACACCGAGCTCGGCGCAATCTGAACTTCTTAGTTCCCTACAGGCCTAGGCAGTTCCATCGTGAGCCCGGGAGTATATCCGTGGCACACGAGGATCTGTTCGACCTCTACAACTGGCGGGAGCTCGATATGTCCATCATACGGACTGGAGTCCTATGAGTTTGCTGATGCTATGTATTGCTGTTTTCTAACTCTGTTTGCTAACTTTGCATTGTTGTAGTTCATTTGAAATGTAGTAACTTTCTATGCAATACTAATGTCGTCCTTTGCATGCAGGTGCATGTACAGGCTAGCATCGGAGGCTGCGTGTGACAAGGTGGGTTTCCTCGACCCAGAGAAAATAAGCCTCACGATGCTAGAGCACGACGCCGCGCACGCTGAGCAGTACATATCCAAGGCGCTAATGGCGCAGCAGGACAGGGAGTTCATTCTGGTGTCGTACCACCAAAGGTTAGTGCATTTGTACTAATTTAACTCAATCTTTTATGTTACACCTGAGATATACTTTGAGCTAGCGGTCCTCTTTTACGTACAATGCAGGGGCCACTGGATTCTCGTCGTGATCTGTCCGCCAAGGAATGAGGTGTACTACCTCGATTCGATGCGTGACAGATTATCGATGGAATATGTGGTCAAGGGGAATATGGAGGCGTAAGTAACTTATATGTTTGATTTAAATTTTGACCTCACTAGCTAATGATAATACATTAACCGGCAATACTAACTGAAATGCAAGGCTTTTGATAAATATGTGTCCGCTGGAGGGAGGCATGCCGCACCGCAGGGCTCCCTACTAGCTTGGAAAGAATATGAGGTAGTCACGAGACTTTTTGTTTATGCTTAATTAGTTTATGGAAACAATAGCTAACATTTCTTCGCATATGCAATTATCTCAGTGCCATCAGCAGCCGCAATCGTGGGAATGCGGGTTTTATGTGCTACGCTACATGTACGACCTAGTGCAGACAAACTTTGCCCAATTCCCCCAGGTAAGCACCGATAGCTAACTCAAATTTGAAAATTGGGTGTCACGTTCAAAATTATGAAGTTAGTTACTCAGTATTCACACATGCTTGCAGATCGCCATGTCCAAAGACCAATACGACAATGTAAAGATTAGAGATCTCCGACAAATCTGGGCTCAATATGTTATGGAGGAAGTTGCGCCCAACCAACCGCCATGACAAGCTTTTCACTCACTTGTTGTCAATTTTTTCTTTTTCGCGTACTTAGTGCATAGATTGTTTATATATAGTCTTATTGGTTAGTATTTGTTTATATATACTCTGTGCATAGATTTGTCCATATTGGATTGTAATTTGTATTGGTTCGTATATATGTGAATAAATTGTATATGTGAATGTACCCTTCTTTGCATCTGTATTGTATTGTGTATCCAATCTGTACTGTATTGCATCTGTACTGTATATGTGAATGTACTGTATTTTGAAAGTACTGTATATGCGAATGTTCTATCGGTAAACTCATCCAGAACCGAGAGACTACTACAACCTTTTCTATCGGTAAATTCATTTCGTACCGAGAGAGTACTAAGATTTTTTTTATCGCTAAACTAGAAATTAACCGACAGAATAGTGTGACTTTTCCTGCCGGTGAATTCATCCACAACCGAGAGACTACTGTAGTTTTTTCTCTCGGTACACTCGAAATTAACCGTTAGAAGAGTGTGATTTTTCCTGCCGGTGAACTCATTTACACCCGAGAGAGTACAATAGTTTTTTCTATCGGTAAACTTATTTCCAACTGAGAGAGTACTAAGCTTTTTTCTGTCGGTAAACTTGTAATTAACCGTTAGAATAGTGGTACTTTCCCTGCCGCTAGACGTAAGACTACGACGGGTTTTCTATCGGTACACTCCTAATATGCCGATAGAATAGTGAAGTTCTTCTATCGGTTATTTACCGATAGAAAATGTTCCTGCTTGTTCTATCGTGCCTATCTCTATCGGTACAAAACCCGATAGTAAAAGGATGTTTTTTACCAATAGAAGAAAGCTTTTCTGTACTAGTGCCCGTTCTCACGGCGACCAGACGATTGTCTCCCCGAAAGCTGACCTCCAGAAATTTCGTCGGGTTTTCTCGGATGTTTCTTCCCCTGAGACCTTATTCCCGGCTCCCCGTTCTCACCGCGACCGGACAATTGTCTCCCGGAAGGTTTTTCCCCGGAAACCTCATTTTCAAATTTTCTAACTTGGAAAAATTCTTATGCTACAGGTCTTCATCTTCACCCCGGGGCCTTTGTCACCCCCACAGCGCGCGGAGCGACCCTCCGGCCCGCTGTGGGCCGGGGGGTGGTAAGGAACCCCCGGGTGTCGTCCGGACCATCCACGAGCAAACTTAGCTCATTCTTATCAAAAGAAGTCGTCCAGACCATCCAAGAAAAATATCAAAAGAAGACTCTCAAGGCAGCAATAAGCAAACACAGTTTTATTGATCATTCAATCGGAGGACATCTTCCCCCTCCGGTGGGCATCGGAAACGGTACAACCCGGGTCATAACCCGGAAATTCTCTACATCCTAAGGCTCCTACGCCTAATAGTCCCGGAGGCCCTCTGCTAGCTCCCGGGCCATGTCCTGGTACAATGCGCGTACGCGGCGCTGAGCTTCCCAGAGCACATCGTCGGGCCAATACTCGTAGCCCGCTCGTGGAAGTATCCGAAGAGGGGGAATCATCTGGGACCCCGGACACGGAGGGGATAATTCGGTGCGATGATTGTCGAAATTATCCAAGTGCCACTCCGGGTGCCATCTCAATCGGATAGGCTCCCGGACGGCATCCCCGCTGCGCTCCCCGGAGATGAGACTTAGCAAGATCAAAGCGGCTTGGGCGTCCCCCGGGGGACACCTACCCGGGGAACTTCTCCCGGACCTCCGCTCGGGAGTAACCTCCCGGGAATCCTGGTAACAATGTATTCATTCACGACTTAGAAAAATTTTCAATTCCATTGCATTTCAAAATGTCTTTTTACAAGTGTCTGGGGCTTCTTCTAAGAAGCTACCGGGAACAAAATTCTAAGAAAGCAAAAAGGGTCCTATCTAAGACCCGGGGGGAGGCTCATACTTTGTCATTGGCGTCCTCCCCCCGGGGGGCTTCCGCCGGGGCTGGGGCCGGGGCATCCGCTGTCGGAGGCGCCGGTGCCGGGAACCTCACGCGCATGATCCAGTTGTAGAAGCCCCGGCGAGTTGCTCCACCTCCCGGCGCGAGGGCTCGAAGAACTCAGGGAAGCTCCGGGGGATGCGGCCCCCGATCGCCCGGGCGCCCACCCCCCAGTGCTCCACGAGCCTGGCCGCAGCCGCAACCACGGGGATTGCCCGGCCTCGTGCCCGGGCATCTGCGGCCTCCGGGATCACGGAGACCTATGCGTTAAGAAAAGTCACAACCTCCGTGAGTGTGGCCGGGGGCACCTCCGAGCTGCTCCCAGAGCCGAGGCTCACGCCAAGGCTCTCGAGGGCCGAGCGGACGGAGCGGCCCGCGTCCATCACAGCCCGGACGCTCGAGCCCTCGAGCTCCCGGAAGGCCTCCTCCTTCGCCTTGGCCTCCTGCCGGAGGCGGCCATTGACGGCCTCGGAGACGTGGACTTGGGCCCGGACCCTGGCCAGCTCCTGGAGGGCTTCATCCCGCTGCCCCAGGTAGGTGGCGGTCCTCTCCTCCGCGTCCTTCAGTAGCCGGCCGATCCGCTGCTCAAGGCCCCAGGTAATGGCCGCCCCCTACAAACTCGAGAGTTAGAAAAATTCAAGTGTAGGGGGCCGTAAGAAAGCGTCATCGACTCGGGTAAGTACCTGAATCTAGAGAGACTGGAGCTCCCCAAAACGCTCATGGAGCATCCCCTCCGCGACGTAGGCCTGGACCTTCCGGGTCTGCAGGCCCTCCGCATAGCGGGCGACCTTCCCCGCGGAAAGCAGGCGGGTCTCCCGCCTGACGGCGGTCCCATCGCGGCCGATGAGGGGTCCCCGGACCTGAGCGCCCGGCATAATCTCAGCCGGGGTGGCGGTGGTCGGCGTCTTCGTCGCCGAGGAGGTGGCCTCCGAGGAAGTGGCCGAGGAGCACTCGGAAGGGCTCCCTCCCCGGGGAGGAACCGTCAGCCCTTTTCCCTTCCCAGGGGGGAGGACCCCCGGGACCTCCACTTCCGGAGGGACCTCATAGACTGAGGGGCTCCCCCCTCGTCTACCGGCCACTCCACCCGTGAAGGCGAGGCCTCTGCGAAACTCACCTCCGGCTTCTCCGGCTCCAAAGGTGCCGGGGGCACCGGGAGGGCCGCCACCGAAGGCGGCGAGGGGGCGTAGTCCGCCGAATCGGACGCCACCCTGCCCGCGGCCGGTCCCTTCCCCCGAGCCTCAACGGGGGTCTCCGGGGGAGGGGGTGTCGCTTCCTTCCGGGCCGGCGTCGAGGCCGGTGTCGTCGACGGGCCGGGGGCTTTTTGAACTATGGCCTTCTTACGCTTAGAGCTTCCGGCAGGTTCCTTCCCCCGCTTGTGCGATCCGGGGGTGGGGAGAGGCTTCCTCTCCGGAAGCTTTAGCCCGAAGGCCTCGGCTACGAGGTTCCGGGGAGGGTCCTCCCCCACGATGCCCTCGTGTTCATCGGTGAAGTACCTCCCCAGGAGGTTCTCCGCCTTCTCCCGTGCCACCGGGTACGGCCGGACTGCGAAAGGTAAGAGTTAGTAAAATTTTGAAAAATTTGTAAATGCAATGAACCAGGTAACGAAGACTTACGTCGGGTCACCGGTTTCACCGGGGGCCATTGCTCCGGGCACATCCCAATCCCCCTTCTTCCGCGCGAGAAGGGGGAGATCCTCAAAAGCATCATCTCCTCGGCGGCGTCCCGCATGGAGCTGGTGCACCGGGAGACGATGACCTTCCCGAGGAGCTCCAGCTCCTCGTCCGTCCACACCAGGGGCTTCGGCGCGGACGACAGGCTGTAGGTTGGGGCCTCCGGGGAGTACACCACCCCGTCGTCCCGGACCCAGAGGTAGAACCACCTCCGGATCCAATCTCCCCAGTGGTCCCGGGAGGCCGACACCGGGTAATCGGCTACCCGGGACGGTAGATCCAATCTCCCCAGTGGTCCCGGGAGGCCGGCACCGGGTAATCGGCTACTCGGGAGGGTAGCATTTGCACCATCACTGAGCCAAAGGGGGACTTGGGTCCCCCCTTCACCAGGTGGGAGCTGCTCGCCGCCGGCTCGTAGAAGTACCGGAAGGCTCACAGGGTGGGCTCCCGCCCGGTCGCCGTCTCGAAGAGCCATATGAATAGGCCCATTCGGATGATGGCGTTCGGCGTGAGGTGGTTTAGAGCCACCCCATATTCCTTCAAAAACACCCAGTGCAATGGGTGCACCAGGAGCCGGAGCCCCGCGTCGAGGAAGGCCTCGAAGGCCATAATCTATCCGGGCCTGGGGCGGGGGGCTCCATCCTTCTTCACGGGGACCCGGACGTCCCCGTCCTCGACGACTCCCCATTCGACCAGGGACTCTAAGTCCCCGGCCGTGAACTCGGAGGCCCAGAGGAAGTCCGGAGCCACTTCCTCCAGGGGCACCTCCGTGGTCTTCGCACGGCTCTTAGGCGCCATCAAGTTTTTTCCAGTGGCTAAGGCTTCGGGAGCGGGAGGGACCTAAAGCTTCCGAGAGCTAGCTACCGGGAGGGGGCTACCGCGAGAGCTAAGGGCGCTGGAGTTTGAAATGTTGGGAATGAACTTCTCGAGCCCACCAAGGCCCTATTTATAGGGGTGAAGCGTGGTCCAGATGGGCCATTGGAGTTCAAACCGTGTGCGGGAAACGAAGGGATGGGCGCGCAAACCAAGGCGCCAGTTCGAACCACGAGCGCATTTATGGCCAAACGGCGCTGTCATAAGCGCGCGGCACGGGAATCGAAGCATCACGGCTCCGGTAGCTTGGCCTGGAGATTTTCCCGGTGACATGTACCATACCCTCCGGGGACTCGAGCATTGTCCCCGTAGGGCATGGGGGGCTGCTGTTGGGGAAATCTCTGCGAGACCAAGTCCAGGTAAGTTGCGTCACTTTCGCCCTGGGACATTGCTTCCGGTGCATGTTCCGGGCGCCGCCTTCCGCCCGGGGACGTGGCCTCCGGTTCCTGCCCCGGGCGCCGCCTTCTGCCCGGGGACGTGGCCTCCGGTGCCTGCCCAGGGCGCCGCCTTCCGCCCGGGGACATTGCCTCCGGGGCATGTCCTGGGCGCCGCCTTCCGCCCAGGGACGTGCCCTCCGGTGCCTGCCCCGGGCGCTGCCTTCCGCCCGGGGACATTGCCTCCGGGGCATATCCCGGGCGCCTCCATTTGCCCGGGGACATTGCCTCCGGGGCATGTCCCGGGCGCCGCCTTCCGCCCGGGGACGTGGGCTCCGGTGCATATCCCAGGCGCCGCCATGCGCCGGGGACGTGGCCTCCGGTGCCTGCCCCGGGCGCCGCTTCCGCCAGGGGACATTGCCTCCGGGGCATATCCTGGGCGCCGCCATTTGCCCGGGGACATTGCCTCCGGTGCATGTCCTGGGCGCCGCCTTTTGCCCGGGGACGTGGCCTCCGGTTCCTGCCCCGGGCGCCGCCATTTGCCCGGGGACATTGCCTCCAGGGCATGTCCCGGGCGCCGCCTTCCGCCCGGGGGGGTGGCCTCCGGTGCCTGCCTCGGGCGCCGCCTTTTGCTTGGGGACATTGCCTCCGGGGCATATCCCGGGCGCCGCCATTCGCCCGGGGGACATGGCCTCCGGTGCATGTCCCGGGCGCTGCCTTTCACATGGGATCTATCTTGCACATGGGATCTTGCTTGAGGATGAAATCGAGGCTCATCAGTTAGCTAGAAAAGCATTCATGTACAGATTGGTCGAAGGAACCTTGTACAGAAAAGGTGCTGAAGGAGTACTTATGCACTACAGGGGAAACGCTTTTCCAACTGGTTTACAGTGCAGAAGCCATGTTGCCAATTGAAATCCTAATTGGCTCTGTTCACGTAGATAACTTAAATATCATTAATCAAAATGAAATACATGAAGATGAAATCACTCTTCTTGAAGAAAATCGTGATCAGGCATTGATTCGGTCCGCAGCATACTTACAAGTTTTGCGTAAATATCATAGTAAGAGGGTGCGACCACGTAGTTTACACGTAGGAGACTTAGTTTTGAGAAAAATCAAAAACAGTCTGGCCGCAACAAATTCTCCCCTCAATGGGAAGGTCCCTACACTGTGGTCTCAATGCCGCGACTTGGATCGGCTCGCTTAGCTATGAAGATGGAAGAATTTTATCTAATTCCTGGAACATAGACCAATTGCGAAAATTTTATATGTAAATTTTTCTATTTCCATTGTAAATTTTCTAAACAATAAAGTACCTTTTTCACTTTATGTTATGGTTACACTCCCATTTTTGTCCTTATTCTTTTCTCGGGCCATGCCCAAGGGCTGGTCACAATAAGCACTTTATTATAATGTTTAAGTGGATTCGCTGGCCGATCTCATGGTTGCATCTAGTTAAGACATCTCTTTATAAGACATTTCTTCATGCTTAAGAGACTTACTAGAATGTTTCAAATCATTCGAGTGGCTGTTAGTTAGCAAAAAACTTATGCATTTATATTAAGATATTTATTTTGGCGACCTTATGATCGCATAAGGAACCTCTTTTTAAGCCGTTTTGTAACACATAAGAGACTTACTAATATGTTTCAAATCATTCAAGCTGTAGTTGACTTTTACTATCCTACGACCATTATACCATGCCTTCAGTATAAATGGTCATAGGAGGGGGCTAGGGAAATATAAATATAGCATTAAGTCAGAAAACTAAGTACTTAACATATTTTCATTCATTGAATTTTCTGCTAATCATATATACTTGCAAGGTACAAAGACTTCAATAAACCAGCTAAATGTTTTCATCTGTATTTATAATTCCATTGTCACGAGATACAATCAAAAATATACATCAAGAAAGATCAAGCTCGCAGAGCAAACTTTCTATTAAAGGCCTAACTTCATCCATGATTGCACTCAATTGATCCTCGCTATCAAAAGTTGCATCTTCCGCCACAGGATTCAAATTTAAATTTGGACCGTTGTGATGCCCAAGCTTGCAGAGGATAGCAGAAGCTATAGCTCCAATGTTGGACTTCAGTGCCTCTTTTTGCCTCATGATAATTTCAGGAATATTAGCGACCAGCGAATCAGTTTGAGCTGCAATCAATTTGCAGGACTCACTAAGGCTTAAATTATCCTTCTTAGGATCAATAATATCTGCCTTTAGTAAGTCTACAGCCATCATCAATTTCGTGAAGGTGTTTAGCTCAATACTGCTACAGCTCCAAATAGTTGCTTGTAAAGCGCTCTTTTCATTGCAAGCAAGCTTAGCAGTATCCTTGGCCTTCTCGCTAGCTACCTTATGACTCTCAATAACAGTATTGAGCATATCAATATCAATTCCTCTTGTCGTGGTATTGCGAATACCCCGGCAGGTTTTGAGGACGATCCTAGCGAAGGTTACGCGGCGCGGGTTGACTGGATGACCTGTCCTCCCCCGCCGGACAAGCACAAGAAATGACACACGGATTTATACAGGTTCGGGTCCCGGTGGGGGCCCTAGTCCTGTCGACGCGCTCCCGACCGGAGTCGGCTGGGGAGGCTCTTTCCGGGGGAGAGGCTTCCGGAGCACGCCTGTGAGTTTAGCTATTCCAATAAAAGTGATCCGATCCTTTACAACAGAGGGGTACAAGGGCTATTTATAGCCCCAAAAAGAAGCAAAAAGCCTAAGCTACCCCGGAAGCCACAGTCGGATTGAAGGGTAGGACCGTCCTTCTCCCGGTCAAATGCCTTGGACGCTTGACAGGTGGCCGCTGATTCTCGAGGCGCTCCTCGCGTGACCTGCACGTGACAAACAACTCGAGACTTTACCTTTAGACGGGTGATGAGGCCCGGGGCACGTCCCAGAGGTCAAGTGCCCGGTCCAAAGGTGGCTCCCGGGGGCCAAAAGGCGGCGCCCGGGTAGGGACCGGAGGCCACGTCCCCGGGCAAATAGCGGCGCCCGGGACTGCGCCGGAGGCCAAGTCCCGGGAGCCAAAAGGCGGCGCCCAGGGAGGGGCCGGAGGCCAGGTTCCCGGGCAAATGGCGGCGCCCGGGGCGGCGCCGTAGGCCAAGTCCCGGGAGCCAAAAGGCGGTGCCCGGGGAGGGGCCGGAGGCCAGGTCCCTGGGCTAATGGCGGAGCCCCGGGCGGCGCCGGAGGCCAAGTCCCGGGAGCCAAAAGGCGGCGCCCGGGGAGGGGCCAGAGGCCAGGTCCCTGGGCTAATGGCGGAGCCCGGGGCGGCGCCGGAGGCCAAGTCCCGGGGGCCAAAAGGCGGCGCCCGGGGAGGGGCCGGAGGCCAGGTCCCCGGGCTAATGGCGGCGCCCGGGACGGCGCCGGAGGCCAAGTCCCGGGAGCCAAAAGGCGGCGTCCGGGGAGGGGCTGGAGGCCAGGTCCCCGGGCTAATGGCGGCGCCCGGGACGGCGCCGGAGGCCAAGTCCCGGGAGCCAAAAGGCGGCGCCCGGGGAGGGGCCAGAGGCCAGGTCCCCGGGCTAATGGCGGCGTCCGGGACGGCGCCGGAGGCCAAGTCCCAGGAGCCAAAAGGCGGAGCCCGGGGAGGGGCCGGAGGCCAGGTCCCCGGGCTAATGGCGGCGCCCGGGACGGCGCCGGAGGCCAAGTCCCGGGAGCCAAAAGGCGGCGCCCGGGGAGGGGCCGGAGGCCAGGTCCCCGGGCAAATGGCGGCGCCCGGGGCGGCGCCGGAGGCCAAGTCCCGGGAGCCAAAAGGCGGTGCCCGGGGAGGGGCCGGAGGCCAGGTCCCCGGGCTAATGGCGGCGCCCGGGGCGGCGCCGGAGGCCAAGTCCCGGGAGCCAAAAGGCGGCACCCGGGGAGGGGTCGGAGGCCAGGTCCCCGGGCTAATGGCGGCGCCCGGGACGGCGCCGGGGGCCAAGTCCCGGGAGCCAAAAGGCGGCGCCCGGGGAGGGGCCGGAGGCCAGTTCCCCGTGCTAATGGCGGCGCCAGGGACGGCGCCGGAGGCCAAGTCCCAGGAGCCAAAAGGCGGCGCCCGGGGAGGGGCTGGAGGCCAGGTCCCCGGGCTAATGGCGGCGCCTGGGACGGCGCCGGAGGCCAAGTCCCGGGAGCCAAAAGGCGGCGCCTGAGGAGGGGCCGGAGGCCAGTTCCTCAGGCTAATGGCGGCGCCCGGGACGGCGCCGAAGGCCATGTCCCGGGAGCCAAAAGGCGGCGCCCATGGAGGGGCGGGAGGCCAGGTCGCCGGGCTAATGGCGGCGTCCGGGACGGCGCCGAAGGCCAAGTCCCGGGAGCCAAAAGGCGGCGCCCGGGGAGGGGCCGGAGGCCAGTTCCCCGGGCTAATGGCGGCGCCCGGGACGGCGCCGGAGGCCAAGTCCCGGGAGCCAAAAGGGGGCACCCGGGGAGGGGCCGGAGGCCAGGTCCCCGGGCTAATGCCAGCGCCCGGGACGGCGCCGGAGGCCAAGTCCTGGGAGCCAAAAGGCGGTGCCCGGGGAGGGGCCGGAGGCCAGTTCCCCGGGCCAATGGCGGCGCCCGGGACGGCGCCGGAGGCCAGGTCCCCGGGCTAATGGCGGCACCCGGGACGGCGCCGGAGGCCATGTCCCGGGAACCAAAAGGCGGCGCCCGGGGAGGCCCCGGAGGCCAGGTCCCTGGGCAAACGTGACGCAACTTACCTGGACTTAGTCCCGCGGAGATTTCCCCCGACACCTCTTTGGATAAATTTCTGCTCGAAGTGATTGTTCTCTTCAGCCAGTTTGTTGATCTGCTCTTCTTGTGCTGAAAATAAGAAGAAAAAATTGAAATAAATTCATAAAGGTTACAAAGGTAATGCAAATTTCTGCCAAAAGTAAACTTACTTGCCATCCTATTTTGTTGTTTTTTCGCAAAGCACCAGAAGGCGTTCATATCTTTCCTGAAGAGAGTTGTATAGCTCTGATGCTTGCTGGAAGGTCACTGCCTTCTCTTTGGCCTCTTTTAATTCGGTCCTGAGCTCCAGAATCTTGGCAAGCCTTTCATCACTTGCCCTGTGGGTTTCAACCAGTTCTTTTCTTAAAGAGGGAAGCTCAATGGTCACAGCTTCCTCATTACTGCGCCTATTAGCCATCTCCTCAAGAAGAGCGAGTTTTTCCTTGCGACAATGAGTGTTATTACAGTCTCTAAAATACTATGATTAAAAACAAGATACCTACTACTTCAATTGGCCATTTTCTGTTTGTACGACCTTCAAACGCTCCACTAATATGCCAGAGGTGGTCGTTACACGAGCCATATTCTGTATAAAACAAAACATACTAGGAATTAGATTCCTAACGAAATAAAATGAAACTTTAAGGTAAAGATTTTCACTTACCTCTAAGAATTCGTTAAGGAACCTCTCAGCTAGGTCCTCAAATCTAGTCGCTTGGTTAGAAGAAGCTAAGCTGTGAGGTGCCTGCTGGGAGTTTAAATCCAGAGCAGAACGCTGGATCTGAGCAGTTTGAACTACTTGTTCTCTTCTGCCCTCTCCTCTACTTGTTCTCCAAAACATGAGGGAGGCACAGATTCTTCAACCAGAGGGGGAGCACAGGTACCTTCCTGTTCATTCATCCCCATGGTCAAAGTTGCAATTGCGACCTTAGCTTTTCCATCATTGACAAGTTCATTCAATTGATTATCTTTAACCATCTCGTCAATAATGGCCTCAGGTTCTTCTTCGACGGCCTATGAAGCTACGACTTTAACAGTCGCAGCCACTTCATCTGCAACCGCCGTACTTGTTGCTACTTCAACTGTAGCCTCCATCATTTTTGCTTCAGCTGATGGAGTAGGTAGTGTAGTAGACAAGGGAGCCCTGTACTTACAGGCATGATAAATTATTCCTAACTAAATATTATAACTTAGTTAGAGAAGACGCGAATATTTACCTGATACTGAGTCCCATAAAATTCCTGGAACTCAAGGCCACGCCCTTAGGAGACAGGAGTGTGGACAGTGCCTTTGGAGCAAAAATCATCAGAGGTAGTTCTTGTCCTCCTCCTCAACTGAAACAAGGAGGCATCTTCCTCCTCCTCCACATTGTTGTATCTAGGCCCTTGGTTTGATTTTGATGATTAATGACACTAAGTGTTTTGGATTAATCTGTATGGTTTGAGTGTAGTCTATAATACCAGGTAAAAAGACAAAATGCCAAAAAAGGAAGTTGCAAAAGCAGAAGTCACAAACACCTAAGGTAAGTGCTTTTGTATTTTACCAGTCTCGACGTTTGCAGTTTGATCGGATTTGTAGAAATTCTTCCTAATTTAAACCATACTATTAAGAGGGGTTGTGTATCTCCTTTTCTACTCCGACAAACTCTGAGAGACTTCTTAGGTCATATTCTGCATTTGAGACTCATTTAAATCCCTGGTCGAATCTAAGAAAACATAGTTTTCAAAAAGACTGAAACTGGACTTAAAAATCAGGTTTTTAAGAATTGTTAGTGCATGCTGACAGTTAGTCTTGCATGCTGCCATTCGACCAGTTTTCCATTTGGATAGATTTGCATTTGAACATTGGTCTTTTGACTCAGACCATTCGACCACTAGGCCTTCGACCACAGTGTGTTCGACCACAGTACATTCGACCAAAGCAAGTTTTAAACCAGTTTTTAGATTAAAACTTTCTAACCGTACAAAACTGGTTGTGGTCAATGCTAATAGTCAGCACTGAGATGCTGCCATTTGTGCAAAGAAGTGTGTTTTTGAAACCAAAATCACTTTGTACTATATTGATCCGTTTGAGACCTAGCCTTGGTTTTCACACTAGACTCGCCCAGATTCTAATATACGAAATTACGGGATTTTACTCTAAATTACCGAAACCCAAAAGATGATCGAAACATAACTCAAAGTAATTGCACAACTCTTTATTTCAAAGAGGACTTTACACATCGAACGTTAGGTCGCACTTGCCTATGTCGAGGGAACTATGTGTCTAAGACTTCAATCTAGACTCAATGATTTAAACTAGATCTATTACAAGGTACTTATAGTCCAATCGTATGAATCGTAGTAGACAAATATAATTAACTAACCCTAAACAGATAAGCTTACTTATATCTATTCGGATCGGATTACAATTCTGAACAGGGAACAAATTCCTTTTCAAGGTCCCGAACCAAACCATGGTCGAGAAACCTTTCCGAATAGATATAACTAAGCTTAGTTATATCTATTCGTATGCGACTCGACCTGAAGATCCTCTTGGATCATGACTCCCTTGTTGAGAAGGAGTCAACTCCTGTTGCAACCTCTCCATTAAACTGGAGATGTGGAAATTGGGCTTGTCCATCTTCTCTTGTGTACCACTTCGCCAGACGTGCTCGTTGATCCTTCTGACCGATTCAAAAAATCTCCTTTGTGCCACTGCGGGTGGTAGTCAGCTTCTTCTCCATAATTACATCTTCGTGTAGAGGTTTGTCTCGTTGGTAGATCAAGTCTTCAACAGATGGTACTATGGTATCTAGCTCATCATCCAACATTGAAGGCTCAAAGATTTTGAGGTGCTCAACATTGATAACCGAGTAAATATCCATGTATGGAGGTAACTCGAGCTGACAAGCATCATTACCCACTTTCCGCAAAATCTGACAAGGACCATAACGAATGGGTTTGAGTTTCTTAGCTTCACCTTTAAGTCTCTCCTTACTCAGATTTAACCATACCATATCACCTTCTTCGAATTGAGCATCAACTCAGTGTCGATCATGTGGCGCCTTGTACTTGAGTTGAGCTCGCAGCAAGTTTTGTTCAACCTCATGATGGAGCCGTTGAATACCTTCCAGGAACTTTTGTACTCGATCCTGATCAGATGCTTCCTTGCTATTCTGTGCTGAGGTAGGGATCACAAACTCCATGTCGAATGGACTCTGTGGTACAAATCCTAAACAGACCTCAAATGGTGATTTTCCAGTCGAACCATGCACTGCTCGATTAAAAGCAAACTGCAGGTACGGTATGCTTTCATCCCAGGTCTTCGGGTGCTTCAAGTTATATCCTCTCAAGAGATGAATGACTATGCGATTTACCACCGCGGTTTGACTATTAGTTTGCGAATGAAAGGCAGTACTCCTCTTTAGCTTGGTCTCCATCATCGTTCAGAGTGATCGCCGAAAGTGACTAAAGAACCAGGTATTGCGATCAGACACAATAGAAGTCAGCAATCCGAAGTGTGTCCAAACGTGTTGAAAGAATACTCGAGCTGCTTCTTCTCCCGTGATAGTCTTTCGACAAGGTATAAGAATAATCATTTTGGAGAACCGATCAACGACCACGAATAGATAGTCGTTGCCATGTCGGGTCTTAGGCAATCCTCCCAAGAAATCCATGGATATGCTCTCCCATGGTCGCGATGGAACTGGCAAAGGAGCGTACAAACCTAATTTTTGGTTTGCCGGTTTTGAGATGCTATAGAGAACACAACCTCGAACAAAACTAGCCACATCTTGCTGCATACGCGGCCAGAAGACATGTCGGTGAAGATTTTGCAACGTCTTTGTAACCCCAAAGTGACCAGCTACCTTCGATGTGTGCGCTTCCCGCAACCATTGAATTCGAGGTGCTCCACGAGGTATGAAAAGTAAATTGCCCTTGTACAACAGTCCTTCTCGACGAGCGAACTCCGTAGGTTTCCCTGTTTTGAGCTCAGTCAGTGTTGTTTGAAAATCAGGGTCTTCACTGTACATAGTGGCATAGTCATCATGACATGAGGGCTTGATCTGCATGAACGCTGATAAGCAGAGGGTCGTAATTGGCGGTCACGACAACATCTCCGCCAATTTGTTGTGTACTCCCTTCTTGTACTTAATCACCAGATTAAACTGCTGCAGATACGACATCCACTTCATGTGCCGAGCTTGATGTAGCTTGGACTGAGTTTGCAAATATTGCAACGGTTGATGGTAGGTATGGAGAACAGTCTCTTTACCCAAGAGATAACACCGCCAATGTTTCACGACCTGGTGCAGTGTGCACAACTCCTTATCATACATTGGATAGTTCTTTCGAGCTCCCTGGAATAACTCAGAGTGATATGCCACTGGTCGACCTTCTTGCATGAGTACTGCGCCCATTGCATAACTTGAGGCATCGGTTTCTAGCTCGAATGGTTTCTGTAGATTCGGCAAAGCTAACACAGGCGCCTCGCTGATCTTCCTCTTCAGCAAGAGAAACGTGTCCTCATGTTTCCCTGTCCACTCAAAGTGATCGATCTTGATTAATGCATGCAACTGAGAAGCCACAATTGAGAAGTGTCGGATAAACTTCCGAAGATATTGGCATGCTCCCAAAAAAATGCGCACGTCAGTGTTGTTTGAAAATCAGGGTCGATTTGCAATGTACCATTGCCGACCATGAATCCTAGGTAAAGTAGAGTTTGTTGGCCGGACTCGCACTTCTTACGATTGAGGCGAAGTCGATGTTGCCGCAGCTGTTCGAACACCTTTTTGACATGAATGAGGTGCTCATCCCATGAACGACTATAAACCAGTGCGGCAACATCGACTTGGGATGAGCACCTCATTCACAAAGTCATCGATGAATTGTCGCAATACGTCATTCATAAGACGCATAAAAGTTGCTAGAGTGTTGCGGAGACCAAACGGCACGACCAGGCATTCTAACAGACCTTGTTGCGTCTTGAACGCGGTCTTCGACGTATCCTCCTCTCAGATGCTGACTTGATGATACCCTGACTTTAGATCCAATTTTGAGAAGACAGCAGCATGCTTCAATTTGGCTAGCAGGTCGTCAATACGAGGAAGGGGGTATCGGTTCTTGTTGGTGATTTTGTTCAGTGCTCGGTAGTCGATGCACATACGCCAAGTCTCATCTTTCTTTGGCACTAACACCACAGAAGATCCACAAGGTGAACTACTCGGTTGAATGACACCATCGTTCAGCAACTCACCAAGTTGACTCTTGATCTCTTCATTCTCCAATATTGAGTTATGATACATACTCAGATTGGGCAGTGTCACATCGGACACAAGCTAAATTTCGTGCTCGACTAGACATTTCAGCGGACGACCCTGGGTACTCTCGAATAGATCACTGTATTACTCCAGCAGTCCTGAGAAATGACCAGAATTCTCTCGGCACGCCAATGACAACGCTGGTCGAGTACCCTCACCTTGCCCAATGGGTCAAATTATGACAAGCATGTACTTGTGACATGCATTGACAATTCGTTTGGTTTGATTTTCGGTAATTAAGTTCGAAGTGTTGACATGGATGTCTCTATTGATCACGAACTTAACTCCGTCTTTGGTGAGGTCATACTCTTGCGCAAGCCGATGGAAGTGAGCATCTCGATCATACAATATGGACTCCCAAAGATCACCTGACAGATATCGATAGGGATAACATCGCATTGCACCGCGCGAGAGCTTTCCGCCTCGGGGACCTTGTGCTCAAGCGCGTGACCGACCCCCAAGCCCAGGGCAAATTTTTCCCCAATTGGGAAGGCCCCTACAGGATCTCCGCGGTCCTGGGCTCGGGGGCTTATAAGCTCTCCAACCTCCAAGATCAAGAACTAAACCATACATTGAATGTAGGCTCTCTTCGCAAGTTCTATATCAAGCCTCCGGGCTTACTCCCTCCCCCGTCGTGACTTCGCAGGGGGAGGCGCTGTATTCATGACTCCCTCCCACGCCGCGATTACGCGGGGGGAGGCGTTGTATTTCAATTTCTATCAATACAAATGGCTTTCGTGGTCAACTGGATTTTTCGCAGGCTCTTGATTTACCATCTCCTGAGATGATGCCCTCCAAATGAGGATGCCCTCTCCGTGAGGATGTAGGCTATTGCAACCTAAAAGCCCCTACGATGTGAGCCCCGCTCCCGTAGGGTGGCTTCCAATCACCCCTCCTGGACTGAGGGGGTAAGTGGCAACCCAGTCCTCAAGGGCTACGATAACGTGTCAATTTGAGAGACTAGTCCCCCCTCGAACACTCATACCCGTCAATGGGCTTATCCTCCTCTAGGAGCAAATTGTCTCCTCAGTGAGACACGGAATTCTTGGTTTCTTAAAAATTATCTACCCAGCTCCCTGTTCTCACGGAGACCGGTGGCTTTCTCTTCTCCTCCCGGAGGTTCTTTACTGGGGGAATTTTTTTCACCGGTCTTTGGAATTTTTTCGACTGGCGGTTTCGTAATCCCGGCAGTCTTTAACATCTGGGTCTCTTCGTTCCTTACCCACTGTGCCCGGAGCCAAGCTGCACCCCGCTTGTGGGGGGGGGGGTAACTCGTGCCCGGACAGGTGAAAATTTTCAGAAACTTAGCTTTATTGACACATTTAACTGGGGGACATTGCCCCCCGGTGGGTACTCATACAATATTTAACCGGGGGACAACCCCCCCGTTGGGCCAAGATGTCCCGGGCACGACAAGCCCCGGGAAAATATAAGATACAAGCTCCCGCGGCAAACTACTCTGGAGGACAACCCCCTCCGGGAGGTGGCTACACCTAGTACTCCAGGAGGCCTTGTGATAGTTCCCGGTCCCAGTACAAGCTCCTTATGCGCCTCTGGGCTTCTCGAAGCAAGTCAACGGACCAATACTCATAGCCAGCCGGAGGGCGTATCCTGTGAGGAGGGACCCTCTGGGACCCTGTCTCGGAGGGGGCAACTCGGCACAACTATTGTCGAAGTTATCCAGGTGCCACTCCGGGAGCTATCGCAACCGGATCGGCCCCTTGGAAGCATTTTCACCATGCTCCCCAGTGGCAAGGCTTAGCAAAGCCAGTGCTACTTGGGCATTTCCTGGATTACGCCCTCCGGGACCCAGAAGCCCCTTCTCGGGAGAGAGCCCCCGGGCCACCAGGGAGCCCCCCGCGTTAAGACGTTCAAGCCTCAAAAACTCTCCCCCGGGACTAGGCTCCCAGGGGACCTGTTCACGATGAGCCGAGACATAGCAAAATATTCGTTTCATTGATTGAGCAAAAAAAAATTTTTACATGTCTCCAGGGCTTTCTCTAAAAAGCTATTGGGAGCAAAAATCCTAGCAAAACAAAAAAGGACCTATCTAAAGGCTTGGGGGAGGGGGATATTCATACTTGCCCATTGCAGTCCCCCCCCAGGGAGTCTCCTCCGCCGCCGTGGCGTCCGCCCACAGGGGCGCCGAAGCCAGGAACCGAGCCCGCACTATTAGATCGTAGAATTCCCCTACCAACTCCTCCAACTCCCACCGTTGTGGCTCAAAGAAGTTGGGGAAGCTTCACGGGAGCCGACCTCCGATCGCCCGAACACCGGTCCCCCGGTGCTAAACAAGGGCCGCAGTTGCGGTCAGCACCGGAATCGCCCGGCCTCGGGCCCATGCGTCGGCGGCCTCCGGGATCACGGAGACTTGCGCGTTGAGAAAGCGCATAGCCTCCTTTAACGTGGCCGGGGCTATGCCGGAGCCACCTCCCAGGCCGAGACTAAGCCCAAGCCCCTTGAGGGCCGAGCGGACTGAGCGGCCCGCCTCCACAACTGCCCGGGAGCTACAGTCCTCGAGCTCCCGACGGGTGCTCTCCTTCGCTTTCGCCTCCCTCCAGAGATGAGCGGTGGTGTCCTACGAGGTGAGGAGCTGGGCCCGAACCCTGGCCAGCTCCCCAAGGGCCTCGTCCCTGTCGGCGCAAAAAGCCGCGGCCTTGTCCTCGGCCTCCTTTAGCGCTGCCTCGAAGCGATCCTCGATGCCTTGAGCGAGGGCCGCCCCCTGTATACCCAAGGGTTATACGAACCCCCGGAAAGATAAATAGACGACTTGAAGGCGAACTTACTTGGAGGTGGAGGGAGACCAACTCGGAGCTTTGCTCCCGGATGGTCTCCTGCTGGACGTAGGCCTGGACCTTCCGGGTTTGGAGGCCCGCAGCGATCCTTCGATCCTCGCCCGGGGACAGCATGGGGGTCTCCCTCCCGACGGCACTGAATTCGTCCCCGCCGGTGCACCCCCTCCAATCGTCGTCGGAGGTGATGTGGACCTGTTCGATCTCGGCCACACCCCCAGCCATCGGGGACTCGGTCTCCGAGGAGTCAGAGGACGAACTACCGGAGGAAACAGGACCTGTGGGGGGATAAGGAGCCCCTTGCCCGTCTCAGCCTGCGGGGCCCTCGCGCCCTCGTCCACCGGCCAGTCAAAGCGCGGAGGGGACATCCACACGAACCACACCTCCGGGTGCTCCACATTCGCCGGCTCCGTGACAGCCGGAGGCGTGGCAACCGAGAGGGAAGAGCGTTGTAGTTCGCCGAGTCAGAGTCGCCCCCGTCACAGGTCACCTTCCCCCTCTCGCCCGATTTGGTGGGCGCGTTGAGGAGGCTCATGAACTCCCCCGTCATTCCCGGGCCGGGGGAGGGCTTCCCCTCTGGGAGGAGCGATGTCGCGCAGGGTCTCGGGGTAGTTTACATGTGCCCCGACCCAAGGGCCACCTCACGAGCCTTACCGGGCGCAGCGTCCGGCGTCATGGCCGCATCGGGGGCCTTCCACGCCTTGGCGCGGTTTGGCTCAGGGACCCCGGTGGCCTCCTTCCCCCGCTTGTGGGAGCTAGGGGTGGGGAGAGGTTCCCTCGCCGGTAGCTTCAGCCCGAAGGCTTCCGCCACCAAGTTACGGGGAGAGGCCTCCCCGATCACGCACACGACGCGCTCGTGCTCTTCGGCGTAGTACCTCCCGAGGAGGTTCTCTGCCATCTCTCGGGCAGCAGGATACGGCTGGACTACAAAGAACAGGAGTTAGCCAAAATATCAAAGACCAAAGGTAGGAATCACCAGATAATTACATTGGCCATCGGCCTCTGCGGGGGCCGATGCGCCGGGCACATCTCGATCCCCCTCTTCCCGTGGGAGAAGGGGGAGAGCTTGAGGAGCACTAGCTCTTCGGCAAGGTCCCTCATGGACCTCCGGGCCCGGACGCCCACCCTCTTGCACTAGGGGCTTGGGGGCGGACGAGTGCCAGTAGGAGGGGGGTTCTGGGGAGTACACCACCCCAGACTCCCAGACCCGGAGATAGAACCATCTCCAGAGCCAGTCCCCCTAGTGACGAGGATTGACACCCGGGTCACTTCTAATAAACTTTTGGTTCAAGACAGGTTCGAACCAGACATGTATCTGGTGATGCGAATTCAAGCTATTCTGAAGGGCATCACCATGAGGTCGCAAGCTTTACGCGATCAGGTCGCAGCTTTACGCGGTCAGACCGTAGGCCTTGCGCGGTCAGAAGTTCGTAGGCTGTACGCGAACTACACATTCGGGATATTGCGCGGTCAGCTAATATCCCGCGGTCAGAACATCTACCGATCAAGATACTTGAGATCTATTTATTCGGTTGCCCATACAACAGGATATTCTAAGTATCCCGAAGATTCCTACACGTGGAGAATCAACCGTCAGAAGGTTAACACATACAGTTATCCGTGAATAACACGTGTTTAACCTGCGTGGAGGTTAAGAGCAGTTCCAAAAAACCGCATCCAACCGTCCGTGCAACCGTTTGATGCAGTTTCCTCTACATGGCACCCTTTCAAACAGTACAAAAGGATGGCATGGAGCATCAATCAGGAGGGGGATCATCCGAAACATCAACCGAGAGATCGGAAGATCAAGAAACCCAAAATCATCCAAGTTAGCCAAGTCTACGGCACACCTCATATAGCATTTTAGTAAGCCTTCTTTGGCTTATCCTTGTACACTCTTACAGGGAAAATCCTCGCCTGTGAGGACTTTTCCCTCCATTTGTAAACCTTTTACCACACTTAGTGAAATCTCAACAGGACGTAGGGCTTTTACTCCCACCATCGAGGGCCCGAACCTATCTAAACTCTCTGTGCTCCTGTTCACTATTGTTCAGCATACCTTCCCGAAGGGTCATCTTGAAAGGTCTCACAATTACAAATTCTGCATAAGTTCGGCTGAGGACTCCGAGTCCGAATCGTCGACACCTAGTGATCCCGGGAGGCCGCCACTCGGTACTCCGCCAACCGGGCCAGTAAGAGCTGCATCATGATGGAGCCAAAGGAGGACTTCGGCCCACCCTTGATCATGTACGAGCCCCTCACCGAGGGATCGTAGAAGTACCGGAGGAGTAGGAGCATCGGCTCCCATACGGTGGCTGTCTCACACAGCCAAATAAAAAGGCCCATCCGGACAGTGGTGTTGGGTGTCAGGTGGTTGACCGCCACCCCATATTCCCGGAGGAACTCCTGGAGCAACGGATGCACCGGGAGCCGGAGGCCAGCCTCTATGAAGGCCTCGAAAACAACCACCTCCCCGGCCCTGGGGCGGGGCGTGGTCTCCTTCTTCGGGGCGATCCGGACGTCCCCATCAGCGACGACCCCCAGCTCCACGTGGGACTCCAAATCCCCCGAGGTGAACTCCGAGGCCTAGAGGAAGTCCACGGCAACTTCCTCCAGAGGCACATCGGTGGTTTTGGCACGGCCTTTTGGCGCCATGTAGTTGTCAGAGGCTAGGTTTCTGGGAGCAAGTTTTCGGGGCGCTAGGTTACTAGGAGAGGCTAAGAGCGCCGGTGAGGAGTTGGAGGCTATGGCTGAAATTTGAGCTCTCCAGACCCCCAAGGCCCTACTTATAGTGGCCAAGTATGGCCCTGATGGGTGACACGCGGCCCCTCGGGATCGATCGGGGCCGTCCATTTCAAACATCGTGCGCAAACTGAAGAGATGCGCGGGAAACGACACGCCCACACTAGAACTGCGAGAAGCCATCATGACCGACGGCGCACGCTAATTGAGGCCCACGACGTCATGATGATCGGCGGCGCCACCATAAACGAGTGCTGCAAAAACCAAAGCGTCATCAAGCGCCGGAGACCTCCTTCGAGGGAGATGTTCCCGGTGATATAGACCATCCCATACGGGGACTTAAGGCATGTCCCCGGAGGGCATGGGGGGCTGCTGTCGGGGGAAATCTCCACCCGATCAGTCCCGGTGATAGCGCCCTCAGGACCATGTCTTGGGCGCCGCCATTGGCCGAGTGAGAAGTGCCCCGGGTACCATGTCCCGGGTGCCGCTGTTCGCCTGAGGACAAGTGTCCCCAGTGACCCGTCCCGGATGCCGCCCTTTGCTCGGTGGCAGGGGCCCCCGGTGACCAGTCCGTGCGCCACCATTTGCCCAGTGACAGGGGCGTCCGATGACCCATCCCGGGCACCGCCGTTTGCCCGGTGATAGGCACCCCCAGTGTTCTGTCCCGAGCGCCGCCATTAGCCTGGGGACACGGGCCCCCAGTGACCCATCCCAGGTGCCGCCATTTGCCCTATGACAGGAGTGTCCAGTGAACCATCCCGGGTGCTGCCGTTTGCCCGGTGACAGGCACCCCTGGTGACCGGTCTCGGGCATCACCATTAGCCCGGGGACAAGGGCCCCCAACGACCCGTCCCGGACCCTGCCCTTTGCCCAGTGACAGGGTCCTCCGGTGTCCCGTCCCGGACCCCGCCGTTTGCCCGGTGACAGGCACCCCCAGTGACCCGTACTGGGCGCCGCCATTTGCCCGGTGACAGGGGCGTCCGGTGACCCGTCTCGAGTGCCGCCGTTTGCCCAGTGAAAGGCACCGCCGGTGAACGGTCTCGGGCGTAGCCATTAGCCTGGGGACACGAGCCCCCGGTGACCCATCCCGGACGCTGCCCTTTGCTCGGTGACAGGTCTCGGGCGCCGCCATTAGCCCGGGGACAAGGGCGCCCGGTGACCCTTCCCATACACCGCCCTTTGCTCAGTGACAGGGGCCTCAGGTGACCCGTCCCAGGCGCCGCCGTTTGCCTGGTGACAGGCACCCCCGATGACCGGTCTCGAATGCCGCCACTGGCTCGGGGACAAGGTCCCTCGGTGACCCATCCTGGACGCCGCCGTTTGTCTAGTGACAGGCACGCCCGGTGACCACTCCCGGGCGCCGCTATTAGCATGGGGACAAGGGCCCCCGGTGTCGCGCCCCGACCTGGGCACTACGACTACTCCCGTGGAGACCAAGCTCGATCCAGCTGGTCCCATACATGCATACCATTGACTTTCTAGGAAAAGTCAAGCACAGGAGTATATTCACATTGCAGCAGAAAAACTTACAAAATATTTAAGCAGTGTGGCCTGTTGGCCTTAATACAACACAAGAAGATTACAATGCCTTCGCGGCATACATGGTCTAGCATAATAACAACTACACAGCAGAAGATAGGTGACCCTCCCACGGTGAGAAGTTGACGGCAGAACAACATACACATCAATGCTCTGGCGGAACTGGCTCTCTTCCTTCTGGATCCACAAAGCTCTCCACGCCTTCATCTTGATCATGGAACGCTCCATCTACTAATTGTAGGTTGCAAGGGTGAGTACTTACGTACTCAGTAAGTCATAAGTAAGAGTAGATACATATAGTGGGGATGATATGTACCTATACTAGTAAAGAAGTGTGGATGGTTGTAAAATAGTTTTTTCTTTCATATCTCATCTCATGGCAGCACTTTTCATAACATAGCATCGCTATTCATGTTCCACTATTTATAGTACTACCATGACACGTCGACACACGATAGCCCATGGCAGCACCCCTTATCATGACAACACATGTCATTTGGGTAATCTTGCCTTATCAAATTTTATTTAGAAAACATACTTGTGCCACACCCCGTGGATTTAATCCACCGCAGCAGACTCCTATAAACCCGAGAGCTCGGAGTATTCAAATACGTTTTTAACTCTGCATAGGGGTACCAATTTACCCGCAAGATATTCCACTTTCATGCCCTTCCTATCAAGATGATTGGACCCCTGACTCACTTCATACTGTGAGTGGCAAGGTGGAAATAACAAGAACTGTTGTTATGTTTCTCTCACAATTCACCCCTGACCCTGTGGATCTCTCACGAACTACAGTTGTGGTGGGCTGTACCCCCACCCCCAAGCCTCTTCCCATTACTGGGTCAACATGCAAATCACATTCAGTGATATGTGTAGGAGCCGCACTCCGTGACAATCGTGCATTACTTTCCATCTCATGCAGGGGTTTCATGTGTGATCCACATACTTACTTTTTCAGGCCTATCCCATACCAGGCTTGCGGTTAGCATGTTTTTCATGCCACTAGACACACAACACAAGGTTCTAATCCTTATATGCCACTGACCAGACCATACCACAAACCATGCACCTTCAGTGCCTGCACATCTAGTGCAGCCAAGCACATCCAGTGCTAGTACCACCATTCCATACCAAAATCCTGGTCACGGCTAGGGGTTTTATTTTATCAATATATATAAGTACATGTATAATAGTTTATGGCTCACTATTTGATCATTTCACATTTCACAAGTATCCAGTCTAGTACTGCCAATTCATAATTCAACCTTTCTTTCACATGCAATATTATTTATATTCAAGGTCATATCATAGCAACTTATAAAATATAGGTTCAAGATGTTCAAGACTATGACTTGCCTTCCGCATCGTAAAAGTCAGCAGCTGATGACGGGTCAACAGCGAAATCCTATATCTCAGCTTCTGGGTCTGCTCGGCGATAAACAACAAACAATGATTACTAACTATATTAAAATGTTTTATGACTTACATGCAGATATGCTTAACAGAATAACTGAACAATGCTGAGACTGATTGAGACTGTAAGCTGAACTGAGTAGATATTCTAGGGTTTCAAGGAATTTGGGCTAAGGATAGGTGTTAGATGCTCTTAGGGTTTCAAGGTTGCAATAAGGATATCAAGCTCGTGGCTGGTTTGTTCAAAAACAATGAATGTCAGCCGATTGACATTCGGTTCAAGGCTCTGACATAGCTTCAAGGAAAGCTAGAGAGCTTACCTCCAGTTGTGATAGTAGAAGAAAATGTATATCACAACACCAGGAGTCTAAGGGACAAAGTCATTTTCAAAATTCATGTCTGGAGAGAGGTGAAAAGGGCTAATGCCACTGGTTGGCAAAAATTGGCATTGGGCTGACATGGCCAGAAACTAGGGTTTGCCATAACTTCTGATATAGGGCTCCAATGGATGCACCACTTTATCTGGGAGGTAGTCCTTGATAACAGGAACAAATGATGCAACAGGTTCCAAGGCTGAAGATGGCCGGACGACGATGAAAATCGGTGAAGAACATGGTGGCTGGAGTTACATGAAATGGCACTGGACAGAGATTAGGTCATAACAATAACTTCTAATTTAGACCGAATTAGATGTCGAGCTAGTAGACAAAATTGTTCAAGAGATCGAGATGCATCTAAAGGACAAGGTGGCTGGAGCTGAATTGGCCGGGAACAAATTTCCGGTGGCCGGCGTCGGAGAAGAAGACACTGGATTTGGGGGTTTTTGCTACACAAGGTTTGAACTCAATTCCTTGCTCGAGGAGTAAGAGGGAAGCATATAGAAGCTATTGGCACGATCAATTTGGTCGGAGCATCACCGGAGTAGCCTGGCGACGAGAGCCGGTGAGTGGTGAAGCTCAAACTTGGGGATAGCTTTGATTCAAGCTCAATTTCGACATATTGATGCACTGGCTTGCTAAATATAGCTCACTGATCAATTTACTCTACTGAATCGAGGGCTAATTTGGATTGAATCGAATTGCAAAGCTGGAACAGGGGCTCTGGCAATTCCGGCGATCACCGGCGATGAGGGGCATGGGGGTTCAATTAAATGGTACAGCATAGAGAGTTTGATGAGGGGAACTCACTAGTGACTTCAATTTGAAGGTCGGAGCATTGGGGTGTGCTGGCGTCGTTGACCTCCTCGGCGGCTCACCGAAGAAGAAGACAACAATGAAGAAAAAGGGATGTAAGAGATAAGAGGTTCTGGAGTGCAGTGGTGAGGGAGAAGCTGGGCTGGATTGCTATTTATAGGCACAAGTTGTAAGACAAAGCTTGCCGCACAACGGGCTATGGGACTTGTGCTGGTGAAAACTTCAGTTGAAGCAACGGCGAGCAGGTTTAGCTCCTGTTTGGTGAGCTCGCTGCTGGTGTGTTGGACAAGGAGTGCCATGGCGATAGCTAAGGTGCAAACATGTGTGCGCATGCAAGCACGGTCGTGAATAAGCACGGGCGAGCGGAGCGCTGATCGACGGCAAAAGGCACGGCGACATGGCGCTCCTGGTCGCGGTCGCAGTGGCGCTGATCAAAGCGGTCGTGAGTTCCTATCGTGGTCGAGCACTATGCCGGCTGTGGTCGAAGGAGCTGGAGCTCTGGTCGCGAACTGCAGTTCCGTTCGAACCAGGGACCTGGTTGCAAGAATCTTTGATTGAATTTTGGACTGATTTGTAGTTTCTGATTTAGAGATAGATAATTTGCAATCTGATTTCATATATGAGTATAAACTTATTCCTTGTACTCATCGAGCAAGAAATTTGGTAAAATTTGGCATGATTTGATGGTTTTTGATATAAACTGAAAATAGGGTATTTAGGGTAAATTAAATCTGAGTTTTCGTTGATTTCAAATTCTGGCATCTAGGGTGAGGTTTTGAAATCTGGACAGAAGGGAAAATTGTATCAAATAGCATTTGGAAGGGGTTTGTTGAAGAAATTCTGAATTTGGAGTTAATCTGATGATTTTAGCCTTTTTGGGTTTCCAGATATCAGAAAAAGGACTGATTCGCGATACAATTTGGACTGATCTCTGAAAAAGGCTTAAATGAAGAAATCTGGCTGCCAACTTTTTGGATTAAGGTATTGGCATACCCATGATCATAATCCAAGAATAATCTGTTCTAGATTAGGTCAAGATTTGGCTAAATCTGAGTTCAGAGTATTTAGGGTAATTAGGATATTAATTAAATTCCTGTTTTCGAAAACAGAAAAGGATTGCAAGTTCTAAGAGTTAGAGATGGAATTGAATCTGGCTTCTGAAGGATTTTATGTTTAGAGTAACTGATAGATCTCATCTGAGCAATCAAATCTTGATTTGGGTCTACAGGATAGATTTGGAAATTTTAGGGCTTGAGATAGATTAGGGTCTGACTGATCTGGCTACTAGTACACATACATGCATACATGATGTTCATGAAAAAGGAAGTTTTCACCCCTAAACCCAGGGTGTTACACCCGGTGACCTATCTCGGACGCCGCCCTTTGCCTGGTGACAGGGGCCGCCGGTGACCCGTCCCGGGCGCCGCTGTTTGCCCGGTGACAGGCACCCCCAGTGACCCTTTTCGGGCGCCGCCGTTTGCCCGGTAACAGGCATCCCCGGTGATCCATTCCAGGCGCTGCCGTTTTCCTGGTGACGGGGGATCCCGGCAGGCCTGTCCTGGGCGAAGGCCGTGGGGGCCTCCTGTGCAGGGTCTCGTGGGGATCACACGAGGAGCCCCTTGGGAATCGGCGAAGACGCTTGTTAGGCATCCGAGCCCCTTGGGCAGCTGAAGGACGTTGGTGCCCCTGGATTTGGGTCTACAGGATAGATTTGGAAATTTTAGGGCTTGAGATAGATTAGGGTCTGACTGATCTGGCTACTCGTACACATACATGCATGCATGATGTTCATGAAAAAGGAAGTTTTCACCCCTAAACCCAGGGTGTTACACCCGGCGACCTATCCCGGACGCCGCCCTTTGCCTGGTGACAGGGGCCGCCGGTGACCCGTCCCGGCGGCACCGTTTGCCCGGTGACAGGCACCCCCAGTGACCCTTTCCAGGCGCCGCCGTTTGCCCGGTAACAGGCATCCCCGGTGACCCGTTCCAGGTGCCGCCGTTTTCCCGGTGACGGGGGATCCCGGCGGCCCCATCCTGGGCGAAGACCGTGGGGGCCTCCTGTGCAGGGTCACGTGGGGATCACACGAGGAGCGCCTCGGGAATCGGCGAAGACGCTTGTTAGGCATCCGAGCCCCTTGGGCAGCTGAAGGACGTTGGTGCCCCTCGATCCTATGGTTGCAGCCGGGGTAGTCTTGTAATTTGGGTCTTTTGGGCCTATATATGCCCTTGTACCCCACTTTTGTACAGGAGGATTTATTATCATCAATACACAAAAAACGAATAGGCGTGCTTTGGAGCACTCTCCCCGCGAGAGAGCTCCCCTAGCTGACCCTCGTCGGGAGCACGTCGATAGGACTAGGGTCTCCACTGAGGCCCGAACTTGTACAAACCCTTGTGTCACTCTCTTTGTTGCTGCGACAGGAGAGGACCGGTCATGTGGTCAGCTCGCGTCGCCTTCCATTTTCTGGTAACCTCTGTGGAGCTTACCGGGGTATTCGCAATACCACGACACTACTCATATCATGATAAAGATAAGCAAGCTCAATGTAAATTCAGATGACATACACGATGAGCTCCCCCTCAAGCATATGCATTTATGTCAAAAAACCACAAATGGAGTCATCAACCTTCAGAATTTATCTCATGACATTTTGATTAATCAATCAGCACAAGTTTGATGCAACCACAGAGATCCCCCTCAACATATGCATCAATATTAAACCACATCAGGGAGTCATCGACTTCTAGGGTTTAATAATTAACAATTCAATGTACTTGTGCTAATCCAGGATTTATACAAGTTGTCATTTATTCATCAATGTTGCCATTATCCAAATTAACATTAATCATTAGGGGTTTATCCAAATTATCATTAATCATCAAAACCTCAGTTACCTAGATCGACCTAGATCCAACACTGTCTTCTCAAAATTGGATCTAAAATCAGGGTATCATCAAGTGAGCATCCGAGAGGATGATACATGGAAAACCGCATTCAAAATGCGACAAGGTCTGTTCGAATGGCTGGTCATGCCATTTGGGCATTGCAACACCCCGGCTACTTTCATGTGTCTCATGAATGACGTATTGCAACAGTTCATCGATGACTTTCTGATCGTTATCTTAATGACATACTGGTCTATAGTCCTTCGTGGGACGAGCACCTAGTTCATGTCAAAAAGGTGTTCGAACAGCTATGACAACATCGATTCGCCTCAACGATAAAAAGTGCAGTTCGGTTAGCAAACTTTACTTATCTGGGATTCATGGTCGGCAAAGATACATTGCAAATCGACCCCAACATCGTAAAAGTTATTTGAGAGTGGCCTTGACCATGAACAGAGACGGAAGTGTGTAGTTTTGTGGGAGCATGCCAATATCTTCGGAAGTTCATACGACACTTCTCGATAGTGGCTTCTCCATTGCATGCATTCATCAGGATCGACCAGAAGTTCGAGTAGACTCGGAAGCATGAAGATACTTTCCTCTTGTTGAATAAGAAGATCAGTGAAGCTCATGTTCTATTTTTACCGAATATATAAAAGCCATTCGAACTAGAAATCGATGCCTCAGGTTATGTAATGGGCGTAGTGCTCATGCAAGAAGGTTGACCAGTAGTATATCACTCCGAACTATTTCAGGGAGCTCAGAAGAGCTATCCAACCTATGACAAGGAGTTGTGTACACTGCATTAGGTCATAAAACATTGGCGGTGTTACCTTTTGGGTAAAGAGACTGTTGTCCATACCGACCACCAACCTTTGCAATATTTGCAAAGTCAATCCAAGCTACAGCAAGCCCCACACATGAAGTGGATGTCGTATTTAGAGTAGTTCAAGCTAGTGATTAAGTACAAAAAGGGAGTACTGATAAGTCTTAATTTAGTAGAATATTACCCTAGGCTTAGTATTGAAAATATGCAAAAATGATGCTTAAAATTCCTTTGATACGTCATTTTATGTGACTTTTTGTAACATTTTTACAATCCACTTTCATGAGTGTATTCATCATGTTTCAGGGAACAAACATACCAAATTTGGTGTTATTTCAACATCGTTTGGATAGGAAACGAAGTGGAGAAAGAAGGTGCTGAAAATCTGAAAAACAGGAATCCGACCCAAAATCCGACCCGAAACCCGAATTCTGAGTCCAAAACAGACAAGTTAGTCGGTTTAAAGTCCGAATCTGAGACAATTTTCCTCTTAAATAAGTCTTGAGTTGTAATTGGATAATTCTAGGACTTATGTACTAGAAATAGAGAAACTTTTGGCTCAATTAGACATATTTTTTTACATACTAGCCATTAGGACTTAGTTTAATTTTAGTTTAGTAGAGCCCCCTTCTCTATTTTATTGCTTTTGTAAGTCGACAAGGACGATAACTTGAATTCTCAAGCAATCAAGTAAGTTTTTATTTATTTCTTATTGTTATTTCTACATTATTATGGTTTTTGGTGAGTAGATCACTTCTAGGGTTACGAATGACCTAATTCTGAAGGCGTAATTCTTCCTCAGTCTTTATTTCAAGTTTTGGAGTTATTTGGTTGTTTTCTTCCTCCAAACCCTAAATCCTTATTTCGGCAACAAACGTAACAGTTGAGTCTGAACAAGAATTTAGTGGAGTTCTTGAGTCCTTAGCGCTTTGACGCGGGATCCTGAATAGGAGAGAGGCTCTCGCCAAACGTGAAAGTGGAAGCGATCCTATGACTGTTGACCTAGTGCCCCGAACTGGAAACTTAATCTGTCTTGGAAACAATTAAAATTGACTTACAATCCTCAGACCTTGGATAGAATTATGCCGGATGGTTATGGAATTCCTGAAACCCTAGATTTTCATTCCAGCGTGCAAACCCTAGATTGATAGCTTCATTGTAGAAAAGCACACCCACAACTTGTTTAGACTTAATCAGTAATCCATTAAGTTAGAAAGACAAATATGCTTGTTCCTCGTGGAATTCGACCCTCAAGTGCTCAACGTGCAACCGTCCACTTGTGGTTTATTACTTCGTAAATAGCGCTCGACCCTCTCGGGTGCGATCAAGTACATAACAAACTGGCTAACATGTTGTCATGACCACCAGTTACTGCCCTCTGCTTATCTGTGTTCATGCAGATCGAGCCTTCATGTCATGAGGATTATGCTGTCATGTACAGTGAAGATCCTGATTTTCGATCAGCATTGACTGAGCTCGAAATAGGGAAAACTATAGAGTTTTTTCTTCGAGAAGTACTTCTGTACAAAGGCAATTTTCTTTGTATACCGCATGGATCACATCGAGTATAGTGGCTACGAGAGGCACATACATCAAAAGTTGCTGGTCACTTTGGGGTTACGAAGACTTTGCAAAATCTTCATCGACATGTATTCTGGCTGCGAATGTAGCAAGATGTGGCTACATTTTTTGAGGCTGTGGTCTCTGTAGTATCTCAAAACCGGCAAACCAAAAATTAGGTTTGTACACTCCATTGACAATTCTGTCACGACCATGGAAAAGCATATCCAAGGATTTCCTGGGAGGATTTCCTAAGACCTGACGTGGCAATGACTATCTCTGTGTGGTTGTTGATTGGTTCTCCAAGATAATCATTTTCATACCTTATAAGAAGACTATTATGGGAGAAGAAGCGGCTCAGGTATTCTTTCAGCACGTTTGGACACATTTCGAGCTACCAAATTCCATTGTGTCTGATCGTGAAACCCGGTTCCTTAGTCACTTTTGGCAATCACTTTGGACGATGATGGATTTGAAGCTGAAGAGGAGTGCTGGTTCCATCCTCAAACTGATGGTCAAACAGAGGTGGTAAATCAAACAGTCATTCATCTTTTGAGGCATTATAACTCTAAGCATCTGAAGACTTAAGATGAAAGCATACAATACCTATAGTTTGCTTTTAATCGAGCAGTGCATGGTTCAACTGGAAAGTCTCCTTTTGAGGTCTGTTTGGGATTTCTACCGCAGAGTCTATTCGATATGGCGTTTGTGATCCCTACCTCAGCGTAGAACAGCAAGGAAAAATTTGATCAGGATCGCGCACAAAAGTTCCTGGAAGGTATTCAACGACTCCATGGTGAGGTTGAACAGAACTTACTTAAAGATCAACTCAAGTATAAGGCGTGACATGATTGACACCGAGTTGAAGCTCAATTCCAAGAAGGTGATATGGTATGGCTACATTTGAGTAAGGAGAGATTAAAAGGTGAAGGTAAAAAGCTTGAACCAATTCGTTATGGTTTTTTCGGATTTTGCGAAAAATTGGTACTAATGCTTGTCAACTCGAGTTACCTCCGTACATGAATATTTACTCGGTTGTCAATGTTGAGAACCCTAAACTCTTAAAGCCTTCAATGCTGGATGATGAGCTAGATAACATATTACCGACTGTTGAAGACTAGGTCTATCAACGAGAAGAACCTCTTCCTGAAGATGTGATGTTGGAAAGGAAGGTGACGATCACCAAGAGCGGTACACAAAAGTCTTTTGTGTGGGATGGAAAGATCAGCGTGCACGGGCAGCAAAGTGGTATACCCGTGAAGATGGTCGATGTCAATTTCCACAACTCCAGTTTTGATCGAGTTGGTCACCAACGGGAGTTGGCTCCTTCTCAACACGGGAATCATGATCCGGGAAGATCTCAGCAGGTCGAATGCATTAGTAGGATTCGAACTCGGATTCGGATTGGAACTCTATCTGGTCGTTAGTAATCATATACTGATAAAATTGTAGTTCGATATGGATATAAAATATATAACTAAGTCCTATAAAAAAGAAAAGAGTAGGGTTATTACTCAAACTTTGAGGGCCCGAATAAACAAAAAGATGACAATAGAGAATTAGATAATACATTCTCTCTGTAATTTATTATACTGATAGTGAAAAACCAACAATAGTAGGGTTATTACTCAATCTTTGAGGGCCTGAACCTGTATAAATCTTTGTGTCATTAGATCCATATTTACAAGGATCTCTCTGGTGATTGTCTAGACTGTTCTCAAGTTTGTTCTTCATTGTAATGTGTGTCAACTCAACAAGAGTGTGCACACCCTTCCTGTAACAGCCCAAAAATCTTACTTTTGACCCCCTTCCAAAATTTTTCCTCTGATTAATCCTTCTCAAAACTCAGCTCATTCCAATTTCAACTCAACTAATTTCTTTATCTCTTCTGTATCAGCTTGTTCCTATTCATATGTAAATCTCCTAATCATCCGCTCCATCTTTATCTCTTGACAGCACTTTACACTGACGGTTTGGGAAGATCCCATCTGATTCGTCTGAGATTCGTGCTAGATGTGGTTCCCGTGCACACACCCCTCATGTTCGCTCAATATTGGAGGAGAGGGAAGATCCAGATGAAGACACGGATGTCCGATCTTCTGGTGAGAAGGATAATTTCGATTTGATGGAGAGTGACCTTGGCGATCCGGCTACCAACCAAACAAGACTGGACGCCCTGGCAATCGCTAAACCACACTCACGAGTCGTTATCAACCGTGCCAAGACGCGGTTGACCTGGTCATGAGGATCAATTCCTGCAAGCAACCGAAGAACAAGCAAGAACAAGATAAAAGCAATCTGAAATTGCAAATATGGATGAAGCACAAGATAAATTAGAGGTTGTGTAACTTGTAGTTGTTGGTCTAGCCGACACAAGAATACAAGGATGAAGTTTCACACATGGGGAAAACTAATCTAAACAAAACCTGAGGAAGAACGGGAAGGGTGATGGCCATATGTAACAGGGGTGGCGGACAAGGAGGTGGACGTGAAACCCTAGGGGTACACGGGCCTTGGGCCCAAAGTAGAGGTGGCACAGCACCCGGTAGAATCTGTTCACAAATTGTTTCATCGATTGCGGACGATCCAGACAGAATTTGGGAGTGGGGCTAGATCCATTGGAAAGTAGGCATCGTGGGCTTCTCCGTAAAGTTCTCATTCACCCTAAACGGACTCCGTACATGACCTGGGCATCCGTTTGAAGTTGGACTGCTACTGGATGGCCGAGCTGGACTCGCGGTCGAGTTGGGTTTGATCTTGGGATGGGCTTGATGCATTGTGGATTGCTCCACCTTTGATGTAGCTCGCTGATCCTCTGGTGTGGGCATAGTGAATGGCTCAGCACATGGATTCATGCCGAATCGCCATTCTCCTTGATCTTCTCGTGGCGGCGAGGAAGTAGTGAAAGGAGTGGATAGAGCCTTGTTCATATCCGAGCTAGTGATGTCCTCATCATTCTCCCCTTCTTGAATTTGAATCGTCCTGGACTCAAGCATAATCTCCTGCAAAAGGATAGTACCAACACAAGGCAAAGCAAAATGCATATACTCCCCTTCTTGAAAGCTATCCTGTAGGTTCAAAGGAAAACTAGAGGAACTTGATGTGAAATGATTAGTGCTATGGTCATCCTCTAGTCGATCATATTGTTGGTTGTTCTCACTTTCCTGCAAAAGATTAGTTACAAGTGGGGACACAGCAAGAGGCCATTTTTCCAAAGAAAATTCTTCACCCTTGCAATTATAGACATTAATTTCAGATATATGTCTTTCATGTTCAATTTGATTTTGAGCCTCACAAGCAAGATTAATTAAACAATTAAGACAATGAATTATATTCCTTAGCAACAAGAATGTCCTGAATTGTCTTATCAAGCCCACCTATGAATCTAATCTCCTTAGCTTCATCATTTCCTCTAAACCACAATGAAACAAGCATGTTTTTAATTCTTGGTAGTATCCTGTTACAGTGTTATTACCCTGTTTTACATGTTGTAGTTTCTTAAACAAAAATTCAGCATAGAGTTTACTAACAAATCTATCTTTCATAAGCCTTTTCATGTCTTTCCAGGTGTGAGGTAACTTATTACATGCACACAAATCCCTCCACCACATTGATGCAAAAATAGTTAAAGCACTAGCCGCACTCCTAATCTTTCGTTTATCACATATTTTATATCGAGCAAAAATTTTGTCTACCGCTATTTCCTAATCAATATATGCATCAGAACGAAATCTGTTATAAGAAAGATGGGTTGGAATGATTTTACCCGAACTCGTGGGGAACGATGCAGCAATGATAGTGTGGCTCTCTTGCAATCTCTCCCAGTGGCGGAACATATCAATTTGTGTTTCAATCTCCTTGTTAAATTCATCACCTGCCATTATTAGTAGAAAATAAGAAACACACAAGAGTATATTTCCCTATCAACTACTAGGTGGCGGACAAGGAACAAAAGTCACTCTTGCTCAAGCTTCGTACCTAGCTCTCAAGTTCTTACCAAAGCGAACAGGCGGTGCAACCGGTGGCTGATTCGTGATGACTTAAACACGAGTGTGAGCAAAGCGATTGCAAGGTGCCATACCTGTATGGTTAGTAGATGGTGGAGCTTAGATAGGCTATTATATGTGTAGCAACAATTCAAGATCAATAATGTAAAATTGAAAATTAGTCCAAAGTAATAGTCAATGTGCTGGAACTACCCTAGACTCAGACCTAGCTCAAGCAAGCAACTAGCAACACAAAGGACTAAAACCAAAAGATGCACCACAGAAAATTCTCCTCTTTTGCTACACACATTTTTTCTCATATGTTTTTTTTGTGCGGCTCCTTGTTTTTTTGCACTTGCCTTTTTCTTACTTCTTTTTTTTTAATAAACTGTATGGCTTTTGTTGCACTTTGTCTTTTTCTTTTCGGCTGCACAACTAGGACATAAAAGTTGTTTAGCAATTTTGGGCCCCAAGAACCCCGAATTAGAGGATCTAGTCAACACCAACATTGTAGAGGATTGTTTTATATTTTCAACAAGTATAAGAACGTCAAAAACGGTGTTGAAAATCAAAAGATATGGCAATTTTATTGAAGCTGTCTCAGATTGAGCAATTTGAATCCGAATTGGACTAGAGTTTGAAGATTACACAGCTAATTTTGCCCAAATTTTAGCGTGATGAAAACGGCCGAATTTGAAGATTACCCCAACTAACGTTTTGTGAGATTTCTCTCATTGATTCCAGAAAGTATAAATTTATCCCAATCCAAATTCAGATGAAAGAATTATGATGAAAATACCGAAACAAATATGTTAGATTCAAACTCTACACCATCGACATTAATGACCCAATATCTCATAGATGGAAGCCGAATCTGACTTCGACCTCAACAGAAAAGTTGTAGGACACGTTCTGATGTTTCCATCAAGCACAAGAATGTGAAAATCTAAGTTCGTATGAAGAGGATATGATGAAAACAACAAACTGGACAGTGGTAGATTAGAATTGGGCACAGGACGATGAGGAGATCGACGTGCAATTCGGCTCCGCGATGAGATGCAAGACTAAAACTAAAAACCAGCACTTGACAACGATGGATGAAATTCAAAGATGCAAACTGACAAGAACGACGCAAGGCTAATGACGATGGTTTGGACAGCGGAAAATAAATCTTTTGGTAGGGTAATTTTCTGGACTCTAGGTATGAAATCAATCTACTAAACTAAGAGAGATAAATTTTCACCAGTGAACTGGAAGCTTTGATACCAACTGATGAAGACACGGATGCCCGATCTTCTAGTGAGAAGGATAACTTCGATTTGATGGAGAGTGACCTTGGCGATCCGGTTATCAACCAAAGAAGACTGGACGCCCTGGCAATCGCTAAACCAAACTCACGAGTAGTTATCAACCGTGTCAAGACGCGGCTGACCTGATCACGAGGATCAATTCCTGCAAGCAACCAAAAACAAGCAAGAACAAGATAAAAACAATCTGAAATTGCAAATATGGATGAAGCACACGATAAATTTGAGGTTGTGTAACTTTGTTGGTCTAGCCGACACAAGAATACAAGGATGAAGTTTCACACATGGGGAAAACTAATCTAAACAAAACCTGAAGAAGAATGGGAAGGGTGACGGCCATATGTAACAGGGGTGGTGGGCAAGGAGGTGGACGTGAAACCCTAGGGGTACACGGGCCTTGGGTCCAATGTAGAGGTGGCACAACACCCGGCAGAATCTGTCTGCAAATTGTTTCATCGATTGCGGGCGATCCAGATGAAATTTAGTAGTTCGGCCAGATCTATTGGAAAGGCGACACCGTGGGCTTCTCCGTAAAGTGCTCATTCACCCCAAATGGACTCCGTACGTGGCCTGGGCATCTATTTGAAGTTGGACAGCTGCTGGATGGCCGATCTGGACTCGCGGACGAGTTGGGCTTGATCTTGGACTGGGCTTGATGCGTGGTGGGTTTCTCCACCTTTGATGTAGCTCGCTGATCCTTGGGTATGGGCGTAGTGAATGGCTCAGCACATGGATTCATGCCGACTCGCCATTCTCCTTGATCTTCTCGTGGCGGCAAGGAAGTAGTGGAAGTCGTGGAAGGAGTGGATGGAGCCTTGTTAATATCCGAGCTAGTGATGTCCTCATCAGATCCCTCCCGCCACAGGCCAATACTGAGTTAGGGTTAGGGTGAAGGTATGAGAGGGAGGATCGCTACAATGATTCACAACTTTATTAGGAACCCCAACCGGAGGTGAAATTCCTGGGTCATTACCCAGTGGTGAACCTCTTACAGGACAGAACTAGTGTAATAGCAAGGTAGGGTGGAAAGTGTGTTATTCTAAACTCAATTGCGTGCTTAAAATATTGTGATCGAACCTGGCATAGGAGTCTCATATGCTTAAACAGCATGATTGAGCTAAAGCCTATAGTCGTGGTTAGCAGTAATAAGTTGAGGAATCTTGTGGGTAAAGCGGTACCCCTCTGCATAGTTTAAAATGTATTTAAATACTCCGTACTCCCAGTTTTAGGAGTATGTTATGGTCAATGGATTTAATCCATGTTGCAAGGTGCAAGTAGATTTGAATGAGTTGTTTTATCAATTGGCTTAAGTTTCTTCACTCTTGAACCATTATGTAAGGTAAGTTTTCAAAGATTGTTTTAAATACTTTCCATGTTTATTAACTGTTAGGTTGTGAATAAGGTTTGGAAAAGAATCTCAAATACCTTCTTTAAGTCCCCTGTCATGTTATATATATACTTGCATTTGTTAAGTGGTGATTTGCTGAGTACTTTGTACTCACCCGTGACTGAATTACTCCGTCAGAGGTTGAAGAGCCAAGTGACTTGGGCTCACATGAGTATGAGCCTGAGCCCATCGAAGAGTTCGATTATGATCCAAGGTTCTAGGAGTTGCGTACCCCAGTAGAGCAACTACGGGCGAAGAGTAGAGTTCCGCTCCTTCTGCGTTTTGCTAAAAAGTTGGAAGGATATTTTGGACTGTAAATTTGTATTGTTTTGTAAATCAATTATGTACCTTGCTGGTTGTGATATTCATTTTTGTTTCGCAACTGAATCCTGGGAAGTTGCCACAAGGGGGCCCTGTTTCATATCGTGGTGTTCGGTATGGGGCGGTGGTCCCCCACAACGGTGGTATCAGAGCCAGGCTTGATTTAGGACATGACCCTAGATAGAAATGGCTGTGTTAGTTATGTGTTTTGGGAAAAATCTAATTTCTTACAAGTAATTGCGAAAATCTATGTTGATAAAGAACAACTACTATGCTTGTAATCTTCTTTCCTTACCCTCTTTTGTTATCGTTTACTCTAGATAATTTTCATACTTATATTATAGGGTATGTTACAAAGTTTTTGAAAAAGTATTTTCCATTCTCATTTTGGATTAAACGTATTGGACGCTTAGCTATGCTGAGGAGATCAGAGGATGAACGTCATTTTGGTGGACGGTGCTTCAACTTCTCAGATTCTACAATTAACCATGCTTCAATTGGAAAGGATGCCAAAGATGACTAATCAAGATTAGGTTAAGAGTGGGATAGAGGATTAGTAATACCCTTTCAGCCAGCTAGTGCTGATATCTCTTTCTTCTTGCTAGTGGCATATGGTTTCCAATGGTTGCTTTGGGCAAATCTCTCTCTGCCAATTGCTTCCTTGGGAACTTGTAAAGCTAAACTATATGTGTAAAACTATTTGTAAGTGCAAAGTGTCTGCATATAGGTTATTAGGTGTCTCTTCTCTCCTCTCTCCTATTCTATTCTCTTGCAACAACCTCAGCCTTAGTTACTTCTGGCAGTGACATGAAGGCAAGATGACGAACACAAGAAGTCATTCAAGGAGCAATGGACATGTGGCAGGTGCCCCGTTAGAAGGAAGAACAACAACCTCAATTCCAAGAGCGTGTAGATTCGCTTCGGAGCATAGCCTAGTATAGCAGAGGTTATGATGTGGATGGAGAGGAGCAGACAAGAAGCTCAAGCTGCCCAGAACCAGATGATGCAAGCCAAGCAAGCTCAGATGCTGAAAGATAATCAAACAACACAAGCACAAATGCTAGAACAGATACTGCAAAGGATGCCAGTAAAGTCAGTATGTAGGGGAGTCTAACTTAATATATGCAGAGAGGAGTTCTCTGCTAAGTTGCTTGTTTTGGAACTACAAGGTATAGATGTCATATTTGGGATGGACTGGTTGTCAGAACATAAAGGACAAATGGATTGTGAGCATAAGACCATTACCCTTACTAGTCCTAATGGGAAGAAGTTCTGTTCCATGTTGAGAGGATGCTTGTAGAATATCTAGCCCAAAGTCTGCATAATTTTAAGGAAGAGGTGAACCAGATTCTTGTAGTTGAAGAATTAACTGAGTGTGTTTCCAGAAGAATTACCAAGAATGCCCCCAAATTAAGGTTTCAAACTCAGTATAGAATTGAAGCCAGGGATGGCACCCATATCAAAAAGGCCATATCGGATGGCATTTAAGGAATTAGAGGAGCTTAAGAAACAGTTGGAGCAATTGAGGCAAAGGGGTTCATGTCGATTTTGCAACTGACATGGAAAATGCGGAATGCTGATGACCCAGCATATCACCATGGGGAGCCCCAGTGTTGTTTGCAACATAGAAGGATGGTGGACTTCGCATGTGTGTGGATTATCGAGCCTTGAATGAGGTTACAATTAGAAACAAGTAACCATTACTGAGAATAGATGACCTATTTGACCAGCTTAGAGGAGCTGGAGTCTTTTCAAAAAATTGACTTAAGGTCCGGATATCATCAGTTGAAGATAAAGAAAGAAGACATACCTAAGACCGCTTTCACTACTAGGTATGGTCTCTATGAGTTTACAGTGGTACCATTCGGATTGACCAATGCCCCAGCAGCTTTTATGAATGTGATGAACATGACATTTATGGATTACCTGGATAAGTTTGTAGTAGTATTTGTTGATGACATCATATACTCCAAAGACCAAGATGAGCATGCTGACCACCTACGAAAAGTTTTGGATAGGCTAAGGGAGAGACAGTTTTATGCCAAGATAGATAAGTGTGAATTTTGGATTAAGGAAATTTCATTTTTAGGTCACATAATGACAGCCGAAGGGATACAAGTGGATCCAGCTAAGGTAAAAGCTGTGAAGGAATGGAAACAACCAGAATTAGTGACTGAGATCAGAAGTTTTCTAGGATTAGCTGGGTACTATCTTCGATTCATTGAAGGGTTTTCCAAGTTAGCCAAACCGCTCACTAGTTTGTTGAAAAAGGATGTCCAATTTGAGTGGATAGAAGACTGTCAAAAGAGCTTCGACGAATTGAAAGGAAGGCTAACAGCCACACCAGTTCTAGTACTCCCTGATAAGAAGAATTTTGAAATATATTGTGATGCATCTAGGCACGGATTGGGTTGTGTCTTAATGCAAGAAGGAAGAGTAGTCGCATTTGCATCCAGGCAATTGTGACCACATGAGGAGAATAATCCAACCCATGACATGAAATTAGCAGCAGTGATTCATGTGTGCTCAAGATTTGGAGACACTACCTACTAGGGAATCAATTTGAAATTTATTCAGACCACAAGAGCTTGAAGTATGTCTTTACCCAGCAGAACTTGAACATGAGGCAACGTCGATGGCTAAAGTGAATAAAGGACTATGACCTAGGTATACATTACTGTAACATCCTGAGTTTAGGGGTAAAAATTTCTTTCTTAAAAAGTCATGCATGCATATGTCTCTTCTAGGTCAGCCAAATCAACCCCAACTTTATTCTATTCTAAGCCCAAAATCTTAAAATCTATCCTGTAGACCCAAATCAAGATCTGACTTTTCAGATTTGATCTACTATCTATCTTGAGTATAGAAGCCTTCAGAACCCAGATTCAATTCTATCTCTAACTTCTAGATTTATCAACTCCTTTCTGTTTTCGAAAATAGAAATATCTTATATTACCCAAATACCCTAAGTTTCAGAAATTCAGATTTAATCAAAATCTTGACCAAGTTCAGACGAGATTATTCTTGGATTATTGTGAGACCCCCATTTGAGGATCACCTTGGTAACCGCCCAGGTAGGTTACACACAGTATGATGCCACATGAGCTCAAACCACACAAGCATAGTAATATCATTAAACAAGTATCAGGCCAACATGGCCAATATTACATAGCCAAAGCACCGAAAATGGCGCTAAGTAGAGTTGCTAAGAAAATAACCAGTTTATCAGAACCAGAATCGGTATCCAAGTACCGAACACACAACATAAAGCATAAGGCGACGACAAACAGCTTGACTTCAATCAGCAGCGGGGTTGGAGGGACTTCTCCCACATCTGACTTGACTTGGTGCATGATCCTTCTAGAAAGTGGGCTCGTCCGGGGTGCTTCCATCTTCAGCTGAGTACTCATAACTGAAGGAATCGGGATCCTCGAATCCCTCTTCTACAGTGGGATATAAATGCAAGGGTGAGCACTTGGTGCTCAGCAACACTCATTCCGGGGATTATTGCAATTGTACTTACATGAGGGTGAAACATATGATTCCGGGGTTTTAATTTCATATGGATAGAGATATATAGATTTCCAAGTCATTTGTTCAGTAAAACAGTACTTTTGTCATGAAAATGATACTTTAAACATTAAACAGGTTTTCAATAAAACATTAGATGTAGTGGTCTCCCATGAGTCACTACTTTGTTAACCGCATTATGAAAACATTCCAAAACATTACTTGTGCTATAACCCATGGATAACATCCACTACGAAAAGACTCCTGAACCTGGGAGTACAGAGTATCTGATACTTCTTTTACACTTTGCAAAAGTGACCTCTTTTTAAATCCACTGGTTCACTCGGCTTTCAAGTCGGATCAGCTCCATGTGACTTATACACATGTGACTTATACACATGTGACAAGGCCGAGATCACACAACGCTTTTACAGTTCAGTATTAACAGTATCCCCGCCCAGTAAATAGACAATTAAGTCTCAAGTACTGTTGTGGGTCCTCCCCACTGCCTTACTTCCTAGCCTCTGGCTTATGTTCCCGCAAGACACATAGCCTTGGTCTGTGTCCACGCAAGACATATGACCATTCAAGATTACAACCGCGCGCGGCTTAATCTGAGGCGTAGGGCGTCTTCCTTCTTTCCACCTTTACCTCTCATTATTTTTCTGAACTCACATCACTCATGGCCGAACTGCGGCCCACCAGTTTCCACGCGAGAAACCAGACCGACAAACCATGCAGGGAACTGCTAATACCAAAAAGCTACTAAGTCGTGCCTGTCCCATACCAGGCAAGTGGTTGGTACGTTTACAATTCGCATAGAGACACAGCACAAGGTTCTTGTCCTTATGAACCAATAGTGAGGAACATTCACATTCCCTGGTGCGCACCGCACCCTCTCCATACAATCCAATCCTCACTACTGATCCCTTTTATCAGTTTTCTTGACAAAACGGTTTTCATTATAACTTCTCATGTATTTGACCATTTCAAGTTTAATGTGGATATTCAGTATATGAGTCCTAGGGTTACAAAAACATATATATGAAGGTTCAATAACAAAAAGGGGTTTCATGATCCATTAGGTAATATCTACTCATGTCATTCAAACATAACTTGTATCTCAAATAAGCATGCATAGTAAGAAACAGTGAATATACTTCATATGAAAATATTGGGTGAGACATGATCAAAGGAATGAGGCTTGCCTTGCAATGCTGGGTCTAAGTACTCAGATGATTCTTCGAAGACTTCCTCCGCTCCTTCAACTTCTGACTTTGCGGCAATCAAACGATACACAAATACATACCATAAGCATACAGAAAATAGTTTCCATAGAAATTATTAAGTAAATAAGTCATGCATGCAGGGGAAAAGGTTAGGGCAAGGTCACAAGGGCTCTGGTCGAAGAAACGGCTAAAAAGGATTGAACGTCGAAGGGTCGACATTCGGTTCATGGCTTTGGCATAACTTTAAACTGATCTTAGGATGGTTTTCTAGAGAAGTGATAGAAGGGAAAGATGTAGAACACAACTCCAGGAATCTAGGGGACAAAGTGACATTTCCATTGCTCAACCAGAGGGGTCAAACAAGGCTAATGCCAGTGGCTGACATGCACTGACATAGTGCTAGACATGGCCAGAAGCTAGGGCATGGCACAACTTTTGATTTAGGGCTCCAATTGATGCACTACTTTGTCTGGGAGGTAGGCATTACTAACAGAAACAAACCACTCAACAGGCTCAAGGACAGTAAGTGACTGGAGGGTGGTCAAATCAGGTGATGAACTGCGGTGGCGACACGGCACAGGCACAGCTCTGGACAAGGATTTGGCAAAGGCATAACTCACAATCTAGGCAGATCCAGGTGTCGGGCTAGTGGAAGAAAATGCTCAAGGAGGTGAGGCTAAGCTAAGGGACAAGGTTTCAGGGGCTAGATCGGCCGGGAAATAATTCCGGCGACCGGCGCTGGAGAAGACGACACTGGGGATTGGGGATTTTTGCCACAAGGCGTTTGAACTCGATTCTTTGCTCAGGGAGTGAAAGGGTGGAGTGTAGAAGCTACTGGTGCAGTCAATTTGGTCGGAGAATGACCGGAGAAGCTTGGCGCCGAGGTCCGGCGAACGGCCGAGGTTCCAAGATGGGATTTCTTCGATTTGAGCTCAATTGGGGATTTGGATTCCATAGGCTTGCTAAGAAATGGCTAAGGATCCGTTTCTACTACTGGGACGAGAGCTAATTCGGGACGAATTGGTTAGCATTGGGGAAACAGGGCAGTTGGGCCTTTCCGGCGATTGCCGGCGCTGGGGATCGTCGGGGAGAAATTGGTTCCTACTACACAGAAAGGGTGAAGAGGGGAACTCACTGGTGGCCTTGGATTGGAGAATGGTGCAGCGAGATGGGCTGGCACCGTGAGCTAACTCACTGGCTCGCCGGAGAAGAAAGCGAAAACGGTGGAGTTTGGGACTTAGCCGATTTTCTGGAGGCTTGAGGCTCTCAAGGCACAGGGAGGGTTTAAATAGGCACGAGGACGGAGCCAACGAGGGATAAAACGACAGCGGTTGCTTGCGCCGGGGAGAAACTTGTCGGGCGCAGGCGCAACGACGGCGACGGCGACGTGATTTGCTTCAGGCGGTGCTGCAGCTTTGCTGACCTTGTCGGGTGCATTGGAACTTCACCTGGGACGGCGCAGATGCGGAGGCAGCGGCACAGCTCCGGCAACGACACGTAGTGCCATGCAAATGCCACGGCAACGGGAGCGCGCGCGAAAACAAAGCTCTGCAGCGCGGCCGTTTAACCGCTGGGCAAGGCGACGCAACGGTGCTGGCACGTGCGCACGGGGTGGTTCGGCTGTTCACAACACAGGCGACAAGAGGCGGTGGCCGGCGGCGAGCAAACGCGGCGAAAACTCAGCACGGCTCCGGCGAAAACGCACTGGTCGAAGGCAACGACCAGGCGCTGGTCGAATGGACCTGAAAAGAATACTTGGGCTGTTCTGCAAATTTGAATCTTGCTCCAGGGACTGTTCTGTGAGGAAAATTTGAATAGAAGTTGGGCCTGATTGCAAATTTGGAGATCTGAGGGTCCGATCTGAAATCTGATTTCGCAGATAAGTTGCAAAAGATTATTAGAACTTATCCGGCCAAAGTTTGGTATGATCGGGTAAGATCTGAAGGGTTTCGACGAAATTGGGGAAAAGCAGTTTAGGGTAAAATTAGGGTAATTAGGGTTTTGAGACGGCAAGGGTCGAAACTCAGTTCTAGGATGGGATTTTGGAGGTGATCCCGAAGGGAAAAATGTTCTGAATAATAGTTAGAAGGGAATGGCCGAAGCAAAATAGGGTTTGGGGTCAAGATGTGGATTTTGGCTATTTTAGGGTTTGGCAAAAACAGGGTGTTACAAATCTACCCACCTTAGAAACAATCTCGTCCTCGAGATTAGGGCAGGTCAGAGAATAGGAAAGGAAATTCTCGGCGGAGATCTTCTTCTTTTTCCCAAGTCGATTCTTCCTCTGAGTGATTATTCCATTGGACTCTGTAGAATCGGAGGGTTCTTGACTTCAGCACTTTCTCTCTGGTTTCCAGAATTCTAACAGGGTATTCTTGACAAGACAAATCTGGTTGAATCTCAATCTCTGCAGGAGATATCTGTTCCGTTGGTTTTCTCAAGCATTTCTTCAGCTGGGACACATGAAAGATGTCATGAATTCCGCTCAGTTCTGGTGGCAATTCCAACTTGTATGCCATTTCACCTTGCTTTTCCAGAATTCGATATGGTCCCACATATCTAGGTTTTAACTTTCCCTTCATCTGGAATCTTCGAACTCCTTTGTATGGCATAACCTTGAGATACACATAATCTCCCTCTTCAAATGATAGCTCTCTTCTACGATTATCTGCATAGCTTTTCTGTCTAGATTGAGCTGTTTTCAGTTTTTCTTGTATGATCCTGACATGGGCTGTGGCTTCTTCTACCAACTGGGGTCCTAGATGTTGCTTTTGACCTATTTCTGTCCAATACAGAGGCGTGCGGCATTTTCTTCCATATAGAGCTTCATATGGTGCCATCTGCAGGCTTGTTTGGAAGCTGTTGTTGTATGTGAACTCTGCATACGGTAGAAATAACTCCCAAGAGTCTCCATAATCCAAAACACATGCCCTCAACATATCTTCCAAAATTTGGTTTACTCTTTCAGTCTGACCTCCAGTTTGAGGGTGGTAAGCGGTACTGAATTTTAACTTTGTGCCCAGGGCTTTCTGCAACTCTTGCCAAAATCTTGAAATGAACTGGGCTCCTCTGTCGGAAACGATAGCCTTCGGCACTCCGTGCAGTACCACTATTCTGCTGAGATACAGCTCTGCTAAGTCCTTAGCTGTATATAGGGTCTTTACTGGGAGAAAATGTGCTACCTTTGTTAATCTATCTACTATGACCCATATAGAATCGAATCCTTTTCTCGTCCTTGGTAGTCCCACAATAAAATCCATTCCGATTTCATCCCACTTCCACTCTGGGATTTGTAGAGGTTGTAGCGGTCCCGCAGGCTTTTGATGTTCTGCTTTCACTCTTTGGCATGTGTCACAAGCTGCGACAAACTTGGCAATTTCTCTCTTCATTCCTTTCCACCAAAAATTTTTCTTCAAGTCCTTGTACATTTTGGTGCTGCCTGGGTGTATGGAATATGGGGTTTGATGAGCTTCTTGCATGATCAGGCCTTTGATCTCGTTGTTATTTGGAATGCAGATACGGTCATCGTACCATAGAATTCCCTGTTCATCTTCTCGAAGGTTGGTTGTAGCTTTGCTCCTCATGTCCTCCTTCATCTCTTGAAGGTCTGGGTCAATCGCTTGAGCTTGTCGGATCTTATCCTTCAACTCACATTCCATCTTTAGGGTAGTGATGGTTCCTTGGTTTACTAATTCCAATTGCAACCTTTCGAAGTCTTTGATTAGTTGTGTTGGCACTTCCAGCTGTGTTATCTGGTTGCAACGAGACTTTCTGCTCAAAGCATCAGCCACTACATTGGCTTTTCCCGGGTGATAGTGGATCTCTAGGTCATAGTCTTTGATCAGCTCTAGCCATCTTCTCTGCCTCATATTCAACTCCTGTTGCGTGAAGATATATTTCAGGCTCTTATGATCCGTATAAATTTCGCACTTACTGCCTAGTAAGTAGTGTCTCCATATCTTTAGTGCATGTACGACCGCAGCTAGCTCCAAATCATGTGTTGGATAATTCTCCTCATGAGGTCGTAGTTGTCTTGATGCATAAGCTATCACTTTCCTTTCTTGCATCAATACGCATCCCAATCCTTGCTTGGAGGCGTCACAGTAGACTTGAAAATCCTTTTTGACGTCCGGTAGTATCAGGATTGGTGCAGTTGTCAGTATTTTCTTCAATTCCTCGAAACTTCTTTCGCACTCCTCGGTCCAATTAAAAGGGGCATTCTTCTTCAGTAGCTGGGTCAGCGGTTTGGTGATCTTCGAGAATCCTTCTACGAATCTTCGATAATATCCCGCCAATCCCAAGAAACTTCTAACTTCCGTTGCGGTTTCAGGTTGTTTCCATTCAGTAATAGCTTGTATCTTCAACGGGTCCATAAATATTCCTTCTCCTGAGATGATGTGTCCTAAGAAGGAGATCTTCTTCAGCCAAAAAGCACATTTGCTGAACTTGGCGTATAGCTGGTGGTCTGCTAGTTTCTGTAGCACTATCCTCAGGTGGTGTGCGTGCTCCTCCTCTGTCTTGGAATAGACGAGGATATCATCTACCAATACAATGATGCACTTATCCAGGAATTCCATAAGGATTTTGTTCATTAAATTCATAAATACCGCGGGTGCATTAGTTAATCCAAAGGGCATCACTGTAAACTCATGCAACCCGTATCTGGTCACGAAAGCAGTTTTAGGAATGTCCTGTTCTCGGATCCTTAACTGGTGGTATCCCGATCTCAGGTCTATTCTTGAGAACACTTTTGCTTCTCTGAGCTGGTCAAAAAGGTCATCTATCCTTGGTAAGGGGTATTTGTTCTTAATGGTCATGTCGTTCAGCTTATGGTAGTCTATGCAAAGTCGCATGCTACCATCTTTCTTCTTAACAAAGAGCACTGGGGCTCCCCATGGTGATGAGCTTGATCTAATGAATCCTTTTTCTTCCAATTCAGCTATCTGCCTCTTCAGTTCCTCTTGCTCATGACCTGTCATCCGAAACAACTTTCTAGCATACGGAGCGGATCCGGGTTTCAGTTCAATAGTGAACTCTATATCCCTATCTGGTGGCAATCCGGGAAGTTCTTCTGGAAAGACTTCTGGGTACTCATTGACAATCGGCACCTCTTCAAGCTTCACTTCTTCAATGCAGTTCAATCTCTGCAGGTGGTCGCAGATTGGAGTTCTGTCTGCATGGAATGTAACTTGCTTTCCAATGGCATTTGTCAGGGTGATTGTTTTCTTCTCACAATCCATCAATCCCTTATGCTTGGCCAGCCAATCCATTCCAAGAATGACATCTAATCCTTGAAGGTTTAGAACTAGCATGTCTTCCAGGAATTCTAGATTGTCGATACAGAAGGCAACATTTCTACAGATAGAATTAACAGTCATCCTAGCACCAGGTGACTGAATGATGATAGGATGCTCTAAAGCAACCACAGGCAAATTATTACCCAACAAGTGATCTTTTGACATAAATGAATGAGTTGCACCGGGATCAAATAAAACAACTGAAATCTGGGATGAGATCAAGAGTCTACCGATCACGACGTCAGTTGCTTCTCCTGCTTCTGCAGCAGTCACAAAGTTGAGTCTTCCTCCGGCGGTTGATGTTCCTCTCCCTCTGCTGGGTTGGAATCTTCCTCCTCTAGCTTGTGGTGCTCCTCTGGCAATAGTTCGTGCAGGTGCAGGGGATTTGGCTGCTTGAGCTTTAGCAACGCTAGGAGGTAGATGTTGAAGTGGACAAGTCTCTCTGCGGTGTCCTTTTCTGCCACAATGGAAACACTCTGTATTCTTCAGCGTACAATCTTTATAAAGGTGACTCCCTTTGCATCCTGGACATGTTGGAGTTGTTGGTGATGAAGTCCTCTGGGGTCTTGGAGGTGCGGGTGCTCTGAAAGCGGCTCTGGCATATGGTGTTGGTCTCCCTCGACTAGAATTGCCTTGAAATGGATATGCTATACTTTTCCTCTTGCGGTCTTCTTCTACTATGCCTCTTTTCTCCTCCATTTTGAGCACTCGATTCGCAAGGACTTGGAAGTCCGTGAACTCGTGCGTTGACAAGTGGTATTGATATGAGTTTTGTAGGCCTTCGCAAAATCTGTCGATCTTCCGCTCTTCTGTCATGATATCTTCAGGTGCATACCTGGCCAATTTGATGAATTCATGCAAATACTGCTTCACCGTCCTTCCTCCTTGCCTTAAATTCAAGAATTCTCTGCGTTTGGCTTGGATGGCTCCTTTGGGGACATGGTACTTACGGAACTGTTCCTTGAACTCATTCCAGGTAATGGAATTCTGATTAGGGTGTACCGTCTTGTAATTTTCCCACCATGCTGCAGCCGATCCTGTGAGCTGATGGGGTCCATACAGCAGCTTCTCTTCATCATTACACCTGACAGTGTCCAATTTCCTCTCAATTTCTCTTAACCAATCGTCTGCCACAATCGGGTCTTCAGTGCAGGAGAAAGTTGGAGGACGCGTCTTTTGAAAGTCTGTCAGTCTTGCTCCAATATTCGAACCTTCCTCGCGTCGTGTTGCAGAGTTTTGCATCAACTGTTCCAGAATTTGACTCTGTACCTCTGCAGATCTCCGTCGGTTTTGTTCCATCCATATTAATATTTCTGCCAAATTTCCCCCTTGCGGTACTGGGGTCGATGAATTTGGCTGATCTGAGGTATCTCTAGTCCTTCTCGTTGACGTGTTCCTGGGGGCTTCTTCCGAGTCTTGGATTCTACCTCTGGTGTTCACCATCCTGTTCTGACAAGATAATTGAGAAAAGACTACTAATTCAAGAGAGCACAGATTGAACACAAGCTGAAAGAAAAGATCAACCCAAGAGATGGGGTTGGAACATGCAATTGCTATTTTCAAAGGTTTTCAAAAGATACAAGGTTTTCACCTCTACAGCCTTAAAGTTACTAACAAACAATACAAGCAAAGCAACTACCACACCAAGAGCTAAAGACTAACGATTACAAGGGTTAGAGCAGAAGGGTCAAGCTGAAGAGAAAACTAGGATCTCCTCTCGGTCCTGGAAGAACTTTAAGGCTCCACTTCTTCAGGGTCTTCCTCTTCTTGATCTTCGTCGGCATCCATAGGGTCCCATTCCATATCATTGTCCTCTTCTTCCTCAGATGAACCGTTGGTGTCGCATGTAGCAATCTCTTTTCCTTTGCCTTCAGGAATTTCCTTCCCTTTCGCGAGAGTAGGATGTTCTGGTGCAAGGGTGTTGATCACAATGCCACGCGAAGCAGGCGTGAAATAACCCAGGTAATCCCTAGGTCTTCCCACACTCTTGCGGGCTGTGAGTCTTATCTTCAAGCGGTTCTTCTTGTTCACCGACCCTTCGTCTTCGACTTCTCGCGCTCTGCTAGGTTCAGCCAACTCTTGAATATGCTTCTCTTTCTCTTGGAGTTCTGAGCGAACCTTCGCAAGCGCTCCTTCGAGATAGTGACGGTCATCCCGAGCATTTTCATGCTCACACAACAACCGAGTGTAGCTTGACTCCAAGACTTGGACTACATCTCTGGTTTTGGTCAGGATGGCATCTCTCTGGTTGGTGGAGGGATGAACAGCTCGACGATCCGATCTGGGAACTTGGTAGGGCACGAAGCAGAAAGGAGAACCTACAAGGAAATCATCGTACAGCTGGCGGATGGTACCTATAGCGCGACGAGCTGCATCTTGGATGGCATCTTCTTCCTCTTCTCGACGAGCTTCCTTTCTTGTTGATCCTCTCCCGATCTCCGGAATCTCGTACACAATAACTGAGGCACGGAAACCAAAAGGTCTGCCGTCCACTTCTTCACGACGGACGTAGTAGACGGGTCGTTGATTGTCTCTTGCTCCCAGAAATTGTAACATCATCCAAAGCATCAACGCCCATGATCCCAACTCGTTTCCATGAATCAGCTTCTTGCCAGGGGCCATCTGAGATGATGAGACACGGAACACTTAAAAGTAGGAAAACGGTTTTGAAAATTTGCAAATAACACTCAATATGTTTTTCTTAAACAAATTAAGTTTTTCACAATTAGGTTTTTTACCAAATAATCTAGCGATTCTCTACTTTAGGGACACCCATTCTTAGTAAGGGTCATGACCTACAGTCAAGCTCATGCTCTGATACCATTCGCTGTGAGACCCCCATTTGAGGATCACCTTGGTAACCGCCCAGGTAGGTTACACACAGTATGATACCACATGAGCTCAAACCACACAAGCATAGTAATATCATTAAACAAGTATCAGGCCAACATGGCCAATATTACATAGCCAAAGCACCGAAAATGGCGCTAAGTAGAGTTGCTAAGAAAATAACCAGTTTATCAGAACCAGAATCGGTATCCAAGTACCGAACACACAACATAAAGCATAAGGTGACGACAAACAGCTTGACTTCAATCAGCAGCGGGGTTGGAGGGACTTCTCCCACATCTGACTTGACTTGGTGCATGATCCTTCTAGAAAGTGGGCTCGTCCGGGGTGCTTCCATCTTCAGCTGAGTACTCATAACTGAAGGAATCGGGATCCTCGAATCCCTCTTCTACAGTGGGATATAAATGCAAGGGTGAGCACTTGGTGCTCAGCAACACTCATTCCGGGGATTATTGCAATTGTACTTACATGAGGGTGAAACATATGATTCCGGGGTTTTAATTTCATATGGATAGAGATATATAGATTTCCAAGTCATTTGTTCAGTAAAACAGTACTTTTGTCATGAAAATGATACTTTAAACATTAAACAGGTTTTCAATAAAACATTAGATGTAGTGGTCTCCCATGAGTCACTACTTTGTTAACCGCATTATGAAAACATTCCAAAACATTACTTGTGCTATAACCCATGGATAACATCCACTACGAAAAGACTCCTGAACCTGGGAGTACAGAGTATCTGATACTTCTTTTACACTTTGCAAAGGTGTACCTCTTTTTAAATCCACTGGTTCACTCGGCTTTCAAGTCGGATCAGCTCCATGTGACTTATACACATGTGACTTATACACATGTGACAAGGCCGAGATCACACAACGCTTTTACAGTTCAGTATTAACAGTATCCCCGCCCAGTAAATAGACAATTAAGTCTCAAGTACTGTTGTGGGTCCTCCCCACTGCCTTACTTCCTAGCCTCTGGCTTATGTTCCCGCAAGACACATAGCCTTGGTCTGTGTCCACGCAAGACATATGACCATTCAAGATTACAACCGCGCGCGGCTTAATCTGAGGCGTAGGGCGTCTTCCTTCTTTCCACCTTTACCTCTCATTATTTTTCTGAACTCACATCACTCATGGCCGAACTACGGCCCACCAGTTTCCACGCGAGAAACCAGACCGACAAACCATGCAGGGAACTGCTAATACCAAAAAGCTACTAAGTTGTGCCTGTCCCATACCAGGCAAGTGGTTGGTACGTTTACAATTCGCATAGAGACACAGCACAAGGTTCTTGTCCTTATGAACCAATAGTGAGGAACATTCACATTCCCTGGTGCGCACCGCACCCTCTCCATACAATCCAATCCTCACTACTGATCCCTTTTATCAGTTTTCTTGACAAAACGGTTTTCATTATAACTTCTCATGTATTTGACCATTTCAAGTTTAATGTGGATATTCAGTATATGAGTCCTAGGGTTACAAAAACATATATATGAAGGTTCAATAACAAAAAGGGGTTTCATGATCCATTAGGTAATATCTACTCATGTCATTCAAACATAACTTGTATCTCAAATAAGCATGCATAGTAAGAAACAGTGAATATACTTCATATGAAAATATTGGGTGAGACATGATCAAAGGAATGAGGCTTGCCTTGCAATGCTGGGTCTAAGTACTCAGATGATTCTTCGAAGACTTCCTCCGCTCCTTCAACTTCTGACTCTGCGGCAATCAAACGATACACAAATACATACCATAAGCATACAGAAAATAGTTTCCATAGAAATTATTAAGTAAATAAGTCATGCATGCAGGGGAAAAGGTTAGGGCAAGGTCACAAGGGCTCTGGTCGAAGAAACGGCTAAAAAGGATTGAACGTCGAAGGGTCGACATTCGGTTCATGGCTTTGGCATAACTTTAAACTGATCTTAGGATGGTTTTCTGGAGAAGTGATAGAAGGGAAAGATGTAGAACACAACTCCAGGAATCTAGGGGACAAAGTGACATTTCCATTGCTCAACCAGAGGGGTCAAACAAGGCTAATGCCAGTGGCTGACATGCACTGACATAGTGCTAGACATGGCCAGAAGCTAGGGCATGGCACAACTTTTGATTTAGGGCTCCAATTGATGCACTACTTTGTCTGGGAGGTAGGCATTACTAACAGAAACAAATCACTCAACAGGCTCAAGGACAGTAAGTGACTGGAGGGTGGTCAAATCAGGTGATGAACTGCGGTGGCGACACGGCACAGGCACAGCTCTGGACAAGGATTTGGCAAAGGCATAACTCACAATCTAGGCAGATCCAGGTGTCGGGCTAGTGGAAGAAAATGCTCAGGGAGGTGAGGCTAAGCTAAGGGACAAGGTTTCAGGGGCTAGATCGGCCGGGAAATAATTCCGGCGACCGGCGCCGGAGAAGACGACACTGGGGATTGGGGATTTTTGCCACAAGGCGTTTGAACTCGATTCTTTGCTCAGGGAGTGAAAGGGTGGAGTGTAGAAGCTACTGGTGCAGTCAATTTGGTCGGAGAATGACCGGAGAAGCTTGGCGCCGAGGTCCGGCGAACGGCCGAGGTTCCAAAATGGGATTTCTTCGATTTGAGCTCAATTGGGGATTTGGATTCCATAGGCTTGCTAAGAAATGGCTAAGGATCCGTTTCTACTACTGGGACGAGAGCTAATTCGGGACGAATTGGTTAGCATTGGGGAAACAGGGCAGTTGGGCCTTTCCGGCGATTGCCGGCGCTGGGGATCGTCGGGGAGAAATTGGTTCCTACTACACAGAAAGGGTGAAGAGGGGAACTCACTGGTGGCCTTGGATTGGAGAATGGTGCAGCGAGATGGGCTGGCACCGTGAGCTCACTCACTGGCTCGCCGGAGAAGAAAGTGAAAACGGTGGAGTTTGGGACTTAGCCGATTTTCTGGAGGCTTGAGGCTCTCAAGGCATAGGGAGGGTTTAAATAGGCACGAGGACGGAGCCAACGAGGGATAAAACGACAGCGGTTGCTTGCGCCGGGGAGAAACTTGTCGGGCGCAGGCGCAACGACGGCGACGGCAACGTGATTTGCTTCAGGCGGTGCTGCAGCTTTGCTGACCTTGTCGGGTGCATTGGAACTTCACCTGGGACGGCGCAGATGCGGAGGCAGCGGCACAGCTCCGGCAACGACACGTAGTGCCATGCAAATGCCACGGCAACGGGAGCGCGCGCGAAAACAAAGCTCTGCAGCGCGGCCGTTTAACCGCTGGGCAAGGCGACGCAACGGTGCTGGCACGTGCGCACGGGGTGGTTCGGCTGTTCACAACACAGGCGACAAGAGGCGGTGGCCGGCGGCGAGCAAATGCGGCGAAAACTCAGCACGGCTCCGGCGAAAACGCACTGGTCGAAGGCAACGACCAGGCGCTGGTCGAATGGACTTGAAAAGAATACTTGGGCTGTTCTGCAATTTTGAAACTTGCTCCAGGGACTGTTCTGTGAGGAAAATTTGAATAGAAGTTGGGCCTGATTGCAAATTTGGAGATCTGAGGGTCCGATCTGAAATCTGATTTCGCATATAAGTTGCAAAAGATTATTAGAACTTATCCGGCCAAAGTTTGGTATGATCGGGTAAGATCTGAAGGGTTTCGACGAAATTGGGGAAAAGCAGTTTAGGGTAAAATTAGGGTAATTAGGGTTTTGAGACGGCAAGGGTCGAAACTCAGTTTTAGGATGGGATTTTGGAGGTGATCCCGAAGGGAAAAATGTTCTGAACAACAGTTAGAAGGGAATGGCCGAAGCAAAATAGGGTTTGGGGTCAAGATGTGGATTTTGGCTATTTTAGGGTTTGGCAAAAACAGGGTGTTACAATTATGATCAAGGGTATGCCAATACCTTAATCCAAAAAGTTGGCAGTCAGATTTCATCATCTAAACCTTTTTCGCAAATCAATCCAAGAGTATCGCAGATCAATCCTTTTCCAGATTTTCTAGAAGCCTGAAAAGGAAAAATGTTACAAATCATCTCCAAATCCAAATCTGATTCAGGGAACACCTCCCAAATGCTTTTCAACACAAAATCTTCTTTTATGAGTATCTCAAAATCAAATCCTAAATCCTAGAATTCGAGATCAACAAAATTCAGATCTATTTTACCCTAATCTACTCTATTTTCAGTTTATATCAAAAACCATTCAATTGTTTCAAATTTTATCTTCTATCTGTGCCAAATTATCTGTTGAATCAAGTTTGCCAAATCAGCAGAATCAAATTCAATCCTAATCTTCTAAATCTCCAGATTTACAATTCAGCCTAAAGCCAAGAATCAGATATTACAAATTAGTCCAAATTCGACCAGGGCAGCTGCTGAGTTTTTGACCAGAGCTCGCTGTGATCTTGCGCCGCGTTTGCTCGCTGCCGGCCAAGCCTCGCCTGCGCCTGAGCTCGTGCTCACTTGTGTTTGCATGTGCACACGCGTCCGTGTCTCAGCCATCGCCGTGGCAACGCTGTTGAACAGCCACCGCTCCTGTGCGCGACCAGCAGCAGCAACAACAACCGTTGTCAGCAGCTCCACGCCACGTTGCTTCGCCGTGCCAGCTCTTGTTGCCTCCGTTTGCATCGCCCAACATTGTTGAGTTCCAATGAGCCGACAATTGAATCATTGCAGAGCCGCCTACTCATCCTTTGTCGCTGCCGCTGTTGGTTCACTGCTGTCGCACCTGCATCCGGCCAATCAAGTCACCGGCGCCAATTTCTTTGATGTCCCCTCTTCGCAATCTTCGCCCTGGTCTATTTAGGCAGCCCAATACTCCGTATTATCTTCTCTTCACCAGAACTTAGCCAATTCCAAAAATCCTCCTCGCTGCAATCGTCTTCTCCGGCGAGTCCAGCACGGAGGCTCACGGTGCCAGCATACTTCACTGCACCTCTTGCCAAATTGAAGCCACCAGTGAGTATCTCGCATCCTCCTCATCGTTCTATTCCATCCAATTGCTCTCCGGTGGACCTTAACGCCGGTGATCGCCGGAATCCTCGATTTGCCCTGTTCCGGCAATGCAGCCTGATTCAATTCAAATTAGCTCTCGATTCAGTAGAACAAATTGATCAGTGAGCTATCCTTAGCAAGCCTGTAATCTCAGAATCCCCAATTGAACCCCAATTGAAGTTTTCCCCAAATTTGAATTTCACCAGAAACCGGCGATCGTCGCCAGGCCACACCGGCCATCCTCCAGCCAAATTGATCGTGCAAATAGCTTCCTTCTACTTCCCTCTTACTCCCTGAGCATGGAAGTGAGTTCAAACCTCCTGTATCGAAAATCCCCAAATCTTGTCATCTTCTCCGGCGCCGGCCACCGGAAATCTGTTCCCGGCCGATCTAGCTTCAGCCACCTTGTCCACCAGATGTGCCTTGAACTCCTGACCATTTTTGTCTTCTAGCCCGATTTCTGAAACTGTCCAGATTGCAAGATATAGCTATGCCAAGACCTTGTCGAGTGGCTGCACTGTGCCGTGTCGCCACCACACTTCATTGATTTTCATCACCTTCCAGCCATCTTCAGCCTTGGAACCTATTGAATCATTTGTTCCTGTTATCAAGGCCTACCTCCCAGACAAAGTGGTGCATCAATTGGAGTCCTAGATCAAAAGTTATGGCAAGCCCTAGTTTCTGGCCATGTCAGTTCAATGCCAAGCTATGCCAGTCAGTGGCATTGGCCCTTTTCACTTCCTTCCAGATGTGCATTTTGAGCATAACTTTGTCCCTTAGACTCCTGAGGTTGTGATCTATAATTTATTCTTCTATCACAACTTGATTTGAGTCCTTGAACTACATTTTATGCTAAGCCCTAGTTTTTGACGCTGTCAGCACTATGTCAGTGCATGCCAGTCAGTGGCATTGGCTTTGTTTACCCACTTCTGGTTGTGCAATTTGAGAGCCACTGTTTCCACTGAATTTGTAGAGTTGTGATCTACACTTTCTTCTTCTGTCACAACTTGAGATAAGCTCTCTAGCTTTCCTTGAAGCTATGTCAGAGCCTTGATCCGAATGTCAATCTGCTGACATTCACTGTTTTTGATCAAACCAGCCACAAAATTGATGTTCTTATTGCAGCCTTGAGATCCTAAGATCATCTAACACCCATCCTTAGCCAAATCCCTTGAAACTCTAGAATCTCGACTCAGTTCAGCTTGCAATCCTAATTATCTCCAGTATCGTTCAGTTATTCTGTTAAGCATATCTGCATATAGATCATAAATCATTTTAACATAGTTAGTAATTGTTGTATGCTTGTTTGTCGCCGAGCAGATCCAGAAACTAAGTTCGAGGACTTCACTGCTGATCCGACATCAACTGCTGTATCTTACGACGCGGAAGGCAAGTCATATCCTTGGTCATCTTGAACCTATATTTTAAGAGTTGCTATAACATAACCTTGAATATAGATAATATTGCATGAGAAAGATTGAGAATGGTTGATTTATGAATTGGCAGTACTAGACTGGTTATCTATTAAAATGTGAAATAAACAAGTTTTGAGCCATGAACTAATATATATTTATGTATTTATATATATTCATGAAATAAAACCCCTAGCCGTGACCAGAGTTTTGGTATGGATTGGTGGTAGCACTGGAGGTGCTAAACTGCAAAGGATAGCAGGCACTGAAGGTGCAAGGGTTGTGGTATGATCTGGTCACTGGCATATAAGGACTAGAATCTTGTGTTGTGCGTCTAGTGACATGAAACACGTACTAACCGCAAGCCTGGTATGGGACAGGCCTGAACAGGTACTTATGCGGATCGCACATGAAACCCCTTCTGGAGTTGTGTAGTGATGCACGGTTTAATGTTTACACGGAGAATGGCTCCCACATATATCACTGAAGGGTGATCTTGTACACTGACCCAGCAATGGGAATATGAGTAGGGGTGGGGGTTTGGCTACAACCCGCCACAACTGTGGTGCACGGGAGATCCACAGGGTCGGGGGTGAATTGTGAGTGATACATAACAAAAGTTCTTGTTATCTCCACCCTGCCACTCACAATATGAAGTGAGCCAAGGGTCCAATCATTATGTTATGATAGGAAGGGCTTGAAAGTGGAATATCTTGCGGGTAAATTGGTACCTCTCTGTAGAGTTAAAAACATATTCGAATACTCCGAGCTCCCGGGTTTATAGGAGTCTGCTGCGGTGGATTAAATCCACAGGGTGTGACACAAGTATATTTTCTAAATAAAATTTGTTAAATCAAGGTTACCCAAATGACATGTGTTTTCATGATAAGGAGTGCTGCCGTGGGCTGTCGTGTATCGACGTGTCGTGGTAGTGCTATAATCTAGTGAACATGAATAATGATGCTATATTATGAAAAGTGCTGCCATAAGATGAGATGAGATGAGGTATGAAACAAAAAGGTTATTTTACAAACATCCATAATTCTTGACTAGTCTAGGTTCATATCATCACTACTATATGTATCTACTCTTACCTATGACTTGCTGAGTACGTAAGTGCTCACCCTTGCAACCTACAAATCAGTAGATGGAGCATTCAAAAATCAAGATGAAGGCATGGAGAACTTTGTGGATCCAGAAGGAAGAGAGTCAGTTCCTTCAGTGCCCTGATGTGTGTTGTTCTGCCGTCCACTTCTCATTGTGGGAGGGTCACCTATCTTCTGCTGCGTAGTTGTTATTTTGCTAAACCTTGAATGCCGTGAAGGAATTGTAATCTTCTTATGTAATATCAAGGCCAGCAGGCCACACTGCTTAAATATTTTGTAATTTACTCTGTTGCAATGTAATATACTCCTGTACTTGACTTATCCTGGGAAGTCAAGGGTATGTATGTATGGGACTAGCTGCAGCGAGCTAGGTCTCTACAGGAGTAGTCGTAGTCCCAGTTTCGGGGCGCGACAATTACCACCCTGGTAAAGCCAATGTCGTTGCAGACACCTTGAGCAGAAAAGTTTACTGTAGCACTACTATTGTACCAGAGTTAATGGACTTGCATCGGCAACTAATTGAATTGATAGATCAAAGCATTGTGGTCGCATTGACAGTTACGCCTACCTTGGAAGAAGAGATTCGAAATGCACAAGGAACTGATGAAGGAGTTCAGGAGATCAAAAAGAAAATGAATATCGGAAAAGTAGTAGAATTTTGGGAAGATGAGCAAGGTACCATTTGGCATGATAAAAGGATATGTGTTCCAAATTTCAAGGAGATCAATACACTAATTTTGAAAGAAGCTCTCGTAACACTCCTTACTCTATTCACCCCGGAAGTACTCGGATGTATCAGGACTTGAAGAGTCAATTTTGGTGGAGTTGCATGAAGAGAGAAATTGCTGAGTATGTGGCAAAGTGTGACACATGTCAGAGGATAAAGGCCAAGCATCAGAGACCAGTAGAATTGTTACAGCCACTAGCCATACCAGAATGGAAATAGGAAGAAGTTGGAATGGATTTTATCATAGGACTTCCGAAGACTAAGAATGAATATGACTCCGTATGGGTGATCATGGATAGACTGATGAAAGTAGCGCACTTCATACTGCTGAAGATAACTTATGATGGTGACAAGTTGGCAAATATTTATCTGACTAAGATAGTAATCCTACATGGTATACCCTACAAGATTGTATCAGACCGTGGAGCACAATTCACCTCAAGATTTTTGAAAAGTCTGCATGAAGCCCTAGGAACGAAGTTGAACTTCAGCACAGCCTAGCATCCTCAGACTGGAGGACAGACAGAACGAGTAAATCAAATACTGGAGGACATGCTGCGAGCATGTGTGCTCGAATATGGAATTTCATGGGAGCTATGCCTGCCGTACGCAGAATTTACATAGAACAATAGCTATCAGTATAGCTTACAGATGGCCCATTTGAACCTCAATATGGTTGCAAGTGCATAATGCCACTGCACTGGTAGGAAGTTAGAGAGAAACAACTAATCGGCCCAGAACAGCTCGAGACACAGTGGCTCATATAGGAATCATTAGGGAGAAGCTGAAGACAGCGCATTCAAGATAGAAGAGTTATGTTGACAACCGACGACATGATTTATCCTTTGAACCAGATGACCATGTGTATCTCAAAGTAACACCTCAAAACAGTATTACTAGATTCCAGAAGAAGCAAAAGCTGAACCCCAAATATATTGGACCATACCGAGTAATAGAAAGAAGAGGAGAAGTTGCTTATCAACTTGAGTTTCCACTAGAAATGCAAGGAATGCATGATGTTTTCCATGTATCACAGTTGCGTAAAAGCCTGAGGAAGCCGGAAGATCAGTTACAGACAAATAACATCTCAATTCAACCGGATTGACTTACCAAGAGAAGCCAAGAAGAATTTTAGAGACTGCAGAACGTCAGCTCAGGAATAGAGTAATCAGGTTTTGTCGAGTACAATGGTTCAGTCACTCAGAAGATGAATCAACTTGGGAAAGAGAGTCAGAATTGCAGCAAGACTTTCCTCATCTTTTCTCTAATTCGTCTGAATCTCCAGGACGAGATTCTTTTTAAGGAGGATAGGTTTGTAACAGACCAAAAATCTTACTTTTGACCCCCCCCCTCCAAAATTTTTCATCAAAATAATCCTTCTCAAAACTCAGGTCATTCCAGTTTCAACTCAACTAATTTCTTTATCTCTTCTCTATCAACTTGTTTCTATTCATGTGTAAATCTCCTAATCATCCGCTCCATCTTATCTTCATGCATATCATATTTGAAAACCAATCATATCATAATTTTCATGCATAAAATGAAGCAATTTATTCACATGAAATGACACTCTTTTATTTAAAAGCATGCATTTAGGATTTGTTTTAATATCCAAAATACATAGAAATTCTTCTAAAAATTTTTATAATATTTTAATTGGCACATGTAACCAGAAATGCAGCTTTTCATGCTTGCACTTCTTGCAAATCAGCCCCCACAGCTTTTTAAAATCACAAATGAGCCCCTAGACAAGACTTTAGTATTATTTTATATACATTTACACTTCTAACCTCACAATTTGCACAGCCGCTGCAGTGTAGAGACCAAATTACCCTTGTTAGATGCATTCCACCTCAGACCAAAGCTTCTCCAACAAGCTACACCCCCAAAGCCATTGCATATAAACTAAGACATAGAGTATATCACCACATTTCAATTCATACACTTAGAAAACTTTAGCCTTTGAAATTTTTTCATTTCATGCATTTTTCACACATAAAATGATGACTTGAAGCTCTCTGCCACTTATGTCAGCAGGCCAGAGCGTGCTCCAGCGCCGGTAGCTGCGGTGTTCATCGTCGTTCTCCTAGCTCCAGCCATCGTTTGCTTCTCCTGGTATGTCACCTGTGTTCGCCTCACCCCTCTGAGTGTCGTTCACAACAGGAGTCTGGCCATTTGGTCGCCAAAGCACCATTTTTGTTGCAAGCAAGTTTTGTCGCTACCGGTCGCTGTTGTTGTCTAGTCACTCCAGTCGTGTGTTTCCAGATCTATTCTCGTCACCAGATGCGCCTTGCTTCCAATCGCATTCCTGTGAAGTTTCAGCTCGGTTCGTGGTCGTTTGTCAGAGTTTTACCATCAACCTTGTTTTCTTCCCTATTTCTGGCCGCCATGGAAATCTCATCGATTCCGACCACCATTTCTCGATTGCCTTCTATTTCATCATCTCCAGCATGTCCTCATCACCTTTCCAAGCCATTCTGACCATCTCATCCTCCCCAGAGCACCACCGTCATCGTCCTGGTTGCGACATGCATTGTGCCGTGCCGCCTCGCTGTGGAGAGCTATCTTGGCTACTTCATTGGCCAAACCGTCACCGCCATTTCCTTCCTCATCTCTCCAGCATACTCTTAGACATTCTCTCTGCCGGTTTTAGTCACCTCGCCTTCATTTTCGTTGCCAGTCATCGCCGTGTGAACTTCGTCGCTGATCTGGTGCTCGTCGGCCAAGCGCCGCCTTCGCCAAGCTTGTCCATCATCTTCACTGCTGTCCAAGCCCCATAGCCACTAAATCCCAGCCCTAGCCATTGTCCGGCTGGCTGTCAGCGAGCCTGTGTGCCGCCTGTGCCAACGGCCGCGTCCAATGCCAGCCTCTGACACTGCTACAGTATGTGCCTGTGTGTCTGTTCCACTGGCATGCAATGTCATTCTCAGCCTTAGGATGCTCTGATTGAAACTCCGACTGCATCATTTTGTTCGTCTCATCGTTTCCTTCAAGGATCTATGATCTGTTTTTCCATCCGATTTCTAGATCTCAGTTTTGTTGTATTAGGTAGTATTGTGCAATTGGCTTGATCTATCAAATCCAGCGTAGGGACTTTTGATTGAAGATCTGTCTGTGGCATTAGGTTCATCTCAGCCCAAACCTTTCAAATATGTGATTTGCTTTCAGATCCAAATCTTGGATCTCATTTCCATCATTTTCAGATCGAGTTCTTACCTTGTTTTACCCTAAATACTCTATTTTTGAAAGTTCAACGTTTCAACCTTAATCACCTCCAATTCTTTGGCTGTACTAATGCATGTGCTTATCGTGTTTAGAAATCACTCGTTCTGAGCTTGAGGAGCAGCCGATCGAAGACGTTGCAGAAAATTCTGTCACAGGAATTCTAGGCAAGTCACCATCTCCTTGAACATGTTCATCCTATGCTTTCAAATTAGTTAAGTATTTTGTTTTATAAATATTATGCATGCTATTTGAGTAAATTCGTGTATGTTTGAATATACCTGTTTAGTTATTGTCCCAAATTGAAAAGCCATTCTTGATTCTCAAGCCATGTATAATATCCTTGATGCCCAAGGTTAAGCTATACTGGTAGTATGAATTATCCACATGAACAAGTAAAATGGTTTTCAAAAACTATTGATGTCTTTTAAAAAAAATGTCTATTCTAGAGAGGAGATATAATTATGTGAGTATGTAATTTTGGTAACATGATAATGTTGTGATCATTATGAATAAAGAGAGGTAAAATAGACTCCTCTCTTGAATAGTTAAGGACTAACCAATTTGTGCTGAGCATCCAGTAGCATGTTAACGTACCTCCACAAGCCTGGTATGAGACGGGTATGACCAAGTATCCTTGCCAAACTATTATTCTAGCTCTGCATAGTGTTAATAATAATTTTACAAAGAAGCACTAACCATGCACAAGTTCGGTGAGAGGAGATCGCTCTTGACAGTACTTTACACTGATGGTTTGGGAAGATCCCATCCGATTCATTTGAGATTCATGCCGGATGTGGTTCCCGTGCACACACCCCTCGTGTTCTCTCTCTATTGGAGGAGAGGGAAGATCCCTCCTGCCGCGAGCCAATACTGTGTGAGGGTTAGGGTGAAGGTATGAGAGGGAAGATCCCTACAATGCTTCACAACTGTATTAGGAACCCCAACTGGAAGTGAAATTCCTAGGTCATTACCCAGTGGTGAACCTCTTACAGGGCAGAGCTAGTGTAATAGGAAGGTAGGGTGAAAAGTGTGTTATTCTCAACTTAGTTGCACGCTTAATGTAGCATGATTGAACCTGGCATAGGAGTCTCGTGCTTAAAGCAATGTGATTGAGCTAAAGCCTATAGTCGTGGTCAACAGTAATAAGTTGATGAATCTTGTGGGTAAAGTGGTACCCCTCTATATAGTTTAAAATGTATTTAAATACTCCATACTTCCAGTTTTGGGAGTATGTTATGGTCAATGGATTTAATCCATGTTGAAAGGCACAAGTAGTTTTGAGTGAGTTGTTTTATTAATTGGCTAAAGTTTTTTCACTCTTGAACTATTATGTAAGGTAAGTTTTCAAAGATTGTTTTAAATACTTTTCATGTTGATTAACTGTTAGGTTGTGAATAAGGTTTGGAAAAGAATCTCAAATACCTTCTTTAAGTCCCCTGTCTTATTATATATATACTTGCATTTGTTTAGTGGTGATTTGCTGAGTACTTTGTACTTACCCGTGACTGAATTACTCCATCAGAGGTTGAAGATCCAAGTGACTTGGGCTCACATGAGTATGAGCTTGAGCCCATCGAAGACTTCGATTATGATCCAAGTTTCTAGGCATCGTGTACCCCAGTCGAGTGACTATGGGCGAAAAGTAGAGTTCCATGCCTTCCTCGTTTTGCTAAAAAGTTGAAAGGATATTTTGGACCTGTGTTGCTGCTTAGTTATGTAAGGAACTTATGCCATTATCGACTGTGAACTAGTAATGTTTTGTAAATCAATTATGTACCTTGCTGGTTGTGGTATTCATTTCTGGTTCACAACTAAATCTTGGGAAGTTGCGACAAGGGGGCCCTGTTCTGTATCATGGTGTTCAGTACGGGACAATGGTCTCCCACAGTCTCCCTACTAAACAAACTAATTCTTTTAATTTTGACTAGGAACTTTGGTTCCAATCATCGACAGTTGGCCATTCGTGGGGAACTTTCAAGACATTTTCTGATTCACCAAGGTTTATTGTATTAATGGATCCTTTCCCTTTTTTACATGATTCTAAGAGTGATTTCGATATCGAGGATTATGTTGATGTCATATATGAGGACAATGTCCCCATTGACGAAGTTACCCTCAAGACTTGTCCCGAGGAAGCATCATGCAGACCTTAACTTGTCAAAGGAATATTATATTACATTATATTAACAAGGATAAGTTTTCTATCAATATTTATTTGTGATTATAAAAGACTCCATTTATTAAAAAAACTCTATTGATGTCGTTGTATAAAATATACCACTGGCAGGCTTCACGGGAAGGTTTGAAATGGGAATGATGGTGCCAACTGACCGAGCGACCGGTCACTTCCTACCGGGCAACACAGCACTTGACACAGTGATTTTTATATAGGTTCGGGTCCCGGTGGGGGCCCTACTCCCATTGGCACCCTACGGACGTAAGTCCGCGGGGTAGGTTTTCTCTCATGGAAAGAAGCCTCCGAGGGAGGCTATTGTTTGTGTAAGAAAATGAATTGATGTAACATCCTGAGTTTTGGGGTGAAAAGTTCTTTCTTAAAAGTCATGCATGCATATGTCTCTTCTAGATCAGCTAAATCAGCCTCAGCTTTATTCTGTTCTAGCCCTAAATCTCCAAAATCTATCCTGTGACCCCAAGCCAAGATCTGACTTGCCAGATTTGATCTATCAGTTAACCTAAACCTAAAAGTCTTCAGGAGCCAGATTGAATTCTAACCCTAACTCCCAGTATCTAAGTCTCTTTCTGTTTTCAAAAACAAGAAATCCAGATTTACCCTAAGTACCCCAGTTTCCAGATAATTGAGTTATCTTGATTTAACCCTATCCAGACTCATGTATCTTTTGGAATATGTTCCTAGGTATATCCTCAACTAACTCCAAAAAGTTGGGAACCAGATTAATTCATCTGAACACTTTTCGCGGGAAGGTCCAAATTTTACTGCGAATAAGTCCTTTTTCAAATTTTCCAGAAGCCTGAAAAGGCAAAATGTTGCAAATTACCTCCAAACTTTGATCTGATTCAGTGAGTATCTCCCATTCATTATTCTAAACATTTTTCCCTTCTGGAAGAATTTCCAAATCCTGCCCTAAACCCAAGTTTCGACCCTCGCCGTTTTTGAAACCCTAATTACCCTGTTTTACCCTAAAGTCGTTTTCCCCACTTTTGTCGAAACCCTCCAGATCTTGCCCGATCTTGTCAAACTTTGGCTAGATGAGTTCCATTAATCTTATGCAACTCATTCCTGAAATCAGATTTCAGATCAGCCCTCCAGATCTCCAGATTTGCAATCAGATCCTTTTCCTATTCAAACTTTTCCTCGCAGATCAGTCCCTGGAGCAAGTTTCAAAATTGCAAATCAGCCCGAGTCTTCTTTTCCAGTCCCTGTTCGACCAGTTGCGCACGACCAGAGACCCTCCTATGCGCGATCTCGACCAGCTGCCGTGCTCACTCCGCCGTGGATTTCGCCTGTGCCCCTGCCGCCATGTGTGCCTTCGCCGTTCGCCACCGTGGAAGCCCTCAACGGCGCAAATTGCTGCAAGTTTTCCCCGCGCACAGCACGCGCGCTAGCTGCAGCAGCGCAGCACCGCAGAGAACGCTCGACACGTCGCAGCCATGCTCAAGTTGGATGTCTCCTCGCCGTCGCCTTCGTCGCCTGCACCTGCATCGTCCAGCTGCAAAGCTGCAACGCCGCGCCGTCAGTCGCCTCGCCATCACCACCCCGTCCCGTCGCTTCAAAGTCACCTCGTGGCAGCAACACTCCAAATTGTCGGCCCTCTTGCCTCGCCCGTGCCTATATAAAGCCTCCTGTAGCCGTTGCATCTTCACCCAGCGCCAGAAACCACCTAGCTCGCAGCTCCGCGGTGAAATCTTCTTCCCCGGCGAGCCATTTTTGGAGGTCTCGGTGCCAGCCTCACCCGTTGCTCCCCTCAGCAATCCAAGCCTCCCAGTAAGTTCCCCATCCCCTCTTGAGTGTACCTAAGCTTGGAATCGAGTTCTTTTACCTTCTGTCGCCGGTGATCGCCGGTTTCCCCAAAAACCTCCGACGAGAAATTAATCTCTAACCAAGCCCTTTTAGCTCTCGAGCCAGTGATCAAATAGGATCAGTAAACCTAGCTTAACACATCTAAGCAACCAGAATCACCAATTTTGCTAAAACGTGGAAAACCCCAAATTTTCACCGTGCATGCAAACTGGGACTCGCCGTCAAGCTTCTGTGGTGATTTTCCAATTAAATTGACTTCACACCTAGCTTTGTTATGCCCCAGAGACCCTCCTCAAGCAAGGACTCGAGTTCAATTGCTCTAGAACAGAAATACCCAAATCAGGATTGAGTTCATTCTTCCTCCAGCCAATATCTTCTAAATTCAGCCACTCCAACTCGAACCACCTTGCCATCTAGATGTTTTGGACCATTTTGAGCAACTTTGTCTTCTACCACAACCCCTAATTCGGCCTAGAACAGGAGTTATGGCTATGCCCTAGTTGCTGCACTGTTTGTGCTGCAGGTACTCCAGGCCAGTCAACTTCTTTGCTGGTTTTCATCATTTTCCAGCCATTTTCAGCCTTGAATCCTGTTGAATGATTTGTTCCTGTTATCAATGCCTACCTCCCAGACAAAGTGGTGCATCATTTGGAGCTCTAGATCAAAAGATATGGCAAGCCCTAGTTTCTGGCCATGTCAAGACCAATGCCAGAGCATGTCAGCCAGTGGCATTAGCTCTTTTCACCTCTTTCTAGTTGTGCAAACTGGAAATAACCTTGTCCCTTAGACTTGTGGAGTTGTGCTCTACATTTTATTCTACTGCCACAAGTTGAGATAACCCCTCTATCATCCATCGACCCTATGTCGATGCCTTGAACCGAATGTCGACCTAAAGACGTTCGCTGTTTTTGAGCGAACCAGTCGCAACCTTGATACCATTCTGATATTTTGAGACATTTGGAACCTTGTAAACCTTCATCAATTAACCTAATCCTAATCAATTTCTAACCTAATCATTTCAGAATCATCAAGACTTCATCTTTGCATTATTGCATATAGTATAATAATGTATTGAAAAGATTGTGATTATTGGTTATTTGTTGGTTTGGAGAGCAGATCAAGAGCCCCAGTTCGAGGACTTCACTGTTGACCCGACATCAGCTGCTGTATTTTACGACGCGGAAGGCAAGTCATATTCTTGGTCATCTCGAACCTATATTTTAAGAGTTGCTATAACATAACCTTGAATATAGATAATATTGCATGAGAAGATTGGAAATGGTGGATTTATGAATTGGCAGTACTGGACTGGTTATCTGTGAAATGTGAAATAAACAAGTTTTGGACCATGAACTAAATATATATTTATATACTTATATTCATGAAATAAAACCCTAGCCGTGACCAGGAAATGGTATGGAATGGTGGTAGCACTGGAGGTGCTAGACTGCAAAGGATGTGCAGGCACTGAAGGTGCAGGGTTGTGGATGGTCTGGTCACTGGCATATAAGGACTAGAACCTTGTGTTGTGCGTCTAGTGGCATGAACAACGTGCTAACCGCAAGCCTGGTATGGGACAGGCCTGAACAAGTACTTATGTGAATCGTACATGAAACCCCTGCATGAGATGGAAAGTAATACACTAAACTCACAGGGTTCAGCTCCTCCACGTATCACTGAATGTGATTTGATCAAGCACGTTGACCTAGTAATGGGAAGAGGGTTATGGGTGGGGGTATAGCCCGCCACAACTGCGGTTTGTGTGAAAAAAACTGCAGGGTCAGGGGTGAATTGTAAGTGAAACATAACAAAAGTTCCAGTTATCTCCACCTTGCCGCTCACAGTATGAAGTGAGTTAGGGGTCCAATCATTCTGATTGGATGGGCTTGAAAGTGGAATATCTTGCGGGTAAAATGGTACCTCTCTGCAGAGTTAAAAATGTATTCGAATACTTCGTGCTCCCGAGTTTTAGGAGTATGCCGAGGTGGATTAAATCCACGGGGTGTGACACAAGTATTTTTTTTTCTAAATAAAATATATTAAATCAAGATTACCCAAATGACATGTGTTGTCATGATAAGGAGTGCTGCCGTGGGCGGTCATGTGTTGACGTGTCGCGGTAGTGCTATAATTTAGTGAACATGAATGACGATATTATATTATAGAAAGGTGCTGCCATGAGTTGAGCCAGGAAAGAGAAAGATTATTTTACAAACATCCATAATTCTTGACTAGTCTAGGTTCATATCATCTCTACTATATGTATCTACTCTTACCTATGACTTGCTGAGTACGAAAGTGCTCACTCTTGCAACTTACAATTCAGTAGACGGAGCATTCTACAACCAAGACGAAGGCATGGAGTACTTCGTGGATCCAGACGGAGGAGCGTCAGTCCCGTCATTTCCCTGATGTGTGTTGTTCTGCCGTCCACTTCTCTTTGTGGGTGGGTCACCTACCTTCTGCTATGTAGATGTTATTTTGCTAAACCATGTATGCCGTGAAGGCATTGTAATCCTCTTTATGTAATATTAAGGCCAGCAGGCCACACTGCTTAAATATTTTGTAAGTGACTCTGTTGCAATATGATATACTCCTGTGCTTGACTTATCCTGGGAAGTCAAGGGTATGTGTATGCTATGCATATATGGGACTAGCTGCAGCGAGCTAGGTCTCTACAGGAGTAGTCGTAGTCGCAGTTTCGGGGCGCGACAATTGAGAGTCTCCTTTACAAATGAGATAAAAGGGGGTATATATAGGCCCCAAAACATGCAAAAAGACTAAAAAGCCCTAGTTGCGGTCGTCGGATTCAGGCGCGTTGACGCCATTTCACTAGCCGAAGGGCTTGGATGCTTGACTAGTGTCCTGGCTAGTTCCCGAGGCACTCTTGATGTCACCCGCACGTGACCTCGCACGAGAGACCTCCGTGGGTTTTCCCGGGGGACCTCCCGGATTTTCCCCGATAGACCTCCAGGATTTTCCCCAGTAGGTGCCCGGGATTTGATAGGGTCTTCTACAGGAGACCTCCGTGGCTTTTCCCACGAGGCCTCTGTGATATATCACGGGAGGCGTCCAAGGCTCGGAGAGATGCCCGTCGTCTTCTACAAGGGACCACGGCTCCTTTGCGGAGGCGTTCAGGTAGCCCTCCAGGATTTTCCATGGAAGGCCTCCGGGACTATACCCGGTAGCCCTCCAAGGTTTTGCCCGGTAGCCCTCCGGGGTTTTCCACGGAAGGCCTCTGGGACTTTTCCCGGGAAGTGTTCGGGATTTCCCCCAACAGCAGTCCCCGAGACCCCCGGGGACACATGGTGCCCCCGAAGGGTATGTGTAGAACTTGGCCCCAGGCGATGCTTCGCCTTCTGGGACACTCCTCGAACTATGCGTGACGCTTTAGCTCCCGAGCTGTTTACTCGCACGAGTACTCGATTCGCGCGTGGGCCGTACGGCGTCTCGATCCTCGCGCGGCCATTCGATATCCTCGCAATGGTTTGAATATACGGCCCAGATGGATCCAGGGACACGTGGCACCCATCCGAGGCTCCCTCCATCACTTATAAATGTGGGGGGGCCTCGGCCCGAACAGTCATTTTTCCCAACACCAGGAAGCGCACTTTTGCTCTCCCGGAAGCTTGATTTCCCAGTAGGTTCATCTTTCCAGGCAGCACATCTCCCCGGGAACTTCACATCGCGATGGCTCCGAAGGGTCAAGCCAAAGCGTCTGAGCTGCCTCCGGAGGTGGTGACCCCGCACTTCCTCGGCATGACCGAGTTCACCGCGCAGGACCTCGAGGACCTGCTGGAGCGGAAGTACTTCGCCATTGGGGACATCCAGATCCCCGGGGTGGAGGAGTAGGCCCTGAGCCCCCGGGAGTGGGAGGTGGTGGCCTTTGAGGCCTTTGTGGAGGCGGGCCTCCGACTTCCGGTGCACCCATTGCTCCAGGAGATTCTCCGACAGTACCGCCTCTTCCCCAACCACCTCACCCCGAACACCCTTGTCCGGATGGGGTTGTTCATATGGCTGTGTGAGACAGCCACCGGAGACAAGGCGATGCTCCGGCTCCTCCCGTATTTTTACGAGCCATCGGCAAGGGGCCCGCTCGTGATGAAGGGCAGTCCCAAATCCGCGTTGGGCTCGGTGATGATGCAGCTCCTGCTGGGCCGCGCGGACGTGTACCTGGTGCAAGATTCCCAAGACCATTGGGGGGATTGGCTCCAGAGGTGGTTCTACCTCCAGGTAAATGACCCAGAGGTCACCTACTCCCCGGAGCCATCGACCTACAGCCGGGCGGGGGTCCGGTGGCCCCCGAGTGGTCCGAGGAGGAGATGGACCTCCTGACCCGGATGGTGGAGGGCCGGCTCTGGAGGTCCATGACGGACCTTGCGGAGGAGCTAGCACTCCTTCGAGTTGCGCCCTTCAGCCTGCATCAGGGGACGGGATTCGGCGCAGCTCACCACCAGCCTCAGATGACGGTGGTGCAACATAAGTTTCCGGGCATACATTTCTGGGCTTAGTCCCCGGAGGGAGGAACTCGGCTAACTTCTTGCTTTAGCTTTGCAGTCTAGTCCTACAACTACTCCAGGGAGGTGGCGGTCCTCCTCCTCGGGCACCGGCCATCCCAGGGGAGTGATGACCGGGGAAGGATAGGGGTCGGACTCAAAGATGTACGCTCCGAGCCCTTCTCCCTCGCTCGCACCTCCGGAGACCCGCCTACAGCCGCCGCGCGGGGGGTTTTGTCGCGCCCCGAGACTGGGACTACGACTACCCTTGACGTCCCAGGAAAAGTCAAGCACAGGAGTATATCACATTGCAACAGAGTAACTTACAAAATAGTTAAGCAGTGTGGCCTGCTGGCCTTGATATTACATAAGAAGATTACAATGCCTTCACGGCATTCATGGTTTAGCAAAATAACATCTACACAGCAGAAGATAGGTGACCCACCCACAAAGAGAAGTGGACGGCAGAACAACACACATCAGGGAAATGACGGGACTGACGCTCCTCCTTCTGGATCCAATAAGTTCTCCACGCCTTCATCTTGATTGTTGATCACTCCGTCTATTGATTTGTAGGTTGCAAGAGTGAGCACTTACGTACTCAGCAAGTCATAGGTAAGAGTAGATACATATAGTAGTGATGACATGAACCTAGACTAGTCAAGAATTATGGATGTTTATAAAATAATCTTTTTCTTTCATACCTCATCTCATGGCAGCACTTTTCATAATATAACATCATCATTCATGTTCACTAGATTATAGCACTACCGCGACACGTCAACACACGACAGCCCACGGTAGCACTCCTTATCATGACAACACATGTCATTTGGGTAATCTTGATTTAAACATATTTTATTTAGAAAATAGTACTTGTGTCACACCCCGTGGATTTAATCCACCGCAGCAGACTCCTATAAACCCGGGAGCTCGGAGTATTCGAATACGTTTTTAACTCTGCAGAGAGGTACCAATTTACCTGCAAGATATTCCACTTTCAAACCTTTCCTATCATAACAAAATGATTGGACCCCTGACTCACTTCATACTGTGAGCGGCAAGGTGGAAATAACAAGAACTTTTGTTATGCATCACTTACAATTCACCCCTGACCCTGTGGCTCTCCGCGAAACACAGTTGTGGTAGGTTGTATCATAACCTCCACCCCACCTCATTTTCCCATTACTGGGTCAAATATCAGATCACCTTCAGTGATAGTAGGAGTCAGCCTCCAAGTCAATCATCACAACACATCTCATGCAGGGGTTTCATGTATGATCCACATAAGTACTTGTTCAGGCCTGTCCCATACCAGGCTTGCGGTTAGCACGTTGTTCATGCCACTAGACGCACAACACAAGGTTCTAGTCCTTATATGCCAGTGACCAGACCATCCACAACCCTGCACCTTCAGTGCCTGCATTCCTTTGCAGTCTAGCACCTCCAGTGCTACAGCCATCCATACCATTTTCTGGTCACGGCTAAAAGTTTTATTTCATGAATATAAGTATATAAATACATATAATAGTTCATGGCTCAAAACTTGTTTATTTCACATTTCACAGATAACCAGTCTAGTACTGCCAATTCATAAATCAACCATTCTCAATCTTTCACATGCAATATTGCCTATATTCAAGGTTATGTTTTAGCAACATTTAAAATATAGGTTCAAGATGACCAAGGATATGACTTGCCTTCCGCGTCGTAAGAAACAACAGTTGATGACGGGTCAACAGCGAAGTTCTCGGTCTCAGCTTCTAGATCTGCTTGACAACAAACCAAACAATACACACAAATATTACTTATATATATTAAAATGATTTAAGATCTATATGCAGATATGCTTTACAAGAGTGATTGAACTAAACTGGAGATAATTGAGATTACAAGCTGAACTGAGTTGAGATCTAGGGTTTCAAGGATTTGGCTAAGGATGGGTGGTAGATGCTCTTAGGATCTCAAGGTTACAATAAGAACATCAGTTTGTGGCTGGTTTGATCAAAAACAGCGAATGTCAGCAGATTGACATTCGGATCAAGAATCTGACATAACTTCAAGGAAAACTAGAGAGCTTAGCTTATCTCAAGTTATGACAGTAGAAGAAAATGTAGATCATAACTCTACAAATTCAATGGACAAAATGGCTTTCAAAATGCACAATCAGAAGTGGGTAAACAAGGCCAATGCCATTGGCTGGCATGCACTGAGACAGTGTCAAAAATTAGGGTTTAGCGGCAAATATAATTCAAGGGCTCAAATCAAGTTGTGATAGAAGAATAAAATGTTGATCACAACCTCAGGAATCTAAGGGACAAAGTTATGCCCAAAATGCACATCTGGAAGGAAGTGAAAAGGGCTAATGCCACTGACTGACATAGTCTGGCATTGATCTTGACATGGCCAGAAACTAGGGCTTGGCATAACTTTTGATCTAGAGCTCCAAATGATGCACCACTTTGTCTGGGAGGTAGGCAATGATAACAGGAACAAATCATTCAACAGGATCTAGGGCAGAAGATGGCTAGAAAGCAAGAAATTTGATGATGAACAGAGATGAATTGGCTGCACTGGAGCAGTTCTGGACAAAAACTTGGCAAAGCTATAACTTGAATTATGGGCAGTTTCAGAGATCGAGCTAGAAGACAAATATGTTCAGGAGGTTGAAGCACACCTGAATGACAAAGTGGATGAAGCTGAAATGGCCAGGAATAGGTTTTCCGGTGATCGATGCCGGAGAAGAACACTGCCATTTGGGGGTTTTTGTTACAGGTCGAATGAACTCGATTCCAAGCTTGGAGAGCATCTAGGAGATATAGGGAAGCTTCTGGTACAATTAGATGGGCCGGAGGATGGCCGGAGAAGACTGGCGACGATCGCCGGTTTCTGGAGAAGCTCAAAATTGGGGAAAGCTTCGATTGAAGCTCAATCGGGAGATCTTGATGCATAGGCTTGCTGGAAATGAGTCACTGATCATTTTCTTCCACAGGATCGAAAGCTAATTCGAGGTAATTTGGCCTGCATTGCCGGAACAGGGCATTCTTCAAGTTTCAGCAAATTCCGGTGATCGCCGGCGATAGGAGGCAAGGAAATCCAATTAAGTGATACAGCACGATGAGAGAGATGAGGGGAACTCACAGATGCTGTCAATTTGGCAAGAGATGATGTGGAATGAGCTGTCACCGTGAGGCCTCGAGCTGGTCTCGCTGGAGAAGACGACGACAGCGAGAGAATTTGCAAAATTGGCTAAGTCCTGATGATGTGTGGAGGAAACTGCTGAGCACAGGAGTGCTTATATAGGCTCGGCGAAGATGGCAAAGGGGAACAATGAAGAGATTGGTTGCTGTGACTTGACTGGTTGCGTGCAGGAGCATTAGCGGCGAAGACACAGCATTAATCGGTGATGCGACGGCGACAACGGCTCTGCAGTTGATCATCATGTCGGTTCATCGGGACATGGCAAGCTGGAGCAAGCGGTGGCGACAACATTGGCGCGGCAAGGCAACGTGGCAGTGAATTGCTGACAAATGGCTGCTGGTCGCGCGCAGGAGCACATGCTGTTCAACGGCGCTGCCACGGCGTTGCCACGGCACGGCTGAAGCAAGGACACGTACACACAAGCATGCACGGTCACGAGTGCGGCGAAGCCTCACCGGCGGCGAGCAAGCGCGGCGCAATTGCACGGCGATCTCTGGTCGTGCACAGCAAACGCCCTGGTCGAATTTGGGCTTGATTGCAATTTCCAATTCTTGATTTGGACTGAACTGTAAATCTGGAAATTTGGAAGGTTTGATCTGGAATTGATTCTGCTGTTTTGGTATACTTAATTCCACAAATGATTTGGCACAGATTGAATATAAAATTTGAGACATTTGGATGTCTTTTGATATGAACTGAAAACAGAGTAGATTAGGGTAACATAAGTCTGAAACTTATTGATCTCGAATTCTGGAATTTAGGGTTTGATTTTGAGATACTCATAAAAGAAGAATTTGTATTGAAAAGCATTTGGGAGGTATTCCCTGAATCAGATTTGAATTTGGAGATGATTTGCAACATTTTGCCTTTTCTGGCTTTTAGAAAATCTGGAAAAAGGACTGATCTGCGATACTCTTGGACTGATTTGCGAAAAAGGTTCAGATGGTGAAATCTGGCTGCCAACTTTTTGGATTAAATTATTGGCATTCCCTTGATCATAATCCAGGAATAATCTGGTCTGAACTTGGCTAAGATTTAATTAAATCTGAATTTCTGAAACTTAAGGTAAAAGGTAATAACAGATATTCTGTTTTCGAAAACAGAAAAGTGTTGATAATTCTGGAAGTTAGGGATAGAATTGAATCTGGGTTCTGAAGGCTTTTAGATTTAGGATAATTGATAGATCAAATCTGGCAAGTCAGATCTTGACTTGGGGTCACAGGATAGATTTGGAGATTTTAGGGCTAGAACAGAATAAAACTGAGGCTGATTTGGTTGATCTAGAAGAGACATATGCATGCATGATTTTTAAGAAAGAAACTTTTCACCCCAAAACTCAGGATGTTACAGGTTTTCTGTTTGGTTCAAGACCCCGGGGGGGGGGGGCCTGTAACACCCTGGGTTTGGGGTGAAAATTCATTTCATAAAAAAAAATCATGCATGCATTTGTCTCTCCAAGATCAGCCAAATCAGCCCAGATTTATTTTATCCTAAGCCCTAAAATCTCAAAATCTTCCGTGTGAATCCAAATCAAGATCTGACTTTCCAGATTTGATCTACTACTTATCTTGAGAATAAAAGTCTTCCGAAGCCGGATTCAATTCCATCTCTAACTCCCAGATTTGTCAAACCCTTCTGTTTTCGAAAACAGAATTTAGTTAAATATCCTAATTTCCCTAAATACTCTGAACTTTGATTTAATCACATCTAGACTAAATCCAGACCAGATTATTCTTTGATTATGATCAAGGGTATGCTAATACCTTAATCAAAAAAGTTGGCTATCAAATTCTATCATTTAGACATTTTTTACAAATCAATCCTAGAAGTATTGAAGTTCAGTCCTTTCCAGAACCATGAAAAGGCTAAGAGTCACAAATCAACTCCAAATTCAAATCTGTTTTAGGGAACACCTCCCAAATACTATTCAATACAAAATCTTCTTTTGTGAGGATATCAAAATCTTACCCTAAGTCCTAGAATTTCAGTTTTGACAAAAACTAGATTTCAAATACCCTAATTACCCTATTGTCATTCTCATTCAAAAACTATTCAAATGTTCCAAATCTTATCTTCTATCTTTGCCAAATTATTTGCTGAATAAAGTTTGCCAGAATTGTGAAGTTCAAATCAGCCTTAACCACCTAAATCCTAGATTTTACAAATCAGTCCAAAGCCAAAGTTCAGAACTTGCATTCAGGCCCAATCCCTGTTTCGACCAGAGCTCCCAGGACGCAGCAACGACCAGTGAACAGCACCAGCTTTGCTGTACACTTCGTCGTGATCTTCACCGCCGGCCTTTGCCTGTGCGTGTGTTCGTTTGCACTTGCATGTGTGCACGTGTCCACGTCAAGATCATCTCCGTGGGAGTAGCAGCACTTTGTCAGGAGTTTCGCACCACATCGCCTCGTCGTGCTAGCTTTGTCACCCACGCTTTGCACCAGCCAGCGCCAAATCCTGATGAGACGACAATGTGAGTAGTTGTAGAGCTGTTGTCGTCACCGCTATTGATTCTGGGTCCGACCAGTCTCATCCCCGGCGCAAAGGTCGTGGCTGTTCCCTCCCCGCAAGCTCCGTCATTGGCCTATTTAAACACCCCTTCGCCCTGTGCTATCTTCACTCCACCAGAAAATTTGTTAAGACCCAAACTTCCTAGTTTCTTCTTCTTCTTCGGCGAGCCTCCGAGGAGGAGCATGGTGCCAACACGATCTGCTGCACCAATCTTGAAATTGCTTCGACCAATGAGTACCTCTCGTTCACCTCATCGTATTGTAGCTTTTGATTGAGCTCTGGCGGACCTTAACACCGGTGATCGCTGTAGATTACATTTTCCCTGTTCTGGCAATGCTATTCGATTTAGCCAGAATTAGCCCTTCTATTAGTAGAATTAAATGATCAGTGGAGCCTTCTTAGCAAGCATGTGCATTTGGATTTCAAATTCGAGCTCAGACTGTAGCTTCCCTAATTCTCGCACGCCACTGCCGACCGGCTCACGTCGCCCGACCACACAGTGGTTCCTCCGACCAAATTGGCCATTCCAGTAGCTTTCCCTCACATCCCTCTCTCTCACCACGAAGAATCGATTTCCAAAGCTCTGTGTTAGAAAAGCCCAAAAGCCATCCCCGTCTTCTCCAGCCACATCGTTGAGCTCTTCACCGGTGCCGCCCCAGTCCAATCCCTCCTAACCACACCATATAGATCAACCTAGGAGCCTAATCGTGCCATAAATTTGCAGATTAAACCACCAAATCGCTCTGTCATCGTGAGCCGTTTCTAGTATCATCGCTCGTGTGTCGTCCGATCACCGTCGGCCATCCTGTCGCCGCCGCCTTGTCTAGTAGATTCGCCTTAGCCTCCTGAGCATATCTCTCCACTACCTCGAGCTCTGGTTCTGCCCTAAATCACAAGTTATCCCTGTGCCAAGATCTTGTCCAGTACCTCTGCCTTGCCGTGTCACCACCGTGTTTCCTCGCTGCCATTTGTCACCGTTCGGCCATCTCAGTGATCAAAACTACCACCATTGGATTCCTGTTGTCTTCACCTATTTCCTAGACATAGTTGGCGAAGAAATTGAAGCCTTGAATTAATTTCACAGCTATGCCCTAGTTTCTGTTCATGTCAAGCCTATGTCACCCCATGTCAGCTGACGGCATTGGGCCAGTTCAACCACTCTGGTTATGCAAATTGGAATCCACTTTGTCTACTAAACTTGTGGAGCTATGTTCTACAATTTCTTTCACTACCCTATCTTGAGAAGAGCCTTCTAAAGCCATGTTAGGCTATGACCCAAATGTCGACCTATTGACATTCATCATTTTTTATCAAACCAGCCGTGAACCCTATGTCAATTTTTATGTCTTGAAACTCTAGTAACCTCCAGTACTCAATCTTAGCCCAGATTCCTTGAAACACTAGAATCTCGACTCAGTTCAGCTTGCAGTCTCAATCATCTTCAGCATAGTTTAGTTATTCTTTTAAAGCATATCTGCATATAGATCATAAAACATTTTAATATAGTTAGTAATCATTGTGTGTTTGTTTGTCGCCGAGCAGATCTAGAAGCTGAGTTCAAGGACTTCACTATTGACCCGACACCAACTGCCGATTTTTACGACGCGGAAGGCAAGTCATATTCTTGAGCATATTGAACCTATATTTTATGAGTTGCTATAATATAACCTTGAATATAAGTAGTATATAGTAGATTAGATCTACTAGTTTATTCAATCTGTTACCGTATAAGTTTCGTTATACATTTTTGTTTTGACATCCAAGTACTGTGATGAACTATTTTTTGGCTGACTTTAATATGAACTAATGTCTAATGATCCTAGCATGGGCCAGAGGGAGGTGATGTTAGGGTTTATATGACAATAGTAGATTGGATCTTCTAAATCATATGTGTATAGATTGGATCTATATATGACATTAGCTGCCTATTCTAGATATTCATATTGGAGTTAATATGAATGACTTAAGGGGATTTAAACCAATCAGATTGGTTCAAAAATTTGATTAATGTGATTAATTAAAAAAAAAGGATTATACTTGATAACCAGAAGCTGTCAACTTTGGTGTCTAAGGAAAGAACACATCATAAGGTTTTTCTTAATAAGCCCCGCTTGGCGGAACGTTTTCCTTCATGGTGTGAGTGAAAATAGTCGCGGTATTTCCTGGCCAAGGTTACTGCCAATGAAAGTTAAATATAGTCGTAGTTATGCATGTGAGATTATCTAACTGATGGTTATTTTCATGCATATAGATGTTGTGACATCTTTTAACCCCTCATGAAATATAAAGATTATACTTGACAACCAGAAGCTATCAACTTTGGTGTCTAAGGAAAGAACACATCATAAGGTTTTTCTTAATAAGCCCCACTTGGCGGAACGCTTTCCTTCATGGTGTGAGCGAAAACAGTCGCGGTCTTTCCTGGACAAGGTTACTACCAACAAAAGTTAAATATAGTCAAAATTGCACCTATTAGATCATCTAGCTGATGGTTATTTTCGTGCATATGGATGTTTTGCCATGTTTTAACCCCTCATAAAAATTAAGTGTTTGTTATACCCTTCCAATTGCTACGCTTGTCAAGATTTTGATCGTTGCTTGGTGGGTCTGACAAATCAGGGCACCATCAATTATCTTAATAAGGCAGGATGTGTGTTGGACACCCATAAGGATAGAATTGGTTTAACTTAACAAGGCCATCAAAACGGTTTTGGGCTTTGGGGCATGGTGATGGGATGACACCCAACAAACAAGAGTTATATATGATATAATTAGTATGGAGTTGCTTACCTAAATAACTAGGTTTCTTGCAGTGATGCCAAAGCTCACTAGAACTTAGTGAAATATGGATCTTGGCCTACTATATATATTTGTTGAGGGGATTTTGTTCTAAAATATATATAGTTGGTACATCTTTTATTGAATTGTTTAATAAAAGACTTTTCATAAATATAATGCTAAAATTTTACATTTTTTTACTATTATAGACCATGGATAGTGGTAGCTCCTCAAACAATTTCAGTTTGTGATCTGTCCTTAATAAAGAAAAGCTCAATTGAACAAATTTTATTGATTGGTATAGAAACTTGAGAATTGTTCTCAAACAAGAGAAAAAAGACTACGTTCTAGAGACTCCTATACCTGATGAACCAGCCGCTAGTGCTCTACGTGCTCAAAAGGATGCTTACTAAAAGCGTACCGATGATGCACTTGATGCCAGCTGTCTAATGCTAGTCACCATGAACTCTGAGCTTCAGAAGCAATATGAGAACATGACAGCTTATGACATGGCCGTGTGTCTTAGAAACTTATTCGAGGAGCAGGCCAGGGTGGAAAGATATGAAACCACCAAGAAATTGCATGATTGCAAGTTCGCAGAAGGGAGCTCAGTCAGTCCTCATGTGATCAAGATGATTGGTTACATTGATAATTGGGAAAAGCTTGGTTTTCCCCTTAGTCAAGAGTTGGCTACTGATATGATTCTCCAATCGCTCCCTCCGAGCTATGACCAATTTGTCATGAACTATAACATGAATAATCGGGAGAAATCATTGACCGAATTGCATGGGATGCTTAAAACAGCGGAACAGAACATTAAGAAAATTCCAAATAATGTAATGATGGTTCAAACGGGAAAAAGTTTTAAGAAGAAGGGCAAGGGCAAGGCTAAGGGAAAGGGCAAAGCTCTAGAAAGATCCTCTAGCACTAAACCTAATTCCAAAGGAAAGTCCAAGCCAAGTGCCACCTCTACTACTGAATGCTTCTATTGCAAGGAATCTGGCCATTGGAAGAGGAATTGCAAGAAATACTTGGAAGATTTAAAGAAAAAGAAGGAAAGTGAGACTCCTTTAGGTATATATGTTATAGAAGTTCATTTAGCTACTTCTCCTTCCGACTCGGGTATTCGATACCGGATCGGCTGCTCATATTTGCACTTTGATGCAGGGGCTTAAAAGGAGTAGAAATTTGGCTAAGGGCAAGGTTCAACTTCTCGTTGGAAATGGAGCAAGAGTTGCAGCATTAGCTGTTGGAACTTTTATATTAGCTTACCTTTAGGATTAGTTTTAGAACTTAATAACTGTTATTATGTTCCCGCCATAAGCAAAAACATTGTATCCGTGTCGTGTTTGGACATGCTGGGTTATGAATTTAGAATTGTCGATGATTCGGACTCGGAGTCCTCAGCTGAACTTATGCAAAATTTGTAATAGTGAGACCTTTCAAGATGACCCTCCAGGAAGGTATGTAGAACAATGGTGAACAGGAGCACAGAGAGTTTTATACAGATTCGGGCCCTCGATGGTAGGAGTAATAGCCCTACGTCCTATTAGGATTTCACTATAGGTGATAAAAGGTTACAAAATGGCAGAAAAACCCCTTCACAAGCGAAAGGTTTTTCCTATGTAAATGTACAGGATAAAGCCAGGAAGGCTTGAAAGCACTATCTAATTTAGGCCGTAGACTTGGCTGTTTTTAGTGGTTGAGATGCGTTGTGTCTCACTTGTATCAGAAGTCTTGTTCTTCCAAATGGATCGGATCCTCCCGTTTGATGTATTTCGCCACCCTTTTATACTGGTCGAAAGGATGCCATGTCTTAACTGCATCAAACAGTTGTTTGGACGGTTGGATGCGGTTTGTTGAACCGCTCTTAACTCCCAAGTAGGTTAAGCACGTGCTATTCGTGAAATAACTGCTTGTATTAACCTCTTGGCGGTTAGTCATCTACGTGGAGGAATCTTCGGGATACTTGGAATATTCCCAATATAGGGATAACCGGTCAGATAAATTCCAAGTACCTTGGTCGAGAATGTTCTGACCGCGGGGTGTTGGCTGACCACGCAACATCTTCAACATTCTGTCCTCGTATAACATACGAACTTCTGACCGCGCAAAGCCTGTGGTCTAATCGCACGAGACTTGTAACCTGATCGCGCAAAGCCTGCGACCTTAGGCTGATGCTTCTCAGAATGACTTGAGTTCACACCGCCGGGCACGTGTCTGACTCGAACCTGTCTTGAGCCAACAGTGCATTTATTTGAACTGACTCGGGTGTCAATCCTCGTCAGCTAGCCCCCAAATTTAAAGAAAACGAAGGGATGTGTTCACTTTAAATTTAAAGAAATGCATCGGATTATTAACCTGACTCTTCAAATCCCCTACTTAGTGGCGCACTAAATAAGTCGGTTGGTTCCCTGAGACAGGTTCTGGGTATTATGTGACAGGTAATGATAGCGCCGTAGAAATGTTTTTTAACTCGAGGTAAAATTGTAAATGCTTTGTAGAAACCCGAGGCACCTGGAATGCGAACCGTCACCTTGGCGGCTATAAATACCGGGTCCTTGGTTCTGTAAATCTTCACAATTTCTTCCCACGACTAAGTCCCTTCCTAAACAACCTTGATTCTTCTCTTCATACACTTCCTGATGGCGGATCACAACATCATCGAGATTGAGAGTGATGAAGAGAAAGTTGTCGAACAGGGGCCTCAGATGCATGAAGACTTGTCCCCTTCAAGGAAGAAACCCAAGGTTGACGAGGGATCTTTCAGCGGAATGAAGGTGAATAATGTAGCAAGTCTCTTTCTTCCTTCAGTTCCTATAACTCTTCCTGTTCATGCATGTCGGCAAGTTAGGCCTTTGACTTCGGAGAGAAACCTTTCTCCATTTCATCCCAATACCTCCAACCTTTATTTGGGTGATCAATATTCTGGTCGGCAAGCGGTAACTATCCCTCGACCAGATGATTCCCATATTGTGTTGGCGAAGCAATCATATGGTGGGAAGGTTGCACTTCCACCATCTGATGATCCTCTTCCCAGGATGGCTATATAAACATGCCATGAGCTGGGACAGGTAATAATTCTTCTCTCCTTTTGCTGATAGTTATAGTCAGTACAACTAATTTTTGCAAATGTAGGAGGTTGGAGGCTCCAGCGATCAGCCTTCTGCTGCTCCATCTTTTCCTTCCAGAGAGATTCTTCTGGAGGAGAAGAATGCCCTGGAGAAGAAGACCGAAGAGATGTCTTCGAAGATTCTGCATTTAGCAGAATGTTTTGAACGATCCCGTGAAGAGGCGCGCCAGTTCCGTCGAGAGAGGGATCACGCTCAGCGGCAGCGAGAACTCTCTGACTTGATTAGGGACAATAGTGCTTCTCTTGTTAGGGATGATGTAGATAGACTTAGGTTAGTTGCTAGTTCCCTGGGGGTTGTCAGTGTAGATCCTACTGACAACAACATGTCCCTTGGGGAACTTTGTAAACTCCTTTCGGATCAAGTTGACGCTTTGGTCGACTGTATCCCTTTTGTATGTAAAGAATGTAAGAAATAAAACTTTCTTTTTTATATGAAAATTTTTCACATCTTCTGTGCGAAAACATGGCCATAAACTTTACGTTCGCGACCATTCATACACAGGGAATCTCAGTTCTGCGATCAGAATCACGCTTTTATAAAAGCACCGCGACCAGATCTGATACCGCGATCAGGCTTAAGGCAGCTGTTAGAACTGAGTTGCGACCAGGATTGAGGCTTGGTCGGACCGTCACTTCGATTAGAATCGGAGCTTAATCCAAAGCATAGTTTCAACCAAACCGCAACCCGGTTAGAAATACATCCGTACGTCCAAAAATTGAGTCGCATGACTTTTTCGTAAAAATGTTCAAAGCATATAAAGGAAAAACGTCTTCTGAAAAGTACTGAAAATTTTTCAGTCCTTTTGCACTTTCAGTTTCCGAAACAAAGAAGTCTTTTTGTTTCAGATCCGATGCCTGAACACTTTAACGGGTCCGTCAGAGATAGTATCCATTATGGGAAATGAATAAAACACTTAGTGGAACGTTTTGAACGAAACGTTATTCACATTAATGCGCCGCCTTGGGTCTATAAAAAGAGCAGATATCTTCTCAAAGAAGCCACACAGCCAAAAACCCTCATCGTTTCCGCCGCACAAAACCCTCATTCTTCTTAGCTTCCGTCTTCCCCAAAAATCACCAACTTTTCCTTTGACTTTCCACCGAAAAATGGCATCCTGGAGCCGATCCATTCACCATTCCGAGGAGAGTTTGATGTTGCTGGAGAAGGAAGAAATCCTTCCTCCGCGGCTTTTGATCAACTGGCGGCCCGCGGAAACAGATCAAGAAACCCCAACCGTCCAGGAGGGCGAGTTGGTGGTTTTTGAGGAGTACTTGCGCTGCGGGTTCTGATTCCCCGAGAGTCGGTTCCTCAAGGATGTCCTCGAGCATTATAGGTTGGAGTTGATCAACCTCCACCCAAATGCAGTGTTGATATTGGCGGTTTTTCAACACCTATGCGAGGCGTTCGTCGGAGTGTACCCCAGTGTGGACCTCTTCCGACGATTCTACTTCTCGGCTTGGTCGAAGAGCGCTAACGCCGCCGGATGTACTACTTCCGGCTGAGGGATAAAAAGGAGTATCCCTTTCCACCCCTGCGAGACTCAGTGCATGGGTGGCATCAGAAGTGGTTCTATTGTACCCCGCCGAAGGAGAGCGGGTTGTGGTTTGAAAACTCGCGGCCAGAGAAGCCAAGCGAGTTAGACACTCTCCCGGCGATGAACTCGGAGTTCATGAAGCACGCCGAGGTAATTCTTCACTTAGTCGAAGAAGGGTTGACGGCGAGGGACATCATCCGAGACTTTGTGAAGAACCGGGTGAGCCCCCTGCGTGAAAGGGCTCATCCGGCTTGGGAGATTAAGTCCATGGCGGACGGCACCCTGGACTATAACGAAGGTATTTGTTTCTGACACCGAAAGCCTTCATGTTTTTCTTGAAATACATTCATTTTAACCTGCATTCGGTAACAGTCCTGTCCTCTGCTGAAATTGAGAGGCGGACTAACCACCTTCTCCGGGCGTATAACGCCGAGGTAGAGGGTGCTAAGGGGTCGCCTCGCCCCCAGAGCTTAATTCACGCTGGTGACGACCTCAGGCAAGAGCGCCGAAGGGTACATTCTCCACTTGGCCTCTGTTTTGCAGGTTTTATGTCTGTCCAGTACTAATCCCATGTGAATAGCTTCTTGGGAGGTTTCCTGAGGCGACGTTTCCCAGCGAGAACATCGGTTCCCTGGGAAAGCCGACGACCAAAAACGTGAAGAAGATTTCCTCGAGACCTAGGACGAGGAATCCCACCCCCAAGAAAGTCAGGCTAAATCTTGGGGAAGGGTCTTCGCGAAGCACTCCTCCTACGGCCCGAAGAACTGCGGTAAGATATCGAATCCCACCGCTCTTTCCAGGCGCGAACTCGAATTACTTCTTCGTCGTACAGGGAGAGGGGAGCGAGGCGGAGGACGATGATGATGTCCCTCTAGTTCACCGGAGGAGGAAGATCGCGGGCTCTCCATCCGGTGACGCTCCAACCCATTCCACAGGGATAACTGTTACTGCAGAGGCAGCCGTAGCAGTCCCTACGACCACTGAAAGCCTTGTGGTCGCGGATGATCCCCTAGCCCCTGAAGCTCCTGAGGCTTCAGAGCCAGTTGCCTCTACTTTCCCGGTCGAAGGGACGACCGTGGTAAGATTTTCCCACAGTTCGTTTTCTTCAATTCCCCCTGCGTACTTGATGAGCTAATGCTTATGCAGGGAGAAGAGCTTCCCCCTGCGACTCCTGCTAGCCCCAGGGAGGAAAATACTTCTCCTCCGCAGACAGGAGCGGAGGTGGTTGTGCAAGATCCTGTGGCGATTGCACGCGAGGTGCCGGCCACAGAAACCCAGGAGACAGCGAGGTCCTTGGATGGGACGTCGCCAATGGGATCGAATGCCCAGGTAAAGATCTTTCTTTTCAACCTTTATCTTTCCCTTGACAAAATGTTCATAGGGGAACACATACAGGGAAGAGGGCCCTTGTTTTCCAAGAGGAAGATCAAGGCGGACGATAATTGTCCCCGTGCTCGGGAAGAACCTTCTCTGAAATCCCAAAAGCTAATGGGATTTCAATTAAGGTAAGAACATTTATCCTGGTTGTATTAGAAATGATGGTCACGAATCGTTACCATTTGATTTTTCTTTTCCTTTATCAGACGAAAAGAAATAGCGCCCAGTCCTCCAACCGCTTCGGGAAGGGTTGAAGTCACTGCTGGTGCAGGAGCTTCCAGTGAGGAGCGCTCCACCCCCTCGGCCCAGGAAGTTGTTCGGGCCGTGGAGGGAGAAGCAGACATGAGGACCCAGTCGCAGTCACTGGTGACTGGAAGCAGTATCCAGCAGGCACTTCCTCCAACTGCCCCTACTGTAGGCACTTCCGGGCCTTCGACAAATCTTCCCATTAGTCCGGAAGATGCCTCTCTGCAGAAGTTCACGAGGGTATGTTGAATCCCTCTCTGGGTGTCCTGAATTGTACATAGGACACTTTTGACTCTTTTTTGCATCACAGGAACTATCCCGGATGATGGCCCAATCACGTGCTACGGCGGCGAGCATGGTGGCCATACAAAGAGAGCGAGACGGCTTGCGCAGGTAAGGATCATTACCTTTCAACTTGTAAAGGTACAAGTTAACTATGACCACTCCTTCTGTTTTATTACAGGAAAGTGGCATCATTGGACAAAGAAATGGCCACAGTCAAGCTTCATTCGATCTCAGTAGCTAGGAACCAAGAGATTGAAAACAATAAACTGCGGTCACAACTTGCTGGTAAGTTGATTCCTGATTAGGAATACTTGTCCTCATAATCTGTGAGTAATGTTTTCTCTCTTTGCAGCGCAAGCTGGTCAAATAATGCAACTCAGTGGGGACAATAAAACCCTCCAGGATTCTATCGAAGCCTCCACAAGGGCAATTGGAAAGCTGAGCCGTTCAGTCTTCAAAAAACTGAAGGCGGTGGCTCATCTTCTGAAGGCTGATGTGGTTGAAACCACACGAGACAATCTCAGCCAAGAGGACTGGGCTGCCCTAGTTATGGCTCAAGCAGAGTCACTTCTCGAGTATCTCCCTGAGGATACACAGCGACGAGAAGAGGTGATTAGAACCAGAGTTCGGTCAGCCGCTTCTGCTATCCTCAGCCGGGTTCGACTTCACTATGGGCCAGATGCAGATCTGAATCCACTAGTGGGACCGGTTGAGATCGAGAGTGAAGAGCAACTAGAGGCCGTCATGGAGGAGATTAGTCCCCTTGTAGATAAGCTCCTGACTGAGCTCGGGATCGAATGATCCCTATACCTGTACAGAAACAGTTGTATACGATGCAATGCACATGAAAAATTCACTTTTGAAAATGAATATATTTTTTGTTTTATGTTGGTTTATATTATAAACATATCCCCCTAGCCCCCGCCTGTGATTGTAGATACTGAAGGCTTAGTATTACAAACGCAGGGGAAAAAAGAATATAACGACCAGGGGTGTATGATCAAATCAACAATTATAACACCTAGCCTTGTTTGCTAACCAGCAGCCACTCGGATAACCAAGGACTTGAAGAAAGCCCCGTGTGCGTTGAGAAACGGCTTATTTAGGAGTGACTTATTTGAAAGTGGTTACGAGATCGGCCAGCGAATCCGACTAGGATGTTATAGTGATCTAACCGCGTGCGACCAGCCCCGAGCCGAATTCACAATGGATGGTCATAAAGGGGAATATTCCTCATATAATATAAACGCAAAACATTTTTAATTTTATGAACAAATGCTAATTGAACAGGAAAAATGGGGTTGAGTACTTACACATAGAACTTGCGAAGTTGATCGATGTTCCAAGTATTGGACAAAATTCGACCATCCCCCATGGCTAACCGCGCGGATCCTGGTCGCGGCACCGAGACCACAGTGTAAGGGCCTTCCCACTTCGGGGAGAATTTGTTGCGATTAGACTGATCTTGGATTTTTCGTAAGACCAGGTTGCCCACGTGAAGACTATGTGGTCGCACCCTTTTACTGTGATACTTGCGCAAAGCTTGCAAGTATGCCGCGGACTTGACCAAAGCGTGATCACGCCTTTCTTCTAAGAGGATAAGATCTTGTGACCGCTGTTCGGACTGATTAATCTGTTCGAATTGTTTTGTCCGAACAGACCCAATACTAACTTCGATAGGCAATACAGCCTCGGCCCCATAGACCAGATGGAAGGGCGTCTCACCGGTGGCTCGACTAGAAGTAGTTCGTAGTGCCCATAGAACGGTATAAAGCTCGTCTGCCCAAGCCCCCGAGCGAGTCTTAAGGTGATCAAAAACACATTTTTTAATGCCTTGTAGTATCTGCCCATTGGCCCGTTCTACAGCGCCATTGCTTTGTGGATGCACCACAGAAGCAAAGCACACCTTAGTTCCAATCTGGTCGCAGTAGTCTAGAAAGAGACCACTAGCGAACTGAGAACCGTTATCGGTGATAAGGCGGTTTGGAACACCAAATCGAGCAACAATATTCTTATGAAAGAACTTTTGTGCTGCTGATGCGGTAATATTGCGTACCGGTTCGGCCTCGATCCACTTTGTAAACGTGTCAATGGCTACGAACAGAAACTTGTCCCCATTGACCGCTTGTGGCATAGGACCTACAATATCCATTCCCCAGACCGCGAAAGGCCATGTGAGGGGAATGGTTTGTAACGCATAGGCAGGTTGATGAACCAGTCTGGCGTGAAACTGACTATGAGGACACATCTTGACCATATGCTTGGCATCATCGAGTGCCGAAGGCCAGTAGAATCCTTGTCGAAAAGCTTTTCCGACCAGTGTTCAATATGACGCGTGTGCACCACATACACCATCATGTATTTCTTTCAAGAGGGATTTTCCTTCCTCCTGAGATACGCAACGCATGAATACTCCTTGAGTACCTTTTCTGTACAAAACCCCATCTATGAGTTTGTACAGTCGCTCTTTTCGAATTAACCGATAGCTTTCGGTTTTGTCCTCGGGTAGGGTCCCATGTTCAAGATAGACTCTTAATGGATGAGTCCAATCCTGTTCCTGACCGAGGTTGGTAACGGAGGCTATTACCGGATCATCCTCAACCGAAGTCAAGATTGAAGGACGGTCCAAGTGTTCAATGAACACTCCTGCCGGAGCGGATGTGCGTGAGGACCCAATTTTGGATAATTGGTCAGCGAGAATGTTGTCCTTTCGCGGGATGTATTGGACTTCGAAATGACTGAAGTGTTTTTCCAATCTCCTCACTTCCCCCAGGTAATGAGCCATTGTCTCATCGGAGGTGCTGTACTCCTTGTTTACCTGGTTTACGACCAGTTGTGAGTCTCCCCTCACCGCTAATCGACGGACTCAGAGGAATTTTGCTGCCTGAAGCCCTGTAAGAAGACCTTCATACTCTACTTCATTGTTAGTCGCAACAAAGTGTAGTTGGATGACATACTTAAGCTGTTCGCCCTGGGGCGTAACTAAGACCACTCCAGCCCCCGAGTGTTGAAAACTACGGGAGCCGTCAAAGTACATTGTCCAGTAATCGGGGCACTCCAGTTCCTCTGCCAACTGCACGGGTGGCTCAGGGTTGGTCCATTCGACCACAAAGTCGGCCAAAACCTGAGATTTAATCGCCGTGCGGGGCGTGAAATGAATCTTGAAGGCACCGAGTTCGACCGCCCATTTGGCGATTCGACCAGATTTCTCTGGGTTTCGGACAATATCCCCCAAAGGAAAAGAGGAGGGTACTCTGATCTTGTGCGCTTGAAAGTAATGTCGTAGCTTACGGGAAGCCATCAGTAGCGCGTAAAGTATCTTCTGGACCTCAGGGTAGCGCTCCTTAGGACCATGAAGTACCTCGCTCACATAGTAGACGGTTCTATGTATTCCTTCCCTATCCGCGATCAGAACGGCGCTGACCGCGTGCGGTGTGGCCGCCAGATAAAGAAGCAATGGTTCTCCTTTGTCGGGAGACACCAATACTGGCGGACTGGATAGATATGTCTTTACCTCCTGAAATGCTTTTTCGGCCTCATCCGACCATGTAAAATTATGATGCTTCCGCAAGGCTTTGAAGAAAGGCAATCCCCTTTCGCCTAGTCTCGATATGAAACGACTTAAACCCGCCATGCGACCAGCCAGGCGTTGAACATCCTTCATGGTCGAGGGCGATCTCATTTGTTCAATGGCCCTGATTTTCTCAGGATTAACTTCAATGCCCCTGGAACACACAAGGAAACCAAGGAGTTTTCCTGAAGAAACCCCGAAAGAACATTTCTCCGGGTTTAATTTTATTCCAAAGCGATTCAAATTACAGAAGGTTTCAGCGAGATCGTTCAAATGAGACAATCTCTTGGTACTTTTTACAACCAAGTCGTCTACATATGCTTCAAGATTACGCCCTATCTGGGAAAGAAAGGTCTTTTGCATCAAGTGCTGGTACGTGGAACCCGCGTTCTTGAGACCGAACGGCATTCTGACGTAGCAGTATGTGCCAAACGGGGTGATGAAGGCAGTTTTCTCTTCATCGTCTTCTGCCATGCTAATTTGATGATATCCTGAGTAAGCGTCCAGAAAACTCATCAGTTCGCAACCCGCAGTTGAGTCGACCAGCTGGTCGATGCGGGGAAGGGGAAAGTCATCCTTCGGACAGGCAGCATTGAGGCTAGTGTAGTCGACGCACATGCGCCACTTGCCATTTGACTTGTGGACCATGACCGGATTGGCGAGCCATTCCGGGTGATGCACTTCACGGATAAACCCTGCCTGTAGGAGTTTGTCCAACTCCTCTCGGATGGCTTCCTGTCGGTCAGCAGCAAAACGCCTGAGCTTTTGCTTTGTTGGTCGCTGTCCAGGTCGAATTGCTAACCTGTGCTCAATTACTTCCTCTCGGATGGCTTCCTGTCGGATGGTTTCCACACAAACACATCTGCATTAGCCCGGAGGAAAGCAACGAGATCGAGTTCCTATTTGTCATCCAGAGCTGATCCGACCCGAATTGCCTTGGATGGATCATCTGGGTACAAAGGAACCAATTTGAGTTTCTCATCTGGTCGAGGAGCAGCCTTGATCGTGTCGGTGGCAACAGTGGCGACCTGAGCGTCCCAGAGGGGAAGTTGATCGACCATCTCCAAAGATAGCCTGTCGCACGTGAGTGCCACGTTGCGACTGCCTCAGACCGAGATGACACCTTTGGGGCCAGGCAATTTCCCGCACTGATAAGCATAGTGCGTTGCCATCATGAACTTAGCGAGAGTTGGCCTGCCAAAGATTGCATTATAAGACGAATCGCAATCGATTACGTCAAAAGTAACCAATTCTGTTCGGAAGTTGTCTGGTTCTCCCAGTGTGACCGGGAGGACCACTTGTCCCAATGGCATCATGGAGGGGCCTGGGATTATCCCATAAAACGGATGATTATGGGTTTAATCTTCGAACGAGGAATTTGCATCTCGTCGAATGCCTTGACCAACAAAATGTCAAGGGAGCTTCCTCTGTCGATCAGGACCCTTGCAACTCTCGCGTTACTGATGATCAGGGTAATGACCAGAGGGAGCCTCAACGGTCGTGTTAACCCCGCCAGACAATCAGTACGATCAAATGTTAAAGGTGTATCTGACCAACGGGGGTATTGAGGTTCGCCAAGGGATGTCTCCGTTTGGTTAACCTCTCGGTAAAAGGCCTTAAACTGCCTTTTGGAAACGAAAGAAGAAGAACCTCCAAAAATAACGTTAACATGATTCTGAGGTACCTGGTAGGACATTTCCTTCGTTTCCGTCGGCATCCCTAAGTCCGCACGCCTGTTCTTTAGGTGGTAAGGTTGGCATTGGCCCAACTCCCTGGTAGAAGTCATCCAGTTTCTTCAACTAACTCCTGCAATTCTTGAGGTCGTGGCCTGGGGAGTTGTGGAGTGGACACCACTTCTTGCCCTCCTGCGGATTAGTTGACTTTTCTGGCTGGTCGACATTTTGACCACCAGAGGCAGTTTTATTTTTGAATGAAGGCTTGTTACCTTTGGTCGAAGGCGGCTTCTCTGCGACTGCGACCTCGCGGTACAGTCCAGAGCAGTTCCTCTTCGACTTTTTTGACTTCCCACCCGATGAAGATTTTGGCTTCTTGCTTGAATTTTCTTTTGTGGTGTCCTTGAAGCCTGGTTGAGGTGGTAGGTCCCCCTTGTCGACCATTCGATTCCATTTGACCGCTTCGGCGGCATCAGAATATCGATCGGCCATGTCGAACAGATCGGCCACTGATCGAGGAGGGTGGATAAGCAAGTCTTCAGTGAATCTCCGGTATCGAACGACATGTTTAAATGCTCTGATAACGGAGCCATCAGATATGTTCGGGATGGTATTCCTCACCCCGACAAACCTCTTGACAAACTACCGAAGTGTTTCGGTTGAAGTTTGCCATAGCCGATGAAGGTCGTCCTCTTTACCCGGCTTTTGGTAACAATTTTGGAAATTGCTGAGGATGGCATCGCATAGCATTTCCCAATTGTAGATGGAACCCTCGGGCTGATTAAACAGCCAGGTTCTAGCCGGTCCTGCGAGGATTGTAGGCAGGTAGTTGGCCATGACCTTGTCATCGCCTCCTGCTGCTTGGATGGCAGTGATATAGATTTGAAGGAACTCTGATGGGTTTTCAGTTCCGTCAAACCTCTCAATGGCCCCTGGTCGAAACTTATCGGGCCAAATGATTGCCATAGGCCAGGTGAAAAGGCTTTACAACCAACGTAGGGACCGTGAATCGCCCTGTGACTCTCGGCTGGGTCTCGGGCGAGCTCACGCAATGGCGAAGTTACTCGTGGTCCCAAACGAGAGTGGACAGGAACTCGATCCCTACTGCGAGAATCCTGCATTCGCCGGTATCTGTCCTGTCGGGACGGTATGGGCGGCGGGTAACTTCGTCGGCCGGAACCAGAATGAGGACAATCTCGTTCGCGGGAACGTGTTACCGAGCGGGAAGAGGCCGTTGGGGTCGCCTCGGACGCGACCTCATCCAGTCTCTCCGCCAGGATCCTAAAAAAGGCCGATTTCTGCGCATCCGTGACCGTAGGAGGAAAGTTACGCATGACTTCCGCGATAGATCGTAGTCGACCATGGGTACTTCTCCTAGGGGCACCAGGTGTTACCGTTTCTTCGTCCACCGGGAAACGCTCCGGTGGTAAAGAAGGGGTCTGGTCATGTTTGCGACCACGCGACCGTCGAGAAGAACCCGGAGCAGCATTGTAACGAGCCTGCGCATCTTGAAGAGCCTCTAGGGCAGTTCTGCGTAGTTCATTGTTTTGTTGCTCGAGATCTTGATCCTCCTTCTGTTTGCGATCTTGTTCTTCCCTAGCAGCCTGTTGATCGGGAGTTTCTTCCGACAACGCAGCAAACTGCCTAGGGAGAGAGGTTGCCGATGGGGAAAACATCTCAGTTTGTTCCGAGTCGGACTCAAAATCAAAGAGACGGTGAAGGTTATCAGATTCGAACCTTCCGGGGCTAATTTCTGGGTCGTTATCATCCTTCCCCTCAGCGGGGTCGTATGACGGGCCGGATTCATCGCCTAGCGCATTAAGAACCTCTGTGGGTTCTGACCTTACGCTAGTTGCTCCCTGGTCGATTGACATGACCTGGAGAGACGATTCAACCTGTGGAAGATTCTGGCCTTCGACCTCCTCCATCGGGACAGGATCGCTTGGAGAAGGCATCGGGATATGGGCATAATCCTCAAGATCGAAATCGTTCTCGGAATCATATGCTCCAGCCATGTTTCAGCGAACCTCCAGATTTAAACTAGGACGCCTTGAGAAAAGGCCCCACGGTGGGCGCCAGCTGTCGACGATTCGGACTCGGAGTCCTCAGCCGAACTTATGCAAAATTTGTAATAGTGAGATATTTCAAGATGACCCTCCGGGAAGGTATGTAGAACAATGGTGAACAGGAGCACAGAGAGATTTATACATGTTCGGGCCCTCGATGGTGGGAGTAATAGCCCTATGTCCTATTAGGATTTCACTATAGGTGATAAAAGGTTACAAAATGGCAGAAAAACCCCTTCACAAGCGAAAGGTTTTTCCTATGTAAATGTACAGGATAAAGCCAGGAAGGCTTGAAAGCACTATCTAATTTAGGCTGTAGACTTGGCTGTTTTTAGTGGTTGAGATGCGTTGTGTCTCACTTGTGTCAGAAGTCTTGTTCTTCCAAATGGGTCGGATCCTCCCGTTTGATGTATTTCGCCACCCTTTTATACTGGTCGAAAGGATGCCATGTCGTAACTACATCAAACAGTTGTTTGGACGGTTGGATGCGGTTTCTTGAACCGCTCTTAACTCCCAAGTAGCTTAAGCACGTGTTATTCGTGAAATAACTGCTTGTATTAACCTCTTGGCGGTTAGTCTTCTACGTGGAGGAATCTTCGGGATACTTGGAATATTCCCACTATAGGGATAACCGGTCAGATAAATTCCAAGTACCTTGGTCGAGAATGTTCTGACCGCGGGGTGTTGGCTGACCGCGCAACATCTTCAACATTCTGTCCGCGTATAACATACGAACTTCTGACCGCGCAAAGCCTATGGTCTGATCGCACGAGGCTTGTAACCTGATCGCGCAAAGCCTGCGACCTTAGGCTGATGCTTCTCAGAATGACTTGAGTTCACACCGCCGGGCACGTGTCTGACTCAAACCTGTCTTGAGCCAACAGTGCATTTATTTGAACTGACTCGGGTGTCAAGCCTCGTCAAGAATAAAGAGCAATCATTGTTCCTTTTATTTAAATGATATGTTTTATGGAAATGCCTCGTTGGAAAATGGGCTTTATCAACTAAATCTTGAATTACTTGTCTATAACATATGTACTAAGAGGATTAGGCCCAATGATTTGAATCCCACGTTTATCTGGCATTGTCATTTAGCCCATATAAATGAGAAATGCATCATGGAACTCCTGAAAGATGGTCCTCTAGAATCATTTGATTTTCCATCATTTGATGTGTGAATCTTATTTACTTGGCAAAATGACAAAGGCACCTTTCACAGTTGAAAGTGAAAGGGAAAGTGACTTATTGGCTCTTGTTCATACCGATGTATGTGGACCACTAAGTTCAACAGCTAGAGGTGGTTTTCAGTACTTCATAACTTTTACCGATGACTTTAGTAGATATGGATATGTCTACTTAATGAGGCATAAATCTAAAACGTTTGATAAATTCAAGGAATTTCGGAATGAAGGACAGAATCAACTTGGCAAGACAATCAAAACCCTACGATCTGATCGTGGAGGGGAGTATTTGAGCCAAGAATTTGGTGATCATCTAAAACAACACGGAATTGTTCCACAATTGACTCCGCCGGGAACACCTCAATGGAATGGTGTGTCAGAACGACAGAACAGGACCTTGTTGGACATGGTTCGGTCAATGATGAGCCAAACTAATCTTCTATTGTCCTTATGGGGATATGGTCTAGAAACAGCTGTGTTCACATTAAATAGGGCTCCATCAAAAGCAGTAGAAAAGACACCATATGAGATATGGAATGGAAAGCGTCCTGGGTTGTCTTTTCTTAAGATTTGGGGTTGTGAGGCTTATGTAAAATGTTTAATGACTGATAAGCTTAAACCCAAATCAGATAAATGCTTCTTTGTGGGTTATCCTAAGGAAACAAAAGGATATTACTTCTATAATCGAGAAGAAAACAAAGTGTTTGTTGCCCGAAACGGTGTCTTTTTGCAGAAAGAGTTTCTGTCAAAAGGAGTAAGTGGGAGCACAGTGCAACTTGAAGAAATTTGGGAACCACTGAAAATTGTTTCAGCACCCACTGAAGCTCAGCAAGACCTGCAAAATAATGTAGAAAATGCAGGACAAGCACCGGTTACACGTAGGTCTAAAAGGGTACGTCACACACCTAGAAGGTACATGTTCCTTACAATGGAACAACATGAAGTATTATTGGTAGACAATGATGAGCCCAAGACTTACTAAGAAGCGATGATGAGCCCTGACTCTGAGAAATGGCTTGGAGCCATGAGATCCGAAATTGAATCCATGCATGACAATCGAGTGTGGAACTTGGTTGATCTACCTGATGGTGTAAAAACTATTGAGTGCAAATGGGTTTATAAGAAAAAGATTGACATGGATGGTCATGTTCATATCCATAAACCACGATTAGTTGCGAAAGGTTTCAAGCAAATTCAAGGTGTTGATTATGATGAAACCTTTTCGTCCGTTGCTATGTTAAAGTCAATCAGGATCATCCTAGCTATTGCTGCCTATTTTGATTATGAGATATGGCAGATGGATGTCAAAATGACTTTCCTAAATGGAAACCTAAGTGAGGATGTGTATATGGCACAGCCTAAAGGTTTTGTCGATCCAGAAAATACTGAGAAAGTATGAAAGCTTCATAAATCCATTTATGGCTTGAAGCAAGTATCTCGGAGTTGGAATCTTCGTTTTGATGAAGTAGTCAAACAGTTTGGCTTCATCAAAAATGAAGAAGAGCCTTGTGTTTACAAAAAGGCAAGTGGGAGCGCACTTGTTTTTCTGGTCTTATATGTGGATAACATACTTTTGATCGGAAATGATATTCGTATGCTTGAGTCTGTGAAGTCCTCATTGAAAACTAGCTTTTCTATGAAAGACCTAGGTGAGGCAGCATATATTTTTGGTATTAAGATCTACCGAGATAGATCTAAAAGACTAATTGGATTAAGCCAAAGTACTTATGTTGACGAAGTATTGAATAAATTCAACATGCAGGATTCCAAGAAAGGTTTTCTACCTATGTCACATGGCATTAGTCTTAGAAAGAGTCAATGTCCTTCGACATGTGATGAGCGGGACTGAATGAATAAGATTTCATATGCTTCTACTGTTGGGTCTATTATGTATGCCATGCTTTGTACACGCCCAGATGTCTCCTATGCTCTAAGTGTTATGAGCAGATACCAATCAGATCCAGGTGAGAGTCACTGGATTGCTGTAAAAAACATCCTTAAATACTTGAGAAGGACTAAGGATGTGTTTTTGGTTTATGGAGGTGAGGAAGAGCTCGTTTTTAGTGGTTACATCGATCCTAGCTTCCAAACCGACAAAGATGATTTCAAATCGCAATCTGGTTTTGTGTTTTGTCTTAATGGTGGAGCTGTAAGTTGGAAGAGTTCTAAGCAAGAAACTGTTGCTGATTCTACAACAGAAGCAGAGTACATTACTGCTTCTGAAGCTGTCAAAGAAGTTGTTTGGATTAAAAAGTTCATCTCTGAACTTGGTGTGGTTTCTAGCATTTCAAGCCCAGTGGATCTCTACTATGATAATAGTGGAGCCATTGCGCAAGCTAAGGAACCAAGGTCTCATCAGAAATCCAAACGTATACTCAGGTGTTATCACCTCATCCGAGAAATCGTGAATAGAGGTGATGTGAAGATTTGCAAAGTGTCCACGGATTTGAATGTTGCTGATCTATTGACAAAGCCTCTCCCACAACCAAAGCATGAGGTGCATACTAGAGCAATAGGTATTAGATACATTTGTGATTGACTCTAGTCCAAGTGGGAGGTTGTCAGTGATATGTCCTAAAGAAAATCACATAGTTGTATTTATTTTTGTTATATTTATGAACATTTGAATAATATGTTATTTTTGAATAAATTATCATCTTAATTTGATCAACAAGTATGTGACTTGTTCGTGAGACTCTAAATTTATTTGATGATATTATTCTAATATAATCCCTGATCCATTATCTTTAAATAGGACATTATAGATTAATGGATCAGCGCATTTATTGATTGATGGTTATGTTTCACGGATCATGGATATAAGTTATCAAATCAATAATGTGGACATATATTGGAGAATATAATGTTGGATAGACCCATTTTGAGACACTGTTTGGATTTGTTATTTAAGTGTCACCAGTTGGTCTCAAATAATGTTTATGATTGATCCTTAGACCTGAGACCATCATAGTTTCCTACATGTGTAGTAGTATACTTTGATACTACCAAACGCTATTTTTAATTAAGTAGTAATAAAGGTAATATTCGGGTATGCTAGGAGCCATGCGGAGGAATATGAATGGTTAAGATGGAATTTGCATATCTCATATAATGAGATAGATATCTCTGGGCCTCTCGATATAGATGAATTGAGAAGTGCATGGCCATGCCGTTTGTGGTTGAGTGTCAACTACGGGAAGATCAATTCACTATGAGATCGAGAAAGGATTGAACTGTGCAAGGGTGGCACATTTCCTACCTTGGGTTTAATCTGGTATTGTATGGCAAGAGGATCAACATGAAGATATTATATAGGTTTACTGATTATGATCTTCGTGTGTATTTGGATAGTCGTTATGTCCTGTTAGGGGCCACTACCGACTTACAATTCAGGTAAGTATTCCCGGGTCGTGACTAAATATACATGAACCTATAGGGTCACACACTTAACGGGTTGGAATAATGCAATTCGGATTAAGTCTATTTTGGGTTTCCATATCAGATTTGGAGACTTAATGTTAGACTCCTTATGCTTTTGGATTGGGTTTAGACTCCTTATGCATTTGGATTGGGTTTGGTATGGGTTTCCATATCAGATTCGGAAACTTAATATTAGACTCCTTATGTATTTGGATTGGGTTTAGAGTCCTTATCCATTTGGCTTGGGTTTGGTATGGGTTTCCGTATCAGATTCGAAGACTTAATATTAGACTCCTTCTGCATTCAGATTGGGTTTGTTATGGGTTTTCGTATCAGATCCGGATTAGTTCTGTTATGGAATATACGTATCAAATACGAATACTGTTATGGAATATACGTATCAGATATGAATTCGAATAAGATTTGAATCACATCAGGAAATCTAATATGTTTGGATTTCTTCTGCATGAACAGTTCGGATAAGATTTCAATCTCATCAAGAAACCTAATCTGTTAGGATTTCTTCTGCATGGGCAGTTCAGATAAGATTCTTATCACATCAGGAAACCTAATATGTTAGGATTTCTTCTGCATGGCCCTATATATAGAGATGTATGATGGGCTTTGAGGATCATCACAAAGGCCATAGCTGCCATCTCTTTTGATAGCCCTTAAACCCTTGTCGTACGCGTTGGTGCTAGCACACCATCGTACGACGTTCCATCCCAGTACGTGTGGATACCGGTAGAGGCGCTGCTGCAATTGCTGCGCTGATTAGAAATATTCGTGTGGAGTTGTTGTCATCTACATCTGCTGATCAGGACAATCCACAAACAGTTGCTGTGAACATTCGATCGCTTCACCAAATTTGCTTCCGCTCTTGGTAACAATCTAATCTATGATCTATTACTTGCAGCCTTTGAGTAAAATATTTGAAATTCTGCTAGTGTAGCTTACTCGATTTCCAACAAAAGATGCCAGCTTGGGCCGAAGGTGGACGGAGCTATGGATCGCTTTGGAGGGAGGTAGAAATGAAGCTCGGGTGAGTAAAAGAGGAGGAGACGGCAAGAAGTGGCAGAAAAAGTGAGAAAAGAGGAAAAGGAAAAACAGAGAAGAAGAAGAATGGAAGGAGGAAGAAGGAGGTGCAAAGATGAGGGCACTGCGGCGTACGGCCGGGCCACCGGTGGTGAGGTGGGACGGAGGTGTGGAAACAGTGAGGGGGAAGAATAGAAGAAGAAGAAAAAAAGAAATACCAGGCTCCAAGCTTTCCAAGTGGCGGCTGGCTAGGGTTAAAGGGGATTTTTTGCATTCTTGCAGAAAGGTCCTTGAAAAGGTTTGAAATGACAACTAGGTCCTTCGACTACTAGGTTTAGTTGTTCGAGCCCCCGGAGACTCCGATTTTAGTACGACCAGTTCCTACGCATCCGTAGAAACACGTGCTTCTATCCAGAATAAACCGAGGGTCGGGTTTAGTCGATGAGGAGCTTCCATTAGCCAAAATCCATCTAATTTGTGCCAATCTGCGATAAAAATTACAAAACAAGTAATCCAGTTGATTTGGCAACAAATCTAGAATAATCTAGGTATATGACGAAGTATATGACTAAAATGCGCATAATCATGGCGAAAATATATAGAAAAACCAAACAAATCAGATAAATATCATCCCCCCAAGATTAATTCTTTGCTTGTCCTCAAGCAATGCGATAAGAAATAAATCCTGACAGACAAGCAAGCATACAGATGATGCGAAAGAGTTGAATGCAGCGGATAGTAAGCTTGGCAAACTAAGATGTGTATCAAACGCTCAACCATCTAGTAATTTCACAGAAATTGCAAGTAACTAGATTAGTTCTGGGTACAGAGGAAATAAGAATGTTTAAGTCTACTCATAGCACCTACATCCATGCATGTATGCAAAATTTCAAGGTGGGTGTAAACAATGCACATGCACGAGGGAACTACCGTCTCCATAAACATCAAGTAATCCATTTCAACGTTATGAATTTTTGAGCTCTTTTTATTCAAAAACAAAATATGGTGCTCATGCAAGTCTCTACCCTTCGACTTATTATGACGAATCTCTTCGTACTTCGCTCTAGGCTCGCTGGTCCCCTAGAGTGTTTTAAAAACATGCTCATGAGTCAAAAGAGGTAGCAAGATGGCTAATGCACTTATTAGATTTGAAAATGTGCAAACCAAGCTTTCATACTGAAGACTCGGAGGAGCAATGAAGCAGAAGAGTTTTTATTCGAAAGAAAAGAAAGATTGGCAGCGCCTACAACGTAGAGAACAAGCAATTGCGACATTATTAGCAAAATTTTTCAAATTTGGTATACATAGATTAAATGATTGTTTAGCAGACTCATGTTCTAAGCTTGTGTTTAGAGATTAGGCTCAACAATTGATATTTCAATATACATGATAGAATGCAGTAATATAGATATCAATAAACATTCAAATTTCCACAATATCCACAACGAAGCTAAGTACAAGCAATTTTTAGTATCATTAGAAGACGGTTAATCACAATTCAACCTACAATAGATTGTCGAGCCACTAATGCGTGCATAAAACTCAACACGACAAGGAAAGGACTCTAGAAGCCAAATGAAAAAAATGAAATGCAGAATGGAAGCACATTCAGTCATAACCACGACATTTACATAAAGATACAAATCTGCGCAAGTCTAGAATTTTCAGAAAATTTTGACATGACCTTTCTAGATTTGTCTCTTGATCCAAACAACACAAGTGTACAGAAAGTCATATCAAAACATAAACAAGCCCACAAGGCTGGATAGAAATCAATCACAACATATCATAACACAATATAAGGAAGTACATACCAAAAATCTCACACATAAGCACAAACTTGCACAAAGTAGCTCAATTTTGAAAAATTTGACCCAGATTTTGAGAATTTCAGCACAAAGAGTGATCCGGGAGGATCTTCAAGTCCTGATCGCATACAGTTTCGCGACCTTAACTGTGTTCGGAAAGTTTTTGTGACCTTAACTATGTTCGGAAAGGTTTCGCGACCATGAAAAGGAATTCGTTCCCTGTTCGGAATTGTAATCCGATCCAAATATATATAACTAAGCCTATCCGTTTAGGATTAGTTAGTTATATGAGTCTAATATGTTTAGGTTACTGAGTCTGATACGTACTCATACGATTGGACTATAAATACATTGTAATAGGTTTAGCTTAGATCATCGAATATTATTACAGCCTTAGGTCATATATCCAGCTTATAGTTCCTTCGACGTAGGCAAGTGTGTCTAACGTTCGACGGGTAAAACCCTCTTTGAAATAAAGAGTTGTGCAATTACTTTCAGCTGTGTTTTCGATCATCCTTTGGGTTTCGGTAATTCTGAGTAAAATCCCGTAATTCCGCATAGTAGAATCTGGGCGAGCCTAGTGCGAAAACCAAGACTAGGTCTCAAACGGATCAAGTTGGTATCAGAGCAACTTTCCTATCCTGTGGATGGTGAAGACTCGCCAAGGTTACAAAACTTCCGGAGAAACTTCAGGCAATCAATTAACAGTTCCTACAGCCGCGTCTCCGACAATGTCTGACGATACCTCCATTCAAGCTAACCTAGCCGAACAAGTGGCTAAGCTCTCCACCGACATGGAAACCGTGCTTTCTTGGATTAAGCAGCAGGCCATGATTGTACCTCCTGAAGTAGGGAAGGTTCTGGGTGTGAAGACTGGTGAAGACTTGCGCAGGACAGACGAAGATGAAGACGAAGGTGACCATAAGACCGACGACCTCGCCAACACCTCCTTAGCTGTCGGATCTTTTAAGGTCGACGCTAAGATTGAAATACCCATATATGATGGGGTGATCGATGCTGAGAAGCTGGATTCTTGGATCGATTAGCTTGAATCCTACTTTGGCCTGAAAGGGTTCAGTAGCGCTCAAAAGGTGAAGTTCGCATCTTTGAAGATGCTGGACCACGCCAAGAGTTGGTGGAAGGCCCTTGTCGCCAATGGTGAAGCTGACGACCTTGCGTGGGGTCAATTCAAATGACTTTTGCGACAAGAATTCTATCCGATGGGTTAGCTTGAGGAAAGATGAGAGCGTTGGCACAGATTGTACCAACGGCGTGACCAGACCTTCCAAGACTATACGATGGAGTTTCGGCGACAAGTAATGTTCATCGACATCTCACTGTCCGATCCTCAGGTATTTCAGAAATACACATCTGGACTTCAAAAATCGATCAATACAGAGCTAAGTCTGTTCGGCGTCTAAGATATCACGACCGCAAGCACAACTGTTATGGTGATCGAGAAGAAGAACAAATCCCGCAGCGACAAAGCACGAAGGAAAGTGCGACCTCAACAAAGAAAAAACTGAGTCCGAAGAAGAACGCTTCAAAATCGGGCACGGGTGCCTTTTGTGAACATTGTCAAGTCGCGGGACATTCCAAGGACAAATGCTACAAGCTTCATCCTGAACTTCGACCAAAGAAAAACGGACTAGGAAAAAGAAGAGCCACGGCTACTACGACTTCACCTGACGAAGAAGTTGTCTGAGTGAATTCGGTTAATGAGGCGGATACGAGCTTGTCTCTAATGGAAATGCCGAACAAGAAGGGTTCAGATCCACCGAACCACCATCACCCAACGGAGGACTTGTTCACCATCAACATCCAGGTAAAGCACGAAGTGGTCGCAGCGCTATTCGATCCCTGAAGTCAGAAGAATCTGGTCTCCACTGGACTGGTTCGGCGATTTGGTTTGAAGAAAACCACACACCCACGACTATATCCGCTAGGTTGGTTTACATCCGACGTGATCCAACTGATTACGAGTCAGTGTGTGTTGCAGTTTGCGATCTCTGCACGATATATCAACGAGGTGCAATGCGATGTTGTCTCTATCGATATCTGTCAGGTGATTTTTGGGAGTCCGTATCTGTATGATCGAGACGCTCACTTCCATCGGCGTGCACAAGAGTATGACCTCACCAAAGACGGAGTTAAGTTCGTGATTAGTAGAGACATCCACATCAACACTTCGAACTTAATTATTGCAAATCAAGCCAAACAAATTGTCAGTTCATGTCACAAGTATGTGCTTGTCATGATTCGACCCATTGGTCAAGGTGAGGGTACTCGACCAGTGTTGTCGTTGGCGTGCCAAGAGGGTTCTGGTCATTTCTTGGGATTGCTGGAGGAATACAGTGATCTATTCGAGACTACCCAGGGTCGTCCGCCGAAACATCCAGTCAACCACAAAATTCAGCTTTTGTTCGATGCGACACTGCCCAATCTGAGTATGTATCACAACTCAGTATTGGAGAATGAAGAGATCAAGAGACAACTTGGTGAGTTGCTGAAAGATGGTGTCATCCAACCGAGTAGTTCACCTTGTGGATCTCCTATCGTGTTAGTGCCAAAGAAAGATGGGACTTGACGTATGTGCATCGACTACTGAGCACTGAACAAGATCACCATCAAGAACCGGTACCCCCTCCCTCGTATTGACGACCTACTAGACCAATTGAAGCATGCTGTTGTCTTCTCCAAATTGGATCTTAAGTCAGGATATCATCAAGTTAGCATCCGAGAGGAGGATACGTCGAAGACCGCGTTCGAAACATGACAAGGTATGTTCGAATGGCTGGTCATGCCGTTTGGTCTCTGCAACGCCCCGGCAACGATCATGCGTCTTATGAATGATGTATTGAGACAGTTCATCAATGACTTTGTGATCGTTTACCTCGATGACATACTAGTTTATATCATTCGTGGGATGAGCACCTCATTCATGTCGAAAAGGTGTTTGAACAACTACGGCAATATCGACTTCACCTCAACCGTAAGAAGTGCAAGTTCGGTCAGCAAACTCTACTTTACCTCGGGTTCATGATCGGCAATGGTACGTTGCAAATCGACCCGGACAAGGTAAAAGTGATTCGCGAGTGGACGCGACAGCGAACAATTACGGACGTGCGTAGTTTTTGGGAACATGCCAATATCTTCGAAAGTTTATCCGACACTTCTCGATTGTGGCTTCTCCATTACATGCATTAACCAGGATCAATCAGAAGTTCGAGTGGGCAGGGAAACATGCGGACACGTTTCTCTTGCTGAAGAGGAAGATTAGCGAGGCGCCTGTGTTAGCTTTGCCGAATCTCCAGAAACCATTCGAGCTAGAAACCGATGCCTCAGGTTATGCCATGGGCACTGTGCTCATGCAAGAAGGTCGACCAGTGGCATATCACTTCGAGATATTCCAGGGAGCTCAGAAGAACTACCCAACTTATGATAAGGAGTTATGCGCACTGCATCAGGCCGTGAAACATTGGCGGTGTTATCTCCTTGGTAAAGAGACTGTTGTCCACACAGACCATCAACCATTGCAATATTTGCAAACTCAGTCCAAGCTACAGAAAGCTTGGCACATGAAGTGGATGTCGTATTTGCAGCAGTTTAATCTGGTGATTAAGTATAAGAAGCGAGTACACAACAAATTGGTGGACATGTTTTCACGACCACCAGTTACGATCCTCTGTTTATCAGCGTTCATGCAGATCGAGTCCTCATGTCGTGATGACTATGCCACTATGTACAGTGAAGACCCTGATTTTCAAACAGCACTGACTGAGCTCGAAACAGGGAAACCTACAGAGTTCGTTCGTCGAGAAGGACTCTTGTACAAGGGCAATTTACTTTGCATACCTCGTTGAGCACCTTGAATTCAATGGTTGCGAGAAGCGCACACATCGAAGGTAGCTGGTCACTTTGGGGTTACAAAGACGTTGCAAAATCTTCACCGGCATGTGTTCTGGCCACGTATGCAGCAAGATGTGGCTAGTTTTGTTTGAGGCTGTGGTCTCTGCAGCATCTCAAAACTGGCAAACCAAAAATTAGGTTTGTACACTCCTTTGCTAGTTCCATCGCGACCATGGGAGAGCATATCCATGGATTTCTTGGGAGGACTGCCTAAGACCAGACGTGGCAATGACTATCTATTTGTGGTTGTTGATCGGTTTTCCAAAATGATTATTCTTATACCTTGTCGAAAGACTGTCACGGGAGAAGAAGCAACTCGGATATTCTTTCAACACATTTGGACACACTTCGGACTGCCGACTTCTATTGTGTCTGATTGCGATACCCGGCTCCTTAGTCACTTTTGACGATCGCTCTGGACGATGATGGACACCAAGCTAAAGAGGAGAACTGCTTTTCATCCACAAATTGATGGTCAAACCGAGGTGGTAAATCGCACAGTTGTTCATCTCTTGAGAGGATATAACTCGAAGCACCCAAAGTGATGTGAACGATGTCCCGATCTTCCGATAGGTAGAGGTAAATCGATTCATGGAGAACTCGACGTTGACGATCCGGCTTCCAATCAGAACTGATTCGAACTCTTGCAATCGCTACACCACGGCTCCATTGGTTATCAACCACGTCAAGACATGGTTGACCTCGCCACGAAGGCTTGTTCCTACTGCAAATCGAGAACACAAGCAAGAACGAAGAAAAGCAACTGAATTGCGAATTGTATTAAGCTCACGAGTTGGGATTTCACAAACCGAGTTCGGCGAAACTGTTAAATCCCAATCTAAATACTGATGGCTACTGAGTATATGAAGAGGCGGCGTGGCTAGGGTTTCTCATGACCTACTAGGGAATACATGGGCCGAAGGCCCGAAACAAGGTGTCGCAGTACCGACTTGGCCCAATCAGAATCTGGTTGAAATTTTTTTGTTAATTTCAGGCGATCCAAAAGAAAGATCTTGTCGTGGGCTTCTCCATGGACTATAAGAACATCCTAATCGGACTTCGTATGAGGGAGTTATGGTCGTTTGAAGGCAGGCTGCTCCTGGATGGCTGAACCGGACTCCAACTCGAATCCGTCTTGGACTCCAACTCAACTTGGGCTCCTTGCTGGTCCTCGCGTCCTTGCTGGTCCTCTCCATGGTTCCTAAGTACAATATTATCATCATTAGGTAGTAAACCATTCTCAAAACCATATATATATATATATATATATATATAACTTGGGAATGAGTTCACCTGGCAAAGCAACAATCGGGCTCGGTCGTGCATTATTGGTCCTTGTGTAACAAGCAGAGGATTATGGTTGGTGCGTGTATCCGAAGAAGTGATGTCCTCATCATCCTCCCCGTCTTGAAGTGGAGCCATCCTCGGCTCAAGCTCGTCTTCCTCTCCCATGTAAGGCTTCAAATCCGTGGTCCAAAAGCTCTTGGACTTGTTGCTGAATTTCCTACGTCTCCTTTGGATTTGTCCTCTAATTGGTGGCATCCCCGGGGGTATCTCAACGGGAGAAACGTCCTCATACTCCTGAAAAAGGTTAGTGATAGGAGGGGGCAAAGTGCTAGATATATCATCAAGTGAAAACAAAGCATCTTTGCATATCAACGCAGAGCACATCACATCATTCTCTTCAATTTCAGCACGGTCAGATTTGGTTGCAACGAGAACTCCACTCTTCAACTTAATTTCAGCGGCCTTAGAGCTAGATGGTGCAACATTTTTCGCTTTTTGTTTACTTTCAGATTTCAAAGCATTCTCCTTTTTCTCATTTTCAGTTCGTTCTCTATCAAAGTGCACAATTTCAGAAGGTGTCATAGGAAGTAAAGTAATTTTCTTTCCTTTGTGCACAAAAGTATATTTGTTACTTCTACCATGATGAGTTGCATCAGTATCATATTCCCATGGTCGGCCTAATAAAAGTGAACATGCTTGCTGTTGGGGGAAATCTCCGCGAGACTAAGTTCAGGTAAGTTGCCACATTCGCCTGGGGACGTGGCCTCCGGTGCCTGCCTCGGGCGCCGCCTTTTGGCTCCCGGGACCTGGCCTCTGGTGCCGGTCCCGGGTGCCTCCTTTTGGCTCCCAGGACTGGCTTTCGGTGCCGGTCCCGGGCGCAGCCATTTGCCGGGGACGTCACCTCCGGTGCCTGCCCCGGGCTCCGCCTTTTGGCTCCCGGGACCTGGCCTCTGGTGCCGGTCCCGGGCGCCGCCATTCACCCGGGGACGTGGCCTCTGGTGCCTACCCCCGGCGCCGCCTTTTGGCTCCTGGGACCTAGCCTCCGGTGCCGGTCCCGGGCGCCGCCATTCGCCTGAGGACGTGGCCTCCGGTGCCTGCCCCGGGCGCCGCCTTTTGGCTCCCGTGACCTGGTCTCCAGTGCTGGTCCCGGGCGCCGCCATTCGCCCGGGGACATGGCCTCCGGTGCTTGCCCCGGGCGCCGCCTTTTGGCTCCCGGGACGTGGCCTCCGGTGCCGGTCCCAGGCGCCACAATTCGCCCGGGGACGTGGCCTCCGGTGCCTGCCCGAGCACCGCCTTTTGGCTCCCGGGGCCTTGCTTCCGGTGCCTGCCCCGGGCGCCGCCTTTCGGCTCCTGGGACCAGGCCTCCGGTGCCGGTCCCGGGCGCCGCCATTTGCCCGGGGACCCGGCCTCCGGTGCCTGCCCCGGGCGCCGCCTTTCGCCCGGGGACCTTACCTCCGGGGCACGTCGCGGGCCTCGTCGCCCTTCTAAAGGTAAAGTCTTTGGTTGTTGATCACGTGCAGGTCACGCAATGAGCGCCTCGGGAATCAGCGACCACCTGTCAAGCATCCAAGGCATCTGAGCAGGAGAAGGATGTTGCTACCCCTCAATCCGACGGTAGCATCCGGGGTAGTTTAGTCTTTTTGCTTCTTTTTGGGGCTATAAATAGCCCTTGTACCCCCTGTTGTAAGACAAGTGATTCATTATTATTGGAATAGCCAAACTCACAGGTGTGCTCCGGAAGCCTCTCCCCCGAGAAAGCCTCCCCAGCCGACTCCGGTGGAGAGCACGCCGACTGGACTAGGGCCCCCACCGGGACCCGAACCTGTATAAATCCTCGTGTCATTTCTTGTGTTTCTTCGGCGGGGGAGGACCAGTTACCCGGTCAGCCCGCGTCGCGTTTTCTTCGCTAGGATCGTCTACGAAACCTGCCGGGGTATTTGCAATACCACGACAGTTGGCGCCGTCTGTGGGGACTCGTGACAAGATGCCATGACTCCCCCAAGAACAAGGGCTCGCACCCTTCCCGGTGACGCCGGTCTCGGAGACCCGATGCCGCCTGTCCGGGACACTACTGTCCCGGCGCTTCCTCCCGGAGGCGGCCAGACCCAGGTACCGCCTCCCACTTTTCCTCTTAACTTAGGTGCTTCTACCTCCGGGGCCCTCCCGGTGACTGCGGTAACCTCGGCCGGGACCAGTCTCCCCACGACGGCTCTCCCGGCTCCCCGGGACGCCTTGCTCGAGGCTTTAGTGGAGGGCCAGCTCCGTACCCAGCACTCAGAGGATGAGCTGCTCGGCGTGTTGGTGTGGCCACCGGCCCCCACATATGCGCCGTACCCATATCCGTGGGCCATGTCCCCGTTTATGGGTCACCCGGTGGTCCCCCCGGTCTCCGGAGGTTTATCCGCCCCATATGACCCCAGTGCGGGATATCCTCCCCCTGCGGGTCATACGCCCGGACCCTTCCCGGCACCCGGGCCCTTCCCGGTGCCGGGAGGGTACTTCATGCCTGGGCCCCTCGTGGCACCAGGGGGATACCCCGTTCTGGGCCAGTCCCCGGGGCCAAGGGCCCAATACATGTCGGGGGTTTTCCCTGCGCCAGGAGCCAGTCCCGCCCCGCGTGTCACGTTTACCGCACCGAGGGCGGTCGACAGAGAAGCTCCCGTGCCTCAGCGGACTTCCCCCCGCATCGGCTCCCCGGTTCCGGACGTCGCCGCGGGGGCTCCCCCTCGCCGGTTCCGGATATTACAGGGGCTTCCCCCTTTCCGGTTCTGGCCGTCGCCACAGGGGCTCCCTCCACTTCGGTTCCAAACGTCGCTGCGGGCGCCCCCTCCCCGGCTCCGGATGCTACAAGGGCTTCCCCCTTTCCTGTTCTGGGGGTCTTCGCAGGGGGCTCCCCCCTCCCGGCCCCGGTAGCCTCCGGGGCGGCAGCTACAGTGCATGAGCTCCCTCCGCCGGTGAAACAGGTCCGTTTCTCCCGGGGGGAGGTCGAGCGAATGCATTCACCCAAGCGCGGGGAAGAACTTCCCCCTGGCCGCAGGCGCGGAGAGCCTCGCTCTTGCACCAGTCAGGGGAAGAGTCCCGCCGAAGAGCCAACCTCTCCAGAGGAGAGCCCGGACATCCGGGAACTCAGTCCCGGTCCAGAAGAAAAGCATCGCCACCGCCACTCCGGCGGACCTCTTGGGCCGCTTCCCGACTCCGACAATGAGGGGGTGTCCCCCATCAAAGAAGACAGCGACCGGGACTCTCCCCGGGAAGTGGAGGGGGCTAATCAGCCCCTATGCCGCAGACTTCGCAGCATTCGGTGGCCGCGGCCCTACCGCCCGCCGCACATCGAGCACTATAACGGTGAGGCCGACCCTTACGAATTTGTGCAGGTATACTCCACAGCCATCTCCGCGGCCGGGGGGGATGAGATGGTGTAATGCAACGTCTTCCCCCTCTACCTCATCGGCATCGCCCGCTCCTGGTTCTACAACCTGAAGGCTGTCTCTATCAAGTCTTTCGCTCAGCTCAAGCGTCAGTTCTGCGTGAACTTCCAGGGGAACTATGTGCGTCCCTTGGACTCCTCGTAGCTGTACACCGTGTGGCAGAGGACTGGGAAAACCATCCGAAGCTTCCTCAAGTGCTTCGCTCAAGTGAAGAGCAAATTGGCTCACGTCCCCGACTCTATTGTCATCGAAGCGTGCAAAAGCGGGATCCTCCCGGGGGAGCTCCACCGGAGGCTCTCCCGGAGTTGCCCCTCCTCCGCCGACGAGCTCTTCAACGTACTCGAAAAGTACGCTCGGGCGGAGGAAGACGACCTCTGGAAGAAGACCCAGGGGGCTCCCGCCCCCGCCAACTGGGGGGCCACGGACCCCCTCAAGCGCCCTAGACAGGGAGGCGTAACGAGCAACGGCCTCAGGACACCTTTGTCCTCGAGGGCGGAGGCGGCTCGCGCAACCCCCCGAGGGGCAACCGCCCCTTCCCCAAGCCGAAAGGCCATGGGGGAGGACAGTCTTCGCGCGGCCAAGAAGGCCCCGCGGGGAGAGGCAGGGAAGGACCGTGGTGCAGCTTCCACTGGTCCAGTACCCACGGTACCCTAGAGTGCCTCCAACTGCTGCAGCACTTCGCGGCGTTCCTCGACTAGCATGGGCAGGGGGGGACTCCGGCCTCCTTGCCCCCTCGGCCAGCAGTTCCGGCCCTTCTTGCTCCCGCAGGGGCTCAGCAGGGGCAGACGCAGGAGGGGGAGCCTTAAGAAGCTCTCCCCTTCCAAACTTCTCAGCGCCGCATCAACGTCATCGTGGGAGGGTCCACCTCTGGGCGGGACTCTAAGCGCCAGCGTAAGGAGTACGCACGCGAAGTCAAGGTTGTGGGGCTGCTGCACACGTCTCCGCCACCCAAGTGGTCGGACGTCCCCCTCACCTTCACGGCAGAAGACGCGCGAGGGGTTCGCTTCCCCCACGATGACGCGCTCATCATCTCCGCCACCATCTACAACTGCCACCTGGCCCGCATCCTCGTGGACGGCGGGAGCTCAGCCGACGTCCTATTCCTGAAGGCCTTCAAGGAGATGCAGGTGGATGAGAAGCTCCTACAGCCCGCGGCAGGGCCCCTGCAAGGGTTTGTTCCGGGGAAGGCGATCCACCCCGTGGGAAAGGTGGACCTCCCTATGACATTCGGCACCCCGGAGAACTACCGGACCGAGATGGCCCGCTTCGACGTAGTGGACCTCCCCTCCTCCTACAACGCGATCATGGGGAGGACCACGATCAACCGGTTGGGGGCTGCCACCCATCAAAACTACCTCTGCATGAAGATCCCCGGGCCGCACGGCGTGATCAACGTCCGGGGAGACCAAGACATGGCCCGCGCCCTGTACGAGCGCGCCGCCGCCACAATCGGAAGAGTCAACAGCATTAAGGTGCTCGGGGGGGAGGCGTCTCCCCCGGAATTAGATGTCGCTGCGCCACCTCCCGGGAGGCCCCTCCTCAAGCCGCGTCCGGAAGGGGGCCTCTAGAAGGTCCTGCTGTCTCTGGGCGACGGGGACAAAACCGTCCGGATTGGGGCAGAGCTCCCCGAGGAACATGCAGCGCAACTTGCAGCTTTTCTGCGTGAAAACTCTGATGTTTTTGTGTGGAAGCCATCGGACATGCGGAGTGTCGCCCGAGAGATCATTGAGCACAAGCTCGCGTTGGCCCCCGGTCACCCCACTATCAAACAGAAGCTGAGGAAGCTCTCCCTCGAGCGCCAAGAGGCAATCAAGGGGGAGATAGCCCGACTCCGAGAGGCGGGGTTCATTCGGGAGGTCCTGCACCCCGAGTGGCTCGTAAACCCCGTCCTCGTCAAGAAATCAAATGGCAAGTGGCGGATGTGCGTGGACTTCAGCAACCTTAACCGCGCCTGCCCCAAGGACAACTTCCCACTCCCGCGGATTGACCAACTGGTCGACTCCACGGCGTGGTGCGAGTTGATGAGCTTCCTAGATGCCTACTCGGGCTACCATCAAGTCCGGATGGCCGAAGGGGACGAGGAAAAGACGAGTTTCATAACTCCCCTCGGAACCTTCTGCTACGTCCACATGCCCTTCGGTCTCAAGAATGCGGGAACGACCTTCCAGCACCTCATGAAACTGGTCTTCAAAGATCAAGTCAGCCGCAATGTCGAAGTCTACGTAGACGACGCAGTCGTCAAAAGTCCCCCTGCAGCCTCCCACGTCGACGACCTGGCGGAGACCTTCCACAACCTCCGCGCTTGTGGGCTGAAGCTCAACCCAGAGAAGTGCGCCTTCGGCGTACGCGGGGGGAAGCTCCTGGGTTTCCTCGTGTCCCAACGGGGCATAGAGGCAAATCCCGAAAAGATCCGGGCATTCCTGGACATGCCCCCGCCGCACTACGTCAAGGACGTCCAGCGGCTCTCCGGCCGCTTAGCCGTGCTAAGCCGCTTCGTATCGCGGTCGGGGGAGCGAGGCCTCCAATTCTTCAAGATCCTCCGGGGGCTCGAGGGGTTCCGGTGGACCCCCGAGGCCCAGGAGGCATTCGACAACCTCAAGAAGTACCTCACGAGCCCTCCAATGCTCGTGAGTCCGTCTCCAGAAGAGCCCTTGCTCCTCTACCTTGCCGCGACCCCGGTCGCCGTCAGCGCGGTCTTGGTGAAGGAGAAAGGGGGGCAGCAGCGTCCCATGTACTACGTGAGTGAGGCCCTTCAGGGGGCCAAGACTCTGTACACAGAGATGGAGAAGATTTTCTACGCCCTCCTGATGGTGTCCCGGAAGCTTCGCCACTACTTCCTGGGACACCCCATCACCGTCCCGTCGTCCCTCCCCCTGGGGGAGGTGCTGCGAAACAAAGAAGCCACCGGCCGGATTGGGAAGTGGGGGGCCGAGCTCGCCCCCTTCTCCCTGTCCCTCACAGGCCGCTCCGCCATCAAGTCACAGGTCCTCGCCGACTTCATCGCGGAGTGGACTCCGGCCTCCGGGTCCGGGGACGAAGATCTCCCCGCGCCGCCCCGACGCAGTGACCATTGGACACTCATGTTCGACGGGTCGCTGTGTCTCGCCGGGGTTGGTGCGGGAGTAGTCCTCCGGAGCCCTGAGGGGAAGGAACTCGAGTACGCCGCGTGGCTCGAGTTCCCCGCAACCAACAATGTCGCCGAGTACGAGGCTTTGCTCCTCGGGATGCGTCTTGCGCGCTCCCTGGGGATCCGGCGCCTCTTAGTGAAGGGAGATTCTCAGCTCGTAGTTGGCCACATGGACAAGTCTTACCTGTGCCATGACGCAAACTTGAGTCTTTATTTGCAGGAGGTGCGAAAGATGGAGAGGACTTCGACGGCCTCGAGGCCCGGCATATCCGGCGAAGGGACAATGCCCGGGCTGACGCCTTGGCCCGGGCAGCAAGCACCCGGGGATCGCTCCCCAAGGGGGCCTTCTTGGAAATCATAACGAAGCCCTCGGTGGCCTCCCCGGAGACGGGCGATGAGTCTCGCGTCCTGGAGGTCGCCGAGATCACCCGGACTCCGTCATGGATGGAACCCCTCATCTCCTTCATCAAGGGGGAGGGGGACTCTCCCAACGAGGCCGAGGCTAAGCGCCTTCGGGCCAAAGCCCAGGCATATCTCCTGCTGGAGGGGAGGCTCTACAAGCGGGGGGCTTCCGCCCTCCTGCGTTGCCTCCCCCGGCCGGAGGGACTCCAACTTCTCGAAGACATCCACGCGGGGAGCTGTGGCTCTCACCTAGCCCAGCGTACCATCGCAGCCAAGGCTCTCCGGCAGGGCTTCTACTGGCCCACGGTCATGCGCGACACGAGAGACCTTGTCTCCGCGTGCGAGGCTTGCCAGAAGATGGCCAAGGGTTCGAACCTCCCCCCTGTAGCGTTGCGGACTATCCCCATCACTTGGCCCTTCGTGCGCTGGGGGATGGACCTCTTAGGGCCCTTCCCCCCAGCGCCCGGAGGATACAAGTATGCGGTGGTCGCGGTCAACTACTTTACAAAGTGGGTAGAGGCGGAACCCTTGGCCAGCATCACGTCCCGGGCCATTCAGCGGTTTTTCTGGAAAAACGTCCTTTGTCGTTTTGGTGTTGCCCGGGAAATCACCGTTGACAACGGGACCCAATTCGACTCGGCTTATTTCCGGGAATTCTGCGGAGGCCTGGGGCTTGTTATCCACTTCGCCTCAGTGGCCCATCCCCGGAGCAATGGGGCTGTCGAGAGGGTCAACGGCGTAATCCTACAGGGGTTACGCTGGCGACTCGAGCAGGCCGCTTCTAAGCGGCGTGCATGGGCAGAGGAGCTCCCTAGCATCCTCTGCTCCATGCGCACGACTCCGAGCCGGGAGACGGGACGTACTCCCTTCTCCCTGTTCTACGGGGCGGAGGCAGTCCTCCCCCCGGAGATTGGCTTCCGGTCGCTGCGAGTGGAGATCCTAGACGGAGCTACGACCGCAGCATACTAGGCCAATGAGGCCAACCAGTGACTGGAGATTGACCTCGTGGAGGAGGAACGCGACCGAGCGCTCCTCCGCCACGCCATCTACGAGCGCGAGATGGCGCGCGCATACAACCAGTGCGTGCGCGAAAGATCCTTTCGCCTTGGGGACCTTGTCCTCAAGCGCGTCACAGACCCCCAAGCCCAGGGCAAGCTCTCCCCCAAGTGAGAGGGCCCCTACAGGATCTCCGCGGTCCTGGGCTAGGGGGCTTACAAGCTCTCCAACCTTCAAGAGCAAGAGCTGAGCACACGTGGAACTTGCGTTTACTTCGCAAGTTCTACGTCTAGCCTACACAGGCCTGTCCCCTCCCCCGGACCGATCACGCCGAAGGGGGAGGAGGGACATTGTATTAACCTTTCCCTCCCCTTTCGCGGCTTCGCGAGGGGAGGCGTTGTATTTCATTTTGTTATCAATACAACTGGATTCTTCTCTTCAACTGTCTCATTGCAGGTTCTTCTCATTACCGCCCCTAACGGCGATGCCCTCCCCACGAGGATGCCCTCCCAGCAAGGACGCCCTCCCCACGAGGATGCCCTCCCCGTGAGGAAGTGGGCCCAGACCCAGTAAGTCCCTCCTGTAGGGCGGCTTACGACCAGCCCTCGTGGACTGAGGGTGTAAGCGGCAGCCCGGTCCCCAGCGACCGTGGTAACGAGTCACTTTGGGAGACTACTCCCCTACCCAAACACTCAGACCCATCATCGGGCACATCCTCCTCCGAGAGTAGACTCTCTCCCCAGCGGGACGTCTCAGGCTTTCTTGGATATTTTTTCCCCGGAGACTCTCAGTAGTACAGAAATGCAGTCTACTAACCCCTATCTTCTATCGGTTATTAGCGATTCAGTTGAAAACCGATAGAAAATGTGCCTCGCGGTCATGAAAGGGCGACGAGTGTATTTTTCCTATCGGTTTGTAAGAAACTTACCGATAGAATAAATAGTATGATTTACTCTAGCGGTGATGAACATATTTGCCGTTAGAAGAGATGCATAAGTACTGACGGGAGAATGTTGTGCGCTGATAGGACAGGTCGACTTCAACAACTAGACTTATTCTATCGGTACTGTCTGAATATACCGACAGAGTATATTAAAAATTCCTATCGGCAATATGTAGTGCGCCGATAGAATCGTTGGCCATCTACAAATATTTTTATTCTATCGGTAATGGATTCTTTTACCGTTAGAATATATAGAAAATTGCTTAGAACTGTTCGTCTTCGAATAGTTTTATTCTATCGGTAATGAATGTTTATACCGGTAGAATATTGCAAAAAATATCTTAGAACTGTTGGCCTTCTACAACTAGTAATATTCTATCGGCAATGTACGTACACACCGATAGAGTATGTACAAAAATTCCTATCGGTAATATTTATTGTGCCGATAGAACCATTCGCCTTCTACAGATGTTTTTATTACTAACGGTATTCTGTTTTCGTACCGATAGAAAATATATATTTGTCTAAATACACGGCTATGTCTCTTTCATTCTCACAGTTCATATGGGGCTCGTAGTCCTAACCCGTAAGCTCCATGGACGGCCGGCGCACCTCTACAGGGGACCGCTGCACCTCCGCACCTCCATCGACGCCCTCTAGACGTCGGCATCCCAAGGAAGGTACGTAAAATTTCTGCAATATTGTTAGATTATTCTAATCCGATTATGGCAATAATTCTGCTTTTTTTGTATCCTTCATTTTGATGTGTCTTCTTTTCAATATGATTATGATCTGTTCAGGTCCTTGGATGATGCTCGTGAGGGGCAACGTATTTCACGGTTCTTCATTGCAGTACGCTGCCTACATTGGCTTGTTGGCGAAAGAAATGGTGAAGATCACCGTCGAGAGCTGGAAGGACGTGAAGGGCGAGATCTTGGTTGGCTCGGTCGAGAAGATGCTTAAGCCCGGCGTGTTTCTCAAATCAGGACCTATAGAAAGCATCTTACATTTTTTTGCATGCACCAGCTTATGGCCAGATGCTTACCTGCTTGGAGAAGAAGAATTGTTGTTATTTGCACAGCCATTCTACACCATCACTACACAGAACAACACTCAAACTCGATCAACTCAACTCAACTCAACTCAACTCCATTAACAAAAAGAACCAACCTTCCAAGATGTACTCAGTACATCTTGGAAGGTTGGTTCTTTTTGTTAATGGAGTTGAGTTGAGTTGATCAAGTTTGAGTGCGAGGAAATCACCAATACGTACAAATGTATGTCGACGGCAGTTCCAGCTCCTCGGGCGTCTTCGAATTGAACTCCTATGGTTAAGTCCAATGTGGTTCAGACATTTGCTGTTTTGGATGAATGATTTGTGATGCATCAGGTCTAACTTGTAGTCGGTAGTTGCATTGTGGCAACCTGCAAAGGTTCCCTTTTATGTAAAATGCATGTATGGGCCACTGGGTCCTCGTCATGATCAGTTGTTAATTTCAGACGTGGCTTTTCTAATATACATCGAATGTGTGAATTGTTGTATTTGTATATTGTTGTATATTTGTGTATCATGTATTGCTAATTGGGACATGAACTTGAATGTGCAGGGAGTATTTGTGTATTTAATTGTATTGGTAGGTAGGTGTGTATTTGTACTGCTGTTTCAGACATGCACTTGAATTTGTGAACTGGCATGTGTATGTTTGTACCTGAATTTGTATTGGTGAACGGGCATGTGTATGTTTGTACCTGAATTTGTGAACTGGCATGTGTAATTTCTTTGGCAAGATGAAGTCCCAAGTACCTAAGAAAAGTATTTTTGTGTCTCCTAGTTAATCCACAAATTAGCATTTCTTGAAATATATTGCTTTATCTTCTAGTTAAGATCCGTTTGATGTAAGATCTGTTTGATGTAAGATCTGTTTGATGTTACATTGATATGATTCCTTGAATGTGAGAAATGGCATGTGCATGTTTGTCCCAGTTTGGTACCAGTACCTCCTCTAACGGTAAGTACACATATTTACATATAGGAAAACACATATATTTGCTCAGTCATGCATATTCTAACGGTAAATACAAATATTTACCGATAGAAAAACTCTTGCTCGTGTGTCATGCATCATCTAACGGTTCGTACCCATATCTACCGATAGAAAAACTCATGTCCATGCTGTGTCATGCATGATCTAATGGTCAATACACATATTTACCGAAAGAAGAAGTCCTGTACTTGCTCGGTAATGCACATTCTCTAACGGTATGTGTGTGTTTTTACCGATAGAATATGTGAGCGGCAAATTACCTAAGTTAGTCTGACGGTTATTTCATGTATTTACCGTTAGAAAAATGTCCATTATAAGGAAAACCCCAGTCGTGCATTGCTGTGCTGCTCTTTAATTTGTTCTGTTGCACTCTGTGTCCCTCTGTTTGTGATGAAAGTTCCAGCTACACTGCTAGGGTGATCAGCGCAGGCTAGAGGGAAGTTGATTGCGCCCCTCTCTTTAAGGTACGCTTAATCGTCTACACTTATCTCTCTCTCCCTCTAGATCTCCCTTCCTCTCTACTTGCAAGCTAGCTGTATTGTGCAGTTCCAAGTTTGTAGCTCTAAGCTTGGGAGCTTGGTAGCTGGAAATGCGTCATGTTTTAGGAGCTAGCTAGCTTGTATTGTGTAGTTAGCTAGGTTAATTAGTGTTAATTTTGTCAGGCTAGGGTTCAACACATGTATCTGTTGTAAGAGGCTGTACATGTACATATACATAACTTAATCGGGCAGGTTTCATGCATGGCTTACTCGTTAAATTTTGTTAATTGTAGATGGACAGGAAATATTGGATGTATGGAATAAAACGTACTACTCTTGAATATTTGGATGGTGTGAATGAGTTTATTAAATTCGCTGAGCAACAAAAGGAGAGGAAGGGAGAGAAAAATATGCTCTGTCCTTGTACAGATTGTATGAACTTGAAGAGGTTTAGCAACTCTGATCAAATTAAGAGTCATTTGATTCGTCATGGTTTGAACGCGCGATACACCTGTTGGATATGGCATGGCGAAGATCTTGAGGAAACAAGCACCACTACTACCAATCAACACGACTCGGATGTGGATTGCAATAATATCGATGATCATCCCAATTTTGGTAATGTTCATTCCGATGTGCACGTAGATGATGATGATGAAAATCTAGATGAGATGTTACGTGATGTAGAGGAAGATTACAACGAAAATGACTTCTGTGAATTTGAGAAACTGATTGCTTACTCTGAGAAGCCTCTGTTCCCTGGATGTGCAACATTTACAAAACTGTCTTCTGTGCTGAGATTATATAACTTGAAGGCAGGAAACGGTTGGAGTGATAAGAGTTTCACGGCACTATTAGATCTTCTAGCGGACATGCTTCCAGAGGGTAATGAGTTGCCAAGATCTACTTACCAAGCAAAAAAACTGTTGTGTCCGTTGGGAATGGAAATCGAAAGAATACACGCATGCCCAAATGATTGTGTGTTGTACCGTAACGAGTACTCCAGTTTGCATGTTTGTCCAAGATGCGGCGAATCGAGGTATACGCGTAGGGACCGGATTGACAGTGAACGTCACGAGGTAAGGAAAGGGCCCCCGGCAAAAATTGTGTGGTACTTGCCTGTGGTACCTAGATTGAAGCGGCTGTTTGCAAATCCGAAAGTCGCGAAGCACTTGCGTTGGCATGCTGAAGCCCGGAAACAAGACAGAAAACTGAGACACCCAGCTGATTCTATTCAATGGAGAAACATCAACAGAACATTTGCTGAGTTCGGCGGCGAACTTAGGAATGTAAGGTTCGGGCTGAGTACAGATGGTATGAACCCACATGGTAATATGAGCAGCCGGCACAGCACTTGGTCGGTTCTTTTATGCATCTACAATCTTCCTCCTTGGTTATGCATGAAGCGCAAGTACATCATGATGGCGTTACTAATCTCAGGACCCAGACAACCCGGAAATGATATTGACGTGTTTCTAGCGCCTTTAATCGAGGACTTACAGAAATTGTGGAGCGAGGGTGTGCAGGTGTGGGATGCATACAAAAAAGAGAATTTCATCTTGCGGGCCCTGATATTTTGCACCATAAATGATTTTCTGGCCTACAGCAATTTGTCGGGGTATAGTACGAAAGGAGCCAAGGCTTGCCCTATTTGCCTAGATGAAACTGAGAGCATGTGGCTGCGAAACTGCCGGAAAACAGTGTACATGGGTCACCGCAGGTTTCTTCCGGTGCATCACACGTACCGTACGAAGAGGAAATCATTTAACGGGAAGCCTGAGAAGGGATCAGCTCCAGTGTTTCTGACCGGTAAGGAGATTTACTCGCGCGTGAACGAAATCAAAGTTGAGTTCGGTAAGCATTCTAAACCTCGAGAAAAAAATGTTTGGAAGAAGAGATCGATTCTCTGGGATCTACCGTACTGAGAGCACTTACAAGTTCGACATTACATTGACGTCATGCATGTAGAGAAAAATGTCTGTGACAGTTTGATTGGTTTGTTGTTGAACATTCCGGGAAAGACAAAGGATGGTGTGAAAGCTCGTCGTGACATGGTGGAAATGGGGATAAGGACTGAGCTTGCACCTTTAGAGAATGGAAAGCGCACATACCTCCCCCCGGCCTGCTATACGTTGTCCAAGAGCGAAAAAACAGAACTCTGTCGGTGCCTGCACGGTGTTAAAGTTCCATGTGGGTACTCCGCGAATTTGAAAAAACTTGTGTCTATGAAGGACCTAAGACTGGTTGGCATGAAGTCCCACGACTGTCATGTCTTGATGTCACAGATGCTTCCCATTGCTATCAGAGGCATTCTCCCAGTTAAAGTCAGAGAGACAATCACAAACCTTTGTTATTTCTTCAACGCAATATCTTGCAAGGTAAGTACATGCACTCGTACTATAAGTTCATTACCTCCTTTTGTGGAGCTTAATTAGAAGATTTTTCTGATATGAATATTTGGTGCAACTGTGTCCTCGTAGGTAATTGATCCCGATGGACTGGACGCTTTGCAACGCGACGTGGTTACAACTCTTTGTCAGCTCGAGATGTATTTCCCTCCATCCTTTTTTGATGTTATGGTCCATCTGATTGTTCACCTTATCAGAGAAATTAAGTTTTGTGGACCCGTGTGCCTGCGCTACATGTATCCATTTGAGAGATTTATGGGTGTATTGAAGGGATACGTAAGGACTCGTCGTTGACCCGAGGGGAGTATCATGGAAGGTTATGCCGCCGAGGAGGTGATTGAATTTTGCACAGATTATATGGCCGGGGTTGACCCAATTGGCGTTCCAAGGTCCCGACACGAGGGTAGGCTTCAGGGAATCGGAACGATTGGATTCAAAGCTATCGTCCCCGCTCGTGATGTGTACGCAAAATCACATTTTTGGGTCTTACAAGACATGACAGAGGTCGAGCCATACATGCACGAGCACAAGGTAATGTTACGGTCACAGAATCCTTCGAAGTCAGACGTTTGGGTCAGCAGAGAACATAACAGGAAATTTGCTGAGTGGATCCAAGAAAGAGTCACGCGAGCTGCCGAGGGCTCCGTAAGTGAAATTGTGACATGGTTGGCTAGAGGCCCAAGATTCACTGTAGGGACTTGGCAGGGGTACGACATCAATGGGTATTCATTTTACACAAGAGCTCAAGACGCCAAGAGTAGCACGCAATGTAGCGGAGTGACACTGTTTGCTATTTCCGAGGATGCCAGGTCAGTAAGGGCGCTAAACTCATATTACGGTGCTATTGACGAAATATGGGAGCTCGATTACGGATTACTTAAGATTCCCCTGTTTCGATGTCAATGGGTCGAAATCCCTCGAGGTGTTCAAGTTGACAGTTACGGGTTTACTCTCATCGATCTTGGTAGAGTCGGACACCAAGACGATCCATTCATACTTGCAAAGCAAGCCACACAGGTATTCTACATCGTTGACCCGGCCAATCCAAACTTGCATGTTGTCCTCCACAGCAAGAGACGTATTGTTGGGGTCGAAGATGTTGTCGACGAAGAGGAGTATAACCAATTCGATGAAATACCTCCATTTTTAGAAGACATTCAATCTATCCATACTGAAGATATCGACGAAACAACGTATCTGCGAGATGACCACGAAGAAGGATTATGGGTTGAGAACCATTGATGATTAATTTCTATTTCAGGGATAAATGCCAAGCAAACAGCCCACAAGTTCTGCAGCAAGGTGAGGAACTTATCATTAATACATCAGGCAGTACATTTTTCTTTAGAACTTAATGATAAGCTAGTTCACAGCATTAATACATCTCAATTTTACTCCACAACATGAGTTCTAACATGTACAATACCTTTATCCTGTAAATACTTAATTCTTCCCTTCAAATAGCACTTGCAAAAATCTCATCGCAGCCACTTGCTTCTTCAAATTAAGTTCTGCAAAAATCCCTTTTTTCTGACGGTATTTTGTTATTTATACCGATAGAAAAGGATATCCGCTACTTTCACACTTCTCTCAGGCACTTCTAAACGTTTTCTATCGGTATTGTTCTATTTTACCGTTAGAATAAATTCGTTAGTCTCACGGTATTTGTTGTCTGACGATTTTTTCCTATTTTTACCGATAGAAGAATACTCTGCCGCTTTGAATTCTCAACCGTGTCGCCATGCGTCGCCTTGGAAACTCTATAAGTACCTCCCCATGCGTCGCGGTATTTTGTTGTTTTTCTAATTCTCGAACGGTTCGACTCCTCATCTTCTCTTTCACAATGGCAACCTCCATGGGATCGTCAGCCGCGCCCTCCCCGGTAAGAACTCTAAATCTCCTCGGTTTACCCCTGTATTGTTAATCCATGTTCAGTTCATTCTTGACCTGTTGATTTGCACAGGGAATGGTAGCCGTGGAAGACACTGCCAAAGTGAAGGCCGACCTGAGGGCCCTCCAGGAGGAGCACAAGCTCCTTACAGACAAGCACACTCAGCTATGGCTTGGCCTTGACGATCTCTTCCAGCGCATTAAGCGCATGAAGACGGATGGTGACAATGCTAGGGCGAGGACGAGGCGTCTTCGCGAGGAGAAGAAAGCCGCGGATATGACCATCGCTGGCTGCGGTTTGACTATGAAGGATACCATAGCGAAGCTGAGGGAGGTCGCAGGCCTTCTCGACGCGGTAGTAGTTGATCCTAGGGACAACTTGTCGCTAGAGGAGTCCTGCGTCCTGGCTGCAAGTCTAACTGACTCTATTCTACATGCAGCCAGGACTAAGACCACCCCTTAACCTAGCATTTTGGGTTTTATTTTTTTTTGTAAGTGATAAAACAACAATGAATGAACAATTTCTTTTTATGTCAATTTTCCAATTTTCCGGCTATCTTCCCTCTTTCTTTATCATCCTGCAGCTTTCAACCACGGTCTGTTTGATGTTAAATTGTGTGTACCTTTTCATTACTTTGACGGTATTTTGTTGTTTTTACCGATAGAAAAAGGGCACCCAATACTATAGTCTCAAGCACTTAATTAAAAAATTTTTCTGGGGAAAATTGGTCTCACGGGATTTTATTGTTTATACCGATAGAAAAAGGCATCCACTATTTCAAATATTTTTCCGGGAAATTTACTTTTTCTATCGGTACTATTTTGTTGTACCGATAGAAACTTACATAATTCTATCGGTATCATTTTTTGGTACCGATAGAAAAGTTCCTCCACTACTTTATTACTCGTACACGGCCCTTTAGTTTCCCTCCACTCGAACAGTTCCACCTTAGAGCACTGCGTCTCTTCGAGAGCGAAGAAAACCACAACCTCCGCCGTGACCACTCACTTCCTCTCTCCCACACGACGATCGCCGGCTGGACACTGGTTCGCCACTGCCACCGGTTCTTATTTTCGTCCTTCGCCGGCCGCCGCTGCATTCTACACAGCCTCTCCATCACCAGAACTGATCGCCGCCGTAAATACACTAATTCGTCGTTCTATTTCCAGCATCTTCTTTATTTGATCCTAGTGTTTTGCACGTACTAATTCTTCGAGTTTTGCAATTACACTAGGGTTCCCTATTGTGTTGGCTTATGTACATTCCGCAGGCAATGTTGATTTAAATTAGGGTTTACATAATATGTTCCAGTGCTGTAATGAACCTGTTTTGAGATTTTAACTTATCTATACTGCTGTATGTGTGATCAATTGTATCCAACTACCATGTAATGCAGATTATATGTTGGAGGTGTTCTTACACATATTCTATCGGCAGCTCATGTGTTTACCAATAGAAAATATTTCTGCACAAGTAGTAAAACTTAATTTGGATCTGGAAGGACATGAGCCATGCAATGTACTAGTTTGGTTGGGAATTTTTACTCACTTCGTATGAATATATGGCAATGTGGATGGGTCTTCGATGTATATGTTTCAAATGCCTATACATGACTTTTCCCAACCTAATAGATGTGAAGTCCTGATGAGTCACATACAGGCTAGGCTAAAGATTATGCACAGTGGCACTTAGATGCTTGTGTGCATATTTACGTGTGAAATAATAATGCTGGCCCATGAATATTAGTATAGCAAATCATCGAGAATGTTATGTGATGACAGTGAATGGTGGCTTGTCAACAAAATTCCATATGTAGAGAACATTGTTATGTTATATCGGTATCTCACGGGTTTGTCGATAGAAAAATTGTCTTCTGTGGAGGTTATGGTCTATCGGCAGGTCATGTGTTTACCGATAGAAAATATTTATGAAGAGTTCAGGAAGTAATTTATGCATGTCTTTCTTTTTGTATTATTTTCCCTTTTACCGCCCTAGTTAGTCTCCAGTCCTGGGCTGAGTTATGGAACTCCAAGGCGAATTAATTGCCATATATATGGTTTGTTGAAGGTTTTGTAGGGGAAGAGGGGAAGACATGTCGTCGTCTTCATCGGATGGTACTAGTGGTTCGACTAGGGCCAACCCCATCGTAACTACTGAAGATGCAGTTGTTACATCCCAGCGCAAGAGGGTGGGGCGAGGCGCGACGACGTTGGGGTGTTTGGCCAAACGCACGGATCTTTCTTGTGAGTTCAACCAATTTGGGAGGCCGATTGGAAAGAATGCTGGGAGGTACGCGGCCTACGTTGGGCTGTTGGTGAAAGAAAGGGTGAAGATCACCGTCCAGAGCTGGAAGGACGTGACGGCGGACGAGAGGGATAGGTTGTGGGCGGAAGTGAAGGTTAAATGAACTGAAATCGCTGAACTCTTTCGTAATCACGTTCTCTTGGCTTATACTAAAGTTTAACTAACTCGTGATTAATTGTATGCATTTTTCGGAAACAAGCTAAGTGGAACATCCCCGACGATACACCTAGGACTGCCTGCTTGAAGGACATGAACGGAACATGGAAAACCTTTAAGGCTGGCTCGTCAGTAACTTCCTCGCTGCGGGGAAATCTCCTTGCGAGAAGTACCCCTTCATATCGGAGGAGGTATGGGAGGAATTCACCAAGCAGAAGGGGACTGAGGAGTTCAAGGCCCTTAGCGAGAAGAATAGGGCGATCCAGAAGAGGAACGACCACCCGCATCGGCTCAGATCCTGGGGCTATGCGGGGAAGGAGGAGCAGTGGAAGAAGGAAGACGAGCAAAATCCTGTCATCGACACCCCTGAGTTGCCGCTCTCCGAGATCTGGGATGAGAGATGCAAGCGATGGTGGAGGGGGAGGGTGTCCGTATCGTCCACGGGGTCTGTGCAGTTCGCAAACCCTGGGGACGCCGACGTTGTGAGGCGAATGGTAAGTTGGCTAACCTCGTAAACTGTGTGCGCACAAGTGTATATAAGGCAATTTGTCTCACAAGGTACCTTTAAATGTAACAGATCTCTTTTGAGAAGGAGGCAGCGGAGGGATTGTTTACCCCGCAGAGGGAGAATGACATCCTCACCCGGGCTCTAGGAAATAAGGAGCATGTAACACCCTGAGTTAGGGGTGAAAATTTCCTTTTTCATCAATAGCATGCATGCATGTATCTGTAGTATTAGCCAGATCAGTATCTTTCTCAAGCCCTAAAATCTCCAAAATCTATCCTGTGACCTCAAATTAAGATCAGATTGTTCAGATGTGATCTATTAGTTATCCTGAATCTAAAAGTCTTCAGAACCTAGATCCAATTCTATCTCTAAATCCCAGAATTATCAACTCCTTCTGTTTTCGAAAACAGAAATACCTTATATTACCCAAATACCCTAAGTTTCAGAAATACAGATTTAATCAAAATCTTGACCAAGTTCAGACCAGATTATTCCTGGAATATGATCATGGGTGTGTCAATACCTTAATATAAAAAGTTGACAGCCATATTTCACCATCTAGACTCTTTTCACAAATCAGTCTAAAAGTTATCGCAAAATAGTCCTTATCTGTTATCTGAAAACCCAGAAAGGCTAAAATCTCCAGATTAACTCCAAATTCAGAATTTCTTCAGCAAATCTTCTCAAAATGCTATTTGCCACAAGTTTCTCTTCTGTACAGATATCAAAATCAAACCCTAAATGCCAGAATTCAAAATCGATAAAACTCAAATCCTAATTTACCCTAAATTACCCTATTTTCAATTGTATCAAAAGCTAACCAAATGTGCCAAATTTTATCTTCAATCTCTGCCAAATCATCTGTTGAATAAAGATTACCAAAACAGTAGAAGCAAATTCAGTTTAAACCTTCCAGAATTTCAGATTTACATTTCAGTCCAAAACTCAAAGAATTGAAATTGCAAATGAATCCATTTTCGACCAGGTCAACAGCAGCATTCGACCAGGGATCGCCGTGCTTGTGCGCCGTGGTTGCTTGCCGCCGGTGAGGCTTCGCTCGTGCTCGTGCATGCTTGCTCTTCCTATTGCGCACGCGTCAGTGTCTCAGCCATCGCCGTGGCAACACCGTGGCAGCGTCGACGACAGCACCGCCCTCGTGCGCGACCAGCAGCAGAAACACCAGGCTTTTGGCAGTTGCTTTTACGCCGTGCTAGTTGTTGTCGCCACCGTGTGCTCTAGCGTTGCAAAGTCCCGATGAGGTGACACTGTGATCAGCTGCAAGCTTGTCGCCGTCGCATCACCGTTCTTCGCTGTGTCTTCGCCGCTGTTGCTCCAGCACGCAACCAATCGCATCACCAACTGCCAAATCAATTCACTGCTCCCTCCTTGCAAGCTTCGCCTGGTCTATTTAAACACCACTGTGCTCAGCAACTCCCTCACACCTCACTGGAAATCAGCCAAGTCCCAGAAATTCCTGTTTCAGTCATCTTCTCCGGCGAGCCATCAAGGAGGCTCACGGTGCCAGCGCTCTACACTTAATTTCCTGCCAAATTAACAACATCAGTGAGTTCCCCTACTCATCCTCTCGGTGTGATATCATTTAATTGTTCTCTCGGCCTGTAGCAGAAACCCCCAACTGGCAGTGTCTCTTCTCCGGCGCCGATGATCGGAAAAGTGATCCCGGCCATTTCAGCCCTCGAAACCTTGTCATTTAGATGTGCCTTAGCCTCCTGAGCATTTTTGTCTTCTAGCCCGACACCTAGATCGGCCTAGATTGGAAGTTATAGCCATGCCAAGTTTGTGTCCAGAACTGCTCCAGTGCAGCCAGTTCATCTTTGTTCATCATCAAATTTCTTGCTTTCCAGCCATTTCTTGCCCTAGATCCTGTTGACTTAATTGTTCCTGTTACTCAAGCCTACCTCCCAGACAAAGTGGTGCATCATTTGGAGCTCCAGATCGAAAGTTATGCTAAGCCCTAGTTTTTGGCATTGTCAGCTCTATGCCAGAGCTTGTCAGCTAGTGGCATTGACCTTGTTTACCCACTTCTGGTTGTGTAATTTGAAAACCACTTTGTCCACTAAATTTGTAGAGTTGTGATCTACATTTTATTCTACTACCACAAGTGGAGATAACCCCTCTATCATTCATCGACCCTATGTCGATGCTTTGAACCGAATGTCGACCTAAAGACGTTCGCTGTTTTTGAGCGAACCAGTCGCAACCTTGATATCATTCTGATATTTTGAGACATTTGAAACCTTGTAAACCTTTGACAGCTAATCTTAACATTGGTTTCCTTAACTTAACCCTAATCAGCCTCTAAAGCCAATCATTTCAGAATCATCGAGACTTCATCTTTGCATCTTTGCATATAGTATAATAATGTATGGAAAAAAATTATGATTATTGGTTGTTTGTTTGATTGGAGAGCAGATCAAGAGCCCGAGTTCGAGGACTTCATTGCGGATCCGACGTCAACTGCTGTATCTTACGACGCGGAAGGCAAGTCATATCCTTGGTCATCTTGAACCTATATTTTAAATGTTGCTATAATATAACCTTGAATATAGGCAATATTGCATGTGAAAGATTGAGAATGGTTGATTTATGAATTGGCAGTACTAGACTGGTTATCTGTGAAATGTGAAATAAACAAGTTTTGTGCCATGAACTATTATATGTATTTATATACTTATATTCATGAAATAAAACCCTAGCCGTGACCAGAAAAATGGTATGGATGGCTGTAGCACTGGAGGTGCTAGACTGCAAAGGAATGCAGGCACTGAAGGTGCAGGGTTGTGGATGGTCTGGTCATTGGCATATAAGGACTAGAACCTTGTGTTGTGCGTCTAGTGGCATGAACAACGTGCTAACCGCAAGCCTGGTATGGGACAGGCCTGAACAAGTAATTATGTGGATCGCACATGAAACCCCTGCATGAGATGTGTAGTGATGCACGATAAACACGGAGCGCGGCTCCCACACATATCACTGAAGGTGATCAAGCACGCTGACCCAGTAATGGGAATAAGCAAAGGGGTGGAGGTTTGGATACAACCTGCCACAACTGTGCCTCGCTGAGAGCCACAGGGTCGGGGGTGAATTGTGAGTAAAACATAACAAAAGTTCTTGTTATTTTCCACCTTGCCGCTCACAGTATGAAGTGAGTCAGGGGTCCAATCATTTTGTTATGATAGGAAAGGTTTGAAAGTGGAATATCTTGCGGGTAAATTGGTACCTCTCTGCAGAGTTAAAAACGTATTCGAATACTCCGAGCTCCCGGGTTTTATAGGAGTCTGCTGCGGTGGATTAAATCCACGGGGTGTGACACAAGTACTATTTTCTAAATAAAATATGTTTAAATCAAGATTACCCAAATGACATGTGTTGTCATGATAAGGAGTGCTGCCGTGGGCTGTCGTGTGTCGACGTGTCGCGGTAGTGCTATAATCTAGTGAACATGATTGATGATGTTATATTATGAAAAGTGCTGCCATAAGATGAAATGAGAAAGGAAAAGATTATTTTACAAATATCCATAATTCTTGACTAGTCTAGGTTCATATCATCACTACTATATGTATCTACTCTTACCTATGACTTGCTGAGTACGTAAGTGCTCACCCTTGCAACATTCGACTCAATAGATGGAGCCTACTTTGATCAAGACGATGGCACGGAGTACTACGTGGATCCAGAAGGAGGAGAATCAGTTCCGCCAGAACCCTGAAGTGTGTTGTTCTGCCGTCAACTTCTTTTGTGGGAGGGTCACCTATCTTCTGCTGCGTAGTTAAATATTTTGTTAAACCCTGAATGCCTTGTAGGCATTGTAATCCTCTTTATGTAATATTAAGGCCAGCAGGCCACACTGCTTAATATTTTGTGAGTACTCTGTTGCAATGTAATATACTCCTGTGTTTGACTCATCCTGGGAAGTCAAAGGTTTGTGGTTTGGGACTAGCTGCAGCGAGCTAGGTCTCTACAGGAGTAGTCGTTGTCCCAGTTTTGGGGCGCGACAAGAAAAGTTGGTATCAGAGCAACATGAGAACTTGACTGTAGGACGACACCTTTAGGAAAACGTAATTTAATCAGAAAACTATTTGTTGAAAACTTTATTTTGGTAAAAATAATGAGCTTTGTAGCTCTTGAAAAACCTTTATTTCAAAATTTTATTTGGATTTTCTAAAAATCGGTAAGATTGTGAGAGTGCGTTCTGTTGTTTCAGAGTGTCTTAGAGGTTGGTGTAGACAGAGCTAGTGAATGCTCTTGATAGCTTTGTGATTCGCTGTTGCTTTTGCAATGGTTAATTTGTGTATTATGGCTAATAGCGTAAGTAATTTTATGCATTAAAGTAGTTGCATTAATTTCTGCATTGCTGTCTTAGTTGGCCTTAGTTAGTTAGATCCGTCTAAACTTTTTCAGAGCCACCATGGTTGACACCAGAAGGAGATCTCGAAGTGGAAGAGAAGATATAGGTCAGACTCCGCAGGAAGAAGAAACTATGACAAGAGACCCTTTGTTTCAGCAAGGATCTCAGAGTTCTAATCCACCTCAGAATGAACAACCCAGTCTTCAGGAAATTTTGTTGTCAATGGAGAAAAGTCGACAAGAAGCTCAGATAGCTCATACCCAGTTGTTAGCCCAGATAGTTCAGAAACTGCCTACTGGAACAACAGAAGGAACTACTTCTGCTGTAGGAGCAAGATTAACAGATTTCCAAAAGACCCGTCCACCAACATTCTCTAGTGCAACCGATCCTATGGTTGCCGATGATTGGTTACGGGATATCGAGAGAAAACTGGACACGGTCTGATGCAGCGAACGAGAGAAAGTTTTGTTTGGATCTCATCAGTTATCAGGAGCTGCAGCCGCATGGTGGATGAACTACCAGGAAGCCCACCCTGATAAAGATAATATCTCTTGGAGGGAATTTAAGGATCAATTTCGGAAATTTCATATACCTACTGGTGTTATGGCAGCTAAGCGTCGGGAATTTCGGAATTTAACTCAAGGAAGTAAGTCAGTTACTGAGTATCTACACCAATTTACTCATTTGGCTCGATACGCACCTGGAGATGTGGATACTGAAGAGAAGAAGATAGAGCGCTTCACAGAAGGACTTCAACACTATTTACAGTATCAAATTGCTTCTCATGAACTTACAGAATTTCAAACACTAGTGAACAGAGCTTTAAAGGTGGAAGAAAAGAAGAATATGGGAGAAGAAAGCCGAAAGAGGAGGATGTTCCAGCAAACACGACCACAGCCAAATCCAATCAGAGGAAGAGTTCCTATTACTCCCAATTTCCGACCATCTTATCAGAATCCCAGACCAGCAACGACATTGTGCCCCAACTGCCGAGGAAATCATTCTCAGAAGGATTGCCCTCATCCTCGTGTTGAGTGTTATCATTGTGGACAGCATGGGCACCGTAAAGAATTCTGTCCTTGGATACAGCTTCCAATGTCCATTGCCAGATCTCAGGCAGGAACACAGCCAGTAGTAACCCGAGCATCACCATCACAGAATTTTAGAGGAAATTCAGCAGGAAGAGGAGGAAATATGGCTAATCGAGGAAGAGGAAGAGGTAGAGCACCAACTGCAACCCAAGGAGGAAGGTTAAACTATACTTCAATTCAAGAAGCAGGCAACGCCACCGACATTCTTCTAGGTAGATTTCTGATTCAATCTGCATCTGCCATAATATTGTTTGATCCTGGTGCTACAAATTCATTCATGTCAAAAGCATTTGCATCTGAAGTTGAAATGCATATAGACCAAGTACCACTAGAGTACTCTATGGTTATACAAACTCCAGGGGCTAGATTATCTGTTTACTCGATCTGCCCAAATGTAACTTTCATTATAGAAGGGGTAGAATTTGAGGCAAATCTACTAGTTCTAGAACTGCAAGGACTAGACATTATTTTGGGAATGGATTGGTTGTCCCAACATAAAGGCCTAATAGACTGTGAAGAGAAAACCCTTAGTCTTGTCAGTAGCCAAGGGGAGAGAGTTCTATTCTATGCAGAAAGATCATCAGTCAAGAGACCGCTAAGATCTGTTCAAGCATTGCAAAAGTTATGCCTGGAACAAGTGCCTGTAGTACAACAATATTCTGATGTGTTTCCAGAAGAACTTCCGGGAATGCCACCTGACAGAGAAATAGAATTCAGTATTGAGCTTAAACCAGGAGCAGCGCCTATAGCAAAACGTCCCTATAGGATGCCAGTTACAGATTTGGAGGAGCTCAAGAATCAACTCGAAGACTTGGAAAACAAAGGATTTATCAAACCCAGTGCTTCACCATGGGGAGCCCCAGTCTTGTTTGTGAGGAAGAAAGACGGAACTCTACGAATGTGTGTAGACTACCGAGCTTTGAATGAAGTCACTATTAAAAACAAGTATCCATTACCAAGAATTGATGACTTGTTCGATCAGCTTCGAGGAGCCAAAGTATTTTCCAAGATAGATTTGAAATCTGGATATCATCAGCTGAAGATCAAGAAAGAAGATATACCGAAGACTGCTTTCACTACCAGATATGGTTTATATGAATTTACAGTGGTACCTTTTGGCTTGACCAATGCTCCGGCAGCATTCATGAATGTCATGAACAGTACATTTATGGATTTTCTTGACAAGTTTGTCATAGTATTCATAGATGACATTCTGATATATTCCAAGAGTACGGAAGAACATGAGCAACATTTACACCTAATCTTGGAAAGGCTACGAGAGAGGCAATTTTATGCCAAGTTTGACAAATGTGAATTTTGGATGTCAAGAATTTCATTTCTTGGACATGTGTTGACAGCAGAAGGAATTTCAGTGGATTCAGCTAAAATCTCTGCAATCAAGGAGTGGAAGCAACCTACCTCAGTTTCAGAGATTAGAAGTTTCTTGGGATTAGCAGGTTATTATAGGAGATTCATCGAAGGATTTTCCCAAGTTGCCAAACCTCTTACAAATCTGCTAAAGAAGGATGTTGCATTTGAATGGACCATCAAGTGTGAAGAAAGTTTTCAGAAACTGAAGCAGAAATTGACAACAACACCAGTCCTCACCTTACCAGACAGCAAAGAAGATTTTATAGTTTACTGTGATGCTTCAAAGCAAGGAATAGGCTGTGTGTTAATGCAGCAAGGTCGAGTAGTGGCTTATGCATCACGTCAATGGAGACCACATGAGGAAAATTATCCGACCCATGATTTGGAGTTAGCAGCAGTAGTGCATGCTTTAAAGATATGGCGGCATTATCCCATTGGACGTAAGTGTGAGATCTTTACAGATCATAAAAGCCTCAAGTATATTTTCACACAGACAGAGCTCAACATGCGTCAACGCCGATGGCTGGAATTGATCAAAGATTATGATCTTAGTATTCAGTACCATCCAGGGAAAGCTAATGTAGTGGCTGATGCCCTAAGCAGAAAAGTTTACAACCTACAAGGAATGGTTATGTTGAAGAACTCTTACCTACAACAAGAGTTGCAGAATCATCAAGTGGAAATAGTACCGCAGGGAACGGTAGCTACTTTAACAATAAAATCTCAACTTGAAGAACAGATAGGAAATGCCCAGAAGAAAGATGAAGAAATTTGTAAGATCAAGAGTCGAATCAAGTTAGGAAAAGCTCAAGGCTTTACTGAAGATAACCAAGGGTTGTATGGTATCGAGAAAGAATCTGTGTACCTCAAAACGCAGATCTTAAGGAAATAATTCTCCATGAAGCACATAAAACTCCATACTCAATACACCCTGGTAACACAAAGATGTATCAAGATTTGAAAACCAGATTTTGGTGGGATAATATGAAGAGAGATATTGCAGAGTATATTGCAAACTGTGATACATGTCGACGAGTTAAAGCAGAACACCAGAAAATAGCAGGAAAGCTACAACCTCTACCAATACCATTATGGAAGTGGGAAGAAATTGGTATGGATTTCATTACAGGATTACCTAAAACTCACGGAGGATATGATTCCATATGGGTTATTGTGGACAGACTTACTAAAGTAGCTCATTTCATACCAGTCAAAAAGATTTATGATGGCAGTAAATTAGCAGAGTTATACATGCAAAGAATAGTGGCATTGCATGGTATTCCTAAGAAGATAGTTTCAGATCGTGGAACACAGTTTACCTCCAAATTTTGGAATAGACTGCATGAAACCCTAGGAACCCAGTTGGATTTCAGTACTACATATCATCCACAGACGGGAGGACAGACAGAAAGAGTTAATCAAATCCTAGAGGATCTTCTAAGAGCTTGTATACTAGATTATGGAACATCATGGGACAAATGTTTACCATTTGCAGAATTTACATATAATAACAGCTATCAAGCTAGTATACAGATGGCACCATTTGAAGCTTTATATGGACGTAAATGCAGAACTCCATTGCATTGGAATGAGCCAGGAGAACGAAAGGTCATAGGACCAGAGATAGTAGAAGAAGCAGAAGCTCATGTCAGACTCATCAGAGAAAGGTTGAAAACAGCACAATCACGACAAAAGAGTTATGCAGATAAACGACGGAGAGAATTATCATTTGAACCTGGAGATTTTGTGTATCTCAAGGTCACACCATTCAAGGGATTACAAAGATTCCAAGTGAAAGGAAAGTTATCTCCAAGATTCATTGGACCATTTAAGATAATCAAGAGAAAGGGAGAAGTATCATATAAATTGGAATTACCTGTGGGATTAACAGGAGTGCATGATGTGTTTCATGTCTCTCAGCTCCGGAAATGTTTGAAGGAACCTACTGACCAGATAGATGTACAAGATGTGCCATTACAGAAGAATCTCACTTATCTTGAGCACCCAATCAGAATCCTAGCCACTGATGAACGTCAGCTCCGAAGGAAGAAAATCAGATTGTGTAAAGTTCAATGGGAAAATCATTCAGAGCAAAAAGCTACTTGGGAGAAGGAAGAAGATCTTAAGCAAACCTATCCTTATCTTTTTCTGTCTTAGGTAAATCTCGGGGCGAGATTTCTTTAAGGAGGGTAGATCTGTAACACCCTGAGTTAGGGGTGAAAATTTCCTTTTTCATCAATACCATGCATGCATGTATCTGTAGTATTAGCCAGATCAGTATCTTTCTCAAGCACTAAAATCTCCAAAATCTATCCTGTGACCTCAAATTAAGATCAGATTGTTCAGATGTGATCTATTAGTTATCCTGAATCTAAAAGTCTTCAGAACCTAGATCCAATTCTATCTCTAAATCCCAGAATTATCAACTCCTTCTGTTTTCGAAAACAGAAATACCTTATATTACCCAAATACCCTAAGTTTCAGAAATACAGATTTAATCAAAATCTTGACCAAGTTCAGACCAGATTATTCCTGGAATATGATCATGGGTGTGTCAATACCTTAATATAAAAAGTTGACAGCCATATTTCACCATCTAGACTCTTTTCACAAATCAGTCTAAAACTTATCGCAAAATAGTCCTTATCTGTTATCTGAAAACCCAGAAAGGCTAAAATCTCCAGATTAACTCCAAATTCAGAATTTCTTCAGCAAATCTTCTCAAAATGCTATTTGCCACAAGTTTCTCTTCTGTACAGATATCAAAATCAAACCCTAAATGCCAGAATTCAAAATCGACAAAACTCAAATCCTAATTTACCCTAAATTACCCTATTTTCAATTGTATCAAAAGCTATCCAAATGTGCCAAATTTTATCTTCAATCTCTGCCAAATCATCTGTTGAATAAAGATTACCAAAACAGTAGAAGCAAATTCAGTTTAAACCTTCCAGAATTTCAGATTTACATTTCAGTCCAAAACTCAAAGAATTGAAATTGCAAATGAAACCATTTTCGACCAGGTCAACAGCAGCATTCGACCAGGGACCGCCGTGCTTGTGCGCCGTGGTTGCTTGCCGCCGGTGAGGCTTCGCTCGTGCTCGTGCATGCTTGCTCTTCCTATTGCGCACGCGTCAGTGTCTCAGCCATCGCCGTGGCAACACCGTGGCAGCGTCGACGACAGCACCGCCCTCGTGCGCGACCAGCAGCAGAAACACCAGGCTTTTGTCAGTTGCTTTTGCGCCGTGCCAGTTGTTGTCGCCACCGTGTGCTCTAGCGTTGCAAAGTCCCGATGAGGCGACACTGTGATCAGCTGCAAGCTTGTCGCCGTCGCATCACCGTTCTTCGCTGTGTCTTCGCCGCTGTTGCTCCAGCACGCAACCAATCGCATCACCAACTGCCAAATCAATTCACTGCTCCCTCCTTGCAAGCTTCGCCTGGTCTATTTAAACACCACTGTGCTCAGCAACTCCCTCACACCTCACTGGAAATCAGCCAAGTCCCAGAAATTCCTGTTTCAGTCATCTTCTCCGGCGAGCCGTCAAGGAGGCTCACGGTGCCAGCGCTCTACACTTAATTTCCTGCCAAATTAACAACATCAGTGAGTTCCCCTACTCATCCTCTCGGTGTGATATCATTTAATTGTTCTCCGGTGGACTCTAACGCCGGCGATCACCGGAAATGGCTGAAAGTCGAAGATGCCCTGTTCCGGCAATGCTGGCCAATCTACCCCGAATTAGCCCTCGATCCTGTAAACAAAATTGATCTGTAGGTTATTTCAAGCAAGCCTGTAAGCTTAGAATCCCTAATTAAACATCATTTGAAGCTTTACTCTAAACCGAGCTTCACCAGAAACCGGCGATCGTCGCCAGGCTTCTCCGGTGATCCTCGGTCAATTTGATGTTACCAGAAGCTTCCCTATACCTCCTAGATGCTCTCCAAGCAAGGAATTTAGTTCTCTCGGCCTGTAGCAGAAACCCCCAACTGGCAGTGTCTCTTCTCCGGCGCCGATGATCGGAAAAGTGATCCCGGCCATTTCAGCCCTCGAAACCTTGTCATTTAGATGTGCCTTAGCCTCCTGAGCATTTTTGTCTTCTAGCCCGACACCTAGATCGGCCTAGATTGGAAGTTATAGCCATGCCAAGTTTGTGTCCAGAACTGCTCCAGTGCAGCCAGTTCATCTTTGTTCATCATCAAATTTCTTGCTTTCCAGCCATTTCTTGCCCTAGATCCTGTTGACTTAATTGTTCCTGTTACTCAAGCCTACCTCCCAGACAAAGTGGTGCATCATTTGGAGCTCCAGATCGAAAGTTATGCTAAGCCCTAGTTTTTGGCATTGTCAGCTCTATGCCAGAGCTTGTCAGCTAGTGGCATTGACCTTGTTTACCCACTTCTGGTTGTGTAATTTGAAAACCACTTTGTCCACTAAATTTGTAGAGTTGTGATCTACATTTTATTCTACTACCACAAGTGGAGATAACCCCTCTATCATTCATCGACCCTATGTCGATGCTTTGAACCGAATGTCGACCTAAAGACGTTCGCTGTTTTTGAGCGAACCAGTCGCAACCTTGATATCATTCTGATATTTTGAGACATTTGAAACCTTGTAAACCTTTGACAGCTAATCTTAACATTGGTTTCCTTAACTTAACCCTAATCAGCCTCTAAAGCCAATCATTTCAGAATCATCGAGACTTCATCTTTGCATCTTTGCATATAGTATAATAATGTATGGAAAAAAATTATGATTATTGGTTGTTTGTTTGATTGGAGAGCAGATCAAGAGCCCGAGTTCGAGGACTTCATTGCGGATCCGACGTCAACTGCTGTATCTTACGACACGGAAGGCAAGTCATATCCTTGGTCATCTTGAACCTATATTTTAAATGTTGCTATAATATAACCTTGAATATAGGCAATATTGCATGTGAAAGATTGAGAATGGTTGATTTATGAATTGGCAGTACTAGACTGGTTATCTGTGAAATGTGAAATAAACAAGTTTTGTGCCATGAACTATTATATGTATTTATATACTTATATTCATGAAATAAAACCCTAGCCGTGACCAGAAAAATGGTATGGATGGCTGTAGCACTGGAGGTGCTAGACTGCAAAGGAATGCAGGCACTGAAGGTGCAGGGTTGTGGATGGTCTGGTCATTGGCATATAAGGACTAGAACCTTGTGTTGTGCGTCTAGTGGCATGAACAACGTGCTAACCGCAAGCCTGGTATGGGACAGGCCTGAACAAGTAATTATGTGGATCGCACATGAAACCCCTGCATGAGATGTGTAGTGATGCACGATAAACACGGAGCGCGGCTCCCACACATATCACTGAAGGTGATCAAGCACGCTGACCCAGTAATGGGAATAAGCAAAGGGGTGGAGGTTTGGATACAACCTGCCACAACTGTGCCTCGCTGAGAGCCACAGGGTCGGGGGTGAATTGTGAGTAAAACATAACAAAAGTTCTTGTTATTTTCCACCTTGCCGCTCACAGTATGAAGTGAGTCAGGGGTCCAATCATTTTGTTATGATAGGAAAGGTTTGAAAGTGGAATATCTTGCGGGTAAATTGGTACCTCTCTGCAGAGTTAAAAACGTATTCGAATACTCCGAGCTCCCGGGTTTTATAGGAGTCTGCTGCGGTGGATTAAATCCACGGGGTGTGACACAAGTACTATTTTCTAAATAAAATATGTTTAAATCAAGATTACCCAAATGACATGTGTTGTCATGATAAGGAGTGCTGCCGTGGGCTGTCGTGTGTCGACGTGTCGCGGTAGTGCTATAATCTAGTGAACATGATTGATGATGTTATATTATGAAAAGTGCTGCCATAAGATGAAATGAGAAAGGAAAAGATTATTTTACAAATATCCATAATTCTTGACTAGTCTAGGTTCATATCATCACTACTATATGTATCTACTCTTACCTATGACTTGCTGAGTACGTAAGTGCTCACCCTTGCAACATTCGACTCAATAGATGGAGCCTACTTTGATCAAGACGATGGCACGGAGTACTACGTGGATCCAGAAGGAGGAGAATCAGTTCCGCCAGAACCCTGAAGTGTGTTGTTCTGCCGTCAACTTCTTTTGTGGGAGGGTCACCTATCTTCTGCTGCGTAGTTAAATATTTTGTTAAACCCTGAATGCCTTGTAGGCATTGTAATCCTCTTTATGTAATATTAAGGCCAGCAGGCCACACTGCTTAATATTTTGTGAGTACTCTGTTGCAATGTAATATTAAGGCCAGTAGGCTCCTACGTACAGTGGCCCAAGAAGTGTCTTGTAATACAACCGGTAAATCCTACACATTTTAGATTACATCCTACTCAGTGCACTCAACTTGCATAATCTAACATACGTCCTCATTAATTGAAGTGGCCTGCCGCTGGGCTACCAGGGGACTGCGGCCCCAGCTCGGGGCATGAGGCCCGATCTCGTGCGACCCTGGACACATCAAAGACGGCCTCGACCCCACCCAGCGCATCCACGCCTTCACCTCGGAAGAAAGCTACCATCACCTCGCCCTTGCCTTTGAAGGTACGAGCTCAGTCCCCAGCAAAAGGCAAGGGCAAAGGCAAGGGAAAAGGGCGACAGGGACAGCCGGAGAGGTTCACTTACGGGTTCCCACTCATGTCGGAGGCAGCTTTGCGCAAATTGGATCGATCAACCAGAGACCTCCACTCGTGGTACCTACACCGAGCTCGGTGCAATCTGAACTTCTTAGTTCCCTACAGGCCTGGGCAGTTCCACCGTGACCCCGGGAGTATATCCGTGGCACACGAGGATCTGTTCGACCTCTACAACTGGCGGGAGCTCGATATGTCCATCATACGGACTGGAGTACTGTGAGTTTGCTGATGCTATGTATTGCTGTTTTCTAACTCTGTTTGCTAACTCTGCATTGTTGTAGTTCATTTGAAATGTAGTAACTTTCTGTGCAATACTAATGTCGTCCTTTGCATGCAGGTGCATGTACAGGCTAGCATCGGAGGCTGCGTGTGACAAGGTGGGTTTCCTCGACCCAGAGAAAATAAGCCTCACGATGCTAGAGCACGACGCCGCGCACGCTGAGCTGTACATATCCAAGGAGCTGATGGCGCAGCAGGACAGGGAGTTCATTCTGGTGCCGTACCACCAAAGGTTAGTGCATTTCGTACTCATTTAACTCGATCTTGTATGTTACACCTGAGATATACTTTGAGCTAGCGGTCCTCTTTTACGTACAATGCAGGGGCCACTGGATCCTCATCGTGATCTGTCCGCCGAGGAATGAGGTGTACTACCTCGATTCGATGCGTGACAGATTATCGATCGAATATGTGGTCAAGGGGAATATGGAGGCGTAAGTAACTTATATGTTTGATTTAAATTTTCACCTCACTAGCTAATGATAATACATTAACCGGCAATACTAACTGAAATGCAGGGCTTTTGATAAATATGTGTCCGCTGGAGGGAGGCATGCCGCACCGCAGGGCTCCCTACTAGCTTGGAAAGAATATGAGGTACTCACGAGACTTTTTGTTTATGCTTAATTTGTTTATGGAAACAATAGCTAACATGTCTTCGCATATGCAATTATCTCAGTGCCATCAGCAGCCGCAATCGTGGGAATGCGGGTTTTATGTGTTGCGCTACATGTACGACCTAGTGCAGACAAACTTTGCCCAATTCCCCCAGGTAAGCATCGATAGCTAACTCAAATTTGAAAATTGGGTGTCACGTTCTAAATTAGGAAGTTAGTTACTAAGTATTCACACATGCCTGCAGATCGCCATGTCGAAAGACTCATACGAAAATGCAAAGATTAGAGATCTTCAACAAATCTGGGCTCAATATGTCATGGAGGAAGTTGCGCCCAACCATCCGCCATGATAATTTTCTCTTTTTCGTGTACTCTGTGCATAGACTGTTTATATACATGTGAATAAATATATATGTCAATAAATGTCCACATTGGATTGCAATTTGTATTTGTCCATATATATGTGAATAAATGTGAATAACTGTCTAATGTGTCAATCTGTTCTGTGAATTTACCCTTCTTTGCATCTATACTGTATTGTGTATCCAATCTATAATATATTGCATCTGTACTGTATATGTGAATGTACTGTATTGTGAATGTAACTAACGTACTGTATATGTGAATGTTCTATCGGTAAATTTGTTCACAGCCGACAGACTACTACAAATTTTCTATCGGTAAACTCATCCACAACCGAGAGACTACTACCCAGTTTTCTATCGGTAAACTTGAAATTAACCGTCAGAATAGTGTGACTTTTCCTGCCGGTGAACTCATCCACAACCGAGAGACTACTGTGGTTTTTTCTATCGGTAAACCTATAATTAACCGTCAGAATAGTGTGACTTTTCCTGCCGGTGAACTCATCCACAACCGAGAGACTACTGTAGTTTTTTCTATCGGTAAACTTATAATTAACCGTTAGAAGAGTGCGATTTTTCCTACCGGTGAACTCATACACAACCGAGAGAGTACTAAGATTTTTTCTATCGATAATCTCATTTCCAATCGAGAGAGTGCTACACTTTTTTTTCTGTCGGTAAACTTGTAATTAACCGTTAGAATATGGGTATTTTTCCCAATGCTAAACGTCAGATGACGACGGGTTTTCTATCGGTACAATTATAAGGTGCCGATAGAATAGTAATATTTTCCTGTCGGTAATCATGTAATTAACCGTTAGAATAGTGGCACTTTTCCCACCGTTAATCGGCAGACTACGACGAATTTGCTATCGGTACACTCCTAATATGCCGATAGAATTGTTAATTTCTTCTGTCGGTTATTTACCGATAGAAAATGTTCTGTCTTGTTCTATCGTGTCTATCTCTATCAGTACGAAAATCGATAGTAGAAGGGTTTTTTTTACCGATAAAAGAAAGCTTTTCTGTACTAGTGTCTATTCTTGGCTCCCCGTTCTCACGGCGACCGGATGATTGTCTCCCAGAAAAATATCGGATTTCTCGGACATTTCTTTCCCGGAGATCTTATTCCCGGCTCCCCGTTCTCATGGCCACCGGATGATTCTCTCCCGGAAAAATATCGGATTTCTTGAATTTTTCTTCCCCGGAGACCGTATTCCCGGCTCCCCGTTCTCACAGCGACCGGACGATTGTCTCCCGAAAAGCCCACCTCCGGAAATCTCGTCGGGTTTTCTCGGATGTCTCTTCCCCAGGTCATCTTCACCCCGGGGGCTTTGTTACCCCCACAGCGCGCGGAGCTACCCTCCGGCCCGCTGTGGGTGGGGGGGATAAGGAACCCCGGGTGTCGACCGCACCGTCCAAGAGCAAACTTAGCTCATTCTTATCAAAAGGAGTCGTCCAGACCATCCAAGAAAAAATAAAAGGACTCTCAAAGAAGAAAGCAAACACAGCTTTAAAATCATTCAACCGGAGGACATCTTCCCCCTCCGGTGGGCATAGGAAACGGTACAACCCGGGTCAAAACCCGAAAGTTCGCTACATCCTAAGGCTCCTATGCCTAATAGTCCCGGAGGCCCTCCGCTAGCTCCCGGGCCAGGTCCCGGTACAATGCACGTACGCAGCGCTGAGCTTCTCGGAGCACATCCTCGGGCCAATACTCGTAGCCCGCCGGCGGAAGTATCCGAAGAGGGGGTATCATCCGAGACCCAGGACGCGGAGGGGACAATTCGGTGCGATGATTGTCAAAATTGTCCAAGTGCCACTCCGGATGCCACCTTAACCGGATGGGCTCCCGGACGGCGTCCCCGCTGCGCTCCCCGGAGATGAGGCTTAGCAAGATCAAAGCGGCTTGGGCTTCCCCCGGGGGGCACCTGTCGGGGCTCAAAGGCCTCGTCCCCGGGGAACCTCTTCCGGACCTTCGCCCGGGAATAACCTCCCGGGAACCCTGGTAACATTGCATTTAATTCGTGACTTAGAAAAATTTCTAATTCCATTGCATTTCAAAATGTCTTTTTACAAGTGTCCGGGGCTTCTTCTAAGAAGCTAACGCGAACAAAATCCTAAGAAAGCAAAAGAAGGGTCCTATGTAAGACCCGGGGGGAGGCTCAAACTTTGTCAATGGTGTCCTCCCCCCGGGGGGCTTCCGCTGGGGCCGGGGCCGGGGCGTACTTTGCCAGAGGCGCCGCTGCCAGGAACCTCACTCGGACAATCCAGCCGTAGAAGCCCCCGGCAAGTTGCTCCACCTCCCGGTGCGAGGGCTCGAAGAACTCAGGGAAGCACCAGGGGATGCGGCCCCCGATCGCCCGGGCGCCGACCCCCCGGTGCTCAACAAGCCCCGCCGCGGCCACAACGACGGGGATCGCCCGGCCCCGTGCCCGGGCATCGGCAGCCTCCGGGATGACGGAGACCTATACGTTGAGAAAGCGCACAGCCTCCGCGAGGGTAGCCGGGGGCACCTCCGAGCTACTCCCGGAGCCTAGGCTCACGCCAAGGCTCTCGAGGGCCGAGCGGACGGAGCGGCCCGCGTCCGTCACCGCCCGGACGCTTGAGCCCTCGATCTCCGTCCTCCTCCCGAAGGCGGCCGTTGGAGGGCTTCCTCGCGCTGCCCCAGGTAGGTCGCGGCCCTGTCCTCCGCGTCCTTAAGCAGCCGGCCGATCCACCACTCAAGGCCCCAGGTAATGGCCGTAGCCTACAAACTCTAGAGTTAGAAAAAATTCAAGTGCAGGGCACGAAAGAAGGCGTCATTGACTCGGGTAAGTACCTGGACTTGGAGAGATTGAAGCTCCCCAAAACGCTCATGGAGCGTCCCCTCGGCAACGAAGGCCTGCACCTTCCGGGTCTGCAATCCCTCCGTGTAGCGGGCGACCTCCCCCGCGGAAAGCAGGGGGGTCCCCGGACCTGGGCGTCCGGCAGTGTGGTCGGCGTCTTCGTCGCCGAGGAGGTGGCCTCCTTGGAAGTGGCCGAGGAGCTCTCGGAAGGGGTCCCTGCCCGGGGAGGAACCATTAGGCCCTTCCCCTTCCCGGGCGGGAGGGCCCCCGGGGCCCCCACTTCCAGAGGGACCTCGTAGACTGAGGGGCTCCCCCCGTCATCCACCGGCCACTCCACCCGCGGAGGCGAGGCCTCCGCCAATCTCACCTCCAGCTTCTCTGGCTCCAAAGGTGCCGGGGGCGCAAGGAGGGCCGCCACCGACGGCGGCGATGGAGTGTAGTCCGCCGAATCGGACGCCGTCCCGCCCGCGGCCGTTTCCTTCCCCCGAGCCTCAACGGGGCTCTCTGGGGGAGGGGGTGTTGCTTCTTTCCGGGCCGGCGCCCGGGCGCGCCCGGTCCCAAGAGTCTCGTCCCGGGCCTTCGCCGGTGTCGAAGCCGACGTCGTCGAAGGGCTGGGGGCTTTTTGGACCCTGGCCTTCTTAGGCTCAGAGCCCCCGGCAGTGTCCTTCCCCGTTTGTGCGACCCGGGGGTGGAGAGGGGCTTCCTCTCTGGTAGCTTCAGCCCGAAGGCCTCGGCTACCAAGTTCCGGGGAGGGCCCTCCTCCACAACGCGCACGATGCGCTCATGCTAGTCGGCGAAGTACCTCCCTAGGAGGTTCTCCGCCTTCTCCCACGCCACCAGGTACGGCCGGACTGCGAAAGGTAAAGAGTTAGTCAAATTTTATAAAATCTGTAAATGCAATGAACCAGGTAACAGACTCACGTCGGGTCACCGGCTTGACCGGGGGCCACTGCTCCGGGCCCATCCCGATCCCCCTTCTCCCACGCGAGAAGGGGGAGATCCTCAAGAGCATCATCTCCTCGGCGGTGTCCCGCAAAGAGCGGGTGCCCCGGGAGATAATGACCTTGTCGAGGAGCTCCAGCTCCTCGTCCGTCCACACCGGAGGCTTCGGTGCGGACGATCTGCTGTAGGTGGGGGCCTCCGGGGCGTACACCACCTCGTCGTCCCAGACCCGGAGGTAGAACCACCTCTGGATCCAGTCGCCCCAGTGGTCCCGGGAGGCCACCGCCGGGTAATCAGCTACTCGGGATGCCGCCGCCGGGTAATCAGCTACCCGGGACGGCAGCATCTGCACCATCACCGAGCCAAAGGGGGACTTGGGTCCCCTCATGACCAGGTGGGAGCTCCTCGCCGCCGGCTCGTAGGGTAGGCTCCCGCCCGGTCGCCGTCTCGAAGAGCCAAATGAAGAGGCCCATCCGGACGATGGTGTTTGGTGTTAGGTGGTTCAATGCCACCCCATAATCCTTTAGAAACTCCCGGAGCAAGGGATGCACCGGGAGCCGGAGCCCGGCCTCGAGGAAGGCCTCAAAGGCCACAATCTCCCCGGGCCTGGGGTGGGGGGCTCCGTCCTTCTTCACGGGGACCCGGATGTCCCCGTCCTCAACTACTCCGAGTTCGACCAGGGACACCATGTCCCCGGCCGTGAACTCCGACGCCCAGAGGAAATCTGGAGTGATTTCCTCCGGGGGCACCTCCGTGGTCTTCGCACGACCCTTCGATGCCATCAGGTTTGGTTTTTTTGGTTACTAAAGTTTCAGGGAACAGCACACCTAAAGGCTCCGAACGCTTGGCTACCGGGAGAGAGCTACCGGGAGAGGGCTACCGGGAGAGCTAAGGGCGCTGGAGTTTGAGAAGTTTGGAATGAGCTTCGCAGGCCCCCCAAGGCCCTATTTATAGGGACGAAGCGTGGTCCAGATGGGCGCCACGTGGCACTTCGCGGTACATCTTCGCCGTTGAAGTTCAAACAGTACGCGGGAAACGAAGGGACTAGCTCGTAAACCGAGGCACCGATTCGAACCTGAGCGCATTTATGGCCCAACGGCGTGGTCATAAGCACGCGGCACGAGAATCGAAGCGTCACGGCTCCGGTGGCTTGGTCCGGAGATTTTCCCGGTGACATGAACCATACCCACCGGGGACTCGAGCATCGTCCTCGGGGGGCATGGGGGGTTGCTGTTGGGGGAAATCTCCGCGAGACTAAGTCCAGGTAAGTTGCCACATTCGCTTGGGGACGTGGCCTCCAGTGCCTGCCCCGGGCGCCGCCTTTTGACTCTAGGGACCTGGCCTCCGGTGCCTGTCCCGGGCGCTGCCTTTTGGCTCCCGGGACTTGGTTTCCGGTGCCGGTCCCGGGCGCCGCCATTTGCCCGGGGACGTCGCCTCCGGTGCCTGCCCCGGGCGCCGCCTTTTGGCTCCCTGGACCTGGCCTCCGGTGCCGGTCCCGGGCGCCGCCATTCGCCCAGGGACGTCGCCTCCGGTGCCTGCCCCGGGCGCCGCCTTTTGGCTCCCGGGACCTGGCCTCCGGTGCCGGTCCCGGGCGCGGCCATTCGCCCGGGGACGTGGCCTCCGGTGCCTGCCCCGGGCGCCGCCTTTTGGCTCCCGGGATCTGGCCTCCGGTGCCTGCCCCAGGCGCCGCCTTTTGGCTCCCGGGGCCTGGCCTCGGGTGCCTGCCCCGGGTGCCGCCTTTTGGCTCCCGGGACCTGGCCTCTGGTGCCAGTTCCGGGCGCCGCCATTCGACGGGGGAGGTCGGCACCGGTGCCTGCACCGGGCGCCGCCTTTTCGCTCCCGGGACCTGGCCTCCGGTGCTGGTCCCGGGCGCCGCCATTCGCCCGGGGACGTGGCCTCCGGTGCCTACCCTGGGCGCCGTCTTTTGGCTCCCGGGATCTGGCCTCCGGTGCCTGTCCCGGGCGCCGCCTTTTGGCTCCCGGGGCCTGGCCTCTGGTGCCTACCCCGGGCGCCGCCTTTCGGGTCCCGGGACCTGGCCTCCGGTGCTAGTCCCGGGCGCCGCCATTTGCCCGGGGACCCGGCCTACGGTGCCTGCCCCGGGCGCTGCCTTTTGCCCGGGGACCTTAACTCCGGGGCACGTCCCAGGCCTCGTCGCCCTTCTAAAGGTAAAGTCTTTGGTTGTTGATCACGTGCAGGTCACGCGAGGAGCACCTTGGGAATCAGCGACCACCTGTCAAGCATCCAAGGCATCTGACCGGGAGAAGGACGTCGGTACCCCTCAATCCAACGGTAGCGTCCGGGGTAGTTTAGTCTTTTTGCTTCTTTTTGGGGCTATAAATAGCCCTTGTACCCCCTGTTGTAAGACGAGTGATTCATTATTATTAGAATAGCCAAACTCACAGGTGTGCTCCAGAAGCCTCTCCCCCGAGAGAGTCTCCGCAGCCGACTCCGGTCGGGAGCACGCCAGTAGGACAAGGGCCCCCACCGGGACCCGAACCTGTATAAATCCTCGTTTCATTTCTTGTGTTTGTCCGGCGGGGGAGGACCGGTCACCCAGTCAGCCCGCGTCGCGTTTTCTTCGCTAGGATCGTCTACGAAACCTGCCGAGGTATTCACAATACCACAACACTTGCATAGGTACTACATCAAAATCAGCAACATCATGGTATGATCCAATCAAAAATTGTAGTCTTGCAGTTTGTGTTACCTTTACTTTACCGCTGTTGTTGAACCACTGAACATGGTATGGATGGGGATGTGCAAGTGTGGTCAAGCCAAGCTTCTTGAGCAGATCTAAACTCACCAAATTGTTCCAGCTCCCACCATCAATTATGGTTCTAACACGTCGGTCCTTGACAACGAGGAACATCTAAAACAAATTGTGGCGTTGGGCTCTCTCTACTTGCTCCATTTTTGTGCTCAAAACTCACTGCACAATAAAGGTCCGGTAGTTATCCGTCGCCGCAGTGCCGACAGTTTCCTCATCATCGCCATCTGCATCATGTTCAAACTCATCATCACCTGCATGGTTAGCTGCAAGAACTAATTCATATTCCACATCACTTCCACTAATGTACCCACCATCCTCAGTAGCAATGTATGCGCACTGACTTGGGCAATCCTTCATGACATGTCCCATGCCCTTGCAGCGGTGGCACACAATCCCTGTCGTGCGACCCGTGGAAGCAACCGATGAAGAACTATTTGCTGGTGCCTGCACATTAGAAGTTTTGCTCACCTCAGAAGTTCGTGGAGGTGGAGGTGGATGCTGCTGCACCATATTGTCCAACCTGGTAGCAAGGTCGGAGATGCGCCGGTCCATCCTCTCAAATGCAGTCTGGTTCTCACGGTTGGTTTGAGCCATGTCATCAATGTGCTTATCGAGTTTTGCACTGATGTCGGCCAACATCTTGCGGATTTCATCTTCCTCTTCTGCAGCTCGAGCTCTTGTTTGCGGTCCTGCCATGGTTAGCAGTAGAAAATAGAAGACAACACAGGAGTATTATCCCTATGACTACTAGGTGGGGGCAAGTTGGACTCTCACAAAGCGTTACCACGCTCTTACAAGTGTTCTTACCAAGGCAGTAGGGGTGCAACCGGTGGCTGGTTTGTGATACCGTGACGAGCGTGAGTGAGGCGATTGCAAGGTAAATCTGTAACTGAGTTGGAAGAAAGTGGAGCTCGGAATGCTAATATATGTGTAGCAACAATTCAATATCAGTAATGCAAAGTTGAAAATTAGTCCAAAGTAATAGTCAAAGTGCTGGAACTAGCCTAGAACCCAAGATGCGCCACTGAAAATTTTCTTCTTTGCTACGCATATTTTTCTTCCATGATTTTTTTTCCTTTTTTTTTAAAAAAACAGTGCGGCTTTTGTTTTTCTTTTTTTGCACTTGCCTCTTTCTTTTGCAACTGTACAACAAAACAGAAATGTTGTTCGGCAACTTCACACTCCTAAAGCTCCGAATCTGAAGATCAACCCAACAGAAGCGTTGTAGAGAATCTTTTTATCTTTCCACCAAGCACAAGAACGTCAAAAAAAGAGTTGGGAATCAAAAGATATGGTAATTTTATCGAAGGTATCTCAGATTGAGGAATTTGAATCCGAATTGGACTAGAGTTTGAAGATTACACAACTAACTTTGCCCAAATTTTAGCATGATAAAAAGAGCCGAATTTGAAGATTACCCCAACTAACTTTTTGTGGGATTTCTGACAACGATTCGAGAAAATATAAGTTTATCCCAATTCGAGCTCGGATGAAAGAATTATAATGAAAATACCGAAACAGACGTATTAAATTCAAACTCTACACCATCGACATTAATGACCCAATATCTCATAGATGGAAGCCGAATCTGACTTTAACCTCAACAGAAAAGTTGTAGAACACGATCTGATGTTTCCAGAAAGTACAAGAATGTGAAAATTCGAGTTCGTATGAGGAAGATATGATGAAAACAACAAACTGGACAGTGGCAGATTCGAATTGGACGCGACGATGAGGAGATCGACGTGCAATTCGACTCCGCGACGAGATGCAAGACTAAAACTACACCAAGACTAAAACTAAAAACTAGCACTCGACAACGATGGATGAAAATTCAAAGATGCAAACTAACAAGAACGATGCAAGGCTAATGGCTAGGGTTTGGACAAGGTAAACAATTATTTTTTTGTAGGGAAACTTTTCTGGACTCTAGGACGAAGAACATAATCAATCTAAACAAAGAGGGGATATAGTGTTACCTATCGGTCAACCTTCACTCTGATACCAACTGATGTGAACGGTGTCCCGATCTTCCGATAGGTAGAGGTAAATCGATTGATGGAGAACTCGACGTTGACGATCTGGCTTCCAATCAGAACTGATTCGAACCCCTGCAATGGCTACACCACAGCTCCATTGGTTATCAACCACGCCAAGACACAGTTGACCTCGCCACGAAGGCTTGGTCCTACTGCAAATAAAGAACACAAGCAAGAACGAAGAAGAAGCAACTGAATTGCGAATTGTATTAAGCACACGAGTTGGGATTTCACAAACCGAGTTCAGCGAAACTGCAAAGGCAAAATAATCTAAGAAAAATCCCAATCTAAACAGTGACGGCTACTGAGCATATGAAGAGGCGGCGTGGCTAGGGTTTCTCATGACCTACTAGGGAATACATGGGCCGAAGGCCCGAAACAAGGTGTCGTAGCACCGACTTGGCCCAATCAGAATCTGGTCGAAATTTCTTTTGTTAATTTCCGGCGATCCAGACAAAATTTGGATGTGCGGCTAGATCCATTGGAAATATCTCGTCGTGGGCTACTCCGTGGACTATAAGAACGTCCCAATCGGACTTCGTATGAGGGAGTTATGGTCGTTTGAAGGCAGGCTGCTCCTAGATGGCCAAACCGGACTCCAACTCGAATCCGTCTTGGACTCCAACTCGACTTGGGCTCCTTGCTGGTCCTCGCGTCCTTGCTGGTCCTCTCCATGGTTCCTAAGTACAATATTATCATCATTAGGTAGTAAACCATTCTCAAAACAATATATATATAACTTGGGAATGAGTTCACCTGGCAAAGCAACAATCGGGCTCGGTCGTGCGTTATTGGTCCTTGTGTAACAAGCGGAGGATTATGGTTGGTGTGTGTATCCGAAGAAGTGATGTCCTCATCATGAAGACCTGGGATGATAGCATACCGTACCTGCAGTTTGTTTTTAATCGAGCAGTGTATGGTTTGACTGGAAAGTCGCCGTTTGAGGTATGTTTAGGATTTCTACCACAAAGTCCTTTCTACATGGAGTTTGTGATCCCTACCTCAGCACAGAACGGCAAGGAAGCATCTGATCAGGATCGAGCGCAAAAGTTCCTGGAAGGTATTCAACGACTGCATCGTGAGGTTGAACAGAACTTGCTGAAAGCTCAGCTCAAGTACAAGGCGCGACATGATCGGCACCAAGTTGATGTGCAATTTCAAGAAGGTGACATGGTATGGTTACATCTGAGTAAGGAGAGAATTAAAGGTGAAGGTAAGAAACTCAAACCCATTCGTTATGGTCCTTATCGGATTTTGCGGAAAGTGGGTAATAATGCTAGTCATCTCGAGTTACCTCCATACATGGATATTTACTCGGTTGTTAATGTTGAGCACCTCAAACTCTTCGAGCCTTCAATGCTAGATGATAAGCCAGATACCATAGTACCATCTATTGAAGACGTGGTGTATCAACGAGACGAACCTCTACGCAAAGATGTGATTTTGGAGAAGGTGACTACCAACCGCAGTGGCACAAAGGAGACTTTTCGGGTCGGTCAGAAAGATCAACGAGCACGTGCGATAAAGTGGTACACCAGAGAACATGGACAAGCACAATTTGCACATCTCCAGTTTGATCGAGAGGTCACAACAGGGGTTGGCTCCTTCTCAACAAGGGAGTCATGATCCGGGAGGATCTTCAAGTCCTAATCACATATGGTTTCACGACCTTAACCGTGTTCAGAAAGATTTCGCGACCTTAACTATGTTCAAAAAGGTTTCGGACCATGGATTGGTTCGTGACCATGAAAAGGAATTTGTTCCCTGTTCGGAATTGTAATCCGATCAAAATATATATAACTAAGCCTATCCGTTTAGGATTAGTTAGTTATATGAGTCTAATACGTTTAGGTTACTGAGTCTGATACGTACTCATACGATTGGACAATAAATACCTTGTATTAGGTTTAGTTTAGATCATCGAATATTATTACAGCCTTAGATCATATATCCAGCTTATAGTTCCTTCGACGTAGGCAAGTGTGTCTAACGTTCGATGGGTAAAACCCTCTTCAAAATAAAGAGTTGTGCAATTACTTTAAGCTATGTTTTCAATTATCCTTTGGGTTTCGGTAATTCTGAGTAAAATCCCGTAATTCTGCATATTAGAATCTGGGCGAGCCTAGTGCGAAAACTAATACTAGGTCTCAAACGGATCGAAGAGAAATGCATTCCCCACAAGCTTAAATGGTTGCATAGTCCACAATGCAACAATATGAGATGAATGACACAAGGAGATGGGAATACAAAATAAATTTCATGCACAGGGGTCATATGAGAGGTCCGCAATAGCTCTTTGGGTGTAGGATGAAGACTATAATGTTGCGATGAGCCATCCAGAGTACCCGAAGTGTGCCAAGCCGCCGTATGAGGATGATGCCCTGAAAGAACAATCAAAGAAGAAACTAAGAACAATTCTATAAAATAGGCAAAACAAAATGAAGAAGGAAGAAAAGAGAAAGTGCTCGGGATGCCTCCCGAGAAGCGCTTGGTTTAGGTCGTGAGCTCGACCCTCTACAGATAAGTCATGTAGGCTCATTCGGGGGAGGAGGGGCAAGATTGGGACCAGAATCGACTCTAGGTCCACCCTCCTCGTCATCAAGTGGTGGAATGGGCTCTCTGGTGATATAGTGCTTGAGGCATTCCCATTCACCGTGAATACACCTCCCTTCGAACTCTCTACTGTAATGGCCCCATAAGGTAGGACATGCCTGATAATGCAAGGGCCAAACCAGTGAGATTTGAACTTGACTGGAAAGAGATGAAAGCGAGAATCAAAAATGAGAACAAGCTCACCGGGAGTGAAGTCGCGCTGATGGATGCATTGGTCATGCCACCGTTTTGTCTTTTCTTTGTAAATGCGCGAGCTCTCATATGCATCAAGACAAATCACATTGAGCTCGCACAACTAAAGCTTGCGGTAAGCGCCAGCGGCTCCAAGATCCATGTTGAGCTTTCGGGTGACCCAATGCGCTCTGTGCTCATGCTCAATAGGAAGGTGACATGATTTACCATGTATCAAGCGAAAGGGAGTCATACCTAGGGGTATTTTGTAGGCTGTCTGATAGGCCCACAATGCATCAAGGAGCTTGTGTGACCAATCGGCTCGTGTACTCAACACAACCTTCTCAAGGATGCTCTTGATCTCCCTGTTCGAGACCTCAGCCAATCCATTCGTCTGCGAATGATAAGGAGTGGTGACGTGGTGGCGATGGACTCCGTACTTGGCGAGGAGGACCTCAAACTGGCGGTTGGTGAAGTGAGTACCACCATCATTGATGACGATCAGAGGGACTCCAAACTTAGGGAAAATGATCTGTCGAAAAAGCTAATAAACAGATTTGGAGTCAGCTGTAACAGTGGGGATTGCCTTCACCCACTTGGACACATAATCAACAGCAAGAAGTATATATTTGAAACCCGGGGATGAAGGCAATGGGCCCATATAATTGATACCCCAGACATCAAAAAGCTCCACCTCAAGGATACCACGTTGGGGCATCTCATGCCACCGAGAGATGTTGCCCGTGTGCTGGTATGCATCACAGGACCGCACATACCTGTGTATGTCCTTGAACATGGTGGGCCAATAAAATCTAGCCTAGAGTACCTTCTCCTGCGTCTTGGAGGTGCTCGCATGACCGCCATAGGAGGACGAATGGCAACAGAATATCACGTCCTGGGTCTCCTCTTGAGGAAGGCAGCGTCGGATGATCCTGTATGAACATGAGTGGTAGATGCATGGATCGTCCCAGAAGTACTGCTTCGCGTCATGGATGAATTTCTTGCGCTGCTGCGAAGATAGACCAGGAGGGGCAACATGGCATACTAAATAATTGACAATATCTGTGTACCATGGCGAGCCGGAGGGAGTATGGGTGATCTTCATGAGGTGGTCCCCAGGAAGTGAGTCATCGATCGGTAGTGGGCTACTCGAAGAATCCTGCGGAGGTAAACGTGACAAATAATCAGCCACTAAGTTATCCACACCTTTCTTGTCCCGAATCTCCACATCGAACTCCTGAAGCAGAAGTATCCATCTGATGAGCCTCGACTTTGTGTCCTTCTTTCTAAGTAAGTACTTGATGGCTGAATGGTCAGTGTAAACAATACCTCTAGAGGCAAAAAGATAAGACTAAAATTTATCAAATGTGAATACAACAGCTAACAGCTCTTTCTCAGTCATGGTGTAGTTGATCTGGGCGTCGTCGAGGGTATGGCTCACATAGTAGATGACATGAAGCTTGCCTTCGTGACGCTGCCCTAGGACGTTGCAATACTTGCTCAAGATTTGCTAGACAATCCTCAAATGTCAGTCCATAAACCGTAAAATAATCCATAAATACCTCCATAATGTGCTCGACAAGGTCAGAGAAGATGGACATGACGCAACGCTGAAACGCTCCAGGGGCGTTGCACAATTCGAATGGCATCCGACGATATGCAAATGTACCATATGGACAAGTGAATGTGGTCTTCTCCTGATCGTCTGGAACGATGGGGATTTGCAGAAAGCCAGAATAGCCATCGAGATAACAATAATAGGAATGACGTGCTAACCTCTCAAGCATCTTGTCGATGAAAGGCAGAGGGAAATGATCCTTCCGGGTGGACTTGTTGAGTTTGCGGTAGTCTATGCACATGTGTCAACCTGTGACGGTCCTCATAGGGATCAAATCGCCTTTGTCATTCTCGATGACAGTCATGTCGCCCTTCTTGGGCACCACCTGCACCAGACTCACCCACTGGCTGTCGAAGATGGGGGTAAATGACACCTGCATCCAGTAATTTCAATACCTCCTGCTTGATAACTTCCTGCATGTGTGGGTTAAGTCAGTGCTGGTGCTCATGGGAGGGCACACCACCCTCCTCGAGTAAAATACGATGCATACAAACAAAAGGGTCGATGACCTTAATGTCATCAAATGAATATCCAATAACAGAACAATGACAGCGTAAAACATCGAGTAAATGACCAACCACATCAGCAGATAAATGGGAACTCACAATAATAGGATATGAGTCATCAAGGCTGAGAAATGCATACCGGTGGTGGTCGGGAAGTGGCTTCAGCTCAAGTGAAGGAGCTGAGGGAGGTGTAGGATCAGGTACCAGAGGAAACTCTGACTGAGGGGACTCAACCGCAGCAGTGATAGACTCATCAGTAATTGATGCGGCCTCTAGATGGGACAGCACCTCGGGTGTGTTGGATCTAGGTAGATATAAGTATCTAGGTTTTGATGATTAATGACGATTTGGATAAATCCATGATGATCAAATTTAATGTAGAGAATGTCAGTTTTGTTGATCAAATGACAACTTAGATAAATCCTGATTTAGCATAAGTGAATTGAATTGATTATTGGTAAACCCTGAATTGGATGTTTCCTCGGTTGCGGGTTTGATATTGATGCATATGTAGAGGATGAGCTCGGTGGTTGCATCAAGCTTGTGCAAATTGGTTAATCAAGATGTGATATGTTAAATCCTGAGGTTGATGACTCCAGTTATGGATTTGATATCGACACATATGTTGAGGGAGAGCTCATCACTTTGGTCATTTGATTTGATTGATCTCATGTCATGTGTAGTATAGATCGTGTGCGTATGTCTTTATCATCTACGATCTATATGAGTGTATTTCATCTTATACTCATTTTCTTGTTGTTGAATATAGTTTTGCCTTTTCACTGGAAAGAGAAACTGTTGAGCTAACTCCAGTGTGGAGTAGTTTCTCTGATGATGATTAATGATGACCTATATATGAGACTAATGTTGTGCATTGAGTGTACGTGTTGTAGTCTCAGATTGATTACAGGATAAAAGCGAGCAAGGGTGTGAAGAGGATGAAGTCGATATGAGACATCTCAAGCGAGGTCAAGCTTAGCAAGATCGAGCTTTGCGAGGACAAGTGTCGAGCGGTCAAGCTTCACGAGGTCAACCTTAGTGAGGTCGAGCTTTGCGAGGACAAGCGTCGAGCAGTCGACCTTCATGAGGTCGAACTTCACCTAAGATAAAATCCAAGATTAAGAATTGTTTTCTTAGGATTTTACCGGTCTCGGTGTTTGGAGACAGACTGGATTGATAGGTTTCTTTTTGCAAGTTTGACTGTACTATTAAGAGGGGTCGAAAACTGGTAGAATGAATCTATCTAGTGCGGAAGCTCAAATGCATTCATATCATCTTGCACAAGTATCTTTATCGCTCTTGCATTACTAGAGAATCTAAGTGTAGTTTGTGTGAATTAGAGAAAATGTTTTGAAAACTGCACTTAGTCGAGATCGCCAGCTATTTATTCTGGTTTATTATCTAGAGCTGGTTGTGGATGTATTTGCACATTCTCATCGTATCCATGCTTGATATGTGGTCGTGTCACTAGTTTTGTGGCTTTCTGTTTATGGTTTGGGCGTGGTCGTAGGAGCTCGAGCTAGTCATACCAGCCTTCGGCTCACTTGCGTACGTTCGATCAATCTCTGGACCACCTATTTTTGATCGGATATTAGACCTGTGTGGTCGTGGTCTTCACTGAGTGTCAGCTGAGATATCCATGAGAAAACAACAAATCCGTATGTGCAAATACCCTAAATTGCATTTGAGATGATTTTTGTGTTGGATATTTTGGCAACAGGAAAGTTTTTGTGTTTTCTAAAACTATTTATGCATTTCTAGGTCTTTCTCCTGTTGACAAAATTATAGATCTCTGAGTTATCTTTCCAACAAGCCAAAAATCTTTTCAATTGAATCTCTGGATCAAAAGTTATACTTGTTTTACTGTCAGTGTACAGTGGCCAGACTTTGTCCGGGTATGGCCGGACATTGTCCGGCCTATACAAATTCTTTCAGCCTTTTGCATAATGAAACCAGAGACATTTGCATCCTTCCAGGCATTTGTTCGGGAAGGCCAGACTTTGTCCAGAATGGCCGGACATTGTCCGGCCTGTACAAGTTGTTTGAGCCAAGAGTTAAAAGAGACATTCTTTTGTCCGGGATTTTTGTCCGGACAAATAGTATCTGTCCGGCCTTCGCAAATTTCGTTGAAACGGTAACTGACAAGGTTGCCTTTGTGAGTAACGGTCACTATTGGATTGTACTAACCGGACATCGTCTGAAATGGCCGGACAATGTCCGGCCTGTACAATTTTGTCCCGGTTTCTTGCAAACGGCTAGTTTTCTTTGAGGGCTATATATATGTCATGTTTGGTTTCATTTGTTGCTACTCAAGGAGTTCATATTTCAGCTGATAAGCTAGCCAAGTTTTTGCATTTGCTTTTTTGCATCTAGAGACTAGATTTGAGCCCAAATCTTGAGTAGATTTGAGAGAGAGCAAATTGGGTGAGGTTAATAGTGCTTAGTGCAGTTCAATCACCATTTGCATACTAGTTCTAGAGTGTTGAGCATCTCATTTGCATCTTTGATCTTCTAGCACGAGATTCGTTCAAGCGAAAGCGCATCCGGCTTATTACTCCTGGCGATCGCCATCGCCTAGACGGTGTGGGAGCAGAGTCGCGATCTCTCCATTGAAGTTTGACGGAGAGGCCGGCAAAAGCTTGTGAAGGGTTTGGTGCTCGCCTATCCAGTGTGGAGAAGGAGCAACCCTAGTGAGATATCCTTCGTGGATATAGAAGCGAGGCTCACAAGTGAGCGCTTCAATGAGGAGTAGGGGAGACCGGGTGAGTCTCCGAGACCTCGGTAAAAATATTGTGTCAATTACGTATCTCTTCTTTGCTTTATATTCATCTTGACACAATTGCTAAATTTACTAATGTTGCATGTATGGTTGAATATTTTATATGGTTGAATGCAACTAATTGATTAAATTGTTTTAAGCCTCATTGTATAATCTAGGTTTCATAATTATCTTGTTGAAATTGCTTAGTGAGGAAAGAATTTTTAAAAGCCTCCTATTCACCCCCCTCTAGTCGGCATCCTTAATCCTACAGGGTGTACTCGCAATAGCCTCATCGATGACATCCACTGTGAAACAATGATCAGGACAAGGTGGGAGATGGGTGTGATGCCTCATATAAAATGTGACTTTCTCATATCTGAACTCGAGACTCAGCCGGGCATTCTTGACGTTGATGATAGCTCCTGATGTGGCTTGGAAAGGCCTGCCTAGAATGATGAATGTGCTGTCATCCTCTGTCTCCAGAACAACAAAGTCTACAAGGTAGGGGAACGAACACGCAGTGACTGGTACATCATCCACAATGCTAGTCGGTCGCCTGCTGGTGCGATCTGCAAGCTGAAGAGTCATAGCGGTGGGTCGTAGAGAGCCGATGGATAATGCCTTGTAGACTGCCAAAGGTATGACGCTAACACTAGAGCCCAAATCACACAAAGCGTGGAAAGTCCCTAAGCCGATGTAGCAAGAGATGCAGAAGCTACCGGGATTCTCCAACTTAGGGGGCAGCTTATTTTGGATGAGCGCGCTGCAACCCTTAGTGATCTGGACAACCTGAGGCTCGTCAATCCTTTGCTTCTTCATCAGGAGCTCCTTGAAGAATTTGACATACGATGGCATGTTCAGGACTACATTGACGAGTGGAACTATGATCTGAACAGCCTTCATCACCTCCAGAAACTTTGTGAACTACTTCTCCTCTTCTACTTTGGCAAATTTGCTAGGAAATGGCATCGGTGGCTGAGAGAACAAAGAATCGGGGCTTCTTGGAACAGTGGCCGGAGGAGTGACCTGAATAGCTGTGGCAGAACCATCACTACGCATCGGTGGAATATATCGTGGAGGCTGGAGAGGCACAAGATCCGTCGTGGATCTGCCACTCGTAGTGGTGATAGCTCGATAGTGACCCCTTGGGTTCACTTTAGGCTGAGCAGGGAACTTGCCTAAAGAGGTGCTCTACGACGGTAAGGAGGCATTGAGGGTATCTACTCTGTCTCAGAGCTCAGAGAAATCTGTCTTGAATGGCTGTAGCTGCTGCATGTCACTCCTTAATGATTTGTAGTCTATTCGGAATGCAAGCATGTCGTCTGATTGCTTGGCCATGAGGGTCTCCTGGTTGGCCATAAGGGTCTCTAACATGGCATCAATCTTGGATGAAGACTGTGGCGTTTGTGAAGCTTGTTGAAAACTATGGTCCTAGGGCTGCTGATATCCCGGGTTCGGAGACTGCTGACACTGTCCATACCTGGAAGCCCGAAAAAGACACTAGCAGGGGCTGATGAGATATTAGGGTTGTTCTTATATGACAAATTTGGGTGATTGCGCCATCCAGGGTTGTAAGTGTTGGGAGGTGGCCCGCTCGTCTGAGCAAAGCTCAGTTCACCAGACTCAGGAGTAGATGTCTTCCCCAGCTAACACTCAGCGGGTGAATGGACTTCAATCCCACAAATTTTACATACAAGTGCAACCTCATGCATCTATCCTAGCATTCATGAAGTCAAAGGACTTAACCTCGTGCATTCCTGACCGGGAAAAATCTCTACCACCTGACCACTAAAAATGGTGGGATGCCATTCTCTAAATAAGTGTAAAAGCCTTGTCTAGAGTCTTGTTCATGATCACACCACCTACAGCGGCAGCGATAGATGCCCGGGTAGCAAAAGAAAGCCCTTTAGAAAAGATTTGCAACACTAACCAGCGCACCAAGCCGTGGTGCGGGCACGATCGAAGAAGCTTTTGGTACCGCTCCCATGCATGATAGAGACTCTCACCATCCTTCTGAGAAAATCCTATAATCTGTGCTCGTATCTCCGCCGGTTTGGACGACTGGAAGAATCGCTCCAGAAAAGCCTTCAGCAGCTGCTCCCATGCCATCTCTACACTTAAGGTAAAGAATGATACCACACACGTGCATCATCACGTAAAGAGAATGGAAATAAACATGCGTGAATGGCATCATCAGAAACACCACGATATTTGAATGTGTTACAATACTCAAGAAAGGTCCCGATGTGCTCATTTGCGTCCTCCATGAGTGATCCTCCAAAGTAAGACTGTTGTACCATCGTAATCAGAGCAGGCTTGATCACAAAGTTGTTAGCTTGAATGGCCGATTGAATTACGCCCAGAATGGCTCCACGATCAACAGGGGCCCAGAGATCGCGAAGAAGCTGTGGAAGGGGATCGCGATCAGCCATCTTTGTACTCTTTGCTTGTTGTCTATCTCTCAAACATCGTCGAAATGTACACTCGATCTCTGGCTCGAAGGGTGCAAGTGTGTGGTCACTGAATGATCGTCACATACATCAAGTGGCACTGTGAGAGAAATAAGAGTCAATAGTACAAAGAATAGTGATACACGAAGGGTTAGTCTTCATGTGTTAGCCAAACAATAGAAAATGAACAGAGAAGAAAAGGGAAACAAAACAAATGAAATGGGAAGAACCAATAAAAAGGAGCAAATGAGAAGAAAAATCAAAGAAAGGGCAAATTAATTCAAACTTAGTTAAACAATTTCGCTCGAACTAGTCCTCGGCGACAGTGCCAAAAATTGATACCACCTAAAATGAGGCCTCGCAAGTGGACGAGGTCACAGTAGTAGGCGAGTATGTCGTTCTCTCCAAAGGGACTAGATGAGAGAAAAATGTGCCTAACTAAATTTGAATCAGAAAATAAAAAATGCAGCGAGAAGAGGGTCGGCTCATCTTTACGTGACTCACCAACTGAAACACAATTTAAATTGTTCTGCAGTCATGTCCCACGCGAGCGGTGGACAAATGCACAAAGTTGGGAAAATGTTGCTTCAGATTCTATTTCTCTCAAAAGTCAGACAGAAGATTGATTTAAAAATTCCCAGCTACAGAAACTAAGAAACAACACTGCAATTCCATTCATCTCATCCAATCAATACCCAAATCAAACATGCATCATGAATTTTCAGGATGGCAACAACTTTGAATTCTACTAGACCGTGGATCTCAGTTCGCAAGAATTATCATCACTAAACTACACCAAAATCAAGCAGGATCTCGAAGGCGATCACAAAACAAAACAGGGACAAGCACCTGATCACCAACAGGACTCAAATAGCAACAGGAATGAATTTGCAATCTCACAAGAATAGGGTGCAATCAAGTGAAATTTCAATGGAATTAAAACACGACAGCAGAATAATAGCATTCAACTAGGAGTGCATCTGTTCAAAACTCAATCAAACTTAATTTGCTTACATGCATTACAGGAACACAATTTGGGGTGAGGGAGAGAATGAGATTGAGAGGGGGAATTCGTTGCCAAAGCTGTTGTCGGTGAAGAAGGAAGTTAACGTGGTCGCCGGAGTTCTCGTTGGAGAGGTGGCAGAGGATGTTTGGAGTTGATGTCGGTGTTGAAGAAGTCATGGACGAAGCTGCAGCTTGGGGAAGTAGAGACCATTGCCGGAGCAGAGGCAACCAGTATAGTAGCGATGCCGAGATGGGAGCAGGGGGAGTTGATGGTTCACCATTTTTGTAACGCCAGCGGCAAATGGCGTCAGAGAGGAAGAAGGGAGGCGGCGGCGTAGGACTGGAGGTGTGCGCGGGATGTGTGAGGGTGGAAAAGGGGCACTGAAACAAAGGAAGAAGAAGAGGAAAGAATGGCACGGCCGGGCTAGAGGAGAGGCACCCTGGTTGTGGCGCGAGAGGTGCGGAGGCGGTGCGACTATGAGGTCGGGTGGATCCTGCGTGGGAGAGCGGTGTAGCAGCGGCTATGGTGGAGATTGGGAGAATGGGGGATCTGGAGTAAGAAAAAGACAGAAAATGAGCAACAGAGGTTGAGGAATAAGAGGAAAAAGGAGCCAGCTAGGGCCAAAGGTGGACGGAGGTGTGGACCGCTTTGGATCGAGGCAGAGGAGAAGCTCAGGTGAGTAAAAGAGGAGGAGACGGCAGCCGTCACCATCGCTGTCACTACGGCGGGGAACGACGCCGAAGAAGGAGAAGTAGAAGTGGCAGAAAAAGCGAGAAAAGAGGAAGAGGTAAAATAGTGAAGAAGAAGAATGGAAGGAGGAAGAAGAAGAGGGAGGTGCAAAGATGAGGGCACTGCGGCGTACGGCCTGGCCGCCGGTGGTGAGGTGGGACGGAGGTGTTGAAACAATGAGGGGGAAGAAGTGAAGAAGAAAAAAGAAAAACCAGGCTCCAAGTTTTCCAAGTGTCAGTCGGCTAGGGTTAAAGGCGATTTTTGGAATTCTTGCAAAAAGGTCCTTGAAAAGGTTTGAAATGACAACCAGCTCCTTCGGCCACTAGGTTTAGTTGTTCTAGGCCCCCGGAGACTCCGATTTTAGCACGACCGGTTCCTACGCGTCCGTAGAAACAAATGCTTCTATCCGGAATTGACTGAAGGTCGGGTTTAGTCGATGAGGTGCGTTTGTTAGCCAAAATCCATCCGATTCATGCCAATCTGCGATAAAAATTGCAAAAAAGTAATCCAGTTGATTTGGCAACAAATCTGTAATAATCTAGGTATATGACGAATTATATGACTAAAATGTACATAAGCATGGGGAAAATATTAGAAAAATCAAACAAATCATAAAAATATCAACTGGATTACTAGATCTTAGTTTACTCACTCGAAATTTAGTCGATGGAATTGAATCTGCGAGGCCCTTGGACTTGATTCACCAGAAACCCTAGTAGCCGGCGGTGGTGGAGAAAGGTCCGATGGCCGGCGATGGAGGTTTCAAGGGAGTTGAAGCTGTGAGGTCCTTGGACTTGATTCACCAGAAACCCTAGTGGCCGGCGGCAGTGGAGAAAGGTGCGGCGGCTGGCGATGGAGCTTTCAAGGAGGGCTTGTCGCGCTCGAGGAGAAAAAGAATTGGAATGGTTCAACTGGAGGGAAAATGCTAGGGCACAGGTTTTTTTGGAGGGAGGCCTTATTCTAACGGTTCGACAAATTAAACCGTTAGTACAATTTCCTCTCTTCTAACGGTTAATATATTCATAATTGTTACACAAAAATCATGTGATTTTTACTAACAGTTTCTCACAAGTAAACCGTGAGTACAAATGACCTTCTCCACTGTGCACCATGTACACTAACTGTTTTCTTCCTGATTACATAAAACTGTTAGAAGATAGGAGTTAGTAGACTACATTTTTGTAGTAGTGAATTCTATAGCAATACCAGGTAGTCTGCTACTTAAATTCTATAGCAAGTTAGCAACATCAAGAAACCAATAGGTAATTAGCTAGCTAGCTATGCATAACTAGATGCATGATTACAGAACAGTAAGCATAAGGGTATATATTATAAGAACAACATGACAGATAAGAAATTCTAGAGCTTGTAAAACACAATAGAACAACATCTAATTAGACAACATGACAACATGAAATTGTAGAGCTCGATAGAACAACATGACAAACAAAAAAGAAAGTTTAAAACTGACTACAAGTATACAAACCGACATATAATTAGACAAAGAAAGCCTTCTAATAGTTGCAAAAGATCTTCAAAGTGGGGTTCTTCACTCATTCAAAACCAACAGCATTGGACCCTTAAGTAATTGGAAGTCAAAATTGAAATAAGTAAGTTGAACCTATTACTAATGTAAAAATAGGTAAATAAGTAAGTAATATATATATATGCTCAACCAAAAAGATCATACTAGGATGGTGTGAAGAATCTGAATCTTGTGATTGACTGGATATTCCTAGTTTAATTTGTATGGTGAATATCACATTTTAAGACCATTGGCTCTGTGAATGTGCAAAACATGGGTGTGATGGACTATGATATTTGAAGTATGTATATTTACTGGTATCTAAATACTAAGGTGATGCTTGGCAAGCATTTAGTTGTTCTGCTTACTCTTCAGTGCTAAGGTAGAGCTATTAAAAATTGTATGGACGATAGTTATCAAATGTTGTTATTTTTTTTGCAAATCCATTTGTTATGGAGATTGTTGCAAAATGGGATATCATATCTCCTCCATTGAGAAAGTCATTTAATGATGTCTACATTCCTGGATCCAAGAAATACCACCATCCCCTCAAGAAAATTGTGCTAGCTAATTCCTGCAGTTCAAAATAAGTATCAAATCAATGTTTCTTCAAGTACACAGTTGTAATAGTTAATGCTTTTTTCAGCAGTGCATGTATACTATTCCAAAAAATATACAAAGATGCTAAAACATCAAAGTTACTTACAAGACTAGAGTGACTGCATATGAGAACCATCCTCAAGTGTTTTACCATCCTCTGGTGTTTCACCTGCATATGAGATCACAAGTAGGCTAATCAGAATTTATGATTCACCCGTATATGTTTAAACTAGAATTAAACTAAATTTTAGAATTTTATTATACCCTCTTCATTCTGAAACCCAATCAACCAAGCTTTTGTGCATATAAGAAATTCAAGCTTTTTTGGTTCTAGAGAGCTTCAAGACTTGCCAAGAAGTCTACCAATAGCGTTAAAAGCAGATTCAGAAGACACTGTACTAACTGGAATGGCTAGAAATTCTCATGACATAACTGACAATATAGGATATATCTCAGCATTTTTCTTCCACTAGGCCAAAACATCAATGTTTTCGTGACCCCTTATGAAGACTGTGTCTTCTTCCAAGTAGATGTCTAGTTCATATTGTCGTGGACGTCTCACTCTAGTTTGAGAACTATATTAGGAAAATTCCTCCTCAACTCTTCTTTTACCGAGATGTGGTGAACACACAGAACTACTCCCACCATGACTGACATGAAGTACTAAACACTGATCAACTCACTTGAAAATTTTTTCATACTCTTCAAAATATTTCTTAAGCCAATATTGAACCATGCATATTCAGTCTATGCTCAAACTCATCAGTTGTTTTCTTGAAATAAAACTCTAGAAAATAAAATTTTTTGGTTGGATCTAATACAATAGCAATGATAAGCACCATGTTTGGTTTATTCCACTACTTTTCAAACTTCCCACACATTACTAAAGCTAATTCCTTTAATGACTCATCAATTTTCCAATACTCATCCAACATCACATTGCAAATACATAAAACATACTTCAAGTACATATGTGTTGTTGGTTGTTTATCAGCTGAGAATGACTTTGTTGCTCCATTAAAAGCTCCTAGAAAATCACCAAGTGCTCTAGCCTTGTTCTACTCGTCATCAATTCATGCCAGAGAGTGTTGTTCAATAGCATATCTATTGACAACTGCTTTATACCTTAGTGCATCCTAAAGCATCTCAAAAGTGGAGATCCAACGGTTCGGTACAAATGGTCCCTGTTGTTGGTAAAATTCTCATTGTCCCCTTGGACTTTTACTCAGCATTTTTTAAGTTGCTTGCTCTGTTTAAAGATTTTCTAGTCATTTCTCTCAACCCTTCTGCTAGCAGAGTGCCTTTTACCAACCGTTCATGGAAATTATGCATCAAGGGCAAGAAATCCTCTCTTAATAATTTGAATGTCAGGACTCCCCGCGCAAAGAAATCTATGATGGCAATATCATCCAAAGGTATGAGAAGAGACCTTCAGCTTGATGCTAAGTTTAAAGGATTCAATCCATCTGTGGCGCTGGTTCTTTTTCTGACTTTGATTCAAACCTTATGACAAGCCTGTGGAATGTCTGTTGATTTGATTTCAGAACGTCGCCATCAAGGACCTACCATTGAAGATCTTGATGACTAATGTTTGGATGATTATATTTATGTTATTTATGTGGTTGAACAGTTTGGTTTTGAACTTTCTACCATGTTGGTTCAGTTTCTTCTTGGTAGAAAGGACTTTGGTTAAAATGATTGAATATCTCCATTACATTGTTTGTAGTGGATTGGTTTTTGATCCTTCTTTTGCTGATGGATTGCACTCAAGTTTATAGTATTTTTAATTGGAACATTGGAGGGCTTAACTCTATTGCTAAGAAGCAAGCAGTTTTGAACAAAGCGATGGAAGCCAAGTGCTTAGTCATTTGCATGCCTTCAAGAAACAAAAGTGGAATTTGTAGATTTACTCTTTATCAAAGCTTGCTGTCTAAATTTTTTTTTGGATTTTGATTATATTCCATCAATCAGTAACTCAGGAGGTATTTTAACAGTTTGGAATTCCTAATTTTTTCAAGGTGCAGGAGTTTTTAAAACCCAGTACTCTTTGACAGTGGAGTTACTACATAAGCACTAAGGAAAAACTTGGCGGATTACAAACATATATGCCCCTTGTAATCATCAAGAGAAAATGGAATTTCTACATTGGTTTTGAAACATTTCAATACCCAACCATTTTAATTGGTTAGTATTAGGAGCCTTTAACTTGATGAGATCAATGGTAGACAAGAATAGAGGAAGGAAAAACACCATGGAGGTGGATGGGTTTAATTCAGCAATAAACACTCTCCAGCTTGAAGAAATTCCATTTAAAGGGAGGAAATTTAATTGGTCCAATATGCAAAATAATCCTTTGATTGAGAAAATTGATTGGGTTTTTGCTAATTGAGACTGGATAGAATCTTTCCCTAACGTGTTTGTTCTCCTCTTGGGAAAATCAGTGTCTGATCATGCTCCTTGTGTCTTAAGGGTTATATCTAATATTCCTCAACGACACATATTCAGATTTAAAAATCATTGGACTAACTGGACATGTTTTAAAGAAGTGGTCTCGTCGACTTGGAATTCTTTAGGGATAGAAGGAAACATTACAAAATCAATTGGTGCTAAATTCAACCCCTTCGTAAAGCTCTAAAGGATTGGAGTAAAAGTTTAATCAAATGAAGGTTTGGATTAATAATTCCAATCTAGTCTTATCTCTTTTTGATGGATTAGAAGAGCACAAGCTTCTATATCCATTAGAATTCAATTTTTCAGAATCATTCTTAAGATACATCTAAAGCAATTGCTAAAAGCTAACCATGACTACTGGAGGCAGAGAGGGAAGTACAGATGGGCCGAATTTGGAGATGAAAATAGAAAATTCTTTCATGTTGTGGCTTCTAAGAACTTTAGATCCAATTTCATAAACCTACTGAAGGATGAGGATGAGAAAATAGTGGGTTCTCATCAAGAAATGGCTCTTCATCTTTGGCTTCCCTTCAAAAACAAAATTGGATCTTTCAATTTTAATGGTATTCACTTTAATTTAGAAGAGCTTTTACAAGAGTTTAAAGGTGATTTTACTCAACTGGAAAGCCCTTTTTTCCTGAAGAAATTGATCTTATTGTCCACCATATGTCAACTAATAAAAGTCCAGATGGTTTTAATCGGCAATTTTATAAGACTTGCTAGGATACTATAAAAGGTGATTTCTACAAGTTGTTTCAAAATTTCTTTGATTGCTCTGTTGATTTACAAAGTCTCAATTCCTCTTGGATTACTCTCATTCCCAAGAAAGAAGAATCTATGGGAACTAAAGTCTTTCGCCCTATTTCTTTAGTTAATAGTGCTTCAAAAATGATTACTAAACTCCTTGAATTGCTTCTAGACTTCAAGGCTCTATTAAGAAAGAAGACCATTCATAAGAATCAATATGGATTCATTCAAAGTTGGACAATTAAAGATTGTTTAGCATGGACATATGAATATCTTCTTATTTGTGAAACCAAGAAGATTCAAATTGTTCTTTTGAAATGGGACTTTGAAAAAGCATTTGATTCCATTGAACATGAAGCAATATGAGAAGTCATGAGGGCTAGGGGTTTTGGTATTAAATGGTTTAGTTGGATTTCATCAATTCTTCATTCAGGGACTTCTAGTATACTTTGAAATGACATTTCAGGGAAAACAATTCTTTGCAGAAGAGGTGTAGAACAAGGAGATCCTCTGTCACCCTTGCAATTTGTTTTAGTGGCTGATTTACTGCAAAGTATTCTAAACTCAGCCCGAAGAAAGGGATTACTGGAATTATGTGTTTCAAATTTTTCTTGCCAAGACATCACTATCATGCAATATGCAGATGATGTTGAATCTTGAGCCCTAATTAGGGTTTTGGTGATTAATGACATCCGTGAGATTTGCGACTAACCTCTGTATGTGAGACTCAGGTAAATCAAAGGAGAAAGCATCAAGGAAAGACAAAGCAAGGTTATCAAGACTCCACGAAACGAAAATGACGAAAATCTCGACAAGAGTACAAATACCTAAACCTAGCGCCTTCTTGTTTTGAAATTTTTTAGGTTAGATGGTCGTACTATTAAGAGGGGTCTTAGCACAAGTTTCTTGATCAACCTTGAAGTTTTTAGAAGCATATTTGCATTTGCATTTGCCCTAAATCAAAGTTGAGTAAAAAATTCAGAAGTCTGTTTTCGTTTGTACTGGCCGGACAGTGTCTGAAGTGACCGGACAATGTCCGGCCAATACAAACAATTTCAGAACTTTGCAAACAAGTGCAACAGAGACAAATACATTTGTCCGGTGTATCTGTCCGGTGAAGGCCGGACATTGTCCGAAGTGACCGGACAATGTCCGGTCAGTACAAATGTTAACAGCATATTAAATTAAGACAAATGCATTTGTCCGGAGGATGTGTCTGAAGTGACCGGACATTGTCCGAAGTGACCGGACAATGTCCGGCCAATACAAATGTTGGGCTTTTGTAAGGGCTGTGTTAACAGAGACAAATCTATTTGTCCGGACATTTTGTCCAGACAAATCCCATATGTCCGGCCCATACAAAAATCTGGAGTGTTTTTTGTTAAGTGTCAACAGAGACAGATACATCTGTCCGGACATTTTGTCCGGACAAATGTATCTGTCCGGCGTGTACAAATCATTTTAAACAGGGGTGTCAACAGAGACAAATGCATCTGTCCGGACAAATACATTTGTCCGGCCTTCACATTTTAATCCAAACGGCTACTGACACTTGCATTTCACGTGAATAACGGTCAAAATTTTTGTACTGACAATGTCCGGTCACTTCGGACAATGTCCGGCCAATACAACTTTCGCCCAATCTTCTTGATTTCGACCGTTTTTGCTGAGAGTATAAATAGATCACTGTTGTAGATGTCTTTTATACATGAAATACATCTCAAAAACCCTGAGCAACAGTGTGCAAGCCCTCTCACATCCATTCTCTAGCAATTGAAGTCAAAAACTTGAAAAATCTTGAGTGCTAGTTGAGTGAATTTGTTTCCAAGCCTTCTTGCATTTGCATTGTGTTCATCAAGCTTTGAGGTTGATCAAGCAAGGTGCTAGGCTTGTTACTCTTGGTGATTGCCGTCACCTAGACGACCCGGGAGGTCCGGCGATCTCTCCATCGACGGTGTGTCGGATAGGCCCGGCGAGTGGTTGTAAAGGCTCGGAGCTCGCCTATCCAGAGTGGAGAAGGGCTACCCCTAGTGAAATGGAAGCATAAGCTCAAGCGAAGAGCGCTTCAACGAGGATTAGTGGAAATCGGCAAATTTCCGAGACCTCGGGAAAAACTCGATCTTTTCGGTTACCTCTACTACTTGCTTAATTTTCGTAGTGGTTGAATTGTTGCTATTAATATTTTAGAAAGTGCAAAATCTGAATTGAATTGTCTTTTATATCCTTAGAAGATTTGTTATTGCAATCTTAGGTTGTTAAACCCTAGTTTAGAAGAAAAATTTTAAAACCGCCTATTCACCCCCCCTCTAGTCGGCATCCTTCGATCAACACGTGGTATCAGAGCACTAGGTCTCTCATTTTAGGCTTAACCATCTAGGGAGAGGATGTCGTCGATAAAAGAGAACTATAATGGAAATGTTCCCTTCTTCAAGGGTGACAACTATTGCTATTGGAAAATTAGGATGGCGATTTATCTAGAATCCATTAATCATGATGTATGGAGGGTCACTAAAGATGGTTTTAGGGCTCCAATGGACTTAGAAAATCTCACATCTCTAGAATCGAAAAACCTTCAAGCAAATGCTCAAGCAAAAAATGCCATATTTAATGGTCTTGATTTAAGTGAATTCAATCGCATTAGTAATCTTGATACATCCTATGAAATGTGGAAAACCTTAGAGGTAATTCATGAAGGTACATCAAAAGTCAAAGAAGCTAAGCTAATTAAATTAACTAGAGAATACAACTCCTTCTTCATGCTTGAATCTGAAAATGTTAGTGACATGTATACTCGACTCAATCTATTAATCAATGATCTCAAAGGTTTAGGTACAAAATTTGAAGATATTGATATTGTGCGTAAAATGCTTATGATTTTACCATCGAGTTTTGATACAATTGTGACAGTGCTTATCAATGGCGATCTCTCTTCCACAACTCCTACCGAGCTCTTGGGTACTCTTATTACCCATGAAATGTAAAAAGAGGAAAAGAAAGGGATTGTAGAAGCATCCGGATCAAAGAAGAAAAACTTGGCATTAAAGGCAAAAGTCGAGGAAGCCAAGGAGGATAGTTCGGATGAAAGCTCCGATGGTGATCTAGCTCTTCTTGTGAGAAAAACACGCAAACTCCTAAACAAGATCAACAAAAGAGGATTTGAATTTGACAAAAGACGAGGACCACACAAGAAGACCGGATTCAAGAACATTACATGTTATGAATGTAATGAGAAGGGACACTTTGCCTCAAGATGTCCAAATAAGAAGGGTGATCATCAAAGATCACATGAAAGGAAAGATGACGGTGAAGGTACAAAAGGTAAAAAGAAGCTTTTCAAGAAGTTCTACAACAATAAAAGCAAGGGCCAAGCCTATATTGGTGAATGGTACTCCGGATCGGAGGAATCCGAATCGGAGGATGAAGTACCATCATCTTCTAAGAAAATGGCGGGAATTGCTATCGGAGAAGCCACTTCGTTTGAAGACAAGTCATCATTATGTCTTATGGCAAGTGATGATGCTAAGGTATCGGATCTTGAACCTTCCTATGAGGACCTTGTTGATATGGTTATGGAACTAAATGAGGCATTAGGTAGAGTAACTAAGGAAAACAAAATGCTTAAGAAAGAATATTCAACACTTAGTGAGTTATATGCAGAACTAAATGACTTGCATGAGGCACTTCTAGTAAATGAAATTATTGATTCTAAACAAACTAGTGAAATAGGAATTACTTGTGATATTCTAGATGAATCAACTCATAGTGTCTCTCATTCAAAATCAATCACTTGTAATACTTTAGAAATTAATCATGAAAATGTTTGTGATGAAATTGTTGATAACAACTCTAACTTGATTTTAGAAAATTTAGAACTCAAGGCACAAGTGGAAAAGCTAAATCTAGGACTAGCAAAATGCTTTAAAGGAAAAGAAATCCTAGACAAACTTCTTAGTGAGCAGCGATGTTCATTTAGAAAAGAAGGTTTAGGATATGAACCGAACAAAAGAAAGAAGTTGAGTACTAAAATAACTTTTGTAAAGGCCACTAATATGTTTTGTCACAAATGCCATAATGTAGATCATTTGCCGGAAAATTGTCCCTCAACTTCTAGAGCTAAAGAAAATAAGTATCACTCCTATTACATGCTAAAGAAAACAAAGTACGCAAAAGTAATTGCAAAATTCTTTGGTTTACCTTATCAAAATAAACATAAAAAGAAAATTTGGGTTCCAAAAACCCTTGTTGCTAACTTTCAAGGACCCAAACAAGTTTGGGTACCTAAAAGCGTCTAACCCTTCTTTTAGGTAAACTACAAAACCGGTGGGAGGCATTGGGTGCTTGATAGCGGATGCACCCAACACATTACCGGTGATGGAAGTCGGTTCTCTTCATTTGAGAATGGTTGCAATGACATTGATAAAATCACGTTTGGTGATAATAGCAAAGGAAAGGTAATTAGGTTAGGTAAAGTCGCAATCACAAACAACCTTTCCATCTCAAATGTATTACTTGTTGAATCTTTGAATTTCAATTTGCTTTCGGTTGCAAAAATTTGTGATTTGGGTCTTAGATGCATTTTCGAACCAAATGGTGTTATCATTGAAAGTCTAGAAGACAAGTCTTAAATTTTCAAAGGTTTTCGATATGGAGATTTGTATTTGGTTGATTTCGGTTCAAAAGACTCTTGCATTTCAACATGTTTGGTTGCTAAAAATTCTTTGGGATGGCTTTGGCATCGTCGTTTGGCTCATGTTCGGATGCATCAATTGAACAAACTTTTAAAAAGAGATTTAATCCTAGGTATGAAAAATGTAATGTTGGGGGAAATCTCCACGCGGTCAAGTCCAGGTAAGTTCATGATTGCCCGGGGATAGTGGCCTCCGGTGCCTGCCTCGGGCGCCGCCATTTGGCCCCCGGGACTGTGCCCCCCGGGCGCGTCCCGGGCGCCGCCATTGGCCCGGGAAGAGTGGCCTCCGGTGCCGGCCCCGGGCGCCGCCATTTGGCCCCCGGGACCGTGCGCCCCGGGCATGTCCCGGGCGCCGCCTTTGGCCCGGAGACAGTGGCCTCCGGTGCCCGCCCCGGGCGCCGCCATTTGGCCCCCGGGACCGTGCCCCCCGGGCCTGTCCCGGGCGCCGCCTTTGGCCCGCGGACAGTGGCCTCCGGTGCCCGCCCCGGGCGCCGCCATTTGGCCCCCGGGACCGTGCGCCCCGGGCATGTCCCGGGCGCCGCCTTTGGCCCGGAGACAGTGGCCTCCGGTGCCCGCCCCGGGCGCCGCCATTTGGCCCCCGGGACCGTGCGCCCCGGGCATGTCCCGGGCGCCGCCTTTGGCCCGGAGACAGTGGCCTCCGGTGCCCGCCCCGGGCGCCGCCATTTGGCCCCCGGGACCGTGCCCCCCGGGCATGTCTCGGGCGCCGCCTTTGGCCCGGGGACAGTGGCCTCCGGTGCCCGCCCCGGGCGCCGCCATTTGGGTCCCCGGGGCCCTGCACTCCGGAAGGGGTCCCAGACGTCATCGCCCCCCTAAAAGGTAAAACCCCTGTTTGTTTATCATGTGCAGGTCACGCGAGGGACGCCTCGGGAATCAGCGACCACCTGTCAAGCATCCAAGACGTTTGACCGGGAGAAGGACGGTCCTACCCTTCAATCCGACGGTGGCTTTCGGGGTAGTTTAGGCTTTTTGCTTCTTTTTGGGGCTATAAATAGCCCTTGTACCCCTCTGTTGTAAAGGATCAACTCATTATTATTGGAATAGCTAATCTCACAGACGCGCTCCGGAAGCCTCTCCCCCGGTGAGAGCCTCCCCAGCCGACTCCGGCCGGGAGCGCGTCGACAGGACTAGGGCCCCCACTGGGACCCGAACCTGTATAAATCCTCGTGTCTTTTCTTGTGTTTGTCCGGCGGGGGAGGACCGGTCGCTCGGTCAACCCGCGCTGCGTAATCTCCGCTAGGATCGTCTTCAAAACCTGCCGGGGTATTCTTAATACCACGACAGTTGGCGCCGACCGTGGGGATCAGTGACGAATCGCCATGGCTCCTCCAAGAACAAGGGCTCGCACCCTTCCCGGTGACCCGGGTCTCGGGGACCCGGCGCCGTACGCCCGGGACACCGCTGTCCCGGCGGCCCCTTCCGGAGGCGACCTGGCCCAGGTACCGCCTCCCTCCTTTCCTCTTAACTTAGGTGCTTCCAGCTCCAGGTCGTTCCCGGTGACCGCGGGGACCTCGGCCGGGACAAGCGTCCCCCCGACGGTTCCCCCGGCTCCCCGGGACGCCCTGCTCGAAGCTCTCGTAGAGGGCCAGCTCCGCGCCCAGCGCTCTATGGACGAGCTCCTTAGTGTGTTGGCGCGGCCCTCGGCCACTACATTTCCGTCGCACCCGTATTCGGGGATCATGCCCCCGTTTATGGGACACCCAGCGGCCCCTCCGGCGTCAGGGGGGCTGTCTACCCCGTATGATCCCGCTGGGGGGTTTCCTCCCCTCGCGGGATATACTTCCGGACACTTCTCGGCACCCGGGCCCGTCCCGGTGCCAGGAGGCTATTTCATGCCCGGGCCCTTCGTGGCGCCAGGGGGGTACCCCGTCCCCGGCCAGCTTCCGGGGCTGGGGGGTCATTTCATGTCGGGGGTTATTCCTACGCCGGGAGCCAGTCCCGCCCCTCGCGTTGCGTTTACCGCACCGGGGCCGGTTGACAGAGCAGCTCCCGTGCCTCAGCGAATTTCCCCCCGCATTGGCTCCCCAACCCCGGACGTCGCCGAGGGGGCTCACCCCCCACTGGTCCCGGATGTCGCGGGGGCTTCTCCCTTTCCGGTCCCGGTTGTTGCCACAGGGGCCCCTTCTTCGGACCCAAACGTCGCCCCGGGCGCCCCCTCCCCGGTTCCGGATGGTGCAGGGGCTCCCCCCTTTCCGGTCCCGGGGGGCGTCACAGGGGGCTCCCCCCAGCAGGCCCCGGTAGCTTCCGGGCCGGCTGCTATAGTGCAGGAGCTCCCTCCCCCGACGAAGCAGTTCCGCTTCTCCCAGGGGGAGGTTGAGCGAATGCATTCTCCCAGCCGCGGGGAAGAGCTTCCCCCCGGTCGTTGTCGCAGGGAGCCTCGCTCTCGCACCGGTCGGGGGAAGAGACCCGCCGAAGAGCCATCCTCCTCGGAGGGAAGCCCGGACGTCCGGGAAATCAGTCCCAGCCCGGAAGAGAAGCGTCGCCACCACCACTCCGGTGGCCCTCTTGGGCCGCTACCTGACTCGGATAATGAGGGGGCGTCCCCCGTTAAAGAAGACAGTGACTGGGGCTCCCCCCGGGAAGTGCAGGGGGCGAACCAACCCCTGTGTCGAAGACTCCGCAGCATCCGATGGCCGCGGCCCTACCGTCCCCCGCACATCGAGCATTATAATGGCGAGGCGGACCCTTACGAGTTCGTGCAGATCTACTCCACAGCCATCTCCGCGGCGGGGGGGGGACGAGAGCGTCCAATGCAACGTCTTCCCCCTCTACCTCACCGGCATTGCCCACTCCTGGTTTTACAATCTGAAGGCGGGCTCCATCAAGTCTTTCTCGCAGCTGAAGCGGGAGTTCTGCGCCAACTTTCAGGGAAATTACGTACGTCCCCTGGATTCTTCACAGCTATACACAGTGCGCCAGAGAACCGGGGAGACCATCAGAAGCTTCTTCAAGCGCTTTGCCCAAGTAAAAAGCAAAGTGGCCCACGTCCCGGACTCCACAGTGATCGAAGCCTGCAAAAGTGGGATCCTCCCGGGGGAACTTCACCGAAGACTCTCTCGAAGCTGCCCCTCCTCCGCCGACGAGCTCTTCAACGTACTCGAAAAGTACTCTCGCGCGGAGGAAGTCGACATCTGGAAGAAGACCCAGGGGGCTCCCGCCCCCGCTGAGCGGGGGGCCCGGGATCCCCCCAGGCGCCCCAGGCAGGGGGGCCGTAGCGAACCACGGCCTCGGGACACTTTTGTCCTCGAGGGCGGAGGCGGCTCGCGCGACCCCCCGAAGGGCAACCGCCCCTTTCCCAAGCCGAGAGGCCATGGGGGAGGACAGTCTTCGCGCGGCCGCGAAGGCCCCGCGGGGAGAAGCCGGGAAGGATCGTGGTGCAGCTTCCACGGGTCCAGTACCCACGCCACCCGAGATTGCCACCAGCTGCTGCAGCATTTCGCGGCGTTCCTCGACCAGCGCGGGCAGGGGGGGGGACTCGGGCCTCCTTGCCCCCTCGGCCAGCTGTTCCGGCCCTTCCCGCTCCCGCGGGGGGGCAGCAGGTGCAGGAGGGGGAGCCTTCAGACGCTCTCCCCTTTCAAACTTCCCAGCGCCGCATCAACGTCATCGTAGGGGGGTCTGCCTCCGGGCGGGATTCCAAGCGCCAGCGCAAGGAGTACGCGCGAGAAGTTAAGGTAGTGGGGGTGCTACACGCGTCCGTGCCGCCCAAGTGGTCGGACGTCCCCCTCACCTTTACAGCGGAAGACGCGCGAGGGGTTCGCTTCCCCCACGACGACGCGCTCATTGTCTCCGCGACAATCTACAACTGCCACTTGGCCCGCATCCTCGTGGACGGCGGAAGCTCCGCCGACGTCCTGTTCCTCAAAACCTTCAAGGAAATGCAGGTGGACGAAAAGCTCCTGCAACCAGCGGCAGGGCCTCTGCAAGGGTTTGTCCCGGGGAAGGCGATCCACCCCGTGGGCAAGGTAGATCTCCCGATCACCTTCGGCACCCCGGAGAACTACCGAACCGAGCTAGTCCGCTTCGACGTAGTGGACCTCCCCTCCTCCTACAATGTGATTATGGGGAGGACTACGATCAATCGGCTGGGGGCTGCCACCCACCAAAACTACTTGTGCATGAAGATCCCCGGGCCGCATGGCGTGATCAACGTCCGTGGGGATCAAGACATGGCCCGTGCTCTATACGAGCGAGCTGCTGCCACAATAGGAAGCGTCAACCTGATCAAGGCACCCGGGGGGGAGGCTCCCCCCCCGGACGAAGACGTCGCTGCGCCATCCCCTGGGAGGCCCCTCCTCAAGCCGCGTCCGGAAGGGGGCCTCCGGAAGGTCCCGCTGTCCCTGGGCAGCAGGGACCAAACTGTCCAAATCGGGGCAGAGCTCCCCCAAGACCATGCAGCGCAACTCACAGCCTTTCTGCGCGAAAACTCTGATGTTTTTGCGTGGAAGCCTTCGGACATGCGGGGCGTCGCCCGGGAGGTTATTGAACACAAGCTTGCGGTAACCCCCGGTCACCCCCCTATCAAGCAGAAGTTGAGGAAGCTCTCCCTCGAACGTCAAGAAGCCATCAAGACGGAGATAGCCCGGCTCCGAGAGGCGGGGTTCATCCGGGAAGTGTTGCACCCCGAGTGGCTCGCAAACCCCGTCCTCGTCAAGAAGTCAAGTGGCAAGTGGCGCATGTGCGTGGACTTCACCGACCTTAACCGCGCTTGCCCCAAAGACAACTTCCCGCTCCCGCGGATCGACCAGCTCGTTGACTCCACCGCGGGGTGCGAGCTGATGAGCTTCCTAGACGCCTACTCGGGATACCATCAAGTCCGGATGGCGGAGGGGGATGAGGAAAAGACGAGTTTTATAACTCCCCTCGGAACCTTCTGCTACCGCCATATGCCCTTCGGGCTCAAGAATGCGGGAGCCACCTTCCAGCGCCTTATGACGCTGGTCTTCAAAGATCAAGTCGGCCGCAACGTCGAAGTCTACGTAGACGACGCGGTCGTCAAGAGCCCCCGTGCAGCCTCCCACATCGACGACCTCGCAGAGACCTTCCGCAACCTCCGCGCGTTCGGGCTCAAGCTCAACCCGGAGAAGTGCGCCTTCGGGGTGCGCGGGGGGAAGCTCCTGGGTTTCCTCGTGTCCCAGCGGGGCATTGAGGCAAACCCCGAGAAGATCCGGGCCTTCCTAGAGATGCCCCCGCCGCGCTCCGTCAAAGATGTCCAGCGGCTCTCCGGCCGCCTGGCCGCGCTCAGCCGCTTCGTCTCCCGTTCGGGGGAGCGGGGCCTCCAGTTCTTCAAGATCCTCCGAGGGCTTGAGGGGTTCCACTGGACCCCCGAGGCCCAGGAAGCCTTCAACGACCTCAAGAAGTACCTCTCGAGCCCTCCCATGCTCGTGAGTTCGTCTCCGGAAGAGCCCTTGCTCCTCTACCTCGCCGCGACCCCCGTCGCCGTCAGCGCGGTTTTGGTGAAGGAGCAAGGGGGGCAGCAACGTCCCGTGTACTACGTCAGTGAAGCCCTCCAAGGGGCCAAGACTCGGTACACGGAGATGGAGAAGATTTGTTACGCTCTCCTCATGGCGTCCCGGAAGCTCCGGCATTACTTCCTGGGGCACCCCATCACCGTTCCGTCGTCCCTCCCCCTGGGGGAGGTACTGCGGAATAAAGAAGCCACCGGCCGGATTGGGAAGTGGGGGGCCAAGCTTGCCCCTTTCTCCCTGTCCCTTACCGGCCGCTCCGCAATCAAGTCGCAGGTCCTCGCCGACTTCATCGCAGAATGGACTCCCGCCTCTGGGTCCGGGGACGAAGATCTCCCTGTGCCGCCCCGACGCAGTGACCATTGGACCCTGCTGTTTGATGGGTCGCTGTGTCTCGCTGGGGCTGGCGCGGGGGTAGTCCTCCGGAGCCCCGAGGGGAAGGAGCTCGAATACGCCGCGCGGCTCGAGTTCCCCGCAACCAACAACGTCGCCGAATACGAGGCTCTGCTCCTCGGGATGCGCCTTGCGCGCTCCCTGGGGATCCGGCGCCTACTAGTGAAGGGAGACTCCCAGCTCGTTGTCTGCCAAATGGACAAATCTTACCTGTGCCATGACGCAAATTTAAGTCTTTACTTGCAGGAAGTACGAAAAATGGAGAAACACTTCGACGGCCTTGAGGCCCGGCATATCCCGCGAAGGGAGAATGACCGGGCCGATGCTTTGGCCCGGGCGGCAAGCGCCCAGGAAACGCTCCCCAAGGGGGCCTTCTTGGAAACAATCGCGAAGCCCTCGGTGGCCTCCCCGGACGCAGGCCCCGAGCCTCCGGTCCCGGAGGTCGCCGAGATCGTCCGGCCGTCGTCATGGATGGATCCCCTCATCTCCTTCATCAAGGGGGAGGGGGACCCTCCCAGCGAGACCGAGGTTAAGCGCCTCCGGGCCAAGGCCCGGGCATATCTCCTGCTCGAGGGAAGGCTCTACAAGCGGGGGGCTTCAGCCCTCCTGCGCTGCCTCCCCCGGTCGGAGGGACTTCAACTCCTGGAAGACATTCACGCGGGGAGCTGTGGTTCTCACCTAGCCCCGCGTGCCATCGCCACTAAGGCCCGTCGGCAGGGCTTTTACTGGCCTACAGTCATGCGCGACGCGCGAGACCTTGTCTCCGCGTGCAAAGCATGCCAGAAGATGGCCAAGGGCTCGAATCTCCCCCCTGTAGCTCTGCGGACTATCCCCATCACTTGGCCCTTCGTGCGCTGGGGGATGGACCTCTTAGGACCTTTCCCCCCAGCGCCCGGAGGATACAAGTATGTGGTGGTCGCGGTCGACTACTTTACAAAGTGGGTTGAGGCGGAGCCCTTGGCTAGCATCACCTCCCGGGCCGTTCAGCGGTTTTTCTGGAAAAACGTCGTTTGTCGTTTTGGTGTCCCCCGGGAAATTACCGTGGACAACGGGACCCAATTCGACTCGGCTTATTTCCGGGAATTCTGCGAAGGCCTAGGGGTCGTCATCCACTTCGCCTCAGTGGCCCATCCCCAAAGCAACGGGGCCGTCGAGAGGGTCAATGGCGTAATCCTACAGGGGTTACGCCGGAGACTCGAACAAACCGCTTCCAAGCGGGATGCGTGGGCAGAGGAGCTCCCTAGCATCCTCTGCTCCATGCGCACGACCCCGTCCTGGGCCACAGGGCGTGCTCCCTTCTCCCTAGTCTACGGGGCGGAGGCAGTCCTCCCCCCGGAGATCGGCTTCCGGTCGCTGCGGGTCGAGCTCCTGAACGGAGCCACGACCGCAGCCTACCGGGCCAACGAAGACAACCGGCGGCTGGAAATCGACCTCGTGGAGGAGGAACGCGACCGAGCGCTCCTCCGCCACGCCATCTACGAGCGCGAGATGTCGCGCGCATACAACCAGCGCGTGCGCGAGAGAGCTTTCCGCCTTGGGGACCTTGTCCTCAAGCGCGTCACAGACCCCCAAGCCCAGGGTAAGCTCTCCCCCAAGTGGGAGGGCCCCTACAGGATCTCCGCTGTCCTAGGCTCGGGGGCCTACAAGCTCTCCAACCTTCAAGAGCAGGAGCTGAAGCACACCTGGAACTTGCGTTTACTTCGCAAGTTCTACGTCTAGCCTAGCGGGCCTGTCCCCTCCCCCGGGGCGGTCACGCCGGAGGAGGAGGGGGGACACTGTAGCTTCCCTTTTTCCCCCTTCGCGGCTTCGCAGGGGGGCTTTGTATATTTCATTAATAAATGCATAGCCTTTGTTCTCCAACTGTCTCACTGCAGGTTGTTCTTGTTTACCGCCCCTAGTGGTGATGCCCTCCCCGCGAGGACGCCCTCCCCTCGAGGATGCCTTCCCCGTGAAGATGCCCTCCCCGTGAGGATGCCCTCTCCGTGAGGAAGTGGGCCCTGCCCCAACAAGTCCCTCCTGAAGGGCGGCTTACGAACAGCCCTTGTGGACTGAGGGTGTAAGCGGCAACCCGGTCCCCAGCGGCCGCGGTAACGAGTCACTTTGGGAGATTAGTCCCCTACCCAAACACTCAAGACCCGTCTCCGGGCACTTCCTCCTCCGGGAGTAGACGCTCTCCTCAGCGGGACGTCTAATGGCTTTCTGGATTATCTTCCTCCTCCGGGAGTCGACGTTATTCCCGGCTCCCCGTTCTCACGGCGACCGGAAGATCAGCCCCTTGCGGCTTGATTGGATCTATCTTCCTCCTCCGGGAGTCGACGTTATTCCCGGCTCCCCGTTCTCACGGCGACCGGATGATTATCTCTCGAAGACCTTATTCCCGGCTCCCCGTTCTCGCGGCGACCGGGCAACTGCTTTACGAAGATATGGGTTTCTCAGATATATTTTCCCCCGGAAACATTATTCCCGGTTCCCCGTTCTCACGGCGACCGGACGAACCCTCCCGGGAAGCTCCCCTCCGGAGGCCTTATTGGCTTTTCATGAGCCCCTTCCGCGCCTTGTTCCCGGTTCGCCGCCCTCCCGGCGGCCGGATGAACCCCTCCCGGTGCCCCCGGGCACCCCGGAAGGTCCCTCCCTCGGAAATCCTGTTTTTACAATTTTCTAACTTAGAACATATTTCTACAGGTTATGCTTCCCCCGGGGACCCTGTTTCCCCCACAGCACGCGGAGGCTTCCTCCCGCCCGCTGTGGGCGGGGGGGGACAGGGGGTCCCCGGGTCACCCACGAAGAAACTTAGCTCATCCTTGTTAAGATGAGTCGTCCAGACCATCCAAGAAGAAAATAAAGAGGCAATAAAAAGAAACAATGCGCTTTATTGATCAACAAACTCGGAGGACATCTTCCCCCTCCGGTGGGGTTCGGAAATGATACAACCCGGGTCCTAACCCGGGGGATTTTCTACGAGCCTAAGGCCCTTACGCCTAAAGCTCCCGGAGGCGCTCCCTCAGCTCCCGGGCCAAGTCCCGGTACAGCGCCCGGACGCGACGCTGAGAGTTCCGAAGTACGTCTTCGGGCCAAAACTCGTACCCAGCCGGCGGAAGTATCCGGAGAGGAGGTATCATCTGGGCCTTCGGGCGCGGGGGAGTTAATTCAGCACGGCTGTTGTCAAAATTATCCAAGTGCCATTCCGGACGCCACCTCAACCGGACAGGCTCCCGAGCAGTACCGCCGTCGCACCTCCCGGAGACAAGGCTCAGCAAAATCAAAGCCGCTTGGGCGTCCCCCGGAGAGCCTCTCCCGGACCGTTGCTCGGGAGCAACCCCCCGGGAACCCTAGTAACATTTCATTACAAAGACTTAGAAAAATTTCATATATTTCATTGCAAAATGTTTTCGTACAAGTGCCCGGGGCTTCTCCTAAGAAGCTACCGGAATCAAAATGTCTAACAAAAGAAAAAGGGGTCCTAGCTAAAGACCCGGGGGAGGCTCATACTTTGGCATTGGGGTCCTCCCCCCGGGAAGCTTCCTCCGTGGCCGGGGCAGGGACATCAGCGGCCGGAGGCGCCGGTGTCGGGAACCACGTTCGGATGATCCGGTCGTAGAACCCCTCCGCCAGCAGCTCCACCTCCCGGCGCGTTGGCTCGAAGGCCTCCGGGAAGCTTCGGGGGATGCGCCCCCCGATAGCCCGGGCGCCGACCCCCCGGTAGTCAACGAGCCCCGCGGCGGCCGCGATGACGGGGATCGCAAGGCCACGCGCCCGGACGTCCGCAGCCTCCGGGATGGCGGAGACTTGTGCGTTAAGAAAACGCACAGCCTCCGCGAGGGTCGCCGGGGGCACCTCCGGGCCGCTCCCGGAGCCCAGGCTAACGCCAAGGCTTTCCAAGGCCGAGCGGACGGAGCGGCCCGCGTCCGACAGCGCCCGGACGCTGGAGCTCTTGAGCTCCCGGAGCGCCTTCTCCCGCACCTTGGCCTCCTCTCGGAGGCGGATGTAGGCGCCCTCCGAAAGGTGCACCTGCGCCCGGGCCCGGGACAGCTCATCAAGAGCTTCGTCCCGCTCCCGGAGGGCCGCCTCCCGCTGCTCGACGCAGGCCGCGGCCCGGCTCTCCGCGTCCTTGAGCAGCCGGGTGACCCGCTGCTCAAGGCCCCAGGTAACAGTCGCTACCTACAAAATGCATAGAGTTAGAAAAATCTTAAGTGCAGGAAAAAAGCCGAAGTGTGGAGAGCTCGAGTTACCTGGGCTCCGAGGGACTCGAGCCCCTCAAAACGCTCGTGGAGCGTTCCTCCTGCTACGAAGGCCTGCACCTTCCGGTTGTGCAGGCCCTCCGCATAGCGGGCCACCTCCCCCGCAGGAAATAGGGAGGTGTCTTGCCCGGCCCTCCTGTCGCGGCCGGGAGAGGGCCCCCGGACCTCCGAATTCGGGAGCACGGCCGGCGTCGCCGGCGTCTTCGTCGACGAAGTTTCCTCCGAAGACGAAGACGAAGGTTGGGCGAGGATCTCCGCCCGGGGGCGGATCATTGGGCCTTTCCCCGCCCCAGGCCGGAGGGCCCTCGGAGCCTCCTGCTCCGGGGGGACCTCGAAGACTGAGGGGCTCCCCCCCTCCTCATCCACCGGCCAGAGGCGCGGGGGCGCCGCCCCCGAAAACCTCACTTCTAGCCTCTCCGGCGCCAATGCCGCCGGGAGAGGCGAGAGGAGCGTCACGCGAACTGGCGACGGGGCGTAGTCCGCGGAATCGGACCCCGCCCCATCGACAACAACCTCCTTCCCCCGGGCCTCGACGGGGGCCTCCGGGGGCGGAGGCGTCGCCTCTGCCCGGGGTGCCGCCCGGGCATGTTCGGCTCCGGGAGCTGCGTCCCGGGCCCTCACCGGCGTCGTCGCCGGAGCTGGGGTCTTCTGGACCCGGGGCTTTTTGGGCTCCGAGCCCCCGGCCGCGTCCTTCCCCCGTTTATGAGACCCGGGGGTGGGAAGGGGCTTCCTCTCCGGAAGCCTGAGCCCGTAGGCCTCGGCCACCAAGTTCCGGGGAGGCCCCTCCCCCACGAGGCGCACGATGCGCTCGTGTTTGTCGGCGAAGTACCTCCCCAGGAGGTGCTCCGCCTTGTCCCTCGCCGCCGGGTACGGGCGCACTGCAAGAGGTAAAAAGTTAGTCAATTTCTCATAAAAAACTGCAAGTACAAAAATGCAGGGTACTTACGCCGCGTCACCGGCTTGACCGGAGGCCGCTGCTCCGGGCCCATGCCGATCCCCCTTCCCCCGCGTGAGAAGGGGGAAAGCCGCAAGAGCGCCAGCTCCTCCGCGGCGTCCCGCATTGAGCGGGCCTTCTTCGCCAACACCACCTTCCCGAGGAGCTCGAACTCCTCGTCCGTCCACACCGGCGGCTTCGGTGCGGATGATCGGCTGTAGGTGGGAGGCTCCGGGGCGTAGACCACCGCCTCGTCCCGGACCCGGAGGTAGAACCACCTCCGGAGCCAGTCCCCCCAGTGGTCCCGGGAGGCCGCCGCCGGGAAGTCCGCCACCCGGGAGGGCAGCATTTGGACCATCACCGAGCCGAAGGGGGACTTCGGTCCTCCCTTCACTGGGTGGGAGCTCCGCGCCGCCGGTTCATAGAAGTACCGGAAGGCGCGGAGGGTGGGCTCCCGCCCGGTCGCTGTCTCGTAGAGCCATATAAAAAGGCCCATACGGACGAGCGCGTTCGGGGTGAGGTGGTTGAGAGCCACCCCGTACTCTTTTAGAAACTCCCGGAGCATCGGATGCACCGGGAGCCGGAGCCCCGCCTCGAGGAAGGCCTCGAAGGCCACGACCTCTCCGTGCCTGGGGCGGGGGGCTCCGTCCTTCTTTAGGGGGACCCGGATGTCCCCCTCTTCGACGACGCCCTTCTTGACCAGGGACTCCGCGTCCGAGGCCGAGAACTCGGAGGCCCAAAGGAAATCCACGGGGATTTCCTCCGAGGGCACCTCCGTGGTCTTCGCTCGACCTTTGGGCGCCATTAGGTGAGTTCTTTGTTTTTTGGTGGCTAAGTTTTCAGGTGGCTGTCAACGACTCGCGGACGCTCGCTACCGGAGAAGGCTACCGGAGGAACTACCGAAAGAGCGCTACCGGGAGAGCTGAAGCTGGAGTTGAAGATTTGGAATGAGCTTCCGGGGCCCCCTAGGGCCCTATTTATAGAGGCTGGCCGTGATCTAGATGCGCGCCACGTGGCCCCCTCGGAGCAATCTGGACCACTGATTCAAACCGTGCGCGGGAAACGAAGGGACAGGCGCGTAAATCGAGACGCCGTTTCGAACCCCGCGTGCATTTATTACGAGAACGGCGCGGCCATGAAGCGCCCAGCACAGAAACCGAAGCGTCGCCGGGGGTCCGGTGATTTTCGTCCGGAGATTTTCCCGGTACCGTAACCATTCCCTCCGGGGGCTCAAGCTTCGTCCCCGGAGAGCATGGGGGGCTGCTGTTGGGGGAAATCTCCACGCGGTCAAGTCCAGGTAAGTTCACGATTGCCCGGGGACAGTGGCCTCCGGTGCCTGCCCCGGGCGCCGCCATTTGGCCCCCGGGACCGTGCCCCCCGGGCGCGTCCCGGGCGCCGCCATTGGCCCGGGAAGAGTGGCCTCCGGTGCCGGCCCCGGGCGCCGCCATTTGGCCCCCGGGACCGTGCGCCCCGGGCATGTCCCGGGCGCCGCCTTTGGCCCAGAGACAGTGGCCTCCGGTGCCCGCCCCGGGAGCCGCCATTTGGCCCCCGGGACCGTGCCCCCCGGGCCTGTCCCGGGCGCCGCCTTTGGCCCGCGGACAGTGGCCTCCGGTGCCCGCCCCGGGCGCCGCCATTTGGCCCCCGGGACCGTGCGCCCCGGGCATGTCCCGGGCGCCGCCTTTGGCCCGGAGACAGTGGCCTCCGGTTCCCGCCTCGGGCGCCGCCATTTGGCCCCCGGGACCGTGCGCCCCGGGCATGTCCCGGGCGCCGCCTTTGGCCCGGAGACAGTGGCCTCCGGTGCCCGCCCCGGGCGCCGCCATTTGGCCCCCGGGACCGTGCCCCCCGGGCATGTCTCGGGCGCCGCCTTTGGCCCGGGGACAGTGGCCTCCGGTGCCCGCCCCGGGCGCCGCCATTTGGGTCCCCGGGGCCCTGCTCTCCGGAAGGGGTCCCGGACGTCATCGCCCCCCTAAAAGGTAAAACCCCTCTTTGTTTATCACGTGCAGGTCACGCGAGGGACGCCTCGGGAATCAGCGACCACCTGTCAAGCATCCAAGACGTTTGACCGGGAGAAGGACGGTCCTACCCTTCAATCCGACGGTGGCTTTCGGGGTAGTTTAGGCTTTTTGCTTCTTTTTGGGGCTATAAATGGCCCTTGTACCCCTCTGTTGTGAAGGATCAACTCATTATTATTGGAATAGCTAATCTCACAGACGCGCTCCGGAAGCCTCTCCCCCGGAGAGAGCCTCCCCAGCCGACTCCGGCCGGGAGCGCGTCGACAGGACTAGGGCCCCCACTGGGACCCGAACCTGTATAAATCCTCGTGTCTTTTCTTGTGTTTGTCCGGCGGGGGAGGACCGGTCGCCCGGTCAACCCGCGCTGCGTAATTTCCGCTAGGATCGTCTTCAAAACCTGCCGGGGTATTCTTAATACCACGACATATAAATTTTGAAAAGAATAAAGTTTGTAGTGCGTGTCAAGCGGGAAAACAAGTTGCTAGTACTCATCCCGCTAAAAATGTGTTGTCAACATCTAGACCACTTGAGCTTTTGCATATGGACTTGTTTGGTCCATCGGAAACTCAAAGTATTGGTGGTAGTAACTATTGCTTTGTCATTGTTGATGATTTCTCTCGATTTACTTGGATTTTCTTCTTAAATCATAAATCCGATGCTCCAAGTGTGTTTAAAAGATTTGCAAAATGAGTTGAAAATGAATTTGAATTCTCCATCAAGAAACTTCGAAGTGATCATGGTGGAGAGTTTCAAAATTCGGACTTTATTGAGCTTTGTGATGAATCTGGAATTAAACACGAATTTTCCGTACCATATACTCCTCAACAAAACGGTGTTGTGGAAAGGAAAAATCGAACATTAATTGAAATGGCTCGAACTTTGTTGGATGAATATAAAACCCCCACTAGGTTTTGGGCCGAGGCCGTCAATACAGCTTGTTATGCCATAAATCGGCTTTATACTCATCCTTTGTTAAACAAAACTCCTTATGAGCTAATTATTGGAAGAAAACCAAACATTTCATATTTTCGAGTTTTTGGTTGCAAATGTTACATCCTTAAAAAACGCATGCATCTTGGAAAATTTCAAAGACGTGTTGACGAGGGCTTTCTTGTTGGATATTCGTCAGCTAGTAAGGCTTATCGTGTTTTTAACGTCATAACCGAATGCATTGAAGAAACGTGCAATGTTGAGTTTGATGAATCTAATGGCTCTCAAGAAGAGTATGAAGATGTTGAGAATGTAGGAAATGAGGAATTACGAGAAGCTATGAAGAACATGACGATTGGAGATATCAAGCCCAAAGATGAAGATTCAAAGTCACCCGATCAAGAAAATGAAATAGCTTCTATGATTCCGGAGGCTCCTACTCAAGTTGATCTTGATTCGGAAATAAAGGAAAGTGAAGATCAAACATTGCAAAATCCAAGACTTCATCAAACCATCACTAAGGATCATCCCGTCAACCAAATAATAGGTGATGTTGGTAAAGGTGTCCAAACTCGCTCTAGAATTGCATCTTTTTGTGAACATGCATCTTTCATTTCTAGTATTGAGCCTAAATGCATTGATGAAGCTTTAGCGGACCCGGATTGGGTAAATGCTATGCATGATGAGTTAAACAACTTTACTAGAAATAATGTTTGGGAACTTGTAGAACAACCTCTTGATCACAATATAATTGGTACAAAATGGGTCTTTCGAAATAAGCAAGATGAAAATGGCATAGTTGTAAGAAATAAAGATAGATTGGTAACACAAGGTTATTCTCAAATTGAGGGATTAGATTTTGATGAAACTTTTGCTCCCGTAGCTAGACTAGAGGCCATTCGCATCTTACTTGCATTTGCATCATGTTTTGAAATCAAACTATTTCAAATGGATGTTAAAAGTGCTTTCTTAAATGGTGAAATTTTGGAACTTGTATTTGTAAAGCAACCACTGGGTTTTGAAGATCCAAAATATCCAAATCATGTCTATAAACTCTCAAAAGCTCTTTATGGTCTTAAGCAAGCCCCTAGGGCTTGGTATGAACGATTGCGAAATTTCCTAATTTCACAAGGTTTTAAAGTTGGAAAAATTGATACAACTCTCTTTACCAAAATCATAGACGATGACTTCTTTGTTTGCCAAATCTATGTCGATGATATAATTTTTGGTTCCACTAACGAATCTCTTTGCCAAGCTTTTGGTGAAACCATGTCCAAGGAATTTGAGATGTCTATGATAGGAGAATTGAGCTTTTTCCTCGGACTTCAAATTAAGCAAATCAAAGAAGGCATATTTGTGAGTCAAAGCAAATACGTGAAAGATTTACTCAAAAGATTCGGTATGGATGATGCAAAATCAATCAAGACTCCCACGGCTACAAATGGGCATTTGGACTTGGATGAGGGAGGTAAACCGGTAGAACTCAAATTATATCGTTCTATGATTGGTAGTTTATTGTATCTTACTGCCTCTAGACCTGATATTATGTTTAGTGTTTGCATGTGCACTAGGTTTCGAGCTGCTCCTAGAGAATGCCACCTAACTGCAGTAAAAAGAATCTTTAGATATCTAAAACATACACCAAACATAGGACTTTGGTATCCTAAGAATGCTAGTTTTGATCTCCTAGGATATTAGGATTCTGATTATGCCGGTTGTAAAATTGATAGAAAAAGCACTTCCGGTGGATGTCAACTTCTAGGAAGATCATTAGTCTCTTGGACTTCAAAGAAACAAAATTCAGTTCTACTCTCAACTGCCGAGGCGGAATATGTTTCGGCCGGTAGTTGTTGTGCACAACTTCTTTGGATGAAGCAAACTTTGTTAGATTATGGCATAAAAGTCAATTGCGTTCCGCTTTTATGTGATAATGAGAGTGCGGTTAAAATTACCAACAATCCCGTTCAACACTCTCGAACAAAGCACATTGACATTAGACATCACTTTCTAAGGGATCATGTATCAAAAAGGGATATAGTGATTAGTCATGTTTCAACTGAAAATCAATTAGCGGATCTATTCACTAAACCTTTGGATGAGTCAAGATTTAGCAAGTTGAGAAATGAATTGAATGTTATTGACATCTCAAATGTTATCTGATCTCTTGCTTATCTTGAATTGGTTGTTATCTTGATTGTATCTAGCACATATACTCTGTTGGGGGAAATCTCCATGCGGCCAACTCCAGGTAAGTTCATGATTGCCCGGGGACAGTGGCCCCCCTTTTAGGCTCCCGGGATCGTGCCTCCGATGCCTGCCCCGGGCGCCGCCTTTTGGCCCCCGGGACCGTGCCCCCCGGGCGGGTCCCGGGCGCCGCCATTCGCCCGGGGACAGTGGCCTCCAGTGCCTGCCCCGGGTGCCGCCTTTTGGCTCCCGGGACGATGCCTCCGGCGCATGTCCCGGGCGCCGCCTTGTGGCCCCGGGACCTTGCCCCCTGGGCAGGTCCCGGGCGCCGCCATTCGCCCGGGGACAGTGGCCTCCGGTGCCTGCCCCGGGCGCCGCCCTTTAGGCTCCCGGGACCGTGCCTCCGGGGCATGTCCCGAGCGCCGCCATTTGGCCCCCGGGACCTTGCCCCCCGGGCGGGTCCCGGGCGCCGCCATTCGCCGGCGACAGTGGCCTCCGGTGCCTGCCCCGGGCGCCGCCTTTTTGGCTCCCGGGACGATGCCTCCGGGGCATGTCCCGGGCGCCGCCTTTTGGCTCCCGGGACCGTGCCCCCCGGGCTGGTCCCGGGCGCCGCCATTTGCACGGGGACAGTGGCCTCCGTTGCCTGCCCCGGGCGCCGCCTTTCGACCCCCGGGACAGTGGCCTCCGTTGCCTACCCCGGGCGGCGCCTTTCGACCCCCGGGACGGTGCCTCCGGGGCATGTCCCGGGCGCCGCCTTGTAGGCTCCCGGGACCCTGCTCTCCGGAAGGGGTCCCGGACGTCATCGCCCTCCGAAAAGGTAAAATCCCTGTTTGTTTATCATGTGCAGGTCACGCGAGGGACGCCTCGGGAATCGGCGACCACCTGTCAAGCATCCAAGACGTTTGACCGGCAGAAGGACGGTCCTACCCTTCAATCCGACGGTGGCTTCCGGGGTAGTTTAGGCTTTTTGCTTCTTTTTGGGGCTATAAATAGCCCTTGTACCCCTCTGTTGTAAGGATCAGCTCATTATTATTTGGAATAGCTAAACTCACAGACGTGCTCCGGAAGCCTCTCCCCTGGAGAGAGCCTCCCCAGCCGACTCCGGTCGGGAGCGCGTCGACAGGACTAGGGCCCCCACCGGGACCCGAACCTGTATAAATCCACGTGTCAATTCTTGTGTTTGTCCGGCGGGGGAGGACCGGTCACCCGGTCAACCCGCGCTGCGTAATCTCCGCTAGGATCGTCTTCAAAACCTGCCGGGGTATTCTTAATACCACGACAGTTGGCGCCGACCGTGGGGACTCGTGACAAGACGCCATGGCTCCCCCAAGAACAAGGGCTCGCACCCTTCCCGGTGACCCGGGTCTCGGAGACTCGGCGCCGTCCGCCCGGGACACTGCTGTCCCGGCGGCCCCTTCTGGAGGCGACCTGGCCCAGGTACCGCCTCCCTCCTTTCCTCTTAACTTAGGTGCTTCCACCTCCAGGTCGTTCCCGGTGACCGCGGGGACCTCGGCCGGGACAAGCGTCCCCCCGACGGCTCCCCCGGCTCTCCGGGACGCCCTGCTCGAAGCTCTCGTGGAAGGCCAGCTCCGCGCCCAGCGCTCTATGGACGAGCTCCTTAGCGTGTTGGCGCGGCCTCCGGCCCCCACATTTGCGTCGCACCCATATCTGGGGAACATGCCCCCGTTTATGGGTTACCCGGCGGCCCCTCCAGCCTCGGGGGGGTTGTCTGCCCCGTATGATCCTGCCGGGGGCTTCCCTCCCCCTGTGGGATACACGCCCGGACCCTTCCCGGCAGCCGGGCCCGTCCCGGTGCCGGGAGGTTATTTCATGCCAGGGCCCTTCGTGGCACCAGGGGGGTACCCCGTCCCCGGCCTGATCCCGGGGCCGGGAACCCACTTCTTGCCGGGGGTTTACCCTGCGCCGGGAGCCAGTCCCGCCCCCCGCCGTTGCGTTTACCGCACCAGGGGCGGTCGACAGAGCAGCCCCCGTGCCGCAGCGGACTTCCCCTCGCATGAGCTCCCCGGTTCCGGACGCCGCCACCGGGGCTCCCCCCACGCCGGTTCCGGGTGTTACAGGGCCTGCTCCCTTCCCGGTTCTGGTCGTGGCCACTGGGGCCCCCTCCACTTCGATTCCAGGCGTCGCCGCGGGCGCCCCCTCCCCGGTTCCGGACGATACAGGGGCTTCCCCCTTTCCGGTCCCGGGGGTCGTCGCAGGGGGCTCGCCCCAACCGGCTCTGGAAGCTACAGCGCACGAGCTCCCTCCCTCGGAGGGACAGGTCCGTTTCGCCCCGGGGGAGGTCGAGTGAATGCGTTCACCAGAGCGCGAGGAAGAACTTCCCCCCAGCCGCGGGCGCGGGGAGCCTCGCTCTCGCACGGGCCAGGGGAAGAGACCCGCTGAAGAGCCAACCTCTCCGGCGGAGAGCCCAGACGTCCGGGAACTCAGTCCCGGTTCGGAGTAAAAGCGTCGCCACCGCCATTCTGGCGGACCTCTCGGACCGCTTCCAGACTCAGACAACGAAGGTCCCGTGAAAGAAGACAGCGACCGGGGCTCTCCCCGGGAAGTGCAGGGGGCCAACCAGCCCCTGTGCCGAAGACTTCGCAGCATCCGGTGGCCGCGGCCCTACTGCCCGCCACACATCGAACACTATAACGGTGAGGCGGACCCTTACGAGTTCGTGCAGGTCTACTCCACTGCCATCTCCGCAGCTGGGGGGGACGAGACAGTACAGTGCAACGTCTTCCCCCTTTACCTCTCCGGCATCGCCCGCTCCTGGTTCTACAACCTGAAGGCCGGCTCCATCAAGTCTTCCTCGCAGCTCAAGCGGGAGTTCTGTGCCAACTTCCAGGGGAACTACGTGCGTCCCCTGGACTCCTCGCAGCTGTATACTGTCCGGCAGAGGACTGGGGAAACCATCAGAAGCTTCTTCAAGCGTTTTGCTCAGGTGAAGAGCAAAGTGGCCCACGTCCCCGACTCTACGGTCATCGAAGCCTGCAAAAGCGGCATCCTTCCGGGGGAACTCCACCGAAGGCTCTCCCGGAGCTGTCCCTCTTCCGCCAACGAACTCTTCAACGTGCTCGAAAAGTACGCTCGGGCGGAGGAAGATGATATCTGGAAGAAGACCCAGGGGGCTCCCGCCCCCGTCGACCGGGGGGCCAGGGATCCCCCCAAACGCCCCAGACAGGGGGGGCATAACGAGCCACGGCCTCGGGACACTTTTGCCCTCGAGGGCGGAGGCGGCTCGCGCGACCCCCCGAGGGGCAACCGCCCCTTTCCCAAGCCGAAAGGCCATGGGGGAGGACAGTCTTCGCACGGCCGGGAAGGCCCCGCGGGGAGAAGGCGGGAAGGACCGTGGTGTAGCTTCCACGGGTCCAGTACCCACGCTACCCGAGACTGCAACCAACTACTGCAGCACTTCGCGGCATTCCTCGACCAGCGCGGGCAGGGGGGGGAGACTCCAGCCTCCTTGCTCCCTCGGCCAGCTATTCCGGCCCTTCCCGCTCCCACGGGGGGTGAGCGGGCACAGGAGGGGGAGCCTTCAGAAGCTCTCCCATTCCAGACCTCCCAGCGCCGCATCAACGTCATCGTGGGAGGGTCTGCCTCCGGGCGGGACTCCAAGCGCCAGCGTAAGGAGTACGCGCGTGAAGTTAAGGTTGTGGGGGTGCTACACACGTCCCCGCCACCAAAGTGGTCGGACGTCCCCCTCACCTTCACGGCAGAAGACGCAAGGGGGGTTCGCTTCCCCCACGACGACGCGCTCATCGTCTCCGCGACAATCTACAACTGTCACCTGGCACGCATCCTTGTGGACAGTGGGAGCTCCGCCGACGTCCTATTCCTGAAGGCTTTCAAAGAGATGCAGGTGGATGAGAAGCTCCTGCAGCCCGCAGTCGGGCCCCTACAAGGTTTTGTCCCGGGGAACGCGATCCACCCCGTGGGCAAGGTAGATCTTCCTGTGACCTTCGGCGCCCCGGAGAACTACCGGACCGAGCTGGTCCGCTTCGACGTAGTGGACCTCCCCTCCTCCTACAACGCGATTATGGGGAGGACCACCATCAACCGGCTGGGGGCTGCCACCCATCAAAACTACCTCTGCATGAAGATCCCCGGGCCGCATGGCGTGATCAACGTCCGGGGAGACCAAGACATGGCCCGTGCTCTGTATGAGCGCGCAGCCGCCACGATCGGAAGCGTCAGCATTATTGAGGCGCTCAGGGGGGAGGCCTCCCCCCTGGAACCAGACGTCGCGGCAATACCCCCCGGGAGGCCCCCCTCAAACCGCGTCCGGAAGGGGGCCTCCGGAAGATCCTGCTGTCCCCGGGGCCGGCAGTGCCGCCAAGTACGAGGCTTTGCTGCTCAGGTCGCACCACGTGCGTTCCCCGGGGGTCCGACGCCTCCAACTGAAGGGATATTCTCAGCCCATATTTCACCAAAAGCACGGGCCTTACCTGTGCCGTAACGCAAATTCTAGTCTTTTATTTGCAGATGAAAAAGATGCAGAGGCACTTCGATGGCACCAAGGGGGTACCCCGTTCCTGGCCTATTCCCGGGGCCGGGAGCCCACTTCATGCCGGGGGTTTACCCTACGCCGGGAACCAGTCCCGCCCCCCGCGTCGTGTGTGCCGCACCGGGGGCGGTCGACAGAGCAGCCCCCGTGCCGCAGTGGACTTCCCCCCGCATGGGCTCCCCGGTTCCGAACGTCGCCGCGGGGGCTCCCCCCTCGCCGGTCCCGGGTGTTACAGGGCCTGCTCCCTTCCCGGTTCCGGTCGAGGGCACTGGGGCCCCCTCCACTTCGATTCCGGTCTTCGCCACAGGGGCTTCCCCCTTTCCGGTCCCGGTCGTCGCGGCTTGAGGGCCTTTCGCCTTAGGGACCCTGTCCTCAAGCGCATTAGGCCCCCCAAGCCCAGGGTAGGCTCTCCCCCAAGTGGGAGGGCCCCTGCAAGATCTCTGCAGTCCTGGGCTTGGGGGCTTACATTCTCTCCAACCTTTAAGAGCAGAAGTTGAAGCACACGTGGAACTTGCATTTACTTCGCAAGTTCTATGTTTAGCCTTACGGGCATGTCCCCTCCCCCGGGGCGTTCACGCCAGAGGGGGAAGAGGGATGCTGTACTTTCCTCCCCTTTCGCGGCTTCGCAGGGGGAGGCCCTGTACTTCATTTCATTAGCAATACATAGATCTTGCTTTGCAAACTGTCTCATTGCAGGTTTTTCTCATTACCGCCCCTAGCGGCGATGCCCTCCCCGTGAGGATGCCCTCCCCGCGAGGAAGTGGGCCGGCCCCAACAAGTCCCTACAACGGAGCCTGCACTCCCGTAGGGCGCCCTCCCCACGAGGATGCCCTCCCTGTGAGGATGCCCTCCCCGCGAGGAAGTGGGCCAGCCCCAACAAGTCCCTACAACGGAGCCTGCATTCCCGTAGGGCGGCTTACGATCAGCCCTCGTGGACTGAGGGTGTAAGCGGCAACCCGGTCACAGTGGCCGTGGTAACGAGTCACTTTGGGAGACTAGTCCCCTGCCCAAACACTCAAGTCCCGTCTTCGGGCATTTCCTCCTCCGGGAGTCGACGTTATTCCCGGCTCCCCGTTTTCATGGCGATCGGAAGATCAGCCCCTCGTGGCTCGATTGGATCTATCATCCTCCTCCGGGAGTCGACGTTATTCCCGGCTCCCCGTTTTCACGGCGACCGGAAGATCAGCCCCTCGTGGCTCGATTGGATCCATCTTCCTCCTCCGGGAGTCGACGTTATTCCCGGCTCCCCGTTCTCACGGCGATCGGATGAATGCCTCCCAGAGACCCTATTCCCGGCTCCCCGTTCTCACGGCGACCGGATGATTGTCTCTCGGAGAAGTCGGATTTCTCGGGCATTTCCTTCCCCGAAGACCCTATTCCCGGCTCCCCGTTCTTACGGCGACCGGACGAGTGTATACCAGGAAGCTCGCCTCTGGAAATCCCATTGGGTTCTCTTGGACATTCCTTCCGCTTACGGCCTTATTCCCGGCTCCCCGTTCCCACGGCGACCGGATGATTATCTCCCGGAAGGTCTTCTCCTTGAAAACCTCGCTTTAACATTTTCTAACTTAGAAAATATTTCTCCTACAGGTTATGCTCCCCCCGGGGACCCTGTTACCCCCACAGCGCGCGGAGGCCTCCTCCGGCCCGCTGTGGGCGGGGGGGGGGGGGGACAGGGGGCCCCCGGGTCACCCACGAACAAACATAGCTCATTCTTTTGAAGATGAGTCGTCCAGACCATCCAAGATGAAGAAAATAAAGAGGCGCAATAAAAGGAAACAATGCGCTTTATTGATCAGCAAACCCGGAGGACATCTTCCCCCTCCGGTGGGTTTCGGAAATGATACAACCCGGGTCCTAACCCGGGGGATTTTCTACGAGCCTAAGGCCCCTACGCCTAAAGCTCCCGGAGGCGCTCCCTCAGCTCCCGGGCCAAGTCCCGGTACAGCGCCCGGACGCGACGCTGCGAGTCCCGAAGCACGTCTTCGGGCCAAAACTCGTACCCAGCCGGCGGAAGTATCCGGAGAGGAGGTATCATCCGGGCCTCCGGGCGCGGGGGAGTTAATTCAGCACGGCTGTTGTCAAAATTATTCAAGTGCCACTCCGGGCGCCACCTCAACCGGACAGGCTCCCGGACAGTACCCCCGTCGCGCTCCCCGGAGACAAGGCTCAGCAAAATCAAAGCCGCTTGGGCGTCCCCCGGAGAGCCTCTCCCGGACCGTTGCCCGGGAATAACCCCCCGGGTACCCTGGTAACATTTCATTGCACTTAGAAAAATTTCAAATGTATTTCATTGCAAAATGATTTTTGTACATGTGCCCGGGGCTTCTCCTAAGAAGCTACCAGAATCAAAATGTCTAACAAAATAAAAAGGGGGTCCTAGCTAAAGACCCGGGGGAGGCTCATACTTTAGCATTGGGGTCCTCCCCCCGGGGAGCTTCCTCCGTGGCCGGGGCAGGGGCATCCGCGGCCGGAGGCGCCGGTGTCGGAAACCTCGTCCGGATGATCCGTTCGTAGAATCCCTCCGCCAGCAGCTCCACCTCCCGGCGCGTTGGCTCGAAGGCCTCTGGGAAGCTCCGGGGGATGCGCCCCCCGATCGCCCGGGCGCCAACCCCCCGATAGTCGACGAGCCCCGCGGCGGCCGCAATGACGGGGATCGCCCGGCCCCATGCCCGGACGTCCGCAGCCTCCGGGATGGCGGAGACTTGTGCGTTAAGAAAACGCACAGCCTCCGCGAGGGTCGCCGGGGGCACCTCCGGGCCGCTCCCGGAGCCCAGGCTAACGCCAAGGCTTTCCAAGGTCGAGCGGACGGAGCGGCCCGCGTCCGACAGCGCCCGGACGCTGGAGCTCTCGAGCTCCCGGAGCGCCTTCTCCCTCACCTTGGCCTCCTCTCGGAGGCGGATGTAGGCGCCCTCCGAAAGGTGCACCTGGGCCCGGGCCCGGGACAGCTCATCAAGAGCTTCGTCCCGCTCCCGGAGGGCCGCCTCCCGCTGCTCCACGCAAGCCGCGGCCCGGCTCTCCGCCTCCTTGGGCAGCCGGGTGACCCGCTGCTCAAGGCCCCAGGTAACAGTCGCTACCTACAAAATACATAAAGAGTTAGAAAAATCTTAAGTGCAGGAAAAAAGCCGAGGTGTTGAGAGCTCGGGTTACCTGGGCTCCGAGGGACTCGAGCCCCTCAAAACGCTCGTCGAGCGTTCCTCCTGCTACGAAGGCCTGCACCTTTCGGTTGTGCAGGCCCTCCGCGTAGCGGGCCACCTCCCCCGTGGGAAGTATGGAGGTATCTTGCCCGGCCCTCCTGTCGCGGCCGGGAGAGGGCCCCCGGACCTCGGAATCCGGGAGCACGGCCGGCGTCGCCGGCGTCTTTGTCGACGAAGTTTCCTCCGAAGACGAAGACGAAGATTGGGCGGGGTTCTCCGCCCGAGGGGGGATCATCGGGCCTTTCCCCGCCCCAGACCGCAGGGCCCTCGGGGCCTCCTGCTCCGGGGGGACCACGTAGACCGAGGGGCTCCCCCCCTCGTCATCCACCGGCCGGAGGCACGGAGGCTCCGCCTCCGAGAACCTCACCTCCAGCCTCTCCGGCGCCAATGCCGCCGGGAGAGGCGAGAGGAGCGCCACTCGAACTGGCGACGGGGCGTAGTCCGCGGAATCGGACCCCGCCCCGCCGATAACAACCTCCTTCCCCCGGGCCTCGACGGGGGCCTCCGGGGGCGGAGGCGTCGCCTCTGCCCGGGGCGCCGCCCGGGCATGTTCGGCTCCGGGAGCCGCGTCCCGGGCCCTCACCGGCGTCGTCGTCGGGGCGGGGGTCTTTTGGACCCGAGGCCTTTTGGGCTCTGAGCCCCCGGCCGCATCCTTCCCCCGCTTATGAGACCCGGGGGTGGGGAGGGGCTTCCTCTCCGGAAGCCTGAGCCCGTAGGCCTTGCCCACCAGGTTCCGGGGAGGCCCCTCCCCCACGAGGCGCATGATGCGCTCGTGTTCGTCGGCGAAGTACCTCCCCAGGAGGTGCTCCGCCTTGTCCCTCGCCGCCGGGTACGGGCGCACTGCAAGAGGTAAAAAGTTAGTCAATTTCTCATAAAAAACTGCAAGTACAAAAATGCAGGGGACTTACGCCGCGTCACCGGCTTCACCGGAGGCCACTGCTCCGGGCCCATGCCGATCCCCCTTTCCCCACGTGAGAAGGGGGAAAGCCGCAGGAGCGCCAGCTCCTCCGCGGCGTCCCGCATCGAGCGGGCCTTCTTGGTCAGCACCACCTTCCCGAGGAGCTCGAACTCCTCGTCCGTCCACACCGGCGGCTTCGGTGCGGATGACCGGCTGTAGGTGGGAGGCTCCGGGGCGTAGACCACCGCCTCGTCCCGGACCCAGAGGTAGAACCACCTCCGGAGCCAGTGCCCCCAGTGGTCCTGGGAGGCCGCCGCCGGGTACTCCGCCACCCGGGAGGGCAGCATCTGGACCATCACCGAGCCGAAGGGGGACTTCGGTCCTCCCTTCACCAGGTGGGAGCTCCGCGCTGCCGGCTCGTAAAAGTACCGGAAGGCGCGGAGGGTGGGCTCCCGCCCGGTCGCCGTCTCGTACAGCCAGATGAAGAGACCCATCCGGACGAGGGCGTTGGGGGTGAGGTGGCTGAGAGCCACCCCGTACTCTTTTAGGAACTCCCGGAGCATCGGATGCACCGGGAGCTGGAGCCCCGCCACGAGGAAGGCCTCGAAGGCCACGACCTCTCCGGGCCTGGGGCGGGGGGCTCCGTCCTTCTTCAGGAGGACCCGGATGTCCCCCTCTCCGACGATGCCCTTCTTGACCAGGGACTCCGCGTCCGAGACCGAGAACTCGGAGGCCCAGAGGAAATCCACGGGGATTTCCTCCGGGGGCACCTCCGTGGTCTTCGCTCGACCTTTGGGCGCCATTAGGTCAGTTCTTTCTTTTTTTCGGTGGCTAACTTTTCACGAGGTTGACTAAAGCTCCCGGACGCTCGCTACCGGAGGAAGCTACCGGAAATGCTACCGGGAGAGCGCTACCAGGAGAGCTGAAGCTGGAGTTGGAAAATTTGGAATGAGCTACCGGGGCCCCCTAAGGCCCTATTTATAGAGGCTGGTCGTGATCTAGATGCGCGCCACGTGGCCCCCTCAGAGCAATCTGGACCACTGAAATTCAAACCGTGCGCGGGAAACGAAGGGACAGGCGCGTAAATCGAGATGCCGGTTCGAACCGCGCGTGCATTTATTGTGAAAACGGCGCGGCCATAAAGCGCCCGGCACAGAAACCGAAGCGTCGCCGGGGCTCCGGTGATTTTCGTCCGGAGATTTCCCCGGTAACGTAACCACTCCCTCCGGGGGCTCAAGCTTCGTCCCCAGAGGGAATGGGGGGCTGCTGTTGGGGGAAATCTCCATGCGGCCAACTCCAGGTAAGTTCATGATTGCCCGGGGACAGTGGCCCCCCTTTTAGGCTCCCGGGATCGTGCCTCCGGTGCCTGCCCCGGGCGCCGCCTTTTGGCTCCCGGGACGATGCCTCCGGGGAATGTCCCGGGCGCCGCCTTTTGGCCCCCGGGACCGTGCCCCCCGGGCGGGTCCCGGGCGCCGCCATTCGCCCGGGGACAGTGGCCTCCGGTGCCTGCCCCGGGCGCTGCCTTTTGGCTCCCGGGATGATTCCTCCGGCGCATGTCCCGGGCGCCGCCTTTTGGCCCCCAGGACCTTGCCCCCCGGGCAGGTTCCGGGCGCCGCCATTCGCCCGGGGACAGTGGCCTCCGGTGCCTGCCCCGGGCGCCGCCCTTTAGGCTCCCGGGACCGTGCCTCCAGGGCATGTCCCGAGCGCCGCCATTTGGCCCCCGGGACCTTCCCCCCGGGCGGGTCGCGGGCGCCGCCATTCGCCCGGGGACAGTGGCCTCCGGTGCCTGCCCCGGGCGCCGCCTTTTTGGCTCCCGGGACGATGCCTCCGGGGCATGTCCCGGGCGCCGCCTGTTGGCTCCCGGGACCGTGCCCCCCGGGCTGGTCCCGGGTGCCGCCATTTGCACGGGGACAGTGGCCTCCGTTGCCTGCCCCGGGCGGCGCCTTTCGACCCCCGGGACGGTGCCTCCGGGGCATGTCCTGGGCGCCGCCTTTTAGGCTCCAGGGACCCTGCTCTCCGGAAGGGGTCCCGGACGTCATCGCCCTCCGAAAAGGTAAAATCCCTGTTTGTTTATCACGTGCAGGTCACGCGAGGGACGCCTCGGGAATCGGCGACCACCTGTCAAGCATCCAAGACGTTTGACCGGCAGAAGGACGGTCCTACCCTTCAATCCGACGGTGGCTTCCGGGGTTGTTTAGGCTTTTTGCTTCTTTTTGGGGCTATAAATAGCCCTTGTACCCCTCTGTTGTAAGGATCAGCTCATTATTATTTGGAATAGCTAAACTCACAGACGTGCTCCGGAAGCCTCTCCCCCGGAGAGAGCCTCCCCAGCCGACTCCGGTCGGGAGCGCGTCGACAAGACTAGGGCCCCCACCGGGACCCGAACCTGTATAAATCCACGTGTCAATTCTTGTGTTTGTCCGGCGGGGGAGGACCGGTCACCCGGTCAACCCGCGCTGCGTAATCTCCGCTAGGATCGTCTTCAAAACCTGCCGGGGTATTCTTAATACCACGACATACTCTTACCTATATGTATATATATATATATATATAAATATATATATATATATAGATTCAATCAATGAAGGCATCTATGCCAATCACTTCCTATTTTGAAGAAAAAGTCCAAAAGTTCACCACTTTGTCGGTTTTCAACAAAACTTGGTGAACACATTAAGGGGGAGCAACTTCAAGATCATTGAATGCTTGCATACCCAAAATTGTGTACAAAAAGGAAAAATATGCATGTTGTTTATCAAAAGGATCATTTTTTTTAATCAAAAAGGCTAAAAAGTGCCAAAATGATCAAAATATATAAAAATCTTCAAAAATACCTTTCAACAATGTTCTCAAAGGTTTTAAAAGCAAAAAGAAAGGATTTCGAGTCTAAATGTTGAATTTTGACAAAATTGAACATCTAAGGATCTTGTTTTGACCTAAAATGACTTATTTCTATAAATTAAAATCGGTTGAGTTTTGACAAAAATTTTCTACATAAAACACTTAGAGATTGATCATTCGAAGATATTTCATGTTGAACTTTTTCTCAAAAGACCTATGGTTTGCATGTTATCACATTTTTCATATCGCCCAAAAATGAGCTTTGACACGAAAATACCCAAAATGTGCATTTTGTGAAATTCGCTATTTGAGCCAAGATCTCTTCCATGGTTTGGCTTGAAATAGTATTTAGAATTCATACAAGGCCAAACATCTCAGAAAAATTCAAGTTTCATGGAAATTTGACAAATTGGTGAAAAACTGTTCTATTTTACCCTTTTACCCTAAAACGCGTTTCGGAGGCTCATTCTAAAGTCGTTTTCTCTCAAAGTTCTTCGCGAAACTATCTGGCCGCATTCCAAATATGATATTCAAGTTTATTCTGAAATCAAACTCCTGGTTGAGTTGTTTTTGCGAAAAATTGACAAATTCAGGAACTTCAGGATTCTATCTGAACTGACCGGACATTGTCCGCCCAGTTCAAACACTGTCCGGTGATATCGGACAATGTCCGCTCAGATCAGACACTGTCTGGTATGTGTACATCTGATCAGTTATTAAAACCTCCCATTTTTTTTTCTTCCCCAAATCGACCAAATCGTTTTGTTGCTGCTGTTCTCCACCTCTTCCACTGTTCATCTCCTCTCCTCCGGACAAGAAGATCCGTCCGGCCATCTCCCGTCCGGCCCTCAATTTGAACTCCTGTGCATCTTCTCCTCCTTTGGTTTGGGTGAGTTTTTCTCCTTTTGCTTCACAGGTTCATGCATTACATCCCATAGTGATTCTAGGGTTTGAAACTAACAAAATGTTTATGCATGCCAAATCTAGTTATAGATTCATGAAATTGACATCTATGAGTGGTCGTATTTAAGCTAATTTGTGCAAAATTGGAGGTTGTCATAGACATGCATGATATAAGTAGATCAAATTGCCATCTAGGGTTAGATTTTGGAACAAAGTCAACTATGCTTTGTATGGAAATGTGATGATCAAATTGAACCAAATCTGTAGGGTTAAATGTTGGATTCATATCGGATTTGTTCAAATTATTTACAATGCACAAGATGAGTGGTTAAGATGAGAATATCGTAGATGATTTCCTTTGATTGCCCTAGATCCTTGATTTTGATCAAAGCAAATTGAGTAGAACAAGATTGAATCAAAGAGCAGAAAAGGATGATATGGAGTACAAGCTAACATCTATTAGTAAATGCATGAGTAAGATTGATTCATATAAGGACTAGGTCATGCATACATATCCAACGGAAGACTAGTTCATGCTTGTCCGTTCACCTCCTTCGAGTCATATCATGATCAAATTATCCATCTTTTCTTTCCAGAGTCACTATGACTGGAAGAATGAAGCAAACTAGCCGTCGTCATGGGCCTGGATCTTCTCAACAGGCTCAAACTATCGACTAGGATTCTTTGGCTATTGATGATGATGATGCAGCTCCAGCATCTCCCATAGGATCTCCCATTGATGATTCAGACTCAGTCGATAGCAGCAGCAGTAGTGGTGATGAGCAACCCAGAGGCCATCAGACTTTCACCGCTAGTGCTGTTCGGCGACTTCGTCGAAAGAACCCGTACGAGCATCCGAGGACATGTACTGAGAGGAATTTCTGGAATGCCTTCCAGATGTCTCAGTATCACACCAGATTCTCCTCCGCCAAAGTATTTGGGCATCAGGCCATTGACTGGAATTTGATCGAGAGCAAAGTTCACTATCCTCTACGGGGCAAGTAAATGGCTGTCAGGTTGCTCTCCTTCACCAAGATGAAGGAAGACTGGAAGTGGAACGTGGACATCATCCGCTCGTTCTTCGTATCTCTTCATGTTGCCTCGGATTGATCCCATGTCGTATTCATGAACAACAACTCAAGAAGGACTCTCACCAAGGCAGAGTTTGAAGAGGCTCTACAGATCGAGCATGTTGACAACAGCCTCTTCGCCTTTGATGAAGTTCGAGTTGAAGACGTGGCCCATCTCTTCGACAATCCAGATCCAAATATTGGTAAAGTCTCTCAACTGATTCCTCCGGTGGCCATTCTAGAAAAGCTGAACCGCATGACTATCTTACCAAAAACCGGAGATCGCGGGGCTGTCACGTCTACCATGCTGCGACTTCTGAGAGCCCAAGTTGACGAGACACCTTTCAACATTGTGGAGTTCATGTTCCACGAGATGCAGGAAGTTCAAATGGACTCGAAGAGGCTTTTGCCCTTCGCACCTTTCATCGCTCACACTCTGACCTACTTTGGACTGCATTGAGCTTCCTGTCCTACTTCTATGGAGTATTACCGGTTGAAGAGCCTGGGGATCCTTGTTCGCTATGAAAATCAAGTTGGATCACCAGTTCATGGAGATGAGCTTATGTCTCCGGTCGCGGGGGCTCCCTCTCCACTTCAGTCCTACTCCATCTCCCAGAGCCCTGACGTCTCAGCTCTATACATGATGATCATGGAGCGGCTGGATCAGATGTCCATGCGATTCGAGACTCGCTTCGATGAGGTTGACACCAGATTGAGCTCCATCGACCATCGCCTCAACGTCATCGAGCCTCGCATCGATTCTATGAGTCAGGATATCTCTGAGTTGCGGGAACGATTCGACGCAGGCCAGTATCAGCGTCGTCGTCATGGCGATTCTTCTTCCGATCATCCTCCGCAGTCTTAGATTGTCCTACTTCTGCATCTATGATCTCTTGTATCTATGTCCTCTCCTCTCTCCTTTTATGGATGTTTGATGACAAAGGGGGAGAGTTATGTTATGAATATGTGTTATGGATATGTGTGTGTTATGTCATATGTCGTACTATGGATGTATTTATGTCGTCATTTTATTGTTTTTGAATGTATATGTGTGTGTTATGTCATATGTCGTACTATGGATGTATTTATGTCGTCGTTTTATTGTTTTTGAATGTATGAACATGAACATGGGTATAGCTTTGTTATAAAAATGCTGCTTTGTTATCTCTCTTGTGTATGTATGTGTTGATACGTATGGATATCTTGTTATACCTTGTTATGAATATGTTTATGAACTTGAATGTAAGATTCAGGGGGAGCATCCCTTGTGTATACTCATTTTTTTGATATCCATATGTTTTATGCATAACGGTTGTCATCAATCACCAAAAAGGGGGAGATTGTTGAATCTTGAGCCCTAATTAGGGTTTTGGTGATTAATGACATCCGTGAGATTTGCGACTAACCTCTGTATGTGAGACTCAGGTAAATCAAAGGAGAAAGCATCAAGGAAAGACAAAGCAAGGTTATCAAGACTCCATGAAGCGAAAACGACGAAAATCTCGACAAGAGGACAAATACCTAAACCTAGCGCCTTCTTGTTTTGAAATTTTTTAGGTTAGATGGTCGTACTATTAAGAGGGGTCTTAGCACAAGTTTCTTGATCAACCTTGAAGTTTTTAGAAGCATATTTGCATTTGCATTTGCCCTAAATCAAAGTTGAGTAAAAAATTCAGAAGTCTGTTTTCGTTTGTACTGGCCGCACAGTGTCTGAAGTGACCGGACAATGTCCGGCCAATACAAACAATTTCAGAACTTTGCAAACAAGTGCAACAGAGACAAATACATTTGTCCGGTGTATCTGTCCGGTGAAGGCCGGACATTGTCCGAAGTGACAGGACAATGTCCGGTCAGTACAAATGTTAACAGCATATTAAATTAAGACAAATGCATTTGTCCGGAGGATGTGTCTGAAGTGACCGGACATTGTCCGAAGTGACCGGACAATGTCCGGCCAATACAAATGTTGGGCTTTTGTAAGGGCTGTGTTAACAAAGACAAATCTATTTATCCGGACAAATCCCATACAAAAATCTGGAGTGTTTTTTGTTAATTGTCAACAGAGACAGATACATCTGTCCGGACATTTTTTCCGGACAAATGTATCTGTCCAGCGTGTACAAATCACTTTAAACAGAGGTGTCAACAGAAACAAATGCATCTGTCCGGATATTTTGTCCGGCCTTCACATTTTAATCCAAACGGCTACTGACACTTGCATTTCACGTGAATAACGGTCAAAATTTTTGTACTGACCGGACATTGTCCGAAGTGACCGGAAAATGTCCGGCCAGTACAACTTTCGCCCAATCTTCTTGATTTCGACCATTTTTGCTAAGAGTATAAATAGATCACTGTTGTATATGTCTTTTATACATGAAATACATCTCAAAAACCCTGAGCAACAGTGTGCAAGCCCTCTCACATCCATTCTCTAGCAATTGAAGTTAAAAACTTGAGAAATCTTGAGTGCTAGTTGAGTGAATTTGTTTCCAAGCCTTCTTGCATTTGCATTGTGTTCATCAAGCTTTGAGGTTGATCAAGCAAGGTGCTAGGCTTGTTACTCTTGGTGATTGCCGTCACCTAGACGACCCGGGAGGTCCGACGATCTCTCCATCGACAGTGTGTCGGAGAGGCCTGGCGAGTGGTTGTAAAGGCTCGGAGCTCGCCTATCCGGAGTGGAGAAGGGCTACCCCTAGTGAAATCGAAGCATAAGCTCAAGTGAAGAGCGCTTCAACGAGGATTAGTGGAAATCGGCAAATATCCGAGACCTCAGGAAAAACTCGATCTTTTCGGTTACCTCTACTACTTGCTTAATTTTCGTAGTGGTTGAATTGTTGCTATTAATATTTTAGAAAGTACAAAATCTGAATTGAATTGTCTTTCATATCCTTAGAAGATTTGTTATTGCAATCATAGGTTGTTAAACCCTAGTTTAGAAGAAAAATTTTAAAACCGCCTATTCACCCCCCCTCTAGTCGGCATCCTTCGATCAACAGATGATACTCCTATCATTCTTAAAGCTTCGGCGAAAGAAATATTCTTCATCAAAGATATGCTTAAATCTTTTGCATGTTCAACAGGATTAAAGATTAATTTTGATAAATCACTCATGGTCCCGGTTTATTGTAAACAAGATGTATTAGTTAATCTTGCTAACATTCTTGGGTGCAAGATGGGATATTTTCCTTTCCCTTTCCCTTATCTAGGATTACCTCTAAGTACTTCCAAAACCAAAGTTAAAAGACTTTGAAGGTATGGTAAACATAATAGAAAAAAGGTTGACTGATTGCAGGCTTCTTTTCTTCCTCTCCTTAGGAGGAAGATTATCTTTGTTAAATTCTGTCCTATCCTCCGTGCCAATGTTTCACATGTATACTTTTATGATTCCGGCATCAATATTTGCTAGAATTGATGAAATTAGAAGGGCTTTCCTTTGGAAAGGACAAGTATTATGTGGGGGAGAAAATTGTTTAGTGGCATGGTCAAAAGTTTGTTGACCAAAGAAAGACGGTGGTCTTGGAGTTCTAAATATTAAGTTCCAAAACATGGCATTGTTAATGAAATTTTTATTTAAATTTTTCAACCACAAGGATATTCCATGGGTAAATCTCATATGGGAGCAATACTATGCTAGAAATCTACCTCAATGGGCTTCTGTGAAGGTTCATTCTGATAGAAGGATGTATTACAGAATCTATCTTTCTTCCATGGGATATTTAAATGTGCAATTGCAAAAGGAAGCACTTGCAGCCTTTGGACATATGTGTGACATCGTAATGTATATCACAAGAATGGGCCGAGTTATACTCTTATTCAAAGCAGGAAATATCTGTTCAAATCTTCTTAAGCAAGACAAAGATAGCTGAATTTATTTACGCTTCCTCTCTCATGAATAGCCCACCAACAGTTCTTACTATTATCAAACTTGCATCTAAGCCTGCAAAATCAAGATGTGGAATATTCAGATAGATGGATTTCTATGGGATCTCAAAACGCTGAATTTGTAACTAAAAAGATTTATCACTCTGTTAGTGGTCATTTTGAATCTCATGTCATCTTTGTTAAATGTTGGAAGAATGGTTGCCAAAAAGTATTCTTCTAGACCTTTCTTCCTGAAAAATTGAATACAAGAGACCTATTGATTAGAAAACACATCAATGTGGATAACTCTAACTGTGTTTGTTGTCCCAATGGAGATCTAGAGACTCAAGTTCATCTCTTCACAGCTCTTTTGCTCAAGCTTGTTGGCAACGTATTGGAATTGTTTGGGTGAATGATACATCTTGCTGGGATAGGCTTCTAAATGGAAGATCACATATTGCAGACATCAAAGCCTTCTACTGGGAAGTTATAATAATTGCTCTTTGGAATATTTGGAAATGCCAAAACAAGATTATATTTCAAAATACATTCGAAACAGTATCGGAATGGTTAAAAAAGATTCAAAATGACTTAATCATGATCCTTCCCAGGATTCTTGTAGCTAAAAAGAGAAGCCTCCAAAATTGGCTTATCCTTCTGTAATGTCTTTTTTGTAACTTTTTCATGCTTATTCTTGTAAACTTCTATTATCTTCTTGATAATATATGACTTTCAGTAGAGATTTCCCTACTATATTTTTTGTCAAAAAAATGGTTCGGTACATCAAATACAAGACCTGATTTAGTTGCAACACCTAATCTTTCAGCAATAGTATTGAAAGTCTGCATTTGCAATGCCGTAGAGGTGACTATTTTAACTAGGTCACGTATTTTATCAACGGTTGAACGGATCACACTCAATCCATCCTAGACTAGAATATTAAGGATGTGCGCACCACACCACACATGAAAGTGTTTAGCTCCAAAAAATATCTCGCCTCCTATAGTCTCCCGTATATCCTTAGCAGCTAGATCATTAGCACTTGCGTTGTCCAATGTCTGGGTGAACAATTTGCTCACAAGACCCCAGTCTAATAGACAATTGGTAATAGCATCCTGAACGGCAAATGATGTGTGGGGATACATAATCTTCTTGGAAGATATTATCTTTTTCTGTAGCTTAAAATCGCTATCTATGTAATTGGCGGTGACACAAACGTACCCTTACTTCTGGATTGAGGTCCATGGGTCAGATGTCAAACAAACATGGGAGTTTAGGCTCTCAAGTTCAATAAGTAGCCCCTGCTTTTCCTTTTTGTATATTTGGAGGCAATCATCCCGAATGGTTTGGTGCCAAAATGTTTGAAAAGAGGGTTGAAGCAAGTGCATTAGCTCTCTCCAGAAGATGTCATCACATTTCTGGAATGGAAGCTCGACACTAATGAAAAACTTAGCTGTTAATTCATGAGTCTTTTTTGGGTTAAACAGAAACAGGCTTCCTTCTTCCACTGATTGTTTCTTCCAACTTCTAAGAAATCTAGCTCTGTCTGATTCTGGGATTTGTTGGAATGCCATTGCAACGTGATTTCTAAGGTGCTTTGTGCCATTCCAACTGACAATTTCAGTTTGCAGTATTTGCAAATAGCCTTAAGTTCACCGTCTATTATTTCTTCTTCTAGGTAACCCCAAACTTCTGCCCTTCTAATTCTTTTCTTGGTACATGTTGGCACATCTGTTGTGGGATCAATAGTACCTATGGAACTCTCAGACATTATTGTGGACCTGTTCATCACATAACATTAACAAATTGATACAAGATGCTGCCAACAAGATAGCAATCTAGTTCAGAAATAAAGCAAGATTGGAATCTAGTTCATGTAAATTAATGAAGATAAGAATCTAATTAATGAAAGAACTGGATGTTTCATGATTAGTAATAGTGCACAGGTCTACTGATCATCAGGCCCTCTACAATACAGAGCATTGCAGCCTATGATGATATATATTCCTCATGATTGACAATAGTAGCAGTAACCACATAACTTCATAATTATCCACATAATTTATCTTATCTGATTGCTTATTGGAACTGAAAATTCTCACTATTAAATCTTGTGCTATAATTGTCACATCCCAAAATTTGGCTCCTTGTTAAAACTTTTTATGCTAAGTGTTGAGTGATGCTAGGTATTTTTGCAAGTTGCCATTAGTTAAGTTTTGCTTGTGCAAATGTATATGTGTGCATGTATGAAGGCTTGCACATGTATACAAGTATATGAGTATATGGATACATGTATATATATATGTACGGATGACATTATACATGTGTGAATACCTGTACAAGTGAAGGAAATCTTCCTGTAGAAACTTGAGATTCAGGATAAGTGAAGGAAAAGCAAACAAAGAAGAAAAGAGGAACAAGCAAACCACTTTACTGCTGAAATTTTGGTGAAAAATGCCGCAGCGTGGAGCACTATTAAGCAGTAAAAAGGAGAGGCAAATGAGTGCACATGCAGCTGCTTAATTCTCAGTGTAAAGAGATACATGTATGTAGGTATGTAGTGGAGGAGTATACATGCAGCAGCCACAGTCACTCCCTCTCTTTTCTGTCCTGTCGAAGAAGCAGCACCAGCAGCAGCAGTGAAGCAGCAGCGGCAATAGCAGCAGCAGCGGTGTTGCAGTAGCCAAAATCATCCCTAGGTTAGAAGATTCAGTTCAAACCCTATGCACTACTTGATCATCATGCTCTCTAGTAGCTGTGTGATCCGTTCGAGACCTAGCCTTGGTTATCGCACTAGGCTCGCCCAGATTCTAATATGCGGAATAACGGGATTTTACTTAGAAATACCGAAACCCAAAGGTTGATCGAAAACACAGTTCCAAGTAATTGCACAGCTCTTTATTTCAAAGAGGGCTTTACACGTCGAACGTTAGACACACTTGCCTACGTCGAAGAGACTATAAACTGGATATATGATCTAGGGCTGTAATAATATTCGATGATCTAAACTTAGACCTATTACAAGGTATTTATAGTCCAATCGTATGAGTACGTATTAGACTCAGTAACCTAAACGTATTAGACTCATATAACTAACTAATACTAAACAGATAAGCTTAGTTATATATATACGGATAGGATTACATTCCGAACAGGGAACAAATTCTTTTCCATGGTCGTGAACCAATCCATGTTCGCGGAACCTTTCCGATCACGGTTAAGGTCGCGAAGCCGTATGCGATCAGGACTTGGTCGTGAAGCCATATGCAATCAGGACTTGAAGATACTCCCGGATCATGACTCCCTTGTTGAGAAGGAGCCAACCCCTCTTGCGACCTCTCGATCAAACTGGAGATGTGGAAATTGGGCTTTTCCATGTTCTCTAGTGTACCACTTTGCTGCACGTGCTCGTTGATCTTTCCGACCGATTCAAAAAGTCTCCTTTATGCCACTGCGGATGGTAGTCACCTTCTTCTCCAGAATCACATCTTCACGTAGAGATTCGTCTCGTTGATAGGCCAAGTCTTCAACACATGGTACTATAGTATCTGGCTCATCATCCAGCATTGAAGGCCCAAAAAGTTTGAGGTGCTCAACATTGACAACCGAGTAAATATCCATGTATGGAGGTAACTCGAGCTGACAAGCATTATTAGCCACTTTCCGCAAAATCCGAAAAGGACCATAACGAATGGGTTTCAATTTCTTACCTTCACCTTTAAGTCTCTCCTTACTCAGATGTAACCATACCATATCATCTTCTTGAAATTGCGCATCAACTCGGAGTCGATCATGCCACGCCTTGTACTTGAGTTGAGCCTTCAGCAAGTTCTGTTCAACCTCACGATGGAGTCATTGAATACCTTCCAGGAATTTTTGTGCTCGATCCTGATCAGATGCTTCCTTGCTGTTCTGTCCTGAGGTAGGGATCACAAATTCCATGTCGAATGGACTTTGTGGTAGAAATCCTAAACAGACCTCAAACAGCGACTTTCCATCCAAACCATGCACTGCTCGATTAAAAGCAAACTGCAGGTACGGTATGCTTTCATCCCAGGTCTTCGGGTGCTTCGAGTTATATCCTCTCAAGAGATGAATGACTGTGTGATTTACCACCTCGGTTTGACCATCAGTTTGTGGATGAAAAGCAGTACTCCTCTTTAGCTTGGTGTCCATCATCGTCCAGAGCGATCACCAAAAGTGACTAAGGAACCGGGTATCGCGATCAGACACAATAGAAGTCGGCAGTCCGAAGTGTGTCCAAACGTTTTGAAAGAAAACCCGAGTTGCTTCTTCTCCCGTGATAGTCTTTCGACAAGGTATAAGAATAATCATTTTGGGGAACCGATCAACGACCACGAATAGATAGTCGTTGCCATGTCGGGTCTTAGGCAACCCTCCCAAGAAATCCATGGATATGGTTTCCCATGGTCGCGATGGAACTAGCAAAGGAGTGTACAAACCTAATTTTTGGTTTGCCGGTTTCGAGATGCTGCAGAGACCACAGCCTCGAACAAAACTAGCCACATCTTGTTGCATACGCAGCCAGAATACATGTCGGTGAAGATTTTGCAATGTCTTTGTTACCCCAAAGTGACCAGCTACCTTCGATGTGTGCGCTTCTCGCATCCATTGAATTCGAGGTGCTCCATGAGGTATGCAAAGTAAATTGCCCTTGTACAAGAGTCCTTCTCGCCGAACAAACTCTGTAGGTTTCCCTATTTCGAGCTCAATCAGTACTGTTTGAAAATCACAGTCTTCACTGTACATATTGGCATAGTCATCATGACATGAGGGCTCGATCTACATGAACGCTGATAAACAGAGGGTCGTAACTGGTGGTCGCGACAACATGTTCGCCAATTTATTGTGTACGCCCTTCTTGTACTTAATCACCAAATTAAGCTGCTGTAGATACGACATCCACTTCATGTGCCGAGCTTGCTGTAGCTTGGACTGAGTTTGCAAATATTGCAATGGTTGATGGTCGGTGTGGACAACAGTCTCTTTACCCAAGAGATAACACCGCCAATGTTTCACAGCCTGATGCAGTGCACACAACTCTTTGTCATAAGTCGGGTAGTTCTTCTGAGCCCCCTGAAATAACTCGGAGTGATATGCCACTGGTCGACCTTCTTGCATGAGCACTGCGCCCATGGCATAACCTGAGGCATCGGTTTCTAGCTCAAATGGTTTCTGGAGATTCGACAAAGCTAACACAGGCGCCTCGCTGATATTCCTTTTCAATAAGAGAAACGTGTCCTCATGTTTCCCTGTCCACTCGAACTTCTGATCGATCCTGGTTAATGCATGCAATGGAGAAGCCACAATCGAGAAGTGTTGAATGAACTTCCAAAGATATTGGCATGCTCCCACAAAACTACGCACGTCCGTAACTGTTCGCGGTCGTGGCCACTCGTGAATCACTTTTACCTGATCGGGGTCAATTTGCAATGTACCATTGCCAACCATGAATCCTAGGTAAAGTAGAGTTTGCTGGCCGAACTCGCACTTCTTATGGTTGAGGCGAAGTCGATGTTGCCGAAGCTGTTCGAACACCTTTTCGACATGAATGAGGTGTTCATCCCATGAACGACTATAAAATAGTATGACGTCGAGGTAAACGATCACAAAGTCGTCGATGAACTGTCTCAATACGTCATTCATAAGACGCATGAAAGTTGCCGGGGCATTGCAGAGACCAAACGGCATGACCAGCCATTCGAACAGACCTTGTCATGTTTTGAACGCGGTCTTCCACGTATCCTCCTTTCAGATGCTGACTTGATGATATCCTGACTTAAGATCCAATTTGGAGAAGACAACGGCATGCTTCAATTGGTCTAGCAGGTCGTCAACACGAAGAAGGGGGTATCGGTTCTTGATGGTGATCTTGTTCAGTGTCCGGTAGTCGATGCACATACGCCAAGTCCCATCTTTCTTTGGTACTAACACCACAGGAGATCCACAAGGTGAACTACTCGGTTGAATGACACCATCGTTCAACAACTCACCAAGTTGTCTCTTGATCTATTCATTCTCCAATACTAAGTTGCGATACATACTTAGATTGGGCAATGGTGCATCGGACACAAGCTGAATTTTGTGTTCGACTCGACGTTTCGGCGGACGACCCTAAGTAGTCTCGAACAGATCACTGTATTTCTCCAGCAGTCCTGACAAACGACCAAAATCCTCTCGGCACGCTAACGACAATGCTGGTCGAGTACCCTCACCTTGACCAATGGGTTGAATCAGGATAAGCACATATTTGTGACATGCATTAACAATTCGTTTGGCCTGATTTGCTGTAATCAAGTTCGAAGTGTTGATGTGGATGTCTCTACTAATTACGAACTTAACTCCGTCTTTGGTGAGGTCGTACTCTTGCACTCGCCGATGGAAGTGAGCATCTCGATCATACAGATACAGACTTCCAAAGATCACTTGACAGATATTGATAGGGACAACATCGCATTGCACCTCATCGATATATCATGCAGAGATCACAAACTTCAACACACACTGACTCGTAATCTGTTGGTTCACGTTGGATGTAAACCAACCCAATGGATATGGTCGCGGGTGTGTGGTTGTCTTCAAACCAAGTCGCCGAACCAGTCCGGCGGAGACCAGATTCTTCTGACTTCCGGGATCGAATATTGCTGCGACCACTTCGTGCTTCACCTGGATGTTGATGGTGAACAAGTCCTCCGTTGGGTGATGGTCATTCGATGGATCCGAACCCTTCTCCTTCGAACGTTAGACACACTTGCCTACGACGAAGAAACTATAAGCTGGATATATGATCCAAGGCTGTAATAATATTCGATGATCTAAACTTAGACCTATTACAAGGTATTTATAGTCCAATCGTATGAGTACGTATCAGACTCAGTAACCTAAACGTATTAGACTCATATAACTAACTAATCCTAAACAGGTAAGCTTAGTTATATATATACAGATAGGATAACAATTTCGAACAGGGAACAAATTGTTTTCCATGGTCGTGGTCCAATCCATGGTCGCGGAGCCTTTCCTATCACAGTTAAGGTCGCGAAGCCGTATGTGATCAGGACTTGGTCACGAAGCCGTATGCAATTAGGACTTGAAGATCCTCCCGGATCACTGTGCGACTAATTCCTGACCTTGTCCGGTGAGTTCTCCGGCCGCAACGACGACGAGGACCACGGTGACAACAGAAAAGCTTAGATTACTAATTTTACCCTATTGTAGCGTGCCAGATTGATAATGGTTGATCGAATCTTTAGCCAATACGTCGTAGGACTCCAGGGTTAGGTATTAGAAGTTCAAGCCAACCTGTTGCGCAGCCACTGGTGAGTTGCAACTGCGAAATTACCACCAGCGATGAGCTCTGGGATCCTGAAGCGCCGCCGCGGTCGGGGAAAATCTAAATTCATCCATTTAGCTAATCCTTGTCCAAATTGGTTGCGCGGTTGACCCTCCTACCACCCCAGTGATTTCCCAGCCAAGTTTGGTGAAGTCCGGTGGCCGCTTGCCGACGAATTTTGAAGTCCTATCTCCGGCAACGGCGAGACGTCGCACTGGTGAAATGAGCACCTTCATCAAATTACCGGCGTGTACACCAAATTGGAGTCATACTCAACATCGTAGAAGTCCAATTTAAATCGACGCCAGCTGTGTCACTCCAGTAGCGCCGGTGGTGGACTCCGGTTGCCGATCAACAGGAGCTACCCAAATTGGTCGCTAACAAAGTGGATGGAGCCCTCTGGTGCAGTGGCCTCGATATGAACCTCAACCGCCGTTGAAATCGCCACCGGCGAAGACCTCACCGCCATAAGCCACCGCACGCGCTCCAAATGCCAGCCAATGCCAGCCAATGCCAGCCAATGCCAGCCGAGGACACTTGTTTTGTACAGGAAAGTTAGTCGTTGATGCTCGTTATGTCCGCCGACTAGTTTTAGGGCCTTATTTTAAAATTGAACTGTGTCATTTTATTTTTTATTTCAATTAGAGTCTGGCCATATAGTTTATATTGCATACAAGTCCTCTGTTAACCCAGAATTAATAAAAGTATACAAACCCTAATTGAATTATATATATTAAATTGATATATAAACCCAAAAAATGCCAAATCCCTTTAGAAAGTTAGGAATTCGATTTAACTTGAATGGTTAGGACTCTTTACCTATTTTACACGTATTTGCCTTTAGGATCTAGGTTAAATTCAGCCTCTAAGGCCTATTAATCAACCTTTTTACCCTTTTCGAAAACGTCGTTCTTATTTTACCCTATTTTCATTTTGTTTCGTTTTCGATTCCTAAGGAGACCCTTTTACAGTCCGATTTATTTGATTAACCATCTCAGCGACTTAAGTATGAGTATGTTAGACTCTCGGCATGCATTTTATTTTAACTGTCAACTACTTAATCATATTTTGACCAATAGTATACCTCAATTATAAATAGGACCCGAGATATCTACTGCGGAGGAGCAAATCGCCGAGACTATACCAGGAGAACCAATCTTAGAGGAACGAGGCAAGTCAATTGAACTTGATCATTTAGATTTAAAATGTTATATTGTAGTTAATAAAAGAAACTTTTACAATTGCATTATGCAGTCCAAATATATGATATTTTGATAATTATTCTATTAAAAAGATGGCATGTATGCCATACAAGAATTTAATCATAAAGGAAAAATGTTCGGGTAGGATGGGTTAGAATGTTGATGGTGCATGAGGCACAGGGGCATTGTGGTTAAGTTCTTTACCCGAACACTTAAGGATTAAACCATTGTGCTTTAACTTCCAGTGGCATGTTACTATACTAACCACAAGCCTGGTATGGGACAGGCATGACCCAGTAACTTTATCAAGTACTTAACTCAGTTCTGCATTGATGGTGAGGTATGTGAATGATGTTGATGTGTTAATGAGATGTGATCCCTCCAATTACCCACTGCTAGACAATGGGGAGTACCCTGCCGCGGACTAGCAATGGGAAGGGATCGGGGTATGGGTATAGCCCACTCCAATGGCTATAGGTTTTGTTTGATGCATGATAAGACCTTAGCCGGGCAAAGCTAAATTTATTACAAGACAATGAGAAAAGCACGTGAGCTTCGACTCAGTCGCACGGTATATTGTTGCGTGTAAATGTACTGATAGTAGTAGTCGAAGTAAATTGTGGGGAAAGTAGTACACCTCTACAGAGTGTGAAGAATGTATTTGAAAACTCTGTCGCACCCCCGTCTTGGGACAACAACTACTCCCATGGAGATCTAGCTCACTGCAGTTGATCCCATACATACATACCATTGACTTCCCAGGATAAGTCAAGCACAAGAGTATATTACATTACAACAGAGTAACTTATAAAATATTTAAGCATTGTGGCCTGCTGGCCTTAATACAACATAAAGATATTACAATGCCTTCACGACATGAAAGGTTTAGCAAAATAACAACTACACAGCAGAAGATTAGGTGAACCCCCACAGTAAGAAGTTGACGGTAGAACAACACACATCAGGGTTCTCGCGGAACTTGCTCTTCTCCTTCTGGATCCATGAAGTTCTCCACACCTTCATCTTGATCATGGAATGCTCCATCTATTTGATTTTAGGTTGCAAGGGTGAGTACTTAAGTACTCAGCAAGTCATTGGTAAGAGTAGATACATATAGTAGTGATGATATGAACCTATGCTAGCAAAGAAGTGTGGATGGTTGTAAAATAGACTTTTCTTTTATATCTCCTCTCATGGCAGCATTTTTCATAGAATAACATTGCTATTCATATTCACTAATTATAGCACTACCGCGACACGTCGACACACGACAGCCCACGTTAGCACCCCTTATCATTGTTGCATCTAGGATTTTATGCCTAACCCTAATTTTGATGATTAATGAAAACAAAGTGTTTCAGACTAACTATGCTTCTGAGATTTTTGATACAGAGCGTGTTTGGGAAGAAATGCAAGATGATCAAGATGAACCCAACATGAAATGAAAAAGCACAAGTCGCAAACAACATGGTCAAGACGCAAATCGAGAAACGCAAAGGACCTAAGGTTATAAGAGTTTTTATTTTTCCGATCTCGGCATTTGGAGTTACATCGGTTAAGGACCTTGTTGCTCAAATTTAACCGTACTATAAAGAGGGGTAGCAAAGTACTCTCTAAATTTCCAACATGAACCGAGAAATTTAGGTCATTGCATTGCATCATTTTTTTGTTCGATTTGATTTGAATTTGGTTTTGAAAGATTTGGATTTTTAATTGAGTTTTTGACATTAAAAGGATTTTTTTCAAATTTCTAGAAAGGGTTTTGACCAGATCTGGAATAAAAATAGCTATAACTTTAAATCCAAATGTCCAAATTGTCAGTTGGCATGCTGACTGTCAGTTTGAATGTCAGTTTGTGTTAACTGACAATTGTCCAGAGAGTGTGTTTTTTGGGCCAAAAATTTTTGTACTAAACTGACTGTGAGTATGCCCATGCTGAGTGTCAGTTAGTGTTTCGACCATAGCTGTTTTTATCTGAGTTTCTATTTGATCTGATCGATGTTTTGGTCGAACTGACTGTCAGTTTGCATAATTGACTGTCAGTTTGGGGTTTCAGTTTTCATATACGACCACAAACGACTAGCTATTTTTTATCCGTAAATTCTGTCAGCCGTTATGTATGTAAGTGACTGTCAGTTTGGTGAACTGACTGTCAGTTTGAGTTGCTGATTTTTAGCCCTAGCTCCAACGGTTCTTTTGATCCTTGAGGCTATAAATAGAGGCTTTGAGCTCATATTTTATACAACAAGCAGCCTCCTCTCATACACATTCTTGAGCTTTAGTTTCTTAGACAAAATCTTGATCTTTTGATCAAGTCGAGTGCTTTTCAGATCCACCGAGTGCTTTCGTTCATTTCATTTTGCATACTTAGAGTTTCTCGGTGATTGTTTGGAGGTCTAGAGAAGACCTTGCTACCTATTACTCTTGGTGAGCGCCTTCACCTAGATGGTTTGGAGGCGTGGCCGTTGATCTCTCCGTTCGAAGATCGTTGGAGAGACTTAGCAAGGTTGTAAAAGGCATCGGTGCTCGCCTTTCCGGAGTGGACAAGGAGCAACCATTAGTGGATAATATCCTTTGTGGATATTAGAGCAAGACTCAATTTATTTGAGTGCTTCAACAAGGATTAGGGGAGACTGGGCGAGTCTTTGATGACGTCTAACGATGGCTTTTCTCTTGGTCATACCGGTCGTGCGCCTATCTTTGATGGGACTAACTATCCTTACTGGAAAGTGCGCATGTCAGTATTCCTAGAGGCAATGGGGCTTGATGTATGGGACATCGTTAAAATTGGTTTTACTCCTCCGGATGATCCGGCAAGTCACTCTGATGATGACAGGAGAAAACTACATTTAAATACCCGTGCAAAAAATGCACTCTTTGCCGGATTGTCTCTAAATGAGTTCAACCGTGTAAGCAATCTCACGATTGCTCACAAGGTTTGGACCACCCTCGAAGAAATTTACGAGGGTACGACAAAGTCAAAGAGGCAAAGCTGCTTATGGTGAGGCAAAGATACGAGACATTAACAATGTTGTCAACTGAGTCCGTGGATTCCATGTTCATCCGGTTGAACAATATTGTGAATGAACCCAAGTGTCTCGGTGTTGTTTTTACTGACCTTGATATTGTAAGAAAGATGCTCAGGGTGCTTCTAGAAAGCTTTGACACTTTGGTCACGGTGCTCACAAACTCCGACTTGTCGACCACAACACCGATAGATCTCTATGGGAACCTCATTACCCATGAAATGCTTCGAAAGGAGAAGAAGGAAGCAACCGAACCCTCGGAGACGAAGAAGAAGGCGTTGGCTTTCAAAGCCGGCACCAAGAATGATCCAAGCGATGGCTCCTCCGACGAAGATATAGCACTCATGGTAAAGAATACACAAAAACTTCTTCGCAGGTTACACAAGAAGGGTGTCAACATCGACACTCGACCAAAGGGGCCGAAGCAAACAAACTTCAAGGACATCATATGTTACGGATGTCACGAAAAAGGTCACATAGCATCAAGATGTCCCAACAAGAACAGGACTTCGATCAACAAGAAGAAATTCTTCAAGAAGAGAAATGAAGCAACAAAAGAAGCCTGCTTTGGAGAATGGATGTCAGGAGGTGAGAGTTCCGACTCCGACTCCGACGATGAAGGAGGTTGCTCCAAGAAGCTTGCCAGACTAGCTCTTGGCAACACATCGACTAGTTCATCCCTTTGTCTAATGGCTAAAGGTGATGAAATGGTACACTCTAATGATCCTTCATATGATGAATTAGTTGAAATGATCATTGAATCAAATGAGGTTTATGGAGCTACTAAAAGGAAGTATAAAGCACTTAAAGAAGAACATTCTTCTCTACGCACTCAATACTCTGAATTAAAAGAATCATATGAAAGTATGCTCATTAAAGATATTATACCTAAAGTAGATGCATCCATTTCATGTGATTTAGATACTCCTTCTACTAGTCATCATATACCATCTGCTTCAAATGATACTATCTTAAATGAGAATAATGAACTTAAGGCACAAGTTGAAAAACTTGGAAAAGGTTTGGAAAACTACTACAAAGGAAAAGTGTCTCTTGATCTAATCCTTAGCAAAAAAAAAGTTCATTTAGAAAAAAAGGACTAGGATACTTTCTGAAGAAAGGAAAGAAACCAAATACTAAAACAGTGTTTGTAAAAGCATGCAACACATTTTGCTTTAAATGCCATGAAACTGGTCATTCGCATGAAGCATGTCCTTTAATGACTCCAAATTATTTTGATACTTGCTACATGCTTCAAAAGTCAAAGAAAGGTTACGCTATAGCAAAGTATGTTGGCACACCCATGCTAAATAAAAAGAAGAAATCAATTTGGGTGCCCAAAGCTTTGATTGCTAACATGGAAGGACCCAAAAAGGTTTGGGTACCTAAAAAGACTTGATTCTTTTTGTCTATGCTGGTGAACTACAAAACCGGTGGGAAGCATTGGGTGCTTGATAGCGGATGCTCCGAACACATGACCGGCAACAAGAAATTGTTCACCTCAATAGAAGACAACTCAAGTGAGAATCAAAAGATCACCTTTGGCGATAATCGTCAAGGAAATGTCGTAGGCTTGGGTAAAATTGCTATCTCAAACGATGTCTCAATTTCGAATGTTTTGTTGGTTGAATCTCTGAACTTTAATTTGCTTTCCGTTGCACAAATTTGCGATCTTGGATTTCGTTGCACATTTTATCCCAAAGAGGTTTTAGTTGAAAGTTTAAAAGATAATTCCTTAATTTTTAAAGGCTTTCATTTTGGAAATCTTTATTTGGTTGATTTTCACTCAAAAGATGCATCTATTTCAACATGCCTTGTCTCTCAAACCTCAAAGGGTTGGCTATGGCATAGGAGACTCGCACATGTTGGAATGCATCAATTGAAAAAGCTTTTAAAATGAGATTTGGTTATTGGCTTAAAGGATGTGAATTTTGAAAAGGATAAACCTTGTAGCGCCTGTCAAGCCGGCAAGCAAGTAGCTACTTCACATCCGATTAAGTGTGTTCTTTCGACTTGCAAACCTTTCAAACTATTGCATATGGATTTATTTGGACCTTCTGAGTTCCAAAGTATCGGGGGTAACAACTATGGTTTTGTTATTGTTGATGATTTTACTCGCTATACTTGGGTTTTCTTTATTTCGCAAAAATCTGAAACCCCTGATGTTTACAGAAGTTTTGCAAAACATGTTTCCACTGAATTCGAACTTTCCATCAAGAAAATCCGTGGTGATCATGGTGGAGAGTTTGTTAATTTGACCTTTGTTGATTTTTGTGACTCTCTTGGAATTAAACACGAATTTTCTACTTCTTACACTCCACAGCAAAATGGAGTAGTAGAAAGGAAAAATCTAACACTAATAGAAATGGCAAGAACAATGCTAAGTGAGTATGATACTCCTACTCGCTTTTGGGCTGAAGCCGTGCATACCGCTTGCTATTCTATTAACCGTCTTTATTTGCATCCTCTTCTGAATTTGACTCCCTATGAGCTTCTTATTGGGCGTAATCCAAACATTTCTTATTTTCGAGTTTTTGGTTGCAAATGTTACATTCTGAAGAAAAGAAATTTTGGTGGTAAATTTCAAAGAAGAGTAGATTAAGGCTTTCTAGTCAGATACTCCACCACTAGCAAATCTTATCGTGTTTATAACAAAAATACTGGTTGTATTGAAGAATCTTGTGATGTAAAATTCGATGAAACTAATGGATCTAAAAAGGAGCAAGTCTCTTGTGAAGTTTCAGGTAAAGATCTTCAAGAAGCCTTGAAGAACATCACCATCGGAGACATCAAGCCAAGAGAAGATGATCAAGAAGATGATGAGATCATTGAGAATGATGATCAACATGTATCATCATCTCAAGTTGATCCTCCAGAACCAAGTCAAGAAGAAGCAGCACAAGAAGAAGCACCAAGGCAACATCAAACGATCACCAAGGATCACCCTCTAGAACAAATCTTGGGTGATGTCAGTAAGGGTGTTCAAACTCGCTCTCGTATTGCTGCATTTTGTGAACATCATTCTTATGTATCTTCTTTAGAACCTAAACATGTTAATGAAGCTTTAAATGATCCTGATTGGCTTAATGCCATGCATGAAGAACATAATAACTTTTCTAGAAATGAAGTTGGACTTTAGTAGAAAGACCCAAGGATCATAATGTAATTGGAACAAAATAGGTTTTCAGAAATAAGCAAGATGAAAATGGTGTAGTGATTAGAAATAAAGCTCGTCTTGTTGCACAAGGTTTCACTCAAGTTGAAGGTTTAGACTTTGGTGAAACTTTTGCACCTGTAGCAAGACTTGAATCTATTCGTATTCTTCTTGCTTATGCATCATGTTTCAATATTAAATTATTTCAAATGGATGTTAAAAGTGTATTTTTAAATGGTGAGATATCCGAACTAGTATTTGTTGAACAACCTCCCAGTTTTGAAGATCCTAAATTTTCAAACCATGTGTTTAAATTGTCTAAAGCTCTCTATGGTCTCAAGCAAGCTCCTCGAGCTTGGTATGAACGACTTAGAGACTTTCTTTTATCAAAAAGTTGTAAAATTGGGAAGGTTGATACAACTTTGTTTACAAAGAAAATTGAAACAGATTTGTTCATTTGTCAAATTATGTTGACGATATTATCTTTGGATCTACTAATGAACATTTCTGTCATGAGTTTGGAGAGATGATGTCTAGGGAATTCGAGATGTCGATGATCGGTGAGCTAAGCTTCTTCCTTGGACTTCAAATCAAGCAACTCAAGAACGGTACGTTCGTGAGTCAAACGAAGTACGTGAAGGACCTGCTCAAGCGCTTTGGGATGGAAGACGCTAAAGCAATCAAAACCCCCATGGCCACAAATGGACATCTATATATGGACAAAAGAGGCAAATTGGTCGATTCTAAACTCTATAGGTCTATGATTGGTAGCTTGTTGTATCTCACTGCATCTAGGCCTGATATCTTGTTTAGTGTGTGCTTATGTGCTAGATTTCAATTAGATCCTCAGGAATGTCATTTAATTGCTCTTAAAAGAATCCTTAGGTATTTAAAATGCTATCCCAGTTTAGGTCTTTGGTATCTGAAAGATGCAAATTTTAAATTAATTGGATATTCAGATTCTGATTATGCTAGGTGCAAGATTGACAGAAAAAGTACATCTGGTAGCTGTCAGCTGTTGGGGAGATCATTAGTATCATGGTCATGTAGGAAATAGAATTCTGTAGCTCTCTCCACTGCTGAAGCTGAATATGTGTCTGGAGGCAGTTGTTGTGGTCAATTATTATGGATGAAGCAGACATTTTTGGATTATGGAATTAAATTAGATAAAGTGCCACTCTTGTGTGATAATGAAAGTGCCATTAAAATTGCAAGTAATCCTATTTAACATTCTAGAACTAAGCATATTGAAATACGGCGTCATTTCTGTCGTGGTATTGCGAATACCCCGGCAGGTTTTGTGGACGATCCTAGTGAAGAAAATACGACGCGGGCTGACCGGGTGACCGGTCCTCCCCCGTCGGGCAAGCACAACAAATGACATGAGGCTTTATACAGGTTCGGGTCCCAGTCGAGGCCTTAGTCCTGTCGGCGTGCTCCCGACCGGAGTCGGCTAGGGGAGTTCTCTCGGGGAGAGATGGCTCCGGAGCACACCTGTGAGATTGTCTATTCCTAGCAATAATGAGCAATTGTCCCTTACATAAGGTGTTACAAGGTCTTATATAGCCCCAAAAGACGCAAAAAGTCTAAACTACCCCGCCTGCTATCGCTGGATCGAGGGGTAGCAACGTCCTTCTCTCGGTCAGGCACCTTGGATGCTTGACAGGTGTCCGCTAGTTCCCGTGGCGCTCCTCGCGTGACCCACACGTGACCCGAGACAGGAGACGTTTGCCTCCGGAAGGATGGTAGCGCCTGGGACAGGCCACCAAGGGCCTTGTCCCCGGGCTAAAGGCGGCGCTCGGGACAGGCACCGGGGGCCTTGTCCCCGGGCAATTGGCGGCGCTCGGGACAAGCACCGGGGGCCTTGTCCCCGGGCAAAAGGCGGTGCCCGGGACAGGCACCGGGGGCCTTGTTCCCGGGCTAATGGCTGCGCCCGGGACAGGCACCGAGGGCCTTGTCCCTGGGCGATTCGTGGCGCTCGGGACGGGCACCAAGAGGGCCTTGTCCCCGGGCAAATCGCGACGCCCGGGATAGGGACCGGGGGCCTTGTCCCTGGGCTAATGGCGGCGCCCGGGACAGGCACCGGGGGCCTTGTCCCAGGGCTAATGGCGGCGTCCGGGATAGGCACCGGGGGCCTCGTCCCCTGGCAAATGGCGGCGCCCGTGACAGGGACCGGGGGCCTCGTCCCCGTGCTAATGGCGGCGGCCGGGACAGGCACTGGGGGCCTTGCCCCCGGGCTAAAGGCGGAGCCCGAGACAGGCATCGGGGGACATGTCCCTGGGCGAATGGCGACGCCAGGGACAGGCATTGGAGGCCTTGTCCCCTGGCTAAAGGCAGCACCCGCGACAGGCACCGGGGGCTTGTCCCAGGGCTAATTGGTATAGCTTCTCACCTGGACTTAGTCTCGCGTAGATTTCCCCCAACAGCAGCCCCCCATGCCCTCCGGGGATGATGCTCGAGTTCCCGGAGGGAATGGTTCATGTTACCTGGAAAATCTCCGGGACAAGCTACCAGAGTCGTGACGCTTCGATTTCCGTGCCGTGCGTTTATGACCGCGCCGCTGTCTCGATGGGAGCGCGCCGTTCGGCCATAATGGCCTCTCGTGGTTTGAACCGACATCTCGTTTCGCGTGCCCATCCCTTCTTTTCCTGCGCACTGTTTGAATTCCAACGGCGCGAATGTACCACGAAGGGCCACGTGGCCCCCATCGGGGCCGCACTTGGCCCCTATAAATAGGGCCTTGGGGGGGCCCGGAGAGCTCATTCCAAACTTCAAGCCTTCAAACTCCCTTACGCCCTTAGCTCTCCCGGTAGCCCTCTCCTGGAAGCTCATTGCCAGAAGCTTAGCCTCCGGAACCCCTAGGTCCCCCATTTTCCGAAGCCTAAGCCACCGATAAAATCAGATGGGACCCAGGGGCCATGCCAAGGCCACGGAGGTGCCCCCGGAGGAAGTCACCGCGGACTTCCTCTGGGCCTCTGAGTTCACGACCGGGGACCTGGAGTCCCTGGTTGACCGGGGAATTGTGGCGGACGGGGACGTCCGGATCCTAGCGAAGAAAGACGGAGCCCCCCACCCCAGGCCCAGCGAAGTAGTAGCCTTCGAGGCTTTTCTCGAGGCCGGGCTCCGGCTCCCTGTGCATCCCCTGCTCCGGGAGATCTTGAAGGAGTATGGGGTGGCATTGAACGCGATCGTCCGGATGGGCCTGTTCATCTGGCTCTTCGAGACGGCCACCGGATGGGAGCCCACGCTTCGGGTGTTCCGGTACTTCTATGAGCCGGCGGCGAGGACCTCCCACCTGGTCAAGGGAGGACCAAAGTCCCCCTTTGGCTCGGTGATGATCCAGCTGTTGCTGTCCCGGGTAGCGGAGTACTAGTGGCGGCCCCCCGGGACCACTGGGGGGGACTGGATCTGGAGGTGGTTCTACCTCCGCATCTGGGATGATGAGGTGGTGTACTCCCCGGAGGCCCCCACCTACAGCCGGTCGTCCGCACCCAAACCCCAGGTGTGGACGGAGGAGGAGCTGAAGCTCCTCAGCAAGGTCGTCGGCTCCCGGGGCGTCCGCTCTATGCGGGACGCCGCCGAGGAGCAAACGCTCCTTAAGATCTCCCCCTTCTCGCACAGGAGGAGGGGGATCGGGATGTGCCCGGCCCAGCGGCCACCGCAGAAGCCGGTGACCTAACATAAGTTCCCGGTTACCTAACTCGTTTTCTCGTGAATTTTTCTAACTCTTTACCTTTTGTAGTTCGGCCATATCCGGCCGCCCGGGAGAAGGTGGACAACCTCCACGGGAGATACTACACCGACGAGCACGAGCGCATCGTGCGCGTCGTGGTGGAGGACCCTCCCGGAACCTGGTGGCCGAGGCCTTTGGGCTAAGGCTACCGGCAAGAAAGCCCCTCCCCACTCCTGGTTCGCACAAGAGGGGGAGGGAGACTGCCGGGGGCTCTGAGGCGAAGAAGGCCAAGACTCAGAAAGCCCCCGGTCCATCGACGACGCCGGGCTCCACACCGGTGAAGGCCCAGGACGCAACCCATAGGTTGGGGCCCGCACAGGCGCCGCCCCGGAAGGAAACAACGACCCTCCCCCGCAGAGCCCAGCAGAGGCTCGGGGGAAGGGACCAGCCATCGACGGGGGGGCGTCCGATTCGGCGGATTACGCCCCCTCACCAACTTCGGCGATAGCCCTCCCGGCGGCCCGGCGCTACCGGAGCCGGAGAGGCCGGAGGTCCGGTTTGCAGAGGAATATCCCCCGCATGTGGAGTGGCCGGTGGACGAGGGGGGAAGCCCCTTGGTCTACGAGGTTCCCCCAGAGACGGAGGTCCCGGAGGCCCCGTGGCCTGGAAATGGGAAGGGGCTCTTGATCCCTCCCTGGGGAGGGACCCCCTCCGAGAGCTCCTCCGCCACCTCTTCGGCGGCCACATCCTCGGCGGCGAAGATGCTAGCCACCGCCACCCCGGTCCACATTACCCCGGCGACTCATGTCCGGGGGCCCGTCGTCTGTCGAGACGGGTCCGGCACTGGAAGGGAGACCCCCCTGCTTTCCGCGGGGGAGGTTGATCGTTACGTGGAGAGCCTGCAGACCTGGAAGGTCCAGGACTACGTCTTGCATGGGACGTTCCACGAGCGTTTTGGGGAGCTCCAATCTCTCCAAATCCAGGTACTTCCTTGAGCCGGTGGGTGTTTTCCTTCGGCCTCGCCCCCAACTCGAATTTTTTTCTAACTCTTGTGCTTGTAGGGGGCGGCCATTACCTGGGGGCTCAAGATGCGCTTCGGCCGGGCGCTGAAGGAAGAAGAGGAGAGGGCCGCCGCCTACCAGGAGCAGCGGGATGATGCCCTCCGGGAGCTTGCCCGGGTCTGGGCCTAAATCCACGCCTCCGAGATCGCCAACGACCGGCTGCGGAGGGAGGCCAAGGCGAAGGAGGACGCCCTCCGGGAGCTCGAGGGCTCGAGCATCCAGGAAGGTGACGGACGCGGGCCGCTCCGTTCGCTCAGACCTCGAGGGGCTCGGCGTGAGCTTAGGCTCTGAGGCGCTCCCTGCAACGCTCACGGAGGCTGTGCATTTCCTTAACGAACAAGTCTCCGTGATCCCGGAGGCCGCTGATGCCCGGGCGCGAGGCCGGGTGATCCCCGTGGTGGGGGCCGCAGCCGGGCTTGTGGAGCACCGGGGGGTGCGCGCCCGGGCAATCGGGGGCTGAATCCCCCGGAGCTTCCCGAAATTCTTCAAGCCCTCGGGCGAGAGGTGGAGCAGCTCGCCGGGGGCTTCTACGACCGGATCATCGGGCGCGGTTCCCGGCACCAGCGCCTCCGAGAGTGGATGCTCCGGCTCCGGTGGGAGCCCCCCGGGGGGAGGACACCAACGACCAAGTATGAGCCTCCCCCGGGTCTAGATAGACCCTTTTTACTTTTTAGGTTTTTTGTTCCCGATAGCTTCCTAGAGGAAGCCCCGGACACTTGTACAAAGATATTTTGAATGCAATAGAAATTGAAATTTTTTCTAAGTCTAAATGAATGCAATGTACCAGGTTTCCCGGGAGGTTACTCCCGGGACAAGGTCCCGGAGAGACTCCCCGGGGGCGAGGCCTCTGGGCCCCAGCGGGTGCCACCCGGGGGATGCCCAGGCCGCCTTAATTTTTTTGAGTCTTTTCTTCGGGGGACGCAGCGGGTGTTGCCCGGGAGCTGATCTGGTTGCAGTGGCATCCGGACTGGCACTTGGACAACTTTGATAATCATCGCGCTGAATTACCTCCTCCACGACCGGGGTCCCAGATGGTTCCCCCACTTCGAATATTTCCACCGGCGGGCTACGAGTATTGGGCCGAGGACCTGCTCCGGGAAGCCCAGCGCCGCATACGCGGCTTATACTGGGACCTGGCCCGGGAGCTATCGGAAGGTCTCCAGGATTATTAGACGTAGGAACCTTAGGACGTAGAGACTTTCTGGGTTATACCCCGGGTTGTATCGTATCCGATGTAGTGATGCCCACCGGAGGGGGAAGATGTCCTCCGGTTGAATGATCAATAAAGCTAAGTTTTTGCTTTGAGATTTCTTTGATAGAGCTAAGTTTTCCCGTTTATATTAGAAGGTCTGGAACGGTGTGATTCCCGGGGGCTCCTTATCCCCCCCTCCACAGTGGGCCGGAGGGTAGCTCCGCTCGCTGTGGGGGTGACAAAGCTCCCGGGACAAAGACCTATTAAGAATTTTCCCAAGGTTGTAAAAATTTTTCCGGGAGAGCTCTCCGGTCGTCGTGAAAATGGGGAGCCGGGTGCGAGATCTCCGGGAAAAATAGGTTTTTCCGGGAGAACTCTCCAGTCGCCGTGAAAACGGGGAGCTGGGAACGAGACCTCCGGGAAAAACGTCGGAGAAAATCCAAGTTTTTCCGGGAGAATTCTCCGGTCGCAGTGAAAACGGGGAGCTGGGAGCGAGGTCTCCGGGAAAAATTAGATTTTTCCGGGAGAACTCTCCAGTCGCCGTGAAAACAAGAAGCCAGGAGCGAGGTCTCCGGAGAAAATATCAGAATTCCGAAATTCCAAAGAATTCTCCCCGGGGGAAAACCTTCCGATCACCGTGGAACCGAGGAACCAAATTTCCAGAAAGCCCAATTTCTCTGGGAAATTTCCCGGGACAGAACCCCCCGGTCACCGTGAAAACGGAGAGTCGGGAATAAGGTCTCCGGGGGAAGAACATCCAAGAAAATTCGAGACGAAATTTCTGGAGGTAATTTTTCCGGGAGACAATCGTCCGGTCGCCGTGAATATGGGGAGCCGGGAATAATATCTTCGAGAGAAAATATCCAAGAACTCCGTTTCACTGAGGAGACAATCGACTCCCGAAGGAGGATGCGCCAGATGACTGCTATGAGTGTTTGGGTAGGGGACTAGTCTCCCAAATTGACTCGTTTCCGCGGTCCTTGAGGACCGGGTTGCCGCTTACACCCTCAGTCCACGAGGGGTGGTTGTAAGCCTCCCTACGGGAGTGGGACTCCCGTTGTAGGGACTTGTTGGGTCGTGATAGCCCACTTCCTCATGCGGAGGGCATCGCCGTGAGGGCCGGTAATGTAAAAAACCTGCATTGAGACAGAGCTGAAGAAAAATCCAGTTGTATTAACAATGAACCAAAATATAACGCCTCTCCCCGCGAAATCGTGACAGGGGAGGGAACGGTGATTACAAGCTCTCCCTTCCCCCTCTGGTGTAATCGCTCCCGGGGAGGGGACAAGCCCGCAGGCTAGACGTGGAACTTTCGGAGTAAACGCACGTTCCACGTGTGCTTCTGCTCCTGCTCTTGAAGGTTGGAGAGCTTGTAAGCCCCCGAGCCTAGGACTATTGAGATCCTCTCGTGCACGCGCTGGTTGTATGCGGGCGCCATTTCCTCCGCGTTCGTAGATGGCATGGCGGAGAAGCGCTCGGTCGCGTTCCTCCTCCATGAGATCGACCTCTAGTTGCTGATTGGCTTCATTGGCTTGGTACGCCGCGGTCGTAGCTTCGTCTAGGAGCTCAACTCGGAGCGACCGAAAGCCAATCTCCGGGGGGAGGACTGCCTTAGCCCCGTATACCAGGGAAAAGGGAGTGCGTCCCGTCGCCCGGCTCGGGGTCATGCGCACAGAGCAGAGGATGCTAGGGAGCTCCTCTGCCCATGTGCCCCGCTTGGAAGCGGCTTTCTCGAGTCGTCGGCGTAACCCTTGTAGGATTACGCGTATCAATGGCCCCAGTGCTCTGGGGATGGGCCACTGAAGCGAAATGGATGGTGAGCCCCAAGCCTTCACAGAATTCCCAGAAATACGCTGAGTCGAATTGGGTCCCATTATCGACAGTGTTCTCCCGAGGGACGCCAAAACGACAAATGACCCCCTGCTTCCCCCCCCGGGGCCTTCCCGATCGCGGGACGACTGTCCTCCCCCACGGCCTTTCGGCTTGAGGAAGGGGCGATTGCCCCTAGGGGCGTCGCGCGAGCCGCCTCTGCCCTCGAGGACAAAATTGTCCTAAGGCCATGGCTCGTTACAACCCCCTGCTTGGGGCGTTTGAGGGGGTCCCTGGCCCCCCGCTCAGCGGAGGCGGGAGCCCCCTGGTTTTTCTTCCAGAGGTCATCCTCGTCCGCCTAAGCGTACTTTTCAAGTACGTTGAAGAGCTCGTCGGCGGAGGAGGGGCAGCTTCGGGAGAGCCTCCGGTGGAACTCTCCCAGGAGAATCCGACCCTTGCACGCCTCGATGACCATGGAGTCGGGGACGTGAGCCACTTTGCTCTTAACTTGAGCGAGGCGCTTGAAGAAGCTACGGATGGTCTCCCCTGTCCTCTGCCGGACGGTGTACAGCTGCGAAGAATCCAGGGAGCGCACGTAGTTCCCCAGGAAGTTCGTGCAGAACTCGCGCTTAAGCTGCGTGAAGGGCTTGATGGAGCCGGTCTTCAAGTTGTAGAACCACGAATGGGTGATCCCGGTGAGGTAGAGGGGGAAGACATTGCATTGCACAGTCTCGTCCCCCCCGGCCGCCGAAATAGCCGTGGAATATACTTTCACAAATTCATAGGGGTCGGCCTCACCATTGTAGTGCTCGATGTGCGGCGGGCGGTAAGGCCGCGGCCATCGGATGCACCGGAGTCTGTGGCACAGCGGCTGATAGCCCCCTGCACTTCTCAAGGAGAGTCCCGGTTGCAGTCTCCTTTGACAGGGGACGCGTGCTCGTTGTCGGAGTCAGGAAGTGGCCCAAGAGGCCCGCCGGCATGGCGGTAACGACGCTTTTCTTCCGAGCCGGGGCAGAGTTCCAGGACGTCCGGGATCTCCCCCGGAGAGGTTGGCTCTTCGGTGAGTCTCTTCCCCCGGCCGGTGCGGGAGCCAAGCTCTTCGCGTCCGCCACCCGAGGGAAGTTCTTCCCCGGACTTAGCCGTACGCATTCGCTCGACCTCCTCCCGGGAGAAACGGACCTCGTCCGCTAGAGGAACCCTCGGGGACGGCCCCGGGGGAGGAGGGAGCTCATGCACTGTAGCTATCGGCCCGGGCGCTACCGGGACCGGTAGGGGGGAGCCCCCTGCAGAGACCTCCGAAACCGAAAAGGGGGAAACCCCTGTATTATCCGGAACCGGGAAGGGGGTCCCCGCGGCGACGTTCGGAACCGGAAAGGGGGAACCCCTGTATTATCCGGAACCGAAGATGGGGGAACCCCGCAGCGACGACCGGAACCGGAAAGGGGGAAACCCCTGTATTATCCGGAACCGGCGAGGGCGGAACCCCCGCGGCGACGTCCGGAACCGGGGCGCCGTTGCGTGGGGAGGTCAGCTGCGGCACGGGAGCTGCTATGTCGACCGCCCTCGGTGCGGTAAACGCGACCTGTGGGGCAGGACTGGCTCACGGCGCAGGGAAAACCCCCGCATGAAATGGTCCCCTGGCCCCGGGAATGGGCCCAGAATGGGGTATCCCCTCGGTGCCGTGAAGGGCCCGAGCATGTAGTAACCCCCCAGCATCGGGAAGGCTCCCGGCGCTAGGAAGGCTCCAGACGGATGACCCGCCGGGGGAGGGTACCCCCCGGCGGGGTCGTACGGGGCTGCTGGGCCTCCGGAGAACGGAGGGGCCACCAGGTGACCCATAAACGGGGGCATAGCCCCCCGCTATGGAACTGTAGGTATGTGGGGCCCGGTGGCCGCACCAAGACGCGGAGCAAGTCGTCCATAGAGTGCTGGGCGCGGAGCTGACCCTCCACTAAAGCCTCAAGCAAGGCGTCCCGGGGAGCCGGGGAAGCCGTCGCGGGGAGATTGGTCCCGGCCGAGGCGACCGCGGTCATCGGGACTGACTCAGAGGTCGAACGACCAAAATTAACAGGGAAGGTTGGAGGTGGTACTTGGGTCTGGCCGCCTCCGGGCGGAAGCGCCGGGACGGTCGTGTCCCGGACGGGTGATTCCGGGTCACCGGGACAGGTGAAACCGGGAAGGGCGCGGGCCCTCGTTCTTGGGGGAGCCATGGCGACTTGTCACGAGTCCCCACGGACGGCGCCAATTGTCGTGGTATTGCGAATACCCCAGCAGGTTTTGTGGACGATTCTAGCGAAGAAAACATGACGCGGGCTGACCGGGTGACCGGTCCTCCCCCGTCGGGCAAGCACAACAAATGACACGAGGGTTTATACAGGTTCGGGTCCTAGTGGGAGCCCTAGTCCTGTCGGCGTGCTCCCGACCGGAGTCGGCTAGGGGAGCTCTCTCGGGGAGAGATGGCTCCGGAGCTCACCTGTGAGATTGTCTATTCCAAGCAAAAATGAGCAATTGTCCCTTACATGAGGTGTTACAAGGGCTTATATAGTCCCAAAAGACGCAAACAGACTAAACTACCCCACCTGCTACCGCTGGATCAAGGGGTAGCGACGTCCTTCTCTCGGTCAAGCACCTTGGATGCTTGACAGGTGTCCGCCGGTTCCCGAGGCGCTCCTCGCGTGACCCGCACATGACCCGGGACCGGAGACGTTTGCCTCCGGAAGGATGGTAGCGCCCTGGACAGGCCACCAGGGGCCTTGCCCCGGGGCTAAAGGCGGCGCCCGGGACAGGCACCTGGGGCCTTGTCCCCGGGCAAGTGGCGGCGCCCGGGACAGGCACCAGGGGCCTTGTCCTCGGGCAAAAGGCGACGCTCGGGACAGGCCACCGGGGGCCTTGTCCCCGGGCAAATGGCGGCACCCAGGACAGGCACCAGGGGCCTTGTCCCTGGGCAAATGGCTGCGCCCGGGACAGGCACCGGGGGCCTTGTCCACTGGCCAATGCCGGCGCCCAGGATAGGGACCGGGGGCCTCGTCCCCGGGCTAATGGCGGCGCCCAGGATAGGCATCGAGGGCCTTGTCCCCGGGCTAATGGCGGCACCCTGATAGGCACCGGTGGCCTTGTCCCCGGGAGATTGGCGGTGCCCGGGACTGGCACCGAGGGCCTTGTCCCCGGGCCAATGGCGGCGCCCAAGACTGGCACCGGGGGCCTTGTCCCCAGGCAAATGGCGGCGCCTGGGACAGGCACCGTGGGCCTTGTCCCCTGGCCAATGGCGGCGCCTGGGATAGGGGCCGGGGGCCTCGTCCCCGAGCTAATGGCGGCGCCCTTGACAGGCATCGGGGCCTTGTCCCCGGAGATTGGCGGCGCCCAGGACTGGCACCGAGGGCCTTCTCCCTGGGCCAATGGCGGCGCCCATGTCTGGCACCGGGGGTCTTGTCCCCAGGCAAATGGCGGCGCCCGGGACTGGCTGTAACATCCCAAATTTGCTATCTCTTTAGCTTGCTTGTCAACATACCTTCATTGGATTCTCGGATGTCTCAACCCCATTTTTGATCTCTTATCTCAGAATTATGATCTCAGGTGTGCCACAACCTTAATTTAAAAAGTTGGCAGCTAAACTCCACCTTTCAAACCATTTCCGCTTTTTAGTCCAAAAGTGTCGCAGATTAGTTCTTTTCAGATTTGTCAGAAGCCCAAAAAGACTAAAAGTCTCATACGATCTCCAAACTTTGATCTGATTCAGTGAACATCTCCCATTCACTATGCTGAACATTTTTCCCTTTTGGAAGAATTCCAAAAGATCAACCGAAACCTTAGTTTCAGCCTCGCCAAAGTTTCAAACCCTAATTACCCTGTTTACCCTAATTACCTTGTTTTCGAGTTTTGCCAAAACCACCAGATCTTATTGGATTTTACCATTTTTCTTGCTAGATGAGTCCAAGAGATTTAGTAATACTCATCTGCAAAACCAGATCTCAGATCAGCCCTTCAGATCTCCACATTTGCAAATAGGCCCAAATTCCTGAATCAAATTCCTTACAGATTGGTCCAAATCCTTGCAGAACAGTCCCTGGTTAAAGTTTCTGAAATTACAAATCAGCCCTAGCTTTCTTTCTCAGCCCTTTTCGACCAAGCCCCTGGTCGTTGCTCTCAACCAGAGCTCTAGCCATTGCGACCAGAACCCCGCCACCTCGCCTCGCCGCAGGAACTCGCCGCTGACAAAGTTTCCCGCGCTGCCACCATCACCGCCATGTAGCACCACCTGTGCGCAACTGTGTCGCCACCGTGGAGCAATCTCAGCGCGCCTGTGCCGTGACTTCCTCGTGCACGCGTGCTCCAGCAGCAGCAAAGCAACGCCACGTTGCGGCCATGCCGAAGCCAGCGATCTCGTCGCCCTGCTCCAGCCGGATTTGCCGTGATTCCCCTCGCCTGGCACAGTCGTTGCCGTGTCCCAACGTCGTCTCGGTCCCATCTCCGGTGTCAATCACACGCATCTGTTGGTATGCTTCAACTCCCGAGAGCCCAGCCCTTCGCCTATATAAGCTCCCCCTCAACCGCAACATCTCTTCACACCACACCCCGCAGTTGCATTGCTTCAGCTCTTAGCACCTGAGAGCAACCGAATTCCCCACCGCAGCCATGAAGACCTTCTTCCCCGGCGAGCCACTTCTGGAGCTCACGGTGCCAGCCTCAACTGCAGCTCCTCTCTCCAAACCAAGGCCACCAGTGAGTTACTCTCATCCCCCTCTCCGTATCATAGCATCCAATTGGCCCCCGGCGAACCTCATCGCCGGCGATCACTGGAAAAGCCCAAATCCCCTGTTTCCTCAATGCTACCCGATTCAATCCAAATCAGCCCTCGTGCTAGTGGAAGAAATTGTTCAGCACACTCCCCTTAGCAAGCCTACCAATCGGGATTTCAAAATTGAGCCGAGATTGTGGCTTTCCCCAATTTGCGCGCCACCAGTGAATCGGCTCACATCGCCGAGCTTCTCCAGCCATCCCCCGACCAAATGAACCTCACCAATAGTTCCCTCACCTCACCCTCTCACTCCCTGAGCAAGCAATCAAATTCAAACTCTCTGAATCGAAAACCCCCAATTTATATGTCGTCTTCTCCAGCGCCGGTCGCCGGAATTCTTCGTCGGTCGATCTAGCTCCGGACACTTTGTCCCTTAGGAAGATCCCAGTACCCTGAGCAATATTGTCTACTAGCTTGACTTCTGAATCGACCTGAATCAAGAGATATTCCAATGCCAAGATCACTGTCCAGTAGTTCAGGCCACCGTGTTTACTCACCGGATTTGGCCACCCTTCGGCCATTTTCTTCCCTTGAGCCTATTAAGTACTCTGTTCCTGTTATCAAGGCCAAACCCTCAGACAAAGTGGTTCATCGAGTGGAGCCCTGAATCAAAAGTTATGCCATGCCCTAGTTCCTGGCCATGTCCAGCACTATGTCAGTGCATGTCCACCAGTGGCATTAGATGATTTAGACCTGTTACACTTGAGCAATTGAAATGCCACCTTGTCCATTAGATTCCTAGAGTTATGCTCTACAACTTTCTCTACTGTCACTTCTCTAGAAAACCTACCTAAGACCAACTTAAAGTTATGTCTAGCCGTGGACCGAATGTCAGCCTTTCGACATTCAACTCCTTTTGAGCCCATCCCTTCCCTTAGCACCCAAGTGACCTTGTCCAAACCTTTCCCCTGCATACATGATATATTTTACGTATCATTTCCCCTGAAGACTATCTTCTGTATGCTTATATAGCGTATGTGTGTATTATTTGTATCCGCCGTGGAACCAGAGATTGAAGGAGCGAAAGAAATCTTCGAAGAATCGTCTAAGTAACTAGACCCAACATTGTAAGGCAAGTCTCAAACCCTTGATCATGTCTCGCCTATTATTTTGAAATGAAGTATGTTAACTGTTTTCAAGTATATGCAAGCCTTATATTCAAATAAGAATTATATTCAAATAAAGTGATTAGATATGACCTAAATAATTGTAAAGCCCCCTTTTGACATTGAATATCCCTGCACCCTTGTCACCCTAGAATATCATGCTTAGACTATGCTATGCTCAAGATTATATGTTAAATGTTGAATGGTCACATATGAGAAAAGCATGTTCAAAACCGCTTTTTGTGAAAGAAAATGTGATTGGAATCGATAGTGAGGATGGTTTGATTGGATGGTGCTGTGTGCGTACTGGGAATGTGAAAGACTCCTCACTAAAGATTCATAAGGACTAGAACCTTGTGTTGTGCTTCCGTGCGGCATGAAAAAAGTACCAACCACTTGCCCGGTTTTGGGATGGGCGCAACTTAGTAGCTTTCTTTAGTATTAGCTTTTCCCTGCAATGGTTGTCGATCCGGTTTCTTGTGAGAAACTGGTGGGCCACTGAGGGCCATGAGTGATGTGAGTTCAGAAAAATTATGAGAGGAAAAGGTGGAAAGAAGGAAGACGCCCTATGCCAGATTGAGTCGTGCGCGGCTGTAATCAAGAGAGGCCATGTGTCTTGTGAGAACATAGACCCAGGATAGGAAGTAAGGCAGTGGGGTAACTGTCTATTTACCGGGCAGGGAATTGTTAATGCTAGGACTGTAAACTGTTGTGTCATCTCAGCCTTGTCAGATCCGTAAAAGTCGCGTGGAGCTGGCCTGACTTGAAAGCTGAGTGATCGGTGGATTAAGGTGGTACACCTTTGCAAAGTTTAAAAAGTATCGGATACTCTGAGCTCCCAGGTTATGGAGTCTGCGCGCTGTGGATTCTATCCACGTCGATGCAGCACAAGTAGTTTTTGAAAAGTTTTTCACAAAATCTGAGTAAACTGGTGACTTATGAAAGACCGCCACACACAACATTTTCTGAAAATCTAGCTTAGGATTTTAAAAGTCTCGCTTTTGAAAACAAAAACCTTTTCTTCAAATCAAGAGTGAAAATCTATTCTATTCCTATATATATAAAGCTAAGACCCCTTTCATTGAAAACCCCTCATCTATATATCTGCATTCTCATAACGAGACTTGCTGAGCATCGTGGAAAAACATGCTCACCCTTGCCTTTTCACACAAATTCAGAAGAAAGGATTCAAGGATCCTGACCCCTTTAGCCTTGAGCACCAAGAAGAGGAAGGAACCTTTCCAGACGATTTGAGCTTCTAGGAGGGTCATGCGCCAAGTTGAGTTCGATGTGGTAAAGGCCTGAGCTGAACCGCTGCAGAAGGAAATGAAGACCTTTGTTATTACTTTCGTGTTATTGTTTTTGATTCTTGATTTATGAAAAACTCTCTACTTTGTGTCAACTTTAATTAATGCCATTCTTGGCATTATGATAATGTAATAGTGGTCCTCGTGACCTTGTACTTGTTTTATCTATTGCTTTATTGTTTAAAGTAAATCTTGTTGTTGTGAGCTTGTGATGTACCTTTCTGTGTGCAATCCACCTGGGCGATTTCCACCGGATTCCTCAAATGAGGGTCCCACACAGGCACCGGGGGCCTTGTACCCGGGCCAATGGCGGCACCCGGGACTGGCACTGGGGGCCTTGTCCCCGGGCAAATGGTGGCGCCCGGGCAATTGGCGGCGCCCGGGACAGGCACCGGGGGCCTTGTCCTCGGGCGATTGGCGGCGCCTGGGACTGGTACTGGGGGCCTTGTCCCCGGGCAAATGGCGGCGCCCTGGACAGGCACCGGGACAGGCACTAGGGGCCTTGTCCCCGGGCTAATTGGCGTAGCTTCTCACCTGAACTTAGTCTTGCGGAGATTTCCCCCAACAATTTCATTAGAGATCATGTGGCAAAAGGAGATATTGATGTGAGCTATGTTAGAACAGACTTGCAACTAGCAGATATTTTCAGCAAACCCTTAGATGAATCAAGATTCTGCTTTATAAGAGGTGAACTGAACATTATTGATATATCTAATGCTAGTTGATGTGCTAATTGTGTTAAAAAAATTTTTAAAATATAAATTTATTCCCTCTCTGGTCTAACCTGCCTCTGGTCGAAATTGACTAAACTGACAGTCAGTTCAATGCTTAGGAGCCTGTTCTTAGCCTCTGGTCGAAGTCGTTGACCATGCTGACAATCAGCTTAACAAACGGACTGTCAGTTATGTGCATCACTTTTGGTTGTAGCTCCAGGTCAAAATCAGTGACCCAAACTGACTGTCAGTCTCATTCACTGACTGTCAGTTTCAAAACTCAGTTCTGTGAACTGACTATCAGTGTGGTACACTGATTGTCAATTCCATATTTCTAAGTTTGGAACTGACTGTCAGTATATCATACTGACTGTCTATTGCGGGGTCCCGAACCCTAAAAACCCTGTTTCTTTGTTCGTGTCCCCTCGCCTCCTCCTCTTGCCACCGCTGATTTTGCCGTCCCCTCGTCGCCATCTTGCCGCCGTTGTCCCTAGCCTCGTCGCCGGCACCTCTTTGAACCTTCACCGTGCGCCGCCGCCTTTTGTTGCACCACCGCCACCACCGCATCTTGCCGCCACCGTGTTAGACGCACCTCGACGCATCCATTGCCGTGCCGTGGCTCACTGCAGTTGAGCCGCACCCGTGCTTCCTCCTCGCCGTGTCCTTTGCTCGTTGGCTCTGACATTTGCCGTCGTTTCGTCGGTAATCTGATCCCCTCTTCGGTTCGTCTGTTCAGCTCTGTTCGTTCAGGTCTTTTCTTTTTCTTTCTCTCTTTTTTCTATTCGTGACCATGTCTAATCAACTAGGACCGTCTCGTCGTGTTGCCCAACAAAAGAACGTGGCAAACAGCCAGCGTTCATCTGGTCAGCCGACCGAGTCCCGCTCCTCGCCTACGCCCGAGCGTGTCCCCGTGGATTATTCCTGGTGGCACATGAGCCATCTTCGCTCCCTTCGCGTCGCAAACCCGTATCTCTCGCTGCGTCCCACTGGTCGCAACGCGTGTGACGTCCTTACCTTCTACACGAACTTACAGCTGGATCTTTTCACCAGCATGTATAGCCGTGTACCGATATTCGCCCATCGCTCTTTGTCGTTGCAGACAATTGCCTCTCGCACAGGCATCGTCTCCCTGGCAGACTCCTTCGCCTCCGTTGGGATTCGCGACCTTGTCGCTGATTCCTTTCTTCACTGGGCTGATGAGCCCATTCGCCAGTTCTACTCCACCCTCTTTATCTCTCACCAGCGCGACTTTATCACCTTCATAACGGCCTCCAGGTTCACACCATCACGAAGGAGCAGATAGAGTCTGCGCTTGGACTGGTTCGTCCCATTTCTGGACGCCAGCTCCACCCCCTTCCAGACCTCGAGCATCAGGAGGTGGCCATGCTTTACTCCGGCCCCTTCCAGCTCCGTCACATCGCCGGTCTGCGCCACGATGTTGACTTGACTCTGCAGATTCTTCGCCTCACTCTAGCCCCTATGTCTGGCGATAGGGCTAGAGTCACTTATCTGGCCCTCCATGTGTTCATCTCCATCGTCCAGGAGGAGCCTTTCGATGTTGCTGATCTCATCATCAGTGAGATTCAGCACATCATTCTTTCTCCTCGCTGCCAGTTGACATACGCTCCGTATATCATGGCGATACTTTTGCATATCCGGGCTGTCGACACTGAGCTCCCGCGGCCCCATCATCCCCTTCTCTTTTATCCTCCTGGCCAGACCGACCGTCGCCTTGGTGCCCAGCCTACGGCTGCTGCTGACCCTGATTCTCCCGCATCTGATGATGATGCTGCGGGGGAGTCAGAGGATGAGACTCCAGTTCAGGAGACTGATCCAGCACCAGCTGTGGAGACAGGCACTGGATCTTCCTCGGAGTCTTCTTCTCAGCTCCAGCAGATCTTTCAGGTGCAGCAGCAGATCGTCAGCACCCAGGCAGAGCACCATCAGATGCTGCTTCACCTGCTTACTCAGCAGGAGGAGATTCTGCAACGCCTACCTTCTTCAACTTCCCCAGTCGCTCGCAAGAGGGCTCGCCCAGCGTCGTCATCTCTGGCTCCAGCTATCACTCCTCCGCTATCACCTGTTGTTGATGCGATTGGATCTCCTACATGCTCCGGAGATACAGCCGTCTTAGGGCTATCTTCAGATGATGAGCATTAGGCTCTACTTTCTTGTATTGGCTCCCTTTTTGTGCTTGATGCCAAAGGGGGAGAAGTATTCTATATTTCTGTTATGGATGATTTTGGATATATTTTATTGGATGTCTATGTCTGGATATTGGTTTATTATATATGTCTCTGTGATTTTGGATATGGATATGATGTTTTGGGATTGTGAAGCTCTGATACTTGATTCTATATGATGGTCTGTGATGTTCTGATATCTATCAATGTGTTGATTCATGATTGGTTTATGCTTTGATGTATGCTCTGAACTTATATCTGTGAGATGTGATATGTGATGCATATACTTAGGGGGAGTTATTTATTTATTATCTTTTTCGAACACTTGTTGTCATCAATCATCAAAAAGGGGGAGACTGTTGCATCTAGGCTTTTATGCCTAACCCTAATTTTGATGATTAATGAAAACAAAGTGTTTTAGACTAACTGTGCTTCTGAGATTTTTTATACAGAGCGTGCTCGGGAAGAAATGCAAGATGATCAAGATGAACCCGACATGAAATGAAAAAGCACGTCGCAAACAACATGGTCAAGACGCAAATCGAGAAACGCAAAGGACCTAAGGTAATAAGAATTTTTATTTTTCCAATCTCAGCATTTGGAGTTAGATCGGTTAAGGACCTTGTTGCTTAGATTTAACCGTACTATAAAGAGGGGTTGCAAAGTCCTCCCTAAATTTCCAACATGAACCGAGAAACTTAGGTCATTGCATTGCATCATTTTCTTGGTTGGATTTGATTTGAATTTGGTTTTAAAAGATTTGGATTTTTAATTGAATTTTTGACAGCAAAAGGATTTTTTTCAAATTTCTAGAAAGATCTAGGCAGATCTTTATTTTGCTTCTTTTGACAAAAATGTAGCCCTTAAAATTATCTTGCAAATGAGCTATTAAACTCTCAATTTGGACTTATGGATTTAAAGTTATAGCTATTTTTGTTTATGTTGACTGTCAGTTTGGCATGCTGACTGTCAGTTTTAATGTCAGTTTGTGTTAGCTGACAATTGTCCAGAGAGTGTGTTTTTCGGGCCAAAAATTTTTGTACTAAACTGACTGTGAGTATGCCCACGCTGACTGTCAGTTAGTATTTCGACCATAGCTGTTTTTATCTGAGTTTCTATTTGATCTAGTCGATGTTTTGGTCGAACTGACTGTCAGTTTGTATAATTGACTGTCAGTTTGGGGTTTCAATTTCCATATACGACCACAAACGGCTAGCTATTTTTTATCCGTAAATTTTGTCGGCCATTGTGTATGTAACTGAATGTCAGTTTGAGTTGCTGATTTTCAGCCCTAGCTCCAATGGTTCTTTTGATCCTTGAGGCTATAAATAGAGGCTTTGAGCTCGCATTTTATACAACAATAAGCCTCCTCTCATACACATTCTTGACCTTTAGTTTCTTATACAAAATCTTGATCTTTTGATCGAGTCGAGTGCTTTTCAGATCCACCGAGTGCTTTCGTTCATTTCATTTTGCATACTTAGAGTTTCTCGGTGATTGTTTGGAGGTCTAGAGAAGAACTTGCTACCTATTACTCTTGGTGAGCACCTTCACCTAGACGGTTTGGAGGCATGGCTGTTGATCTCTCCATTCGAAGATTGTTTGAGAGACTCAGCAAGGTTGTAAAAGGCATCGGTGCTCGCCTTTCCGGAGTGGACAAGGAGCAACCATTAGTGGATAATATCCTTTGTGGATATTAGAGCAAGACTCAATTTGTTTGAGTGCTCAACGAGGATTAGGGGAGACTGAGAGAGTCTCCGAGACCTCGGTAAAAATTGTTGTGTTCATTCTCTCTTCCTCTTTCTCATATTATTATTTGTTCTTGATATCTTTATTTGCAAATATTTGTTTTAAATTGAAGTTTTTAAAAAACCTCCTATTCACCCCCTCTAGTCGGCATCCTTTGATCCTACAATCATGACAATACATGTCATTTGGATAATCTTGACTTATCAAATTTTATTTAGAAAACATACTTGTGCCACACCCCGTGGATTTAATCCATCGCAGCAGACTCCTATAAACCCAGGAGCTCGGAGTATTCGAATACGTTTTTAACTCTGCAGAGAGGTACCAATTTACCCGCAAGATATTCCACTTTCATGCCCATCCTATCAGATGATTAGACCCTTCCTCACTGCATAACGTGAGTGGAAATATGGAATAACAAGAACTTTTGTTATGTTTCACTCACAATTCACCCTGACCCTGTGGTTTTCACGCAAACCACAGTTGTGGCGGGCTATACCCCTATCCCATACTGCATCTTCCTATTACTGGGTTAGCGTGCATCATCACATTCAGTGATATGTGTAGGAGCCACACTCCGTGCTAATCGTGCATCACATTCAATCTCATGCAGGGCTTTCATGTGTGATCCGCATACTTACTTGTTCAGGCCTGTCCCATACCAGGCTTGCGGTTAGCACATTTTTCATGCCACTTGATGCACAACACAAGGTTCTAGTCCTTATATGCCAGTGACCTGACCATCCACAGCCACGCACATCCATTGCCACCACCATTCCATACCAAATTCTGGTCACGGCTAGAGGTTTTATTTCGTAAACATACATAAATACACATATAATAGTTCATGGCTCAATACTTGATTATTTTACATTTCTCAGGCATCCAACCTATTACTGCCATTTCATATCATAACTCAATCATTCTTTCACATGCAATACTAATTATATTCAAGGTTAATGGTTCTATTATAGCAACTCTTAAAATATAGGTTCAAGATGTTCAAGAGTATGACTTACCTGCCGCGTCGTAAAAATCATCAGTTGATGACGGGTTAACATCGAAGTCCTCGATCTCAGCTTCTGGATCTACTCAGCGACAAACAATCACACAATAATTACTAACTATATTAAAATGTTTTATGATCTACATGCATGATATTCTGAACTATGCTGAAAATGACTAAGACTGCAAACTGAACTGAGTCGAGATTCTAGGGTTTCAAAGAATCTGGGCTAAGATTGAGTACTGCAGGTTACAAGAGTTTCAACGCATCAATATTGACATAGGGTTCGCGGCTAGTTTGCTCAAAAACAGCGAATGTCAGCTGATTGACATTCGGTTCGCGGTCTGACATAATTAAGAATGGCATAGGAGTGGTTTAGAAGGTTTTCAATGGTCAATACAAGTTTGGATCAAAGAATTGGGTGCACAATGAAGCAAGCCGTTTGTTTGACAGAGTGGTTTTTGCTGAAAAGTCCAGGAGTTCAAAGAATTTGCAAAAATACCCCTGGACACATTGAACTAAATGTCTGTGCGCTGCAAATTTCTACGGTTTTGAGTATTTGATCGATTTTCTTGAGCTTTGCTTCGCCAACTATGTCTAGGATATAGGTGAAGACAACAGGAAATCATTGGTGGTGGTTTCAGGAACTGAGATGGCCGGACGGCGATGAACGGCGATGAGGAAGTACGGTGGCGACACGGCACAGCACAGGTACTGGACAGATTATTGGCATAGTGATATCTTGTGATTTTGTGCAGAACAAGAGATCGGGATAGGGTGGAGTGATATGCTCAGGAGGTCGAGGTGAAGGTTCTCGACATGGTGGCATCGTCGGCGGTGGTCGGAGACGAATTCTGGTGAACTACACCAGGGAAGAAGACACTAGATTTGGGCAAATTTGATACACAGTTCTGGAGAGCAATTTCTTGCTGTGAGAGAAAGAGGGAGGTGAGGGAAAACTTCTGGTAGGGTCAATTTGGCTGGAGGAACGGCGGTGTGGCCTAGTGACGTGAGCCTGTTGCCGGTGGCATGCAAATTCTGGAAAAGCTTTGATCCAAGCTCAAATTTGAAATCTGAAATCACAGGCTTGCTGGAGGGGTTCTATTGATCATATAACTCTACTAAGAGGTGAGCTAATTCAGATTAAATCGAATGGCATTGCCAAAACAGGGAATTCTCAATCTTCGGCGATCGCCGGCGTTAGGGGTCGCCGGAGTGCAATTAAATGGTACAGCACAAAGAGGGAGGAGGGAGGTACTCACTGGTCGAATCAATTTGGGATTCGATGAAGCAGAATGATCTGGCGACGTGCTTTTCCTCAGCGGCTTGCCCGAGAAGAAGACGAAGACGAAGAAATCTGGTTTAAAATGGTTAAGGGAGCTCTGGTGTGAAGTGATGGAGATGAAGTTGATCTGAGGCTGCTATTTAAAGGAACGGGATGGAGATGGCGAGGCTGGAGCTGTGATAATTGTGCCGGTGACAAGAAATTGATCGACGCAACAGTGACAACGACGGGACGGTGAGCAGGCGGCTTTGCAACTGCGTTTGGTGGGTGCATTGGAACTCGGTGTTGGGCGATGCAAAGCGGTGGCGAGAAAACTGGCACGGCGAGGCGACGTGGTGCGAAACCTCTGACAAAAGGGCTGCTGCTACTGGGCGTGGTCGCTGTTGGTCGCGTGCACCGGCTGTTGTTGGTTGCTGGCGTTGCCACAATGAATTATCATGTGGTTAAGCACAAATAGGTTTCCAAATTTTATTTTAAAATTGTTAAGTTGATACCGGCCTAGACCGTCTCACAATAGAACGAGATCGGTGCAATACAGGCGAGTATTCTATCGTTCTTTCCACAGGGACTAGAGAAAACAAATCGTGAAGAACTAGACTAAATCAATGGAAAATAAAACTAAAATAGACGAAAGAGAAGAGAGAAGACGTCAGAAGAAATAAGGAGAAAGAAAGAGGTGGTCATCTCGACAAGCGATCCGCGCTAAATCCATACGCGTGTTCATGAATACAGATGATAGGGTCGTAATCGTTTAGTAGTCTCACTGCAGGGAGGTGAAAACGACTAAGACGAATGCGTCCATCAATGGTATCAATGAACGAATGCATGAAGAAATACCACAGACCGTTCCCCGACCCCACTCCTTTAGCCACATCCACAACCACAACAGATTCAATCCAGAGAAAACAAGCTAGTCTAAACTGAAAAGAAGTTTAATGTTTGGAAATCAAAGAGTTGCAGCCTAACACAACTTCTCTACCTAACACAACTTCTGTATATAACTCAAGCGCAAAGTTAGTAGTGGCAGTACTAGAATTGAATATCATCACAAAGCACCATACAGAATCAATTGAATTCCTAACATTCAATTAAAGAGACATTCAATTCAGACTCATAGCGTCCCAGACAACAAGCACATTCCAGCAACTAATTCACAGTGAAAGCCAGGATCAAAAGAGCAAAGAGAAATTAAAACAGAGGATTTTGCAATTGGTCAGCTACTGTTCGAACTCTCTGAAGATTTCTGGAATTTAAACCTTCAACATCTCAGTCCTCATAATATACACAGCAAAAGGATGATTTCAGCCCAACTGGTTCATTCAGAAATCAATGCAATCAAGGTCTTGATCAATAGAAGTCATCAAACAAGAACCAATGAAGATTGATGCAACAATATGGAAGCAACAGAGACAATGAACTCGATTCAGTTTAATCTAACCTTGCTATTTGCATTTGATTTAGAAACTGTATCTTGATTCTCAACATATACATTCGTTCAACATCTCATACAGTGATTCCAGTTCATCTTAATTCAAGCACTGAGAAATAAGGGAGAAGAGAATTGAACCATAGTTGCTCGATGCCGGAGCTGCGGTCTTGGAAGTGGAAGTAGAAGCTGATGCACAGCAGGAAATGAAGTCGGGGTTGTGGTCGAGCTCGAGGTTGTGGAAGTCATCGGTGAGGCTGAAATCGAAGAGGTGGACAAGGAAGAAGTGAAGAAGAAATAGAGAGAAGAAAAAAAGAGAAAGAAGGAAGAACGAGAAGAAAGAGAACGGCAGCGGCTGCGGAAGAAGAACAGCTATGTGGCCGTGGCTTGGGGCAGAGAAGCGGCGCCGGCTGCGTGGATGTGGAGGCGCGGCGCGGAGGCGCGCGGCCTGGATCGGCGGCGCCGTGGAGATGGCGGAGAGGGAGGGGGTGGCTCCGGCGATTGGTGAAGAGGAGGCTGCGGATTCGGGCTGTGGAGGAGTGGCCCGGCGGTGCAAGTTGTGGGAGGCGCCGGATCGGCGAAGACGGCGACGAGGTGCCGTGGATCGGGGGCGGCTCGACTGGGCAGCGCCGGAGCAGATCTGGCGGGATCGGCGTAGAGGCGGCACGATGTGGCACTAAGAAGGAGGCTAGGAGAGGCGGCACCGCGAGGTGGAAGATGGCGAGGAGGAGGCCACTGCTCGGGAGGCGCGAGCTAAGCGGCGCGGTCTTGGGCCGGCGCGGGCTTGTAGGCGGCGCCGAACTTGGGTGTTGTGGCAGATCCCGGTGAGAGGGGGCGTCGTGGAGTGGTGGAGCACCGGCCTCGGGATGGAAGCGGAGACCGGATCGGGTGTAGTGGTGGAGTGGCGAGGGAATGGAGCACCGCCGGCGTATGGCCCGGCCGCCGGCGGCGAGGAGGAGGGAGGTGTGGAGGAGTGGTTTGGGGAAGAAGAAGCAGGGAAGAAAAAAAATAAAAGCCGGGCTCAAATGCCTCAGATGGCCGGCGGCAGTGTAAGAAGGGCAATTTGGCACTTTTGCAGAAAAGTCCTCGAGGTTTTCAAAATTTAGAAATGTGGCCTCGTGGCTAGGGTTTGGGATTCCGGGCCCCCGGAGACTCCGATTTCAATGCGGTCAGTTCCTACGCGACTGCGGGAACGCGCACTTCCATCAGGAATCGTCCGATGGCCAGATTAAGTCTAGGATGCACGTCCGCTAGCCAAAAATCCATCCAATCCTCACCGACCTGCGATAAAAATTGGAAAAACGAATAATCCGGTCGATTTGGCAATTAATCTGGAATAATCTAGGCATATACCGAAGAAAATGACTAATATGTGCGAAAGCATGAGAAGAATGTACAGAATAATAAGGCAAATCGAGTAAATATCATAAGTCCAACCTTGAAATGCTAATAAAATATGGATAGGTTATATTCTTGTTAAAGTGAATAGCAGAGTACACTACTACAGAAATGCTTTCCACTATCAATTAAAAATCCACTTTACTATCGGTTCTCTTACCGATAGTGATCGGCACGATAGTAGAAACGTAGCAAACTACTATCGGTTGAAAACCGTTAGTAAAACATCTACATTCCCAATGTTCACTAATCGCTATCGACTATTTCTTCTATTGGCTCGGATCTAAACAGATAGTATTGTATAGGTTTTTTCTATCGGCTCGAATATAAACCGATAGTATTGTGTAGGTATTTTCTATCGGCTAGGATCTAAACCGATAGTAATGTGTATGTTTTTTTCTATCGGCTGGGATATAAACCGATAGTATTGTGTAGACACGTTTAGGACTGGAAACTTTATTCTATCGGTTGTTATATATGAACCGATAGTACTGTAATATTTATTCTATCGGTTGTAGTATATAACCGATAGTACTGTGTAGTGTTTCCTATCGGTTATGTACTCGACACGGTTAGTACTGGAATCTTGCACCTATACATACAGCAATACAGAGATATTGGATCATTCACAAATACACCAATATTTATACACCAATATTCACATATTGAATTTGTTCACAGATACACTAATACAGTAATATACACATGCATTGGACAAATTGAATTTATTCACATATTGATAGAGTTTATTCACAAATACATCAATGAATCTATTCACATATATATTGAGTTTATTCACAAATACAACAATCAACACATTCAATATATATTACACAAGTCAGTTACAATCGATCGTTGATAGCCACTTCTTTCATGACATATTGAGCCCAAATTGTTCGCAGCTCCCTCAATTGAGGCAACTCATATTGCTCTTTCAACATGGCGCTCTGCATATATGCGTGTATGAAGTTAGTATCGTACGTCACATCCAATTAAAGTTCGACTTTGAGTCAGGAAAAATGGTTACCTTAGGGAATTGGGCAAAGTTTCTCCTGATCAGGTCATACATGAATCTCATGACATAGAAGCCACATTCCCACGATTGTGGCTGCTGATGGCACTGGGAAAATTGCATATGCAAAGACATAAATCCACATTACCTCATATTCTTTCCAAGAAATTGTCGTGCCCTTCGACGCGTCATGCCTCCCTCCAGCACTAGCATAATTTTTGAAAGCCCTGTATTTAATTTAGCATTGCAGGTTAATATGTTATCATTAATTAGCTAGTCAGAGAAAAATTTAAAACAACTATGTTACTTACACGTCTATGTGCCATGTGAGTGTGAAAACATGCGCCACCTTGTCGCTCATCGAATCGAGGTAATAGACCTCATTCATCCATGGGCAAATGACGGCGAGGACCCAGTGGCCCCTACATTGCATATATAAGCGAACCGTTTCATACATATGTTAGGCGTAACATACAAGAATGAGTTAAATTAGTAGGAAATGCACTAACCTTTGGTGGTACGGCGCAAGAATGAACTCTCGGTCCTGCTGCGCTAGTAGTGCCCTTGATATGTATTCCTCCGCATGTGCTTGGTCGTGCTCTAGCATCGTGAGGTTTATTTTCTCTGGGTCGAGGAAACCCACCTTATCACATGCCCTCATCGACGCCAGCCTATACATGCACCTGGATGCAATGTAGACATTAGTAAGTAGTGCATACAAAGTGATTAGATTTATGAAACGAACTGTGATATCTTCAGACAACAACAAACTCATAGGACTCCAGTCCGTATGATGGACATATCAAGCTCAAGCCAGTTGAGGAGGTCGAACAAATCCTCGTGGGCCACCGATATGCTCCTGGGCTCACGGTGAAAATGGGCTGGCCTGAAGTGAACCAAGAAGTTGATGTGGCGCCTAGACCGGGTCAGGTACCACTAGTGGGGACTTCTGGTTATTTGATCCATATTGCGCAGAAGGTACTCCGACACGAGTGGGGACCCGTTCTTGAACGTATCCGGCTGGCTTTGTTTGGCCTTGCCATTGGCCTTGCCCTTGCCTTTGGGCGGGGAGCGAGTGTATACCTTCGAAGGTTGGGGTGTGGTGCCGCCGGCCTCATTTGATGGCGAAGGGTTTGAGGCCGTCGGAGGAGGCATGGGGGCCGAAGGAGTTCGCTCATGCGTTGTGGCGGGGGTGGTGTCCTCAGGAAGTGAGCTGGTATCCATCGTCCACTTTAAGTACAAACGCATAAGTTAGATTTTGCAAATTGAGTATATTAACTGAGTTGTAACCTAGAATGGCTAGGGTTTACCTCCTGTAGTCTAACACCCTTCTTGGGCCACTGTATATACGAGCCCAATGCCTCGCCAATTGTCCGTATTTCTTTCGTTGGGACGGGCAACGGAAAAGAGCTGTAGCCCGGGAGGGCCATGTCCACCTGTACCTTTGCGAATCCAGGCTCTAGAGGTACGCAGTGGATCCAGACATCCTCCCAAGACTGGTATATGACCCCGTTTGCAACCGCAACAGGTTTGTCGCCTATGTTGATCAATAGGCTACAGCTCTTCGGTTTCTGCAATTTGCAACAATTATAATAGGTTAGCGAAACAATTCTAACGTAACGGGAGTGGCATCAACCGAACTGCATATATAGCTCAAGAGTTGCAATACCTCGATTAGGTCCACCGGATCCACGTGAACCTTCGAGCCACAACTACTCGGCCTGGCAGCGTCGACCTCGGCAGCTGGATCTAAACCCTTGAACTGCACAACTCGGTTGAGGCGTTCATACTTCTCGTTCATTTGAGCGAACATGTCCGCGAATTGTGCAATCACATCTGCCCGTATCTTCTGAGATAGCTCCACTTCCCTTTCCTTCCAGCTGCCAGCCTTCTTCGCCTTTTGCCCGGGCTCTGAGAAGCCTTCCTTCCATGGCACCACAGCCCCCACGGTTCGCGTCCCCCCTGGATGCTCCTTGTTCCCTAGAGCCCGGGTAAGGATGTCGTTCTCCCTATTGGGAGTGAATAATCCCTCGGTCGCCTCTTTCGAGCAAGAGATCTGTTACATTGAAAGCTCTCCATTGTGAGGAAGAAATATATACAAACTTGTGCGCACACTAGTGATCATAGTTTTTTCTACCACACTCTATGATTCCAACCAGGAAGTTAGCCAACTTACGAGTCGCTGCACGACCTCGACGTCCCTAGGGTTTGGGAACGCCACAGTCCCCGTGGCCGACACGGTCCCTCTGGCCAGCCACCAGCGCTTGCATCGCTGATCGCGGATCTCGGAGAGTGGTAGGTCAGGGGAGTCGACGAAATTCGACGCCTCGTCTTCAGCATTCTTCCACTGCTCCTCCTTCCCCGCATAGCCGCGAGAGCCGAGCCGGTGTGGGTGGTCGTTCCTCCTCTGGATTGCCTTGTTCTTCTCGCTGAGGGCCTTCATACCAAAAACAAGAAAATCAATGCACCACTACTTACTGCATACAATGGTGTAACCAAGCAAAGGAACCATACATAACTTGAACTCAGGAGTCCCCTTCTGTTGGGCGAATTGCTTCCATACCTCCTCCATTATGAAGGGGTACTTCTCGCATGAAGATTTGCCTTTAGCGAGGAAGGTACTGATGAGGACGCTTGTCGACGATTCGGACTCGGAGTCCTCAGCCGAACTTATGCAAAATTTGTAATGGTGAGACCTTTCAAGATGACCCTCCGGGAAGGTATGTAGAACAATGGTGAACAGGAGCACAGAGAGATTTATACAGGTTCGGGCCCTCGATGGTGGGAGTAATAGCCCTACGTCCTGTTAGGATTTCACTATAGGTGATAAAAGGTTACAGAAATTGCAGAAAAACTTCTTCACAGGCGAAGGATTTTTCCTGTGTAAACATACAGAATAAAGCCAGGGAGGCTTGTAGGAACTATCTAACTTGGGCCGTAGACTTGGCTGTTTTTAGTGGTTGAGATGCGTTATGTCTCACTTGTATCAGGAGTCTTGTTCTTCCAAATGGATTGGATGTCCCCCTCCTCAGACCTCTATGCCACCCTTTTATACTGGTCGAAAGGGTGCCATATGAAGAAAACTGCATCAAACGGTTGGATGCGGTTTTTGGAGAACTGCTGTTAACTTCCACGGAGGTTATTAACACGTGTTAATCACGAATAACCGCATATATTAACCTCTGACGGTTGGTCTTCAACGTGGAGGAATCCTCGGGATGCTTGGAATATCCTATTATATGAATAACCGAATGAACTCCAAGCACCCTGGTCAAGAATGTTCTGACCGCGGAATGTGAGCTGACCGCGCAACATCCCGGATATCCAGTTCGCGTATAGCATACGAACTTCTAACCGCGCAAAGCTGTCGGTCTGATCGCACGAAGCCCGCGACCTGATCGCGTAAAGCTTGCGACCTCATGGCGATGCTCCTCAGAATAGCTTGAGTTCGCATTGCCAGATACACGTCTGGTTCGAACCTGTCTTGAACCAAAAGTTTATTAGAAGTGACCCGGGTGACAATCCTCGTCAACGCTCTTGAAGGTTTTCCACGTGTTGTTCATGTCCTTCAAGCAAGCTATCTTGGGACCATCGTCGGGGATGTTCCACTTGGCCTGTTTCAAATGGTGCATATAAGCAGGACTTACCTAATCTCTGGGATAAACCAAGGGAATGTGATTACTCAAGAGTTCAGTGATTTTGATTAATTTTACCCTCACTTCCGCCCACAGCCTATCCCTCTTGTCGGCCTTGACGTCCTTCCAACTCTGGACGGTGATCTTCACCCTTTCCTTCGCTAACAAGGCAACATAGGCAGCATAGTGGCCGGCGTTCTTCCCGATCGGTCTCCCGAACTGGTTGAACTCACATGAAAGATCCGCGCATTTGGCCAAATGACCCAACATCGTCGCGCCTCACGCCTTCCTCTTGCGCTGGGACGAGGCAGTGCCATCTACGTTCGCCCTCCCCGAATCAGTACTATCAGCCGAGGAAGATGCCGACATGGCTTTACCTAAAATTCCATGAACAGACCATCAATTGATATGAAGATTAGCAGTGCAAACTATGCTAGTCTCTCTGCAGGAACATAAAGTCTTTTAAAATTTAAATGAACCAAAATTTCAGATGAAAATTAGAAAATGTGAAGTAATTAACAGAAAATTCAGATTAGCAATTGAAACTATGACATACTCTATTTCCTATCGGTTTTCCAAGTAAAACCGATAGTACTCAAGTTTATATTCAGGAAAATTTATAAGTTTAGCAGTGCAAACTATGCTAGTCTCTCTGTAGGAACATAAAGTATGTTAAAATTTAAATGAACTAAAATTTCAGAAGAAAATTAGAAAATGGGAAGTAATTAACAGAAAATTCAGATTAGCAGTGCAAACTATGACATACTCTATTTCCTATCGGTTTTCCAAGTAAAACCGATAGTACTCAAGTTGATATTCAAGAAAATTTATAAGATTAGCAGTGCAAACTATGCTAGTCTCTCTGTAGGAACATAAAGTCTGTTAAAATTTAAATGAACTAAAATTTCAGATGAATATTAGAAAATGGGAAGTAATTAACAGAAAATTCAGATTAGTCTATTTCCTATCGGTTTTCCAAGTCAAACCGTTAGTAATCAAGTTTGTATTCAGTAAAATATATAAAATTGGCAGTACAAACTATGCTAGTCTCTCTGCAGGAACATAAAGTCTGTTAAAATTTAAATGATCAAAAATTTCAGATGAAAATTAGAAAATGGGAAATAATTAATAGAAAATTCAGATTAGTCTATTTCCTATCGGTTTTCCAAGTCAAACCGATAGTAATCAAGTTTGTATTCTGTAAAATATATAAAAGTAGCAGTGCAAACTATGCTAGTCTCTCTGCAGGAACATAAAGTCTGTTAAAATTTAAATGATCAAAAATTTCAGATGAAAATTAGAAAATGGGAAATAATTAACAGAAAATTCAGATTAGTCTATTTCCTATCGATTTTCCAAGTCAAACCGATAGTAATCAAGTTTATATTCTGTAAAATATATAAAAGTAGCAGTGCAAACTATGCTAGTCTCTCTGCAGGAACATAAAGTCTGTTAAAATTTAAATGATCAAAAATTTCATATGAAAATTAGAAAATGGGAAATAATTAACAGAAAATTCAGTTTACGGTATTTACTATCGGTTCTACATAATAAACCGATAGTGGACTACACTGTATGGCAAATTCCTAGTGATTATCATCAAGTCTATCATTCTCATAGCTATCAAGTTTGTAGTTCACGAATTTTACTCTAGTTTAATATTTGTAAACCATTGAACCACATATGAACCATTTCATATAAATTTAAGCAATTAATGCGAGCGGTTTGGTCAAGAACACTTACAGTCGTTCGTGGAGTTGCCGGAGGCGGTGGCGCGATGCAGTGGCCGGAGGCGGTGGAGAAGCTAGGGTTTTCCGGCTTGCGATCGGCAATGGTGGCGCAGAGGAGCGAAGAAACGAACGTCGGGGAAGCTAGGGTTTTCCGCGCGTGAGTATTTGGAATGTGATCAGTTGCACTGGAGGGAAAATCGTGCGAGGTAGCAAGGTTATACCCTAATATATGAATATTTACTATCAGTTCATAACCACAAAACCGATAGTAAATACATGTAAGTTAGGGTTTAGAGTGTGGGATTGTTCATATCGGTTTTATTATTACTAACCGATAGTAAATTAAGAACAGGGGCTCATAACACAGTACAAATCACTATCAGTTATGAACAATAAACCAATAGTAAAGTTTAATTTCATATCGGTTTGGCAGTTGAAACCGATAGTAAACTACAATGTTATTGACCCTAAAGGATTTTCCTTAGAACAATTACATATGATCTTAGCACATCATTTTTGCATTGTATTTCACTATCGGTTATTAACAATAAACCGATAGTATATGTTAAGTTCATATCGGTTGGGAAGTTGAAACCGATAGTTCAAGGGATTTCCTGAGAACAATTACAGATGGGTCTCAGTACATCATTTTGCACTTGTAGAGACACCTGAAACCCCATGCAAATGACTTCCAATAATTTTGAAATAAATGAACAGTAAAGACCAATGATGGAATGAAAATTTGCAGTTTTCATATTTATTTGTGAAAAGAATCAATTATTGCTCAAATCAAGTATATACTCCAATTGAAATGAAAATTTGCATAAATGATTCTCAATGCATAACGTATGTTTTCTCAAAGAATTTTTGAAAAATGATTTGAAGAATTCTTCGATTAAAGATCCAAGTAATATACGTCACTTACATATTGCAAATTAGTCAAGAATGGTTGTCCACCCATAATCCTTCTTCGTGGTCATCTCGCAGGTAACTTGTTTCGTCAATATCTTCGGTAGGGACAGATTGAAGAATTCCATCTAAAAATGGAGAGAGTTCGTCGAACTAATCATACTCTTCTTCATCCACAATGTCTTCGACCCCAACAATACGTCTCTTACTGTGAAGGACAACGTGCAACTTTGGGTTGGCCGGGTCAACTATGTAGAACACCTGTGTGGCTTGCTCAGCAAGTATAAATGGATCATTTTGGTGTGCGACTGTACTGAGATCGACGAGAGTAAACCCATAATTGTCGACTTTAACACCTCGAGGGATTTCGACCAATTGGCATCGAAACAGAGGAATCTTAAGTAATACATAATCGAGCTCCCATATTTCCTCAATAACACCGTAATATGAGTCGAGTGCCCTTATTGCCCTGGCATCCTCCGAAATAGCAAGTAGTGTCACTCCACTACATTGCATAGTACTCTTCTCGTCCTGAGTTCTTGTGTAAAATGAATAGCCGTTGACGTCATACCCCTGCCAAGTCCCTACAGTAAATCTAGACCCTCTGGCCAACCATGTAACAACTTCATCTACGTCGCCCTCAGAAGCTTGCAGGACTCTATTTTCGATCCACCCAGCAAACTTCCTATTATGTTCTCTAGTGACCCAAATCTCTGGCTTCGAGGGATTCTGTTTCCGTAACATTTCCTTGTGCTCGTGTATGTATGGCTCCACCCCCGTCATGTGCTGTAAGACCCAAAAATGGGCTTTTGCATACAGATCACTAGAGGGGACGACTACTTTAAATCCAATCGTTCCAATGCCCTGAAGCCTGCCCTCATGCCGGGACGTAGGTGTGGGACCCTCATTTGAGGATTCCAGTGGCAATCGCCCAGGTGGATTGCACTCAGAAAAGGCACATTACAGCTCACAACAATAGAATGCATTATATAAAAATGCGAGTAATTAAAAACAAGTGCTGATCACAAGGACCAACATTACAATAACTTAGCGCCGAAATGACGCACTTAATTGTTAATACAAATTAAGGAGTTTTCGACACAAAGGTCGGCACAAAATAAAACAGCTAAAATAAACAAAAGGACTTCTTCAGTCTTCTTTCTCTGCAGCGGCGGTATTGCTTGGGCCTTCTCCACATCGAACTCCACCTTGGTGCATAACCCTTTAACTAGATGGGTCCTCAGTTTCTTCTTCTTGTTCCACATTGGGTTCAAGACCATAAGATTCAGGGTCGGCGAATCCTTCCTCTAAATTTGTTTGAAAAGCAAGGGTGAGCACATTGTCCACATGGTGCTCAACAAGTCCCAAGTAACAATGCATAAATATATAGATGATGGGGAATTTCTCAAAGAACAGCTCTTTGGCTCTGTGTATAAATATATAATAGATTTTCACATGTAGCCTTAAAGAAAGGTCTTTATTCTCGAAAGCGGGGCTTTTGAAATCCTAAGCTAGATTTTCAGAAATGTTGTGTGTGGCGGTCTTTCATGAGTCACCACTTTACTCAGATTTTGTGAAAAACTTCCAAAAGCTACTTGTGCTGCATCGACGTGAATAGAATTCACAGCGCGCAGACTCCATGACCTGGGAGCTCAGAGTATCCGATACTTTTTAAACTTTGCAAAGGTGTACCACCTTAATCCACCAATCATTCGGCTTTCAAGTCGGATCAGCTTCATGCGACTTTTACGCATGTGACAAGGCCGAGATGACACAACAATTTACAGTCCTAGTATTAACTATTTCCCTGCCCGGTAAATAGACAGTTAAGTCTCAAGTACCGTTGTGGGTCCTCCCCACTGCCTTACTTCCTAGCCTGGGCCTATGCTCTCGCAAGACACATAGCCTCTCTTGATTACAGTCGCGCACGACTTAATCTGGCTTAGGGCGTCTTCCTTCTTTCCACCTTTTCCTCTCATGATTTTTCTGAACTCACATCACTCTTGGCCTTCTGCGGCCCACCAGTTCTCGCAAGAAACTGGACCGACAACCATTGCAGGGAAAAGCTAACACTAAAGAAAGCTACTAAGTTGCGCCCGTCCCATAAACAGGCAGGTGGTTGGTACGTTTTTCATGCCGCATAGAAGCACAACACAAGGTTCTAGTCCTTATGAATATTTAGTGAGGAGTCTTTCACATTCCCAGTGCGCACACAGCACCATCCAATCAAACCATCCTCACTATCGATTCCAATCATATTTTCTTTCACAAAAGGGGGTTTTGAACATGCTTTTCTCATATGTGACCATTCAACATTTGTCGTATAATCTTTAAGCATAGCATAGCCTAAGCTTGATAATCTAGGGTAACAAGGGTGCAGGGGTATTCAATGTCAAAAGGGGCTTTACAATCATTTAGGTCATATCTAGTCATCTTTATTGAAACATAACTCTTATTTGAACTTAAGGCATGCATATACTTGAAAACAGTTAAAACATACTTCTTTTCAAAATAGTAGGCGAGACATGATCAAGGGTTTGAGACTTGCCTTGCAGTGACGGGTCTAGCTGCTCAAATGAATCTTTAGGGATCTCCTCTGCTCCTTCAACGTCTGGTTTCACGACGGGTACAAACAACACATACATACCATATAAGCACACAAGCACTAGAAAATATTACGTAAATACATCATGCATGCAGGGGAATTGGTTTAGACAAGGTCACTTGACATTGGTTGGAGAGATGGGTTCAAAGGGCTTGAATGTCGAAGGGCTGACGTTCGACTCATGGCTTGACATTGCCCTAAATCGGTTCTAGGTTTGTTTTCTGGAGATGTGATAGTAGGGAAAGTTGTAGAACATGGCTCAAAAGGCTTAGTGGACAAAGTGGCATTTCAATTGCTCAAAAGAAACAAGTCTAAATCATCCAATGCCACAGGTGGACATGCACTGACATAGTGTTTGACATGGCCAGAAACTAGGGCATTGCATAACTTTTGACTCAGAGCTCCAATTGATGCACAACTTTGTCTAGGGTTTAGGCATTGACATCAGCTACAAAACTCTCAACAGGCTCAAGGGCTGAAAGTGGCCGGAGGGTGGCCAAATCCGGTGAGCAAACACGGTGGCCTGGACATGAACTGAGCCACTGGACAGCAACCTTGGCATAGCTATAACTTTTGATTCAGGTCGATTTAGGGGTCGGGCTAGTAGACAAAATTACTCAGGGGATTGAGATCTATCTAAATGACAAGGTGAGCGAGGCTAGATCGGCCGGGGATAAATTCCGGCGACCGGCGCTGGAGAAGACAACCTCCAGATTGGGCGTTTCTGTTCTAAAGGGTTTGAGCTCGATCCCTTGCTCAGGGAGTGAGAGGGTGAGGTGAGGGATCTATTTGCGGGGTTGAATCGGCCGGAGGGTGGCCGGAAAAGCTTGGCGAAGAGGACCGGCTCACTGGTGGCGCGCAAACTTCGGAAAAGCCATGACTGTTGCTCAAATTTGAAATCTAAGCTTACAGGCTTGCTCAAATGGGTGCACTGGTCAATTCCTATCACTGGCACGAAGGCCAATTCGGGCTAAATCGCTAGGCATTGCGGGAACAGGGGCTTTTCGGTTTTCCGGTGATTGCCGGCGTTGAGGTGCGCCGGGGACCAATTAACGGCTATGAAACGTAGAGAGAGGTGTAGGGAGCTTACTGGTGGCGTTGGTTTGGAGGGGGAAGCTTCGGGCGAGGCTGGCGCCGTGAGCTTCAACGGTTGCTCGCCGGGGAAGATGAGCTTCGCGGCGGCGCTGAAGAACTCGGATGCTCTCGGGTGGGGGAAGCTAAAGCTTACAATGCAGGTGGTGTGAGGCAATGCTGGGCAAGGGAGGGGGCTTATATAGCCGTGGGTGAGGCTCTCGGGAGCAGCAGCAATCGCCGGGGATATCTTCTTCTGACGCCGGGACGGTCATCGATGCATTTCGGGACACGGCGGGGCTCTGCCAGAGGCGGCGAATCGCGGGGAAGCAGGATTCGGTCAGGAGGTGGTGGCGAAGATCTTCGGGATGGTGGCCAAGTGGCATAAAGCTCCTGGCAGCAGCAGCAGCAGCAGCACGCGCGAGGAAGACGATGGCACGGTGGGGCTTGAGCGCTCCATGGTGGCGGCACAGGTGCGCACGGCTGGGGGCTACGTGGCCGTGAGGTGGCAGCGCGAGGGGCTTCGCCGGCGACGAGTTCAACGGTGCGGCAAAGCGGCAGGGCGCTGGTCGAACGAGCACTGGTCGCGGTCGTGCACGCGGTCTCCTGGTCGTGGTCGAAGAAAAGGCCAGGGGCTTATTTGCAAGGCTTTGGACTGAAACGCGAAGGTTTTGGCTCGGGAATTTGGGCCTAATTGCAATTCTGAAGATCTGAAGGGCTGATTTGAATTCTGATTTTGCAGATGAGTGCTACTAAATGTCTTGGACTCATCTAGCAGGAAAAATGATGAAATCCGATAACATCTGGTGGTTTTGACAAAATTCGAAAACAGGGTAATTAGGGTAATTAGGGTTTGAACTTTTGTCGAGGCTGAAACTAGGGTTTTGGTCGAGATTCTGGAATTCTTCCAGAAGGAAAAAATGTTCAGAAAAATGAAAGAAAGGTTATCACTTGATCAGATTTGGATTCTGAGATGATCTGGGACTTTTAGCCTTTTTGGGTTTTCTGAAACTTCTGAAAAGGACTAAATTGAAACGCTTTTGGACTGAAATGTGAAAATGATCTGGGGAAAGAAGTTTAGCAGCCAACTTTTTAGGTTAAGGTAGTGGCATACCCAAGATCAAGATAGGGTTAAAACATCAGGGTTTCCAAAGAAGTTATGCTGATTCGCAAGCAGAAAAGATAATCAAAAACTGGGGTGTTACAGTAGGAACGCCAATTGGGTCAACCCCGGCCATATAGTTGGTGCAAAATTCGATCACCTCCTCGGCGGCATAACCTTCAATGATACTGCCCTCAGGCCGATGTCGATTCCTTACATATCCCTTCAAGATACCCATAAATCTCTCAAATGGATACATGTAGCGCAGGAACATGGGTCCACAAAACTTAATTTCTCTGACAAGGTGAACAATTAGATGGACCATAACATCAAAAAAAGATGGAGGGAAATACATCTCCAGCTGACAAAGAGTTGTAGTCACATCACGTTGCAAATCGTCCAGTCCATCCAGATCAATTATCTGCAAGGACACAGTTGCAGCAAATATTCAGATCCAAAACATCTGACAAGTTCCACAAATGGAGCTAATTAACCTGCTAGGAGTACACGCTTACGTACCTTGCTAGATATTGTGTTGAAGAAATAACATAGCTTTGTAATTGCCTATCTGACTTTGACTGGGAGAATGCCTCTGATAGCAATGGGAAGCATTTGTGACATCAGTACATGACAATCATGTAGGCACTGACAGAGTTCTGTTTTTTCCTTTCTGACAAAGTATAGCAGGCCGGGGGGAGGTATGTCCGCTTTCCCTTCTCCAACGGTGCAAGCTCAGTCCTTATGCCTATGTCGAGCATGTCACGGTGAACGTTGATGCCATCTTTCGTCTTTCCTGGAATGTTCAACAACAAACCAGTCAAACTGTCACAAACATTTTTCTCTACGTGCATGACAGCAATGCAATGTCGAACTTGTAAGTGCTCCCAACATGGCAGATCCCAAAGAATCGATCTCTTCTTCGAAACATTTTTTCCTGGAGGTTTAGAACATTTACCGAACTCAACTTTGATGTCCTTCACGCGCAAGTAAAGCTCCTTACCAGTCACAAACACTGGGGCTGATCCTTTCTCAGGCTTCCCATTGAATGACTTCCTCTTCTTACGGTAGGAGTGATGCATCGGAAGGAATCTGCGGTGACTCATGTACACTGTTTTTCTGCAGTTCGATAACCACATGCTTTCAGTTTCATCCAGGCAAATAGGACAAGCCTTGCCTCCATTCGTACTATACCCCGACAAATTTCCATAGGCCGGGAAATCATTTATGGTGCAAAATATCATGGCCCGCAACATGAAATTCTCTCGCTTATGTGCATCCCACACCCGCACCCCTTCGCTCCACAATTTATGTAAGTCCTCGACTAACGTTGATAGAAACACGTCAATATCATTCCCGGGTTGTCTGGGTCCTGAAATTAGTAACGACATCATGATGTACTTGCGCTTCATACATAACCAAGTAGGAAGATTGTAGATGCATAAAAGAACCGGCCAAGTGCTATGTCGACTGCTCATATTTCCGTGTAGATTCATACCATCCGTACGCAGCCCAAACCTTATATTCCTCACTTCGCCGCCAAACTCACCGAATGTTCTGTTAATGTTTCTCCATTGAATGGAATCAGCTGGATGTCTTAGTTTTCCGTCTTGTTTCCGACCTTCAACATGCCAACACAAGTACTTCGCATCTTTCTGATTTGCAAATAGCCGTTTCAATCTGGGAATCATAAGCAAATACCACACAGTTTTGGCCGGAGGCCCTTTCTTTACCTCATCACATCCATTGTGATAAATTATGTCCCCATGCTTATACCGCGATGCACCGCATCTTGGACAAACATGCAAATCCTCGTACTCGTTACGGTACAGAACACAATCATTTGGGCATGCATGTATTCTTTCGATTTCCATTCCCAACAGACACAATAGTTTTTTGGCTTGGTAAACCGATCTTGGCAACTCATTTCCTTCTGGAAGCATGTCCGCTAACAGATCCAATAGCGCCGTGAAACTCTTATCGCTCCAACCATTGCTTGCCTTCAAGTTATATAATCTCAACACAGAAGACAACTTTGTAAATTTTGCACATCCGGGGAACAAAGGCTTCTCAGAATCAACAATTAATTTCTCAAATTTAGCTAAATCGTTTTCGCTGTAGTCTTCTTCTACATCACGTAACATTTCATCTAAATTGTCGTCATCTACATGGACTTTCGAATGAACATTACCAATGTTCTAATCATGATCATCATTACTGCAATCCACTTCCGGGTGTTGCTGAGTGGTAGTGGTGCTCGTTTCCTCAAGATCTTCACCATGCCATATCCAACGGGTATAGCGTGCGTTAAAACCACGATGAATCAAATGACTCCTAATCTGATCAGAGTTGCCGAACCTTTTTAAGTTCATACAATCTATACAAGGACAATGCATATCTTTCTCTCCCTTCTTCGCCTTTTCTTGCTCAGCAAATTTAATAAACCCATTCACACCCTCAAAATACTCAACAGTAGTACGTTTTATTCCATACATCCAATATTCTCGGTCCATCTACAATTATTTCACAAAATTGACAAATTCAAATAAATAATTAATGACTCAGGGCATGCATATATGCATGAAACATAATTAGCTAGGCCATATGTGTGTACATGAGCTGCTTAATTACATTAAATGGATTTGTATATATGAAACCCTAATTAACTTGATGCATTCATTAATTGGAAGAGCCAGCTAGCTAGCTGCTTAAATTCAGCAAGCTATAGCTAGCTAGCCAACCTAGCCTTCTAGCTAGTTTGGAGCTACATGTATCTAGTTTAATGAATTGCAAGTAGAGAGAGAGAGGGAGAGTGTGAAAGAGTGATCGAGAGAGAGAGAGAGGTGATGAGAAGATGACAATACCGAGGGGGATGGAAATATGATCAACCTCTCAGCAAGCTTCTCCAGATCACTCTAGCTTGAGTCGTGCGCGGCTAAAATGATTCCAACATGCAGAGCGCAGAGCAGGGGTCGACCTAATTAAGTTGTACAATTTTACTATCAGTTCAAAAATACAAACCGATAGTAAAATAAGGTCCCCACTGTCATAACCATTAGTTTATATGAAGTCATTTTACTATCGGTTTGTTTTATATAACCGATAGTAAACTTTACTATATTGTATCGGTTAGTACAGTATGAACCGATAGTATAAAGTGCGTAATTTTACTATCCGTTACGAATGAAAAACCGATAGTACTATTTAATATATTATATCGGTTGGTACAGTAATAACCGATAGTATAAAGTAAGTAATTTTACTATCTGTTACGAATGAAAAACCGATAGTACTATTTTAATATATTATATCGGTTGGTACAGTAATAACCGATAGTATAAAGTGCGTAATTTTACTGTCCGTTAAAAATGGAAAACCGATAGTACTATTTAATATATTATATCGGTTTGTATAGTAATGACCGATAGTAAAAAGTATTTGCATTTCACTAACGTTGGACTAGTGTGTAACCGATAGTAAAAATGCCTCTTTTCCGCCGCTGTCGTCCTATTCTATCGGATTTTTCCCATATTACTTATAACCGTTAGAAAATATGGGTTAGTGGAATGCACTTCTGTAGTAGTGGTACATTTTTGTAACTACCATATTGAAATAAGAAATAATAAGCTGAATTAATATGAGTAACTTTTGACCATTCTATTCTGCTATGAATTCTTGAATATGTATATTGTGCATTTGCCTCAATTGGCTTATTGAGTACCTTATACTCACCCTTGCTCAATAATGAAAATATAGTTAGAGAGAAGCTAGAGATTGGGAAGTAAAGCCACCTGGAGATTTGAAGAATTACGTTCTGCACTCAAATTTTTCCTGTGGGATGGTCCCGAAGACCAGATAAATCTACTTTCATAAAATCTAATAGCTGGCCTTGCTAGCTTTTGTATAACGATGTGTATTAAGGATTGACGGCAATATCTTGTTTTGTATATGAACCAAATTGAACTGGTTGTTTGTTTATTACTCTGTGCACGATTGCATACTAGGCAGTCGGGGTAAGTGCACACCCAGGGCCTACTGCAACGGGTGGGCTCCTGACAATAATAGTCCAATCAAAAAATAAGCTAGAAATCTGCAGGAGCAGTATCAAGAATATACTATCACATCTAATTAGCAAAGGATACAATATCTCATTGAAGATGGAGATATAATAAATTCTGCGGTCTAGTGAGGTCTAGTGAGATCCATCTTAATCAAGATATTACCAATGCAGATGAAGCAGCATAATTATTCAGATGAGCACTATATAAAAGAAGCAAGAGAGATGCATCTAACAAAGATAGATTCAAAGACCTCTTCTTTTTGCAAAGTAATTCGGGAAAAACAAACAGAAACAAAGATAGTAAGATCTGGCGTATTCATCTTCTAGATAGAAAGATTTGTAAGTTAGTAATTGTCGTGGTATTACGGATACCCCGGCAGGTTCGGACGTGCGCAGCACGAGTACAGCGGTGCGAGCAGACCGAGTTACTGGTCTCCTCCCGCCGGGCAACACAGAAAGTGACACAGAGGTTTATACAGGTTCGGGTCCCAGTGGGGGCACTAGTCCTGTTGGCTCTCTCCGGACGCGAGTCCGCTGGGGAGGTGAGCTCTCGGGGACAGGTCTCCAAGAGAGCCGGGAATTGTGTTTATATGAAATGAATTGGAATCCCTGAAAAAGGGTACAAGAGGGGTATATATAGCCCCTAAGAAATACAAAAGACGAAAATGCCCTCGCTGCAACCGTCGGATGGAAGGGCGAAGACGTCCTTTGGCCTGATGGACGGCCCGGATGCTCGACACGTGGCGCCACAAGCTTCCTAGGGGCCCCACGGTCAGCAACAGCTCTTCATGGAACCGGAGGCTCTCCGGATCTAACCGGGCGCCACCGGGGTTCCGGAGACCCTCCGTATCTCACTGGGTGCCATCGGGGTCCCGGAGGCCCTCCGGGGTCCCGGAGACCCTCCGGAGCTCGCCGGGTGTCACCGGGGTCCCGGAGACCCTCCGGATCTGACCGGGTGTCACCGGGGTCCCGGAGACCCTCCGTACTCACCGGGCGTCACCGGGGTCCCGGAGACCCTCCGTATCCCCCCGGGTGCCACCGGGGTCCCGGAGACCCTCCGGATCTCACCGGGTGTCACCGGGGTCCCGGAGACCCTCCGGTTCTCACCGGGCGTCACCGGTCCCGGAGACCCTTCGGACCTCACCGGGTGCCACCGGGGTCCCGGAGACCCTCCGGATCTCACCGGATTCCCGGAGACCCTCCGGATCTCACCGGGTGTCACCGGGGTCCCGGAGACCCTCCGGGTCTCACCGGGTGTCACCAGTCCCGGGGACCCTCCGGATCTCACCGGGTGCCACCAGGGTCCCGGAGACCCTCCGGATCTCACCGGGTGCCACCGGGGTCCCGGAGACCCTCCGGATCTCACCGGATTCCCGGAGACCCTCCGGATCTCACCGGGTTCCCGGGGACCCTCCGGAGCTCACCGGGTGTCACCGGGGTCCCGGAGACCCTCCGGATCTCACCGGGTGCTTCTTAGGACTTCGTGGGACCGCCGGGGATTCCCCCAACAGTAATCAAGCAAGATAGGAATCTAGTTCAAACCATCGTGGATGAGATGGTCAGGAGGTGGTGATGTGGAAGAGTTGAGGAATAGTTGCTAGGCATGGACCTCGTGGCCTTTGATAAGCGCTAAATTGGTAGCATTTTTACCCTTGATTTAGTATCAAAAACATGAAAAAACATGCTTAAAACTCCTTTGATGTGACATTTTATGAATAATTTTTCATTATTTTTACAAATTTCTTTCACGGCTATGTTTGAAATGTTTCAGGAACCAAACCTACCAAATTTGAGAATATTTCCACCACATTTGTGCTCAATTCGACCAAGAAATCAAAATTAAACAGCAAAAAGGGCTTGATCGAATATTCTTCAGACAAAAAGATCAGTAGAACACATTGCGGGAAAGAACCTCATTAGGTCACAGCTGGACAAAAATGAGTCCCGATCGAACATGAGCACGTGGTCGAAAAGAGTCTTGATCGACCAAGACAATCGCTTGGCCATTCGTTTACAACATGTATTTGGCCATGAGCATGCCACGTTTCCTGGTCATGTTTGACTCGGTTTTGGTGGCTTTTCTTGGTCATGTTTGACTCGGTTTCAGTGGCTTTTACTGGTCGGTTTTGGTCGATTTTAATCAGTTTTGATCAAAACTGGTCGGTATTGTCGGATTTGATTGAAACAGGTCAGATTTTGTCAGTTTTAACCAGATTTGGTCGGTTTTAGTCGTATTTGATCAGGACTAGTCAAGTCTAGTCAGTTTTGACTCAGATTTATTCATTCTCACACTGACGAGGATTGTTACCCGAGCTAGTTCGGAGTAATGCACATCTGGTTCAAGACAGATTCGAACCAGACGAGTACCCGGAGGTCCGCAGCTATGATATCAGATGACCTGACAAGCGCGGACACATGGTCGTAGGAGACCGCAGACGATGCGCAGTCAGGAGATTGCAGACGATGCGCTGTCATGAGATTGCAGACGTTACGCGGTGAGGAGACCGCAGACGATGCGCAGTCAAAAGGTCGTTGACTACCCTTGTCCAAAATAATTCGGGATTGCCTATCTCCCCAGCAGGCATATTCCTAGGATCGTGATGGTTCCTCCACATGTGAAGACAACTTCCAGGAGGTTAACATGTGTAGTTATCCCTTAATTGCATGTGTTATGCCTGCGTGGAAGTTAAGTGCTGTTATCAAAACGACACCCAAGCAACCGTTCAAAGCCGTTGTGCATTGACGCCCTTTTGACCAGCATAAAAGGGTGAGAAAATGTACAACACGAAGAGACACAAGAAGACAACGACAAATCAAGGACAAGCTTTCATAAGTTAGTTTAGTTGTTTTTTAGACAATCACACAGAAAGATCTTGCCTGTGATGATCTTTTCTCCAACCTTGTAAACCTTTTTCCATACATAGTGAAATCTCAATAGGACGTTGGGCTATTACTCCCACCATCGAGGGCCCGAACCTGTATAAATCTCTCTGTGCCCCAACTGACATTTCTCATCATCCCTTTCCGGAGGGACACCTTGAAAGGCCTCGCAACTCACAAATTCTGCATAAGATCGACTAAGGACCCCGAGTCCGAATTGTCGACAGCTGGCGCCCACCATGGGGCCTTTCTCAAGGCGTTCTTTTTCTATCCAGAGGTTCAGTGAGCCATGTCTGGGGCATATGATTCCGAGAACGACTTCGATCTCGAGGATTATGCCCACATACAGATGCCTTCACCTAGTGATCCTGTTCCAATGGAGGAAACCGGGGGCGAAGATGTCCCAGAGGTCGATTCGACCACTCAGGTCATGTTTATCGACCAGGAGACAATAGACGCAAAACCGGAACCCAATGTTGTTCCTACTATGTTAGAGGTCGAATCTGGTCCATCGCATGACCCCGCCAAGGACCAAGGCGATGTTGACCAGGAATTCAGTCCGGGGAGGTTTGATCCTGATAACCTCCACCGTCTCTTTGATTTCAAGTCCGACTCAGAAAAAACAGAGATGTTCTCTCCATCGGCGACCTCGTTTCCTAGGCAATTCGCTGCCTTATCGGAAGAATCTCCTGATCAGCGAACTGCTAGGGAAGAACAAGAACGCGAGTAGAAAGAAGAGCAAGAGCGCAAACAAAAGGAGGATCAAGATCGTGAGCAGCAAGATAACGAACTTCGCAAAACAGGCCTAGAGGCTCTACAAAATGCGCAAGCTCGATACGACGCAGCTCCGAGTTCCTCCCATGGTTCGCGTGGTCACAGACGCGACCGGACACCTTCTTTACCCCCGGGACATTTACCGGCGGACGAGGAGACGGTGACACCCAGCGCACCCATTAGGAGCACGCATGGCCGGCTTCGATCCATCGCAGAGGTCCTGCATAATTTTCCTCCTACGATCACAGATGCGCAAAAACTCGCTTTCGCCAGGATCTTGGCGGAGAGGTTAGACGAGGTCGCATCCGAGGCGACCCGTACAGCCTCTTCCCAGTCAACAATACGTTCCCATGACAGAGAATACTCTAACTCTAGTTCTGGTAGACGGAATCATCCCTACTAGTACTGTCTCGGCATGACAAAGCCAGAGGGGTGGGAAATTCTCGTGATCGGGAACAAATTCCTATCCACTCTCGCCTAGGACCACGCGTGGCCTCTCCTTCGCGTGAGGTCGCCCAAGATCAGGTCGAGAGTCACAGATCCATCCATGGCCCTTATGTCAGTTGTAAAGCTTTCTTGCCCGGCCACCCTTAGGTCGTTTGGCCAGATAAGTTTAAACCAGGGGCTATCGAAAGATTTGACGGAACTCAGAATCCATCGGAGTTCCTTCAAATTTACATCACTGCTATTCAGGCAGCAGGTGGCGATGACCGTGTCATGGTCAACTATTTGCCTACAGTCCTCGAGGGACCGGCAAGAACCTGGCTGTTCAACCAGCCCGAGGTTTGATATATAATTGGGAAATATTGTGCGATGCCATGCTCAATAATTTCCAGAATTGCTATCAGAAGCCGGGAAAAGAGGACGACCTCCATCGACTATGACAAACATCGACCGAAACTCTTCATCAGTTTGTCAAAAGATTTGTCAGGGTGAGGAATACCATCCCGAACATATCTGATAATTCTGTTATCAGGGCATTTAAACATGCTGTTTGATATCGGAGGTTTACTGAGGACTTACTCATCCACCCCCTCGATCAGTAGCCGATCTCTTTGATATGGCTGATCGACATTCCAACACGGCCGAGGCCGTTGAGTGGAATTGGATGGTGGACAATGGAAACTTACCACCTCAACTAGGTCTCAAGGACGTAAAGTGTTGGGGGAAATCTCCACGAGACTAATTTCTGGTAAGATGCTGTTCAATTTGCTAGGTGGCTTGTCCAGGGCGCCGCGTTTTCCCTGGGGACAAGGTGTAACATCCCAAATTTTGCCATCTCTTTAGCTTGTCAGCCGGTATATGTTCATTGGATTCTTGGATGTCTCAACCCCATTTTGATCTTTATCTCAGAATTATGATCTCAGGTGTGCCACCACCTTAATTTAAAAAGTTGGCAACCAAACTCCGCCTTTCAGACCATTTTCGCTTTTTAGTCCAAAAGCATTGCGGATTAGTCCTTTTTAGATTTGTCAGAAGCTCAAAAAGACCAAAAGTCTCAGACCATCTCCAAACTTTGATCTGATTCAGTGAATATCTCCCATTCACTATTCTAGACGCCTGACTTAGTAGCACTCACCTGCAAAACCAGAACTCAGATCAGCCCCTTAGATCTCTATATTTGCAAATAGGCCCAAAGTCCCGAAAGAAAACCTTGCAGATTAGTCCAAATCCCTTGCAGTTCAGTCCAAGCATTACAACCAGGCCCTTGTGCCATTTTCGACCTCGACCAGGTTGCACAACCAGAGCCTCGCCACCTCGCCTCGCCGCAGGACTCGCCGCCGACGAAGTCTCGCCCGCAGCCACCGTCACCGCCACGTAGAGCCACCTGTGCGCAACCGCGCCGTCACCGTGGAGCAACCTCAGCGCGCCTTGCCATGATTCTCCCGCGCGCGCGTGCTCCAGCAGCAGCAAAGCAACGCCACGTTGCAGCCATGCCGAAGCCAGTGATCTCGTCGCCCTGCTCCAGCCCGATTTCGCGTGATTCCCCTTCTCTGGCTCAGTCCTTGCCGCGTCCCGACGTCGTCTCGATCGTTTCTCCGGTGTCAGCCACAAATCCCGCCCGATATGCTTCAACTCCCGAGCTCAGCGCATCGCCTATATAAGCTCCCTCCCTTGCCCAGAATCACTTCGCACCACCCCGTAGCTTCATTGCTTCAACCATAGCACCAGAGAGTAGCAGCTTCCTCAGCGCCGCCGTGAACGGTTTCTTCCCCGGCGAGCCACCTCAGGAGCTCACGATGCCAGCTTCGCCCGAAGCTCCTCTCTTCAATCAAAGACTACCAGTGAGTTCCTCTCGTTCCACTCTCCGTATCATAGCGTTTAATTGGCCCCCGGCGAACCCTAACGCCGGCGATCGCCGGAATATCCCAAATCCCCTGTTTCTTTAATACTGCTCGATTCGATCCGAATTAAACCTCGTGCCAGTGGTGAAAGATGTTCAGTGCAACCCATTGAGTGAGCCTACGAACTTGGATTTTGAAATTGAGCTGAGATTGTAGCTTTCCCGTAGATTGCGCGCCACCAGCAAACCGGCTCACGCTGCCAAGCTTCTCCGGCCATCCTCCGGTGGATTTAACCCCACCAGTAGCCTTCACACCTCGCCCTCTCACTCCCTGAGCAAAGAATCGAGCTCAAAGTCTTTAAATAGAAAACCCCCAATCTCCAGTGTCGTCTTCTCCAGCGCCGATCGCCGGAATTTCTCCCCGGCCGATCTAGCCCCGCACACTTTGTCCCTTAGATAGATCTCGGTACCCTGAGCAAAATTGTCTACTAGCTCGATCCCTGAATCGACCTGAATCAAAAGATATTCCAATGCCAAGATTACTGTCCAGTAACTCAGGCCACCGTGTTTACTCGCTTGATTTGGCCACCCTCCGGCCACTTTCTGCCCTTAAGCCTATTGAGAGTTTTGTTCCTGTTGCCAAGGCCTAACCCCCAGACAAAGTGGTTCATCAATTGGAGCCCTGAGTCAAAAGTTATACCATGCCCTAGCTCCCAGCCATGTCCAGCACTATGTCAGTGCATGTCCAGCAGTGGCATTAGATGGTTTATACCTGTTACACTTGAGCAATTGAAATGCCACCTTGTCCATTAGATTCCTGGAGTTGTTTTCTACAACTTTCTCTACTGCCACTTTTCCAGAAAACATACCTAAGACCAACTTATAGCTATGTCAATCCGTGGACCGAATGTCAGCCTTTCGACATTCAACCCCCTTTCGAGCCCATCTCTTCAATCAACATCCAAGTGACTTTGTCCAAACTCTCTCCCCTGCATTCATGATATATTTTATGTATCATTTCCCATAAAGACTATCTTTTGTATGCTTATGTAGTGTATGTGTGTATTATCTGTATCCGCCGTGGAACCAGACATTGAAGGAGCGGAAGAAATCTTCGAAGAATTACCCAAGTAACTAGACCCAACATTGCAAGGCAAGTCTCAATCCCTTGATCATGTCTAGCCTACTATTTTGAAATGAAGTATGTTAACCGTTTTCAAGTATATGCATGCCTTAGATTCAAATAAGAGTTATGTTTCAATAAAGATGACTAGATATGACCTAAGTGATTGTAAAGCCCCTTTTGACATTGAATACCCCTGCACCCTTGTTATCCTAGATTATCATGCTTAGGCTATGTTATGCTTAAAGATTATATGACAAATGTTGAATGGTCACATAAGAGAAAAGCATGTTCAAAACCCCTTTTTGTGGAAGAAAATGTGATTGGAATCGATAGTGAGGATGGTTTGATTGGATGGTGCTGTGTGCGCACTGGGAATGTGAAAGACTCCTCACTAAAGATTCATAAGGACTAGAACCTTGTGTTGTGCTTCTATGCGGCATGAAAAACGTACCAACCACCTGCCTGTTTATGGGGCGGGCGCAACTTAGTAGCTCTCTTTAGTGTTAGCTTTTCCCTGCAATGGTTGTCGGTCCAGTTTCTTGCGAGAACTGGTAGGCCGCAGAAGGCCATGAGTGATGTGAGATCAGAAAAATCATGAGAGGAAAAGGTGGAAAGAAGGAAGACGCCCTATGCCAGATTAAGTCGTGCGCGACTGTAATCAAGAGAGGCTATGTTTCTTGCGAGAACATAGGCCCAGGCTAGGAAGTAAGGCAGTGGGGAGGACCCACAACGGTACTTGAGACTTAACTGTCTATTTACTGGGCAGGGAAATAGTTAATACTAGGACTGTAAACTGTTGTGTCACTTCAGCCTTGTCACATGCGTAAAAGTCGCATGGAGTTGGCCTGACTTGAAAGCTGAGTGATTGGTGGATTAAGGTGGTACACCTTTACAAAGTTTAAAAAGTATCGGATACTCTGAGCTCCCAGGTTATGGAGTCTGCGTGCTGTGGATTCTATTCACGTCGATGCAGCACAAGTAGCTTTTGGAAAGTTTTTCACAAAATTTGAGTAAAGTGGTGACTCATGAAAGACCGCCACACACAACATTTCAGAAAATCTAGCTTAGGATTTTAAAAGGCCTGCTTTTGAAAACAAAGGTCTTTTCTTCAAAATGAGAGTGAAAATCTACTCTATTACTATATATATAAAACCAAGACCCCTTTTCTTGAAAACCCCTCATCTATGTATCTGCATTCTCATAACGGGACTTGCTGAGCATTGTGGAAAATATGCTCACCCTTGCCTTTACAAACAAATTCAGAAGAAAAGATTCAAGGATCCCGATCCCTTTAGCCTTGAGCACCGTGAAGAGGAAGGAACCTGTCCAGACGATTTGAGCTTCTAGGAGGGTCATGCGCCAAGTTGAGTTCGATGTGGTAAAGGCCCGATCCGAACCGCTGCAGAAGGAAATGAAGACCTCTGTTACTGCTTTCGTGTTATTGTTTTTTTTGATTCTTGATTTATGAAAATCCCTCTACTTTGTATCAACTTTAATTAATGCCATTCTTGGCTTTATGATAATGTAATAGTGGTCCTCGTGACCTTGTACTCATTCTATCTATTGACTTTTTGATTAAAGTGAATCCTGTTGTTGTGAGCTTGTGATGTACCTTTCTGTGTGCAATCCACCTGGGCGGTTGCCATTGGAATCCTCAAATGAGGGTCCCACACAAGGCCCCCCGGTGGCTTGTCTCGAGCGCCGCCATTTGCCTGGGCGCAAGTTCCCCCGGTGGCTTGTCTCGGGCACCGCCTTTTCCCTGGGGACAAGCCCCCCCGTGGCTTGTCCCGGGCGCCGCCATTTGCCCGGGGACAAGGCCCCCGGTGGCTTGTCCCAGGAGCCGCCATTTGCCCCGGGACAAGACCCCCCAGTGGCTTGCCCCGGGCTTTGCCGTCCTTCTAGAGACAGGGGTCTCCAATCCCGGATCACGTGAAGATCACGCGAGAAGCGCCTCGGGAATCAGCGGACACTTGTCAAGCATCCAAGGTCCCTAGCCAGAAGAAGGACGTCGCTACCCCTAGATCCAACGATGGCAGGCGGGGTAGTTTAGTCTTTTTGCTTCTTCTGGTGCTATTTATGCCCTTCTACACCTCATGTATAAGGGATCAATTCATAATTACTTGGAATAGACAATCTCACAGGTGTGCTCCGGAGCCATCTCTCCCCCGAGAGAGCTCCCCTAGCCAACTCTGGTTGGGAGCACGCCGACAGGACTAGGGTCTCCACTGAGGCCCGAACCTGTATAAATCTTTGTGTCACTTGTTGTGTTTGCCCGACGGGGGAGGATCGGTCACCCGGTCATCCCGCGTTGTATTTTCTTCGCTAGGATCTTCCACAAAACCTGCCGGGGTATCCGTAATAACACGATAGTTGGCGCCGACTGTGGGGACTCGTGAAAAGACGCCATGGCTCCCCCAAGAACGAGGGCCCGCGCCGGTCCCGGTGACCCAGCGCCACCCATCCGGGACACGACCGTCCCGGCGCTTCTGCCCGAAGGAGGCCAAATCCAGGTACCGCCTCCCACCTTCCCTATTAATTTCGGTGGTTCGACCTCCGGGTCAGTCCCGGTGACCGCGGTCACCTCAACCGGGATTAGTCTCCCCCCGACAGCTTCCCCGGTCCCCCGGGACGCCTTGCTCGAGGCCTTAGTGGAGGGCCAGCTCCGCGCCCAGCGCTCTATGGATGAGCTGCTCCGTGTCTTGACGTGGTCACCGGCCCCCACTTACCCACCATACCCATTCTTGGGGCCTATGCCGCCGTTTACGGGTCACCCGATGGCCCCTCTGGCTCCCGGAGGCCCGGGCATTCCGTAAGATCCCGCCGGAGGGTACCCTCCCCTGGCGGGCCATCCGTTCAGAGCTTTCCCGGTGCCGGGAGCCTTCCCGATGTCGGGGGGTTACCTTATGTCCGGGGCCTTCGCAGTGCTGGGGGGACACCCTGTTCTGGGCCCATTCCAGGGGCCAGGGGCCCACTACATGTCGGGGGTTTTCCATGCGCCGAGAGCCAGTCCCTGTCGCGCCCCGAAACTGGGACAACGACTACTCCTGTAGAGACCTAGCTCGCTGCAACTAGTCCCATTCTCACAAACCTTTGACTTCCCAGGATGAGTCAAACACAGGAGTATATTACATTGCAACAGAGTGCTCACAAAATATTAAGCAGTGTGGCCTGCTGGCCTTAATATTACATAAAGAGGATTACAATGCCTACAAGGCATTCAGGGTTTAGCAAAATATTTAACTACACAGCAGAAGGTAGGTGACCCTCCCACAAAAGAAGTTGACGGCAGAACAACACACTTCAGGGCTCTGGCAGAACTAATTCTCCTCCTTCTGGATCCACGAAGTACTCCATGCCATCATCTTGATCAAGGTAGGCTCCATCTATTGAGTTGAATGTTGCAAGAGTGAGCACTTACGTACTCAGCAAGTCATAGGTAAGAGTAGATACATATAGTAGTGATGATATGAACCTAGACTAGTCAAGAATTATGGATATTTGTAAAATAATCTTTTTCTTTCTTATCTCATCTTATGGAAGCACTTTTCATAATATAACATCATCAATCATGTTCACTAGATTATAGCACTACCGCGACACGTCGACACACGACAGCCCACGGCAGCACTCCTTATCATGACAACATATGTCATTTGGGTAATCTTGATTTAACACATTTTATTTAGAAAATAGTACTTGTGTCACACCCCGTGGATTTAATCCACCGCAGCAGACTCCTATAAACCCGGGAGCTCGGAGTATACGAATACGTTTTTAACTCTGCAGAGAGGTACCAATTTACCCACAAGATATTCCACTTTCAAGCCCATCTTATCAAAATGATTAGACCCCTCCTCATAACCATGTGTGAGTGGCAAGGTGGAGATAACAAGAACTTTTGTTATGTATCACTTACAATTCACCCCTGACCCTGTGGCTCTCGCGAGGCACAGTTGTGGTAGGCTGTATCCTAACCTCCACCCCTTTGCTTATTCCCATTACTGGGTCAGCGTGCTTGATCACCTTCAGTGATATGTGTGGGAGCCGCACTCCATGTTTATCGTGCATCACTACACATCTCATGCAGGGTTTCATGTGCGATCCACATAATTACTTGTTCAGGCCTGTCCCATACCAGGCTTGCGGTTAGCACGTTGTTCATGCCACTAGACGCACAACACAAGGTTCTAGTCCTTATATGCCAGTGACCAGACCATCCACAACCCTGCACCTTCAGTGCCTGCATATCCTTTGCAGTCTAGCACCTCCAGTGCTACAGCCATTCCACACCATTTTTCTGGTCACGGCTAGGGGTTTTATTTCATGAATATAAGTATAATAATACATATAATAGTTCATGGCTCAAAACTTGTTTATTTCACATTTCACAGATAACCAGTCTAGTACTGCCAATTCATAAATCAATCATTCTCAATCTTTCTCATGCAATATTATCTATATTCAAGGTTATGTTTTAGCAACATTTAAAATATAGGTTCAAGATGGCCAAGGATATGACTTGCCTTCCGCGTCGTAAAATACAGCAGTTGACGTCGGATCTGCAGTGAAGTCCTCGAACTCGGGCTCTTGATCTGCTCTCCAATCCAACAAATAACCAATAATCACAATCTTTTCAATACATTATTATACTATATGCAATGATGCAAAGATGAAGTCTTGATGATTCTGAAATGATTGGGTTTAGAGGCTGATTAGGGTTAAGTTAAGGAAACCAATGTTAAGATTAGCTGTCAAAGGTTTACAAGGTTCCAAATGTCTCAAAATATCAGAATGATATTAAGGTTGCGACTGGTTCGCTTAAAAACAGCGAATGTCTTTAGGTCGACATTCGGTTCAAGGCATCGACATAGGGTCGATGAATGATAGAGGGCTCAACTCAAGTTATGACAGTAGGGAAAAGTGTAGATCACGACGTCAGGAGTCTAAGGGACAAAGTTATTTCCCATGTTCATGGCTAGAAGTGGGTGAAAAGGCTCAATGCCACTGGCTGACACAGCCTGGCATAGGGTTGACATGGCCAGAAACTAGGGTTAGCCATATCTTTTGACTCAAGGCTCCAAATGATGCACCACTTTGTCTGGTAGTTAGGCATTTGTAGCAGAAACAAATGTCTCAACAGGATCTTGGGTAGGAGATGGCTGGAAAGTGATGAAAACCAGTGAAGAAGTTGACTGATCTGGAGTGCCTGCAGCACAAACAGTACAGCAACTAGGGCATAGCCATAACTCCTGTTCTATGCCGAATTAGGGGTCGTGGTAGAAGACAAAGTTGCTCAAAATGGTCCAAAACATCTAAATGGCAAGGTGGTTTGAGCTGGAGTGGCTGAATTTAGACGATATTGGCTGGAGGAAAGATGAACTAAATCCTGATTTGGGCATTTCTGATTTAAAGTGATTGAACTCAATTCCTTGCTCGTGTATGGTCCTCAGGGTACTAGAAACATACTGGTGAAGTTGTATTAGCTAAAAAAATTCAACAGATAAGCTAAACCAGCAAGCACAGTGAACATGCAAGGTTGAAATTTGGGGTTTTTCATATTTTAGCAAATTCGTCGATTTTAGTTGCTTAAGGGTGTTCAAAATAGTCCACTGATCAAGATTGATCACAGGCTCGAGAGCTAATTCACACTGGTTAGAGTTTAATTGCTCGTCGGAGCTGCTGGAGAGAAAAGGAAATTGCCGGCGACTGGAGAGGTTTCAAGTTAATTCCATGCTCGGGTAGGATGAGGGAGGTAAGAGGAGCTTACTGAAGTAGCTGGAGTCGAGGAGGAAGCAGTGTAGAGGCTTGGCACCGTGAGCCTCTTCTCGAGCTCGCCGAAGAAGACGAAGAAGACGGCGAGTTTTACTGATTGCTGGTGTGAAGGAGTGTAAGATGGTGCTTAGGCCAGAGGGTTTAAATAGGCGAGGCTGTGGGGGCTCCCAACGTCTACAATTGCACGGGGAGTTGAAGCCGGCTTGAATTGACTGGGAAGTGACCGGCGGCGAAGACAGGCGGCGAAATGACGTCCTCACCGGTCGTGTCGGATGCGCTGCTGTCACTGCGATGAAGAGATGGTGAAGTGAAGCTCAATCGTGGCATGGCCGCAACGTGGCACGATTTTGCTGTGGCTGTCGGGCACAACGCGGGAGAGCAAGATCCTGCCGGTGCTGGAGAAGGCGATCCACAGTGGCGAACAGGAACCCTCCACGTGGCGACGAGGCAGCAGCTAAGATGGCTTTGCTGGTGATCAATGGCTAGGAGCTCACGGGCGCAGCAACGGTCGAAGGAACAGTAGCAGCGGTGAGGTCGAAGCTCCTGTGCTCGTGCTCGAAATCGGTTGCTGCAGTCGACACTCGGTGCTGTGGTCGATTGAGCGCCTGGTCGAAGTCGAACTGAGTGGTCAGGTGATGAATAGTAGCCCGTGGTCGAACCAGGGGCCTGGTTGTGATGATTTTTGATGGGTTTTGGACTAAATTGCAAATCTGGTCTTAAAGAGGTTCAATTTGGAATTTGATTCCATGGCTGAGTATAATATTTCTATTAGTACTCATTTAGCTCAAATCTGGAGAAAATTTGATAGGATTTGAGGGATTTCACCTATTTTCGAAAATAGGTTAAAATTAGGGTAAAATAGATCTGGATTTTGTCGATCTCGAATCCTGGTGATTGGAGAGAGATTTTGAAGTCTGATAAAAAGGGAGATCTGTATCAAATAGTATTTGGGAGGTGTTCTCTGAAGAAATTCTGGAGTTTGAGTTGATCCGTAGATTTTACCCTTTTCAGGCTTCCAGGTAAATAGAAAGGACTTATTCGCAATGAAATTTGGACTAAACTGCGAAAAGTGTTTAGGTGAAACAATCTGGTTCCCAAGTTTTTGGAGTAAGTTGAGGATGTACCTAGGAACATATTCCAGGGGATACTTGAGTCTGGATAGGGTTAAATCAAGATAACTCAATTATCTGGAAACTAGGGTACTTAGGGTAAATCTGGATTTCCTGTTTTCGAAAACAGAAAGAGACTTACATACTGGGAGTTAGGGTTAGAATTCAATCTGGCTCCTGAAGACTTTTATCTTTAGAATAACTGGTAGGTTAAATCTAGATGGTCAGATCTTGATCTGGATCTAGATAATAGATTTGGGGATTTTTAGGGTTTGAGAGAGATTAGGGTTCAGCTGATATGGCTACTACTACAGAGATACATGCATGCAGGGTTTTATGCAAAAACTTTTCACCCCCAAAACTAGGGTGTTACAGTCCCGCCCCGCAGGTTGCGTTTACCGCACCAGGGGCGGTTGATAGAGCAGCTCCCGCGTCCCCCTGCAACGGCACCCCGGTTCCGAACATCGCCACGGGGGTTCCCCCCTCTTCAGTTCCGGATAATACAGTGGTTTCCCCTTTTCCGGTTCCGGACGTCGCCGCGGGGGTTCCCCCCTCTCCGGTTCTGGATAATACAGGGGTTTCCCCCTTTCCGGTTCCGGACGTTGTCACAGGGGTCTCCCCCTCACCGGCCCCAGTAGCGCCCGGGCCGGTAGCTACAACACACAAGCTCCCTCCTCCCCCGGGGCCGCCCCCAAGGGCGCCTCCGGCAGATCAAGTCCACTTCACCCAAGAGGAGGTTGAGCGAAAGCGTACAACTAAGTCCGGGGAGGAACTTCCCCCAGGTCCAGGACGTGGAGAGCTTCGGTCCCGCTCCGGCCGGGGGAAGAGACCCGCCGAAGAACCAACCTCTCCGGGGGAGCTCCGGGACGTCTTGGAAGTCAGCTCCACCAACCCGGGAGAAAAGCGCCATGCCGGCGGACCTCTTGGGTCCCTTCCCGACTCCGACAACGAGCACGCGTCCCCTGTCAAAGGAGACAGCGACCGGGACTCTCCCCGAGAAGTGGAGGGGGCTAACCAGCCACTGTGCCGCAGGCTACGGAGCATTCGATGGCCGCGGCCTTACCACCCGCCGCACATCGAACACTACAATAGTGAGGCCGATCCTTACGAATTTGTGCAGGTGTATTCCATGTTGAATCTTGAGCCCTAATTAGGGTTTTGGTGATTAATGACATCTGTTAGATTTGCGACTAATCTCTGTATGTGAGACACAGGTAAATCAAAGGAGAAAGCATCAAGAAACGACAAAGCAAGGTTATCAAGATTCCATAAAGCGAAAACGACGAAAATCTCGACAAAAGTACAAATACCTAAACCTAGCGTCTTCTCGTTTTGAAATTTTCTAGGTTAGATGGTCGTACTATTAAGAGGGGTCTTAGCACAAGTATCTTGATCAACCTTGAAGTTTTTAGAAGCATATTTGCATTTGCTTTTGCCCCAAATCAAAAGTTGAGTAAAAATTCAGAAGTCTGTTTTCATTTTGTACTGGCCGGACAGTGTCTGAAGTGACCGGACAATGTCCGGCCAATACAAACAATTTCAGTACTTTGCAAACAAACGCAACAGAGACAAATACATTTGTCCGGTACATCTGTCCGATGAAGGCCGGACATTGTCCGAAGTGACCGGACAATGTCCGGCCCGTACAAATGTTAACAGCATATTGATTTGAGACAAATCTATTTGTCCAGAGGATTTGTCCGAAGTGACCGGACAATGTCCGGCCAATACAAAATCTGGGCTACTGTAAGGGCTGTGTTAACAAAGACAAATCTATTTGTCCGGACAAATCCCATATGTCCGGCCCATACAAAAATCTGGAGTGTATTATGTTAAGTGTTAACAGAGACAGATACATCTGTCCGGACATTTTGTCCGGACAAATGTATCTGTCTGGCGTGTACACATCATTTTAAACAAGGGTGTCAACAGAGACAAATGCATCTGTCCGGACATTTTGTCCGGACAAATACATTTGTCCGGCCTTCACATTTTGATCCAAACGGCTACTGACACTCGAAATTCACGTGAATAACGGTCAAAATTTTTGTACTGACCGGACATTGTCCGAAGTGACCGGACAATGTCCGGCCAGTACAACTTTCGCCCAAACTTCTTGATTTCGACCGTTTTTGTTGAGAGTATAAATAGATCACTGTTGTAGATATCTTGCACACACGAAATACATGTCATAAACCCTGAGCAACAGTGTGCAAGCTCTCTCACATCCATTCTCTAGCAATTAGAGTCAAAACTTGAGAATTCTTAAGTGCTAGTTGTGTGAATTTGCTTCCAAGCCTTCCTGCATTTGCATTGTGTTCATCAAGCTTTGTGGTTGATCAAGCAAGGTGCTAGGCTTGTTACTCTTGGTGATTGCCGTCACCTAGACGACCCGGGAGGTCCGGCGATCTCTCCATCGATGGTGTGTCGGAGAGGCCCGGCAAGTGGTTGTAAAGGCTTGGAGCTCGCCTATCCGGAGTGGAGAAGGGCTACCCCTAGTGGAATCGAAGCATAAGCTCAAGCGAAGAGCGCTTCAACGAGGATTAGTGGAAATCGGCAAATTTTCGAGACCTCGGGAAAAACTTGATCTCTTCGGTTACCTCTACTACTTGCTAAATTTTCATTGTGATTGAATTATTGCTAGTAATATTATAGAAAGTGCTTAATCTGACTTGAATTGTCTTTCATACCCTTAGAAGATTTGTTATTGCAATCTTAGGTTGTTAAACCCTAATTTAGAAGAAAAAGTTTAAAACCGCCTATTCACCCCCCCTCTAGTCGGCATCCTTCGATCAACACGTGGTATCAGAGCACTAGGTCTCTCATTTTAGGCTTAACCGTCTAGGGAGAGGATGTCGTCGATCAAAGAAAACTATAATGGAAAGGTTCCCTTCTTCAAGGGTGACAACTATTGCTATTGGAAAATTAGGATGGCGGTTTATCTAGAATCCATTAGTCTTGATGTTTGGAGGGTCACTAGAGATGGTTTTAGGACTCCAATTGACTTAGAAAATCTCACACCTCTAGAATCGAAAAACCTTCAAGCAAATGCTCAAGCAAAAAATGCCATATTTAATGGTCTTGATTTAAGTGAATTCAATCGCATTAGCAATCTTGATACATCCTATGAAATGTGGAAAATCTTAGAGGTAATTCATGAAGGAACATCAAAAGTCAAAGAAGCTAAGCTAATTAAATTAACTAGAGAATACAACTCCTTTTTCATGCTTGAATCTGAAAATGTTAGTGACATGTATACTAGACTAAATCTAATAATCAATGATCTCAAAGGTTTAGGTACAAAATTTGAAGATATTGATATTGTGCGTAAAATGCTTATGATTTTACCATCGAGTTTTGATACAATTGTGACAGTGCTTATCAATGGCGATCTCTCTTCCACAACTCCTACCGAACTTTTGGGTACTCTTATCACCCATGAAATGCAAAAAGAAGAAAAGAAAGGGATCGTGGAAGCATCCGGATCAAGGAAGAAAAACTTGGCATTTAAGGCAAAAGTCGAAGAAGCCAAGGAGGATAGTTCGGATGAAAGCTCCGATGGTGATCTAGCTCTTCTTGTGAGAAAAACCCGCAAGCTCCTAAACAAGATCAACAAAAGAGGATTTGAGTTTGACAAAAGGCGAGGACCTCACAAGAAGACCGGATTCAAGAACATTATATGTTATGAATGTAATGAGAAGGGACACTTTGCCTCAAGATGTCCAAATAAAAAGGGTGATCATCAAAGATTTCATGAGAGGAAAGATGACGGTGAAGGGACAAAAGGCAAAAAGAAGCTTTTCAAGAAGTTCTACAACAATAAAAGCAAGGGCCAAGCCTATATTGGTGAATGGTACTCCGGATCAGAGGAATCCGAATCGGAGGATGAAGTACCATCATCTTCTAAGAAAATGGCGGGAATTGCTATCGGAGAAGCCACTTCGTTTGAAGACAAGTCATCATTATGTCTTATGGCAAGTGATGATGCTAAGGTATCGGATCTTGAACTTTCTTATGAGGACCTTGTTGATATGGTTATGGAACTAAATGAGGCATTAGGGAGAGTAACTAAGGAGAACAAAATGCTTAAGAAAGAATATTCAACACTTAGTGAGTTATATGCAGAACTAAAAGACTCGCATGAGGCACTTCTAGTAAATGAAATTATTGATTCTAAACAAACTAATGAAATAGGTATTACGTGTGATATTCTAGACAAATCAACTCATAGTGTCTCTCATTCAAAATCATTCACTTGTAATGCTTCAGAAATTAATCATGAAAATGTTTGTGATGAAATTGTTGATAACAACTCGAACTTGATTTTAGAAAATTTAGAACTCAAGGCACAAGTGGAAAAACTAAATCTAGGACTAGCAAAATGCTTTAAAGGAAAAGAAATTTTAGACAAACTTCTTAGTGAGCAACGATGTTCATTTAGAAAGGAAGGTTTTGGATATGAACCAAACAAGAGAAAGAAATTGAGTACTAAAATGACTTTTGTAAAGGCCACAAATATGTTTTGTCACAAATGTCATAATGTAGATCATTTGCCGGAATTGTCCCTCAACTTCTAGAGCTAAAGAAAATAAGTGTCACTCCCATTACATGCTAAAGAAAACAAAGTACGGAAAAGTAATTGCAAAATTCATTGGTTTACCTCATCAAAATAAACATAAAAAGAAAATTTGGGTTCCAAAAACCCTTGTTGCTAACTTTCAAGGACCCAAACAAGTTTGGGTACCTAAAAGCGTCTAACCCTTCTTTTAGGTAAACTACAAAACCGGTGGGAGGCATTGGGTGCTTGATAGCGGATGCACCCAACACATGACCGGTGATGGAAGTCGGTTCTCTTCATTTGAGAATGGTTGCAATGACATTGATAAAATCACGTTTGGTGATAATAGCAAAGGAAAGGTAATTGGGTTAGGTAAAGTCACAATCACAAACAACCTTTCCATCTCAAATGTATTACTTGTTGAATCTTTGAACTTCAATTTGCTTTCGGTTGCAAAAATTTGTGATTTGGGTCTTAGATGCATTTTCGAACCAAATGGTGTTATCATTGAAAGTCTAGAAGACAAGTCTTTAATTTTCAAAGGTTTTCGATATGGAGATTTGTATTTGGTTGATTTCGGTTCAAAAGACTCTTGCATTTCAACATGTTTGGTTGCTAAAAATTCTTTGGGATGGCTTTGGCATCGTCGTTTGGCTCATGTTGGGATGCATCAATTAAACAAACTTTTAAAAAGAGATTTAATCCTAGGTATGAAAAATGTAAAGTTTGAAAAGAATAAACTTTGTAGTGCGTGTCAAGCGGGAAAACAAGTTGCTAGCACTCATCCCGCTAAAAATGTTTTGTCAACATCTAAACCACTTGAGCTTTTGCATATGGACTTGTTTGGTCCATCGGAAACTCAAAGTATTGGTGGTAGTAACTATTGCTTTGTCATTGTTGATGATTTCTCTCGATTTACTTGGATTTTCTTTTTAAATCATAAATCCGATGCTCCAAGTGTGTTTAAAAGATTTGCAAAACGAGTTGAAAATGAATTTGAATTCTCCATCAAGAAACTTCGAAGTGATCACGGTGGAGAGTTCCAAAATTCTGATTTTGTTGAGCTTTGTGATGAATCTGGAATTAAACACGAATTTTCCGTACCATATACTCCTCAACAAAACGGTGCTGTGGAAAGGAAAAATCGAACATTAATTGAAATGGCTCAAACTTTGTTGGATGAATATAAAACCCCCACTAGGTTTTGGGCCGAGGCCGTAAATACGGCTTGTTATGCCATAAATCGGCTTTATACTCATCCTTTATTAAACAAAACTCCTTATGAGCTAATTATTGGAAGAAAACCAAACATCTCATATTTTCGAGTTTTTGGTTGCAAATGTTACATCCTTAAAAAACGCATGCATCTTGAAAAATTTCAAAGACGTGTTGACGAGGGCTTTCTTGTTGGATATTCGTCAACTAGTAAGGCTTATCGTGTTTTTAACATCATAACTGAATGCATTGAAGAAACATGCAATGTTGAGTTTGATGAATCTAATGGCTCTCAAGAAGAGTATGAAGATGTTGAGAATGTAGGAAATGAAGAATTACGAGAAGCCATGAAGAATATGACGATTGGAGATATCAAGCCCAAAGATGAAGATTCAAAGTCACCCGATCAAGAAAATGAAATAGCTTTTATGATTCCGGAGGCCCCTACTCAAGTTGATCTTGATTCGGAAATAAAGGAAAATGAAGATCAAACATTGCAAAATCCAAGACTTCATCAAACCATCACTAAGGATCATCCCGTCAACCAAATAATTGGTGATGTTGGTAAAGGTGTCCAAACTCACTCTAGAATTGCATCTTTTTGTGAACATGCATCTTTCATTTCTAGTATTGAGCCTAAAGGCATTAATGAAGCTTTAGCGGACCCAGATTGGGTAAATGCTATGCATGATGAGTTAAACAACTTTACTAGAAATAATGTTTGAGAACTTGTAGAACAACCTCTTGATCACAATATAATTGGTACAAAATGGGTCTTCCGAAATAAGCAAGATGAAAATGGCATAGTTGTAAGAAATAAAGCTAGATTGGTAGCACAAGGTTATTCTCAAATTGAGGGATTAGATTTTGATGAAACTTTTGCTCCCGTAGCTAGACTAGAGGCCATCGCATCTTACTTGCATTTGCATCATGTTTTGAAATCAAACTTTTTCAAATGGATGTTAAAAGTTCTTTCTTAAATGGTGAGATTTTGGAACTTGTATTCATAAAGCAACCTCCGGGTTTTGAAGATCCAAAATATCCAAATCATGTCTATAAACTCTCAAAAGCCCTTTATGGTCTTAAGCAAGCCCCTAGGGCTTGGTATGAAAGGTTGCGAAATTTCCTAATTTCACAAGGTTTTAAAGTTGGAAAAATTGATACAACTCTTTTTACCAAAATCATAGACGATGACTTCTTTGTTTGCCAAATCTATGTCGATGATATAATTTTTGGTTCCACTAACGAGTCTCTTTGCCAAGCTTTTGGTGAAACCATGTCCAAAGAATTTGAGATGTCTATGATAGGAGAATTGAGCTTTTTCCTCGGACTTCAAATTAAGCAAATCAAAGAAGGCATATTTGTGAGTCAAAGCAAATACGTGAAGGATTTGCTCAAAAGATTCGGTATGGATGATTCAAAACCAATCAAGACTCCTATGGCTACAAATGGGCATTTGGACCTGGATGAGGGAGGTAAACCGGTAGAACTCAAATTATATCGTTCTATGATTGGTAGTTTATTATATCTTACTGCTTCTAGGCCTGATATTATGTTTAGTGTGTGCATGTGTGCTAGGTTTCAAGCTGCTCCTAGAGAGTGTCACCTAACTGCAGTAAAAAGAATCTTCAGATATCTAAAACATACACCAAACATAGGACTTTGGTATCCTAAGAATGCTAGTTTTGATCTCCTTGGATATTCGAATTCTGATTATGCCGGTTGTAAAATTGATAGAAAAAGTACTTCCGGTGGTTGTCAACTTCTAGGAAGATCATTAGTCTCTTGGACTTCAAAGAAACAAAATTCAGTTGCACTCTCAACCGCCGAGGCGGAATATGTTTCGGCCGGTAGTTGTTGTGCACAACTTCTTTGGATGAAGCAAACCTTGTTAGATTATGGCATAAGAGTCAATTGTGTTCCGCTTTTATGTGATAATGAGAGTGCCGTTAAAATTGCCAACAATCCTGTTCAACACTCTCGAACAAAGCACATTGACATTAGACATCACTTTCTAAGGGATCATGTATCAAAAAGGGATATAGTGATTAGTCATGTTTCAACCGAAAATCAATTAGCAAACCTATTCACTAAACCCTTGGATGAGTCAAGATTTAGTAAGTTAAGAAATGAATTGAATGTTATTGATATTTCAAATGTTATTTGATCTCTTGCTTATCCTGAATTGATTGTTAGTTTGATTGTGTCTAGCATATATACTCTTGGCTATAAATTTATATATCAATGTAGGCATCTATGCCAATCACTTCCTATTTTGAAGAAAAAGTCCAAGAATTCACCACTTTGTCGATTTTCAACAAAACTCGGAGAACACATTAAGGGGGAGCAACTTCAAGATCATTGAATGCTTGTATACCCCAAAATTGTGTACAAAAAGCAAAAATATGCATGTTGTTTATAAAAAGGGTCAATTTTAAAATCAAAAGGGCTAAAAAGTGCCAAAATGTTCAAAATATGTTGAAATAACGCAAAATCTTCAAAAATATCTTTCAAATATGTTTTCAAAGGTTTTGAAAGTGAAAAGAAAAGATTTCGAGCTAAAATGTTGAATTTTGACAAAATTTAACATCTAAGGATCTTGTTTTGGCCTAAAATGACTTATTTCTATAAATTAAAATCGGTTGAGTTTTGACAAAAATTTTCTACATGAAACACTTAGAGATCAGTCATTCGAAGACATTTCATGTTGAACTTTTTCTCAAAAGACCTATGGTTTGCAAGTTATCACGTTTTTCAAATCGCCCAAAAACGAGCTTTGACACGAAAATACCCAAAATGTGCATTTTGTGAATTTCGCTATTTGAGCCAAAATCTCTTCAATGGTTTGGTTTGAAATAGTATTTAGAATTCATACAAGGCCAAACATCTCAGAAAAATCCAAGTTTGATTGAGATTGGACGATTTGGTAAAAACACGTTCTATTTTACCTATTTTACCCTAAAACGTGCTTCGGAGGCTCATTCTAAGATCGTTCTCTCCCATATTCATCTCAAGGTCATCTGGATATATTCCCAACATGTTAATTAAGTTTATCCAACATTCAAATCGCTGGATGAGTCAAATTTGTGAAAACTGCAAAAATTCAGAAGTTTCAGAAGCAAATCTGAACTGACCGGACAGTGTCCGGCCAGATCGGACTTTGTCCGGCCATATCGGACAGTGTCCGGCCAGATCGGACTTTGTCCGGTATGTACATAACGTTTCTGTTATAAAATTCTCCCAAAATCCTTTTCTTCCCCAAATCGAGTTCTGGTGTTTGTCTCCTCCCCAGTTCATCCTCTCGCCACTGTTCACTCCCTATCCTCCGGACAAGAGGATCCGTCCGGCCATCTCCCGTCCAGCCTCAGATTTGATCTCCTGTGCATCTTCTCCTTCCTTGGATTAGGTCAGTTTCTCTTCTTTTCTTTCTCTGGTTCATGCATTACATCTCATGCCATACTAGGGTTTGAAATAGTTCAAATGTTTTTGCATGTTAAATCTAATTATGGATTCATGAAATTAACATCTAGGAGTGATCATATTTAAGATGATTTGTGCAAAATAGAAGTTTGTCATTGACATGCATGATATAAGTAGATCAAATTGCCATTTAGAGTTAGATTTTGAAACAAAATCAAATATGTTTTGTATGGAAATATGATGATCTAATAGAATCAAATCTGTAGAGTTAAATGACGTATTTATATTGGATTTGTCCAGATTATTTACCATGCACAAGATGGGTGGTTAAGATGAGCATATCGTAGATGATTTCCTTAGATTGCCCTAGATCCTTGATTTTGATCAAAGCAAATTGAGTAGAACAAAATTGAATCAAAGAGCAGAAAAGGATGATATGGAGTGAAAATTAACATCTATTAGCAAATGCATGAGTAAGAATTGATTCATATAAGAACTAGGTCATGCATCCATATCCTTCAGAAGATTAGTTCATTCTTCCCTTATCACATCTTTCGAGTCATATCACGAACAAATTATCTATCTTTTCTTTCCAGAGTCACTATGACTGGAAGAATGAAGCAAACTAGCCGTCGTCATGGGCCTGGATCTTCTCAACAGGCACAACCTATCGACTGGGACTCCTTGGCTATTGATGAGGATGATGCAGCTCCAGCATCTCCCGTTGGATCTCCCATTGATGATTCTGACTCAGTCAATAGTAGCAGCAGTAGTGGTGATGAGCAACCCAGAGGCCATCCAACCTTCACCGCTAGTGCTATTTGGCGACTTCGTCGAAAGAACCCATATGAGCATCCGAGGACATGTACTGAGAGGAATTTCTGGAATGCCTTCCAGATGTCTCAGTATCACACCAGATTCTCCTCTGCTAAAGTGTTTGGGCATCAGGCCATTGACTGGAACTTGATCGAGAGCAAAGTTCACTATCCTCTCCGGGGCAAGTTCATGCCTGTCAGATTGCACTCCTTCACCGAGATGAAGGAAGACTAGAAGTGGAACGTGGACATTATCCGCTCGTTCTTCGCGACTCTTCATGTTGCCTCAGATCGATCCCATGTCGTGTTCATGAACAACAACTCCAGAAGAACTCTCACCAAGGCACAGTTTGAAGAGGCTGTACAGATCGAGCATGTTGACAACAGCCTCTTCGCCTTTGATGAAGTTCGAGTTGAAGACGTGGCTCATCTCTTCGACAATCCAGATCCAAATATTGGTAAAGTCTCTCAACTGATCCCTCCGGTGGCAATTCTAGAAAAGTTGAACCGCATGACTATCTTGCCAAAAACCGGAGATCGCGGGGCTGTCACATCTACCATGCTGCGACTTCTGAGAGCCCAAGTTGACGAGACACCTTTCGACTTTGTGGAGTTCATGTTCCACGAGATGCAGGAAGTTCAGATGGACCCGAAGAGGCTTTTGCCCTTCGCACCTTTCATCGCTCACACTCTGACCTACTTTGGACTGCATCGAGCTTCCCGTCCTACTTCTATGGAGTATTACCGGTTGAAGAGCCTGGGGATCCTTGTTCGTTATGAAAATCAAGTTGGATCACCGGTTCATGGAGATGCGCCTATGTCTCCGGTCGCGGGAGCTCCCTCTCCACTTCAGTCCTACTCCATCTCCCAGAGCCCTGATGTCTCAGCTCCATACATGAGGATCATGGAGCGGCTGGATCAGATGTCCATGCGATTCGAGACTCGCTTCGATGAGGTTGACACCAGATTGAGCTCCATCGACCATCGCCTCAACGTCATCGAGCCTCGCATCGATTCTATGAGTCAGGATATCTCTGAGCTGCGGGGACGGTTCGACGCAAGCCAGTATCAGCGTCGTCGTCGCGGTGATTCTTCTTCCGATCATCCTCCGCAGTCCTAGATTTTCTTTCTCCTGTATCTATGATCATTTGCATCTATGTCTTCTCTCCCTTTATGGATGTTTGATGACAAAGGGGGAGAGTTATGTATGGTTATGTTTATGTCTATGGATGTGTGTTGATATGTGTTGGATATGTGTTATGCCTTATGTTTATGTCAGTGGATGATATATATGTGATGTTGTTATGTTTATGTCGTCGTCTTATCGTCTTATCGTTTATGAATGTATGAACATGAACATGGAAATAGATTTGTTATAAAAATGCTGCCTTGATATCTCTCTTGTGTATGTATGTATGTGTTGATACGTATGGATATCTCGTTATACCTTGTTATAAATATGTTTATGAACTTGAATGCAAGATTCAGGGGGAGCATCTCTTGCTTATACTCATATTTTTGATATCCATATGTTTTATGCATAACGGTTGTCATCAATCACCAAAAAGGGGGAGATTGTTGAATCTTGAGCCCTAATTAGGGTTTTGGTGATTAATGACATCTGTTAGATTTGCGACTAATCTATGTATGTGAGACACAGGTAAATCAAAGGAGAAAGCATCAAGAAACGACAAAGCAAGGTTATCAAGATTCCATAAAGCGAAAACGACGAAAATCTCGACAAAAGTACAAATACCTAAACCTAGCGTCTTCTCGTTTTGAAATTTTCTTGGTTAGATGGTCGTACTATTAAGAGGGGTCTTAGCACAAGTATCTTGATCAACCTTGAAGTTTTTAGAAGCATATTTGCATTTGCTCTTGCCCCAAATCAAAACTTGAGTAAAAATTCAGAAGTCTGCTTTCGTTTTGTACTGGCCGGACAGTGTCTGAAGTGACCGGACAATGTCCGGCCAATACAAACAATTTCAGTACTTTGCAAACAAACGCAACAGAGACAAATACATTTGTCCGGTACATCTGTCCCGTGAAAGCCGGACATTGTCCGAAGTGACCGGACAATGTCCGGCCCGTACAAATGTTAACAGCATATTGATTTGAGACAAATCTATTTGTCCGGAGGATTTGTCCGAAGTGACCGGACAATGTCCGACCAATACAAAATATGGGCTACTGTAAGGGCTGTGTTAACAGAGACAAATCTATTTGTCCGGACATTTTGTCCGGACAAATCCCATATGTCCGGCCCATACAAAAATCTGGAGTGTATTATGTTAAGTGTTAACAGAGACAGATACATCTGTCCGGCGTGTACACATCATTTTAAACAAGGGTGTCAACAGAGTCAAATGCATCTGTCCGGACATTTTGTCCGGACAAATACATTTGTCCGGCCTTCACATTTTGATCCAAACTGCTACTGACACTCGAAATTCACGTGAATAACGGTCAAAATTTTTGTACTGACTGGACATTGTCCGAAGTGACCGGACAATGTCCGGCCAGTACAACTTTCGCCCAAACATCTTGATTTCGACCATTTTTGTTGAGAGTATGAATAGATCACTGTTGTAGATATCTTGCACACACGAAATACATGTCATAAACCCTGAGCAACAGTGTGCAAGCTCTCTCACATCCATTCTCTAGCAATTAGAGTCAAAACTTGAGAATTTTTAAGTGCTAGTTGAGTGAATTTGCTTCCAAGCCTTCCTGCATTTGCATTGTGTTCATCAAGCTTTGTGGTTGATCAAGCAAGGTGCTAGGCTTGTTACTCTTGGTGATTGCCGTCACCTAGACGACCAGGGAGGTTCGGCGATCTCTCCATCGACGGTGTGTCGGAGAGGCCCGGCAAGTGGTTGTAAAGGCTTGGAGCTCGCCTATCCGGAGTGGAGAAGGGCTACCCCTAGTGGAATCGAAGCATAAGCTCAAGCGAAGAGCGCTTCAATGAGGATTAGTGGAAATCGGCAAATTTCCGAGACCTCGGGAAAAACTTGATCTCTTCGGTTACCTCTACTACTTGCTAAATTTTCATTGTGATTGAATTATTGCTAGTAATATTATAGAAAGTGCTTAATCTGAATTGAATTGTCTTTCATACCCTTAGAAGATTTGTTATTGCAATCTTAGGTTGTTAAACCCTAATTTAGAAGAAAAAGTTTAAAACCGCCTATTCACCCCCCCTCTAGTCGGCATCCTTCGATCAACATTCCACAGCCATCTCAGCGGCTCGGGGGGACGAGACGGTGCAATGCAACGTCTTCCCCCTCTACCTGACTGGGATCGCCCGCTCGTGGTTCTGTAACTCGAAGGCCAGCTCCATCAAGTCCTTTGCGCAGCTCAAGTGCGTGTTCTGCGCGAACTTCCAGGGGAACTACGTGCGTCCCCTGGACTCCTCGCAGCTTTATACCGTCCGGCAGAGGACGGGGGAGACCATCCGCAGCTTCTTCAGGCGCTTCGCTCAGGTTAAGAGCAAAGTGGCTCACATCCCCGACTCCACAGTCATTGAGGCGTGCAAGAGCGGGATCCTCCCCGGGGAGCTCCATCGAAGGCTCTCCCGGAGCTGGCCCTCCTCCGCCGACGAGCTATTCAACGTAATAGAGAAGTACGCCCGGGCGGAGGAGGACGACCTCTAGAAGAAGAACCAGGGGGCTCCCACCCCTGCTGATCGGGGGGCCAGGGACCCCCCTCAAACGCCTTAAGCAGGGGGGTCATAGCGAGCCACGGCCTCGGTACACCTTTGTCCTCGAGGGCGGAGGCGGCTCGCGCGACGGCTCCCAGGGCAACCGGCCCTTCCCCAAGCTGAAAGGCCGTGGGGGAGGACAGTCGTCCCGCGGTCGGGAAGGCCCCGCGACGGGAAACAGGGAATGCCATCAACTGCTCCAACAATTCACCGCATTCCTCGACTAGCATGGGCAGGGCGGGACTTTGGCCTCCTTGCCCCCTTAGCCGGCCTTACCGGCCCTTCCCGCTCCCGCGGGGGGACAGCAGGGATGAACACTGGAGGGGGAGCCATCAAAAACTCTCCCCTTCCAAACCTCCCAGAGGCGTGTCAACGTCATCACGGGGGGTCCGCTTCCGGGCGGGACTCGAAGCGTCAGCGCAAGGAGTACGCGCTCGAAGTGAAGGTGGTGGGGGTGCTGCATACGTCCTCGCCACCTAAGTGGTCCGACGTCCCCCTCACCTTCACGACAGAAGACACGCGTGGGGTTCGCTTCCCCCATGACGACGCGCTCATCGTCTCTGCCACCATTTACAACTGTCATCTGGCCCGCATCCTCGTGGACAGCGGGAGCTCCACCGACGTCCTCTACTTAAAGGCGTTTAGGGAGATGCAGGTGGACGAGAAGCTCTTGCAGCCCACAGCAGGTCCCATGTAGGGATTTGTCCCGGGGAAGGCGATCCACCCCGTGGGGAAGGTGGATCTCTCCATGACCTTCGGCACCACAGACAATTACCATACAGAGATGGTCCGGTTTGATGTGGTAGACCTCCCCTCTTCTTACAACGCGATTATGGGGAGGACCACAATCAACCGCTTGGGGGCCGCGATCCACCAGAACTACCTCTGCGTGAAGATCCCCGGGCCTCATGGCGTGATCACCGCCCGGGGAGACCAAGACATGGCCCGCGCTCGATACGAGCACGCCGCCGCAATGATCGGGAGCGTCAACCTCATCAAAACCCCGGGGGAGAGGCGTCCCCCCCGGAGTCAGACACCGCAGTGATACCTTCCGGGAGGCCCCTTCCCAAGCCACACCCGGAGGGGGGCTTCCAAAAGATCCCATTGTCCCTGGACAACGGGGACAAAACCGTTAGGATCGGGGCGGATCTCCATGACGAGCAAGCGGAGCGACTCGCAGCCTTCTTGCGCGAAAACTCTGACGTTTTCGCGTGGAAGCCCTCTGACATGCGAGGCGTCGCCCGGGATGTCATCGAGCACAAGCTCGCGGTGACCCCTGGTCATGCCCCGATCAAGCAGAAGCTGAGGAAACTCTCCCTTGAACGCCAAGAGGCGATCAAGGTAGAGATTGCCCGACTCCGAGAGGCGGGGTTCATTCGGGAGGTCTTACACCCCGAATGGCTTGCGAACCCCATCCTCGTAAAGAAGTCGAACGGCAAGTGGCGGATGTGCGTGGACTTCACCGACCTCAACCGCGCCTACCCCAAGGACAACTTCCCGCTCCCGCGAATTGACCAGTTGGTCGACTCGACCGCGAGGTGTGAGTTGATGAGCTTCCTGGACGCGTACTCGGGCTATCACCAAGTCCGGATGGCGGAAGGGGATGAGGAAAAGACGAGTTTCATAACTCCCCTCGGAAGCTTCTGCTACGTCCACATGCCCTTCGAGCTGAAGAACACTGGAGCAACCTTCCAGCGGCTGATGACGCTGGTCTTCAAGGACCAAATCTGTCGCAACGTCGAAGTCTACGTCGACGACGCAGTCGTCAAAAGTTCCCGCGCGACTGCTCACGTCGGCGATTTGGCGGAGACCTTCCGCAACCTTCGTGCTTACGGGTTGAAGCTCAACCCGGAGAAATGCGCATTCAGCGAGTGCGGGGGGAAGCTCCTCGGCTTTGTTGTGTCCCAGAGGGGCATAGAAACCAACCCCGAAAAAATTCGGGCATTCCTGGACATGACCCCTCCGCGCTCGGTTAAGGACGTCTAACGACTCACCGGCCGCTTAGCCGCACTAAGTCATTTCGTCTCGCGGTCGGGGGAACGCGGCCTCCAATTCTTCAAAATCCTCCGGGGGCTCAAAGGGTTCCGGAGGACCACTGAGGCCCAGGAGGCCTTTGACGACTTGAAGAAGTACCTCACGAGCCCCCCAATGCTCGTGAGCCCATCTCCGGAAGAGCCCTTGCTCCTCTACCTCGCCACGACCCCGGTAGCCGTAAGCGCGGTATTGGTAAAGGAGCAAGACGGGCAACAGCATCCCGTATACTACGTGAGTGAAGCCCTCCAAGGGGCTAAAACTCGGTACGCGGAGATGGAGAAGATCTGCTACGCCCTCCTGATGGCGTCCCGAAAGCTTCGTCATTACTTCCTGGGGCACCCCATCACCATCCCTTCATCCCTCCCCCTGGGGGAGGTGCTCCGTAAAAAAGAAGCCACCGGCCGGATAGGGAAGTGGGGGGGCGAGCTCGCCCCCTTTTCCCTTTCCCTCACGGGGCGCTCCGCCATCAAGTCACAGGTCCTCGCTGACTTCGTGGTGGAATGGACTCCTGCCCCCGGGCCCGGGGACGAAGACCTCCCCGCGCTACCCTGATACAGCGACGATTGGACACTTATGCTTGTTGGCTCCCTGTGTCTCACCGGGGCTGGTGCGGGAGTAGTCCTCCAGAGCCCTGAGGGGAGGGAACTCGAGTACGCGGCGTGGCTCAAGTTCCCCACCACGAACAACGTCGCCGAATACGAGGCTTTGCTCCTCGGGTTGTGCCTTGCGCGCTCCCTGGGAATTCGACGCCTCCTAGTGAAAGGAGACTCCCAGCTCGTAGTTTGCCAAATGGACAAGTCCTACTTGTGCCATGACGCAAACTTGAGCCTTTACTTTCAGGAAGTGCGCAAGATGGAGAAGCACTTCGACGGCCTAGAGGCTCGGCACATCCCGCGAAGGGACAATGACCGGGCCGACGCCCTAGCCCGGGCAGCCAGCGCCCGGGAACCGCTCCCCAAAGGGGCCTTCTTGGAGATTATTACGAAGCCCTCAGTGACCTCCGCGGATGCGGGCGACAACCCCGCGTCCCGGAAGTCGCCGAGATTACTCGGACTTCGTCTTGGATGGACCCCCTTATTTCCTTCATCAAGGGTGTCGTGGAGTTACGAATACCCGACATGTTTCGTGGACGATCCTAGCGAAGAAAACGCGACGCGGGCTGACCGGGTGACCGGTCCTCCCCCGTCGGAGAAGCACAACAAATGACACGAGTGTTTATACAGGTTCGGGTCCCAGTGGGGGCCCTAGTCGTGTCGGTGTGCTCCCGACCGGAGTCAGTTGGGGAAGCTCTCCCGGGGGGAGAGGCTCCAGAAGCACACCTGTGAGATTGTCTACTCTAGCAATTATGATCCAGTCCTTTTTTACAAGAGGGGTACAAGGGCTTTTATAGCCCAAAAAATGGCAAAAAGACTAAACTACCCCGCCTGCTACCGTTGGATCGAGGGGTAGCATCATCCTTCTCCCAGCCAGGCGCCTCGGATGCTTGACAGGTGTCCGCTGATTCCCAAGGAGCTCCTCGCGTGGCCCGCACGTGACTCGGGACCGAGGGCTCCTGTCCTCGGAAGGACGACGGCGCCCGGGAAAGGCACCGGGGGCCCTGTCCCTGGGCAGAAGGCGGCTCCCGGGATAGGAACCGGGAGCCTTGCCTCCGGGCAAAAGGCGGTGCCCGGGACAGGCACCGGGGGCGGGTAACAGGCGGTGCCCGGGACAGGCACCAGGGGCCTTGTCCCCGGGCGAAAGGCGGCGCCCGGGACAGGCACCGGGGGTCTTGTCCCAGGGCGAAAGGCGTCGCCCGGGACAGGCACCGGGGGCCTTGTCCCCGAGTCAAAGGCGGCACCCGGGACAGGCACCGGGGGCCCTGTCCCCGGGCCAAAGGCGGCGCCCGAGACAGGCACCGGGGGTCTTATCCTCGGGCCACAGGCGGCGCTTGGGACAAGCACCGGGGGCCTTGTCCCCGGGCGAAAGGCCGCGCCCGAGACAGGAACCGGGGGCCTTGTCCTTGGGCAAAAGGTGGCGGCCGGGACAGGCACAGGGGGCCTTGTCCCCGGACAAAAGGCGGCGCCCAGGACAGGCACCGGCGGGCTTGTCCCCGGGCCAAAGGGGGTGCTCGGGACAGGCACCGGGGGCCTTGTCCCCGGGCGAAAGGCGGCGCCCGGGACAGGCACCGGGGGCCTTGTCCCCGGGCAATAGGCGGCATCCTGGACAGGCACTGGGGTCATTGTCCCCGGGCAAATGGCGGCGCCCGGGACAGGCACCGGGGGCCTTGTCCTCGGGGCACAGGCGGCGCCCGGGACAGGCACCGGGGGCCTTGTCCCTGGGCGAAAGGCGGCGCCCGGGACAGGCACTGGGGGCCTTGTCCCTGGGCGAAGGGCGGCGCCCGGGACAGGCACGGGGGGCCTTGTCCCCGGGCAAAAGGCGGCATTTGTCCCCGGGCGCAAGGCGGCGCCCAGGACAGGCACCGGGGGCTTTGTCCCCAGGCCAAAGGAGGCGCCCGGGACAGGCACCAGGGGCCTTGTCCCTGGGCAAAAGGGGCCGCCCCGGACAGGCACCGGGGGCCTTCTCCCCGGGCGAAAGGCGGTGTAACACCCTGATTTTGGGGGTGAAAATTCCTTTTCATGAAAATCATGCATGCATGTATCTCTTTAGAAGTAGCAAGATCAGTTCAACTCTAATCTATCGTAAGCCCCAAAAATCCTAAAATCTATTCTGAAGATGCAATTCAAGATCAGATTATCCAGAAATAATCTACTATCTATCCTGAGTATAAAAGCCTTCAGAAGCCAGATCAAATTCAATCTCTAACTCCCAGATTTATCAATCTCTTTCTGTTTTCGAAAACAAGAATTAATTGAATATTCTAATTACCCTAAATACCCTAAGTTTCAGAATTCAGATTTAACCAAATCTTAATCAAATCTAGACCAAATTATTCTTGGATTGTAATCATGGGCATGCCAATACCTTAATCCAAAAAGTTGGCAGCCAGATTCCATCATTTAAACCCTTTTTGCAAATCAGTCCAAATTATATCGCAGATTAGTCCTTTTCTAATTTCCAAGAGGCCGAAAAGGGTAAAAGCCACAAATCAACTCCAGATCTCAATTTGATTCAAGGAATGCCTCCTAAATGCCATTCAATACAAAATCGCCTTTTGTCAGCACATCAAAATCCCACCCTAAGTCTCAGATTTCCGGATTGTAACAAAACCAGACTCAAGATACCCTAATCACCATGTTTTCACTTCAGTTCAAAATTGATCAAGAGTTCCCAGATTTCATCAGGTATTCTCTCAAATCGTCCGTTGAATAAAGTTCTTCAAATCTGTGAAGTCGAAATCAGCCATAATCCTCAATATCTCAGATTTTACAGATTAGTCCAAATCAGAAAACTGAAATTACAATCGAGTCCAGCCTCTTGTTGCGACCAGCAGCGCAACTACACCGTGAACCACACTGCCGGTGGAGCTTCGCCGTTGCGAGCTTCGCCGCAACCCCGTCGCCCAATGCGCGCACCAGATTGGCCGTAGCAGCGCTGCAGCAGCACCAGCATCGCCCGAATCCTTCCTTCGCACGCACGCGCGCTCGCCTGCAGCAATGTCAGAAGCTTTGTGCCACATTGCTTCCATGCCGGAGCTGCCAAGCACTTTACCACTACACCTGCCAGAGCATGCGATGACTGTGTTGAAAAGCCGTCGAGACCGCTGAACACCGCCACCGTAGCCGACCAGCTGGATATCCTCCCGATTGCTCCAAGTCTCGAGAGCCCCATACTCCACTATTTAAGCCCCCCGTAGCTCGCAGCAGCTTCACTCCTCACCAGAACCAGCAACTCTCGTTTCCCCCTGCTTCTTCTCGTCTTCTTCTTCGTCTCCGGCAAGCCACCGAAGGGGAGAATGACGACAGGGAGCTTCGCTGCATCAACCTCCGATCCAAATTCGCCAGTGAGTGTCTCTGCCTCACCTCTCTGTGCTGTACCAAGTAATTGAACTCCGGTGGTTCCTGTCACCGGCGATTGCCGTTATTTGCTTTTGCCCTGTTCCTGCTTTGTAACCCGTTTTAGCAAAAATTAGTACTCCTTTTAGTAGAAGCAATTGATCAGTAGATCCTTCCTTGCAAGCCCTTGCTGTCGGATTTCAAATTGAAGCTCGGATGGAGCCTTTCCCCTGTTTTCGCGCGCCACCATGAGCTGTTCATGTCGCCGGCCCGAATAGCTTCACCTCCGACCAAATTGACTGTAGCATTGTGATCCCTGAACTCCGTAGATGGTGTAGCCAAACCAAATTGACCGGAGCTACCTTGTATCAGCGGCGCCCCAGTGGCCGTCTTCTCTGAGTCCGGCATCAACGCCGGTGAGCTCCAGTATTTGATTGCAACCCAATTCCTTGCTGGAGAATGATCAGCAACACCCCAGAAGCGTTAATCCTCAACCAATTTTGAGTTTCATCGTCTATAGCTCGTGGCCACCGTAGCTCACCTTAGTTCCTGAAAACCGACGAGTTCAACCTCACCGTTCGCCGTCGTTTCATCGCCGTTGTTCAATCTACTTTGTCCTGTAGATTTGCCTCAACCTACTGAGCATATCACTCCACTGCATCACCCTCCGACGCTGTGCCAAATCGCAAGATATAGCCGTGCCAAGATCTGTCCAGTACCTGTGTCTTGCCGTGTCGGCACCGTTATTTCTCATCGCCATTCATCACCGTCTGACCACCTTAGTTCCTGAAACCTCCACCACTAGATTCCTGTTGTCTTCGCCTACCTCCTAGACATATTTGGTGAAGCAAAGCTCAAGAGGATCGATCAAACACTCAAGCCCTAGAATCTGGCCGTGCACTAACATTCAATTCTCTGTGTCCAGGGGCCTCTTTGCAAATTGCCTAAATTCTGGACTTTCCTGTGAAAACCACCTTGTCAAATAGCTACCTTATTACATTTTGCATCTAATGCTTTGATCAAATCACATTCTTCCCACTGGAAATTATCCAAACCACATCAATGCCATTCCTTGACAATGCCAGCCCTTGTCAGTTCATGTCAGCCAATGGCATTGGGCAAGTTTAACCACTTCTGGTTGTGCAACCTGAAAACCGCCTTGTCCATTGAACTTGTAGAGCTATGTTCTACATTTTATTCAACTACCACACCTTGAGATAAACTCTCTAGCATTCTCTGAAGCTATGTCAGAGCCCTGAACCGAATGTCGACTTTTGACGTTCGTCGTTTTTGAGCGAAATAGCCACGGACTTGATGTCCATATCGCAGCCTTGAAACCCTGAGAGTCTCTAGCAGTCGTCCTGAACCCTAATTCCATAAATCTCCAAGATTAACTCAAATCCAACTTTCAAGCTTATGATATTTACTTGATTTGCCTCATTTTTGTGTACATTTTCCCCATGCTTTTGCGCATATCAGTCATTAACCTCGGCATATGTCTAGATTATTCCAGATTTGTCGCCAAATCGACCGGATTACTTGTTTTTCCAATTTTTATCGCAGGTCGACGAGGATTGGATGGATTTTCGGCTAGCGGACGCGCGTCCTCGACTTAATCCGGCCATCGGACGATTCCTGATGGAAGTGCGCGTTCTCGCGGACGCGTGGGATCTGACCGTAGCGAAATCGGAGTCTCCGGGGCCCGGAATCCCAAACCCTAGCCACGAGGTCACATTTCTAATTCTCCAAAACCTCGAGGGCTTTTCCGCAAAAGTGCCAAATTGCCCATTCTTTTCCTTGCCGCCGGCCATCAGAGGAAACTTGAGCCCGGCATTTAGTTTTTTACTCCTTTCTTCTTCTTCCCCAAATCACTCTTCCACACATCCCTCCACCTCGCCGCTGGTGGCCGGGCCATACGCCGGCGGTGCTCCATTCCCCTTCCTCCCCTTCTTCTTCCTTTTTCTTGTTTTCATCTTCTCCATTTCATCACTACAAACTCCACCAAACCCACCACTTAAAGCCCCAAAGCCACTGGATCTACACCGGGCCGCCCAAGCCGCCGCTCTCCTCGGCGCACCACCACAGCTCCACGCCCGGCGCCGTCCTCACCTACGATCTCGTGCCGCCGTTTCTACGCCTCGCTGCACCTCCCGCCAGCGGAGCCGCGGTCGCCGCCCGTCACCCGAGCCGCCGCCGGTCCAGCGTCGTGCGTCCACAGCCGATCCAGCGCGCCGCATCTCCACCAAGGATCCCCACCGCGCCGCTCTCACCGCCGCGCGAAGCCTCCACCACCGATCCCACCGGATCTGCTCCGGATCCAGCCATCCTCGGCCCAGATCTGGCCGATCTCCACTCCAGCGCCACCGCGTCGCCGGATCTAGCCGCTCCTCCATCAACCCGAGCCGGCGCGGCCTCTTCTTCGTGCCGCCACCATTCGACGCCGCACCACCCTCATCCACCCGGCGCCATCCAAGATCCCGTCGCCGGTTCGCAGATCCGCAACTGCACCGAGCCGCCGCGGGAGCCGAGCCTCCAGCGCTGCGCCTCTGGTCCACGCCGTCTGTGATCTTCTTCGTCCCCCTCTCCAGCAGCCTTAGCAACCAGTTCCTCTTCCTCCGAAGCCAAGAACCGCGACCTCAACAACTGCTTCGACTTCCTTCTTCTTCATCGACTTCTTCGGTGACAACCTTCTTCCCTCCATTTCTCTTCTTCCTCTCCTCTGTTTCCTGAGATGCTGTAAAGAACTGAATTCCTCTGTTATGTGATTGCTGTGAGTTGATGCAGATGAACAATTCATGTGTGAACCGATGAATGCATTTAAAGAATTGAAATGTTATTATCCATGCATGTTTGAGAGGAACTACTGCTCTTCTAAATTGATGAATTGAAATTCTGGAAATCAATTCCAGTGAATGACATTGTGTTGATTCATTATTGAAGTTCTTGTAGACCAATTGCTAGCATTCTGTTGGAATTGAAATATTTCTTGTTCAACTTCTGTCTGCTGAAATGTGTTAGTTTCTGTGTTGTATTTGAGGTTGCAGACTTGCTGTTGAGTTGTGGTTCTGTTTAACTGTTGTTGGAGTAGTGATTGAGTATGTTATGGTTGGCTGAAGGAGTGGGGTCGCTATTCATGACCTGTGTTTTCTTTACATGCATGTTCGTTGATACCGTCGATGGACGCAGTCGTTTTAGTTGCTTTCGCCTTTCTCTTGCGAGATTACTAAACGATTATGATTCTATCGCTTGTACTCATGACGACATGTATAGATCTAACACTATGGTCGCGATGTGACTACCTCTCTTTTTCTCATTTCTTCCGATATTCTCTCTTTCTTTCGTCTGTTTTAGTTTATTATCCATCGATTTAGTTTAGTTCTTCACGTTTCGTTTCTCTAGTCCCTGAGGAAAGAACGACTAGAATACTCGCCTACTGCATCGTCCTCGTTCTATTGCGAGACGGTCTAGGCCGGTATCAGCTTACCAGTTCCAGTATCGCCGAGAGTATTTCTCCTTTGCATGTTGCATATAGATTATTAATGGATTGTGATTCCCGTTTGCTTGTTTGATCTTTGATTAGAACAAGAGCCTGAGTACAGAGATTTCGTCAGACCCGACATCGACTGCTGTACCTTACGACGCGGATGGCAAGTCATATCCTTGGACATCTTGAACCTATATTTTATGAATTGTTAAGAGATTGCCTTGATTATAAGCAGTATTTCATTTGATGAAATGACAAAAGTATGATATGGCAGTACTAGGCTGTATGCCGACAAAAGATGAGGAGATTCCTTCTAAAATGATCAAACCGTGAGCCATAACTAATATATGTGTATATATGTATATTCATGAAATAGAACCCTTGCCATGGCCAGAGTTTGGTATGGAATGGTGGTGGCACTGATGAGTGCAGGGTTGTGGAATGCACTGGTCATGGGCATGTAAGGACTAGAACCTTGTGTTGTGCTTCTATGCGGCATGAAAAACGTACCAACCACTTGCCCAGTTATGGGACAGGCGCGACTTAGTAGCTTTCTTTAGTATTAGCTTTTCCCTGCAATGGTTGTCGGTCCAGTTTCTTGCGAGAGCTGGTGGGCCGCAGAAGGCCATGAGTGATGTGAGTTCAGAAAAATTATGAGAGGAAAAGGTGGAATGGAGGAAGACGCCCTATGCCAGATTAAGTCGTGCACGACTATAATCAAAAGAGGCTATGTGTCTTGCGAGAACATAGACCCAGGCTAGGAAGTAAGGCAGTGGGGAGGACCCACAACGGTACTTGAGACTTAACTGTCTATTTACCGGGCAGGGAATCGTTAATGCTAGGACTGTAAACTGTTGTGTCACTTCAGCCTTGTCACATGCGTAAAGGTCGCATGGAGCTAATCCGACTTGAAAGCTGAGTGATTTGTGGATTCAAGTGGTACACCTTTGCAAAGTTAAAAACGTATTCGAATACTCCGAGCTCCCGGGTCTATAGGAGCCTGCGCGCTGTGGATCCTATCCACGTCGATGTGACACAAGTATGCTTTCTAGATAAAATATGGCTAGACTTAGCTCATGTGTGCTTGACATGTGTTGTCATGAAATGAGGTGCTAACATGGGCAGACATGTGTTGTCGTGCTATGGTAGTACTTCTAAGAGTTTATAAAAGATATTAATGATATGTCATGATGAGAACTGCCATAGATTTGGAAAGAGAAAAAGTATTTTGCAACCTTCCCTCCTTCCCTAATAGCATAGGTTCATATCATTCTACTATATGTATCTACTCTTATCTATGACTTGCTGAGTACGTAAGTGCTCACCGTTGCAATTCACTATCCAATAGATGGAATGTCCCTGATCAAGATGAAGGCCTAGAGAACTTCTTGGATCACTGAAGGAAGAGAGTCAGTTCTACCCAAGTCCTGAAAAGTGTTGCTCTGCTTTGAACTTCTTGCCGTGGGGGTTCACTTAGCTTCTGCCGAGTAGTTGTTCTTCTGCAACCAAACTTATTTACGCCGTGATGGCTTGTAATTTATTATGTTGTAATGAGGCCAGTTGGCCATACTGCTCAATGTAATGCAAGTTAAACAGATGCAATATACTCCTATGTTTGGCTCATCCTGGGAAGTCAAAAGGTAAGGGATCAGCAGCAGTAAGCTGGGTCCCCATGGGAGTAGTCGTGTCCCCCTGTGAGGGCGGGATGCGGCAGGCGGCGCCCCGGACAGGCACCGGGCGAAAGGCGGCGCCCGGGACAGGCACCAGGGGCCTTGTCCCCGGGCGAAAGGCGGCGCCCGGGACAGGCACCAGGGACCTTGTCCCCGGGAAAATGGCGCAACTTCTTACCTGGACTTTGTCTCGCGGAGATTTCCCCAAACAAAGGGGGAGGGGGACCTTCCCAACGAGACCGAGGCTAAGCGCCTCCGGGCCAAAGCTCGGGCATACCTCCTGTTGGTGGGAAAGCTCTACAAGCAGGGGGCTTCCACACTGCTTCGTTGCCTTCCACGACTAGAAGGACTCCAGCTTATCGGGGACATCCACGCGGGAAGCTGCGGGTCTCATCTAGCCCCGCGAGCCATCGCGGCCAAGGCCCTTCGCCGAGGCTTTTATTGGCCCATGGTGATTCGCGACGCGCGAGACTTTGTCTCCGCGTGCGAGGCCTGCCAGAAGATGGCCAAGGGTTCGAACCTCCCCCCCGTAGCACTGCAGACTATCCACATCACTTGGCCATTCGCGCGCTGGGCGATGGACCTCTTGGGCCCCTTCCCCCCAGCGCCTGGGGGATACAAGTATGCGGTGGTCGCGGTCGACTACTTCACCAAAAGGGTAGAGGCTGAACCCTTGGCCAGCATCACGTCCCGGGCGGTACAGCGGTTTTTCTGGAAAAATATTGTGTGTTGTTTTGGCGTCCCCCGAGAGATCACTATCGATAACGGGACCCAATTTGAGTCAGCATATTTCTGGGAATTCTGCGAAGGCTTGGGGCTCACCATCCACTTCGCTTCAGTGGCCCATCCCCAGAGCAACGGGGCCTTTGAAAGGGTCAACGGCGTAATCCTACAAGGGTTACGCCGATGACTCGAGCAAACCGCTTCCAAGCAAGGTGCGTTGGCGGAGGAGCTCCCTAGCATCCTCTGCTCCATTCGCACAACTCCGAGCTGAGCGACGGGACGTACTCCCTTCTCCCTGGTATACGGGGCTGAGGCAGTCCTCCCCCCGGAGATTGGCTTTCAGTCGCTGCGCGTCGAGCTCCTAGACGGAGCTACTACTGCGGCGTACCAAGCCAATGAGGCAAATCAACGAGTGGAGGTCGATCTCGTGGAGGAGGAACACGACCGAGCGCTCCTTCGCCACGTCATCTACGAGCGCGAAATGGCGTGCGCGTACAACCAACGTGTGCGCAAGAGGGCTTTTCGACTCAGGGACCTTGTCCTTAAACACGTCACAAACCCCCAAGCCCAGGGCAAACTCTCCCCCAAGTGGGAGGGCCCCTATAGGATCTCGGCGGTCCTGGGCTCAGGGGCTTACAAGCTCTCCAACCTTCAAGAGCAGGAGCTGAAGCACACATGGAACGTGCGTTTACTTCGCAAGTTCTATGTCTAGCCTACGGGCTTGCCCCCTCCCCCAGAGAGATTACATCGGAGGGGGAGGGGGGACACTGTACTCATCGTTCCCTCCCCTATCGTGGTTTCGCTGGGGGAGGCGTTGTACTTCAGTTCATTATCAATACAACTGGCTTTTTCTTTAGCTTTGTCTCAATGCAGGTTTTTACATTACCGTCTCTTACAGCGATGCCCTCCCCGTGACGATGCCCTCCCAGTGAGGAAGTGGGCTATCACGACCCAACAAGTCCCTACAACAGGAGTCCCACTCCCGTAGGGCGGCTTACGATCACCTCTCGTGGACTGAGGGTGTAAGCAGCAACCCGGTCCTCAAGGACTACAGTAATGAGTCAATTTGGGAGACTAGTCCCCTACCCAAACACTCAGACTCGTTATCGGGCACATCCTCCTTTGGGAGTCTATTGTCTCCTCAGTGAGACGGAATTCTCGGATTTTCTTTCTTGGAGATCTCGTTCCCGGCTCCCCGTTTTCACAATGATCGGAGGGTTGTCTCCCGGAAAAATTATCCTAGGGAATTTCACTTCGGACTTTCTTGGATGTTCTTCCCCGAAGATTTCGTTCTCGGCTCGCAGTTTTCCGGGTAACTGGAGGGTTCTCTCCCGGGAAAATTCCCAGAGATATTGGGCCTCCCGGAAGAATCACCCGGTTCCCCGTTCTCACGGTGACAGGAGGATTGTCTCCTGGAAAAATTATCCCCAGGAATTTTATGGATTTTTCTCGGACGTTCTCTCGTTGGAGACCTCGTCCCTGGTTCCCCGTTCTTACGGCGACCGGAGGATCCCACCGGGGCTTTCGAAAAAATCATTCCCGGAAATTTTTTATAACCTTGGGAAAACTTGGAAGAATTCTTAAATGATGGGTCTTTACCCCGGGAGCTTTGTTACCCCCACAGCGCGCGAAGCTCCCCTCTGGCCCGCTGTGGAGGGGGGGATAAGGAGCACCCGGGAATCACCCCGTCCCGGACCATCTAAGAAGGCAAAATACACGAGAAAACTTAGCTCTATTGAAGAAATCAAAGTACACAAGAAAACTTAGCTTTATTGAAGATCATTTAATCGGACGACATCTTCCCCCTCCGGTGGGCATCATTACATCAGAAACGATACAACCCGGGGTGTAGCCCGGAAAGTCCCTACGCCTAATAATCCCAGAGACCTTCTGATATCTCCCGGGCCAGGTCCCGGTACAAGCCACGTATGCGACGCTGTGCCTCCCAGAGCAAGTCTTCGGGCCAATATTCATAGCCCGCCGATGGAAGTATTCGAAGCGGGGGAACCCTCCGGGACCCCGGTCGTGGAGGAGATAGTTCAGCACGGTGATTATCTAAGTTGCCCAGGTGCCACTCCGGATGCCACCGCAACCGGATCGGCTCCTGGGAAACGCCCCCGGAGAAGAGACTTAACAAAATAAAGGCGGCCTGGGCATCCCCCGGGTGGCACCCGCCGGGGCTCAAAGACCTCACCCCTGGAGAGTTTTCTGGGACCTTCGCCCTGGGACCTTCACCCGGGAGTAACCTCCCGAGTAACCTGGTACATTTCATTCAAAGACTTAGCAAAAAATTCAATTTGTATTACATCAGAATGTTTCGTGTACAACTGTCCAGGGCTTCCTCTAAGAAGCTACTGGAAGCAAAAGCCTAAAAAACAAAAAGGGCCCTATCTAAAGGCCCGGGGGGAGGCTCACACTTGTTCGTTGGTGTCCTCCCACCGGGGGGCTCCCGCCGGAGCTGCAGCATCTGCTCCTGCAAGTGCCAACGCCGGGAATCGCACCCAGATTATCCAGTCGTAGAAGTCGCCGGCGAGCTGCTCCACTTCTCACCGCGACGGCTCGAAGAACTCCGGGAAGCTATGGGGGATTCGGCCCCCGATCGCCCGGGTGCCCACCACCCGGTGCACCACGAGCCTAGCCACGACGGCCACCACCGGGATCGCCCGGCCTCGCGCCCGGGCATCAGCGGCCTCCGGGATCATGGAGACTTGTGCGTTGAGAAAATGCACAGCCTCCGTGAGCATCGTCGGGGCCGCCCCCTACAAGCGCAAGGGTTAGCAAAAATTCGAGTTGAGCGCGCCAAAGGAAACCTCCTACCGACTCGAGAAAGTACCTGGATCTGGAGAGATTGAAGCTCCCCGAAGCGCTCGCGGAGTGTCCCTTGCGAGACATAGTCCTGGACCTTCCGGGTCTGCAGGCTCTCCATGTACCGGTCGACCTCCCCCAGCGGACAGCAGGCGGGTCTCCCTCCCGGCGCCAGACCCGTCGCGACCGACGACAGGCCCCCATGTGAGAGTCACGGGGGTGATGTGGACCGGGGTGGCGGTGGTTGGCGTCCTTGCCTCCGAGGAAGTAGCCGCCGAAGGGGAGGTTGCCGAAGAGCTTTCGAAGGGGGTCCTTCCCTGGGGGGATCAGGAGCCCCTTCCCTTTTCCAGGCCGCGGGGTCCCCGGGACCTCCGTCGCCGGAGGAGCCTCGTAGACCGAGGGGCTCCCCCCTGGTCTACCGGCCACTCGACACATGGAGGCGAGGCGTCTACGAATCGGACCTCCGGTCTCCCAACTCTGGTAGTGCCGGGGCCACCGGGAGGGCTATCGCCAAAGGCGGCGAGGGCGCGTAATCTGCTGAATCGGACACCCCCCATCATTGGCCGGTTCCTTCCCTCGAGCCTCCCTAGGGTTCTCCGGGGGAGGTGGCGTCGCTTCCTTCCGTGGAGGCGCCCGCGTACGCCCTGACTCGGGGGCCGCGTTCCGGGCCTTCGCGGGAGTGGAGCCCGGTGTCGTCGATGGGCCGGGGGCCTCCTGAGCCTTGGCTCACTTTGGCTCAGAGCCCCCGGTGGCTTCTTTCCCCCTCTTGTTGGAACTGGGTGTGGGGAGGGGCGTTCTCGCCGGTAGCCTCAGCCCGAAGGCCTCGGCCACCAAGTTCCGAGGAGGGCCCTCCCCTATGACGCGCACGATCCGCTCATGCTCGTCGGCGTAATACCTCCTGAGGAGGTTTTTGCCTTCTCCTGGGCGGCCGGATACGACCGGACTACAAGAGGTAAGGAGTTAGAAAAATTCATGAAAGAAAACGAGCAAGATAACCGGGAGCTTACGTTGGGACACCGGCTTCTGCGGGGGCCGCTGGGCCAGGCACATCCCGATTCCCCTCCTCCCATGCGTGAGGGGGGAAATCTTCAGCAGCTTTAGCTCCTTGGTGGCGTCCCTCATGGAACGGACGCCCCGGAAGCCCACGACCTTGCTGAGGAGCTTCAGCTCCTCCTCGGTCCACACCGGAGGCTTGGGAGCGGACGACCGACTGTAGGAGCGAGGCTCCGGGGAGTACACCACCTCGTCGTCCCGAACCCGGAGCTAGAACCACCTCCGGATCCAATCCCCCCAGTGGTCCCGGGAGGCTGCCACCGAGTACTCCGCTACCCGGGATGGCAGGAGTTGGACCATCACCGAGCCAAACTACGACTTCAGTCCTCCCTTCACCAGGTGGGAGCTTCTCGCCGCTGGCTCGTAGAAGTACCGGAATAGCCGGAGTGTCGCCTCCCGTCCGGTGGCTGTCTCAAACAGCCATATGAACAGCCCTATCCGAACCAACGCGTTCGACGTCAGGTGGTTCAAAGCCACCCTGTACTCCTTCAAAAACTCCCGTAGCAGCGGGTGCACCGGGAGCTGGAGCCTGGCCTCGAGGAAAGCCTTGAAGGCCACCACTTCCCCAGGCCTGGGGCGGGGGGCTCCGTCCTTCTTCGCGGGGATCCGAACGTCCCCATCCGCAACAACTCCCCGGTCCACCAAGGACTCCAGGTCCCCGGATGTAAACTCGGAGGCCTAGAGGAAGTCCCCGGTGACTTCCTCCAGGGGCACCTCCGTGGCCTTAGCACGGCCCTTGGGTCCCATCTAATTTTTTCAATGGCGGGTTTTGGAGTCCCGCGTTCTACCGAACTGAACTAAGAGCGCTAAGGCTCTAGGAAAAAGGGGGGGACTTAGGAGTTCCAGGGGCTAAGCTTCCGGGAGAGAGCTTCCGGAAGAGGGCTACCGGGAGAGCTAAGGGCGCTAAGGGAATCCGAGGGTTTGAAGTTTGGAATGAGTTCTCTGGGCCCCCCGAGGCCCTATTTATAGGGGCCAAAAGCGGCCCCGATGGGTGCCACGTGGCCCTTCATGGTGCATCCACGCCGTTCAATTCAAACACTGTGTGGGAAACGAAGGGATGGGCGCGCGAAACGAGGCGTCGCCGGTTCGAACCGCGAGCGGCCATTATGGCCAAACGATGCGCTCCCATCGAGACAAGACCTTAATGAATGACGGCGCGGTAATGAACGGGTGGCGCGGGAATCGAAGCGTCACGACTCCAGTGGTTTGTCCCAGAGATTGTCCCGGTGACATGAACCATCGCCCCCGGTGGCCTGTCCCGGGCGCCGCCTTTTGCCCGGGGACAAGGCCCCCCGGTGGCCTGTCCCAGGCGCCTCCTTTGGCACGGGGACAGGGCCCCCCGGTGGCCTGTCCCGGGTGCCGCCTATTGCCCGGGGACAAGGCCCCCCGGTGGCCTGTCCCGGGCACCGCCTTTTGCCCGGGGACAAGGCCCCCCCTGGTGGCTTGTCCCGGGCGCCCCCTTTTTCCCAGGGACAAGGCCCCCCGGTGGCTTGCCCCAGGCGTTGCCGTCCTTCCAGAGACAGGGGTCTCCGATCCCGGGTCACGTGAAGGTCACGCGAGAAGCACCTCGGGAATCAGTGGACACCTGTCAAGCATCCAAGGTCCCTGGCCAGAAGAAGGACGTCGCTACCCCTAGATCCAATGGTGGCAGGCGGGGTAGTTTAGTCTTTTTGCTTCTTCTGGGGATATTTAAGCCCTTATACACCTCATGTAAAAGGGATCAATTCATTATTACTTGGAATAGACAATCTCACAGGTGTGCTTCGGAGCCATCTCTCCCTCGAGAGAGCTCCCCTAGCCAACTCCGGTTGGGAGCACGCCGACAGGACTAGGGTCTCCACTGAGACCCGAACCTGTATAAATCTTTGTGTCACTTGTTGTGTTTGCCCGACGGGGGAGGACCGGTCACCCGATTAGCCCACACCGTATTTTCTTCGCTAGGATCTTCCACAAAACCTGCCGGGGTATTCGAAATACCACGACATAAAGGAAGAGGATTCGAACAAGAAGCCGGAATCTTCATCAGGCGGCAAGTCAAAGAAATAAAAAAGGAGTCGAACTGGACAATACCGAGAGGTCACGGTCACACAGAAACCTCCATTGACCAAAGGTAACAAATCTTCGTTTAAAAATAAAACTGCTTATGGTGGTCGCAGTGCCGACCAGCTACAGAAGTCGACTAACCCATAGGAAGGCAAGAGGTGGTGTCCACTCCACAACTCTGCAACCCACGACCTCAAGAATTGCCGGAGCTGGTTGAAGTAGTTGGATGACTTCTATCAGGGGATCGGACCTATGCCGACTTTGCCACCAATAGAACAGACTTGTGGGCTAAGAGACGCCAACGGGGACGAAGAGATGACCTACCAGATACCTCGTAATCATGTCAATGTTATTTTCGGGGGTTCCTCCTCTTTTGTTTCTAAACGGCAATTTAAAGCTTTTTGTCGAGAGGTGAACCAAGCGGAGACTCCCCTTGGCGAACCTCAGTACCCCCGTTGGTCGGATACTGCTTTGACGTTTGATCGCTCTGATTGCCCTGTGGGGCTTACTCGACCATTGAGACTACCTTTGGTCATAACCCTGATTATCAGTAATCCGAGAGTCGAAAGGGTCCTGATCGACGGAGGTAGTTCCTTGGACATTTTATTGGTCAATGCACTGGACGAGATGCAAATTCCTCGTTCAAAAATCAAACCTATAATTCATCCGTTTTATGGGATAATTCCAGGTCCCTCTATGATGCCATTGGGATGGCTGGTGTTCCCGGTCACGCTGGGAGAACCAGATAACTTCCGAACAAAATTGGTTACCTTTGATGTAATTGATTGTGATTCGGCTTACAATGCAATCTTTGGTAGGCCAACTCTTGCTAAATTCATGATGGCTACGCACTCGCTTACCAGTGCGGCTAGTTGCCTAGCCCCAAGGGCGTTATTTCAGTCCGAGGCAGTCGCAACATGGCATTGACATGTGATCGGTTATCCCTGGAGATGGTAGATCAACTTCTCCTCCGAGAAGCCCAGATTGCCACAATGTCTACTTATACAATCAAGGTTGCTCCTCGACCAGATGAAACATTAAAATTTGTTCTGTTGTACCCAGATGATCCATCCAGGACAATTCGGGTTGGATCAAGCCTGGATGACAAATAGGAACTCGAGCTCATTACTTTCCTACGAGCTAACGCAGATGTGTTTGCGTGGAAACTATCCGACATGCCCGGTGTCCCAAGAGAGGTAATTGAGCACAGGTTAGCGATTCGACCTGGACAGCGATCAATAAAGGAGAAGCTCAGGCATTTTGCTGTTGATCGGCAGGAAGCCATTCGAGAGGACTTAGATAAGCTCCGAAAGGCCGGATTTATTCGAGAAGTCGATCATCCGGAATGGCTTGCAAACCCGGTCATGGTCCGCAGGTCAAATGGCAAGTGGCGCATGTGCGTCGACTACACCAGCCTAAATAGTGCCTATCCGAAGGATGATTTTCCCCTTCCCCGCATCGACCAGCTGGTCGATTCTACTGTGGGTTGTGAACTGATGAGTTTCCTGGATGCTTACTCAGGGTATCATCAAATTAGCATGGCAGAAGAAGATGAAGAAAAGACTGCCTTCATCACACCATTCGGCACCTACTGCTACGTCAGAATGCTATTTGGTTTCAAGAACTCCGATTACATGTACCAGCGCTTGATGCAAATGACCTTTCTTTCCCAGATAGGGCGTAATCTTGAAGCTTATGTAGACGACTTGGTGGTAAAAGTTTTGAAAAGTTCATCTCATTTAGACCATCTTGCGGAAACCTTCTGTAATTTGAATCAATTTGGAATAAAGTTAAACCCGGAGAAATGTTCTTTCGGGGTTTCATCTGGAAAACTTCTAGGTTTCTTGTTTGTTCCAGAGGAATCAAGGTTAATCCCGACAAAATCAGGGCTATCGAACAAATGAGGTCTCCCTTGACCATCAAAGATGTTCAGCGCCTGGCAGGTTGTATGGCGGCATTAAGCCGATTTATATCGCGACTGGGCAAAAAGGGACTACTTTCTTCAAAGCTCTGCACAAACAACATAATTTTACTTGGTCGATGAGGCCAAAAAGGCATTTCAAGAGGTCAAAGCATATCTATCCAGTCCGCCGGTCTTGGTTTCCCCCAATAAAGAGGAACCATTACTCCTTTACTTGGCGGCCACACCTTACGCAGTCAGCGCTATCTTGATCGCATAAAGAGAAGGTGTGCACAAACCTGTCTACTACGTAAGCGAAGTACTTCATGGTCCTAAGGAGCGATACCCTGAGGTCCAGAAGATACTTTACACACTGCTGATGGCTTCCCGTAAGCTATGACATTACTTCCAAGCACATAGGATCACAATCCCCTCATCTTTTCCTTGGGGGGACATTGTCCGGAATCCTCAGAAATCTGGTCGGATCGCGAAATAGGCTCTGGAACTCAGAGCGTTCGACCTCCACTTCATGCCTCGCACTGCAGTCAAATCTCAGATCTTGGCCGACTTCATGGTCAAATGGACTAATCCTGAACCACCCGTGCAGGCGTCTGAAGATTTGGCATGTGCCGATCACTGGACGATGTATTTTGATGGCTCTCGCAGTTTTCAACACTCGGGGGCTGGAGTGGTCTTAGTCACACCTCAGGGTGACCAACGGAAGTACGTCATTCAACTACACTTTTTTGCGACCAACAATGCAACAGAGTATGAAGGTCTTATTGCAGGTCTCCGGGCAGCAAGATTCCTCGGAGTCTGTTGATTAGTGGTGAGGGGAGACTCACAGCTGGTCGTAAACCAGGTAAACAAGGAGTACAGCACCTCCGATGAGACAATGGCTCATTACCTGGGGGAAGTGAGGAGATTGGAAAAACACTTCAGTCATTTTGAAGTCCAATACATCCCGCGAAAGGACCACATTCTCGCAGACCAATTATCCAAAATTGGGTCGTCACACACATCCGCCCCGGCAGGAGTGATCGTCGAACACTTGGAACATCCCTCGATCATGACTACGGCCAAGGATGATCCGGTAACAGTCTGCGTTACCAACGTCGGACATGAACGAGATTGGACCCATCCATTGAGGGTCTATCTCGAACACGGGACCTTGCCTGAGGATGAAACCGAGAGCGATCGGTTAGTTGAAAAAGCACGCCTATACAAACTTATAGAAGGAGTTTTGTACAGGAAAGGTACTCAAGGTTTATTCATGTGCTGTGTGTCCCAAGAGGAAGGTAAATCCCTCTTGAAAGAAATTCATGACGGTGTATGCGGTGCGCACGCGTCATTTCGTACATTGGTCGGAAAGGTTTTCCGACAAGGATTTTACTGGCCTTTCGCACTTGATGATGCCAAAAATATGGTCAAGACATGTCCTCAGTGTCAATTTCATGCGAGACAGATCCATCAGCCTGCCTATGCTCTACAAACTATCCCTCTATCATGGCCTTTCATAGTTTGGGGGATGGACATTGTTGGTCCTATGCCACAAGCGGTCAATGGATACAAGTTCTTATTCGTAGCTATTGACACGTTTACAAAGTGGATTGAGGCCAAGCCAGTACGCAATATCACTGCTGCTACTGCACAAAAGTTCTTTCATAAGAACGTTGTGACTCGATTCGGTGTTCCAAATCGTCTCATCACTGATAATGGTTCCCAATTCGCTAGCGGTCTCTTTCTGGCCTATTGCGACAATATTGGGACCAAGGTGTGCTTTGCTTTTATAGCTCATCCGCAGAGCAATGGTGCCGTTGAACGTGCCAACGGGAAAATATTTCAGGGCATCAAAAAGCGTGTTTTTGATCTCCATACGACACGCTCGGGGGCTTGGGTAGATGAGCTCTATACCGTTCTGTGGGAACTACGCACTACTTCTAGTCGTGCCAGCGGTGAGACACCTTTCCATTTGGTATACGGAGCTGAGGCTGTGTTACCCATGGAAATTAGTCTTGGTTCTGTCCGAACAGATCAATTCGAACAAGTTGATCAGAGCGGACAACGATTACAAGATCTAATTCTCCTAGAAGAAAAGCGTGATCGAGCTTTGGTCAAGTCCACAGTGTATTTGCAAGCTTTACGCAAATACCACAACAAAAGGGTGCGACCACATAGCTTTCACGTGGGTGATCTGGTTTTACGTAAAATACAAAACCAATCTAATCGCAATAAATTTTCCCCTCAATGGGAAGGTCCCTACACTGTTGTCTAGGTGCCACGACCAGGATCGGCTCGGTTAGCAATGGAGGATGGTTGAATCTTATCCAATACATGGAACATTGATCAACTGCACAAGTTTTACGTGTAAGTTCCCAACCCCTTTTCCTTTTCAATTAGCATGATTTAACAAAATCAGTACTTTTAGTTGTTTCATGTGATAATTATTCCTTTTGCCCATATGTTACGACTCTGGCCCGGGGGCTGGTCGCCGATAAGTGTATCACTATAATACCTTGATCGGATTCGCTGGCCGATCTCGTGATCACTTCCAGACAAGACACCCCTCAATAAGCCGTTTCTCAACGCACACGGGGCTTGCTGGCATCCCCTTGGTCATTAGAGTGGCTGCCAGTTTGCAATAAAGTCGGGTGTTGTATCAAACATGATTATTGGTCTGGTCGGATATTAATACCTAAAGTCACAGTACTCTCTATGTATTCCTGGTCGTCGTTACACCCATATTTTTCCTACACTTATAATACTAAGTCTTTAGTATACATAATCTCAGGAGGGGGCTAGGGGAATATGGTCGCAACATGAAACAAAAAGAAGTGCTTTTCTTTCAAAAATTAAAGCATACATATGCATTGTATAGTTATATCTGTACAGGTACAAAATTTAAGTAAGCCAAGTTCTGTCAAGAGATTTTCGATCAGAGGCCTGACTTCCTCCATTATGACTGCAAGTTGATCTTCACTCTCGACCTCTGCTTCTCCCACCACTGGATTTAGATCAAGATCCGGGCCATGGTGAAGATGAAATCTGCAGAGGATAGCGGAGGCTGCGGATAGCACTTTTGTCTTTATCGCCTCTGTTTGACGCCTTGTATCTTCAGGAAGATACTCGAGGAGTGATTCAGCTTGGGTTGCGACCAATGTGGTCCAGTCGCTAAGGCAAACGTCTTCCTTTTCGGTTTCGACCACATCAGCTTTTAGCAAACTGGCCACCATCTTCAGTTTTTCAAAGATGTCTTGTTGAACACTGCTGCAGGCTGAGAGTGAAGCGTTCAAGTCCTCGTTTTTCTTGCAGACAGAGTCAACTTTCGAGTTTTGCAACTCGATGGTTGCCTGGAGATCCTTCCTCTCTTGGCAGAGATAGCTTATTTGGTCCTCTTGTGCTATAATAAGAGACCATCACAAACAGTTCGCATGACAAGTTAATTCATTCTAGTCGGAAGTGCACTTACAGGAGAGCTACAACCGCAGTTGTTGAAGTTCTTTCTCCAAGCAAGAGATCTTGGTGGTTGCCCTGATCTCCTGGTCTTCCCGGTCAGCGAGGCTCTTGGTCAGAAAGGCATTTTCTCTGTGACAAGGGAGTCAATTGTTAAAATGGGACTAAAATTCAGGCAGATGAGGAAACATCTTCCTTACCGCTGCAGGCAACTCGTTTCCTGTTGGGCGACCTCGATACGCTTTGCAACAGCCATCGACTTGGTCGCCACACAAGTTAGTTCCTATGACATGGAAGGGGATCAGTTTCAAAGCCTGGATATTCCTGTGCAAATGCGAACTTAAAAATCACAAGAGGTGTTCTGCATAGCTCGATATACTTGCTAAACGGGTTGTTTTCCGATTCAGTCAAAGGCTGAGTCTCTAGACTCGCCTTATCCCCAGCTGGAGCGGCAGATTAATTTGCCTGCTGAGCCTCCTCCATGGCTGGGGTTACAGATTCCAATCTATGCAATTGAACTTATGTAGCCATCCCCTCTACAATGGCATGAAGAACTTCTTCGACTGTGGGGATGGGACTTTGCTCGCCCGGGGGAAGGAGGCGGCCGCGGGCGGGGCGGCGTCCGACTCGGCGAACTACGCCCCGTCGCCGCCCTCGGTGGAGCCCCTCCTGCCCCTTCCGGCTTCTTTGGAGCCGGAGAGGCTGGAGGTGAGATTCGCGGAGGCCTCGCCTCCGCGGGTTTGGCCGGTAGATGAGGGGCGGAGCCCCTCGGTCTACGAGGTTCCTCCGGAGGAGGAGGCCCCGAGGACCTTTTGGCCCGGGGCGGGGAAAGGTCTGATGATCCCCCCCCGGGCGGGGACCCCCGCCCAAAGCTCCTCGGCCACATCTTCGGAGGAGACTTCGGCCACGAAGATGCCGGTGACGCCGGCCGCGTTGCCGGACTCGCAGGTCCGGGGACCCCCCGCCGGTAGCGACGCCGGCGCCGGGCGAGAGGCCCCTCTGCTGCCCGCGGGGGAAGTCTCCCGCTACTCGGAGGGCCTGCACACCCGAATGGTGCAGGCCTTCGTCGCGGAGGGAATGATCCATGAGCGTTTCCAGGGGCTTCAGTCCCTCGGGGCCCAGGTAACCCGAGTCGATGACGTCTTCGTTTATTTCCTGCACTTAGAGATTTTTCTAACTATATATTTTGTAGGTGGCAGCTGTTACCTGGGGCCTTGAGCAGCGGGTCGCCCGGCTGCTTAAGGAAGCGGAGGGCCGGGCCGCGGCCTCCGTAGGGCAGCGCGAGGAGGCCCTCCTGGAGCGCGACGAAGCCCTCGCGGAACTGAACCGGGTCCGGGCCCAGGTTCACATTTCCGAGGCCGTCAACGGCCGCCTCCGGGAGGAGGCCAAAGCAAGGGAGGAGGCGCTCCGGGAGCTCGAGGCCGCGAGCGTCCGGGCGGTGGCGGACGCGGGCCGCTCCATCCGCTCGGCCCTCGAGAGGCTTGGCGTGAGCCTAGGCTCCGAGAGCAAGGAGGTGCTGCCGGCGACCCTCGCGGAGGCAGTGCGATTTCTCAACGCACAAGTCTCCACCATCCCTGAGGCTGCCGACGCTCGGGCGCGGGGCAGGGCGATCCCCATCATCACGGCCGCTGCGGGGCTCGTCGAGTTCCGGGGGGTCGGCGCCCGGGCGATCGGGGACTGCATCCCCCGAAGCTTCCCGGACTCCTTCGAGCCTTCGCGCCGGGAGGTCGAGCAGCTTGCCAGAGGGTTCTACGACCAGATCATCAGGGCGTGGTTCCCGGCTCCGGCGCCTCCGGCGGGAGACATCCTAGCCCCGGCCTTGGAAGAAGCCCCCCGGGGGGAGGACGCCAACGAACATGTATGAGCCTCCTCCCGGGTCTTAGCTAGGGCCCTTTTTTTGTTTTCTTAGAATTTTGATCCCGGTAGCTTCTTAGAAGAAGCCCCGGACACTTGTACAAAAACATTTTGAATGCAATGAAGTTAGAATTTTTTCTAAGTCTTTGAATTGAATGTTGTTACCAGGGTTCCCGGGAGGTTTCTCCCGAGCGAAGGTCCGGGAGGGGCTCCCCGGGGGATGCCCAAGCGGCTTTAATCTTGCTAAGCCTTGTCTCCGGGAATCGCGGCGGGGGCAGCGTCCGGGAGCCGATCCGGTTGAGGTGGCGTCCGGAGTGGCACTTGGACAACTTTGACAATCATCGCGCCGATTGTCCCTTCCGCGACCGGGGTTCCGGATGATACCTCCCCTCCAGATACTTCCACCGGCGGGATATGAGTTCTGGCCTGAAGATGTGCTCCGGGACGCTCGGCGCCGCGTACGGGCACTGTACCGGGACTTGACCCGGGAGCTAGCGGAGAGCCTCCGGGAGAATTAGGCGTAGGAGCCTTAGGGCGTAGAGAATCCCCCGGGTTAGAACCCGGGTTGTACCGTTTCCGAAGCCCACCGGAGGGGGAAGATGTCCTCCTGGTTTGACAATTAAGAAAGCTGTGTTGTTGCTTTTTCTTTCATTGTCTCTTTATTTTCTTCTTCTTGGATGGTCCGGATGACTCAACTTAACAAGGATGAGCTAAGTTTGCTCGTGGGCGGTGCGGTCGGCACCCGGGGGTTCCTTATCCCCCCCGCCCACAGCGGGCCGGAGAATAGCTCCGCGTGCTGTGGGGGTAACAAGGCCCCCGGGATGGAAGTCACCTGTAGCATAGGAATTTTTCTAAGTTAGAAAATTTTAAAACGAGGTTTTCAAGGAGAAGACCTTCCGGGGGACAATCGTCCGGTCGCCGTGAGAACAGGGAGCCGGGAATAAGGCCTCATGTGGAAGAAACGTCCAAGAAAACCTGATGAGATTTCCGGAGGAGAGCTTCCTAGGAGACAATCGTCCGGTCGCCGTGAGAACGGGGAGCCGAGAATAGGGTCTTCGGGGAAGAAAATGCCCGAGAAATCCGTGACTTCTCCGGGAGACAATCATCCGGTCGCCGTGAGAACGGGGAGCCGGGAATAGGGTCTTCGGGAGGCATTCATCCGGTCGCCGTGAGAACGGGGAGCCGGGGGTAAGGTCGCTAGGGACCAATCGTCCAGTCGCCATGAAAACGGGGAGCCGGGAATATCGTCGACTCCCGAAGGAGGGAGATGGATCCGATCAGGCCGCAAGGGGCCGATCATCCAGTCGCCGTGAAAACGGGGAGCCGGAATAACATCGACTCCCGTGGGAGGAAGATAGATCCATGAAGGCCATTAGACGTCCCACTGGGGAGAGCGGCTACTCCCGGAGGAGGAAGTGCCCGAAGACGGGTCTTGAGTGTTTGGGCAGGGGACTAGTCTCCCAAAGTGACTCGTTACCGCGGCCACTGTGACCGGGTTGCCGCTTACACCCTCAGTCCACGAGGGCTGATCGTAAGCCGCCCTACGGGAGTGGGACTCCCGTTGTAGGGACTTGTTGGGCCTGGCCCACTTCCTCGCGGGGAGGGCATCCTCACGAGGAGGGCATCCTCGCGGGGAGGGCATCCTCGAGGGGAGGGCTTCCTCGCGGGGAGAGCATCGCCGCTAGGGGCGGCAATGAGAAAGACCTGCAATGAGACAGTTTGAAAAGCAAGACCTATGTATTGCTAATAAAATGAAGTACATGGCCTCCCCCTGCGAAGCCGCGAAAGGGGAGGAAAATACAGTGTCCCTCCTCCCCCTCCGGCGTGAACGCTCCGGGGGAGGCGACAGGCCCGTAAGGCTAAACATAGAACTTGCGAAGTAAACGCAAGTTCCACGTGTGCTTCAGCTCCTGCTCTTGAAGGTTGGAGAGCTTGTAGGACCCCGAGCCCAGGACCGCGGAGATCCTGTAGGGGCCCTCCCACTTGGGGGAGAGCTTCCCCTGGGCTTGGGGGTCTGTGACGCGTTTGAGGACAAGGTCCCCAAGGCGGAGAGCTCTCTCGCGCACGCGTTGGTTGTACGCGCGCGCCATTTCTTGCTCGTAGATGGTGTGGCGGAGGAGCGCTCGGTCGCGTTCCTCCTCCACGAGGTCGATCTCCAGACGCTGGTTGGCCTCGTTGGCCTGGTACGCTGCGGGCGTGGCTCTCTCCAGGAGGTCGACCCGGAGTGACTGGAAGCCGATCTCCGGGGGGAGGACTGCCTCCGCCCCGTAGACCAGAGAGAAGGGAGTACGCCCCGTCACCCGGGACGGGGTCGTACGCATGGAGCAGAGGATGCTAGGGAGCTCCTCTGCCCACGCACCCCGCTTAGAAGCGGTTTGCTCGAGTCTCCGGCGCAATCCCTGTAGGATCACGCCGTTGACCCTCTCGACAGCCCCATTGCTCCGAGGATGGGCTACTGAGGCGAAGTGGATGACGAGCCCCAGGCCTTCGCAGAATTCCCGGAAATAAGCCGAGTCGAATTGGGTCCCGTTGTCCACGGTGATTTCCCGGGGGACACCAAAACGACATACGACGTTCTTCCAGAAAAACCGCTGAACGGCCCGGGACGTGATGCTGGCCAAAGGCTCCGCCTCAACCCACTTTGTAAAATAGTCGACCGCGACTACCGCATACTTGTATCCCCCAGGCGCTGGGGGGAAGGGCCCTAGGAGGTCCATCCCCCAGCGCACGAAGGGCCAAGTGATGGGGATTGTCTACAACGCTATAGGGGGGAGGTTCGAGCCCTTGGCCATCTTCTGGCATGCCTCACACGCGGAGACAAGGTCTCGCGTGTCGCGCATGACCGTGGGCCAGTAGAAGCCCTGCCGGAGGGCCTTGGCCGCGATGGCACGCGGGGCTAGGTGGGAACCACAACTCCCCGCGTGGATGTCTTCGAGAAGTTGAAGTCCCTCCGGCCGGGGGAGGCAGCGCAAGAGGGCGGAAGCCCCCCGCTTGTAGAGCCTCCCCTCCAGCAGGAGATATGCCCGGGCTTTAGCCCGGAGGCGTTTAGCCTCGGTCTCACTAGGAGGGTCCCCCTCCCCCTTGATGAAGGAGATGAGGGGGTCCATCCAAGACGGAGTCCGGATGATCTCGGCGACCTCCGAGACATGAGGCTCGTCGCCTGTGTCCGGGGAGGCCACCGAGGGCTTCGTGATGATTTCCAGGAAAGCCCCCTTGGGGAGCGATTCCCGGGCGCTTGCCGCCCGGGCCAGGGCGTCGACCCGGTCATTGTCCCTCCGCGGGATATGCCAGGCCTCGAGGCCGTCGAAATGCCTCTCCATCTTTCGCACTTCCTGTAAATAAAGACTTAAGTTTGCGTCATGGCACAGGTAATACTTGTCCATTTGGCAAACTATGAGCTGAGAATCTCCCTTGACTAGGAGGCGCTGGATCCCCAGGGAGCACACGAGGCGCATCCCGAGGAGCAAAGCCTCGTATTCGGCGACGTTGTTGGTTGCAGGGAACTCGAGCCGCGCGGTGTACTCGAGTTCCTTCCCCTCGGGGCTCCGGAGGACTACTCCCGCACCAGCCCCGGCGAGGCACAGCGACCCATCGAACATAAGGGTCCAATGATCACTGCGTCGGGGCGGCACAGGGAGATCTTCGTCCCCGGACCCAGAGGCGGGAGTCCACTCTGCGACGAAGTAGGCGAGGACCTGCGACTTGATGGCGGAGCGGCCAGTAAGGGACAGGGAGAAGGGGGCGAGCTCGGCCCCCAACTTCCCGATCCGGCCAGTGGCTTCTTTGTTCCGCAGTACCTCCCCCAGGGGGAGGGACGACGGGACGGTGATGGAGTGCCCCAGGAAGTAATGTCGAAGCTTCCGGGACGCCATGAGGAGGGCGTAGCAGATCTTCTCCATCTCCGTGTACCGAGTTTTGGCCCCTTGGAGGGCCTCACTCACGTAGTACACGGGACGCTGCTACCCCCCTTGCTCCTTCACCAAGACCGCGCTGACGGCGAGGTAGAGGAGCAAGGGCTCTTCCGGAGACGGACTCACGAGCATTGGAGGGCTCGCGAGGTACTTCTTGAGGTTGTCGAACGCCTCCTGGGCCTCGGGGGTCCAGCGGAACCCCCCGAGCCCTCGGAGGATCTTGAAGAACTGGAGGCCCCGCTCCCCTGACCGGGAGACGAAGTGGCTTAGCGCGGCTAGGCGGCCGGAGAGCCGCTGGACATCCTTGACGGAGCGCGGCGAGGGCATATCTAGGAAAGCCCGGATCTTCTCGGGGTTTGCCTCAATGCCCCGCTGGGACACGAGGAAACCTAGGAGCTTCCCCCCGCGCACCCCGAAGGCGCACTTCTCCGGGTTGAGTTTGAGCCCGAATGCGCGGAGGTTGCGGAAGGTTTCAGCCAAGTCGTCGATGTGGGAGGCTGCACGGGGGCTCTTGACAACCGCGTCGTCTACGTAGACTTCAATGTTGCGGCCGACTTGCTCTTTGAAGACCAACGTCATGAGGTGCTGGAATGTTGCCCCCGCGTTCTTGAGCCCAAAGGGCATATGAACGTAGAAGAAGGTTCCGAGGGGAGTAATAAAACTCATCTTTTCCTCGTCCCCTTCCGCCATCCGGACTTGATGGTAGCCCGAGTCCCCCCCCTGCCCGCACTGGTCGAGGAAGTCCGGAGTCCTCCCCCTGCCCGCACTGGTCGAGGAAGTCCGTGAAGTGCTGCAGCAGCTGGCTACAATCTCGGGTAGCGTGGGTACTGGACCTGTGGATGCTGCCCCACGGTCCTTCCCGCCTTCTCCCCGCGGGGCCTTCCCGGCCGCGCGAAGACTGTCCTCCCCCATAGCCCTTCGGTTTGGGGAAGGGGCGATTGCCCCTCGGGGGGTCGCGCAAGCCGCCTCCGCCCTCAAGGACAAAGGTGTCCCGAGGCCGTGGCTCGCTACGGCCCCCCTGTCTGGGGCGTTTGGGGGGATCCCTGGCCCCCAGTCGACGGGGGCGGGAGCCCCCTGGGTCTTCTTCCAGATGTCATCTTCCTCCGCCCGAGCGTACTTTTTGAGTACGTTGAAGAGCTCGTCGGCGGAAGAGGGGCAGCTCCGGGAGAGCCTTCGGTGGAGCTCCCCCGGGAGGATGCCGCTTTTGCAGGCTTCGATGACCGTAGAGTCGGGGACATGGGCCACTTTGCTCTTTACCTGAGCAAAGCGCTTGAAAAAGCTTCTGATGGTTTCCCCAGTCCTCTGCCGGACAGTGTACAGCTGCGAGGAGTCCAGGGGACGCACGTAGTTCCCCTGGAAGTTGGCACAGAACTCCCGCTTGAGCTGCGAGAAAGACTTGATGGAGCCCGCCTTCAGTTTGTAGAACCAAGAGCGGGCAATGCCGGAGAGGTAGAGGAGGAAGACGTTGCACTGTACCGTCTCGTCCCCCCCGGCCGCGGAGATGGCTGTGGAGTAGACCTGCACGAACTCGTAAGGGTCTGCCTCATCGTTATAGTGCGCGATGTGCGGAGGGCGGTAGGGCCGCGGCCACCGGATGCTACGAAGTCTTCGGCACAGGGGCTGGTTAGCCCCCTGCACTTCCCGGGGAGAGCCCCGGTCGCTGTCTTCTTTCACGGGACCTTCGTTGTCTGAGTCTGGAAGCGGTCCGAGAGGTCCGCCAGAATGGCGGTGGCGACGCTTTTCCTCCGGACCGGGACTGAGTTCCCGGACGTCCGGGCTCTCCGCCGGAGAGGTTGGCCCTTCAGCGGGTCTCTTCCCCCGGCCGGTGTGAGAGCGAGGCTCCCCGCGCCCGCGGCCGGGGGGAAGTTCTTCCCCGCGCTCTGGTGAATGCATTCGCTCGACATCCCCCCGGGCGAAACGGACCTGTCCCGCCGAGGGAGGGAGCTCATGCACTGTAGCTGCGGGTGACAAAAGAAATGAAACCATAAGATAATACGAAGGAAAGTACACATAATTTTTTTAACAAAAATCATGCTAATCAAAAAGGACAAAAGAAATGGGGAACTTACACGTAAAACTTGCGTAGTTGATCTATGTTCCAAGTATTGGACAAGATCCTCCCATCCTCCATCATTAATCGAGCCGATCCTGGTCGTGGTACGGAAACTACAGTATAAGGGCCTTCCTACTGAGGGGAGAATTTATTGCAGTTAGACTGGTTTTGTATCTTTTGTAAAATTAAGTCGCCCACGTGGAGACTACGAGGCCGGACCCTTTTACTGTGATATTTACGCAAAGCTTGTAAGTATACCACAGACTTGATCAGTGCATGAATACTCCTTGAGTACCCTTTCTGTATAAAACTCCGTCTATGAGTTTATACAGGCGCACTTTTCTAACTAACCGATCACTTTCGGTTTCATTCTTGGGCAAGGTCCCATGTTCGAGATAGATCTGCAATGGATAAGTCCAATCTCCTTCATGTCGAAGGTTGGTGACACAAACTACCACCGAGTCATCTTCGATCGAAGTCATGATCGAGGGATGTTGTAAGTGTTCAACGAACACTCCTGCTGGAGCGGATGTGCGTGAGGAACCAATTTTAGATAATTGGTCTACGAGTATATCGTACTTTCGCGGGATATATTGGACTTTGAAATGACTGAAGTGTTTTTCCAATTTATTCACTTACCCCAAGTAATGAGCCATTGTCTCATCGGAGGTGCTGTACTCCTTGTTTACCTGGTTTACGACTAGTTGTGAGCCTCCTAACCACTAATCGATGGACTCTGAGGAATCTAGCTGCCCGGAACCCTGCAATAAGACCTTCATACTCTGCTGCGTTGTTAGTTGCAACAAAGTGTAATTGAATGACGTACTCGAGTTGGTTGCCCTGAGGCATGATTAAAACCACCCTAGCCTCCGAGTGTTGAAAACTACGAGAACCGTCAAAATACATCGTCCAATGGTCGGTGCATTGTAAATCCTCGGATTCTCGCGCAAGAGGGTCAGGATTAGTCCACTCAACCACAAAGTCTGCAAGAATTTGAGATTTAACTGCTACGCGAGGGGTGAAATGGATGTCAAATGCTACAAGTTCCACTGTCCACTTCGCGATGCGACCAATTTTTTCTGGGTTCCGGATAATATTTCCCAATGGGAAGGATGAAGGCACAATAATTTTGTGTGCTTGAAAGTAGTGTTGTAGCTTACGGGAAGCCATCAGAAGTGTGTAAAGTATCTTCTGGGACTCAGGGTAACGTTCCTCTGGACCATGAAGTACCTCCTCTCTTTCTGCGACCAGAACTGCGTTGACCGCATGGGGGGTGGCCACCAAATAAACGACTAGTGGCTCCCCTAAATTTGGAGAGACTAACACTGGCAGACTAGACAAGTAAGCTTTGATCTCCTGAAAGACTTTTTCGGCCTCATGCAACCAGGCAAAACCATTGTGTTTATGAAGAGCCTTAAAGAAAGGCAGTCCTCGTTCGCCTAGTCGTGATATGAAACAGCTTAAAGCCGCCATGTGACCTGTTAGGCTTTGGATGTACTTCATGGTCGAAGGAGATCTCATTTGCTCAATGGCCCTGATCTTTTCAGGACTAACCTCAATTCCTCTCGAACAAACAAGGAAACCCAAGAGTTTGGTAGAAGAAACCCCGAAGGAACATTTTTCTAGGTTTAATTTTATCCCATGCTTGTTTAGATTACAAAAGGTTTCAGCAAGATCATCTAAATGATTCGAACTTTTCAAGCTTTTTACAACCAAATCATCAATGTAAGCTTCAAGATTACGCCCCATCTGGGAAAGAAAGGTCTTTTGCATCAAGCGCTGGTACGTGGAACCAGTGTTCTTGAGACCAAATGGCATTCTAACGTAGCAGTTGGTGCCAAATGGTGTGATGAAGGCAGTTTTCTCTTCATCTTCTTCTGCCATGCTAATTTGATGGTACCCTGAGTAAGCATCCAGGAAGCTCATCAGTTCGCAACTTGCTATAGAATCGACCAATTGATCAATGCGGGGAAGGGGAAAGTCATCCTTTGGACAGGCACTGTTTAAACTAGTGTAATCGACGCACATGCTCCACTTACCATTTGACTTTTGGACCATAACCAGGTTTGCAAGCCATTCAGGATGATTGATTTCACGAATAAATCCTGCTTTCTAGAGTTTTTCTAACTCTGAACGAATGGCTTCTTGTCGATCAACAGCAAAACGTCTGAGCTTCTGTTTTATTGGTCGTTGTCTAGGTCGAATTGCTAACCTATGCTCAATTACCTCCCTTGGGACTCCAGGAATGTCAGATGGTTTCCATGCAAACACATCTACGTTAGCCCAAAGGAAAGTAACGAGCTCGAGTTCCTATTTGTCGTCTAGGCCTGATCCAATCCATATGGTTCTAGATGGATCATTTGGGGTACAATGGAACTACCTTTAATTCTCATCTAGTCGCGGGCAACTTTGATCATATCAGAAGCCGTAGTGCCAATCTTAATGTCTCAAAGGGGAAGCTTGTCCACCAACTCCAAGGATAACCGATTGCAATTTAGCGCCATGTTCCGGCTGCCTCGGACCGAGATAACGCCTTTGGGGCCGGGCAAATTGGTGCACTGATAAACATAATGCGTCGCCGCCATGAATTTAGCGAGATTTGGCCTGCCAAAGATAATGTTATAGGCCGAATCACAATCAATTACATCAAAGGTAATCAATTCTGTTCGAAAATTATCTGGTTCTCCCAGTGTCAATGGTAGCACAACCTGTCCCATCGGCATCATTGAGAGACCAGAAATTATCCCATAAAATGGATGAATTATGGGCTTAATTTTTGAACGAGGAATCTGCATCTCGTCCAGTGCCTTGACCAATAAAATATCCAAGGAACTGCCCCCATCGATTAGAACTCTTTCAACTCGAGCATTGCTAATTATCTGGGTGATGACCAAGGGTAGTCTCAAAGGTCGTGTAAGCCCAACAGGACAATCAGCTCGATTAAAAGTCAAAGGAATTTCTGACCAACAGGGATATTGAGGCTCATCGAGGGGAGCCTCTGCTTGATTTACCTCACAGTAAAACATTTTAAACTGACGCTTAGAAGTAAATGAAGAGGAACCTCCAAAAATAACACTAACATGGTTTTGGGGTACCTGGTAGGACATCTCTTCATCTCCATCGGCATCTCTAATACCGCAGGCCTGATCTTTTTGCGGCAAAGTTGGCATCGGTTCAATCCCTTGGTAGAAGTCGTCCAATTGCTTCAACTAATTCCGGTAGTTTTTGAGATCGTGTCCCGAAGAATTGTGGAACAGACACCATTTCTTGTTTCCCTTTGGCTAAGTTTGTTTTCCTGACTGGTCGCTATCGCGCCCATCAGAAGAGGTTTTATTCTTAAATGGAAACTTGTTACCTTTTCCCGGTGGTGGTTTCTCTGCAACGCCGACCTCCCGGTACTGTCCAGTCCGGTTTTTCTTGGAATTCTTTGATTTTCCGCCTGATGATGATTCTGGTTCTTGCTAGAATCCTCCTCCTTATCATCCTTAAGACCTAGTGAGGCAGTAAATTTCCTTTATCCACCATCCTATTCCATTCCATGGCTTCAACCGCATTGTAATAGTGGTCAGCCATGTCGAAGAGATCGGCTACTGACCGAGGGGGGTGGATAAGCAGATCTTCGGTAAACCTTCGATATGGCATGCCATGTTTAAATGCCCTAATAACAGAGTTGTCAGATATGTTCAGGATGGTATTCCTCACTCCGACGAATCTCTTGACAAACTACCGAAGAGTCTCAATAGAGGTCTAGCATAAACAATGAAGATCATCCTCCTTGCGAGGCTTTTAGTAACAAGTCTGGAAATTGTTGAGTATGGCGTTACACAACATTTCCCAATTGTAGATCGAACCCTCTGGTTGATTGAACAACCAGGTTCTCACTGGTCCCTCGAGGATTATTGGCAGGTAATTTGCCATGACGCGGTCATCTCCGCCTGCCACTTGAATGGCGGTAATGTAGATCTGATGAAACTCAGATGGGTTCTGGGTTCCATCAAATCTCTCTATCATTCCTGGTTTAAACTTGTCTGGCCAGACCACCTCACGGAGGCCTGGCGAGAAAGCTTTCCAACCAACATAGGAACTGTGGAGGAATCTACGACATTCGACTTGGTCGCGGGCGACCTCACCCTGAGGAGATACACCTCGCGGTCCCAGGCGAGAATGAACAGGCACGCGATCTCGATCACGGGAACTTCCAACTCGCCTGGCCTTGTCATGCTGAACTGATCCTGGTGGTAATCGATTACGCCTACCATGACTGGAGTGAGAATAATCTCTCTCATGGGAGCGAATCGTAGGCCGAGATGACGCTGTTGGAGTTGCATCAGATGCAACTTCATTGAGCATATCTGCCAGGACTCTGGCAAAAGTTGGTGCCTCTTTAACATTAGGAGGGGGATTATGCAGAGCATCAGCGATAACACGAAGTTGATCATGTGTACTCCTCCTAGGCGCTCCAGGTGTCATCGTTTCTTCAACCGCCGATGGATAAACCGGGGCTAAAGAAGGTGTCTGGTCACGCCTGTGACCATGCGGACGACGGGAGGAACTAGGAGCGGCATCATAACGAGATTGCGCAAGTGGCAAAGCTTCCTTTGTAGCCCTGAGAGCCTCGTTTTCTCGCTGCTTGCGATCTTGATCCTCCTTTTGTTTTATTTCATGTTCCTCCTTTTGTCTGTGTTCTTGTTCCTCCCAAGCAATTCACTGCTCAGGAGTTTCCTCTGATAAAGCAGCAAATTCTTGGAAGAGCGAGGTCGCAGAAGGAGAAAATATTTCTGTTTGTTCCGAATCAGATTTGAAATCAAAGAGAGATTAGAGGTTATCAGGGTCAAACCTCCCAAGACTAAGCTCTATGTCACCATCATCCACATCCTCCGAAGCGATGTGTTGTGCCACATATTCGACCTGAGATGTCGCAGAACTCACATGAGGCAGCTGGTCTATCTTCTCTGTTTCTTGGTCGATGGACATGACCTAAGTCAGAGAAGACGCATCCTTGGGATGTTCCTCAAGAACATCCTCGCGATCCACCTCTTCTATCAGAACAGCATCGCTAGGTGAGGGCATCCGAATGTGGGCATAATCATCGAGATCGAAATCATTCTCGGAATCATACGCCCCAGACATGACTTATAAGAACTCCCGATAAAAGAAAACACACCTTGAGAAAGAGCCCCATGGTGGGCGCCAGCTGTCAACGACTCAGACTCGGGGTCCTCTATCGATCTTACGCAGATTTGTGAGTTGTATGTGAGACCTTTCAAAGTTCTATCAGGGAAGTTAAGATAAGCAATGAAGTAGAGATGCGAAAATTTATACAGGTTCGGGCCCTCGATGGTGGGAGTAATAGCCCTACATCCTGTTGTGATTTCACTATATATGAAAGAAAAGGTTTACAGGAAAGAGAGATTATCACAGGAGATAATCTCCTTTTTACACTTCTGTCTATTAACTATATCTAATTTTCAAGAACGTCTATGGACGTTGACCATTCGTCGTTGTTCTTCATCAGCAATCATTTTATACTCAATGAAAGGATGCCAATACAAGGCAATTACAGACGGTTGCCAAAATGCAGTTCGTATAACGGCACCAATCTTCTTTGCCAGTTAAGCACGTGCAATTATAGATAACCGCATACGTTAACCCACCTAGCGGTTGTCTTCTCTCATGGAAGAAGTTATCTTGGTCGCGCATAGCTAGCGACCTTCTGATCACGCATAGCTTGCGACCTTATGATCGCGCAAATACTGTGATCATAGACTGACTCTCTATCTGCAACCTTCGATGCACAGGAAACTGTCCGTCTGCGACCATAGTGGCTGCTAGCACACATAGACATATATCACATCCGAACTTGACTTGAACACGATGTATGTTAAATAAACTAGCTCGGGTGATAATCCTCGTCAGTCGTATTTGGTAAAGTTTGAGAAGCTAAAAACATTACCGCAACAACCCTCTTAGTCACAACGTGGGGGCCAGCTATAGTTGCAGCTGTGACTTGCCTTTGTTGGTCCGCTGTCACCTTAGCTGCGAGAATTTCTATGGTCGCCGCTGGTAACCCCATTGTGGCAGTGGTCGCAGTTGCGGCTGCTAAGGTGGCGGGAGGGGAGATACGATTTATTTGCAAGGCTCTCTCCCTGGCCAAATTCTTGGTCGCAGAGGGAGCCTTCTTCGGCTTCTTTCATGAATAACTACCAAAAGGTTCTACATCGTCGCCGGTAAGCCTTTTTTGGGCTGCTTGGTGTGTGTGAACAACTATACAAATCCAAAATGAATTCCCCTGGTAAATTATCCTTCAAAATCAAATATGCATAGGTTTTTTTCAAAAAAGTATACCTTTCGACACGCATGGCTAAACTCATTGGTGTTGTCGACTAGGCTCTGCGGCCTCGGCACATTAATACCGCCTTCCTGGACTAGATTATAAGACTTTAGAAGAAAATTTGTCCTTATTTTGACATTACAAATAGGCAGGACTATGAAAAAATAACAATAAGAAAAGGACAACAAAAACTCAATTCTAAAGGATAAACAAATTGAGAAAGAATTTACCAATCTGACCAATCCTAGGGTTGGGACAATTACCCGGGTGGTAGTCCTTGATAGCATCTTCTAGGACCCTAACCTCCCAAGCGGGATGATCCCTCTTCCTTAGAGGGCTGATCTGGTTCTTCACGAAGTTCTGGATCACATTGTGAGCAGTCAAGCCCTTATTCATCAAGTATTTAATTACTTGGCATTGCCTTTTCTACTCATCATTAAGGAGAGGAGAAACATCCTTCTCCCCACTCTTCTCTGATCGTCGATCTGCGAACTAGAGATGGCTATCCTTAGGAGCCAAACAATAGAACCACCGCTGATACCACTTGTGAACAGAATCACAAAGTGGAAAATGTAAGAAGTCCTTCTCCTGCAACCGGAAGTAGACGCACCCAAGAGCAGTGGTGCCTTTCAAGCTCGCCAAGAAATAGTATTGGCGAAAAAGAGCAACACTGGGCAAAACCCCAATGTACGCCTCACACAGGTGCTGCAAAACTACGAGAATCAAAATGGAATTGGCATTTAAGTTTATCAATTCCAAGTCGTAGTGTGCAAGGATTTTCTAAAAATTGTCACTTTTTGGAAAACGAAATCCACAACACAGGAAATCCTCGAACCAATTCACCCTCTTGAACCACAGGGCTTTCTTCATTTTCCCCAGCAGGATGCCATCGGATCAGCGACCTTGAGGGGAGATAACCGTCCTTTTCCAAGGACAACAAATTCTCTTCTGTTCGGTGGCTAGAACGCATCCAACAAGCCATAGATGTGAGTTCGAGAAGAAGGCTAAAGCTTAAGAACTTAGAAGAACTAAGAAAAACATAGGGGCTCTGAGAAAACTTTGGAAATTATGAGAGTAGTTTTATGCCAAAGAAAACTTAAAACGTAAAGTTTTAAGGTAGTATCCCTCGGGTTTCCAACCGTTATGTTCACACAGAAAAAAAAATTTTGACAAAAGGTTTGCATTTAATGCCTGTGACAAAAAATATGACACACGCACCCAAAGTTTTTTTGGGTTCTGTTGGAATTCAAAATGAAAAGTTTCCTTTTTAGTACTCGAAATGCCTTTTCGAGGAAAAGAAACTTTTTCATTTGAAATTTGGGGGCTAGCTAACGGAGATTATTACCCGAGTTAATCACCCATGTCTTTCCATAGTCACACATACCATTCCATGGTCGCACATACTGTTTCATAGTCACACATGCCTTTCTATGGTTGCAAAAAATTACAGAAAGAGACTTAAACTACCTATAGTTACCTTTCCATGGTCGCAGAGACCAAGGAAAGAGATAATGGGATGTTCCAAGAATAGTCTGTACATAACCCATCAAGGATATTTAATATCCGTAATTTCAATAGCTACAGAACTCTATAGCTTCAATGCTTATTGTTGCAGAGTCCATGATATATATTATTATATTACCTGTGAATATTATGGTTGCGGAGACACTGCCTGCGGTATCCATGTCGCAGAGACAAAGCCTGATACCAATACATGGTCACAATCAATATGCAACCATATTATTGGAGATTTATATGGTTAAGTTAACATCCATAATAACCATTACTTGATCCTGATGATTATTCCCAGGATTATCATAAGTCCCTTTTTACTGACAAAATAACCATCGTGAAGATAAGGATGGATGTGCAGTTTCTATAATCGCATGTTATAGAACTGGCAAATAGCAACTGACAACAACTGATGGCCACCACTACTACGCAACAATTGTTGACAACTACCAGGCGTCCCTTCGATGAAACAATTGACACCCTTTCGGAAAGTATAAATAGGGCAGAAAGATAGAAGAGAAGGGTATATCCTTTCAGAGAAGAGCTCTCAGCAAGACAATTGAGAGTTAGATAATACTTTCTCTTTGTAATCTCTTATATACTCATAGTGAAAAATCAACAGGAGTAGGGTTATTATTCAACTATTGAGGGCCTGAACCTATATAAATTTCTGTCATTAGATCCATAGGTACATTGATTTCTCTGGTGATTGTCTGGATTGTCTCCCTACTAAACAAACTAAATTCTTGTAAGTTCCACTAGGAACCCTGGTTCCAATCATCGACAATCCTGTCAAAAAGCTTTTCTGACTAGCGTCCTATAAGCCTCTCAGAAGGGTTTGTCCATCTTCTTGAGGTATAGAGCGCATAAGTACTCCTTGACCGCCTTTTCTGTACAAGGTTCCTTCGACCAGTCTGTACATTCGTGTATTTCTAACTAAACGATCACCCTCGGTTTCATCCTCAGACAAGGTCCGATGTGCAAGATAGATCCTCAATGGTTGGATCCAATCCACTTCATGCTTGAGGGTAGTGACGTTAGTCATCGCCTCTGGTGCCTCTATGACTGAGGGTGGTTTTAAGTGCTCAATGAACACTCCTGCCGGAGCAGATACACGTGAGGAACCAATTTTCGGCAATTGGTCTATGAGAATATTGTCTCTTCAAGGAACGAATTGGACTTCGACATTTCTGAAGTGTTTTTCCAATTTCCTCACTTCATCCAGGTATAGAGCCATTGTCTCATCAGAACAGCTGTATTCCTTATTCACCTGGTTTACGACTAGATGGGAATCTCCCTTCACCACTAATCGATGGACTCCAAGGGATTTGGCTGCTCGAAGCCTGGCTAGAAGACCTTCATACTTTGTTGCATTATTGGTAGCAACAAAGTGTAATTGTATGATATACTGGAGTTGGTCGCCCTGGTGTGTGATTAAGACCACTCCAACCCCTGAGTTTGAAAAACTTCGAGAGCCATCAAAATACATCGTCCAGTGGTCGGTATTTTTCAAATCTGCTGGTTCTTGTGCAAGTGGTTCGGGATTTATCCATTTGACCACAAAATCTACAAAAAAATGAGATTTGAGTAATGAAATGGAGATCAAATGCTCTGAGTTCTACTGCCCACTTCGCAACTCGACCAGTCACTTCTAGATTTCAGAGAATGTCACCTGATAGAAGGGACGAGGGCACAAAAATCTTGTGCACTTGAAAGTAATGTCGTAGCTTTCTGGAAACCACTAAGAGAGCATAAAGTAACTTTTGGACTTTAGGGTAACACTCCTTCGGCCCATTCAATACTTCACTTATGTAATATATTGGCCATTCACACCTTCCCTTTCCGCAACTAAAACTGCACTGACCGCGTGAGGGGTAGCAACCCTATAAATGAGTAATGGCTCTCCAATGATTGGGGAAACTAACACTCGAGCACTTGATAATATGCTTTTACTTCCTGAAAAAGGTTTTTCAGCTTCATCCGACCACTGGAAACCATTGTGCTTACGTACAACCTTAAATAAAGGTAATCCACGTTCACCTAACCACGAGATGAACTGACTCAAAGCCGCCATTCGACCGGTTAGACTTTACACCTCCTTCGTGGTCGAAGGAGATCGCATTTACTCAATGGCTCAGATTTTCTTGGGATTAACCTCAATGCCTCTCAAACAAACAAGAAAACCTAAAATTTTACTAGAAGAAACTCCAAAAGAGCACTTTTCAGGATTTAATTTGATTCCATGTTTATTCAAGTTACGGAAAGTTTCGGTGAGATCATTTATATGACTAGAGCTTTTCAAGCTTTTTACAACCATATGATCAACATAAGCTTCTAAATTACGCCCAAATTGAGATATAAAGGTCTTTTGCATCAAGCGCTAATATGTAGAACCAGCATTCTTGAGCTCAAATGGCATTCTGACGTAGCAGTAGGTGCCAAATGGTGTGATGAAGACAGTTTTCTCTTCATCTACTTCTGCCATGCTAATTTAATGGTACCCTGGGTAGGCATCCAGAAAGCTCATCAGTTTGCAACCCGCTATTGAATCAACCAACTGATCGATGCGGGGAAGGGGAAAATCATTCTTCGAGCAGACATTATTGAGACTAGTGTAATCAATGCACATGTGCCACTTACCATTTGATTTCAGGACCATGACTGGATTACGAGCCATTCTGGATGGTCAACCTTGCGAATGAAACCAGTCTCCTGGAGTATATTTAACTATGAACGAATGGCTTCTTGTCGATCAGGAGCAAAGCGTCTAAGCTTTTGCTTGATTGGTCGTTGTTCAGGCCAAATTGCTAGCATGTGCTCGATCATTTCTCTTGGGACACCACCAGGCATGTCGGATAGTTTCCACGCAAACACACCTGCGTTAGCTTTGAGGAAAGTAATGAGCGCAAGTTCCTATTTATCGTCCAGCCTTGTCCTAATTCGTACGGTTTTAGATGGGTCATCTGGGAATAAGGGAACCTACTTGAGTTTTTCATCTAGTCGCAGAGTTACCTTGACCGCATCTTGTTCCTTGTTTGCCACCTTACCATCCTGAAGGGGGAGTTGGTCGACTAATTCCAAGGATATGTGATCACAAGTGAGAGCCATATTTTGACTACCTCTGACTGTGACCACGCCTTTTGGTCTTGGCACCTTGACGCATTGATAAGCATACTGCGTTGCCGTCATGAACTTGGCGAGCGAGGGCCTGATCACGTTTTTCTTCAAGAAGAGTGATTTCATCTTCATGTATTTCATTTTGATTTATGATATTTAAGTTATCTACACAAACAAAGCCAATAAGGATTTCAATTGGCAACATGGCTTCTGCACTGTAAACCAGTTGGAAAAGCGTTTCGCCTATAGCGCATAAGTACTCCTTGAGCACCTTTTCTGTACAAGGTTCCTTCGACCAGTCTGTACATGCGTGCTTTTCTAAATAACGGATCAGCCTCGGTTTCATCCTCAAGCAACGTCCCATGTGTGAGATAGATCCTTAATGGTTGGATCCAATTCGCTTCATGCTCGAGGGTGGCAACTTTAGCCATCACCTCTGGTGCCTCTATGATTGAGGGCTGTTTTACTGGAGCGGATGCACGTGAGGAACCAATTTTGATTACTGGAGCGGATGCACATGCGGAACGAATTGGACTTAGAGATTTGTGAAGTGTTTTTCGAACTTCCTCACTTCGTCCAGGTATAGAGCCATTGTCTCATTGGAACAGATGTATTCCTTATTCACTTGGTTTACGACTAGCTATCCTTCACCACTAATCGATGGACTCCAAGGGATTTGGCTGCTCGAAGCCTGGCTAGAAGACCTTCATACTCTTCTGCGTTATTGGTAACAAAAAAGTGTTATTGTATGACATACTGGAGTTGGTTGCCCTGGGGTGTGATTAAGACCACTCCAGCCCCCGAGTTTGAAAAACTTCGAGAGCCATTAAAATACATCGTCCAATGATCGGTACTTTTCAAATCTAATGTTCTTGCACAAGTGGTTCGGGATTAGTCCATTCGATCACAAAATCTGCAAGAATTTGAGATTTAATTGCAAGAGTAGTGAAATGGAGATCAAATGCTCCAAGTTCTACTGCCCACTTCGCAACTCGACCAGTTACTTCCGGATTTCGGATAATGTCCCCTAAGAGAAAGGACGAGGGCACGAAAATCTTATGTGCTTGAAAGTAATGCCGCAGATTTCTGGAAGCCATTAAGAGTGCACAAAGTAACTTTTGGACTTCAGGGTAATGCTCTTTCGGTTCATTCAGTACTTCACTTACGTAATATAGTGGCCGTTGCACACCTTCCCTTTCTGCGACTAGAACTGCGCTGACCGCGTTAGGGGTAGCATCCAAGTAAATGAGTAATGGCTGTCCCACGATTGGGGAAACCAACACTTGAGCACTTGATAAATATGTTTTTACTTCCTAAAAGGCTTTTTCGGCTTTGTCCGCCATTGGAAACCATTGTGTTTACGTAGAACCTTAAAGAATGGTAACCCACGTTTGCCTACCCACAAGATGAAACGACTCAAAGCCGCCATTCGACCGGTTAGGCTTTGCACCTCCTTCATGGTCGAAGGAGATCGCATTTGTGCAATGGCCCTGATTTTCTCAATGCCTCTTGAATAAACAAGGAAATCTAAAAATTTACTAGAAGAAACTCCAAAAGAGCACTTTTTAGGATTCAACTTGATTTGATGTTTATTCAAATTACAGAAAGTTTCAATAAGATCATTTACATAACTAGAGCTTTTGATGTAAGATTGGCCCGATCTTCCGATGAGAACAAGGACTTCGATTTGATGGTTGATGACTTTGACGATGTGGCTACCAAGATCACTGCGGTGTAAGATCGAGGATGCCGACTATAGGGGGGTGAATAGGAGGCTTTAAAATTTTTTGACTAAAAACAATTTTTTGCAAGGAAAAGACTAAGAGCAAATTAACTAAAACAATTTAAAAATATTCTGCACTAAGAAAGAGTAAGAGAAACAAACATAGTGATTTATCCCGAGGTCTCGAAGACTCGCGTGGTCTCCCCTACTCCTCATTGAAGCACTCAAATGAATGAGTCCTGCTTCAATATCCACGAAGGATGTTTTTCACTAAGATTGCTACTTCTCCACTACAGATAGGCGAGCACCCTCGCCTTTCACAAAATATGCCGAGTCTCTCCGACAACCTCCATTAATGGAGAGGTCAACGGCCACGCCTCCAAACCTTCTAGGTGAGGGCGTTCACCAAGAGTAACAAGTTACAAGATCTTTTCTTGACCTCCAACAAATACCGAGAAACTTTTAAGGATGCAAATGATGCAAATGAATGCTCTCAGAAGATCTCTCTCAATCACAATGAATGATACTTGATCAAAAAATCAAGATTTTAGCACTTGGACTCAAGTGTATATCAAAAAATATATCTCTTGGTTCTTTAAAAAATAGCACAAAAAATGTTTATAAACACTGATCAAAATCTGCCCAAAAGTATTTATAAAACTGATAAAAAATGTGAACAAAAGCTTCTCAAAAATCTTCTCAAACACTGCTCAAAGATCTGCTCACAAGTGTTTGTAAAACTAATCAAAAATCAGTTCCAAAATTCTTTATAAAACTGATAAAAAATCTGCTCGAAAAGTGTTTATAAAACTGATCAAAACAGTAGAGAAATCTGCACAAAAAAGTATTTAAAAACTGCTTGAAAATGTGAACAGAAACTGCTCAAAAATGGTTTTAAAAATTGCTCAAAAACAATAGCGAAAATATGCTCAAAAGTGTTCTAACAATTGCTCAAAAATAGTAGCAAAAATCTTCTCAAAAGTATTCTAAAAACTGCTCAAAACAGTAGTGATAATCTGCTCAAAAGAGTTTTAAAAGCTGCTCAAAAGTGTTTTAAAACTGCTCAAAAATCAGCTCAAAAACTGCTCAAAACATCTTCTAAAAACTGCTCAAAACTTCTTCTGAAAACTGCTCAAAATTTATAGAAAAGATGCTCAAAGGTGTGTACAGAGATTGCTCAAAAATGTGTATGAGAATGTAGCTTGAGATATGTGTGAAAATACTGCTCAAAACACCTGTATTTATAGCCCAACCTCTCAACTAGCCGTTGTGGTCGAAAAGGAAAGAAATCATGCCAGCTAACAGCCGCTTCAACTTCTAACGGCCCACCCGTAAATTGTTGTTGGAACCTCTGGTCGAATGAACAGTGCTACTGGCCGAATGAATAGTGTTACTGATCGTATGAACAGTACCTGATCAAATGAACAGTGCATGAATACTGTCTAGTCAAATGAACAGTACTCGTGTGACCATTGGTGGAATGAACAGTACCTGGTCAAATAAACAGCACTCGGATGACGAGTTTTAGTTCCTCTTTGAGATTCTTGACCAAGATTGTGAACGAATGTGAATGCAACATATGACCTAAGAGTTTATCAATTTTTGCCAGAACTAAAAGAGATTTTGCAACCCCTCTTAATAGTACGGTTTAAACTAAAAAGGAATTTCTTATAACATCCGGTCAAACTCCAAACTCCGAGACCGGTACAATAAACAAGCACTTACCTTAGGTCTTTGTTGCTTCCTTCTTGTCGACCTTGCACTTGCGATCTTGGATCACGACCTCAGGCGACCTTGGCTCGCGACCTGCAGATCTGGGCGACACTGCGACCTTGCGCTTGCGACCTTAGGCGACCTTTCTTCTTTTTACCTAATCTTATTGATTATACTCAAAGCAGATACATTAGTCCTAAACACTTAATGTCATCAATAATCAAAATCAACCCAAAAAGGGCCTAGATGCAACATATGGGAAACCAAGCAATCTCTAAACCACCACACCGAGTTGTTATCAACCGTGCCAAGAACGCGGTTGACCTGATCACGAAGATCAATTCCTACGAGTAACCGAAGAACAAGCAAGAACAAGGCCAAGCAATCTGAAATTGCAAATAGGTCTAAAGCACTCGAAATTTGAGGTTCTGTAACTCGATTCAATTGGTCGACCGACACAAGAGAAATCGTGGTAGTTTCACACACAGGAAAACTAAACTAATCGAGAAAGAAACAAGAAGTTTGGTCAAATATATGAGAAGGGGCGGCAGCCAGGGGTGGCACGCAACCCTAAACACGCTACATGGGCCTTGGGCCCAAAGTGGAGGCAATGCAGCACCTAAAAGTCCAAGACAGGTTCTGTCAACCAACTTGTTTTGATGATTGCGGCCGACTCAGAAGGAATTTGGAGATGGGGCTGGATCAGTTGGAAAGAGGACGAAGTAAGTTTTCCATCAAGTGTTCACACATCCCAAATAGACTTTGTATGCAACTTCTATGCTTAGTTGAAGGTGGACTACTCCTGGTGGCCGAACTGGACTCCAATATGTACACAGCTTAGAACTTGGCTTGACTTGGTGAAGAATTGCTTCCTTACATATCCATACTGTCGTTCCTAAGTACAAGAACATCATTAAGTAGCAATCTATCCTCCATAGTGTAATGATGCAACCCAAGGAACGAACTCACCTGATAATTCAACTGTCGCGCACGTGCTCGTATAATTGGCCCAAATCCTTGCGTAGGAGGTGATGGTGGTGAAGTGGTGCATGTATCCGTAGTAGTGATGTCATCATTAGCTTTTCAAGCTTTTTACAACAAAATCATCAAGATAAGCATCCAAATTTTGTCCTAATTGATATAAAAAGGTCTTTTGCATCAAGCACTAACCAAAGTTATTGAGCTCAAATGGCATTCTGATATAGCAGTAAGTGCCAAATGGTGTGATTGAGACAATTTTCTATTCATCTACTTCTGCCATGCTAATTTGATAGTACCCTGAGTAGGCATCCAGGAAACTCATCAGTTCGCAACCCGCTATTGAATTGACCAACTGATCTATGTGGGGAAGAGGAAAATCATCATTCGAACAAGCATTATTGAGACTGGTGTAATCAACACACATGCGCCACTTACCATTAGATTTCAGGACCATGATCAGATTTGCGAGCCATTTGGGATGGTCAACCTCATGAATGAAACCAGCCTCCTGGAGTTTATTTATCTACGAACGAATGGCTTCCTATCGATCAGGAGCAAAGTGTCTAAGCTTTTACTTGATTGGTCGCTGTTCAGGCCGAATTGCTAGCCTGTGCTCAATCACTTCCCTTGGGAATCCAGACATGTCAGATGGTTTCCACGCAAACACATATGTGTTTGCTTGGAGGAAAGTAATGAGCGCAAGTTCCTATTTATCATCTAGCCCTGTCCCAATTCGAACGATTTTAGATGGGTCATCTGGGAATAAGGAAACCTGCTTGAGTTTTTCATCTAGTCGCAGAGTTACCTTGACCGCATCTTGTTCCTTGTTCACCACCTTAACATCCCAAAGGGGAAGTTGGTCGACTAATTCCAAGGATATGTGATCACAAGTGAGAGCCATATTTTGACTACCTCTGACTGTGACCACACCTTTTGGTCCTAGCAACTTGACGCATTGATAAGCATAATGCATAGCCACCATGAATTTGGCGAGCGAGGGCCTACCAAAGATTGCATTATAAGCTGAATCAAAATCAATTACATCAAAAGTAATTAAGTCTGTTCAAAAGTTCTCTGGTCTCCCGAGTGTCACTGGTAGTACAATTTGTCCGATGGGCATCATCAAAGGACCAAGAATTATCCTAAAAAAGGGTGAACCACTGGTTTGATTTTTGAACGAGATATTTGCATCGCGTCAAGTGCTTTTGCAAACAATAGGTCGAGAGAGCTTCCTCCATCAACCAGTACTCATCCCACTTTTGCATTGCTAATAATGGGGGAAATTACCAGAGGGTCACCATGGCCACGACAATCCCTTAGGGCAATCATCCTGGCTAAAGGTCAGGGAAATGTCTGACCAGCGGGGAAATTGAGGCTCTCCAGGTGGAGCTTCAATATTATTTACCTCCCAGTAAACAGATTTACATTGACGCTTAGAAAAATAAGACGAAGAACCACCAAAAATTATATTGACATGATTATTTGGTACCTGGTATGGCATGTCCTCATCTCTATCAATGTCCTAAGTTCCACAGGATTGTCCCTGTTTTGGTATAGTTGACATAGGTGCATTAGCTTGGTAAAAGTCCTCCATGCGCTTCAACCAGTTGCGATAATTCTTGAGGTCGTGTCTAGGGACATTGTGAAATGGACACCATCTCTTACTTCCCTGTGGGTTAGTCTATTTGTCTGCATGGTTGCTGTTGCGACCACCAGAAAGAGGTTTATTATTTTTGAATGGAAATTTTTTACCTGTTTCCTACGGTTGCTTGTCCATGATTGTGACCTCTCAAAATTAGCCTGCTCCATTCTTCTTGGATTTCTTGGACTTTCCACCCACAGATGATTCAGATTTCTTGTGTGAATCATCCTTCTTTTTGGTTTTGAGACTAGGTTGAGAAGGTAAGTTACCCTTATCCACCATCCTATTCCATTCCACAGCCTCAGCTGCATCAGAATATAGATCAACCACGTCAAAAATCTCTGACACTGATCTCGGCAGATGGATACTTAAGTCCTCCGTGAACCTTTGGTATCAAACGCCATGTTTAAAGGCTCTAAATACCGAAGTGTCAGAGATATTGGGAATGGTATTCTCACTCCTACAAATCACTTAACAAACTGCTGAAGAGTCTTAGTCGAAGTTTGGCGTAGTCGATAAAGATCATCTTCTTTGCCAAGCTTCTCATATCAGTTCTGGAAATTATTGAGGCTTGCATCGCACAGCATTTCCCAATTGTATATTGATCCTTCTGGTTAATTAAACAACCAAGTCCATGCCGGACCCTCAAGGACGATTGGCAAATAATTTTCCATAACCTATTCGTATCCTCTTGTTGCTTGAATGGCAGTGACAAAGATCTGGAGAAATTCAGATGGATTTTGAGTACTATCAAATCTCTCGATTATGCCAGGCTTGAACTTATCAGTCCAAACCACGGCACGTAGTCCTGGCGAAAAAGCCTTACAACCCACGTATGAAACACGGTTGTCGATCATCGCGACTATCGCCTTGGTCACGGAAAGAGTTAGCCTGAGGAAACTCACGACATGGTCCCAAGCGTGAGCGCACTGGTTCACGGTTACGGTGGCGAGAACTACCAGTTTGTCTAGCTTTGTCATGTTGGGTTAATGTAGTGTGTGTATGGTTACGTCGTCTTTGACTTTGGTAAGAACTATCCCATCCTCGGGAGTAAGTTGTCGAACACGATGTTGTTATTGGAGTTACATCCGACGGAACTCCGTCAAGGTTATCCGCAAGCACCTTGCGAATGTTACCCCATCATCACTTGCGAAGCCAAAGGGAGGATTGAGAAGTGCCTCTGCAATCACACGGATACGATCCTGTGTATTCCTTCTGGGTGCCAGAGGAGTTTTTATCATTGTAGCTTCAGCTGTCGGGGAGTACTTCGGAGTCAAGAGTGGCGTCTGATCACGTCTGCGACAATCAAGATGTCGCTAGCAAGAAGTTTCTGGAGCAAAGTCGCGGGTGGTGGTATTGTGGTGAAATTGTGTAAGATGTAGAACTTCCGCTGCGGCCTTGTGAACCTCAACCTCTCGCTACTCACGCATTTCGTCTTCTTCCCATTTGCGTTCTCCTTCTTCCCTGGCAACAAGTTGCTCAGGGGTTTCCTCAGAAAGTGTAGTGACTTCTCGTGGAACAAAAGTCACAGATGGAGAAAGCATCTCCTCTTTGTTTGGAAAAAAAATTTTCAGACTAAACTCAAGGTCTTCATCTCCCGTATTGTCTGGGACAATGGGTTGTGGCATCTACTCGCCCTCGGATATGGCAAAATTCACATAAGGCAAGCGAATTGCTTTCTCGGGTTCCTAGTCGACGGATGTGACTGGAACCGGAGATGATTCTTCCTCAGGATAAGTTTTGAGGGTAGCATCTCTTCGATGGGGACGTAGTCCTCATCCATGACATCAACATAATCCTCGAGATCGAAATCGTTCTCGGAATCATGTAAGCAAGAGAAAAGATCCATGAATACAATGAACCTTGGTGAATCAAAAAATGTCTTGTTTAGTAGGGAGACAATCCAGACAATCACTAGAGAAATCACCGTATCTATGGATCTAATGAAACAAAAATTTATACAGGTTCGGGCCCTCAAAGTCTGAATAATAACCTTACTCATGTTGGTTTTTCACTATGAGTATAATGGTTTACAAAGGAATGTATTATCTAGTTCTCAATTGTCTTGTTGAGAACTCTTCCCTAAAAGGCTTTTCCAAAAGGATCTCCCCTTCTCTTCTAACTTTTTACCCTACTTATACTTGTCGAAAGGGTGTCAGTTGCTTCATTGAAGGGACTCCTGGGAGTTGTCAACAACTATTGTATAGTGGTGGCCATCAGTTGTTGTCAATTTCTATTCACCAATTTATAACATGCGGTTATGGAAACTATATATTCATCCTCATCTTCATGACGATTATCATGGATGATTAACTTAATTGCATGATCTTCAAATCATGGTATAAGTTACCAATATATGGTCGCACACTAACTGCGACCATGTATTGGTATCTGGCTTTATCTCTGCGACTTGGGATGATCGCGGGCAAATGTCTCCACGACCATAATACTTGCAGGTAATATAATAATATATAAGACCATGGACTCTGCGACAATAAGCATTGAGGCTATAGAGTTCCATGGCTACAAGTACTGAAATTACGGGAATTAAAGATCCTTGATGGGTTATGTCCTGTAATCCTTGGATTATCCCATTATCTCTTTCCTTGGTCTATGTGACCATGAAAAGATAATAACAGGTAACTTAAGTCTCTTTCTGTGGTTTTCTGCGACCATAGAAAGGCATGTGCCACCATGGGAAGGCTTGGGCGACTAACTCGAGTAATAACCTCCGTCAACAAGTGATATTCACAAATAGATAGCCTAATTTCTTGACTTATCGCATTTGTGAGAGGCTAAAAGTGCTTAGTGCACATGACCCATCAACTAGTGCTAGAATGTCGGCATTTATTTGCATCATTTGAGCATCTAGCATTTGATTTATTCAAATGAAGGTATATAACTTATTACTCTTGGCGATTGCCACCGCCTAGACGGTCGTTGGAGGAGAGTAGGGATCTCTCTGTTGGAGTCTGTTGGAGAGGCCGACAAAGACGGTCGTTGAAGCGCTCACGCATGAGTCTCACTTCTATATCCACGAGGAGTAGAGGAGACCGAGCAAGTCTTCGAGACCTCGATAAAAAATTGTTGTGTCACTTGATTTCTCTCTTGCACTCTTTATATGTCCCTTGACTTATTTGCTTCTACTTACTCTTAGTTGCATATTGTATTTCATGTTCTATCTTGTTGAATGCAACTTGATTCTAGATTGTTTTAGACCCTTTTGTGAAAACTCAGTTTTCCTTCATATTGTGCAAAAATTATTTTAGTCGAAAAATTTTTAAAGTCTTCTATTCACCCCCTCTAGTCGGCATCCTCGATCCTACACTCACCAATGCCCTCTACTCATGCTTCGCCTTCATCTTCTAAGACTTCTCTTGCACAGCCTTCGAAGTATTCAACCAATCAAAATCCTTGTCCCTAGAGCTTACACCTGCTCTAGTTCCTGCTCCTACATGCAAGGGTTTTGCTGCAAACCCCTATGATAGTCCTGAAACCAACTCAAATCCTCACTTCTAGATTGATGAGCAAAGCCTCTGCCTCACTAGATTTTTTGCCTCCTATGAAATCTTCCCTTAGTAATCGATGACATAGCCCAGAGGGCGGATATTGAGCTTGTTGAGTGTTATGACAAGCTAGGCCTCTCCCATTTCATCAATGATTTTGATTGGTCTTGGAGACCCGATTATGTTTGTTAGTTTTATGTCACTCTATTTGTCAGTTCTAGTCCATCTCATCTAAATTTGATGGTCGACCCCACGCACCATTCTCTAGGATCAGTTTTAGGAGGCCCTTGGTATTGTTCCTTCCGACAATGATCTTTGCCTCCATGCACTTTCCGATCTTTCTGAGTAGAAGGCAACTCCGCTCTATGTCGTGCCACCTCCTGACATCTGGAGGATCACTGATTTCTGACTTGATGTTGATTTGATTTATCGGATCAATAGGTTTACCATTTTGATCGAGGATGGAGACTGTCGGTAGTGCCACTTCCGTCATGTCCTAATGTCTTGCTCACGCCATTTTCTTTCAGTATCATTTTGATCTCGCTAATTTCTTCATTTGTGAGATGAGAGCTGATGCGACGCGGGCGGTCCGATCTTTCGATGAGAAGAAGAACTATCGATTTGTGAAGACGACTCTCACGATTCGGCTACCAACCGTACACGACTGATACGCCCTGGCAATCGCTGAACCAACTTCAGATTGTTATCGACCGAACTAGAAGCACGATCGACCTGATCACGAAGATCTTTTCCTGCAAGCAATCGAAGAACAAGCAAGAACAAGATAAAAAAGCAATCTGAAATTGCAAATATAGATTGAATCACGAAAAAGAGTTGGGGTTCCGAATACAAATATTGATGTTGATCTAGCCGACCAAGAAGAATATCTCAATAGCTTCACGAAGGAAAGACTATGACTCAACAAAACCCGCAGAACCCTAATTGTTCAGTATGATTATATAGAGGAGGTAAAAGAGATCGGTGGCCAGGTAAGGAACCTGAAACCGACATGGACCCTTTCCCTACTCGGACTCGAACTCAATACACGGGACTTGACCCAACAAAAAAGGTGACGTAGCACCAACTCGCACTAGTATAGAAAAGCTTTCTTCTATCAGTAAAAAACAACCTTTTACTATCGATTTTTTTACCGATAGAGATAGACACGATAGAACAAGCTAGAACATTTTCTATCGGTAAATAACCGATAGAAGAACTTCACTATTCTATCGTCATATTAGGACTGTACCGATAGAAAACCCATGGTAGTCTGACGTTTAGCGGCAGGGAAAATACCACTATTCTAACGGTTAATTACAAGTTTACCGACAGAAAAAAGCTTAGTACTCTCTCGGTTGGAAATGAGTTTACCGATAGAAAAAATTACTATACTCTCTCGGGTGTAAATGAGTTCACCGGCAGTAAAAATCACACTCTTCTGACGGTTAATTTCGAGTGTACCGATAGAAAAAACTATAGTAGTCTCTCGGCTGTAGGTAAGTTCACCGGCAGGAAAAGTCACACTATTCTGACGGTGAATTTCTAGTTTACCGATAGAAAAAAGCTTAGTACTCTCTCGGTGGAAATGAGTTTACCGATAGAAAAAGTGGTAGTGGTCTCTCGGTTGTTAATGAATTTACCGATAGAACATTCACATATACAGTACGTTATTTACATTCACAATACAGTACATTCACATATACTGTACAGATGCAATACAGTATAGATTGGATACACAATACAATACAGATGCAAAGAAGGGTAAATTCACAGAACAAATTGACACATTAGACAGTTATTCACATATATATGGACAAATACAAATTGCAATCCAATGTAGACATTTATTCACATGTATATAAACAATCTATGCACAGAGTACACGAAAAAGAGAAAATTGTTATGGCGGATGGTTGGGCGCAACTTTCTCCATGACATATTGAGCCCAGATATGTCGAAGATCTCTAATCTTTGCATTTTCGTATTGGTCTTTCGACATGGCGATCTGCAAGCATGTGTGAATACTGAGTAACTAACTTCCTAATTTAGAACGTGACACCCAATTTTCAAATTTGAGTTAGCTATCGATGCTTACCTGAGGGAATTGGGCAAAGTTTGTCTGCACTAGGTCGTACATGTAGCGCAGCACATAAAACCCGCATTCCCAGAATTGCGGCTGCTGATGGCACTGAGATAATTGCATATGCGAAGACATGTTAGCTATTGTTTCCATAAACTAATTAAGCATAAACAAAAAGTCTCGTGAGTACCTCATATTCTTTCCAAGCTAGTAGGGAGCCCTGCGATGCGGCATGCCTACCTCTAGCGGACACATATTTATCAAAAGCCCTGCATTTCAGTTGGTATTGCCGGTTAATGTATTATCATTAGCTAGTGAGGTCAAAATTTAAATCAAACATATAAGTTACTTACCCCTCCATATTCCCCTTGACCACATATTCGATCGATAATCTGTCATGCATCGAATCGAGGTAGTACACCTCGTTCCTCGGCAGACAGATCACGATGAGGATCCAGTGGCCCCTGCATTGTACGTAAAAGAGGACCGCTAGCTCAAAGTATATCTCAGGTGTAACATACAAGATTGAGTTAAATTAGTACGAAATACACTAACCTTTGGTGGTACGGCACCAGAATGAACTCCCTGTCCTGCTGCGCCATCAGCGCCTTGGATATGTACTGCTCAGCGTGCGCGGCGTCGTGCTCTAGCATCGTGAGGCTTGTTTTCTCTGGGTCCAGGAAACCCACCTTGTCACACGCAGCCTCCGATGCTAACCTGTACATGCACCTGCATGCAAAGGACGACATTAGTATTGCACAGAAAGTTACTACATTTCAAATGAATTACAACAATGTAGAGTTAGCAAACAGAGTTAGAAAACAGCAATACATAGCATCAGCAAACTCACAGGACTCTAGTCCGTATGATGGACATATCGAGCTCCCGCCAGTTGTAGAGGTCGAACAGATCCTCGTGTGCCACGGATATACTCCCGGGCTCACGGTGGAACTGCCCAGGCCTGTAGGGAACTAAGAAGTTCAGATTGCGCCGAGCTCGGTGTAGGTACCACTCGTGGAAGTCTCTGGTTGATTGATCCAATTTGCGCAAAGCTGCCTCCGACATGAGTGGGAACCCGTTCCTGAACCTCTCTGGCTGTCCCTGTCGCCCTTTTCCCTTGCCTTTGCCCTTGCCTTTTGCCGGGGACTGAGCGCGTACCTTCGAAGGCAAGGGCAAGGTGATGGCGGCTTTCTTCGGAGGTGAAGGCGTGGAAGCGCTGGGTGGGGTCGAGGCCGTCTTTGATGTGTCCAGGGTCGCACGAGATCGGGCCTCATGCCCCGAGCTGGGGGCGCAGTCCCCTGGTACCCCGGTGGCAGGCCACTTCAATTAATGAGCACGTATGTTAGATTTTGCAAGTTGAGTGTACTGAGTAGGATGTAATCTAAAATGTGTAGGATTTACCGGTTGTATTAGAAGACACTTCTTGGGCCACTGTACGTAGGAGCCCACTGCCTCAGCAAGTGTCTGCAGTTCCTCTGTTGGGACTGCCAACGGAGAATCGTTGTAGCCCGGTATGGCCACGTCCACTTGTACCTTTGCAAACCCCAACCGCAGAGGTACGCAGTGGACCCGGACATCTGGCCCAGACGGATATACGAAGCCGTGTCCAACCACTTCCTGCCTGTCGCCTAGGTGATTCAGTAGGATGCAACCCTCCGGCTTCTGCAAATTTGTAAATATTAAAACAGGTTAGCGAAACAACTCTAACAGAATGGGAGTGGCATCAACTTAAATGCACAGATGAAGGCTTGCAGTACCTCAAGTAGATCCACAGGATCCGCGAGGACCTTCGAAGCGCAACTGCTTATCCGACCCCGCGGGGTACCGTCGCCCTGGGGATCCGCATCTGCACTCTTGGCCAGCAATGCATTTCTCAACCGTGCAAACTCTTCCTTCATTTGTGCGACCTCAGACTGCACCTCAGCCGATATCTCCGCCCGTATCTCCGCCCGTACCTCAGCCCGTATCTTATCGGAGAGCTCCGCTTCCTTTTCCTTCCAGGAGCGGGCCTTCTTCCTCGATGGAGCCGGATCTGCGAAACCGGCCTTCCACGACACAATGGCTCCTACGGCCCATGTCCGCCCGGGATGCTCCTTATTTCCTAAAGCCCGGGTGAGGATGTCGTTCTCCCTCTGTGGGGTAAACAATCCCTCCACTGCCTCCTTCTAAAAAGATATCTGTTACATTTAAAGGTACCTTGTGAGACAAATTGCCTTATATACACTTGTGCACACATAGTTTACGAGGTTAGCCAACTTACCATTCGCCTCACAACGTCGACGTCCCTAGGGGTTGCGAACTGCACAGACCCCCTCCCCCTCCACCATCGCTTGCACCTCTCATCCCGGATCTCGGAGAGCGGCAACTCAGGAGTGTCGATTACAGGATTTTGCTCGTCTTCCTTCTTCCACTGCTCCTCCTTCCCCGCATAGCCCCGGGATCCGAGCCGATGCGGGTGATCGTTCCTCTTCTGGATCGCCCTATTCTTCTCGCTAAGGGCCTTGAACTCCTCAGTCCCCTTCTGCTTGGTGAATTCCTCCCATACCTCCTCCGATATGAAGGGGTACTTCTCGCAAGGAGATTTCCCCGCAGCGAGGAAGTTACTGACGAGCCAGCTCTTAAAGGTTTTCCATGTTCCGTTCATGTCCTTCAAGCAGGCCGTCCTAGGTGTATTGTCGGGGATGTTCCACTTAGTCTGGTTTCAAAAAATGCATACAATTAATCACGAGTTAGTTAAACTTTAGTATAAGCCAAGAGAACGTGATTACGAAAGAGTTCAGCGATTTCAGTTAATTTAACCTTCACTTCCGCCCACAACCTATCCCTCTCGTCCGCCGTCACGTCCTTCCAGCTCTGGACAGTGATCTTCACCCTTTCTTTCGCCAACAACCCAACGTAGGCCGCGTACTTCCTAGCATTCTTTCCAATCGGCCTCCCAAATTGGTTGAACTCACAAGAAAGATCCGTGCGTTTGGCCAAACGGCCCAATGTTGTCGCGCCTCGCCCCACCTTCTTGTGCTGGGATGTAACAGTTGCATGTTCAGTTACGTTGGGGTTGACCCTAGTCGAACCACTAGTACCATCCGATGAAGACGACGACATGTCTTTCCCTACAAAACCATCAACAAACCATAAAAAATTTAATGGAAACACAAACCAAATCATTTTACAAAGAAAAAAGACCTATTTTAAATATTTTTTCCATCGGTAAACACAAAAGCTACCATACAATACAAGATAAGATTCTATTTCTCAGCGTTTTCGTCTCCACATTTTCATATAGGAAGCAGGCAACATATGGCAATTAATTCTTCTTGGAGTTCCAGAACTCAGCTCAGGACTGGAGACTAATTAGGGCTGCAAAAGGGATGTCCGAAGAAAATAATACTAAAAGAAATACATGCATAAATTACTTCCTGAACTGTTCAGAAATATTTTCTATCGGTAAACACATGATCTGCCGATAGAACATAACAATTTTTCTATTGGCAAACACGTGAGATACCGATAGAACATAACACTGTCATCACATAACATTCTCCATGATTTTCTATACTAATATTCATGGGCCAGCATTATTATTTCACACGTAAATATGCACACAAGCATCTAAGTGCCACTGTGCATAATCTGACAAACCTAATGCTAATGGAATATAAAGATATTGAAGTAGCACAGAAAGTAGGTCACAACCAAAAAAGGAATAATATGGTCTATAGCACCCTCTCTTGGTTATCTTTAGCATTACCTGTATGCAAATCATCAGGACTTCATCACATCTATTAGTTTGGGAAAAGTCATATATGTATATGCATTTGAAACATATACATCGAAGACCCATCCACATTGCCATATATTCATACCAAGTGAGTAAAAATTCCCAACCAAACTAGTACATTGCATGCCTCATGTCCAGATCCAAAGTTATAATACTTGTTCAGAAATATTTTCTATCGGTAAACACAAGAGCTACCGATAGAGCAGACAAATTGTTTCTATCGGCAAATACAGGAGATACCGATATAATATGTGTAAGAACAACTCCAACATATAATGTGCATTACATGGCAGTTGCATACAATTGATCACACTTACAGCAGTATAGATAAGTTAAAATCTCAAAATAGGTTCATTACAGCACTGGAACATATTATGTCAACCCTAATTTAAATCAACATTGCCTGCGGAATGTACATAATCCAACACAATAGGGAACCCTAATGTAATTGCAAAACTCGAAGAATTAGTACGTACAAAACACTAGGATCAAATAAGGAAGATGCTGGAAATAGAACGACGAATTAGAGTATTTACGGCGATCAGTTGTGGTGATGGAGAGGCGGTGTAGAACACAGCGGCGGCCGGCGCAGGACGAAAATAAGAACCGGTGGCAGTGGCAAACCAGTGTCCAGCCGGCGATCGTCGTGTGGGAGAGAGGAAGTGAGTGGTCACGGCGGAGGTTGTGGTTTTCTTCGCTCTCGAAGAGACGCAGTGCTCTAAGTTGGAACTGTTCGACTGGAGGGAAACTCAAGGGCCGTGTACGAGTAATAACGTAGTGGATGACCTTTTCTATCGGTACAACAAAATAATACCGATAGAATTATGTCCGTTTCTATCGATAAAACAAAATACTACCGATAGAACAAGTAAATTTCCCGGAAAAATATTTGAAGTAGTGGATTCCTTTTTTCTATCGGTATAAACAATAAAATCCCTGAGACCAATTTTCCCCAGAAAAAATTTTTAATTAAGTTCCTGAGATTATAGTATTGGGTTCCATTTTTCTATTGGTAAAAACAACAAAATACCATCAGAAAATGAAAAGGTACACACAATTTAACATCAAACAGACAGTGCTTGAAAGCTGCAGAATGATAAAGAAAGAGGGAAGATAGCCGAAAAATTAGAAAATTGACATAAAAAGAAATTGTTCATTCATTGTTGTTTTATCACTTATAAAAAAAAATAAAACCCAAAATGCTAGGTCAAGGGGTGGTCTTAGCCCTGGCTGCATGTAGAATAGAGTCAGTTTGACTTGCAGCCAGGACGCAGGACTCCTCTAGCGACAAGTTGTCCCTAGGATCAACTGCTACCGCGTCGAGAAGGCCTGCGACCTCCCTCAGCTTCGCTATGGTATCCTTCATAGTCAAACCGTAGCCAGCGATGGTCATATCCGCGGCTTTCTTCTCCTCGCGAAGACGCCTTGCCCTCGCCCTAGCATTGTCACCATCCGTCTTCATGCGCTGAATGCGCTGGAAGAGATCGTCAAGGTCAAGCCGTAGCTGAGTGTGCTTGTCAGTAAGGAGCTTGTGCTCCTCCTGGAGGGCCCTCAGGTCGGCCTTCACTTTGCCAGTGTCTTCCACGGCTCCCATTCCCTGTGCACATCAACAGGTCAAGAATGTACTGAACATGGATTAACAATACAGGGGTAAACCCAGGAGATTTAGAGTTCTTACCGGGGAGGGCGTGGCTGACGATCCCATGGAGGTTGCCATTGTGAAAGAGAAGATGAGGAGTCAAAGCATTCGAGAATTAGAAAAACAACAAAATACCGCGACGCATGGTGGGGTACTTATAGAATTTCCAAGGCGACGCATGGCGACACGGTTGAGAATTCAAAGCGCCAGTGTATTTTTCTATTGGTACAAACAACAAAAAACCATCAGACAACAAAATACCGTGAACTAACGAATTTATTCTAACGGTAAAATATAATAATACCGATAGAATAAGTAAACTTTTTGCAGCGAAACTTTTGAAGTGCCTGAGACACATTAAAGTAGTGGATGTCCTTTTCTATTGGTAGAAATAACAAAATACCGTCAGAAAAATTGATTGTTGGAGAGCTTAATTTGAAGAAGCAAGAGGCTGCAATGAGATTTTTGCAAGTGCTATTTGAAGGGAAGAATTAAGTATTTACAGGATAAAGGTACTGTACATGTTAGAACTCATGCTGTGGAGTAAAATTGAGATATATTAATGCTGTGAACTAGCTTATCATTAAGTTCTAAAGAAAAATGTACTGCCTGATGTATTAATGATAAGTTCCTCACCTTGCTGCAGAACTTGTGGGCTGTTTGCTTAGCATTTATCCCTGAAATAGAAATTAATCATCAATGGTTCTCAACCCATAATCCTTCTTCGTGGTCATCTCGCAGATACGTTGTTTTGTCGATATCTTCAGTAGGGATAAATTGAATGTCCTCTAAAAATGGAGGTATTTTATCGAATTGGTTATACTCCTCTTCGTCGACAACATCTTCGACCCCAACAATACGTCTCTTGCTGTGGAGGACAACATACAAGTTTGGATTGGCCGGGTCAACGATGTAGAATACCTGTGTGGCTTGCTTTGCAAGTATGAATGGATCGTCTTGGTGTCCGACTCTACCAAGATCGACGAGAGTAAACCCGTAACTGTCAACTTGAACACCTCGAGGGATTTCGACCCATTGGCATCGAAACAGGGGAATCTTAAGTAATCCGTAATCGAGCTCCCATATTTCGTCAATAGCACCGTAATATGAGTTCAGCGCCCTTACTGACCTGGCATCCTCGGAAATAGCAAACAGTGTCACTCCGCTACATTGCGTGCTACTCTTGGCGTCTTGAGCTCTTGTGTAAAATGAATACCCATTGATGTCGTACCCCTGCCAAGTCCCTACAGTGAATCTTGGGCCTCTAGCCAACCATGTCACAGTTTCACTTATGGAGCCCTCGGCAGCTCGCGTGACTCTTTCTTGGATCCACTCAGCAAATTTTCTGTTATGTTCTCTGCTGACCCAAACGTCTGACTTCGAAGGATTCTGTGACCGTAACATTACCTTGTGCTCGTGTATGTATGGCTCGACCTCCGTCAGGTGTTGTAAGACCCAAAAATGTGATTTTGCGTACACATCACGAGCGGTTACAATAGCTTTGAATCCAATCGTTCCGATGCCCTGAAGCCTACCGTCGTGTCGGGACCTAGGAACGCCAATTGGGTCAACCCCGGCCATATAATCTGTGTAAAATTCAATCACCTCCTCGGTGGCATAACCTTCCATGATACTCCCCTCGGGTCGACGACGAGTCCTTACGTATCCCTTCAATACACCCATAAATCTCTCAAATGGATACATGTAGCGCAGGCACACGGGTCCACAAAACTTAATTTCTCTGATAAGGTGAACAATCAGATGGACCATAACATCAAAAAAGGATGGAGGGAAATACATCTCGAGCTGACAAAGAGTTGTAACCACGTCGCGTTGCAAAGCGTCCAGTCCATCCGGATCAATTACCTACGAGGACACAGTTGCTCCAAATATTCATATCAGAAAAATCTTCTAATTAAGCTCCACAAATGGAGGTAATGAACTTATAGTACGAGTGCACATACTTACCTTGCAAGATATTGCGTTGAAGAAATAACATAGGTTTGTAATTGTCTCTCTGACTTTAACTGGGAGAATGCCTCTGATAGCAATGGGAAGCATTTGTGACATCAGGACATGACAGTCGTGGGACTTCGTGCCAACTAGTCTTAGGTCCTTCATGGACACAAGTTTTTTCAAGTTCGCGGAGTACCCACATGGAACTTTAATACCGTGCAGGCACCGACAGAGTTCTGTTTTTTCGCTCTTGGACAACATATAGCAGGCCGTGGGGAGGTATGTACGCTTTCCATTCTCTAAAGGTGCAAGCTCAGTCCTTATCCCCATTTCCACCATGTCACGACGAGCTTTCACACCATCATTTGTCTTTCCCGGAATGTTCAACAACAAACCAATCAAACTGTCACAGACATTTTTCTCTACATGCATGACGTCAATGCAATGTCGAACTTGTAAGTGCTCCCAGTACGGTAGATCCCAGAGAATCGATCTCTTCTTCCAAACATTTTTTTCTCGAGGTTTAGAATGCTTACCGAACTCAGCTTTGATGTCCTTCACGCGCCAGTAAATCTCCTTACCGGTCAGAAACACTGGAGCTGATCCCTTCTCAAGCTTCCCGTTAAATGATTTCCTCTTCTTACGGTACTTGTGATGCACCGGAAGAAACCTGCGGTGACCCATGTACACTGTTTTCCAGCAGTTTCGCATCCACATGCTCTCAGTTTCATCAAGGCAAATAGGGCAAGCCTTGGCTCCTTTCGTACTATACCCCGACAAATTGCCGTAGGCCGAAAAATCATTTATGGTGCAAAATATCAGGGCCCGCAAGATGAAATTCTCTTTCTTGTATGCATCCCACAGCTGCACCCCCTCGCTCCAATATTTCTGTAAGTCCTCGATTAAAGGCGCTAGAAACACGTCAATATCATTTCCGGGTTGTCTGGGTCCTGAGATTAGTAACGCCATCATGATGTACTTGCGCTTCATGCATAACCAAGGAGGAAGATTGTAGATGCATAAAAGAACCGGTCAAGTGCTGTGCCGACTGCTCATATTACCATGTGGGTTCATACCATCTGTACTCAGCCCGAACCTTATATTCCTAAGTTCGCCGCCGAACTCAGCAACTGTTCAGTTGATGTTTCTCCATTGAATAGAATCAGCTGGGTGTCTCAGTTTTCTGTCTTGTTTCCGGGCTTCAGCATGCCAACGCAAGTGCTTCGTGACTTTCGGATTTGCAAACAGCTGCTTCAATCTAGGTATCACAGGCAAGTACCACAGAGTTTTCACCGGAGGTCATTTCTTTACCTCGTGACGTTCACTGTCAATCCGGTCCCTATGCGTATACCTCGATGCGCCGCATCTTGGACAAACATGCAAACTGGAGTACTCGTTACGGTACAACACACAATCATTTGGGCATGCGTGTATTCTTTCGATTTCCATTCCCAACGGACATAACAGTTTTTTGGCTTGGTAAGTAGATCTTGGCAACTCATTTCCCTCAGGAAGCATGTCCGCTAGAAGATCTAATAGTGCCGTGAAACTCTTATCACTCCAACCGTTGCCTGCCTTCAAGTTATATAATCTCAGCACAGAAGACAGTTTTGTAAATTTTGCACATCCAGGGAACAGAGGCTTCTCAGAGTCAGCAATCAGTTTCTCAAATTCACAGAAGTCGTTTTCGTTGTAATCTTCCTCTACATCACGTAACATCTCATCTAGATTGTCATCATCATCATCATCTACGTGCACATCAAAATGAACATTATCACAATTCGGATGATCATCGATATAATTGCAATCCACATCCAAGTCCTGCTGATTGGTAGTAGTGGTGCTTGTTTCCTCAAGATCTTCGCCATGCCATATCCAACAGGTGTATCGCGCGTTAAAACCATGACGAATCAAATGACTCTTAATTTGATCAGAGTTGCTAAACCTCTTCAAGTTCATACAATCTGTACAAGGACAGAGCATATTTTTCTCTTCCTTCCTCTCCTTTTGTTGCTCAGCAAATTTAATAAACTCATTCACACCATCCAAATATTCAAGAGTAGTACATTTTATTCCATACATCCAATATTTCCTGTCCATCTACAATTAACAAAATTTAACGAGTCAGCCATGCATGAAACCTGCCCGATTAAGTTATGTATATGTACATGTACAACCTCTTACAACAGATGTGTTTAACCCTAGCCTAACGAAATTAACACTAATTAACCTAGCTAACTACACAATACAGCTAGCTTGCAAGTAGAGAGGGAGGGAGATCCCGAGGGAGAGAGAGATAAGTGTCGACAATTAAGCATACCTTAAAGAGAGGGGCGCAATCAACTTCTCTCCAGCTTGCGCTGATCACCCTAGCAGTGTAGCAGCGAGCGTGGAACTTTCAGCACAAACAGAGGGATACAGAGTGCAACAGAACAAATTAAAGAGCAGCTTAGCAATGGTCGAGTGGGGTTTTCCTTATAATGGACCTTTTTTTAACGGTAAATACATGAAATAACCGTTAGACTAATTAAGGTAATTCGCCTCTCACATATTCTATCGGTAAAAACACACATATACCGTTAGAGAATGTACATTACTGAGCAAATATATGTGTTTTCTATAGGTAAATATGTGCATTGACCGTTAGATGATGCATGACATAGCACGTACATGAGGTTTTCTATCGGTAAATATGTGTATTAACCGTTAGATGATGCATGACACACGAACATGAGTTTTTCTATCGGTAGATATGTGTATTTACCGTTAGATGATGCATGATTGAGCAAATATATGTGTTTTCTATCGGTAAATATGTGTATTTGCCGTTAGAGGAAGTACTTGTAGCAAACACACATGACACCAGTTCTCACATCCAAGGAATCATATCAATGTAACATCAAACAGATCTTACATCAAACAGATCTTAACTGTAAGATAAAACAATATTTCAAGAAATGCTAATTTGTGGATTAACTAGGAGACACAAAAATACTTTTCTTAGGTACTTGGGACTTCATCTTGCCAAAGAAATTACACATGCCAGTTCACAAATTCAGGTACAAACATACACATGCCAGTTCACCAATACAAATTCAGGTACATGTCTGAAACAGCAGTACAAATACACACCTACCTACCGATACAATTAAATACACAAATACTCCCTACACATTCAAGTTCATGTCCCAATTAGCAATACATGATACACAAATATACAACAATATACAAATCCAACAATTCACACATTCGATGTATATTAGAAAAGCCACGTCTGAAATTAACAACAGATCACGACTAGGACCCAGTGGCCCATACATTTTACATAAAAGAGAACCTTTGCAGGTTGCGACAATGCAACTACCGACTACAAGTTAGACCTGATACATCACAAATCCATTCATCCAAAACAGCAAATGTCTGAACCACATTGGGCTTAACCATAGGAGTTCAGTTCGAAGACGCCCGAGGAGCTGGAACTGTCGTCGACTTACATTTGTACGTATTGGTGATTTCCTCGGACTCAAACTCGATCAACTCAACTCAACTCAACTCCATTAATAAAAAGTACCTACCTTCCAAGATGTTGTTCTGTGTAGTGATGGTGTAGAATGGCTGTGCAAATAACAACAATTCTTCTTCTCCAAGCAGGTAAGCATCTGGCCACAAGCTGGTGCATGCAAAAAAATGTAAGATGCTTTCTATAGGTCCTGATTTGAGAAACACGCCGAGCTTAAGGATCTTCTCGACCGAGCCAACCAAGATCTCGCCATAATCATAATTATATTGAAAAGAAGACACATCAAAATGAAGGATACAAAAAAAGCAGAATAATTGCCATAATCGGATTAGAATAATCTAACAATATTGCCGAAATTTTACGTACCTTGCTTGGGATGCTGAAGTCTAAAGGGTGTCGATGGAGGTGCGGAGGTGCAGCGGTCGCCTGTAGAGGTGCGCCGGCCGTCCATGGAGCTTACGGGTTAGGACTACGAGCCCCAGATGAACGGTGAGAATGAAAGAGACACCCGTGCATTTATAGTACTAGATAATTTCTATCGGTACAAAAACCGCATACCGTTAGTCATTTTACATATATTCTAACGGTATACAAATACATTACCGATAGAATAGAAACATCTGTAGAAGGCAAATGGTTCTATCGGCACAATACATATTACCGATAGGAATTTTTGCACATACTCTGTCGGTATATATGAACACTGCCGATAGAATAAAAATATTTGAAGAAGGCGAACAGTTCTAATGTATTTCCTATATTCTAACGGTATAAACATTCATTACCGATAGAATAAAATTATTTGAAGATGAACAGTTCTAAGCAATTTTCGATATATTCTAACGGTACAACAATATATTACCGATTGGATAAAAATATTTATAGAAGGCGAACGGTTCTATCGGCACACTACATTTTACCGATAGGAATTTGTGCGATATTCTGTCGGTAGACTCATACATTACCGATAGAATAAGTCTAGTTGTAGAAGTCGACCAGTCCTATCGGTGCACAACATTCTCCCGTCAGTACTTATGCAACTGTTCTAACGGCAAATATGTTCATCACCGCTAAAGTAAATCATACTGCTTATTCTATCAGTAAGTTTCTTACAAACCGATAGGAATAATACACCCGTTGGCCTTTTATGACCGCGAGGCACATTTTCTATCGGTTTTCTACTAAATCGCTAATAACCGATAGAATATAGGGGTTAGTAGACTGCATTTCTGTACTAGTGTCGGTCCAATCAGAATCTGGTCAAAACTTGTTTTGTCAATTACCAATGATCCAGAAAGAATTTGGATGTGGGGCTAGATCCATTGGAAATATCTCGTCGTGGGCTTCTCTATGGACTATAAGAACGTCCCAATTGGATTTCGTACGAGGGAGTTATGGTCGTTTGAAGGCAGGCTGCTCCTGGATGGCCGAATCGGACTCCAACTCGAATCCATCCCGTGCTCCAACTAGACTTGGGCTCCTTGCTAGTCCTTGAGTCCTTGCTGGTCCTCTCCATGGTTCCTAAGCACAATATTATCACTATTAGGTAGTAAACCATTCTCAAAACCATATATATGTAAGCTTAGGAACGAGTTCACCTGGCAATGCAATAATCGGGCTTTGCTGCGCGTTATTGGTCCGTGTGTAACAAGCGGAGGATTATGGTTGGTGCGTGTATCCGAAGAAGTGATGTCCTCATCATCCTCCCCTGCTTGCATTTGAGTCGTCCTCGACTAAAACTCATCCTCCTCACCCAAATATGGCTTCAAATCTGCAATGTTAAAGGTGGGACTAACCCTGAAATCTGCAGGCAAGTCAAGCTTGTATGCATTATTGTTAATCCTCTCTAACACTCGAAAAGGACCATCAGCTCTAGGCAGCAACTTTGATTTTCTTAAGTCTGGAAACCTTTCTTTTCGCAAGTGTAACCAAACAAGATCGCCCGGTTCAAAAATTATTTCTTTTCTACCCTGATTAGGAGCAATCTTGTACTTTTTATTCATACGTTATATATTCTCCTTAGTTATTTCATGCAGTTTAAAAATCAATTCAGCACGTCATTTAGCATCAATGTTTACCCTTTCCGAAGATGGTAAAGGTAATAAATCAATAGGAGCGCGAGGAACAAACCCATATACTACCTGAAAGGGACACATCTTTGTGGTTGAATGCAGCGATCGGTTGTAAGCAAACTCCACGCGAGGCAAGCATTGTTCCCACATCTTCAAGTTCTTCTTCAAAACAGCCCGCAACATGGTGGATAATGTGCGGTTGACAACTTCGGTTTGGCCATCGGTTTGTGGATGACATGTAGTAGAAAACAGCAACTTGGTCCCCAATTTCATCCATAGAGATCTCAAAAAATGACTTAAGAACTTCGTGTCACGATCTGAAACAATCGTATTCGACACTCCATGTAGTCGAACGATTTCCCTGAAAAACAAATCAGCAACATTTGTAGCATCATCGCTTTTTTGACAAGATATAAAATGTGCCATTTTAGAAAATCTATCCACGACAACAAAGATACTATCCCTCCCCTTCTTTGTTCTAGGCAGTCCTAAAACAAAGTCCATAGAAATGTCCTCCCAAGGTGTGCTAGGAATAGGCAGAGGCATATATAAACCATGTGGATTAAGTCGTGACTTAGCTTTTTGACATGTAGTGCAGCGTGCAACGTAGCACTCGACGTCACGCCTCATCTTCGGCCAATAGAAGTGAACGGCCAATACGTCTTTCGTCTTCTTAACACCAAAGTGTCCCATTAGACCTCCTCCATGCGCCTCCTGTAACAACAAAAGACGAACAGAGCTAGCAGGAATGCATAGCTTGTTAGCTCAATAAACAAAGCCATCATTTATCACAAATTTATTCCAGCTTCTTCCTTCTTTACAATTCAGCAATACATCTTTAAAATCAGCATCATGCGCATATTGCTGTTTGATGGTTTCTAATCCGAAAATCTTGAAGTCAAGTTGAGATAACATAGTGTGACGTCTACACAAAGCATCAGCAATAACATTCTCCTTCCCTTTCTTGTGTTGAATAACATAAGGAAAGGATTCAATGAATTCTACCCATTTTGCATGTCTACGATTCAATTTGCTTTGGCTTCTAATATGCTTCAAAGATTCATGATAAGAATGGATAACAAACTCTTTCGGCCAAATGTAATGTTGCCATTCTCCAAAGTCCGAACTAAAGCATATAATTCTTTATCATAAGTTTAATAATTCAAACTAGGTCCACTTAACTTTTCACTGAAATAAGCAATAGGTTTACCTTCTTGAATTAACACACCTCTAAGTCCAATTCCACTGGCATCACATTCAAGTTCAAAAGTCTTACCAAAATCAGGAAGTTGGAGCAATGGTGCATTCGTAAGCTTCTCTTTCAAAATGTTGAATGATTGTTCTTGTGCATGACCCCAAACAAACGGAGCTCCTTTCTTCGTGAGATGCAACGGTGCAGCAATGGTACTAAAATCCTTGACAAAGCGTCTATAGAACCCAGCAAGTCCAAGAAAGCTTCGCACTTGGGTGACTGTTGTTGGAATTGGCCAACTTTTAATAGCTTCGATCTTGGCTTCATCAACTTCAATGCCCTATGAAGTAACAACATAACCAAGAAACGAAACTCGATCGGTGCAAAAGGTGCACTTCTCAAGGTTACCGAACAAATGTGCATCACATAAAACCTTAAAAACAGCATGCAAATGTTCAAGATGTTCATCCAAAAATTTACTATAGATCAAAATGTCATCAAAGTATACCACCACAAATTTGTTGATGAAAGGACGCAAAACCTCATTCATTAATATTATGAAAGTGCTTGGTGCATTAGTTAAACCGAAAGGCATTACTAACCACTCATATAATCCGAATTTAGTTTTAAACATTGTTTTCCATTCATCTCCTAATTTCATGCGAATTTGGTGTATCCACTACGCAAATCAATTTTAGAGAACACAACAGAGTCACTCAATTCATCAAGCATATCATCTAACCTAGGAATAGGATGACGATATCGAATTGTTATGTTATTGATAGCTCTACAATCAACACACATACGCCATGATCCATCTTTCTTTGGAACCAAAAGAACAGGAACAGCACATGGACTAAGGCTTTCATGTACGTACCCTTTGTCAAGTAAGTCTTACACTTGACGCTGAATCTCTTCAATCTCTTGTGGATTGGTTCGATACGACGCACAGTTGGGAAACGAGGCTCCTGGAATTAGATCGATTTGATGCTCAATCCCTCGAATTGGAGGCAGCCCCGGTGGTACATCCTTTGGAAATACATCAGCAAACTCCTGCAAAACGTTAGCAACAGCAGGAGGCAAAGAAGAAGGCATGTCCTCAAGTGAAAACAAAACTTCTTTGCAAACTAAAGCATAGCAATCAGATGCATTAGGGTCTATCTCAGTTATTTCAGATTTGGTAGCAAGCAAAACAGAACCTTTCAACTTAATTTTAGCATGGTTAGAACTAGGTTCGTTCTTTTTTGGTTGAGCAAGTGGTTTAGCTACGATCTGATTTTCACCTTTGTTATTCTCCTTTTCTCTATTAGCTCTCTCCAATTCATCCTTTAAAATTGCTTCAGGAGACATGGGTAGCAAAGTGATCTTTTTTTTGTTTAAACATGAGAGTATATTGATTAGTTCTACCATGATGCAAAACATCTCTATCATATTGCCACAGTCTACCTAACAATAAGGAACATGCTTGCATAGGTACAACATCGCAATCAGCATAATCATGATAGGAACCAATAGAAAAGTGTACTCTCACAATGCGAGTTACCTTCAGCTTACCACAGTTGTTGAACCATTGAATGTAGTAAGGGCGAGGGTGCTGATTCGTGGTCAAGCCAAGCTTCTCGACCATGTCCGTGCTCGCTAAGTTGTTGCAACTTCCTCCATCGATGATCGTACGGCATGATCGGTCCTTGACAACGAACTTTGTTTGGAACAAGTTGTGACGTTGATTCTGTTCAGCACGCTCCATTTGTGCACTAAGCACACGCTTCACAATGATGCTCAAATATCGATCATTAATTTCAGCACCATATTGTTCATGTTCAGCTTGTTGCTCTTCACCTGCATGGTCAGTTGCAAGCATAGTATATTCCTCTTCAATATCATTAGCTGCTCACCATCATCCTTTATGAGTAGGGCTTGCTGGTTAGGATAGTCACACATGATATGGCCGAATCCCTTACAACGGTAGCATTGTGTTTCTCGTGCTCTACCGGTAGAAGCAACCGATGATGAACTTTGCGCGGGGGCTTGGACTGTACTCTTACTCGCCTCGGTCACTCGTGAGGGTATTGTGGAAGCACTAGGATGTCGGTTGTTGCTGAAGAAACTCGGTGCAGGTGCTCAGCTCGATGTGTTGTATGGAGCTTTCGGTTGGGCACCTCCGAAACTCCCTCTCGGCCTCAACTTCCGTCCCTGTACTTCTCTCTCTGCCTTACAAGCAAGATGAAACAGACGAGTGATAGAGTTGTATTCTTTATAGTCAAGAATGTTCTGAATGTCTCGATTTAAACCTCCCAAAAATCTAGCCATTTTAGCTTCATCGGTTTCTTCTAAACCACAACGTAACATACCAGTTTGCAGCTCTTGATAATAATCCTCTACAGAATTACTACCTTGATTCAGACGTTGCCATTTATTCAGCAAATCATGAGCATAATATGAAGGCACAAATCTATGTCTCATGACTCTCTTCAAAGCATTCCAAGTTCTAGGTATGTTCTGGTTATTGCGACAATATTCACTCCACCCAACAGATGCAAATTCAGTAAACTTGCTAGTAGCAGCCCTAACTTTCTTATCTTCAGAAACTTCAAAGCAAGCAAATTTTTGATCTATAGCTAATTCCCAAGTGAGATAGGCATCAGGGTCATACTTTCCAGTGAATGAAGGTATGGTCAATTTAAGCTTATTGAATGAGTCATCATGACCATGTACCTCTCGTGGTGGAATTCTTCTCATACCGTTGCGATTGAAACGAAGACGCCGATGGTCACGATCATTGTTGATATTGAATCCTCCATCGGACTCCGTATCAGCACATATTGATTTCCTTCAACATTGAAATCATCTTCGACCTTATTAGCCCATGCTTGGCGTCAATGCACATCATTGGCAGCCGGGGCAACCGGTGCTCTTTTCTTCTCTAATTGCTCCCCTCGAGTGGTAAGTGCAGCAAGCGCTTCGTTATTGCAGTCCAGAACCCCTTCGATACGCTCAGTGTGCGTATTCAGTAAGCGTTTGAAGTGTTGTACGATGCCCTTCATACGAGGTGTAAGTGGGTCGTCGTTCTCCTCGCTTTGATTACCCGAACCTAACATGGTTAGTAGCAAACAAGGAACAAAATCACAGTGATATATCCCTATCAACTACTAGGTGTAGGTGGCTCAAACTCTCTCACAGTCAAGCTTCTTATCAAGCTCTTACCGATGCTTACCAAGCAGCAGGTGGTGATCGGCTGCTAGTAACAGTCTCAAACGCTCCAAAGATTGGTTAAAGCGATTGCAAGCGATCGGTACTTGTATGTCGGTAGAAAGTGTAGCTTGGACAGGCTCAAGTATGTAGCAAAGGTTAGCAATGATCAGTTCAGAGAATGCAAAGTTGAAAAGTTGCTCAAAGTACTAGTCACTAGTATGCTGGCCTAGGCTAAACCAAACTAGAGACGCGAGTGAGGGCACAAAGGTAAAAAGCTCAGTTTTTTTTTTGACGTCGGCAACAGCAAGTGAGCAAAGTTCACGAATGGCTGTGGGGAGGCTGTGGCGACGATATGGCACAATGGTCGAAAAAGTGGAAAATTGCAGGGGTAAATCGGTAATTAAAAGTATATCTCCCTCTCTCTCTCAACACTTCGGTCACAATTGCAAAATTTGATCCTTTTCGGATTTTTTTTATTTTGATTCTTTTCTTTTATATATATATATATACATATATATATATATATATATATATATATATATATAGATTTTTTTTTTCCGAGTCAACAACCTTCTTTTTTTTTTGATACTGACAAGAAAACGGTGACCGGTTTTCTGAGACCGATACGAGATTGAGTACCTTCCTTTTACCAATCCGAAACCACTGGAAGTCGGATTCCCCTTTCTTTACTGGCACACACAGATGCAAGGTAGATGGATGCAGCGGTAGGCAGGTGTGGTAGCGGCCTGAGCAGAGGTGTGATCTCAACTCGAAACTCTAAAGGTTATATGCTAAGACCAGCAACTCGCACGACGATGCAGCAAAGATTCAACCGAGCAAAAACCAAAAAGATATTGTAGGCGCAAATTGGTTTGGACAAGGATGATCTAAACCTAATTTTTTTTTGTAGACTTTTCGGTATAAGACAGCACTCAAGAAAAAAAATGTAGGATATTCTCACCGATCAACCTGGCTCTGATACCAAATGATGCGACGCGGGCGGTCCGATCTTTCGATGAGAAGAACAATTATCGATTTGTGAAGACAACTCTCACGATCCGGCTACCAACCGTACACGACTGATACGCCCTGGCAATCGCTGAACCAACTTCGGATTGTTATCGACCGAACTAGAAGCACGATCGACCTGATCACGAAGATCTTTTCCTACAAGCAATCGAAGAACAAGTAAGAACAAGATAAACAAGCAATCTGAAATTGCAAATATAGATTGAATCACGAAAAAGAGTTGGGTTCCGAATACATATATTGATGTTGATCTAGCCGACCAAGAAGAATATCTCAATAGCTTCACGAAGGAAAGACCATGACTAAACAAAACCCGCAGAACCCTAATGGTTCAGTATGATTATATAGAGGAGGTAAAAGAGATCGGTGGCTAAGTAAGGAAACCTGAAACCGACATGGACTCTTTCCCTACTCGGACTCGAACTCAATACACGGGATTTGACCCAACCAAAAAGGTGACGCAGCACCGACTCGGTCCAATCAGAATCTAGTCAAAACTTGTTTTGTCAATTGCCAGAGATCCAGAAGGAATTTTGATGTGGGGCTAGATCCATTGGAAAGATCTCGTTGTGGGCTTCTCTGTGGACTATAAGAACGTCCCAATTGGATTTCGTACGAGGGAGTTATGGTCGTTTGAAGGCAGACTGCTCCTGGATAGCCGAATCAGACTCCAACTTGAATCCATCCGGACTCCAACTCGACTTGGGCTCCTTCCTGGTTCTTGAGTCCTTGCTGGTCCTCTCCATGGTTCCTAAGCACAATATTATCACTATTAGGTAGTAAACCATTCTCAAAACCAAATATATGTAAACTTAGGAACGAGTTCACCTGGCAATGCAATAATCGGGCTTTGCTGCGCGTTATTGGTCCTTGTGTAACAAGCGGAGAATTATGACTGGTGCGTATATCCGAAGAAGTGATGTCCTCATCAGGAGCTATGACGAAAACCATCACTACACGAGCACTGCCATATGCACCATTCATCATTCACATACTTTGTTTCCATGGCGTCATTCCCCACGAGACTACATTGTATGAGCGCATATCGATATACAAACCTATAGGTCAGCGAGCTCATAGGAGACAGGATTCAAGGCAAGATCAGCAGCAACAGGCCGAGGCACCACAGTAGCAGGATCAACCCCTCAAAGGATTAGCCTCCAGCTGTAGCTCCCGCCATCAACTTGTTAGAGTCTTCTGCTTGGGTTGCACCAGATTAGTTCACAGTCCTCCTGAACTCGATCTCTGAGCTCTGGGGTTGGTGTGATCTCTACAGGGGTAAGTGCAGTCTCTATAGGACGTTGTGGACTTGAGGATATCAACTATGGAGAGAGATCTCAGAGATGTGGTAGAAGCTGTCAACATCTCGTCCCTCTTTAGGCGCTCTCCTCTAGTACAGTACTCCCGGAAGAGGATGAGGATAGATGCTGGCCAGAGCTTTTGCTTTTATGTACATCTTCATCCTTCTCTCGCCTTTTTGTGTTTGATGAAAAAATGGAAAGGACAGATAATTGTATCATTTGTATGCATGTTGTTTATGTATATGTTGTTTTTGTTTATATGTAATCTATGGTTTCATGCTCTATGGTCTCATATTATATGAATACTTTCGCATATTAACTTTTCTTGTATACTATTTTTACCGTTCATCATTTTATTACCAGTTAACAGTGGTCCCCAGCTCCAAGTTACAAGGGAAATCTTATCAAAATTTGATATGCAAATCTCTAGAGGGAGGTGGGGAGCCGAAGGATATAATATTTTATTTTTTATATCGTTTGGTGTCATCAATCATCAAAAATAGGAAAAATTTTATTTTAATTTTCATGATTAATGACAATAAAATATTTGGACTAATATGTTTACTAAATGTGTCTAAGGTCAAAGTCCAAAAAGATATCCCGAACAATTTATTGATGCTTTGGCTAAGGTGATGTACCTCTCAAAATCACGACTGTGAAGACCTAATGTAAAATTGAAGATTCAAGTGATATTCTAATTTTTACCAATTTTGAAGTGTGGAGAAGGTGGATTAATAGGATTTTATTTTCTAGTTTTGACTATACTATAAAGAAATATCAAAAATTAGTAGTGTGAATAAATTATAGTGTAAAAGCTCAAATACATGCATATCATATCACTTGAACTTGCAAAAACTGTTTTCATCTTAAAACTCTACTAGCTGCAAAAATTTGAAGAGGACCGGATGTCCAGTGGTCCAGGTCCGAATGTCTGGCCCCAAATCTCTGAGCCAACCAAGACATGACGTTCGGTGGCTCCTTTCTGTGTTCCTTCTCTTTCATTGGATGTCAGGTGGTGCTAGCTCAAACCTTCGATCAGAGAGAAAAGGTCGAGAACCTGCTTTTTTCAGTTTTACTCACCTATTTTAAAATTTCTGTACTGACTGGACGCCCAGTGGATCAGGACTGGACGTCCATACAACCATAGTAATGGCTCTAGACATTTTAATTTGACTGTTGTGATTGATCGGACATCGGTACAAAAATCTAGTAGATTTCTGCCAACGTTTTCCTGTTTGGGCTATAAGATTATCTCAAATCCTATCTTCTTCCTGACAAACTCTTCAAGAGAATATAGAATCTCTGCCAACAATTTCTTCCTCTCCAATGCATAGGCTCTCGAGAGGCTCTTCGTGAGTCCACTCCTCCAAAAAACTCCCTCCCCAATGCAAAGACTCTTGAAGAAACTCTTGAGTGGGCCCAAGTCTTAAATATATAATTTCGGTTTTACCATCGTATTAACAATTACATAATTTATATAAATAAATTAAAAATTGTACGACAATATTTCCAACATATAAAAATTTAATTTGCGGATCGAAAAGTCGGCATAACAAAAATAAGTATTTTTATTAAATTTGGCACAACGAAAATAAATATTTTTATTAAATTCGGCAGTTGAACATAATATTAAACGCACGACATTGCATACATGCATCGATTTTGAAACTTGAAATTTAACATCGACGTGCAAATTAAAAAAACTAGAAAAGAGATATATAACGACTATTTTCCATGGACACCTCCAAAGCGCTCCCACATGTGTTCAATCAAAGCTATTTTGAGCGCTACATGCATCGGTTGAGCCCGATTGTCGGTGTTTCTCTGGATCACATCAGCGAAAGCAACTGTACCACCATGTTGGATATTAGGCGGTGTTACGTTCGAAGTTCCTTGGCTGTTGTCGAAATCGTAGAGTGGCCCCGTCAAAATCTCACTCATCCTCAACAATCATATTGTGCAGTATGATACATGCCCTCATGATTTTCGCGAGAGTTGAGCATTACCAAAAGCGGGTGCGGCCATGCAGGATAGCAAAGTGGGATTGTAGAACTCCAAATGCTCGCTCCACATCCTTCCTTGCTCCTTCTTGATGATGCGCAAACAGTCTGAGTTTGTCTGTCTGTGGCAGGAGTACCGTCTTTACGAAGGCAGCCCACTCTGGGTATATACCATCTGTTAGATACTATACCATGTTGTACTCGTACCCATTGACGAAGTACTGCACTTGAGGAGCTCGTCCCTGCAAAACATGGTGAACAAGGGGGATTGTTCAACACATTAATATCATTGTTGGAGCCGGCAACAACGAAGAAGGCATGCCATATCCAATGGTCCTGGGAGGCGACCGCTTCGAGTATAATAGTCGGGACTCCGTAATCGCTGCGAGTAAATTGCCCTTTCCATGCTATTGGGCAATTTCTCCATTCCCAGTGCATGCAGTCTATGCTTCTGAGCATTCCCGAAAACTCGCACACCTCTCCTTGTTGCAATAGGCATTGCATGTCTTCGACGGTCGGGCGTCAAAGATATTCCTCGCCGAAGTTACTAATCACTCCATCGACGAATTTTTGCAAGCACTGGATTGTTGTGGAATCGCCAGTCCATACATACTCATTGACAACATTGGCAGGAGAACCATACGTCAACAAACGGATGGCCGCTGTGCATTTCTGTAATGGAGACAACCCTCAGCGGTTAACGACATCTACTCTCTCAGTGAAAAAGGTGGTCCACTCACCAAAAGATCCGACGATACGAAGAAAGAGGGGTCTGCTTATCCGAAACCTCCGACGAAATAGGTGGTCGGGGTACACCGGATCTTCACAGAAGTAGTCCGCCATGAGGCGCATATGGTTGGTTTCACGGTCCCTGTTGATGTATCGTCTGCCACCGCTCCGATGACGGCGCGAGGTAGAAGCCTGCAGCCTTGCTTGTATACTGGCAAGCACACGCTCTTCTAACTCCACCATGGCGGGATCTGGATTGACAAATCCCGCAAGGACACTCCGTAAGGTATTTACGGACTCTTCATCTTCACTGTATGAGCTTGAACCAGAGCTGGACGACATATTTGAGGGAGAGGGATTTTGGAATGAGAGGGATTTGGCAGTGAGGTTCGGTTTATATAGGCCAGGTCGAATATCCCAACAGCTATTTTCCAAACAGATGAGTCCAACGGCTATTTTTCAATTGCACAAAAAAAGGATACATAGGTGTACAACGACACACTGAAAATAAAATGCTACACTACTCAACCTATTCTAGGTTGGCCTCCCAGATCAAATTTTTTACAAATTTCAACGCTTCTGCATGATCCTTCATTTCCTCGTCGGTGAAGCTGGATTTGTCCGTGGTGACCAGTTTTGTGAAAGACCTTGCAAGAACCAGCTTCTGGTTGAGCTGGTCGTGTTTGCTGAGAGTGGAGACCGCATGGTCTGTTGCCTTGACGCGCTCAGTGTTAGCCATGACAAAGACTTGCAGGTTTTCTTGCGCAGACGTGTTGCCCAAGGGAGATTCTTGCTTGCCTTTCCACTTGCGCTTCTCCTTGGCGGTGTCGCGACCTTCTGGGCGCATCTCCTCCACGAGCCGCTCATCTAAATTGGACAAGGACGATGTGTGCGCACCGTCCTCGCTCAACCGTGCTCTTTTCCTGGTGTCGACGTAGATTCGGTTCCATTTAGGTTGGTCCCGAACATTCGTCCACTAGTGGTCTAGAGTGAATGAGTGCCCCATTTCGCTCTTGTACAGCTCGCGTGCTTGTGCCATTAGTCGGTCGTCTGAATGACCACTAGCGTACACTTCCTTCAACCTGCACCAACAACCATTAAACTGGACAACTTTTCTGTTAGTCCGGAGCCAGTGGTCTTTGCAATGCTTGACCTCCCTTCTATGATTTTGTGGGCTGCTTGTGTTGTACGTCGCAGCCACACTCGCCCAGTACGTGTCAAACTTTTTGCTGTTCCCGTCGACTGCGTCCAGCGAGTTGTTCAACCACGCACTTATCTGCGCAACCGAATTATAAATGGTTTCATGACAAATGGATGTAAGAGTTTCAAATAAAATCTAGCAAAATGTTGAAATAATTCCTTCCACAATATCTGAATGTCAAAACGGAATACTCACAAGTCGAACATCGTCGGCCGGTTGCCAAAGCAACTGCCTACGCCTGGCAGGACCCGGGAAACCATGGTCGTCTTCGTCGTGCGCTCCGAGCTCCGGCGTAGATTGTGGCGTACCCACGTCTGGGGGCAATGGGGATCTGAGATTTTGCCCGTGGCCTGGCAGTGACGAGCGATGACCATAGGAAGCCGGGGCACTGACAAAATGATAGTTTGGCCCGTATGGTGCATATGGATGGCCTTGTGGAAATGAGTGCACCAGTGCATATGCGGTGGGATGCGGATATGGAGGAGCATGTGCATACTACGAGCCAGGGGGTAGAGAGGATACTTGGACAAATAAGATGGTTGTGGAAAATGAAGATTAGCGGGTGGATATGGTGGAGGATTTGAATTACCTAGTATTTTTGGATTTTCTCCAGTTGTATTAGGAGAACTAAGCCAGTTTACAAAACCCTCAAGAGGATTACTATCCATATCGAAGTTTAAAACTAATTTCAGTGCAAAAAGTGTGTGAAAAGTAGTGTGTAAAAATGTTGTAAGATGTGTGAAATAGGTGTGGTGAAGTGAAGATATGAAGCCTCTATTTATAGACAAACTTCTGTGAATTTTTGAGAATTTTTGAGAATTTTTCTGAATTTTCTATGATTTTTTGGGAATTTTGGGTAATTTTTTAATAAAAAAAATTAAATAATACATAACGGCTAATTTTCCAACAGCTAAAACTCCAACAACCGGAAATACCACCACTAACAGGTGGGGCCAATGAAAAACCGACTGTTGGATCGCTTTAAAACCGTAAAAAATTTCCATCCGACCGTTGCGAAGTCCAATGGCCACTTACAGTGGGGCCCAACAAAATATGTCCCCACATGTCATACAGTGTGTGCGTGTGCATGCGGTAAGGTAGGGAGGCCGAGAAATATGTGACGCATTACTGTGGTGGGCCCTACAAAACGCTTGAAATTACTATTCCGCGCGACCACGACAGCCTCCAAAGCGGTCCATTCGACCGGTGCGCACTTGGTGGGGCCCACCATTTAACGACCGCACCACGACCACCTGGTCGAGCGACTCATCACTGTTCCTTGCGCCGCTCGTGCGTGCTCGACCACAGCTTCGACCAGCGCGCGCCCGATCGTGGTCGTGCATTGGAGACAGTCTAAATACCTCACCAACTGGTATTATCATCTTTGGGAACCCAAATCTCATACTAGAAAGATTAAGCAACTTCCAAAGCCAAATTTGCACATCTTGATCGTTAAGGGAACTGTTCTAGTGAGCTCTTGGCATTTATTGTTGCAATAATTGAGTAGAGAGACAATCCATTTGCTCCTATTCAAACATTTGAGTTTCTTAGTATTTCAAGGCTTGAAGTGAATAGCTTCTAACTTGCTACTCATGGTGGTCATCGCCACCTAGACAGTCATTGAAGGACCTGAAAATATTTACACCGACGAAGCTTATGAGAGAGTCCCGGTGTAGTGGTGTAAATGTTTCGTACTCACCTATCTAAAGAGGAGAATAAGTAATCTTAGTGGAAACCAAAACAAGACACAAGAGAGAAACATTTCAACAAAGAGTAGTAAAGACTGGTGTGCCTTTGAGACCTCAAGATACATCGATTTTATCCATTTGGTTTTTTCTTAATTACTTTACTTTTGTCATTATTTAGATTGCCACCTTATATTTACTTGTCAATCTAGGCTGCAAAATTTTATTGTGTACTGGATTGCTTGAGTCTAATGTGATATTTGGTTGTGTTTGCAAAAATTTGTTTTTCTAATACTTGCAAAAAATTATTTTTAGCAAAATTTTTTTTATATATTTTCTTATTCACTTTCCTCTGATCGACGTTCTTAATCCACAATAATGACACAAGTGTGGCAAATTGCATTAGCCAAACACCCCAGCGTAGCATAATATATAGAGTGACACTGTAGCAAAGAAGAGGAGCATAAGAAAACTATTGACAGCCGGCCAAACGAGTTAAGTTGAACGTTAAGTCCATTTCGGTTAGATTAGTAGGCTCGGCCGAGTTATGGTCCATGTTAATTTCAAATCACACGATTTTGTAAAATAAAATCAGAAATTAACTAGCAGATTTCTGGTCAATTTTCAAGGGGGACAAACCAAGCTTTGTTCCTTTCCAAGCACACCCCATATTGGTTGATGAATCAATCCTCCAATTCTCTTTGAAGGCTACCTTGCAGGTTCTCGTTCTTCCATGACGTCAGCATGGTGATGTCAGGAAGTGACTATAATAACTCCTTGTCACAAATTAGTCAACTTAAACTTAAATTGCCCCATTTAATATTTTTTCGTCCAGTTCAATTTGTGGCGTTTAGCAAATAAAAAAAATATATAAGGGAAAATTAGTTCGAGTGGGCCGTAAAAATAGATTTTTGCTAGTGGATATCAAATGTAAGAATAGTATACTGGTTCTGGAGCTACATGCTATTAAGACGCTTGTGACTTGTAGCTAAACCTAAAAGTCTTATAATATTATCATACAAATTTCCCAAAAAATTTCTGTTCTTACCATGCGATCCACAATGATGAGGTTCTAATTAACAAAAATTGTACTTACCTCTAAAACCACCTATTATAGTATATGCAATATAAAACCAAAGCTACCTAGTACTTTTCTTATTTTTTGGTCAACAACATGAATACACATCATTTTGTATATAGTTCTTATTCTTTTGGTCGATAACATAAAGATACATCAATCTGTATATACAATTTCAAGATATATAGCAATGTGATATAATTAAATAGGCTATACTCCAAGTCAAAATAAGTCCGCTTAATTGTAATTCAGTTACCTATAGTGAATACTACAAATGTAAATACAATGTTTATTGACGCTGTTATATAGTGACCACTAGGTTAATAAAAAAATCCACATACCAACCAATAGTAGTCTGGTTGGTACTATTGAAGACAAGAGAATTTAATGTTGCAAGTGTATGAATTATTATGATTATTTTTGAAAATTAAGTTAGTGGCATTATAATTTGATTCTATAATTTTTGAGATGTCTATATCTTTAGGTAAGTATTTTAACCAACTCTTACCTCTCTTCTAAAAAAACCCATGAAAAACAACTTCTGTGGTGACTCTTCTTATGTATGAGATCTAAATAAAAACTATCAAACTATCATATAAATTATGAATTAATCATGATTAGACGACTCATCATTGGTTCTTATGAGATACGGGTCCTAGAAGTTTTTTGGTTTCCTTCCGAATGTCCGTGTGTGAGTGGGCAGGGGAGGGGAGGGGAGGGCAGTGGTGATAACGCTGGCAACATGCTGACAGAACGACGCTTTTGTTTCATTGCTTGTCACGAAATATTTCTTTTTCATTGCACCAGGTTGCCCACGTGACTGAATGCAACAACCTTACAATCAACGCAAACCGTGACCAAATGCAACAATCTTGGAAGCAGTGCAAACCCTATCACAAGTAGGGAAGGGTAAATATAATTGTGACAACCATTCTCGAATAATAGTTGTTATTTTATTAAAAAAATTTATTCACAAACATTTGTTATTTTGCAAATTCTGCACATACTTTTTCATATTACATCAATTCAATACTTCAAAAAAACAGTAGTAGTCAATCCGTTGTTTCTTGTGTCTTCCCTAATTAATTGAATTACTCCATAATTCGAAGAAGCGTGCACTTAGCTGTGAGGACCACGAAGCTGGTCGACTAGTTGGAGGCCACGTGACTGGCTAAGAGAAAGGTCACGATGTTGACGCCTAAATCTACGTGCTAGATTTTTGTTCTGGAAAGATAACTGTCAGACTGTGCAGTATCTGTCAAGGGTTCCTTGCAGCCACCTCTCAGCCTGAGCGAGTGCCGCTGCTCACCCCTATATTTGCTTGTCATCATCCAGCATTCGAATTCGGGTCATTCGGGTCGTTTCCGAGTCAGTTCCGAGCCCCAGAGGGCATAAAACAAAAGAAGAGAAAAAAAAGAGAGAATTTTCTTTTAGAAATCAGCCCAAACACAAGACCGTGAGCCCATAGGCCCAATAGACCACAGCTCTGCATTTTAGCCCTAAAGCTTTATCATATCACAGCCCCATTGAAACTTTTTGCACAAACCCCTCCAGCTTCTCTGATTTTTGCAAATCAGTCCAAATTACACCAATCCAGCTTAGGGCAGCACCACCTGTTTGTCGAAACAGTGACCACAGCCACCTCAATCCTCTTTGAGTCGGTTGCATGCGTAGCACACCAAATAAATCAGACTTTACAGCACAATTCACACACAGCAACACAGAACACTAGGAGCTAAGTTAAACCAGTAAGAGCAGTAGAGATTAAGGCAAAACCACCAGACTCAGGGTAAGCCAGTAAAACTGTAGAGCAGAGAAAGAGAATAGCAAGCAATTTCGTCACCTATTCATTCCTTGTGCCTTGTGATCACAGGTGAAGCAGCAGAGGTTAACCAGGAGCAAGAGGGAAGAGTCCTAGAACAGCATCAAGGTGATAGTTGAACTCAAACTCCAGATTTATCATGTCCTAGTTACTAAGTTTTATAATTCAATTAGCTCTTAATTGCTTAGTTAGAGTTTAAGCAGCAGATAATAGCCATTGCACCAGGATCACCCAAAACCACTAGAAAACCTATAGATCATTGCTACCACATGAGGTCTGTACATTCACCAATCACCAGTCATAGCCATCAGAGCTTGTAGATAGTCAATAATGCCTCAGTCACAGTCATCACAGTTCATAGCACCACACAGAACACGGCACCAAATTAAGCAAGCACCATGACCCAAAACCCTAGCACCCATCCCAAATCCAAGATGGTGGCACTAGTACAGAAATGCAGTCTACTAACCACTATCTTCTATCGGTTATTAGCGATTTAGTTGAAAACCGATAGAAAATGTGCCACGCGGTCATAAAAGGGCGACGGGTGTATTTTTCCTATCGGTTTATAAGAAACTTACCGATAGAATAAATAGTATGATTTACTCTAGCGGTGATGAACATATTTGCCGTTAGAAGAGATGCATAAGTACTGACGGGAGAATGTTGTGCGCCGATAGGACTGGTCGACTTCTACAACTAGACTTATTCTATCGGTACTGTATGAATATACCGACAGAGTATATTAAAAATTCCTATCGGCAATATGTAGTGCGCCGATAGAATCGTTGGCCTTCTACAAATATTTTTATTCTATCGGTAATTGATTCTTTTACCGTTAGAATATATAGAAAATTGCTTAGAACTGTTCGTCTTCAAATAGTTTTATTCTATCGGTAATGAATGTTTATACCGGTAGAATATTGCAAAAAATATCTTAGAACTGTTGGCCTTCTACAACTAGTAATATTCTATCGGCAATGTACGTACACACCGATAGAGTATGTACAAAAATTCCTATCGGTAATATTTATTGTGCCGATAGAACCATTCGTCTTCTACAGATGTTTTTATTACTAACGGTATTCTGTTTTCGTACCGATAGAAAATATATATTTGTATAAATACATGGGTATGTCTCTTTCATTCTCACAGTTCATCTGGGGCTCGTAGTCCTAACCCGTAAGCTCCATGGACGGCCGGCGCACCTCTACAGGGGACCGCTGCACCTCCGCACCTCCATCGACGCCCTCTAGACGTTGGCATCCCAAGGAAGGTACGTAAAATTTCTGCAATATTGTTAGATTATTCTAATCCGATTATGGCAATAATTCTGTTTTTTTTGTATCCTTCATTTTGATGTGTCTTCTTTTCAATATGATTATGATCTGTTCAGGTCCTTGGATGATGCTCATGAGGGGCAACGTATTTCACGGTTCTTCATCGCAGTACGCTGCCTACGTTGGCTTGTTGGCGAAAGAAATCGTGAAGATCACCGTCGAGAGCTGGAAGGACGTGAAGGGCGAGATCTTGGTTGACTCGGTCGAGAAGATGCTTAAGCCCGGCGTGTTTCTCAAATCAGGACCTATAGAAAGTATCTTACATTTTTTTGCATGCACCAGCTTGTGGCCAGATGCTTACCTGCTTGGAGAAGAAGAATTGTTGTTATTTGCACAGCCATTCTACACCATCACTACACAGAACAACATCTTGGAAGGTAGGTTCTTTTAGTTAATGGAGTTGAGTTGAGTTGAGTTGAGTTGATCGAGTTTGAGTCCGAGGAAATCACCAATACGTACAAATGTATGTCGACGGCAGTTCCAGCTCCTCGGGCGTCTTCGAACTGAACTCCTATGGTTAAGTCCAATGTGGTTCAGACATTTGCTGTTTTGGATGAATGGATTTGTGATGTATCAGGTGTAACTTGTAGTCGGTAGTTGCATTGTGGCAACCTGCAAAGGTTCTCTTTTATGTAAAATGTATGGGCCACTGGGTCCTAGTTGTGATCTGTTGTTAATTTCAGACGTGGCTTTTCTAATATACATCGAATGTGTGAATTGTTGTATTTGTATATTGTTGTATATTTGTGTATCATGTATTGCTAATTGGGACATGAACTTGAATGTGCAGGGAGTATTTGTGTATTTAATTGTATTGGTAGGTAGGTGTGTATTTGTACTGCTGTTTCAGACATGCACTTGAATTTGTGAACTGGCATGTGTATGTTTGTACCTGAATTTGTATTGGTGAACTGGCATGTGTATGTTTGTACCTGAATTTATGAACTGGCATGTGTAATTTCTTTGGCAAGATGAAGTCCCAAGTACCTAAGAAAAGTATTTTTGTGTCTCCTAGTTAATCCACAAATTAGCATTTCTTGAAATATATTGCTTTATCTTCTAGTTAAGATCCATTTGATGTAAGATCTGTTTGATGTTACATTGATATGATTCCTTGAATGTGAGAAATGGCATGTGCATGTTTGTCCCAGTTTGGTACCAGTACCTCCTCTAACGGTAAGTACACATATTTATCGATAGGAAAACACATATATTTGCTCAGTCATGCATATTCTAACGGTAAATACACATATTTACCGATAGAAAAACTCTTGCTCGTGTGTCATGCATCATCTAACGGTTCGTACACATATCTACCGATAGAAAAACTCATGTGCGTGCTGTGTCATGCATGATCTAACGGTCAATACACATATTTACCGAAAGAAGAAGTCCTGTACTTGCTCGGTAATGCACATTCTCTAACGGTATGTGTGTGTTTTTACCGATAGAATATGTGAGCGGCAAATTACCTAAGTTAGTCTGACGGTTATTTCATGTATTTACCGTTAGAAAAATGTCCATTATAAGGAAAAGCCCACTCGTGCATTGTTGTGCTGCTCTTTAATTTGTTCTGTTGCACTCTGTGTCCCTCTGTTTGTGACAAAAGTTCAAGCTACACTGCTAGGGTGATCAGCGCAGGCTGGAGGGAAGTTGATTGCACCCCTCTCTTTAAGGTACGCTTAATCGTCGACACTTATCTCTCTCTCCCTCTAGATCTCCCTTCCTCTCTACTTGCAAGCTAGCTGTATTGTGTAGTTCCAAGTTTGTAGCTCTAAGCTTGGGAGCTTGGTAGCTGGAAATGCGTCATGTTTTAGGAGCTAACTAGCTTGTATTATGTAGTTAGCTAGGTTAATTAGTGTTAATTTCGTCAGGCTAGGGTTCAACACATGTATCTGTTGTACGAGGCTGTACATGTACATATATATAACTTAATCGGGCATGTTTCATACATGGCTTACTCGTTAAATTTTGTTAATTGTAGATGGACAGGAAATATTGGATGTATGGAATAAAACGTACTACTCTTAAATATTTGGATGGTGTGAATGAGTTTATTAAATTTGCTAAGCAACAAAAGGAGAGGAAGGGAGAGAAAAATATGCTCTGTCCTTGTACAGATTGTATGAACTTGAAGAGGTTTAGCAACTCTGATCAAATTAAGAGTCATTTGATTCGTCGTGGTTTTAACGCGCGATACACCCGTTGGATATGGCATGGCGAAGATCTTGAGGAAACAAGCACCACTACTACCAATCAGCACGACTCGGATGTGGATTGCAATAATATCGATGATCATCCCAATTTTGGTAATGTTCATTCCGATGTGCACGTAGATGATGATGATGACAATCTAGATGAGATGTTACGTGATGTAGAGGAAGATTACAACGAAAATGACTTCTGTGAATTTGAGAAACTGATTGCTGACTCTGAGAAGCCTCTGTTCCCTAGATGTGCAACATTTACAAAACTGTCTTCTGTGCTGAGATTATATAACTTGAAGGCAGGAAACGGTTGGAGTGATAAGAGTTTCACGGCACTATTAGATCTTCTAGCGGACATGCTTCCAGAGGGAAACGAGTTGCCAAGATCTACTTACCAAGCCAAAAAACTGTTGTGTCCGTTGGGAATGGAAATCGAAAGAATACACGCATGCCCAAATGATTGTGTGTTGTACCGTAACGAGTACTCCAGTTTGCATGTTTGTCCAAGATGCGGTGCATCGAGGTATATGCGTAGGGACCGGATTGACAGTGAACGTCATGAGGTAAGGAAAGGACCCCCGGCAAAAACTGTGTGGTACTTGCCTGTGATACCTAGATTGAACCGGCTGTTTGCAAATCCGAAAGTCGCGAAGCACTTGCGTTGGCATGCTGAAGCCCGGAAACAAGACGGAAAACTGAGACACCCAGCTGATTCTATTCAATGGAGAAACATCAACAGAACATTTGCTGAGTTCGGCGGCGAACTTAGGAATGTAAGGTTCGGGCTGAGTACAGATGGTATGAACCCACATGGTAATATGAGCAGCCGGCACAGCGCTTGGCCGGTTCTTTTATGCATCTACAATCTTCCTCCTTGGTTATGCATGAAGCGCAAGTACATCATGATGGCGTTACTAATCTCAGGACCCAGACAACCCGGAAATGATATTGACGTGTTTCTAGCGCCTTTAATCGAGGACTTACCGAAATTGTGGAGCGAGGGTGTGCAAGTGTGGGATGCATACAAGAAAGAGAATTTCATCTTGCGGGCCCTGATATTCTGCACCATAAATGATTTTCCGGCCTACGGCAATTTGTCGGGGTATAGTACGAAAGGAGCCAAGGCTTGCCCTATTTGCCTAGATGAAACTGAGAGCATGTGGCTGTGAAACTGCCGGAAAACAGTGTATATGGGTCACCGCAGGTTTCTTCCGGTGCATCACACGTACCGTAAGAAGAGGAAATCATTTAACGGGAAGCCTGAGAAGGGATCAGCTCCAGCGTTTCTGACCGGTAAGGAGATTTACTTGCGCGTGAACGACATCAAAGTTGAGTTCGGTAAGCATTCTAAACCTCGAGAAAAAAATGTTTGGAAGAAGAGATCGATTCTCTGGGATCTACCGTACTGGGAGCACTTACAAGTTCCACATTGCATTGACGTCATGCATGTAGAGAAAAATGTCTGTGACAGTTTGATTGGTTTTTTGTTGAACATTCCGGGAAAGACAAAGGATGGTGTGAAAGCTCGTCGTGACATGGTGGAAATGGGGATAAGGACTGAGCTTGTACCTTTAGAGAATGGAAAGTGTACATACCTCCCCCCGGCCTGCTATACGTTGTCCAAGAGCGAAAAAATAGAACTCTGTCAGTGCCTGCACGGTGTTAAAGTTCCATGTGGGTACTCCGCGAACTTGAAAAAACTTGTGTCTATGAAGGACCTAAGACTGGTTGGCATGAAGTCCCACGACTGTCATGTCTTGATGTCACAGATGCTTCCCATTGCTATCAGAGGCATTCTCCCAGTTAAAGTCAGAGAGACAATCACAAACCTATGTTATTTCTTCAACGCAATATCTTGCAAGGTAAGTACGTGCACTCGTACTATAAGTTCATTACCTCCATTTGTGGAGCTTAATTCGAAGATTTTTCTGATATGAATATTTGGTGCAACTGTGTCCTCGTAGGTAATTGATCCCGATGGACTGGACGCTTTGCAATGCGACGTGGTTACAACTCTTTGTCAGCTCGAGATGTATTTCCCTCCATCCTTTTTTGATGTTATGGTCCATCTGATTGTTCACCTTATCAGAGAAATTAAGTTTTGTGGACCCGTGTGCCTGCGCTACATGTATCCATTTGAGAGATTTATGGGTGTATTGAAGGGATACGTAAGGACTTGTCGTCGACCCGAGGGGAGTATCATGGAAGGTTATGCCGCTGAGGCGGTGGTTGAATTTTGCACAGATTATATGGCCGGGGTTGACCCAATTGGCGTTCCTAGGTCCCGACACGAGGGTACGCTTCAGGGAATCGGAACGATTGGATTCAAAGCTATCGTCCCCGCTCGTGATGTGTACGCAAAATCACATTTTTGGGTCTTACAACACATGACGGAGGTCGAGCCATACATACACGAGCACAAGGTAATGTTACGGTCACAGAATCCTTTGAAGTCAGACGTTTGGGTCAGCAGAGAACATAACAGGAAATTTGCTGAGTGGATCCAAGAAAGAGTCACGCGAGCTGCCGAGGGCTCTGTAAGTGAAACTGTGACATGGTTGGCTAGAGGCCCAAGATTCACTGTAGGGACTTGGCAGGGGTACGACATCAATGGGTATTCATTTTACACAAGAGCTCAAGACGCCAAGAGTAGCACGCAATGTAGCGGAGTGACACTGTTTGCTATTTCCGAGGATGCCAGGTCAGTAAGGGCGCTGAACTCATATTACGGTGCTATTGACGAAATATGGGAGCTCGATTACGGATTACTTAAGATTCCCCTGTTTCGATGCCAATGGGTCGAAATCCCTCGATGTGTTCAAGTTGACAGTTACGGGTTTACTCTCGTCGATCTTGGTAGAGTCGAACACCAAGACGATCCATTCATACTTGCAAAGCAAGCCACACAGGTATTCTACATCGTTGACCCGGCCAATCCAAACTTGCATGTTGTCCTCCACAGCAAGAGACGTATTGTTGGGGTCGAAGACGTTGTCAACGAAGAGGAGTATAACCAATTCGATGAAATATCTCCATTTTTAGAGGACATTCAATCTATCCCTACTGAAGATATCGACGAAACAACGTATCTGCGAGATGACCACGAAGAAGGATTATGGGTTGAGAACCATTGATGATTAATTTCTATTTCAGGGATAAATGCCAAGCAAACAGCCCACAAGTTCTGCTGCAAGGTGAGGAACTTATCATTAATACATCAGGCAGTACATTTTTCTTTAGAACTTAATGATAAGCTAGTTCACACCATTAATACATCTCAATTGACTCCAAAGCATGAGTTCTAACATGTACAGTACCTTTATCCTGTAAATACTTAATTCTTCCCTTCAAATAGCACTTGCAAAAATCTCATCGCAGCCTCTTGCTTCTTCAAATTAAGTTCTGCAAAAATCCCTTTTTTCTGACGGTATTTTGTTATTTATACCGATAGAAAAGGACATCCGCTACTTTCATGTGTCTCAGGCACTTCTCTCAGGCACTTCAAAACATTTTCTATCGGTATTGTTCTATTTTACCGTTAGAATAAATTCGTTAGTCTCACGGTATTTGTTGTCTGACGGTTTTTTCCTGTTTTTACCGATAGAAGAATACTCTGCCGCTTTGAATTCTCAACCGTGTCGCCATGCGTCGCCTTGGAAACTCTATAAGTACCTCGCCATGCGTCGCGGTATTTTGTTGTTTTTCTAATTCTCGAACGGTTCGACTCCTCATCTTCTCTTTCACAATGACAACCTCCATGGGATCGTCAGCCACGCCCTCCCCGGTAAGAACTCTAAATCTCCTCGGTTTACCCCTGTATTGTTAATCCATGTTCAGTTCATTCTTGACCTGTTGATTTGCACAGGGAATGGTAGCCGTGGAAGACACTGCCAAAGTGAAGGCCGACCTGAGGGCCCTCCAAGAGGAGCACAAGCTCCTTACAGACAAGCACACTCAGCTACGGCTTGACCTTGACGATCTCTTCCAGCGCATTAAGTGCATGAAGACGGATGGTGAAAATGCTAGGGCGAGGACGAGGTGTCTTTGCGAGGAGAAGAAAGCCGCGGATATGACCATCGCTGGCTGCGGTTTGACTATGAAGGATACCATAGCGAAGCTGAGGGAGGTCGCAGGCCTTCTCGACGCGGTAGTAGTTGATCCTAGGGACAACTTGTCGCTAGAGGAGTCCTGCGTCCTGGCTGCAAGTCTAACTGACTCTATTCTACATGCAGCCAGGGCTAAGACCACCCCTTGACCTAGCATTTTGGGTTTTATTTTTTTTTGTAAGTGATAAAACAACAATGAATGAACAATTTCTTTTTATGTCAATTTTCCAATTTTTCGGCTATCTTCCCTCTTTCTTTATCATTCTGCAGCTTTCAACCACGGTTTGTTTGATGTTAAATTGTGTGTACCTTTTCATTGCTCTGACGGTATTTTGTTGTTTTTACCGATAGAAAAAGGCACCCAATACTATAATCTCAAGCACTTAATTAAAAATTTTTTCTGGGGAAAATTGGTCTCACGGGATTTTATTGTTTATACTGATAGAAAAAAGCATCCACTACTTCAAATATTTTTCCGGGAAATTTACTTTTTCTATCGGTACTATTGTGTTGTGCCGATAGAAAATTACATAATTCTATCGGTATCAATTTGTTGTACCGATAGAAAAGTTCCTCCACTGCTTTATTACTCGTACACGGCCCTTGGGTTTCCCTCCACTCGAACAGTTCCACCTTAGAGCACTGCGTCTCTTCGAGAGCGAAGAAAACCACAACCTCCGCCGTGACCACTCACTTCATCTCTCCCACACGACGATCGCCGGCTGGACACTGGTTCGCCACTGCCACCGGTTCTTATTTTCATCCTTCGCCGGCCGCCGTTGTGTTCTACACCGCCTCTCCATCACCAGAACTGATTGCCGCCGTAAATACCCTAATTCGTCATTCTATTTCCAGCATCTTCCTTATTTGATCCTAGTGTTTTGCACGTACTAATTCTTCGAGTTTTGCAATTACACTAGGGTTCCCTATTGTGTTGGATTATGTACATTCCGCACGCAATGTTGATTTAAATTAGGGTTTACATAATATGTTCCAGTGCTGTAATGAACCTGTTTTGAGATTTTAACTTATCTATACTGCTGTATGTGTGATCAATTGTATCCAACTGCCATGTAATGCACATTATATGTTGGAGGTGTTCTTACACATATTCTATCGGCAGCTCATGTGTTTACCGATAGAAAATATTTCTGCACAAGTAGTAAAACTTAATTTGGATCTGGAAGGACATGAGCCATGCAATGTACTAGTTTGGTTGGGAATTTTTACTCACTTGGTATGAATATATGGCAATGTGGATGGGTCTTCGATGTATATGTTTGAAATGCCTATACATGACTTTTCCCAACCTAATAGATGTGAAGTCCTGATGACTCACATACAGGCTAGGCTAAAGATTATGCACAGTGGCACTTAGATGCTTGTGTGCATATTTACGTGTGAAATAATAATGCTGGCCCATGAATATTAGTATAGCAAATCATCGAGAATGTTATGTGATGACAGTGAATGGTGGGTTGTCAACAAAATTCCATATGTAGAGAACATTGTTATGTTCTATCGGTATCTCACGGGTTTGCCGATAGAAAAATTGTCTTCTGTGGAGGTTATGGTCTATCGGCAGCTCATGTGTTTACCGATAGAAAATATTTCTGAAGAGTTCAGGAAGTAATTTATGCATGTCTTTCTTTTTGTATTATTTTCCCTTTTGCCGCCCTAGTTAGTCTCCAGTCCTGGGCTGAGTTATGGAACTCCAAGGCGAATTAATTGCCATATATATGGTTTGTTGAAGGTTTTGTAGGGGAAGACATGTCATCGTCTTCATCGGATGGTACTAGTGGTTCGACTAGGGCCAACCCCATCGTAACTACTGAAGATGCAGCTGTTACATCCCAGCGCAAGAGGGTGGGGCGAGGCGCGACGACGTTGGGGCGTTTGGCCAAACGCACGGATCTTTCTTGTGAGTTCAACCAATTTGGGAGGCCGATTGGAAAGAATGCTGGGAGGTACGCGGCCTACGTTGGGCTGTTGGCGAAAGAAAGGGTGAAGATCACCGTCCAGAGCTGGAAGGACGTGACGGCGGACGAGAGGGATAGGTTGTGGGCGGAAGTGAAGGTTAAATTAACTGAAATCATTGAACTCTTTCGTAATCACGTTCTCTTGGCTTATACTAAAGTTTAACTAACTCGTGATTAATTGTATGCATTTTTCGGAAACAGGCTAAGTGGAACATCCCCGACGATACACCTAGGACTGCCTGCTTGAAAGACATGAACAGAACATGGAAAACCTTTAAGAGCTGGCTCGTCAGTAACTTCCTCGCTGCGGGGAAATCTCCTTGCGAGAAGTACCCCTTCATATCAGAGGAGGTATGGGAGGAATTCACCAAGCAGAAGGGGACTGAGGAGTTCAAGGCCCTTAGCGAGAAGAATAGGGCGATCCAGAAGAGGAACGACCACCCGCATCGGCTCGGATCCCGGGGCTATGCGGGGAAGGAGGAGCAGTGGAAGAAGGAAGACGAGCAAAATCCTGTAATCGACACCCCTGAGTTGCCGCTCTCCGAGATCCGGGATGAGAGGTGCAAGCGATGGTGGAGGGGGAGGGGGTTCGTGTCGTCCACGGGGTCTGTGCAGTTCGCAACCCCTGGGGACGCTGACGTTGTGAGGCGAATGGTAAGTTGGCTAACCTCGTAAACTGTGTGCGCACAGTGTATATAAGGTAATTTGTCTCACAAGGTACCTTTAAATATAACAGATCTCTTTTGAGAAGGAGGCAGTGGAGGGATTGTTTACCCCGCAGAGGGAGAACGACATCCTCACCCGGGCTCTAGGAAATAAGGAGCATCCTGGGCGGACACGGGCCGTGGGAGCCATTGTGTCGTGGAAGGCCGGTTTCGTAGATCCGGCTCCACCGAGGAAGAAGGCCCGCTCCTGGAAGGAAAAGGAAGCTGATCTCTCCGATAAGATACGGGCTGAGGTACGGGAGGAGATACGGGCGGAGATGCGGGCTGAGATACGGGCTGAGATACAGTCTGAGGTGCAGTCCGAGGTCGCACAAATGAGGGAATAGTTTGCACGGTTGAGAGAAGCATTGCTGGCCAAGAGTGCAGATGCGGATCCCCAGGACGACAGTACCCCGCGGGGTCGGATAAGCAGTTGCGCTTCGAAGGTACTCGCGGATCCAGTGGATCTACTTGAGGTACTACAAGCCTTCATCTGTGCACTTAAGTTGATGCCACTCCCATTCTGTTAGAGTTGTTTCGCTAACCTATTTTAATTGTTACAAATTTGCAGAGGCCAGAGGGCTGCATCCTACAGAATCACGTAGGCGCTGGGCAGGAAGTGGTTGGACACGGCTTCGTATATCCGTCTGGGCCGGATGTCCGGGTTCACTGTGTAGCTCTGCGGTTGGGTTTCGCAAAGGTACAGGTGGACATGGCCATGCCGGGCTACAACGATTCTCCGTTGCCAGTCCCAACAGAGGAACTGCAGACACTTGCTGAGGCAGTAGGCTCCTAGGTACAGTGGCCCAAGAAGTGTCTTGTAATACAACCGGTAAATCCTACACATTTTAGATTACATCCTACTCAGTACACTCAACTTGCATAATCTAACATACGTGCTCATTAATTGAAGTGGCCTGGCGCTGGGCTACCAGGGGACTGCTCCCCCAGCTCGGGGCATGAGGCCCGATCTCGTGCGACCCTGGACACATCAAAGACGGCCTCGACCCCACCCAGCGCATCCACGCCTTCACCTCGGAAGAAAGCTACCATCACCTCGCCCTTGCCTTCGAAGGTACGCGCTCAGTCCCCGGCAAAAGGCAAGGGCAAAGGCAAGGGAAAAGGGCGACAGGGAGAGCTGGAGAGGTTCAAGAACGGGTTCCCACTCATGTCGGAGGCAGCTTTGCGCAAATTGGATCGATCAACCAGAGACCTCCACGAGTGGTACCTACACCGAGCTCGGCGCAATCTGAACTTCTTAGTTCCCTACAGGCCTGGGCAGTTCCACCGTGAGCCCGGGATTATATCCGTGGCACACGAGGATCTGTTCGACCTCTACAACTGGCGGGAGCTCGATATGTCCATCATACGGACTGGAGTCCTGTGAGTTTGCTGATGCTATGTATTGCTGTTTTCTAACTCTGTTTGCTAACTCTGCATTGTTGTAGTTCATTTGAAATATAGTAACTTTCTGTGCAATACTAATGTCGTCCTTTGCATACAGGTGCATGTACAGGCTAGCATCGGAGGCTGCGTGTGACAAGGTGGGTTTCCTCGACCCAGAGAAAATAAGCCTCATGATGCTAGAGTACGACGCCGCGCACGCTGAGCTGTACATATCCAAGGCGCTGATGGCGCAGCAGGACAGGGAGTTCATTCTAGTGCCGTACCACCAAAAGTTAGTGCATTTCGTACTAATTTAACTCGATCTTGTATGTTACACCTGAGATATACTTTGAGCTAGTGGTCCTCTTTTACGTACAATGCAGGGGCCACTGGATCCTCATCGTGATCTGTCCGCCGCGGAACGAGGTGTACTACCTCGATTCGATGCGTGACGGATTATCGATCGAATATGTGGTCAAGGGGAATATGGAGGCGTAAGTAACTTATATGTTTGATTTAAATTTTCACCTCACTAGCTAATGATAATACATTAACGGGCAATACTAACTGAAATGCAGGGCTTTTGATAAATATGCGTCCGCTGGAGGGAGGCATGCCGCACCGCAGGGCTCCCTACTAGCTTGGAAAGAATATGAGGTACTCACGAGACTTTTTGTTTATGCTTAATTAGTTTATGGAAACAATAGCTAACATGTCTTCGCATATGCAATTATCTCAGTGCCATCAGCAGCCGCAATCGTGGGAATGCGGGTTTTATGTGTTGCGCTACATGTACGACCTAGTGCAGACAAACTTTGCCCAATTCCCCCAGGTAAGCATCGATAGCTAACTCAAATTTGAAAATTGGGTGTCACGTTCTAAATTAGGAAGTTAGTTACTAAGTATTCACACATGCTTGCAGATCGCCATGTCGAAAGACTCATACGAAAATGCAAAGATTAGAGATCTTCGACAAATCTGGGCTCAATATGTCATGGAGGAAGTTGCGCCCAACCATCCGCCATGATAATTTTCTCTTTTTCATGTACTCTGTGCATAGACTGTTTATATACATGTGAATAAATATATATGTCAATAAATGTCCATATTGGATTGAAATTTGTATTTGTCCATATATATGTGAATAAATGTGAATAACTGTCTAATGTGTCAATCTGTTCTGTGAATTTACCCTTCTTTGCATCTGTACTGTATTGTGTATCCAATCTATAATGTATTGCATCTGTACTGTATATGTGAATGTACTGTATTGTAAATGTAAACGTACTGTATATGTGAATGTTCTATCGGTAAATTCATTCATAGCCGACAGACCACTACAAATTTTCTATCGGTAAACTCATCCACAACCGAGAGACTACTACCCATTTTTCTATCGGTAAACTTGAAATTAACCGTTAGAATAGTGTGACTTTTCCTGCCGGTGAACTCATCCACAACCAAGAGACTACTGTGGTTTTTTCTATCGGTAAACCTATAATTAACCGTTAGAAGAGTGTGATTTTTCCTGCCGGTGAACTCATACACAACCGAGAGAGTACTAAGATTTTTTCTATCGATAATGTCATTTCCAACCGACAGAGTGCTACACTTTTTTCTGTCGGTAAACTTATAATTAACCGTTAGAATATGGGAATTTTTCCCAACGCTAAACGTTAGACGACGACGGGTTTTCTATCGGTAAAATCATAAGGTGCCGATAGAAAAGTAATATTTTCCTGTCGGTAATCATGTAATTAACCGTTAGAATATGGGTATTTTTCCCACCGTTAATCGTCAGACTACGACGGATTTTCTATCGGTACACTCCTAATATGCCGATAGAATTGTTAATTTTTTCTGTCGGTTATTTACCGATAGAAAATGTTCTGTCTTGTTTTATCGTGTCTATCTCTATCGGTACGAAAACCGATAGTAGAAGGGGTTTTTTACGATAGAAGAAAGCTTTTCTGTACTAGTGTGGAAACTCACCTGAGGCGCCAACGGCGGGGACTAGGCAACCAGCGAGCCGGCCGGCGGCGCATCCAAGCGCGCGGCGGGCTACCATCACTACCACGCCGCTAAGGCGCGGCTAGGCGCGGCTAGGCGCGGCCGCGAGCCGCAAGAAGGGAGGCGAGACGGCGCGGCCCGGGCTACGGCCGGCTGCGACGCAAGCCCCGCCGAGATCGCAATCACCGACGAGAAGTCAAACGGTGGCGGAGTAAGAGAAGAGGAGAGCTAGGGCTAGGGTTTGGCCAAAGGTTCTCTCGGGTGCGAGTGATGGAAAAGAGCAGCACGTGAGGTAGGGGAGAGAGAGAGAGAGAGAGAGAGAGAGAGAGATGTTCACGGGAGGAGCTGCGGCGGCCGGTGCCAGGGCCGAAGGAGGCGACGTTAGGGTTTTAGGCGGCTGCAACCATGAGCGGGTGTGCTGTGTTGTGTGTGTTTGTGTGTGGTGTGTATGGTGTATGTGTGTGCTGTGGTGAGTGCAGCCGAGAGAGGGAGAAGAGGGAAGGTTGGGCCTGGGTTGGCCCAACTCGAGCCAAGGGGAGTTGAACTGGTCCAAGCCCAACTGAAATCTTTTCTATTTATTTCTTTTTCCAATTTAGATTCTATTTTAAATTTTGATTTAAGTCTATTTGAACACTGTTTTATATTAATTAAAAATCTATTTAATACAGATATTTAAATAACTAAATATTAAGACTAATTAGCATTTGCAATTTCTAAAATTGTACCTAGTTTAATAGGAGTTTAATCAAGTTAGATATTTGTATATGCATACAAAATATATTTTCACTCCTTTAATAAATCAATCTAAATTGTTTCCATTTCCCTCATACCATGCTTTATCCAGGAAAAAGAATTTTTAAAGCTATAAATCATTTTTGTTTTATCTTATTATTTCAAATAGCAAATAAATTAGTTACCAACTTAAATAGCATTAGCACTAAATTAGTATTTTGACCAAATTATTTTAGACCAATGTTTCAATCATCATAAAACAAATATTATTTCCTTTTTAAAAACTACCCAACTCAAAGTGATTATGTAATTTCATCATACAGTTCAATTAAACTAAATTAGATTTCTCAATTTTGTCGGGGAGGGTAGTCATTACGTTAGAAGCGGGATGCGATCAGCATATACGTGTTGTATCTCTGCATAGTGATCACCATTGTTCTTCTAGGAATTTATATACGCAATTATTTTAATTCTAGGAGCGGAGCTGAGCGAAGAGCCCCAAAGCAACGTTCATATTCTGGATTCTGAATTTTCTATTTCAGGCAAGTTTTTATTCTTGACCATATTGTTTATGTTGGATTGATTTTATTTTGTTATCCTCTATTTAATAATCTATGTAGCCTTACCATCTTGCATCAAAAGAATATTTTATAAAAAGGTAAAAGTTGGTCATTATGAAGTGTTGTGAATGGAAATGAGTAATCTTGAGGAGAGCCGAGGGAGGACTCGAATCTTGTATTAAAGTATGATTATAAAGTTAAGGACACAACCAACTGTCATTTCTATCCAACGCCTAATACTCGTATCAACCAAAGATCTGGTATGGGATGGGCCTAGTCGAGTATCTTATCCGAAAACTAGTACACCTCCACAATGGGAACGTATATGTGTATGTATGTGGTGGCATGAAGGGAGACTTCCCTGATGAGGATTCTGGAGCTATAGGCTCAACCGGTGGGTATAGTGGATGCGTCTGACTACACAGGTATGGAGGTACCATACCAGTGGAGGGAATCAGTGGAAGGGTTTGAAAAAGGCTTTGTTCTCTTGGTGATGTTACGCATTATCAGAAATGTGGAGCACTGTTGACAAACACTGACATGGAAATCAAGAGATTCTGTGGGTAAAGTGATACCTCTCTGCAGAGTAAAATGTGGATATTCACTCCTTGTTCTCAGGTCGAGAACTGTATCGCGGCAGGAAAGGAGACCTACAGGTGGTCTCACCCTATGGTACAAATGTTCAGTAGAGTTTACTTAATAACTGGAGTCATTTACAATCACAAATAAATTTCTAAATCAAAACTCATCCTTGCTAATATGATATAATATCCCTTTTGACAAGTTAAGGTCTGCATGGTGCATTTATACATTCCAATTGCTTGCTGAGTGCCTCGGCACTCATTCTTGCTATTGTATGATCCTTGTTAGACTTTGAGTACTCTTTGGGTGACGCAATGCCATCCGGCACAACAGAAGAAGTAGTTTACCCAGGAGAGGACATCTGCGAGTTTGACCCAACCTACTTCAGCACCGGCAATGAAGACTGACCACCATGATCAGGCCTAAACTATTTTCCCTTTTGCTGTAATAATTATACTTATGCTGGTATATATAACTAAACTCTTTGTTATGTTAAGCCTTGTTTAATTAATCCATGTTTCTATTTCGCTACTCTGTAATGAACATCGCCGGATAAGATGGTTTTATTTGGAAATGTTCATAGACCGGACGTGCTACCATGTGGGTGGTATGTCAAGTCGCCGCATTAGCCATATGCTTCCAATGTGCAAATACTACTACTAACAACAAGTGCATGAATTTATGCAACTTTATGCCGGCTTAAAATTTAAGATCATGCTCTATTACAAGAGAAGCAAAGATGTCATTCATTATTTTCAAATAAAACAAGAAAATTATTAATTGCAATATGCCGTACAGAGTTAATAAAGCATTTTTGATATCTAGTGTCAAAAATATTATTGCCTCCATAGCAAGAATTAAAAAAAAACAACTATTTGAGAACAGAGATAATAGAACTCTTCAATTATCCAATGTTAGATTGGTTTAATTTCAAGTCAATCCAATTAAAGAAAAGTATATAAAACCTCTCATAAATTGGGGGTCTCATCATTGTAAGTCTGATACCGGCCTAGATCGTCTCGCAAGAGGATGAGATCGGTGCAACAAAGACGAGTATTCTATCATTCTTTTCTCAGGGATTAGAGAAACGAAATGTGTAAAACTAAACTAAATTGATGGCAAATGAAAATAATTCAGACGAAAGAAAGAGTGAGAAGATGTCAGAAGAATACAAAGAAAGAGAGAGGTGGTCGCCTCGACCTAACTAGTGTTTGAACAGGACTAGCGTGTCCTAGACATGCGCAACAGAGATGAATTATGTAATGACTGCACACAAGGTAGCGCAAACGGATGTTACGATTACATTCTACGACAAGTATCGACGATCAACTACTACAGAAACAAACACTAACTTAACCACAATTCTCTAACACCTCACAACCATAGCTCAACATTAAGCACAAAATTAAGATTGAAGTGAAGCAACTCACCTTGCAATTGATCACCAAACTGAGACACAGCATACAGAAAACCAAAATTTATAATTGGCTTCAGGTGAGCGGTGAATCAGGGTCTAATTGGCATTGAATTGCATTCATTAGAATCGAACTTCTCAAATTCAATATCATACAGATCCAAATCAAAGACACAAACAAGTTTAACATCATGAACAATTGAGGCAATCAAATGCAAGTATGCAATTGGATTAGCAAATATTTGAATTCTTTAGAAGCTTCCAATCATCTCATACAAGCAGTGTTCATCAGTTCATCAATTGAAAGCATTACAGGATAGAAGGGAGAAAGAATTGGATCACAATTGTTCTTTGTTGAAGAGGAGTTGGAGCTGTGGGAGCCGGTCGATGGTCGCAGTGGTTGAAGCAGAAGTTGTGGTCATCCTGGTCATGAAGGAAGTCGTCGAAGGTCGAGGTCATCAATGATGGAGTGGTCGTGGTCGACGACGATGAAGTGGTCATGGTCGATAGTAGTGGAGTGGTCGTGGTTGACGGTGGATAGATGAGTCGTAGCCGTCGAGGTCGTGGATGTAGGGCTCGGTGCTGGTCGTTGTGGCTTAGTCGAAGTGATCAAGGTCATGGAGATCGTCGAGTCAGAGAATGTGGTCATGGAGCTGGTGCACAGTGCAGGAGGTGGTCGTGTGGATTCTAGTGGCGGAAGAGGCCGAAATCAAGGTTTAGATCTAGGGCTCGGAGTGAGCCGGGATCTACAATGGCGGCGACGACAACACGGGCTATGGAGGCCCATGGTGTAACACCCCAGATTTTTTCTATTCTTTTAATATGTCAGTTAATGCATCTCTATTGAATCCCTCGGATATTTCGACCACACCTCGGATAAATCCTAGAAAAATCCTCCAAAATCTCTTATTAGAATTTTCTAAAATTCTCTAGATTAAATTCCAACTCAAAATCCCACTCTTTTTCCAACCCAGTATTCGACCTATTAGATAGGTCCTGTTCAAATTGTCTTAAACCGGTAATTTTGTTCGAAATAATCAAGTTTTGGTCGATGATCGAGCTGTACGATGAAGGCTGGCTCGCTGGTCGAAAGAAAGTCACTGATCGAATCAGAAAGAAAACAAATGGATCCCATCATCTCTGTTCGAGTGCTCGTGTGGAATCTTTGCCCCTTTCTAGCTTCAAGTGTTTGATTCAATCTTTTTCTAGTGTTCAGTCAAAAAGAGAGTGCACCAATCCACAAACCAGCCATGTTTTGGTGTTTTGATCAAAGTGAAGCCCAATCAAGAAGCCCCAAAACAGCAAACACCTCTTCATACAAATGCATATTGGCTGAGAGAGAGAGAGAGAGCAATGACCAGCAAAGAAAGAGCAGAGAACTCCCTCCTATCACACCACTGTCAAGCCCTCAACCAACGTCGAGATGATGCCCCTCGAGAACAAGCAAAATCTCTGTGCACCTGACATTGCTTGATCCCTCTTGTCTCATTCCCTTCTCCAGCATCTTCGAGCAGCCTATAAGAACCCCCTCCAACATTCTTCTTCTTCCATGTGCTACCTGTTCATCCCTGTTTCTTGCCTAAGTCCTGAGGAGGTATGAAACTTGATAGATTTTGCTTATGTGCTTGTTTTTCTTAATCAACCTTAAGAGAAATCATTCATATATCCATCCTCCATCTACTCTTGTATAGAAATCTCATCAAAAAAAACCTCGAGAGATCACGGAATTTCCAAGTCATTTTCTCTGACGACGGTGAGTACCACTTTGTTTTTGGTTCCTGAGCAGCTTCCCATTAAACTTCAAATTCGTGCTCGTTACTGCACCATTTTCTCTGATTCTGGTTGTTTCTATGTGTTCGCAACTCCCTTAGCTTCATTTTGGGCATATTTAATCAGTATTTTGATCTGTAGAACTCTGGCAATCGACGAAATAGTTCAGCCCCGCCGCTTTTCTCTTTTTGCAAAATCGGACCCCTTAGCTGGCCTCAAAACTATTCGAGCTTGTTGAAAGAATTATAAATTGGCTCATTTCCTACAACTTTATTGTTGTTCACTTTCAAAGATAAGCACTGTATCAGACTAATTTTTGTGTTTTTGAGTTTTAGTCTTTTCGTTCAAGAGTCTGACAAATGCAAGCTAAGCCAATCCTCAACCAATCCTCTGTTTGTGGTCGATCTCACCAAATTTCAATCCTTCAGAGCCAATTTCGACCAACCCAGACCCAAGCTGAACCAAACCAGGGACTTGTGGCCAAGCCCAAAGTGTTTTCTCCCTCCCAAAAATATCTCCAACCAGATTACCTCGCATGCATGCATATTTATACTTTACATATGATTTTTCATGGTAAGTAATTTTTGTATGGTTATGTGTTTTATTATTATTTGTGTGTGAGAGTAGAACTAGGTGTGGAAGGAGCAGAAGAAGTGTTCGAAGACTCCTTAGAGAAATTAGACCCCCGCTTTGTAAGGCAAGTCTCTTTCTCACTGATCATGTCTCTCTTAGTATTTTAAGTACTTTAGGTTATTTATTGTTTTAAGTATATGCATGCTTTACTTTTCAAATGCTATGTTGGATGAATATGAGTAGATATGACCTAAATTCTTTGAAGGCCTTTCATGTTCGTATATCCTATGCACTCATTTGTCACCCTAGGATGTTGTTCTTAAGTTATGCTTCTGCTTGAATATATGTGCTAAATGCTAAATGGTCATCTATATGAAAAGTGTGTTTAAAACCTTGTTTGTGAAACTGTAAAGTTAGAATCGATAGTGAAGATGGTTAGTGTGGTTGGCACCGTGTGCGCAATGGGGATGTGGTTCACTCCTCACTAATGGTTCATCAGGACGACACCCTTGTGTTATACTTCCAAGCGGCATAAAAATGTACTAACCATTTGCCCGGTATGGGACGGAGGCGGCAAAGTAGTTCTCTAGGCATTAGCTTTTCCCTGCAATGGTTATCGGTCCGGTTTCTCGAGGGAAACTGGTGGGCCACAGAAGGCCGTGAGTTGTGAGAGTGAGTAGGTGAATCAGGAGTTTGGAAGGAAGGTGCCCTAGACCTGGATACTGAGTCGTGCATGACTGGATCCACAGGCTATGAGTCTCGCGGGACCATAGACTAAGGCTTGGTAGATTTGGCTGTGGGGTGCTCTCCACAACGGTATTATGGATTGAGTCATCTATTTATCGGGCAGACAATTGTTAATGCTAGGATTATGAACTGTTGTGTGATCTCAGCCTTGTCACATGCGTAGAAATCGCATGAAGAGGTACCGACATGAAAGTGGGTGATCAAGAGGATTAAAGTGGTACACTTTTGCAAAGTTACAAAAAGTATCAGATACTCTGAGCTCCCAGGTTTTGGAGTCTACGGGCGGTGGATTCTATCCATGTCGATGCAGCACAAGTATGATTTGGAAGATTTTCGTAATATTGGTTAAAATAGGTGACTCATGGAAGACCGCCACGCGTAACATTTTCTAAAACCTAGTTTAGGATTTTAAAGTCTCGCTTTTGAAATCAAAACCTTTCTTCAAAACTTTAGAGTAAAAATCTATTTTATTCTTACCTATAAACCAACGAGCCTGTTTCTTGGAATTCCCCATCATTTATATTCCTGCATTCATTAATTGAGACTTGTTGAGCACTGTGAAAACAACGTGCTCACCCTTGCATTTGCACATAAAATTTAGAGGGAGGACTTGTTGATCTTGACTCCTATGGCTTCAAACCCATTGAAGAAGAAGCAATCGTCCCCGACGATCCAACCTACTAGAGGGTCATTCACCTAGTGGAGCTCGATGTGGTGGGAGCCCATGCTGTGTTGCTGCTATTAAAGATGATGAAGACTTTGAAGACTGTCATAGTTGTTTTGCTTATCTCTCTGTGTGTTCTATTCTTTTGTGTTGACCTTTGTGTCGATGAAACTTCTTAATTTGTATCAACTCTAAATTGTGCCATTCTTGACGCTATGGTATTGTAATATTGGTCTTTGTGACCTTGTACTCATTTTATTTACCTATATTGTGTTGTGAGCTTGTGATGTATCATTCTGTGTGCAACCTAACCTAAGCAGTTGCCACCAGATTCCTCAAATGAGGGTCCCCACACGTGGCAGCTTGGCTAGAGGAAGTGAGGAGTGACACTAGATCCAACGAGATCTAAGACAGCGTGGTGGGAGGATCGACAATGAAGAAGTGCTGTGGCGAGGGAGGTGGTGGAGCACGGTGCAAGCGGCGGCTGCTGCGATTCTTTGCGGGCAATGGAAAGATCCGAGGAAGAGAGGGAAGTGCTAAGTGTTAAATTGGTAACATTTTTACCCTAAGTTTGATACTGAAAACGTGTAAAAATATGCCAAAAACTTCTTTGATGCGACACTTTCTGTGCAATTTTATATTATTTTTACAAATTGCTTTCACAGCTATGTTTGCCATGTTTCAGGGACTGAACCTACCAAATTTGAGAAGATTTCGAGTTTGTGTGGGCGAAATTTGACTAAGAAACCTGAACTATACAGCAAAAGAGCCATGGTCGAATATTCTTCAGATAAAACAACTAGTCGAACACAACTACGCGAGAAAGAGACTAAATCTTGTAGGATCAAGGATGCTGACTAGAGGGGGGTGAATATGAGGCTTTAAAACTTTCGACTAGCAAATAAACTGAAACAATTTAATAATATTTGCACTAAGAAAGAGTAAGAAAATCAAACACGGTGATTTATCCTGAGGTCTCGGAGACTCGCCCGGTCTCCCCTACTCATCATTGAAGCACTCAAATAAATGAGTCTTGTTTCAATATCCACAAAGGATATTTTTCATTAAGGTTGCTCCTTCTCCACTCCGGATAGGTGAGCACCGATGCCTTTCACAAAATATGTCGAGTCTCTTCGACAACCTCCGTTAATGGAGAGGTCAACAGCCAGGCCTCTAAACCGTCTAGGTGAGGGCTCTCACCAAGAACAACAAGTTGTAAGATCTTCTCTTGACCCCCAAGAAATACCGAGAAACTTCTAAGGATGCAAATGATGCAAATGAATGCTTTCAGAAGTTCTCTCTCAATCATAATGAATGGTTCTAGCTCATTCCCATTCCTAAATCAATAATTCGGAACATTGTCTTTTCCAAGTAAAAACCCGAAATGGACAAATTCCTTCTCTTAGGAACACATACTTGATCAAAAGATCAAGATTTTAGCACTTGGGCTCAAGTGTATATCAAAAATATATCTCTTGGTTCTTTGAAAAACTGCTCAAAAAATGTTTATAAACACTGATTAAAGTCTATCCAAAAGTGTTTATAAAGGTGATAAAAAATGTGAACAAAAGCTTCTAAAAAATCTGCTCAAAGATCTGCTTAAAAGTGTTTGTAAAACTGATCCAAAATCTGTTCCAAAATTGTTTATAAAATTGATAAAAAAATCTGCTCAAAAATTGTTTATAAAACTGCTCAAAAATGTGAACAGAAAATGCTCAAAAATCTTCTCAAAAGACTATTTATAAAATTGCTCAAAAGTATGAACAGAAACTGCTCAAAAATGGTTTAAAAAACTTCTCAAAAATAGTAGAGAAAATCTGCTCAAAAGAGTTTTAAAAACTGCTCAAAAGTAGTAGCGAAAATATACTCAAAAGTGTTTTAAAAACTGCTCAAAAGCAATAGCAAAAATATGCTTAAAAGTGTTCAAAACTTCTTCTTAAAACTGCTCAAAAGAGTAGAGAGATGATGCTTGAAGGTGTATATGAGAATATGGTTTGAGATGAATGAGAATACTGCTCAAAACACCTATATTTATAGCCCAACCTCTCAACTAGCCGTTGTTGTTGAATAAAAAAGAAATCAGTACAACTAATAGCCAGCTACGACCTCTAACGGCTTGTAAATAGCCGTTGGAAAGTCTGGTCGAATGAAGAGTGTTACTGGTCGTATAAACAGTGCATGACTAGTGTCTAGTCAAATGAACAGTATTTGTGTGACCTCTGGTCGTATGAACAGTATCTAGTCAAATGAACAGTACTCAAAAGACCAGTTTCAGTCCCTCTTTAAAATCTATATATTTCTCAGATTTTGACCAAGAATATGAATGAATGCGAATGCAACAAATGACCTAACAGTCTCAGTTTTTGCCAGAACTTAAAGAGATTTCACAAGCTCTCTTAATAGTACGGTTAAAAACTAAAAGGAATTTCTATAAAATCCGGTCAAACTCCAAACTCCGAGACCTGTACAATAAACAAACACTTACCTTAGGTCTTTGCCGCTTCCTTCTTGGCGACCTTGCGCTTGCGATCTTGGCTCACGACCTTGGGTGACCTTGGCTCGCGACTTGCAGATCCGGGTGACACTGCGACCTTGCGCTTGCGGCTCCCATTTGACATTTCTTCTTTTCACCGAATCTTATTGATTATACTCAAAGAAATTAGATTAGTCCAAGACAGTTCTCATTTACCATCAAAATTAAGATTAAGGGCCTAGAAGCAACAAATCTAACACGGCTGCACAAGAAAAAAAGACCTCATCAAACACGAGCACGTGGTCGAAACGAGTCCCGGTTGAATACGAACACCTGATTGAAAATGAGTCCTGATCGAATTCGGTCACGACACGTGTTTGGCCAGAAACACACCATGTGTCCTAGTCATGTTCGACTCTGTTTCGATAGCTTTTACTGGTCGAATTTGTTTGGTTTTAATCGATTCTGAACAGGACTAGCCGGATTTGGTCGATTTTAGCCAGATTTGGTTGGTTTTAGCCGGGTTTGATCAGGACTGGTCAAATCTGCTCAGTTTTCACTCAAATTTGTCCGTTCTCGCACCATTTGAAGCTATACTTCATCGCCTGCATGTCAAGGAGTTATTTTTGGGCACGTTAACCCATGTACTATAAATAGAGAAGTTTTTAGCTCAATGAACCATGCTTTCTTAGATATTCTCTTAGGTTTTAGAAATGCAATCTTTAGGTAGTTTTGAGTAGTTTTTCTTAATAGAGCCCCCTTCTTTATTGTTCCTGCTTTTGTAAGCCAACAAGAACAGTAACTTCAATTTTCAAGCAATCAAGTAAGTTTTCATTTAATTGTTATTATTATTTCTGCATTATTATGGTTTTTTGCAAGTAGATCACTTCTAGGGTTAGGGATGGCCTAATCCAAATGGCGTGATTCTTCCTCTGTCTTGATCTCAAGTTTTGGAGTTATTTCCTAATGTTTTCTTCTTCTAAACACTAAATTCTCGTTTCGGCAACAGACGTAACAGTTGAGCCTTAGCAAAGAATTTAGGGGAGTTCTTGAGTCCTTAGCACTTTGACGCGGGATCCTAAACAGGAGAGAGGCTCTCGCCAAATGTAACAGTGGAAGTGATCCTCTACCGTTGTACCAGCGACCGTACTGAAAACTTAATCTATCTTGGAAAACAGTTGAAATTAACTTGTAATCCTCGGACCTTGGATAGAATTACACCGGATGGTTATCGAACTCCCAAAACCCTAGATTTTTATTCCTGCTTTACAAAGATTTCATACTTGCTCTTTACTACTTTAAAACCCTAGATTGATAGTTTTAGTAGTAGATTTAGTTGTAGAAAACAAACCCCCCACTCTCTTAGACTTAATTAGTGATACATTAAGTTAGAAAGACGAATATGCTTATTTGTCATGGAACTCAAATCTCAAGTGCACAACGTTAAACATTCACTTGCGGTTATTACACAATCACACCATTTCAGGTGCAATCAAGTTTTTGGCACCGTTGCCCTGGAACAATGGTAATACATCTTTTTAGATTAATTTTCATTGATATAAGTATGTCTCATGGTTAAGACCTCCTAAGAATCTAGCCAGCTTAGCATCTTCAGTTTCTTCAAATCCTCAAGGCAACAATCCAATTTGTAGTTCTTGAAAGTATTCCTCTACAGACTTACTTCCTTGTCTTAAGTATTGCAGATTATTAAGCAAATCACGTGCATAGTATGAAGGGACAAATCTAGTTCTCGTCAATTGTTTCAATACAGCCCAAGTCCTAGGTACGTTGTTTCGGGTTCTACAAGCCTCTCTCCACCAAATGGATGCAAAATCAATGAACTCACTAGTGGCAGCCCGGACCTTCCTATCCTCAAGGAAATCATAGCATGCGAATCAAGATAAACATCAGGGTCATATTTTCTAGCAAAGGAAGCAATTGCAAACTTAATTTTACCTAAACCATCATCACGGACCTCTCACTAATTTCTTATCATACCTTGTCGATTATGACGAAGTCGACGATGATCACGATCATTGTGAACATTGAAGCCACCATCCGCCTCTATATCAGCAACATAATTATTCGCTTCCTCTTCTTCCTCCTCGTCTGCCCAAGAATGAGCAGGAGAGGGGATGTGGCCAATAGGAGGGATCCTTCCCCTTTGCTCACCATTGCCCACGGCTGGAGTAAAGGGTGGTTGTTGCTCAAGGCGCTCAATGCGTGTGCGGAGCGCCACGAGGTTGTTGTTGATTTGATCCAAAGCGTCTGTATTATGCATGGCTTGAGTGTTTAACAAACACTCAAACTGTTGCACGATTCCCTTCGTGTGAGGTGTGAGGAGTCCTCCTGAACCCTCAAGCTCAGAAAGATGTTCATTGTCATTCTTGTATGAACCTGCCATGGTCAGTAGCAAACAAGAAAAGTCACAAATATATGTATTCTCCTATCAACTACTAGGTGTTGGAAAGTAACAAGTCACACCGCTCTCAAGCTCTTACCATCCTCTTACCATGCTCTTACAAGTTCTTACCAATACCAGCAAGCGGTGTAACCAGTGGCTGGTTCGTGATAATTCGATTGAAATGAGGAGTAAATCGATTGCAAGGGTCTGTTCGATGTGACCTGAATGGTTAGTTTGGTAGTGTTTGATAGGATTTGTATTTGGTAGCAAGGATAAATAATCAGTTAATCTTAGAAATTTCACAAAATTGAATTTTGTTTGTATCTAACACTTAGTCTAAGTCACTGATCAACCAATGATGGGTGATAGTCTAATGCAAGTGTATAGAAGTGGAGACAAGTGGTAGACACGAGATAACTCAATGATATGCAATTTGGAACTTGAAAGCACAAAGATCAGACCTAATTTGGAAACTGCTGATTTCTGTCTGTCACAGCAAGTCAGTATTTTGACCATATCTTTTTGTCAGGTGCTTCTTTTGCAATGACTTTTTTCACTATTTCCTGACGGCTTTTTCTACAAACTTTTCTTTGGGCCTACTTTCAGAAAACCGACAGACAAATTAGTACAAAAATCACAAGTGTGCAATGTTGTAGATTTCTGAACAGAAACTAGGTCATACTCCTGACCACACAACTTTTTACTGCCTTGATGTATCAACGTGAACATATACAGGCAGATGGGAAATTCCGTTATGAATCTACTGGTTTTGGTTTCACTCAAAAAGGAGCAAGGAATCAAAAGTTATGGCACTTTTGGTGGCGGCTGCAAAAAAGGAAATCTTCTGGCCGAGATTGGAAATTAGGGTTTGGGTTGTTATGGACGGATTTTGATGTGGGGATTTTTTTTGGAGCTTTTCAAAACTATGACCAGCAACAAGACAGTTCTAAAACGGACACAAATGTAATAGCCCCAAAATTCCGCTCTTAACCCTCCCCTTTTCAGATTTTCCTTCTGGTTTGAATCTTCTAAAATTCCGTTTAATTATCTTGTTCTTCCGATCAACAAAATTCTTTCGTCTGTTCAACCCTAAATCCTCCCCCCAATATTTTCTTCATGCATGCATATTTTTAAATTCATGGCATCATGATTTTATGCATCAAACAAATCATTTTTCCACATGAAATGTCGATTTTTCTATTTAGAAATAGCATAAAAGGTTGGTTTAATTCAAAATAATACATAGAAAATTCTGGAAAATTTTTTTCTAATATATTTTATTTGCACAAGTAACCACATTCCACAACTTCCCATGCAGCGAAAATTTGCATTTCAGCCCCTAGGTTTTTCAAAATTCCAAATAAAGCCCTAAAATTGACCAAAATTATTATTTTATGTGTAATTCCACCTTTGCCCCCAACCATCGTGCAGCAAACACAGTGTAAAGACCTGTTTACCCCAGATGGATGCATTACATGTCAGCATTTTGCTTCTAACACAAGGAATCAGCTACATGCCACTCCATATAAGCCATGACACAGCTGAAACGCAAGTTTGACAAGTCCTTTTGAAGAGTGGTAGAGGAAACACTTAGACACGCAGAGTATTCAAAAGTCTTGCATTTGGTTGAAAAATTTCACATAAAATAACAAAGGGGGTGATTTCTGTTCTTCTGCCGCTGGTTTGGCCGCGCTCCAGCGCCGGCCGCCGTCACCTCGTCATCGTTTCCCTCGCTGCAGCCGTCGTTTGCTTGTCGGATCTTGTCCATCAGGTGTGCCTCCTGACCCTATTCATTTTTCCCTTCTGGAGCTTGACGTTTTGGCCACCGGAGCTTCCTCCAACGGCGTGATTTTGTTTTTCCCAACGCTGGCGTTCCTCTCTCTTCTACCTCCGGCCACCGTGGTTATCTCCCCAATTCCAGCCCCTTTTCCCGCCATTTTTGCTGCCTTCTCGCCCCCAGGTACTCCTCCTCCATCTCCTGGCCTCCTCGGCCTTCTTCCCTCTCCGGCGATCCCCCACCGGAGCTCCCCCGTGAACTGCGCCCGAGCCGGCGTGCAGGCTGTTAGCTGAAACCTTGTATCTAGTGCATCTTTTGTTAAGTTAGTTAGTTAGCTTACATGTATGCATGGTACTGTAGCTACATACTGTAGATTTGCATGGTCCTGCATGCGCGCGAGTTCCGGAGTGTGGACGCCGTGCGTGTAGGAGGTGGTTGACGAGATTAGCTCACGACGCAACGGCCTGAACGAATGATCGCGTCGTGCGGATCATGGGGATGGATGTGATCAAACCGTGACGCAGGAAGCGCTCACGTCGCTGCATGTATCCATGAATAAATAGAGAAGATAGACCACAGAAAAGCTGCGCTTCACTTGCAGCACAAAAGCTCTCGTGTCTTCAGTTCTCTAGCTCGCGTGCGTGTGTTCGTTGTGTTCTGTTCATGCTCGTGTGCAGGTACTTGCCGGCGGTCGCCGTTCGGGAGTCCCAACACAGGCGCCGTGGCTCTCCTCCGGCTGTGCCTCCCTCATCCAACCACCTCCCTCCTGCTCTAGCTCCCCAACCGCCATGCTCCATTCCCCGGCCGTGGCCCAACTCGCCGCCGGCAAGCTTCGCCGTGGCCGTGGCCAGTGCCAGACAAATGGCACTGCAACAGTATTTCATGTGCTGTCTTTGTGTCTTCGTCTTTGTCGCCTTATGTCATTCTCTGTCTTCTGGACCTCCAATTAAAAATCCGTTCGTGTCGTTTTGTTCATTTCTCCGTTTTCCTTCCAAATGTGTTCTCTGATCTTTGATCTGCTGTCTAGATTTCCGTTTCGCTGTTTTGAACTCTGTTGTTCCTTCCCCCGATTTTGTCGATTTTGTCGCAGAAGTCTCCGATCGAAGATCCGTCTGTGCCATCAGATTTTTCTTAGTTCCAATCTTTTAGATCTGTAATTTTCTTTCAGATCCGAGTCCCTGATCTTGTTTTCACCTTTTTCCAGATCCGATTTTTACCCGATTTACCCAAAAATCTCGCCAAAAGTGATTTTCCTCCGTCCGACCTCCAAATCCTGATCTATCAGAACCACCCTGCCACATATTCTCCTTCTACCCCCAGTTCAGAATCCTACCCTAAAACTCTGATCCGTCGTTTTCAGCTGTTTTCGAAAACGATCTTTTCAGTTTTACCCTAAATACCTAAATACCGCTGTTTTCAAAAACTTCCGTTTTCCAGTATTTTTTAGATCCGACTCCGAGGCTGCTTTACCTAGACTTATTAGGATTTTGATTTGCATTTATTAGTCTCATACTTATGCATTTTGGTTGATCTGGTGCTCTTTTCGCGTTTAGAAACCGCCCGTCCGGAAGCCGAGGAGCAACCGATCGAGGACGTCGCTGAAGATCTTGTCGTGGGAATTCAAGGCAAGTCACCACCACCTTGATCATGTTGACCCCATATTTTTCAGTTAGCTAAGTATTTTGTTATTTGAGTATTATGCATGCTAATTAAGTAAACTGTGTATGTTCAAATATACCTGTTTAGCTATTGTCCTACATTAAATAGCCATTCTTGATTCTCAAGCCATGTGTATAATATTCTTGATGCCCTAGGTTAATGCTAAAGCATAACATTGGTAATATGGGTTATTCACATAAATGAGCAAAAATGGTTTTTCAAAACTAAAAATTCCTTTTTAAAATATCTATCCTAGGGAGGAGAGGTGTGTCAGTCGGAACATGGAAAATACTGTGAGCTTATGATGATGATGTGATAACATGATAATGTTGGAAACATGAAATGTTGTGAATTGTGAAAAATGTGATTAGGGAAACTCCTCTCTAGAATAGCTTAAGGACCAACCAATTTGTGCTAAACATCTAATAGCATGTTATCGTACCTCCACAAGCCTGGTATGGGACAGACACGACTAAGTATCCTTGTCGAACTATTGCTCTAGCTCTGCATAGAGTCTATAACCTAAATAATAAAGTTGCACTAATACTGTTCACTGGTCAGGGAGGGAAGATCCCTCTTGGCCCACTTACACTGACGGCTGAGACGAGCTCAACCGATTCGTCTGAGTGAAAGATCGTGCAACTGATGTGGTTCCAGGGCACGAGTGCTGGATGTGGTTTCCCAGCACAAACCTCTCGTGTGTCCTCTCACTATTGGTGGAGAGGGTCTCCCATCATGGCCCAATACTGAGTGAGGGGTAGGGTGAAGGTATGAGAGGGAAGATACCTACAATGCTTCACAATTGTATTAGGAACCCCACCCGGAGGTGAAATTCCTGGGCCACTGACCGGTGGTGAACCTTTTACGGGGCAGAGCTAGTATAATGGCAAGGCAGGGTGAAAAGCGTGTTATTCTCAACTCAGTGGTGTGCTTAAAGCAGCGTGATCGAACCTGGCATAGGAGACTCATATGCTTAAAGTAGCGTGATTGGGCAAAAGGCCTATGCTTGTGGTCAATAGTGGTAGTTGAGAAGTCTTGTGGGTAAAGCGGTACCCCTCTGCAGAGTTTAAAATGTATTTAAATACTCCGTGCTCCCGGAATTGGAGTGTGTTATGGTCATTGGATTTCATCCATGATTGTGAGGCACAAGTAGTTTTCATAAACTGTTTTATCAACTGCTTTAATTCCTTTACTCTTGAACTATTGCTTAAAGCAAGTTTTCAAAGTGTGTTTTGAATGCATTTATGACTATCAACTATTAGGTTATGAACAAGATTCGGAAAAAGAACCTCAACCACTTCCTTGAATTACTTGCATGTTATATATATATATATATATATATATATATATTGCATTTGTTAAGTGGTGATTTGCTGAGTACTCTGTACTCACCTGTGACTGACTTACTCCATCAGAAGTTGAAGAGCCAAGCGACTTGGGTTCACATGAGTGTGAGCCTAAGCCTTATGAAGACTTCTTCGAGTATGATCCGAGCTTCTAGGCGTCGCGTACCCCGGTCGAGCGACTGTGGGCGAAGATTAGCGTTCCGCTCCTTCCGTGTTTTGTTGAAAAACTGAACTGTTATTTTGTACCTCGTTGTGTTACTATTGTAAGGCCCTAGTGCCGTCATCTGTGAAACTTAAACTTGTAATATTTTGTGGATTATTTATGTATTGTGCTGGTTGTTGTGATATTCATTTTTGGTTTGCAACTGACTCCTGGGAAGTTGCGACAGGGGAATGTTGTTCCGTACCGTGGTGTTCCGTACAGGGCGGGGTTTCCCACGGCAAATTCAATTTACCAAACCAAAATTAACAAATTGAAAGGCACAAACGGGGTTTGGATAATGGAAAACAAATATTTTTTTAAGGGCAAATTTTCTCGACTATAGGAAAAACGAAATCAATATACTAAACTAAGATACATAAATTCTCACCAGAAAACTTTGGCTCTGCTAACAACTGATATAAAATTGGTCCGATCTTCCGATGAGAATGATAACTTTGATTTGATGGTTGATGACTTTGACGATGCGGATACCAATCGAACACGACGGGACGCCAAGCAATCGCTAGACTACCACACCGAATTCTTATCAACCGTGCCAAGAACGTGGTTGACCTGATCACGAAGATCAATTCCCGACGAGTAATCGAAGAACAAGCAAGAACAAGGCAAAGCAATATGAAATTGCAACTAGGCCTAAAGCACTCGAAATTTGAGGTTCTATAACTCGATTCAATTTGTCGACCAACACAAGAGAAATCGAGGTAGTTTTACACATGGGAAAAGCTAAACTAAACAAAACCTAAAAGAAGCAACCAGACGTTTGGGCTAATATATGAGAAGGGGCGGCAGCCAGCGGTGGCACACAACCCTAAACACGCTACATGGGCCTTGGGCCCAAAGTGGAGGTGACGCAAGACCTAAGAGTCCAAGACAGGTTCTATCCACCGACTTGTTTTGATGATTGCGGCCGACTCAGAAGGAATTTGGAGATGGGGCTGAATGCATTGGAAAGAGGATGAAGTAAGCTTTCCAAAAAGTTCTTGCACATCCCAAATGGACTCCGTATGCAACTTCTTTGCTAATTTGAAGGCAGACTGCTCCTGGTGGCCGAGCTGGGCTCCAACACATACACAGCTTGAAACTTGGCTTGACTTGGTGAAGAATTGCTTCCTTACATATCAATGCTGTAGTTCCTAAGTACAAGAACATCATTAAGTAGCAATCTATCCGCCATAGTGTAATGATGAAACCCGAGGAACGAACTCACCTGATAATTCAACTGTCGCGCACGTGCTCATGTAATTGGCCCAAGTCCTTGCATAGGAGGTGATGGTGGTGTAGTGGTGCGTGTATTCATAGCAGTGATGTCCTCATCAAGGTATGCTTTTAACTCCTGAAAGGCTTTATTGACTTCATCCGACCACTGGAAACCATTGTGCTTTCGTAGAACCTTAAAAAAAGATAATCCACGTTTGCCTAACCTTGAAATGAAACAACTCAAAGTCGCCATTCGACCAATTAGTTTATGTACTTCCTTCATGGTCGAAGGAGGTCGCATTTGCTCAATGGCCAGAATTTTCTCGGGATTAACCTCAATGCCACTCGAACAAACAAGAAAATCCAAGAGTTTACCCGAAGAAACTCCAAAAGAGCACTTTTCAGGATTAAACTTGATTCGATGTTTATTCAAGTTACTAGAAAGTTTCATCTAAATCTTCTATATGACTAGAACTTTTTAAGCTCTTTACAACCAAATCATCAACATAAGCTTCTAAATTATGCCCTAATTGAGGTTGAAAGGTCTTTTGCATCAAGCGCTGGTACGTGGAACCAGCATTCCTGAGCCCGAATGGCATTCTGATGTAGCAGTAAGTGCTAAACGGTGTGATGAAGGCAATTTTCTCTTCATCTACTTGTGCCATGCTAATTTGATGATACCCTGAGTAGGCATCCAGGAAGCTCATTAGTATACAACCCGTTGTGAAATCGACCAACCGATCAATGCGGGGAAGGGGAAAATCATCCTTCGGGCAGGCACTGTTAACATGGTATAATCGATGCACATGCGCCACTTACCATTAGACTTCAGGACCATGACCGGGTTTGCGAGCCATTCTGGATGGTCAACCTTATGAATGAAGCCAGCTTCCTAGAGTTTATCCAACTCCAAACGAATAGCTTTTCTCCAATAAGGGGCAAAGCGCCTAATCTTTTGCTTTATTGGTTGTTGTCCAGGCTGAATGGCTAGCCTGTGCTCGATTACTTTCCTTGGGACTCTGGGCATGTCGGATGGTTTCCACGCAAACACATCTGCATTAGCTCAGAGGAAAGTGATGAGCATAAGTTCCTATTTTTCATTCAGTCCCGACCCAATCCAAACAGTTCTAGATTGGTCGTCTTGGAATAAAAGAACTTGTTTGAGCTTCTCATCTAGTCGTGGATTTACCCTGGGCGCTTCTGGTTCTTTGGTCATAGCCTTGTCATCCCGAAGGGGAAGCTGATCGACCAATTCCAGGGATATGCGATCACAAATAAGGGTCGTGCTTTGACTACCTCTAATGGTAATCACACCTTTTGGTCCCAGTACCTTAACACACTAATACGCATAATGCGTTGCTGCCATAAATTTGGCAAGCGAAGGTCGACCAAGTATTGCATTATACGCTGAATCACAATCAATCACATCAAAAGTAATCTCATAAAATGGGAGTACCAATAGGAGTCATTGAAGTACCAGGAATAATCCCATAAAATGGGTGTACCACAGGTTTAATTCTTGAACAAGAGATTTACATCCCATCAAGAGCTCTTACAAGGAGCAGGTCGAGAGAACTTCCTCCATCGACAAGAACTCGTCCTACTTTTCCATTGCTAATCGTGGGAGATATCACCAAAGGAAGTCGCCGTGGTCACGAGAGTCCTTCGGGGCAGTCATCCAGGCTGAAGGTCAGGGAAGTCTCTGACCAGTAGGGGAATTGAGGTTCCCTTAGAGGAACCTCAACATTATTCACCTTTTGGCAAATAGACTTAAATTGACGCTTAGAGAAATAAGATGAAGAACCACCAAAAATAACATTACCATTATTTTTTGGTACCTGGTATGGCATGTCCTCATCTCCATCTGCGTCCTTGATCTCAGTGGGTTGCCCTTTTTCTGGTAGTGTAGGCATAGGGGCTTTATTTGGGTAAAATTACTCCATGAGCTTCAACCAGGTGCGGCAATTCTAGAGGTCATGTCCTCGAGCTTGATGTAGTGGACACCACTTCTTGTTTCCCTGTGAGCCATTTCACTTTCCTGCATGGTCGCTAGAGCATCCACCAAAATAAGGCTGGTTAATCTTAAATGGAACTTTGTTACCTTTGTTTTGTGCTCACTTTTCCAAGTTTGTGACCTCTCAAAGTTGATCAACTCCATCTTTCTTCGATCTCTTATTCTTCCCACCCACAGATAGCCCAGACTTCTTGCTAGAACTATCTTTCTTATGTGTGTTGAGACCAAGTTGAGGGGGTAAATCATCCTTATCCGCCATCCTATTCCATTCCACACCCTCGGCTGCATCGGAATATCGATCAGCCATGTCGAAAAGTTCTGACATTGATTGTGGTGGATGGATGTTCAAGTCCTCGGTAAATCTTTGGTATCGAACATCGTGTTTGAAGGCTCTGATAACCGAACTGTCAGAGATATTGGGAATAGTATTTCTTACTCCCACAAATCTCTTGACGAATTGCCGAAGGGTTTCGATCAAAGTCCAGCGAAGACGATGAAGATCATCCTCCTTGCCGGGCTTCTCATAACAATTCTGGAAATTATTGAGGATGGCATTGCACAACATTTCTCAATTGTAAATTGATCCTTCCGGCTGGTTGAATAGCCAGGTCCGAGCTAGACCTTCGAGGACGGTAGGCAAATGATTTTCCATTACTCGCTCATTTCCTCCTGCTGCCTGGATGGCAGTGACATAAATCTGGAGGAACTCGGATGGATTTTGGGTTCCATCAAACTGTTTGATCATGCCAGGTTTCAACTTGTCTAGCCAGACCACTGCTTGTAGTCTATGCGAAAAAGCTTTATAGCCCACGTAAGAAGTCTATGGCTATCGATCGTCACGACCGTCAGCGTGGTTGTTGAAAGAAATGGCATGAGGGACTTCTTGTCGTTGTCCCTAACATGTGTTGCATCTAGGCCTTCATGCCTAACCCTAATTTTGATGATTAATGAAAACAAGGTGTTCTGGACTAATCGTGCTTTTGAGATTGATTGATACAGGGATCAGTTGGGAAGAAATACAAGAAGATCAAGATGAACCCGACTTGAGGTGAAGCACAAGACACAGAAGAGCAAGAGACGAGTCGCAAAATCTTGAAGATGCGAAAGACCTCAGGTATTACGAGTTTTTATTTTTACCGATCTTGGCGTGTGGAGATGATCGGTTAGGAAAATTCTTTTTTAGTTTTAACCGTACTATAAAGAGGGGTGGCGAAAGTCCTCTTTTTATCTCCAGCACAAACCGAGAATTCTAGGTCATTGCATTGCATCTTTTTGGTTGGATTTGGTTTTGAACTTATTTGAAAAATCTGGATTTTCAGTTCAGTTTTTGACAGCAGAAGAGTATTTGCAATTTTCAGAAAGATCTAGGCAGATCTGGCTTTTGCTTCTGTTGACAAAAATGTAGCTCTTTAAATTATATTTCAAACGAGCTATTAAAAACTCAATTTGGATTTCTGGATCAAAAGTTATGGATGTTTTTATCGGACTGTCAGTTATTTGGTTTTTCAGTTTAGTTTTTGACAGCAGAAGAGTTTTTGCATTTTCTGGAAAGATCTAGAGAGATCTGGCTTTTTCTTCTGTTGACAAAAATATAGTCCTTTAAAATATCTTTCAAATGAGATATTAAACACCTCTTTTGGATTTCTGGTTTTAAAGTTATAGCTGTTTATGTTCATACTGACTGTCAGTTTGCTGAACTGACTGTCAGTTTGAATGTCAGTTTGTGTTAACTGACAATTGTCCAGAGAGTGTGTTTTTCGGGCCAAAAATTTTTGTACTAAACTGACTGTCAGTATGCCCATGCTGACTATCAGTTTGGGTTTCGACCACAACTGTTTTTATCTGAGTTTCTATTTGATCTGGTCGATGTTTTGGTCGAACTGACTGTCAGTTTGAATAACTGACTGTCAGTTGTGGGTTTCAGCTTTCCTGTTTTGGCTGCAAACGGCTAGCTATTTTTTATCCGTAAATTTTGTCGGCCGTTGTGCACTAAACTGACTGTCAGTTTGCATAACTGACTGTCAGTTTGCATAACTGACTGTCAGTTTGGGTTGCTGATTTTCAGCCCTAGCTCCAACGGTTCATTTGCTTCTTGAGGCTATAAAAAGGGGCTTTGGGCATAAGTTTTCTACAACCAGTAGCAGCATTTCATACACACTCTTGAGCTCTAGTTTCATATATAAAATCTTGATCTTTTGATCAAGTCGAGTGCTTTTCGATCCACCGAGAGCTTCAGTTCTTTTGCTTTTGCATACACTTAGTTTCTCGGTGCGTGTTTGGAGGTCTAGAGAAGACCTCGCTGCCTGTTACTCTTGGTGAGCGCCCTCACCTAGACGGTTCGGAGGCGTGGCCGTTGATCTCTCCGTTCGGAGATTGTCGGAGAGGCTCGGCAAGTGTGTACAAGGCATCGGTGCTCGCCTTTCCGGAGTGGACAAGGAGCAACCATTAGTGATAATATCCTTTGTGGATATTGAAGCGAGACTCAAGTGATTTGAGTGCTTCAACGAGGATTAGTGGAGACTGGGCGAGTCTCCGATACCTCGGTAAAAATCATTGTGTTCGTTCTCTTTTCCCTTTGCTTATATTATTTGTTCTTTATTTGCTTTAAGTTTTTAAGCTTTAAAAGCCTCCTATTCACCCCCCCCCTCTAGTCGGCATCCTTGATCCAACACGTGGTATCAGAGCTTGGTCTCTCGATTCATTAGGCTTTACTGCCTAGAGAGAGGATGTCGTCAAGTAGAGATTTTCTTCTCGGTCATACCGGTCGTGCGCCTATTTTTGATGGGACAAACTATCCTTATTGGAAAGTGCGCATGTCGGTATTCCTAGAAGCAATGGGGCTTGATGTATGGGATATTGTTAAACTCGGCTTTACTCCTCCGGTTGATCCGGCAAGTCAGTCTGAGGACGATAGGAGAAAGTTGCATTTAAATGCCCGTGCAAAAATGCACTCTTTGCTGGTTTATCTTTGAATGAGTTCAACCGTGTGAGCAATCTCACGGCTGCTCATAAGGTTTGGACTACCCTCGAAGAAATTTACGAGGGCACTACAAAGGTTAAAGAGGCAAAATTGCTAATGGTGAGGCAAAAATATGAGACATTCACCATGTCATCAACCGAGTCCGTGGATTCCATGTTTACTCGGTTAAATAACATTGTGAATGAACTCAAGGGTCTTGGCGTTGTGTTTACTGACCTTGAGCTTGTGAGAAAGATGCTTAGCGCCTTGCCGGAAAGCTTCGACACCTTGGTCACGGTTCTCACAAACTCCGACCTATCAACCACAACTCCAACCGATCTCTATGGGAACCTCATCACCCATGAGATGCACAAGAAGGAAAAGAAGGAAGCGGCCGAACCCACGGAGACGAAGAAGAAAGCTTTGGCCTTCAAAGCTAATGCAAGGAACGATTCAAGCGAAGGCTCCTCCGATGAAGACCTCGCACTTATGGTAAAGAACACCCAAAAACTTCTTCGCAGGTTACATAAGAAGGGTGTCAACATTGACACACGACCGAAGGGGCAAAAGCAAAACAACTTCAAGGACATCATTTGCTATGGATGTCATGAGAAGGGACACATAGCTTCAAGATGCCCAAACAAGAACAAGGCGTGGAACAAGAAGAAGTTTTTCAAGAAGAAGAACGAAGAAATCAAAGAAGCCTGTTTTGGAGAATGGATGTCCGGCGGAGAGAGCTCCGACTCCGACTCCGACAACGAACGAAGTTGCTCCAAGAAGATGGCCGGACTAGCTCTCGGCAACAACACTTCATCCATGTGCCTTATGGCCAAAGGCGATGAAAAGGTGAACTACAAGACCGGTGGGAGATATTGGGTGCTAGATAGCGGATGCTCCGAACACATGACCGGTAACAAGAAGTTGTTCACCTCAATAGAAGACAACTCAAGCGAGAACCAAAAGATTACCTTTGGCGACAACCGTCAAGGAAATGTGGTCGGCTTGGGTAAAATCGCAATCTCAAATGATCTATCTATTTCAAATGTTTTATTGGTCGAATCTCTAAATTTCAATTTGCTTTCCGTTGCACAAATTTGCGATTTTGGTTTTAGTTGCACATTCTTCCCAAAAGAAGTTTTGGTTGAAAGTTTAAAAGATAAAACCTTGATCTTTAAAGGCTTTCGCTTTGGAAATCTCTACTTGGTTGATTTTCATTCAAAAGATGCATCTCTTTCAACATGTCTTGTCTCTCAAACCTCAAAAGGTTGGCTATGGCATAGACGACTCGCGCATGTTGGAATGCATCAATTGAGAAAACTTTTAAAACGTGATTTGGTTGTTGGCTTAAAGGATGTGAATTTTGAAAAGGACAAACCTTGTAGCGCTTGTCAAGCGGGCAAGCAAGTAGCTACTTCACATCCTACTAAGCGCATTCTTTCAACTTGCAAACCTTTGGAACTTCTTCATATGGATTTATTTGGACCTTCCGAGTTCCAAAGTATCGGGGGTAGCAATTATGGTTTTGTGATTGTTGACGATTTTACTCGCTATACTTGGGTTTTCTTTATTTCTCAAAAATCCGAAACCCCCGATGTTTTCAAAAGTTTTGCAAAACGTGTTTCTACTGAATTCGAATTATCCATCAAGAAAATCCGTAGTGATCATGGTGGAGAGTTCGTTAATTCAACTCTATTTGATTTTTGTGACTCTCTTGGAATCAAACACGAATTTTCCACATCCTACACTCCACAGCAAAATGGAGTTGTTGAAAGGAAAAATCGAACACTTATAGAAATGGCAAGAACTATGCTAAGTGAGTATGATACTCCTACTCGCTTCTGGGCTGAAGCTGTGCATACCGCTTGCTATTCTATAAATCGGCTTTATTTGCATCCTCTTCTGAATTTGACTCCTTATGAACTTCTTGTTGGGCGCAAGCCAAATATTTCTTATTTCCGAGTCTTTGGTTGCAAATGTTATATTCTTAAGAAAAGAAATTTTGGTGGAAAATTTCAAAGAAGAGTAGATGAAGGCTTTCTAGTCGGATACTCCACCACTAGTAAAGCTTATCGTGTTTTTAATAAAAATACAAGTTGTATTGAAGAATCGGGTGATGTCGAATTTGATGAAACTAATGGCTCACAAAAGGAGCAAGTATCTCATGAAGTTTCAGGTGACGATCTTCAAGAAGCCATGAAAAACATAACCATTGGAGACATCAAGCCAACAGAGGAAGATCAAGAAGATGATGTCAACGTTGAAAATGTTGATCAAGACGCATCATCATCTCAGGTTGATCCTCCAGAACAAAGTCAAGATGAAGCAGTACAAGATGAAGAACCAAGGCAACACCAAACCATCACCAAGGATCACCCTCTAGACCAAATATTGGGTGACGTCAGTAAGGGTGTTCAAACTCGATCTCGTATTGCTGCATTTTGTGAACATCATTCATTTGTGTCTTCTTTAGAACCCAAACATGTTAATGAAGCTTTAAATGATCCTGATTGGGTTAATGCCATGCATGAAGAACTTAATAACTTTGCTAGAAATGAAGTTTGGACTCTAGTAGAAAGACCAAAAGATCATAATGTTATTGGAACAAAATGGGTTTTCAGAAATAAGCAAGATGAAAATGGTGTTGTAATTAGAAACAAAGCTCGTCTTGTTGCTCAAGGCTTCACTCAAGTCGAAGGTTTAGACTTTGGTGAAACTTTTGCACCGGTAGCAAGACTTGAAGCTATTCGCATTCTTCTTGCTTATGCATCATGTTTTAATATCAAACTTTTTCAAATGGATGTAAAAAGTGCTTTTCTAAATGGTGAAATTTCTGAACTTGTATTTGTTGAGCAACCTCCCGGTTTCGAAGATTCTAAATTTCCAAACCATGTATTTAAATTGTCGAAAGCTCTCTATGGTCTCAAACAAGCTCCTCGAGCCTGGTATGAGCGACTTAGAGACTTTCTATTATCAAAAGGTTTTAAAATTGGGAAGGTTGATACAACTCTCTTTACAAAGAAAATTGAAAAAGATTTGTTCATTTGTCAGATTTATGTTGATGATATCATATTTGGATCTACTAATGAACATTTCTGTCATGAGTTTGGAGAGATGATGTCTAGGGAGTTCGAGATGTCCATGATTGGTGAGCTGAGCTTCTTCCTCGGTTTACAAATCAAGCAACTCAAGAACGGGACGTTCGTGAGTCAAACCAAGTACGTGAAGGACCTGCTCAAGCGCTTTGGGATGGAAGACGCTAAACCAATCAAAACTCCCATGGCGACCAATGGACACTTGGACATGGACAAAAGCGGCAAATCGGTTGACTCTAAACTTTATAGGTCTATGATTGGTAGTCTTTTATATCTCACTGCATCTAGGCCTGATATCATGTTTAGTGTGTGGTTATGTGCTAGATTTCAATCTGATCCTAAGGAATGCCATTTAACTGCTCTTAAAAGAATCCTTAGGTATTTAAAATGTTATCCCAGTTTAGGCCTTTGGTACCCTAAAGATGCAAATTTTGAGTTAATTGGGTATTCGGATTCTGATTATGCTGGGTGTAAGATTGATCGTAAAAGCACATCTGGTAGCTGTCAGCTGTTGGGGAGATCATTAGTATCATGGTCTTCTAGGAAGCAAAATTCTGTAGCTCTCTCCACAGCTGAAGCTGAGTATGTGTCTGCAGGTAGTTGCTGTGCTCAATTATTATGGATGAAGCAGACATTTTTGGATTATGGGATTATCTTTGATAAAGTGCCACTATTATGTGATAATGAAAGTGCCATTAAAATTGCTAATAATCCTGTTCAACATTCTAGAACTAAGCATATTGAAATAAGGCACCATTTTATTAGAGATCATGTGGCAAAAGGAGATATTGATGTGAATTATGTTAGAACTGATATGCAACTAGCAGATATTTTCACTAAACCCTTAGATGAATCAAGATTTTGCTTTCTAAGAGGTGAACTGAACATTATTGATATATCAAATGCTAGTTGATCTAAAATAACTGTCTGTTTTTCCTGTCCTCCCGCCTTTTTGTGCTTGATGACAAAGGGGGAGAGATTCTTGAGTCTTCTTGCTTCATTATTGACATTGTTTATGCTTAGGGCAGAGATTGGGGAGAAGTATTTTGGATGGGGAGAAGTATTTTGGATAGTATTTTATTTTGGATATTAGAGTCTGTCTTTTGATGTATTGAACAGATGGTCTTTATATATATATGGAGATGTTTTTGTTCATCATATATGTCTGTGTGTCATGTGTTTATCTTTTTAGATCTTTTTAGCTCTGATACATATGATGACTTGTGCTTTGCTCTGATATACATGATGTCATTGTTTTTCTTGAGATGATGCTCTTGAGCTCTGATATGTGATTATAGCTCTGATACATTGATATATATGATGTCTTGATGTGCATGTGTATGCTTTGATATGTCTTGTGGATATTTGCACATCCGTGACTTGCTTATGTATGAGATGCCCCTGATGTATATGTATTAGTTTATGATCTTGTATGATGAGATGCATATACTCAGGGGGAGCTATTTCATTTATTTTGTTATTGAACACTTGTTGTCATCAATCATCAAAAAGGGGGAGATTGTTGCATCTAGGCCTTCATGCCTAACCCTAATTTTGATGATTAATGAAAACAAGGTGTTCTGGACTAATCGTGCTTTTGAGATTGATTGATACAGGGATCAGTTGGGAAGAAATGCAAGAAGATCAAGATGAACCCGACTTGAGGTGAAGCACAAGACACAGAAGAGCAAGAGACGAGTCGCAAAATCTTGAAGATGCGAAAGACCTCAGGTATTACGAGTTTTTATTTTACCGATCTTGGCGTGTGGAGATGATCGGTTAGGAAAATTCTTTTTTAGTTTTAACCGTACTATAAAGAGGGGTGGCGAAAGTCCTCTTTTTATCTCCAGCACAAACCGAGAATTCTAGGTCATTGCATTGCATCTTTTTGGTTGGATTTGGTTTTGAACTTATTTGAAAAATCTGGATTTTCAGTTCAGTTTTTGACAGCAGAAGAGTATTTGCAATTTTCAGAAAGATCTAGGCAGATCTGGCTTTTGGTTTTGTTGACAAAAATGTAGCTCTTTAAATTATCTTTCAAACGAGCTATTAAAAACTCAATTTAGATTTCTGGATCAAAAGTTATGGATGTTTTTATCGGACTGTCAGTTATTTGGTTTTTCAGTTTAGTTTTTGACAGCAGAAGAGTTTTTGCATTTTCTGGAAAGATCTAGAGAGATCTGGCTTTTTCTTCTGTTGACAAAAAGATAGTCCTTTAAAATATCTTTCAAATGAGATATTAAACACCTCTTTTGGATTTCTGGTTTTAAAGTTATAGCTGTTTATGTTCATACTGACTGTCAGTTTGCTGAACTGACTGTCAGTTTGAATGTCAGTTTGTGTTAACTGACAATTGTCCAGAGAGTGTGTTTTTCGGGCCAAAAATTTTTGTACTAAACTGACTGTCAGTATGCCCATGCTGACTGTCAGTTTGGGTTTCGACCACAACTGTTTTTATCTGAGTTTCTATTTGATCTGGTCGATGTTTTGGTCGAACTGACTGTCAGTTTGAATAACTGACTGTCAGTTGTGGGTTTCAGCTTTCCTGTTTTGGCTGCAAACGGCTAGCTATTTTTTATCCGTAAATTTTGTCGGCCGTTGTGCACTAAACTGACTGTCAGTTCGCATAACTGACTGTCAGTTTGGGTTGCTGATTTTCAGCCCTAGCTCCAACGGTTCATTTGCTTCTTGAGGCTATAAAAAGGGGCTTTGGGCATAAGTTTTCTACAACCAGTAGCAGCATTTCATACACACTCTTGAGCTCTAGTTTCATATATAAAATCTTGATCTTTTGATCAAGTCGAGTGCTTTTTGATCCACCGAGAGCTTCAGTTCTTTTGCTTTTGCATACACTTAGTTTCTCGGTGCGTGTTTGGAGGTCTAGAGAAGACCTCGCTGCCTGTTACTCTTGGTGAGCGCCCTCACCTAGACGGTTCGGAGGCGTGGCCGTTGATCTCTCCGTTCGGAGATTGTCGGAGAGGCTCGGCAAGTGTGTACAAGGCATCGGTGCTCGCCTTTCCGGAGTGGACAAGGAGCAACCATTAGTGATAATATCCTTTGTGGATATTGAAGCGAGACTCAAGTGATTTGAGTGCTTCAACGAGGATTAGTGGAGACTGGGCGAGTCTCCGATACCTCGGTAAAAATCATTGTGTTCGTTCTCTTTTCCCTTTGCTTATATTATTTGTTCTTTATTTGCTTTAAGTTTTTAAGCTTTAAAAACCTCCTATTCACCCCCCCTAGTCGGCATCCTTGATCCAACAACATGAACGTGTCAGACCATGAATATGACCATGGGAATAACCAATCCTCTGGATCTTGTCGTGGCCGCGATGGTCTGGTGCCGATCGGGCATGAGTACACCCCCTCTGGTTATGATGAGGGCTACTCCCTTCCCAGGAATAGGTTATCGACCGTGATGATGCCACTACTACAGAATTCATTATCACAGTCGGGTCAAAACAGTCATCACAGACGGTTCTTACCCGTTAGTGATATTCGAGTCAGTGATAATCATGTACTATCACAGACGATTTTAAACCGTCTGTGATCTCTCCCTTCACAGACTGTTATAACATCAGAACCGTCTGTGAAACTCATACTACACAGATTGTTATGACATCAGAACCGTCTGTGATATTCCTAATACACAGACTATTATAACATCAAAGCCGTCTGAGATACTCATACTACCACAGACAGTTTTGATATTAGAACCGTAAGCAATAATATGAGTATCGCAGACGGTTCTGATGTCAAAACCGTCTGTGATCCTCACATTATTACTGACGGTTCTGAGATCAAACCCGTCTGTGATTCTAAAATTATTCTTGACGGTTATGACATCAGAACCGTCTGTGATACTCATATTATCAGAGACGGTTATAACCTCAGAACCATCTGTGGTACTCCTAATACACAGACTGTTATAACATCAAAGCCGTCTGAGATACTCATACTAACACAGATGGTTTTGATCTCAGAACCGTCAGTAATAATATGAGTATCGCAGATGGTTCTGAGATCAAAACCGTCTGTGATACTTAAATTATCAAAGACGGTTATGACCTCAGGTCCGTCTGTGATAGCGTCCTTATCACAGACGGTTGTTTCAGAACCGTCTGTGTATTTAGAGTATCACAGACGGCTTTGAGGTCAAAACCATCTGTGATATTGTCATTATCAGCGACGGTGCTAATCTTGAAACCGTCTGTGATTGTTTCCTTATCACAGATGGTTTATACTCTCAGAACCGTCTGTTATGACCTCAGGTTTGTCTGCGATAGCGTCCTTATCACAGACGGTTGTTTCAGGACTGTTTGTGTATTTAGAGTATCACAGACGGCATTGAGGTCAAAACCATCTGCGATATTGTCATTATCAGCGACGGTGGTAATCTTGAAACTGTCTGTGATTGTTTCCTTATCACAGACGGTTTATACTCTCAGAACCGTTGTAATAGTGAATATCACAGACGGTTTTTAGGTCAAAGCCATCTGTGATAGTGTTATAATCTCAGAACCGTCTGTGATAGTGTGATATCACAGACGGTTCTGAGATCAAAATCATCTGAGATAGTGATAGTGTGATATCACAGACGGTTTTTAGGTCAAAACCATCTGTGGTAGTGTCATTATCGGTGACTGTTATAATCTCAGACGGTTTGTAAGATCAAAACTGTCTGAGATTATAACAGTCACCGATGTCCTCTGTACAAATAGCATTTCATATATACAGTTCATGAATTTCATACCTGCACAGTACTCAAATATATACAGTCTCATATATACATGCACACAACTTAGAAATATGTACAAGAATTTCATATATACAGCACAAAACTCAGAAATATGTACAATTGAGATTGAACCAATAAATGTTATCGACAATTAACGTCTCTTTGATAAATTATCCTTTAAAAAATAATAGGTTTTGAGACCCCTCTATTGGACGGCTTTTTCGATTATAGGGGAAGACTTTATTGGAAATGGCATTATTGCTATCCACTTTCCTAAGCTTTATGTTAGTGTGTTAGATATACAAATAAATGTAAGGCCGCACTAATACGAACCTTGCGGGTCCCTAAACTTCCCCTTGGTTGATATGACCTCCGCAAGGAAAAACTCAGCGAGCATCCCTCGGACAATACCAATCTCCCGAGAGTCAAAGCTTTCCTAAGGGAAGTCGACCTCCTACAGCAAGAGTTGGTACAGAAAAAATTAGCTCAATGCAGTTGTAAATTCTGCCAAATCGATACAAAGGGGAGCAGTTGTATACCTCGGGGAAATCTGGGCGGTGAGGGGTGATGATCAGGTCATACATGTGGCGCATCACGTAAAACCCACATGTATTGTCGTCCGGCTGTTGATGGCACTGCCAATTTACAGACCGAGAGTTAGCTGGGGACACGTTATAAAGTAAAACAGATGCCAGTTGAAATTTGTACCGAAAATTGTAACCATTGAAACTTATCGGCTCGCCGCTCGTGTTGTCGCCCTCCCTCGGCAAAGTAGTTCGTGAAAGCCCTGTAGATAGTCAAAATTGACAGTTTGAGGATAGTCGAAATTGACAGTTTGAGGACAGTAAATCTAGATGCATGCAAGACAGGTCCACATGAATATCATCACCTTTCGAATACATCTCGTGCGCCGCAATACGAGTACCCTTTCCTCTGCAATGAATCAAGGTAGAACACCTTGTTCCTTTTCGGAATAAGTAGCAGCAGGATCCAGTGGTAGCTACATGTTACACGTAAAGAATTAAAAATTTAATTTAAGTTTGGGGGTGTGCACATGGAGACACTAATCTACGGGTGAAGTACTGATGAAAGCACTCACCTCTGGTTGTAGGGTACAAGTATGTACTCCTTGTCGACCTGAGCAAGCAACCCTCTTATGATGTAGTCGACAACGAAGTCTGCGCCGGTCCTAAACATCACCTCGGCGACCATTTGGGGGTCCAAGAAACCAACAGGTATGCCCTTAGATTTGGCATAGTTGGTCATGCAGCTGCACGGAAGTAACCAATTAATAAATGACATATATCCGTATATGCACGGATAGTAGGATACTTACAGCACCCAAGGCCGTAGGATTGACATGTCGAGCGCATCTTTGTTCAGTAAATTGTGCAGGTCTTCGAAAGTCTTCGAGTAGGTCCCAACGTCGTTATGGAACTCTGCCACGGTGTACTTAACCATGATGTGCGTCGGATGCTGCGTCTTGGTCTGGTTTGTCCTCCTCATGTACCATGCATGCAGGCTCTGGCATGCTAACCCCATGCTCGAAATTGCGGTATCGGAGGCCATGGGCATCCCCAGAGCGAACGGCATGAGAGCTGGCGCACTCTTCTCGCTCTCCTTCGCCGGGCTCTTCTTTGCTTTTCCCCTACTAGCCAGCTTCTTGAATGGTTGCCTCCTAGTCGGAGTCAGCTTCGTCATCGGAGGGGTCGGCTGGCTAGTCTGTGATGTCTGTGATGTAAGAACCTATGTATTATGACACTAACTCTGAGGGCTATTATTACAGTAAGAATTATGAAACTGGTGGGGGAATTACCTCATCCAAGACAATGTCTTTCTTGGGCCATTGCACGAACGTGTGCACCACATCCCCGAGAGTGGTAATCTCATCGTTCGGCGGCTTCTCCAACGGAAAACCCTTGCAATGGTCAAAGACACTATCCACCTGGACTCATGCAAAACCCTCACATAGAGGGGCACCGTGGATTGTGGTCCCCGCCGTGCATGGTTGCGCCATCCCACGGGCAGCCTCGATCGGGAAGAGACCGGCCAGCACCATAAGCTTGCAGGAGGCAGGTTCCTACAAACAGTGCGCATTAACATATTGAATTTCACCGCTTTTCACTTTCGAATGAATTAACATAGACAAACGGTCATTACTTACAGAAAGTCCACCGGATACTTTGGAGAGGGCTCCGTCTGCGAAGACCCCGGCGCAGATGCGCAGCTACTACGGTGGCCAAGAATGGGGGTCGGTACTTCCGCTGCTAGAAGGGGGTGCCCTGGGTCGCCTTTCTTAGCTCCCCATACATGGACCGCATCTCTGACAACTGCTGCAGGAGTGCTTTGTCCCGAACAGCGAACTCCGATCGCATCTCCTCCTTGAGCCGTTCATCGCGGGCTTGGTGGGATCTCTTTCTTCTCTTAGCCGCCTCCTCATCATTAGGGAAACCATGCCTCCAAGGCACAGTGAAACCGAGGCCGCGCACGCGGCCTGGATGCTCCTTGTTTCCTAGCGCCGCTGTGAGGATATCCCTGTCCCTCCTCGGGTTGAACTCTCCGGATGCCGCCTGCGCACTCAGCGTCACCTGCAACAGGAGAACTTAGCAATACAATCCATTGCATGCGTGTTACGAGGATAGTACGTGATCGGACAATCTTACCAGCCGGTCGATCACTTCCCTGTCCGCAAGGTTAGTCACAGAGACGCTTCTGGAGGAGGTCATCGTCGATCTTGCTCGGCACCAATTGCGGGCGCGCACGTCCGTTATGCCCGCATAAGGACTGTCGGCCGAAGACTGGGAAGCCTCCTCGTCCTGCTTCCTCCACAACGCCTTCTTCCCCACATACCCACCACTGCCTAGTCTGTGTGGATGGGTATTCTTGGCCTGGTTAGCCTGGCCCTTCGCACTAAGCTCCTGGAACTCTGGCTTGGCCTTCATCTCGACGAACTGCTGCCATGCCTCGGGAGTCATGAAAGGGAAGTCATCGAAGGGGGTCTTCGACTCCTTCACATAGAGCCTGACAAGGTGGCTCTTGAAGTTCCTCCACGCCTTGTTTATTGACATCAGTGTCCACCGGCGGATGGTGAAGTGGCGATCCTCGGGAATGTGAAACGCCGCCTGCATTTCTTCCCATAGCGCATCCTTGCACTCTGGGGGCACTTGACCCCAGTCGAAGGTGGTCATGGGCACCCGCTCCCTTACCACTTTGCCGCATAGTGAGCGGTACTGACCGACAAGTTTGTCTGGAGCTTCCGGCACACCATTGTCGTCGAACTGGACGTGCTGCTTTTCCCGCTTGTCCAGACGCGCGCATGTCGTCCGGCCTCGCCCCTTTCTCTTCTGCAGCGGGGTCACGGCGGACGAGGCGACCTCTGGCCCAGGCTTCTCATCGCCAGTGAGGTCACCCTGACTCCCCGAGTGGTGCATTTCGTCACCAGACATAGTTCCTAACATAAGTGAAAGAGAGAACAGTTTAAGTAAATCTGCAACTAATAATTCTATAACAAAACCCATATACTTATAATTAACCAAGAATGACAGAAACGGTGGGAAGGCGATGGAGGTGATCGCGCCTGACGATGGAAAGGCTATGCAGGTGATCGCGACGGACGGAGAGGAGGAGAAGGTGGGAGGCGATGGAGGTGATCGCGACGGTCGGTGCGAGGGCGGAGAGAGCTAGGGCAAACAGTTGCGAAGTCTGGAAATGAGCGGGACAAAGCCCGCCTTGAACTATGTACCGCATCGAGATTATCACAGTCGGTCCAACATTCACAACAGTCTGTGATAATATTATCACAGTCGGTTCTCACATCAGAACCGTCTGTAATAATCGACATAGTGATAATCACCAGAGAGATTATCACAGACGGTTTTGAGTTGAGAGCCGACTGCGACTCTGCTTATCACAGACGGTTTGGATTTGAGAACCGACGGTGCACGTCAAGAACTCGAAGCGTCGGACACTGTTGAAAAATCATAGTCGGTTCTATATTTATAACCGTCTGTGATAATATTACCACAGTCGGTTCTCAAATAAAAACCGTCTGTGATAATCTACATAGTGAGAGATTATCACAGACGGTTGTGAGTTGAGAACCGACTGTGACTGAGATTATCACAGACGGTTTCGACTTGAGAACCGACCGTGCACGTGTACACTTGAAGCATCGAAGACGCTGTTGGGAATATCACAGTCAGTTCTATATTCATACCCGTCTGTGATAGGTCAAAACCGTCCGTGATAATCTCTCTATTGAACGTTAGTTTTACAACTTGAAACTGATCTGTAGCTTTCAACTCTGAATGCTCGAAAACTTGTTTTAAATGAACACTCAGATATTTCAAATGTAGTCCAAATGCTCTGTAAATTGGTTACAGTGTACGTAGATCCGAAAATTGGTTATAATGTGGAGCATGCTCAAATAAATTTAACATACAATGTGGAGCATGCTCAAGTTAATGTTACATACAAATGGGGACTTTCACTGACAATTTCCACATACACAGCCATGTTATCCTCAACTTTCCACTTGCCGCAGCCATGCAAAGATGAGAATTACAGGAGATATAAGCTATACCGATGGAAACATAGAGATAAGGACGTACGGTTGATTACCTTTAAAGTATAACCCTTCCTGGTGATCCATACGCACGTAACTGGTTTCGTCGGTGTCTTCAGTATCGACCTGTACGCCATCTCCAAATGGAGGAATCTCATCAAATTGATTGCATTCCTCCTCGTCTACGACATTTTCAACTCCAACAATCCTTCTCTTGCCATGAAGGACGACGTCCACTTCTTATTGGCCGGGTCAGTGACATAAATGACCTGAATGGCTTGATTTGCAAGTATGAATGGCTCATCTTTATAAGCAACTCAATCGAGATCCACAGAAGTGAAACCGTAACTGTCAACCTTCACACCTTGTGGGATTTGGACCCATCGGCATCGAAACAGGGGAATCTTGAACAGTACGTAATCGAGCTCCCAAATTTCTTCAATGAACCCGTAATACGAGTTCAATCCACGTACTACCCTTGTTGGGCCTGTCTCGGTGAACCCCTCATGGAAAGCTTCTACGCTTACTCCACTATTTTGCACAGTGCTCTTTCGATCTTGAGTTTTCGTGTAAAATGTGTACCCATTGATGTCGTATCCCTGCCATGTCTGTACAGTAAACGTGGGCCCTTTTGCCAACCATTTAAGGTTCTCACTTGCGGACTCTCCGGTGATTCGCAGTTTCATCCACGCGTTGAATTGACTGTTATGTTGTCCCATGATCCAAACCTCGGATCGGCGAGGATTGTCTTGTCGTAGCATCTCCTTGTGCTCGTCGATGTATGGAGATACCTCCGTCATGTGTTGCAAGACCCAAAAATGAGCTTTCGAGTACAATCAAAAATCAGGAGTGATGGCTCTCTGTCCAATAGTGCCAACACCATCAAGCCTTCCCTCATGACGAGACACAGGAACTCCTATTGCTTCTACCTCGGCCATGTAATTAACGCAGAACTCAACAACCTCTTCCGCTGCATAACCTTCGACAATGCTACCCTTGGGCCAGGACCGATTCTTCACGTAGGCCTTAAGTACACCCATGTACCTCTCGAATGGATACATATAACGTAGGAACACGGGTCCACATATCTTGATTTCTCTGACAAGGTGGACGGTGAGATGGACCATGATATCAAAAAACGGAGGAAAATACATCTCAAGCTGACAGAGAGTTCGAACCACCTCGCTCTGCAGAGAATCCAGTCCATCGGGATCAATGACCTTGCAAGAAATTGCATTAAAGAAAAAACACAGCCTCGTGATTATCTCTCTGACCTTATGCGGCAGAATACTTTGGATGGCAACAAGAAGCATTTGTGTCATCAACACGTGACAATCATGAGACTTCATACCCAGCAATTTCAAATCGCCCATGGACACAAGCTGTTTCATATTTGCGGAGTAACCCCATGGAACTTTAACACCATAGAGACACTTACAGAGTTCTGTTCTCTCAGCCTTGCACAAAGTGTAGCATGCAGGGGGGAGGTATATACGGCCTTTATTGTCCTCTCTCGGTGCTAACTCGGGCCTGATTCTCATTTTGATCATGTCACGCTGCACATTGACGCCATCCTTTGTCTTCCCTGGAATGTTCATCAATAGGCCGATTAAACTGTCGCAAACATTCTTCTCTACATGCATGACACCGATGCAATGAAGAACCTCTAAATGCTCCCAATACGGTAAGTCCCAAAATATCGATCTCTTCTTCCAAGAGTTCTTCGTGCGGGGTTTCAATTTACGACCCTTTCCAAGCACAACGTCTATGTCCTTTACCCGTGAATAAACATCTTTCCCGCTCGTAGGCTTCGGGGCTGAACCATCTTCCTTATGGCCGTCAAATTCCCTCTTCCTCTTACGATATGCGTCATTCTTCGGAAGAAACCTACGGTGAAGCATGTACACTGTTTTCCTGCAATTCTTCAGCCACACGCTCTCAGTCTCATCTTCACAGTGGGGGCAGGCTTTGGCTCCTTTCGTACTATGGCCCGACAAATTTCCAAGGGCAAGGAAATCATAGATGGTGCAGAATATCATAGCACGTAGGATGAAGTTCTCTCGTTTGTATGCGTCCCATACCTGCACCCCTTCGTTCCACATTGTTAGGAGATCCTCTATCAATGGTGCTAGGTACACATCAATATCGTTTCTGGGTTGTTTTGGTCTTGAGATAAGTAGAGACATCATGATGTACTTGCGCTTCATACACAACCAAGGAGGAAGGTTGCAGATACACAAAAGAACCGGCCAAGTGCTATGCCGACTGCTCATGTTACCAAAAGGATTAATTCCATCGGTACTCAACCCGAACCTTATATTCCTCAATTCTGCTCCGAAGTTAACAAATTCCCTGTCGATGTTTCTCCACTGCGAAGAATCAGTGGAGTGTCTCAGCTTTCCATCCTTCTTCCGGTCTTTCGAGTGCCAACGCAGTAATTTTGCCTCTTTACGGTTTGCAAACAAACGCTGCAAGCGGGGAATGACTGGCAAATACCACAACACCTTAGCAGGAGGTCCTTGCTTTATCTCAGCGCAGTCGCCGTCGTCGGTTTGGTCCTTACACTTATAGTGGGATGCGCCGCACACCGGACAAACATGCATATCCTTGTAGTCGTTACGGTAAAGGATGCAATCATTAGGGCATGCGTGTATCCTTTCTACTTCCATTCCCAAAGGACACAACAGCTTTTTCGCTTGGTAGGTGTTTTTTGGCAACTCGTTTCCTTCCAGAAGCATGTCTGCCAAAAGATCTAACAGTGCTGTGAAACTCTTGTCGGTCCAGCTGTTGCTTGCCTTCAATTTTAACAGTTCAAGCACAAAGACCAACTTTGTGTACTTCGACTTGCAACCAGGAAACAACGGCTTTTCTGAGTCCTCAATCAAGCGCTTGAATTTGCCAAACTCCCTTTCATTGTAATTTCCTTCCACATCACGCAACATGTCATCTAAATTGTCATCCTCTGGCATATCCTCGTCAAAGTCGTTGTTCGGATCTGACATGTCCTGTTCCTCAACCTGAGTGGCACTTGTTTCTGCAGTTGGCTCTTCTCCATGGTGGACTCAACACGTGTACCCCTTTTTGAAACCACGTCAGATCAAGTGGGCGACAATTTGAGATGAGTTGGTGAACATCTTAATATTCTGGCTGTCTACACAAAGACAGTACATATATGGTAAACCCTTCTTCGCCATGTCTTGCTCAGCAACCTTTTCGAAATCAAAAACACCTTTCATGTATTCCTCACCCACTCGGTTGTCATTATACATCCAGTCTCGGACCATCTGTAATTAATCAAATTCATACACATGTTAATTAGTAATACTACTCTATGTACGGTCGACACGCAATAAATTATATAAATCTAGCTAGCTAGTGTTTGATGCGGAGTTTGCGGTATAAATAGTTAACTACTACTTGAACTACAAGCAATTAGTTGGGGGCGTGGATAACACACATCATAAAGCAATTAAATAACTACAGTACAGGTCGAAAATGAGTTACAACCAGGATTTGCTACTGTAGCTTCCCCTCCCTCTCACTCTAATTTGTTCAATCAATGAAGATCGATATTGATGATGAAATCAAGTAATGTGTATGCCTTGGGAGCAAGTACCAACCTTGGATCGATCCTCAAATTTTTGCCCCCAAATGCTCCCCCGGCCTTTCGAGATTTTGCTCTTCCTTGCCCCAAATCTCTTCGAACTGGACAGTGTATGTCCAGCAAGAGTGTACGACTAGCTCAAAACATCGGCCAAAAGACCTTTTATACCAGGTTCAATATAGACGGTTCTATATAATACCGTCGGTAATATCGGTGCATTTTTGAAGAACAAAATATCAATGATGGGTTTCACTTTATTAAACCGTCGGTAATATCGGTGCATTTTGTTTAGAACTATGACAGAAATATCACAGACGGTTATGAGCTCCAAATCGTCCGTGATAATTACAATATCACAGACGGTTCCTAGCTCAAAACCGTCCGCTTTACTATCACAGCCAGTTTTTACTTCAGAACCGCCTGTGATTATCACTGTCGGATTTTACTTCAGAACCATATGTGATTATCACAGTCGGTTTTTACCTCAGAACTGTCTGTGTTAATTATAAAATCAACACTCTGCTCTACTATCACAGACGGTTATAAGGTCCGAACCGTCTATAATATCCTGGATTGTTTGTTTGCAGTCGAACCGTTCGACTAGTGGTCATCAGTTGTTCCACTTGTTTTTCATATTTGGTTCTATCTTATTTCAATGTTAGTATTTAAAAAAATGAACGTTGAGACTATTTGGTTTTATCTTGTTTTTCATATTTGTTGTATATATGTCTATGGATCTTCAAAGAATTTTGAGACTATTACAGTCGGTCCTGAAATTAAAACCGTCTGTAATGTTACTATCAGAGACGGTTTTAAGTTAAAAACCGTCTTGATTGCAACAGTATTTTCTTGTTAACATTTTCACACAGAACATCATTTGGTGATTATCAGTTACATAATCAATCGAAAAGCCAGATATATAAGGAAAAGAAATTTCTTATTTCTTACAATCTTTGCAAACATAAGAGATACAATTAAGCGACCAATTAATTAGCGTCGACCTGTTCCGAAAGTAATTTACAAAGTTCTCCTAGGGACGTATTGGCATCAGTAGGATCTACACTGGCCGCCCCAGGAGAACTACCAATGGCTCTAAGACTATCATCATCATCTCTCAGCAAAGGAGTGGATTTGGCATCAGTAGGATCATCCAAGAAATTAAAGTTGATACAACAAAGGTGGAGATGAAGCTGCAACTCAAAGCACTCTGCCAAGTGCAGAATGGCAAAAGACATCCCCTCAGAATGCTTCTCCAGCGCCTCTTTTTTTTTTTTGAAGAGTTCTGCACAAGGCAGCTTTCTCCTCCTGCACATATGCATGGGTTAGTTTTGAAATACATAACCAGCAGAGAGGGTGAAGATGATTGCCAAGCTTCGGAGTGGATTTGGACGCGGAAGTGTGTGCCTTACCCCAGAAAGTTGATCATCCAAGAAAAGCTGATGATACAAAGGTGTTGAAGAGGGGATATTGGAAGGATTGTTGTGGATCTCCAAAGGTGGAGTCGATGCAACTGGAGGGGTTGCAAGGGGCAATGTGGCAACACAGGCCTCAGCACCCTCTAGAGCCTTCACTGCAGCTCCACTGGAGGATCTTTCATCATTTCTAAGTCTCTTCTTTGGAGGGAGCATTTCCTCAGGCACCTGTGGATTTCGAAATGCATTTGTTTCAAGGTAATCAAGTCATAAAAGAAAGATCTGCATTAGAGTTTCAGAGAGGACTTACTTTTTGAAGATCCTGATCGAGTTCATTCCTTATCTCTTCCTCATCACTCTCAATTTCAATAACCTCATTGGAATCTCGGCTCGCCATCAAGGTGGGAGTTGAGGAGGGAATAAAGACAGGGATTTAGGAGCCTCGCTATTTATAGAAACAGAAGGTGACGGTTCATATGCGCGGGTGCCTCGAGTTTTAAAAAGCGCACTACTAGTTTTCAAGGTCAATAAATTCATGATAACTTCTCGGGAGATAAACTGCAACACGGCAAAGGAAGTTGAAGAGTCAGATTACATAATTTGATGCAAATTAAATTTGAAGTAAATAATTAAGTCTCTTCATCTGCTCAGTTATTATGTGCGGTTATCAACAATTGCATGTAGAGAATTCGATGCGTGGGCACTGTTGGGACTATCACAGACGGTTGGGATATCAAACCGTCTGCTTTAATATTACAGACGGTTCTCATGTCCAAACCGTCTGTAATATGACTATTACAGACGGTTCTGATGTCCAAACCGTCTTTACTATGCTTGGAATATTGAACTGTTCGACTTCTACAAATACTTGTTCCCTCCCTAGAGTTTTGCTTCCAGTCGAACCGCTCCACTTCTCTTTCTCCAAGAATGTGTGGGAAAATTGTAAAATTTATATAAGAACAAATTTTTAGTTAATTTTTTCATCATTAATGAAAAACAATTTCCAAGTCGACGCTTTGTGTTCCCAGGTTAGTGCGCCGCGCAAACATCAGAAATGGAAAAGACACAACACACTTTTGAGAATTTGAACTGGAGCGCACTACTTTGTTTTCAAGATCAATACCGACATGATAAATATTCTCGGGAGATAAACTGGAACACGGCAAAACAGTAGTGCCCACTTAGGAAGTTGAAGCGTCAGATTACATAATTCGATGCAAATTAAATTTGAAGTAAATAAATAAGTCTCTTCATCTGCGCAGTTATTATGTGCGGTTATCAACAATTGCATGTAGAGAATTGCACTGCTGGGACTATCACAGACGGTTAGGAGATCAAAACCATCTGCTTTAATATTACAGACGTTCTGATGTCCGAACCGTCTTTAATATGCCTGTGGAATATTGAACTGTTCGACTTCTACAAATACTTGTTCCCTCCCTGGAGTTTTGCTTCCAGTTGAACCGCTGAGAATTTGAAAGAAGTTGAGAATTTGAAGCGTCAATCACCCTTGGGACTATCACAGTCGGTCCTTACATAAAAACCGTCTGTAATATTACTATCACAGACGGTTTGGAGTTAAAAACCGTCTGTGATATTGAAAGAAGTTGAGAATCGAGACGGCGGACACTGTTGGGACTATCACAGTCGGGTCTTACATAAAAACCGTCTGTAATGTGACTATCACAGACATTTTTTACCTCAGAGCCGTTTGTGATATTCAAAGCACATTGATATATAACTTCTATATTCTTTTTATATTATTTGCATGGGACCTGCGACTTCTATATATTGTTTCTATATTATTTGAAGGGCTCCGATGGACTGCCCTCACAAGCCAAAGATCGCGATAGTCGTTACTTGATCGCACACAGTGCACATACCTTTGTATGGTCGAATGTTCGACAAAAGCTAAAGAAAGATAAAGAAAGAGGGAAGATTGCATGCAGTCCAAGAATGTGCTGGAAAATTAGAAAGTTGACATAAGAACAAAGTATTCAATAATTTTTTTCATCACTTACAAAAAAAAGTAAAACTACAGAATGCTAGGTCAAGGAGTGGTCTTAGCCCTGGCTGCATCTAGAATAAAGTCAGTTTGACTTGCAGCCAGGACGCAGGACTCCTCCAGCGACAAGTTGTCCTTCTTAGGATCAACTACTACCGCGTCGAGAAGGCCTGCGACCTCCCTCAGCTTCGCGATGGTATCCTTCATAGTCAAACCGTAGCCAGCGATGGTCATATCTGTGGCTTTCTTCTCCTCGCGAAGACGCCTCGTCCTCGCCCTAGCATTGTCACCATCCGTCTTCATGCGCTGAATGCGCTGGAAGAGATCGTCAAGGTCAAGCCGTAGCAGAGTGTGCTTCTCCGTGAGGAGCTTGTGCTCCTCCTGGAGGGCCCTCAGCTTGGCCTTGACTTTGCCAGTGTCTTCCACGGCTCCCCTTCCCTGTTCAAATCAACGGGTCAAGAATGTATTGAACAGGGATTAACAATACAGGGGTAAGTCCAAAAGATTGAGAGTTCTTACCGGGGAGGGCAAGGCTGACGATGCCATCGAGGATGCCATTGGCGCAGAGAAGCTAAGGAGTCAAACAGTCTGAGAATTATAAAAACTTGTAAAGTAAATGAAAATTTTTCCCACTGTCAATTTATAGAACTTCCAAAGCGATGCTTCGTGTTCTCCTAGGCGCCGCGCGCAAAGATCGGAGACAGAAATGATCACAGTTGAGAATTCGAAGCGCTGGCACTTTTTCAGTCGGTTCAGACCTCAGAACCGTCTAAGATAACTAGAATATCACAGCCGCTTCTTAGTTAACAACCGAATGTATATATCACAGTTGGTTCTGAGTTCAGAACCGTCTGTGATATTCTAGTTATCACAGACGGTTCTCAGCTGGGAACCGATTGTATCTATCACAGTCGGGTTTTAGGTTAGAGCCGTCTGTGATAAGTAGACTATTACAGATGGTTTTGTGTTCAGAACCGTCTGGTTTACTATCACAGTTGTTTTTGACATCAGAACCGACTGTGATAACTGAACATATTCTCCCGACAGGACTTCGCAGACGGTTTTCCATTGAACAGTTCATAACCGTCTGTGATGTGCCGTCCTGGATGTCTGTTTCTGTGGTAGTGTGCGGTAGGAGTTACATCTGATGCAACTCCATCGAGATTTCTGCAAGAACTCTTGCGAATGTCACCCGTCATCATTAGTTAAACCAGCAGGTGGGTTGCAAAGTGCCTCTGCGATCACACGGATGCAATCTTGAGTACTGCTTCAAGGAGCTAAAGGTGTTCTTACGAGCGTCGCATCAGCTGTTGAGGAGTACTCCGGGGCTGAGAGCGGCGTTTGATCACGCCTACGACCGTTGTGATGTCTTTGGTGAGATGTTCCTGGGACCAAAGCCACGGGTGGCGGTATCTTGGCGAATTTGTGCAAGACGCAGAGTGTCCTCTATGGACTTGCGAACCTCACCCTTTCACCACTCACGAGCTTCGTCCTCTTGTCTTTTACGGTCTACCTCCTCCCTAGCAAGACATTGTTCAAGAGTTTCCTCAAAAGGTCTAGCAACTTCCCAGGGAGATGAGACCTTAGATAGAGAAAACATATTCTCTTCATCTGAGTCACGCTCGAAGTCGAAGATAGGATAAAGACTATTCGGAGTAGAATCTTCCAGACTCAACGCACCATGATCATTGGATTTAACCATCTTTGATGTTGAAACATCAGGATCTTCAACACCTACATTAGTCAAGGTGATGGGTTGTGGAACATACTCAGCTTCGGTCGTGGCAAGACTCACTGAAGATAAGTGAATTGGTTGCTTCAATTCCTGGTCGATAACTAGGTCCTGGGAAAGATTCTCCTTGGAGGCTCTGAGGCGACACCATCTTCTTCCACTGGAAGAGTATCATCATCCATGTCGATGTCAATGCAATTCTCGAGATCAAAATCATTCTCAGAATCATGCAGACAAGATATGATGATCTATAGATATGATAACCTCAGGCGATGAAGAAGAATGCTTTGACAGAGCCCCATGGTGGGTGGCAGTTGTCGATGCTTGGAACAAGGTTCCAAGCCAAACTTGCACAGGATTTAATATTAACGTAGGGAAGCACTTCTAGCAATCACCCAGAGGAAATACCACAAATATAGATGCACCGGAGACACAAGAATTATACAGGTTCAGGCCCTTGGAGACTGAGTAATAGCCCTACTCCTGTTGTGATTTCACTAAGAGTGTAAAGGATTACAGAAGAACAAGATTTGTTCTCGAATGAACTAAAGACTGCTCTCCTATTCTCTATCAACCTCTCTCTCTTTTGTCGTCGAAGTCCCCCTTTCCCTTTCTCTATCCTCAACCTCTCTCTTTTATAGCTTGTCGAAGATTGTTGGTTACGGAATTGAAAGGTCGCCAGGCGAAGGACATGATCTGGTCATTGATGTGTAATTATGAGTGGCTGCATGTTTATAATTGTGCATTTATCTTCTTGACAGTTACCATATTCGGGAGTTATAATATTCCTGGGGAAATAAACGGTCATGGTATCCAAAGGTTGTGGTCGAATATGTACCACTACAGGGTGGTCGAATAAACATAACCACCAGCTATGGTCGAATAGACATAACCATCGGCCCTTTAGACTGTGGTCGACAAATGGGTTCTCGACCAGCCCTTTGTCTCAAAAGTAGTGCTTCCAGGTTTGGGTTCACCAACAAGATACATTTGGTCGTGTATCGGCTACGACCTTATCTTCACGACCATAGGTAACAGGGTCCATTCGACTTTGAACTCTTTTGATGATAAGTATTACGATCATAAAGATTAGTGATCGTATCTACAGGATAAACATCTGTAAGGATTGGACTAAGTCTAGAATATCTTAGACTTCCTCATTATCTCTTCCCGTGATGTCCTACGACCATAGAAAGGAAGATTATTTGGCTCTCTCTTTGTAGTCTCGTTCGACTACTGAAATGTATAAGCGAATCTCCGTCAAGGCTGTTGCTACACCAACAAATGAACTAAAACATGTGATCAAGCATTTCAAAACAGTCATCTTTCCCCAATTTGGTATACCGCGAGCAGTAATTAGTGATGGCGGTGTTCATTTCACTAATTAACAATTTCAAAAATTATTGATGAAAATGGGGTTATTCATAAAGTTGCTCTTGCATAACACCCTCAAACAAATGGACAGGTTGAAGTCTCAAACAGAGAAATCAAGATGATCTTGCAGAAGGTGGTGGCACCGTCTCGTATGGATTGGGCACTCAAACTTCTTGATGTTCTTTGGGCCTATCGCACTACATTCAAGACTCCGCTAGGTATGATGCCTTACAAAATTGTATTTGGTAAGAATAGCCATTTTCCTGTTGAACTATCACACATGGCATTGTGGGCGTTAAAAGAATTCAATTGGGACTTTGATAAAGCGGGGCGAAGGCGAATCATTGAATTGCATGAACTAGAAGATTTTCGGAACAACTCCTACAAAAGTGCCTTGATCTATAAAGACAACACGAAGAACTAGCACGACAAACAAATCCTCAACAAGGTGATTTGATTCTTTTATTCAATACACTGTTGAAACTGTTCCCAGGAAAATTGACATCGTGGTGGACATAAGCGATAGAAAAATTCTTCTTGTGTGGTGTCGTAGAGCTTCGAGCACAAGACGGCACCACTTTTAAGGTAAACATGCATCATATCAAGCTATACAATGCGTGAGACCAGTAAGTACGCTGAACTCGGTCAATTCTTTCAATTCTATATATTTCTTAATGACCGAGAATGTTCCGTCGAGCGAGACGTTAAACCAGTGCTAGCCAAGAGGCTACTCGGTATACTAACATGTAGTTCTCTCTCTTATCAAACAGCAGTGCGACAATCACTCAATTCTAATGTCATTTGACCACCCAAAACTTGTTTTTCGTAAACTAGGGCTCACTCTTTTTTAAAAAAATAAAAATGTTCCAAAATTGGCCGAATCGACCATGACCAAAGGCACAACCAGTGCTAGGGTCAGTTTGGTAAAATTCACAAAAAATAAATTTTTCAAAACCACTCGAGCCGAGCACAACCAGTGCCGGGCTCGGGTTGCTTTTTTTCAAAAAAAATAAAATTTTCAAAATTACCCGAGCCGACCATGACTAGTGGCACGACTAGTGGTGGCCTCGGTTTGATTTTTCAAAAAAATAAATAAAGTTTTTCCAAAACCACCCGAACCGAGCACGACTAGTGGCATGACTACTGTCGGGCTCAAGTTGATTTTCCTTGAAAAAATAGTTTTTCAAACAAACCACCCGAAATGACCACGACCAGCAGCACGTCCCATACTAGTTTCGATTGGTCGATTTGCAAGAAAAAAAATAAAATCCTCTTTTTCATCAGAGACGACCACGACCAGTGGCACGTCCCATGCCCTGGGCGAGCACCACCCATGCTTGTGGTCGTGTTGCTATCAGTGCGACCAACTGCTCGAGTGCGGGATGAGGACATCGCTGATACGGTTGAGACTGCCGCTCCTTCCCCTACTACTTCTTCGACGCATGGAGGCCTCAATCCACAAGCCGTGCCTTTCAAGCCTTCATCAGTAGTCCAGAGCCTCATGCCAAAAGCCTCAACGCCCCAAGGAAGGTCCAACTCCAAGCCCAAGTCGCCGTCGAAGCCCAAGTCGCAGAAAAGCCTGTTTCGGTAGTCCAGGAGCAGTCCAACTTCAAACGGCCGTAACTTTCGCGTCCGAAGTCCGTTTTTGACGATCCACCACTCCATGGAAAGCTTATTTCCTAAGTTTCCAATGGTTCTTGTCCTACTGCCAGATTTGGCCAAGAACAACAGGAATCGCCAAAATACACCACGGGATAGAAACTACCAGGTGCTACATCACCTCTTCTTTGGGCCAAAAGCCCATGTATTCCTAGGGTTGCATGTCTGTGGGTACCATCGTGGCCGGCGCCCCTCATCTGGCCACCGCTCTATTTATGGCCTCCGCTACCCTTCTGCTTGCTGGGGTTTTGTTTTGTTTAGTTATCCACTGCGCATGTGAAACTTCCTCGATTCCTTTTGTATCGGCTAGATCATTAGGAACGAGTTCGGAACCCCAAATTGTGTGAGATTAATCTAATTCCAGTAAATTTAGTTGCTTTTATCTTGTTCTTGCTGTGTTTCTTTGGTTGCATCGCAGGAATCGACCTTCGTGGTCAGGTTAGCCGTGTTCGGCACGGTTGATAACAAATTGTGATTGTGGTTTGACGATTGCCGGCGTCCACTCCTGTTTGGATTGGTAGCCGCTTCGCCTAGGTCACGTTCCACCCAACCAAACGTACCCTCTCACCAGAAGATCGGCATCCATTAGCACATCAATTGGTATCAGAGCTTCCAGTTGACTGGTGAGAATTTAGCTTAGTTTAGTAGATTTATTTCATACCTAGAGTCCAGAAAATTGCCCTTCAAAAAGATTTATTTTCCGTTGTCCAAACCATCGTCATTAGCCTTGCATCATTCTTGTCAGTTTGCATCTTTAAATATTACTCCATCGTTGTCGAGTGCTGGTTTTTAGTTTTAGTCTTGGTCTAGTTTTAGTCTTGCATCTAGTCGCGGAGTTGAATTGTACGTCGATCTCCTCGTTGTCGCGTCCAATTCGAATCTGCTGCTGTCCAGTTCTTTGTTTTCATCATATCTTCCTCATACGAACTTGGATTTTCATGTTCTTATACTTTCTGAAAACATCAGATCATGCTCTACAATTTTTCTGTTGAGGATGAAGTCAGATTCGGCTTCTATATATGAGATATTGGGCCGTTAATATCGACAGTGTAGAGTTTGAATCTAATACGTCTGTTTCAGTATTTTCATCATAATTCTGTCATCCGAACTTGGATTGGGATAAAATTATACTTTCTGGAATCATTGCAAGAAATCTCACAAAAAGTTAGTTGGGGTAATCTTCAAATTCGGCTGTTTTTATCACGCTAAAATTTCGGCAAATCTAGTTGTGTAATCTTCAAACTCTAGTCCAATTCGGATTCAAATTGCTCAATCTGAGATAGCTTCGGTAAAATTGTCATATCTTTTGATTTCCAACTTTGTTTTTGACGTTCTTGTACTTTTTGGAAAGATAAAAAGATTCTCTACAACTTTTCTGTTGGGTAGATCTTCAGATTCAGAGCTTTTGGAGTCCGAAATTGCTAAACAACGTTTCTGTCCTAGTTGTGCAGCCCAAAACAAAAAGGCAAAGTGCAACAAAAGCTGCACTGTTCATAAAAAGAAAAGAAGTAAGTAAAAGGCAAGTGCACAAAAAAAAAGATTCGCACAAAAAAAATTAGAAAAGAAAAATGTGTGTAGCAAAAGAGGAGAATTTTCTGTGGTGCATCTTTTGGTTCTAGTCTTTTGTGTTGCTAGTTACTTGCTTGAGCTAAGTCTGAGTCTAGGCTAGTTCTAGCACATTGACTATTACTTTGGACTAATTTTCAATCTTGCATTATTGATCTTGAATTGTTGCTACACATATAATAGCCTATCCAAGCTCCACCTTCTACTAACCAGCCAGGAACAGGGCCTTGCAATCGTTGAACACACGTCTCAATTGGCTTGTCATGAACCAGCCACCGGTTGAATACTTCCTCGTTGTGGCTAGTAAGAACGAGTAAGAACTTGGTACAAGCATTAGCGTGTGTGCACTCCGCATCCTAGTAGTTGGTAGGACGTACATATATTCTATGTTTTCCTTTGTCTCCTACTAACAATCGCAGGATCTAATACCGAAGGGGATGACGAGTGCATCTTAGGATCAGAATTCAACAAGTACGTGGAGGAGAATCATAATGCACTGAACAGCATCGGCGCAAACCTCACCAAGCTTGCCCAAGATTGCGAACAAAGGATGGAGCGCATTGAGCGGAGCATCTCCAACCTCGTCAACAGAATGGATCAGTTTGAGGGGGCACTGCACGCTGCTACCCCAAGATATGCACCTCCTATTGATGCTGCTGGACTTGCGGCCAACACCGCATCCAATGCGGTTCCCGTTCAGTATAACCGCCACTCCTGGGGAGAAGAGTCGAAGAGTATGAGAACACCTACATTGCTGATACTGAGGCAGATGATGGTTTCAATGTCCACAATGACCGTGCCCATCGTTGTCTTCGACACAACCGCCAAGATATGGCTAGAAATCCCAATCGAAATCCAAGAGAGGTAAATGATGATCCACTAGCTAAAGTCAAGTTTTCCATACCTCCTTTTGCTGGTCGATATGATCCTGATGTTTACCTGAGTTGGGAATTATATGTAGATCAAAAATTTGCATGCTTTAATTTCTCTGAGGATAGGAAAGTTCGTGTTGCTACTAGTGAATTAACTGATTTTGCATCCATTTGGTGGCATGAAACATGTAAAAAACCAAATATACCTAGAACTTGGGAAGCACTAAAATGAGCTATGCGATCTAGATTTGTCACTTCTTATTATGCTTGAGATTTGCTTAATAAGCTGCAACGTTTGAACCAAGGTGAAAAATCTGTAGAGGAATATTATCAAGAATTGCAAACTGGCATGTTGCGTTGTGGCTTAGAAGAAAATAATGGTGCTAAGATGGCTAGGTTCTTGGGAGGGCTGAATCGTGCGATACAGGATATTCTTGATTTAAGGATTACACTACTATCACTCGTTTGTTTCATCTTGCCTGTAAAGCTGAAAGAGAAGTACATGGACGCCATTCCAAGACAAGAGGACACTTTGGAGGCTCTTCTTCCTCAGGCCAGACCCCGGTGGTGCATTCCAAGGCACCATCCACTACTTCCGGTCATGCGCCTCCGCCTGCTGCCACTACGTCCACTCCTTTGTGTGCTATCGAGGCAGCTGCACCCGCGAAGGGCGTTTCTTCTGTTGCTTCCACAGGACGTACTCACGACACACAATGTTATCTTTGCATGGGATTTGGGCATGTGTCGCGCCATTGTCCAAGTCAGCGTGCCCTCCTTGTGAGAGAAGATGGTGAGTATACTAGTGCTAGTGACATTGATGAAGAAGAATATGCCCTTGTTGCAACTAACAATGCAGGTAACACTGAACCACAAGAAGAGATCTTGAGTTTTGCATTGGTGGAGAAATACCTGGCCCTTGTTGTCACGCGTGTCCTTAGTGCACAACCAATGTGTGCTGAACAGAATCAATGCCACAACATCTTTCAGACAAGGTTTGTTGTCAAAGAGCGTGCTGTGCACGTCATTGTTGATGGAGGTAGCTGCAACAATCTCACTAGTGTGGACATGGTCGAGAAGTTTGGCTTAACCATGGGTTCACATCCACACCCGTACTTGATTAAATGGTTAAATCCATGTGGTAAGCTCAAGGTAACTAAAACTGCACGTGTACACTTCTCCATTGGTTCTTACCATGATCACGTTGACTGCGATGTTGTACCTATGGATGCATGTTCACTGCTATTATGTAGCCCGTGGTTAGATGATAGAGATGCCATTCACCATGGTCGGACCAATCAATATAGTTTTTTGTTCAAGGGTAAGAAAATTGTTTTGGATCCTATGACCCCTGTGGAGCTGCTGAACATTGATAAAGAGAGAGCCCAAAGAGAGAAACAGGAGTGTGCAAAACTGAAAATCAATATGTAGCTCAAGAACACAACCCACCAAACGAACTTGGAGTTAAACAATTTGAGATTAAATTGAAGGGTGCTGTTTTGTTAGCTACAAAAATTCCTTCGCATGATCCATTGACTAACAAGGATTCATTACAAGCATCTATTTCTTTGCCTCCTGTTGTTGCCACTAACCTTTTGCAGGAGCATGAGATGGAGTCGAGGACGACTCCAATTCAACAAGGGGAGGATGATGAGGACATCACTGACACAGTTGCGACTGCCGCTGCTTCCCCTACTACTTCTTCGACGCATGGAGGCCTCAATCCACAAGCCGTGCCTTTCAAGCCTTCATCAGTAGTCCAGAGCCTCATGCCAGAAGCCTCAACGCCCCAAGGAAGGTCCAACTCCAAGCCCAAGTCGCAGAAAAGCCCGTTTCGGCAGTCCAGGAGCAGTCCAACTTCAAACGGCCGTAACTTTCGCGTCCGAAATCCATTTTTGACGATCCACCACTCCACAGAAAGCTTATTTCCTAAGATTTCCAATGGTTGGTCCCACTGCCATATTTGGCCAGGGACAACAGGAATTGCCAAAATACACCACGAGACAGAAACTACCAGGTGCTGCGTTACCTCTTCTTTGGGCCAAAAGCCCATGTTCCTAGGGTTGCGTATGTGTGGGTACCATCGTGGCCGGCGCCCCTCATCTGGCCACCGCTCTATTTATGGCCGCCACTACCCTTCTTCTTGCTGGGGTTTTGTTTTGTTTTGTTTAGTTATCCACTGCGCATGTGAAACTTCCTCGATTCCTTTTGTATTAGCTAGATCATCAGGAATGAGCTCGGAACCCCAAATTGTGTGAGCTTAATCTAATTCCAGCAAATTTAGTTGCTTTTATCTTGTTCTTGCTGTGTTTCTTTGGTTGCATCGCAGGAATTGACCTTCGTGGTCAGGTCAGCCATGTTTGGCACGGTTAATAACAAATTGTGATCGTGGTTTGACGATTGCCGGCGTCCACGCCTGTTTGGATTGGTAGTCGCTTCGCCTAGGTCACGTTCCACCCAACCAAACGTACCCTCTCACTAAAAGATCAGCATCTGTTTGCGCATCAGGTTTTACCCAAACCGAGCATGATCCAGAGCTCACCCCGTGCCCAAATTGGGCACAACCCGTGCCCGTGGTCATGCCAGGCTTGGTTTCCCCCCATTTTTCGGCCAGAAGTGTTGATTTTCACCTTTCCTTGTGTTTTTTCTTCACCCAAACGTTTACAACTCTTACCTACCACCCTATTTATAGCCACCCATCTTCCCAAACAGCCAGACCACCATTATTAAGCTCCAAAACTCCTCAAAACTTCCACAAACCAAGTCCTAATCTCCAAATCCAACCATCCAAACTTTGATCCGACCGTAGATTCCGGCTCCTCGTGCCTCGACACCCCCAGATTTGAAGTTTCCAAGGCAATGTCGGTGGCCCGACATAACATCAAGAAGGTCACGAAGCACAAAAGAGGTATGTCACCACAAACCTTTTCTAATCCTGATTGTCCGAGCATATATTTCACAAATCCTGATCATCTTGCTCGTTTTATGCACTTAAAGAAGAGGTACCAATACATGGTCTTAGCCGATACACAACCATGATTATTGAGGAATCATGTTAAAACCTGGAGTATGGTCGAGACCTACCGACCACAACATGAGGATTATATGGTCATGGTACCATCAGTTATAACTGCCCGTAATCCTTCTTCCTAGGGAAATGCTATTTCCTTTTTCATTGATATGTTAAACTGTCAAAGAGATAAAGGCAAATGTTTGGTTATTTGTAAACCGTGCATTCTAACCATCAAGAAGATAAAGATAAATGTATAGTTATCTATAACTACAAGTAGCAACTACCCAACTTCCCTTTATTGGCATCCTTTCGACAAGTATAAGAAGAGGACCAATTCAAAGAGGAAAGGGGGCATTCGGAGATCAAGAGATCGAAGACAAAAGCCTTTTAGATCGGAAGATTAAGAGAAGACTTGTTAGATTTTACAGCAAATTCTCTCTGTATTTCATCTTATTGATAGTGATCAAAATCATAACATGAAGTAAGGTTATTTACTCAGACTTTGAGGGCCCGAACTTGTATAAACTCTGTGTCGTTTGGATTCATACATACCGTGACCTCTTGAGTGATTGTGAAGATTGTGCCCCTACCAAACAAACTAAATTCACACAAGTTCAACTAGGAACCCTAGGATCCAATCGTCGACAATTCGTGTCTTACCTATTTAGCGAGAGGGGTGCTTGAGGTTTTAGGAATTTACATGATGGCCCTTGGCTGTTAGGATTTGAGATTTTGGGCCCCTAGAGACTCCGATTTCAGCACGGTCAGTTTCCTATGTGTCCGTAGAAAAGTGTACTTCTATCCGGAATTTATGATAGAAAAATGCCCTATAGACAATCTTGGAGATGGTTGTATCATGACATGTTTATGAATTCTTATTGTATTCCCTGAATAAAGTATCAGTTTTATCGATCAACAAGTATGTGACTTGTTCGTGGAACTCTTTATAATGATATATTAATTGTTTCAATTTACTTATGGTATTATCAATGAAACTTATTCTAAATATCCCAAATTTTTAGCATTACATGGAATAATAATGCAATATAAGTTAGCACGATCATTGATTGATAGTCAAGTTTTACGGACCATGGATGTAAGATATCAAATCAATGTCGTGGACACATGTTGGAGAACATGTTAGTCGGATTGACCCAAATTGAGACACTATTGAGTTTTATGTGTCATCAGTTTGTTTCTAATAGTTATTTTGTTTTATCTTTAGACTTGAGATTATCACGGTTTCATGCATGCATAGAAGCATACCTTGGTGCCATCGACCGCTGCTCTTAACCGAGTAGTCATAAAGGTAACATACAACTATGTTATGAACCATGTGGTTGAAAGTGAATGGTCGAAATGGAATTTGCCCTCTCATATCTTGAGAGAGATATCTCTGGGCCCGTTGATATAATTGGACTAATAAAGTGCATAGTCGTGCCGAATATAGTTGAGAGTCAACTATGGAAAAGAGTTAGTCTATTACAAGATCGAGAAAGGACCAAGCTATTCAAGGATGACATGTTTCTCACCTTGAGTTCGATCTGGTATCGTGAGGCAAAGAGATAATCCATGATAAGTTGTATAGGTTCGTCAAATATGATCTTTATGTACATGCAGGTAATCATAATGTCTTGCTTGGGACTGCTTATGACTTATGATTCAGAAAATTATTTTTGGTCACATATTTAACGGGTTGGAGCATTAATTCAGATGGGATCCGAAACGAGTCTCTTATTGGTAATAGGTTTACCATTGGGTTTAGGGTTCACATTGGAGTTATCCTGAAAGACCTTATAAAATTAGGTGAGGTAGGCATGCAAAGATATCTGATCAATTCTGGCCGCGACCACCATCCACGAGATAAGCTTCCCAAAACCTTATCCACGTGTACTGGTGCTAGCACACGAACACGTGGTGCTTCTTCTCCGGATGTGTGGACTTTCGTAGAAGTGTGGCTGCTACTATTGCACTACTGGTCACATCCCGTTGCGACATCAACTCTTCTTCCGCTGTTGTGTAGTCGCATCCACGTGTCTAGTGGTAATCATCTAATCTATGATCTAATGCTTTGCTTGGTTCTTGGGCTTTTGAGTATTTAATTTTTGAAATTGCGCTAGAGTAGCAACCCGATCTCCTTCAGTTTAGTCGATGAGACATGTTCCATTAGCAAAAATCCACTCAAATCGTGTCGACCTGCATTAAAATCACAAAATGAATAATACGGTCGATTTGTTGATAAATATATATATTGTTAATACAAATGCCATCTTATATGACTAAAATGTGCATGAACGAGGGGGAAAATATATGAAAAATATGCATAGATATGACAAATTTCAAAGTCTATAACTAAAATTTGAAGCACGAATATCTTGAGTAGATTCAAAAAGACTCTTGTTATTTTTGCATTAGTTTCAGATGGTCAACATTAAAAATTTTCAAAAAATAGTAATCACTACTAAAATGCAAAATCAGATTCAAATGATTTAACTTTTTTTTCAAAAATTGAAAATAAGCACTGACACAAGACACCTGCATATTGTTATTCTAGAGTTTTTTCCCTTCCTCTGGTGTCCCCCCATCCCTCAAACTTTCATGCAATCATAACATACCTCATATATTTAACCAAACATCGTCATCCCATCCTACATTACCTTGTACAAGTAACCAAATAACACAATTTGCATAAACTTATTCAGCGCGGCATTGTCACGATGGATAATCCATTTCTGAAGATTAAATTGTTTGGGATTGACTAGGAAGTAGGTGTCAGACTTTTTTAAAAAACTTGCACCATTTACACCACACATTAAGATTTGATTTAATCTTTACCTTCCATTTCTTCTACACCTTTTCTTCTTCCTCCTCCCAATCTCTTCCTCCTACGCCACCACCACCCCATCTTTTTTCTTCTTTGTAGGCCACAGCCGACTCGCTACATTGTCGCTCGACCAAAGCCCTCTGTCGCACATTTCCCTGCGCTCGCCACCTTCCACCGCCTCTACTCATGGCCTGACAATGCCACCGCCACTTTACCACCCCACCGCCACACACTATCAGGTTGCCATCGCCGAAGGAGTTGAGGGGGTTAGGTAAATCCTAAAAGGCTAATTCTAAGAAGAAGAGCTCAATCCAAGGATAGAGAGAGGTGTGTGCAACATCAGAAAAAATATGTACCTGCCCAATAGAAAATAGCAAAATGCTTTATATCATTACAAAATTTTACAAGATCATTTATGCCTCTAGGTGTTTTTATTGATATGTGAGTTCGATATGTTGCATCTAGGCCTTTATGCCTGATTTTGATGATGAATGAAAATAAGCGTTTCAGACTAATTGTGTTTTTGAGCTATTTGGATACAGACTTCGTTTGGCAAAATATGCAAGATAATCAAGATAGAAGTCATACAAACCCAGGTGAACCTATAAAAAGATGAGACGCAAGTCGCAAGATTCAAGTTGCTTAGGACCTAAGGTAAATTGAGTTTTATTTTTACCGATCTCGGTGTTTGGAGTTTGAGCGGTTTATAGAATTGTTTTTAGTTTTAACCGTACTATTAAGAGGGGTTGCAAGTTCTCTCTACATTTCCAGCATAAACCGATAAACTCTTAGGTAATTGCATTGATTCATCTCGGTTGGTTTTGTGTTTCTAAAAGATTTGGTTTTCTGATCTTTTTGGCAGCAGAAATATTTTTGCATTTTCAAGAAAGATCTAGGCCTATCTAGGTCTTGCTCTTGTTGACAAAAATATATCACTTTAAAGTATCTTTCAAACAAGCTATAAAACTCTTAAATCGGATCTCTGGATCAAAAGTTATGGTTATTTTTAGCCACACTGATAGTCAGTATGTGATGCTGATAGTCAGCATGAATGTTAGTTTGTTTAACTACCATTTGTCTAGAGAGCGTGTTTTTTGAGCTGAAATTTTTTTGACTTATGCTGACTGTTAGCATGTGTGGGCGAAAGCCCGATCCACGATGCCCCGCTGCAAGAAGAAGCTCTTTGATCACCATCTATCGCAAATATAATGAAAAGATGGGAAAAAAATGCCAGTTTGCTTATTGAAGAGCCCTGAATAAGCAAAGGTTCCCAAGACTGCAAATCCTTGTTTGTGTGGTTAGAGCAAAGGACTTGAAATCCTTCAGTGGATTCGAACCACTGCCTGAATGAATAAGCTGCGGGAGAAGAGAGCAGTAGCCACGGGTGATTGACCGACAAAGCCGCCAATTGAACTTCATTGATTCAGTCAGCCAGGTGCATCAAAGGCTTCGAAAGCTCTCTTTGACTGTCAGCATGAACAATTTCTTTCCATATGCGACCACAAATGGCTAGCTAAGTTTAATCTGTGATTTTTGTCGAGCCGTTGATGTGGATGCTGACTGTCAGCATGTGTTGCTGACTGTCAGTATGTGATGTTTTGTTTCCTTTTTCGACCACAACGGCTAGCTGAGTTTTCTCCGAGATTTGCTTGTTACTACCCGTCGTCTATGCTGACTGTCAGCGTGTACTGTTTCTTTCCAGCTCGAGCACAACGGCTATTTTGTTTCCTTGGGCTATAAATAGAGGCTTTAAGCTATTTTTTGATACACCAAGAAGCCTCATTCTCATATATACACGAGCATTTGTTTTTAGAGATAAAATCTTGATCTTTTGATCAAGTCTTGAGTTTTGTGATCCACCGATTGTTTTGTTCGCATCATTTTGCATACTTAGAGTTTCTCGGTGATTGTTGGAGGTCTAGAAGAGACCTTGCAACTTATTACTCTTGGTGAACGCCCTCACCTAGACAGTTTGGTGGCGTGGCCGTTGATCTCTCCATTTCAGAGGTTGTCGGAGAGACTCGGCGTTATTGTAAAAGGCATCGGTGCTCGCCTTTCTGGAGTGGACAAGGAGCAAGCAATAGTGAGAAATATCCTTCGTGGATATTGAAGTAAGACTCATTCATTTGAGTGCTTCAACGAGAAGTAGGGGAGACCAGGTATGTCTCTGAGACCTTGGGAGAAATCATCGTGTTTGTATCTCTCTCACTTATAAATTTGCTTGAATTTTTTTCTTACATCTTTCTTAAGTCTTTAATCTTGCAAAAAAGTTGTTTTAATTAAAAGGTTTTAAAGCCTCCTATTCACACCCTTCTAGTCGGCATCCTTGATCTTACACGATACATCTTATCAACCTCACAACAAAAATTAAAAAAATTCAGTAACATATAACAAAATTTTCTAATCCCATACTAGAAACAAAACAACCCCTTAATCTCATCTTTTCTTTCATACTCCCATGGCATACCTACTCCCTCCCCCCTCTACCTTCTCCCTTACCTCTTCACCTCTTTTAATTTAGAGAAAATTGCATTGAGCACCTTCTATTTCAAACAAAGTTTCACTAAGCTACAAAAACTTTTTGTTGTGTCAATGAACCCCACATACTATAATATTGTATCAACCAAGGCCATGTGAGGCATAATAACGAATTTAGTGATTAATAATTAAGCTAGCGTGGACAACTATACATACAAACATCATCCATGCCAGCAGATGATACACATCACATATCCTTCGACTTCGAACAATACCGTATCTATACCAAATGACCTCTTCACAATCTGCACCCACATTTGATGCATGGTCACATTTGTTATGACATGTATGCTGTAACACCCTGGGTTTGGGGTGAAAATTCTTCTTCATAAAAGGTCATGCATGCATATGTCTCTCCAAGATCAGCCAAATTAGCCCAGATTTATCTTTCTCTAAGCCCAAAAATCTTAAAACCTACATTGCAAACCTAAATCAAGATCTGACTACCCAGTTATAATCTACTATTTATCCTGAGTATAAAAGCCTTCAGAGCCAGATCAAATTATTTCTCTAACTCCCAGAATCATAAGTATCAATTTGTTTTCGAAAACAGAATTAATTGAATATCCAAATTACCCTAAATACTCTGAGATTCAGAACACTGATCTTGACCTAATCCAGACCAAATTATTCTTGGATTATGATCAATGGTATGCCAATACCTTAATCCAAAAAGTTGGCAGCCAAATTCCATCATCTAGACCATTTTTGCAATTCAGTCCAAAAGTATTACAAATTAATCCTTTTTAGATTTTCCAAAAGTCGAGAAAGGCTAAAATCCTCAAATCAACTCCAAATCCTAATCTGATTCAGGGAATACCTCCCAAATGCTATTCAATACAAAATCTTCTTCTATGAGGATCTCAAAATCTTATCCTAAATCCCAGATTTTAGACTTCGGCAAAATCCAGATTCTAAATACCCTAATTACCCTATTTTCGTTTTCGTTCAAAATTTTATCAGAAACCCTAAATCTTATCTTATGTCTTTGCCAAATTACTTATTAAGTTAATTGATCTTCAGCAGCAAAATCAAATTCAGCTCTATCTAAGTATTTCACTGAAATTGCAATTCAGTCCAAATTTCAAATTTACTCGCCTGCACGCTGTTTGATCTGAGCCTCGCTGCGATCCTTCACCGCCGGCCAGGTTCAGCTCTACCAGTGCGTGTGTTCGTTTGTACTTGCATGCGCGCACGTGTCCGCGCCAAAGCCGTCGCCATGGCAGCACCAGCGACCAACAGCAACCACGCACGCGACCAGCAGTGACCATGCTCCAGCAGCAGTAGCTTTTTCATAAGCTTCACGCCACGTCACAACGCCGTGCTAGCCTTGTCGCCTTTGCCTTGCACCGGCCAGCGCCCAGTCCCAATGAGCCAACCAGTTTGGTAGCTGCAGAGCCGCTGTTGCCGTCCCGTCGTTGCCGCTGTGTGCTTCGACTAGCCGCTTCGTCGGCACAATTTTCACTCCCTCCAACCTCGCCAACTCCATCTTGTGCCTATAAATATCTGCCCACGACCGGTGTAGCTTCACACTTCTCTCCAAAGCTCCCTTAGCCATTAAATCCACCTTTTTCTTCGTCTTCGTCTTCTTCTCCGGCGATCCGCCGAGGAGGAGCACGATGCCAGATCAATCTACTACATCAAATCCCAAATTGACTTGACCAGTAAGTTCCTCTTGTTCACCTCATCGTCCTTTAGCCTCTAATTGAACTCCGGTGGACCTCAACGCCGGTGATCGCCGGGATTCTAATTTTCCCTGTTCCAACTATCAAACTCATTCCAGCCAAAATCAGTACCCTTTTCAGTAGAACATATCAATCACCTGAATCTCTTGAGCAAGCCAATTTAACTAGATTTCAAATTGGTGCCCGATTTGAAGTTCTTCGTTTCTTCGCACGCCGCCGTGAACAGCTCACGTCGCTGGCCCGCTCCACCGAGTCTTCGACCAAATTGACTACACCAACTCACTCCTTGTATCCCGTAGATGGTGTAGCTGAGCCTGATCATCCTGCATTCCCTAAACCAGCATCACCTCTTTTGCCTTCGTTCCTGAGTCCGGTGTCAATGACGGCAAGCCCCAAACCTCAACCGCAGGCAAATTCTTCTCTCCAGCACCATCAACACTACCTCAGGAGCAAAAGCCCTCGATTAATTTCTTGTTCCATCGATCCTTGTGCTTTGTCACCATAGCTCGTCTCGAGTCTTCAAAGCCAACGACTTTGACCTCGTCGTTCGCCGTCGTCTGGCTAGCATCTCCAAATTAACTTTGCCAGCACCTTCGCCTTGATCTTGCCTACCCATTTGACATAATTGGCAAAGCAACGCACGCGCGGTTTGTCCAGACGAGCTAAACCAAAGTTTTGATAGTGCACTGGCATTCAAATTCTTTGTGCCAGGGACTTAGCTGCAAATTCCTTGAACTTCTAGACTTTTCTGCAAAAACCATGTTGTCAAACAGTTGCCTTCTTCAATTGTGCACCCAATGCCTTAAGCCCAACCTGTTTTGTCCACTAGAAACCCTCTAAACCATGTCTATGCCAATCTTGACTTTGTCAGGCCGCAAGCCGAATGTCAATTGGCTAACATTCATTGTTTTTGAGCAAACCAGCCGCAAACCGGATGTCAAATCTTATGTCTTGAAAGCCTAATAACCTCTAGTACTCAATCTTAGCCAGGTTCCTTGAAACTCTAGAGTTTTGACTCAGTTCAGCCAACAAGCTTTATCAACTTCAGCATCGTTCAGTTATTCTTTTAAAGCATATCTGCATATAGATCATAAAACATTTTAATATAGTTAGTAATCATTATGTGTTTGATTTGTTGTTGAGTAGATCCAGAAGCAGAGTTCGAGGACTTCACTTTCGACCCGATACCAACTGATGATTTTTACAACGCGGAAGGCAAGTCATATTCTTAAACATCTTGAACCTATATTTTATGAGTTGCTATGATATGACCTTGAATATAAGTAGTATTGCATGTGAAAGAATGGTTGAAATATGAATTGGCAGTACTAGGCTGGATGCCAGTGAAATGTGAAATGTAGTAGTGAGGCATAAACTATAATATATATATATATATATATATATATATATATATATATATATATATATATATATATTCATGAAATAGAACCCTAGCCATGACCAGGGTTTGGTATGAAATGGCGGTGTCACTAGATGTGCAGGGTTGTGGATGGTCTGGTCACTGGCATATAAGGACTAGAACCTTGCATTGTGCATCTAGTGGCATGAAAAACGTACTAACCGTAAGCCTAGTATGGGACAGGCCTGAACAAGTAAGTATGCGGATCGCACATGAAACCCCTGCATGAGATGGGAAGTGATGCACGATTTGACATGGAGTGCGACTCCAACACATATCACTGGATGTGATTGCACGCTAACCCAGTAATGGGAAGAGGCAATCGGGACGGGGGTATAGCCTGCCACAACTGTGGGAGGTCTGGTAGTCCGACCACAGGGTCAGGGGTGAATTGTTAGGGAACCATAACAAAAGTTCTGGTTATCTCCACCTTGCCACTCACATATTGCAGTGAGGAATGGTCTAATCATATTGATAGGATGGGCATGAAAGTGGAATATCTTACGGGTAAATTGGTACCCTTCTGTAGAGTTTAAAACGTATTCGAATACTTCGAGCTCCCGGGTTTACAGGAGTATGCTGCGGTGGATTAAATCCACGTCGATGTGACACAAGTATATTTTCTAAATAAAATTTAATTAGTCAAAATTACCCAAATGACATGTGTTGTCATGATAAGGGGTGCTGCCATGTGCTGTCGTGTGTCGATTTGTCATGGTAGTTGATGAGGAAATCACTAGCACAAGTAGCACTAGAGCTCGACCCGAGGAATATAAAGAACCAATCACTCGAGTGAAGACCAAACAACTACATCAATAGGTGACTTTGTTCCTTAAAGAATTAAAGTATGATGAGAATATGCTGCTACATAATAGCTCTTGTTTAACATTGATCAAGAATAGAGAGAGAGCATAGCAGAAAGAATATAGCCACATATGGGCCAAATAACTTCATCGAATCTGGTCGTACACCTACTGAGTGGAAAGATGATTTCCTAAGCTTTCCAACAAACCCAAGATCACTCGATGCCGTCAACGATTGCAACCGCTACAACCAAAAGAATTTTCCTCGGCATGCAGTCTGCCAACCAAACGATAGTCCAACTTCAACTAAGCACCATTCTTAGCACAGATATCCAATTTTGTTGTGTGAGTACTTTTTGGAAAGGTATTCAAAAGATCTTTCCAACGCATCAATAATCATTAAATTCCTACACCGTATGCAACCAGGTGACCAACAAGAGTAACGACTGCACAAAAGGAAAAAGTCTCGTCCGAATCCGAATCCAACTCAGAGAAGATTTATTCCGAACTTCTTTTATCTTTTATAGTTTGTTAGGATTTTTATTCTGTTTTGAATTAGATTCAAATTAGAATTCTAGTTTAATTCTTCTATCTTTTGTACATACCACCCTCTATAAATGAGAGGCATGGTCATAGTTTTTAAAATACAAGATACAAGATATAAGACATTGATATTGAAATTTCAGATTGAAGCTTTAGTTTTAGTTAAGAGTTGAATCTCTTCATCCTTTGTTCTTGTGATTTCCTTCGGAATTGTTTGAACAATTTTCGTGATCACCCTATCTGTGCGCCAACTCCGTGCGTGGCCGTGTGGATAGGTAATTCAGAGTGTGGTTGGGCGAATTCATTGATACGCAAGTCCTTGCTCTGCAAGTGGTTGGCTATCTCATTTTGTCAGGTCATACCACTACCACCAAAACAGACATCTAGGACGGCACATCACAGACGGTTATGAAATTTTCAATGGAACACCGTCTGTGAAGGCCTGTCGGGAGAATATGTTAAGTTATCACAGTCGGTTCTGATGTCAAAACCAACTGTGATAGTCAACCAGACGATTCTGAACACAAAATCATCTGTAATAGTCTACTTATCACAGACGATTTTAAACTAAAACCCGACTGTGATAGATATAATCGGTTCTCAACTGAGAACCGTCTGTGATAACTAGAATATCACAGACGGTTCCATTATCAAAACCGACTGTGATATATACAATCGGTTCTGAACTCAGAACCGACTGTGATAGTGTAGTATTAGAGATGGTACTAATATCAGAACAGACTGAACAGTGCCGGCGCTTCGAATTCTCAACTATGTTCATTTCGGTCTCTGATCTTCACGCGGGCGCCTAGGCGAACACAAAGCGTCGCTTTGGAAATTCTATAAATAGCTTGACAGTGGAATAATTGCCATTTACTTTACAAGTTTTTATAATTCTTAAACTGTTTGACTCCTTAGCTTCTCTGCGCCAATGGCACCCTCAATGGCATCGTCAGCCCGCCCTCCCCGGTAAGAACTCTCAATCTTTTGGACTTACCCCTGAATTGTTAATCCCTGTTCAGTACATTCTTGACCTGTTGATTTGCACAGGAAAGGGGAGCCGTGGAAGACTCGGGCAAGATGAAAGCCAAGCTGAGGGCCCTCCAGGAGGACCACAAGCTCCTTACGGAGAAGCACACTTAGCTACGGCTTGACCTGGATGATCTCTTCCAGCGCATGAAGATAGATGGTGACAATGCTAGGGCGAGGACGAGGCGTCTTCGTGAGTAGAAGCAAGCCGCGGATATGACCATCACTGGCTGCGGTTTGACTATGAAGGATACCATCGCGAAGCTGAGGGAGGTCGTAGGCCTTCTAGACGTGGTAGTAGTTGATCCTAAGAAGGACAACTTGTCACTGGAGGAGTCCTGCGTCTTGGCTGCAAGTCAAACTGACTTTATTCTAGATGCAGCCAAGGTTAAGACCACTCCTTGACCTAGAATTCTGTATTTTTACTTTTTTTGTAAGTGATGAAAAAAATTAATGAAAACTTTGTTCTTATGTCAATTTTCTAATTTTCTAGCACGTTCTTGGACTGCATGCTATCTTCCCTCTTTCTTTATCTTTCTTTAGCTTTTGGCGAACATTCGACCATACAAAGGTATGTGCACTATGTGCGATCAAGGAATGACTATCGCGATCATTGTCGCGCCCCGACCTGGGGACTACGACTACTCTTGTGGAGACTTAGCTCGCTGCAGCTGGTCCCATACATGCATACTATTGACTTCCCAGGATAAGTCAAGCATAGGAGTATATTCACATTGCAGCAGAAAAACTTACAAAATATTTAAGCAGTGTGACCTGCTGGCCTTAATACAACATAAGAAGATTACTATGCCTTCGCGGCATACATGGTCTAGCATAATAACAACTACACAGTAGAAGATAGGTGACCCTCCCATAGTGAGAAGTTGACGGCAGAACAACACACATCAGGTTTCTGACAGAACTGGCTCTCCTTCATCTGGGTCCAAGAAGTTCTCCACGCCTTCTTCTTGATCATGGAATGCTCCATCCACTAGGTTGTAAGTTGCAAGGGTGAGTACTTATGTACTCAGCAAGTCATAGGTAAGAGTAGATACATATAGTAGCGATGATATGAACCTATGCTAGTCAAGAAGTGTGGATGTTTGTAAAATAGTCTTTTCTTTCATATCTCATCTCATGGCAGCACTTTTCATAACATAGCATCGCTATTCATGTTCACTAAATTATAGTACTACCGCGACACGTCGACATACGACAACCCACGGCAGCACCCCTTATCATGACAACACATGTCATTTGGGTAATCTTGCCTTATCAAATTTTATTTAGAAAACATACTTGTGCCACACCACCGCAGTAGACTCCTATAAACCAGGGAGCTCGGAGTATTAGAATACGTTTTTAACTCTGCAGAGAGGTACCAATTTACCCGCAAGATATTCCACTTTCATTCCTTTCCTATCAAAATGATTGGACCCCTGACTCACTTCATACTGTGAGTGGAAAGGTGGACATAACAAGAACTTTTGTTATGTTTCACTCACAATTCATCCCTGACCCTGTGGATCTCTCGCGGGCCACAGTTGTGGCGGGTTATACCCAAACCCCCACCCCTATTGCATCTTCCCATTACTGGGTCAACGTGCATGATCACCTTTAGTGATATGTGTAGGAGCTGCACTCCGTGCAAATCGTGCATCACTTCACATCTCATGCAGGAGTTTCATGTGCGATCCACATAAGTATTTGTTCAGGCCTGTCCTATACCAGGCTTGCGGTTAGCACGTGTTTCATGCCACTAGACACACAACACAAGATTCTAGTCCTTATATGCCAGTGACCAGACCATCCACAAACCATGCACCTTCAGTGCCTACACATCCTTTGCAGTTAAGCACCTCAGGTGCTACCGCCATTCCATACCAAAATTCTGGTCACGGCTAGGGTTTTATTTCATGAATATATAATATATACATATATAATAGTTCATGGCTCACTATTTGATCATTTCACATTTCATAGGCATCCAGCCTAGTACTGCCAATTCATAATTCAACCATTCTTTCACATGCAATACTATTTATATTCAAGGTTATGTTATAGCAACTCATAAAATATAGTTCAAGAATATGACTTGCCTTCCGCGTCGTAAGAAACAGCAGTCGATGTTGGGTCAGCAACGAAGTCCTCGAACTTAGTTTCTGGATCTGCTCGGCGACAAACAAGCATACAATAATTACTTACTATGTTAAAATGATTTATGATCTATATGCAGATATGCTTAGAAGAATAACTGAACGATACTGGAGATAATTGGGATTGCAAGTTGAACTGAGTCGAGATTCTAGGGTTTCAAGGAGTTTGGCTAAGGATGGGTGTTAGATGCTCTTAGGGTCTCAAGGCTGCAATAAGGACATCAAGTCCGCGGCTGGTTTGTTCAAAAACAGTGAATGTCAGCCGATTGACATTCGGATCAAGGCCCTGACATAGCTTCAAGGAAAGCTAGAGAGCTTATCTCAAGTTATGACAAAAGAAGAAAATGTAGATCACAACTCTACAAATTCAGTGGACAAAGTGGTTCTCAAGTTGCCCAACCAGAAGTGGGTAAACAAGGCCAATGCCACTGGCTGGCATGCACTGACATAGTGCTGACAATGTCAAAAACTAGGGCTTAGCAGCAAATGCAATTCAAGGCTTCATCTGCTGCGCCAATTATGTCTAGGAGACAGGCTCAAGTAACAGGAACACAATGCAAGTGGTTTCAAGACCTAAGATGGTCATACGGCAATGAACGACAGTGAGGAAAGACGGTGGTGACACGGCAAGACAATAGCACTGGACAGAATCTTTGGCATAGCTATATCTTGCGATCTGGACGGTTTCAGAGGTTGGGCTAGAAGAGAAAAGTGCTCAGGAGATCAAGGCGAAGATACTAGACAAGGTGGATTCGACGGCGGTGGCCAGACACAGATTCCGGTGAATGGCGCCGGAGAAGACGACACTGAATTTGGGGGTTTTTGCTACACAGGTTTATAGGTCGATTCCTTGATGTGACAGTGGAAGGGAGGTGTGAGAAAGCTACTGGCATGGTTAATTTGGCTGGAGGATCGCCGTTGTGGCATGGTGACGTGAGCCAGTTTCTGGTGAAGTTCAAATTTGGGGAAAGTCTTGATTCGAGCTCAATTGGTGATTCTAGGTTCACAGGCATACTCAAAACAACTCTCTGATCATTTTAATCTACAGGTTCGAAGGCTAATTTGGGCTGAATCAGGCTGCATTGCTGGAACAGGGCAAATCGAGGATTCCGGCGATCACCGGCGTTAGGGTCCACCAGAGCTCGATTAGATGCTACAGAACGATGTGGAGGATGAGAGATACTCACTGGTGGTGTCAATTTGGCAAATGGTGCAGTGGTTGAAGCTGGCACCGTGAGCCTCCGTGCTGGGCTCGCCGGAGAAGAAGGTGATAACGCAGAAATTTGAGACTTAGCTAAATTCTGGTGACGTAGAGATTACACGGTGATGGGGTGCTTAAATAGGCCAGGGACTGAGTTGGCAAGGAGGGAACAGCAATGGAAATTGTGCCAGGGACGAGACTGGCCGGGCATAGGCGCGACAACGGTGAAGAAACAACGGCAGCGACAGGACGGTGAGCAGGCGGCTCTACACTGCTCAATTTGTCGATTTATCGGGACTTGGCGCTGGCTAGTGCAAGCGGTGGCGACAATGGCTGGCACGGCAAGGCAATGTGGCAAGGAGTTGCTGACAAAAGTTGCTGCTGGTCACACGCGGGAGCAGATGTTGGTCGGCGACGTTACCACAATGATGGCTAAGGTGCAGACGCGTGCGCATATGAAAACACAAGCATGCACGGGCACAGGCGCAAGCGAAACTTCACCGGCGACGAAGAACGCAGTGGCGCGGCGTAGCTGGTCGCGGTCGATAGAAGATTGTGATGGTTAGGGTTGAATTTGATTTTGCTGATTTGGTAAACTTAATTTAACAGATAATTTGGCACAGATAGAAGATAAAATCTGAAACATTTGAATGGTTTTTGAGTGAAATTGATAATAGGGTAAATTAGTGTATCTGAAATATGGATTTTGTCAAATGCTAAAATTCTGGGATTTAGGATTTGATTTTGAGATATTCATATAAGAAGATTTTGTGTTGAATGGCATTTGGGAGGTGTTCCCTGAATCAGATTTGGATTTGGAGATGATTTGTAACATTTTGACTTTTCAGGCTTCTAGAAAATCTGGAAAAGGACTGATCTGCGATACTCTTAGACTGATTTTGCGAAAAGGGTTTACATGATGAAATCTGGGTGCCAACTTTTTGGATTAAGGTATTGGCATACCCTTGATCATAATCCAAGAGTAATCTGATCTGAACTTGGTCAAGATTTTGATTAAATCTGAATTTTTGAATCTTAGGGTATTTCGGGTAATATAATATATTTCTATTTTCGAAAACAGAAAGGAGTAGATAAATCTGGAAGTTAGAGATGGAATTGAATCTGGGTTCTGAAGGCTTTTATACTCAGGATAGATGGTAGATCAAGTCTGAAAAGTCATATCTTGATTTGTGTCTATAGGATAGATTTTAAGATTTTGGGCTTAGAATAGAATAAAGTTGGGACTGATTTGGCTGATCTAGAAGAAACATATGCATGCATGACTTTTTATGCAAAAGAATTTTCACCCCAAACCCAGGGTGTTACAATCATATACCTAGAAGCAGCAATCTTTGGCGCGTGAGGGCAGTCCATCGGAGCCCTGCAAATAATATAGAAACAATATAGAAGTCACAGGTCCCATGCAAATAATATAGAAAGAATATAGAAGTTGGGCTTATTTGGCTAGATGGCATTGTGGCATGCCAAACGCTTCGAGTTATCAACGTGCTTTGAATATCACAAACGGTTCTGAGGTAAAAAACGTCTGTGATAGTCACATTACAGACGGTTTTTATGTAAGGACCGACTGTGATAGTCCCAACAGTGACTGGCGCTTCGAATTCTCAACGTTCTTTCAATATCACAGACGGTTTTTAACTCAAAACCGTCTGTGATAATCACATTACTGTAACACCCCGATTTTTCCCAAATCCTGGCTTGCCTCGTCCCTCTCTATTTCAGAATGAGATCCTAGTTGTGCCAGTAGCTTACCCCAAAAAGTTGGCAATCAAACTCTTTCGTTCAGATCTTTTTCACAAATCAGCCCTTTTCAGATTTGTCAAAAGCCCAAAAAGACTAAAAGTCTCAGACCACCTCCAAATTTTGATCTGATTCAGTGAATATCTCCCATTCACTATTCTGAACATTTTTCCCTTCTGGAAGAATTTCCAAATCCTGCCCTAAACCTGAGTTTCGACCCTCGCCATTTTTGAAACCCTAATTACCCTGTTTTACCCTAAAGTCGTTTTCCCCACTTTTGTCGAAACCCTTCAGATCTTGCCTGATCTTGTCAAACTTTGGCTAGATGAGTTCCATTAATCTTATGCAACTCATTCCTGAAATCAGATTTCAGATCAGCCCTCCAGATCTCCAGATTTACAATCAAGCCCATTTCCAATTCAAATTTTCCTCACAGATCAGTCCCTGGAGCAAGTTTCAAAATTGCAAAGCAGCCCAAACCTTCTTTTCAGGTCCCGTTCGACCAGCACCTGGTCGTTGCCTTCGACCAGTGCACTTCGCCGGAGCCGCGTCGTGTTTCTTGTCGCGTTTGCTCGCCGCCGGCCATCGCCTCTTGTCGCCCGTGCTCGTGATCGGTTGAGCCATCCCGCGCGCACGTGCCAGCAACCAAAACCCTCGCCAAGTCCAGCGGTTAAACGCCCGCGCTCCAGCAGCGTTTTCGCGCGCGCACGCCCGTTGCCGTGGCATTGTATGCACATACGTGTCACCACCGGAGCTTTGCTGTTGCCTCCGCATCCGCGCCGTTTCAAACCCAGTTCCAATGCGCTCCCGACAATGCTGGCAAAGCAACTGCACAGCCGCATGCGTCACGTCGTCGTCGCCGCTGTTGCGCCTTCGCCCGACAAAGCTTCTCCCCGGCACAAGCCTTGTTGTCAGATTCCCCCTCACTAGCTCTGCCTCTTAGCCTATAAATACTCCTAAGTGCTTTGCTTCTGTTCCAGCACCAGAAATCCACCAAACTCCCTAGCACCGCCGTGAATGTCTTCTTCTCCGGCGAGCCAGTGAGAGAGCTCACGGTGCTAGCCCATTTCACAGCCCCAATCTCCAATCCAAAGCCACCAGTGAGTTCCTCTCTTCTCCCTCTCTGTGTCATAGCTCCCAATTGCACCAGATCGATCCCCATCGCCGGTGATCGCCGAATTCCCGATTTGCCCTGTTTCCCCAATGCCGTTCGATTCTCTCCAAATTAGCTCTCGATTCTGTAGAAGAAGTTGATCAGTGAGCTTAGTAGAGAAAGCCTGTGGAATCAAAATCCCCAATTGTGCTCAAATCGAAGAAATCCCGATTTGGAACTTCATCAGTTCGCTGGACCTCGCCGCCGAGCTTCTCCGGCCATCTTCCAGTGAAATTAACCCCTCCAGTAGCCTTGTTGTGCCCTAGAGATCATTCTCAAGCTTGGAATTGAGCTCTTTTGCCTTGTATCGAGAATCCCCAATTCGGTGTCTTCTTTTCCGGTACAGTTCACCGGAGTTTGCTTCCCGGCCGATTCAGCCGACACCACTTTGTCCCTTAGCTTTGCCTCACCTCCCTGAGCATTTTCTTCCACTAGCTCGACATCTGGATCTGCCCAGATTGTGAGTTATGCCCTTGTCAAGATTTTGTCCAGAGCTGTGTCTGTGCCGTGTCGCCACCACAGTTCATCACCAGATTTGGCCGCCCTCTGGCCACTTTCAGCCCTTGATCCTGTTAAGTATTTGGTTCCTGTTATCAATGCCTACCTCCCAGACAAAGTTGTGCATCAATTGGAGCCCTGTATCAAAAGTTGTGCTTTGCCCTAGTTTTTGGCAATGTCTGCACTATGTCAGTGCATGTCAGCCACTGGCATTAGCCTTGTTTGACCCCTTCTGGTTGAGCAATGGAAATGTCACTTTGTCCCCTAGATTCCTGGAGTTGTGATCTACATCTTTCTCTTCTGCCACTTCTCCAGAAGACCTACCTAAGACCAACTTATGGCTATGTCTTGCCGTGGACTGAATGTCGGCCTTTGACATTCAACTTCTTTTGAGCCCATCTCTTCGACCAGCACCCAAGTGACTCTGTCCAAATCTTTCCCTTGCATGCATGATATATTTACTTATTATTTTCTATTGCAACTATTTTATGTATGCTTATGTAGTGTATGTATTGTATTGCTTGTGTCCGCCGCAGAGCCCGAAGTTGAAGGAGCGGAAGAAGTCTTTGAAGATTCGTTCAAGTAATTAGACCTAGCAGTGCAAGGCAAGTCTCAACCCCTTGATCATGTCTCGCCTAATAATTTCAAATGAAGTATGTTAGTTGCTTTCAAAGTATATGCATGCCTTATATTCAAATGAGAGTATGTTCAAATAATGTGGTTAGATATAACCTAAATGATTGTGAAACCCCTCTTGTGATTGAATACCCATGCATCCTTGTCACCCTAGGATATATGCTTAGAATTATGCTTATGCTTGAAAACTTATGCTAAATATCAAATGGTCGCTTATATGAAAAACATGTTTGAAAACCCCTTTTTGTGAAAGAAAATACAAATTAGTATTGATAGTGAGGATTGGTTTGTATGGAGAGGGTGCGGTGCGCACCAGGGAATGTGGATGGCTCCTCACTATCAATTCATAAGAACTAGAACCTTGTGTTGTGCCTCTATGCGGCATGAAAAACGTACCAACCACTTGCCTGGTATGGGACAGGCACGACTTAGTAGCTTTTTGGTATTAGCAGTTCCCTGCATGGTTTGTCGGTCTGGTTTCTCGCGTGGAGAAACTGGTTGGGCGCAGTTCGTCCGTGAGTGATGTGAGTTCAGAAAAAGCATGAGAGGAAAAGGTGGAAAGAAGGAAGACGCCCTATGCCTCCGATTAAGCCGTGTGCGGTTGTAATCGTGACGGTCAAATGTCTCGCGTGGACAGACCAAGGCTATGTGTCCTGCGGGAGCATAGGCCAAAGGCTAGGAAGTAAGGCAGTGGGTAGGACCCACAACGGTACTTGAGACTTAATTGTCTATTTACCGGGCGGGGATACTGTTAATACTAGACTACAAAAGCGTTGTGTGATCTCGGCCTTGTCACATGCGTATAAGTCGCGTGGAGCTGATCCGACTTGAAAGCCGAGTGAAGAAGTGGATTTAAAAAGAGGTACACCTTTGCAAAGTGTAAGAAAAGTATCGGATACTCTGTACTCCCAGGTCATAAAGTATGTTCGCGGTGGATTTATCCATGTGGTTCAGCACAAGTAACTATTTGGAATGTTTTGATAATATGGGTTGATAAAAGTGATGAGTCATGGGAGACCATCACATAACAATTTCTTAAAGTCTATTATAAGATTTCCAAAACCCCGCTGTTGAAAATAAAACCCTTATTTAAGAAATCAAAGAATTGAAATCTATACTATTTATGATTATAAGACTTAAGCCCTTTTCTTGATCACTCCTCATCTATATACCTACATTCTTGTAACGAGACTTACTGAGCATTGTGTAAAAACATGCTCACCCTTGCCTTTACAAACAAATTCAGAAGAAAGGATTCGAGGATCCCGATTCCCCTAACCTTGAGCACCAAGAAGAGGAAGGAGCCTTTCCAGACGATTTGAGCTTCTAGGAGGGTCATGAGCCAAGTTGAGTCCGATGTGGAGGAAGCCCTTCCAGAGCCGCTGCAGAAGGAAGTGAAGACTTTTGTGGTTGCTTTTTGTGTTGTTTTTCTGTGTTCGGTACTTCGATACCGATTCTTGATTTTGAAAAACTCTCTACTTTTGTATCAACTTTAATTAATGCCATCCTTGGCATTACGATATTGTAATAATAGTCCTCGTGACCTTGTACTTGTTTTATCTACCTGCTTTATTGTTTAAAGTGAATCCTGTTGTTGTGAGCTTGTGATGAACCTACCTGTGCGCAATCCACCTGGGCGGTTGCCATTGGATTCCTCAAAGGAGGGTCCCACAATTACAGACGGTTTTTATGTAAGGACCGACTGTGATAGTCCCAACAGTGATTGACGCTTCAAATTCTCAACGGTATGTTGTGTCATTTCGAGTTCTGATGTTCGCGCGGTGCAGTAGCCTGGGAACATGAAGCGTCGCCTTGGAAATTCTATAAATAGCTTGTTTTTCATTAATGATGAAAAAAATTAATTAAAAATTTGTTCTTATGTCAATTTTCCAATTTTCCCGTACGTTCTTGGAATATCACAGATGGTTCTGATTTAAAAACCGTCTGTGATAGTTCTATCACAGACGGTTTTCACCACAAAACCGTCTGTAATAGTGTTGTATTACACACGGTTCTGATATGATAACTCTCTGTGATCTTCATACGCCAGTTCACACATTGAAATATATGTCTGAAACAGCAATACAAATACACAAATATACACCAATACAAATATACAAATACACCAATTCATACATTCAAGTACATGTTCCAAATAGCAATACAAATACAAATATACATCAATACAAATACACCAATTCACACATTCGATGTATATTACAAAAGTCACATATGAAAGAGAACCTTTGCAATCAAACAACAAATGTAACTACCGACTACAAGTTAGACCTGATACATCACAAATCCATTCATCTGAAACAGCAAATCTATGAACCACGTTTGACTTAACCATAGGAGTTCAGTTCAGAGACGCCCGAGGAGCTAGAACTGGCGTTGAGTTACATTTGTCTTGGTGATCTCTTCTGGCACAAACTCAACTCATCAATGCAAATCAACTCAACTCAATTGAGTTGGGTTGAGTTGGAGTCTGAGGAAATCACTAATACAAATGTAAGATGCTTTCTATAGGTCCTGATTTGAGAAACACGCCGGGCTTGAGGATCTTCTCGACCGAGCCAACTAAGATCTCGCCCTTCACTAACTTCTAGCTCTCGACGGTGATCTTCACCCTTTCTTTCGCCAACAAGCCAACGTACACAGCGTACTGTGACGAAGAACCGTGAACTACGTTGCCCCTCGTGAACATTGTCCAAGGACCTGCACAGAATCATGTTGAAAAGACACTACTACAGAAATACTTTTCACTATCGGTTAAAAATCCACTCTACTATCGGTTCTCTTACCGATAGTGGTCGGCACGATAGTAGAGGAGCAGAACACTTCTATCGGTTCAAAAACCGTTAGTAAAACATCTACATTCCCAATGTTCACTAATCGCTATCGACTATTTCTTCTATCGGCTCAAATTTAAACCGATAGTATTATATACATTTTTCTATCGGCTCGTATATAAACCGATAGTATTGTTTAGACTTTTTCTATCGGCTAGGATCTAAACCGATAGTAATGTTAATGTTTTTTTCTATCGGGTATTATCTAAACCGATAGTATTGTCTGAACACAGTTAGTACGGGAAACTTTATTCTATCGGTTATATTATATAACCGATAGTATTCTGTAGACACGTTTAGTACTGAAAACTTTATTCTATCGGTTTCTGCATATGAACCGATAGTAATGTAATATTTATTCTATCGGTTGTAGTATATAACCGATAGTAATTTGTAGACACGTTTAGTACTGAAAACTTTATTCTATCGGTTGTTGCATATGAACCAAGAGTAATGTAATATTTATTCTAGCGGTTTTAGTATATAATCGATAGTAATATTAGTTTTTCCTATCGGTTATGTACTGGCACGGTTAGTACTGGCACGGTTAGTACTGGAATCATGCACATATACATACAGCTATACATAGATACATTGGATCATTCACAAATACACCAATATTTACAAATATTCAGCAATATTCACATATTGATCAATTTGTTCACAAATACACTAATTCAGCAATATTCACATATTCACATATTGTTCACAAATTGGACAGATTGAATTTATGCACATATTGATCGAGTTTATTCACAAATACATCAATGAATCTATTCACATATTGAGTTTATTCACAAATACAGCAATCAACACATTCAATATATATTCACAAATACAGCAATCAACACAAGTCAGTTACTATCGATCGTTGATAGCCACTTCTTCCATGACATATTGAGCCCAAATTGTTCGCAGCTCCTTCAATTGAGGCAACTCATATTGCTCTTTCAACATGGCGCTCTGCATATATGCGTGTATGAAGTTAGGATCGTACGTCACATCCAATTAAAGTTCGACTTTGAGTCAGGAAAAATGGTTACCTTAGGGAATTGGGCAAAGTTTCTCCTGATCAGGTCATACATAAATCTCATGACATAGAAGCCACATTCCCACTATTGTGGCTGCTGATGGCACTGGAAAAATTGCATATGCAAAGACATAAACCAACATTAACTCGAAAGAACTAATTAAGCTTAAATTAAAAGACTCATCATGAGTACTTTCATCCGTATTAATTACCTCATATTCTTTCCAAGAAATTGTTGTGCCCTTCGACGCGTCATGCCTCCCTCCAGCACTAGCATAATTTTTGAAAGCCCTATATTTAATTTAGCATTGCCGATTAATATGTTATCATTAATTAGCTAGTCAGAGAAAAATTTAAGACAACTATGTTACTTACGCGTCTATGTGCCATGTGAGGGTGAAAACATGCGCCACCTTGTCGCTCATCGAATCGAGGTAATAGACCTCATTCATCCATGGGCAAATGACGGCGAGGACCCAATGGCCCCTACATTGCATATATAAGCGAACCGTTTCATACATATGTTAGGCGTAACATACAAGGATGAGTTAAATTAGTAGGAAATGCACTAACCTTTGGTGGTACGGCGCAAGGATGAACTCTCGGTCCTGCTGCGCTAGTAGTGCCCTTGATATGTATTCCTCCGCATGTGCTTGGTCATGCTCTAGCATCGTGAGGCTTATTTTCTCTGGGTCGAGGAAACCCACCTTGTCACATGCCCTCATCGACGCCAGCCTATACATGCACCTGGATGCAAAGTAGACATTAGTAAGTAGTGCATACAAAAAGTGATTAGATTTATGAAATGAACTGTGATAACTTCAGACAACAGCAAACTCACAGGACTCCAGTCCGTATGATGGACATATCAAGCTCCCGCCAGTTGAGAAGGTCGAACAAATCCTCGTGGGCCACCGATATGCTCCCGGGCTCACGGTGAAAATGGGCTGGCCTGAAGTGAACCAAGAAGTTGATGTGGCGCCTAGACCGGGTCAGGTACCACTCGTGGAGACTTCTGGTTATTTGATTCATATTGCGCAGAAGGTACTCCGACACGAGTGGGGACTCGTTCTTGAACATACCCGACTGACTTTGTTTGGCCTTGCCTTGCCTTTGGCCTTGCCCTTGCCTTTGGGCGGGGAGAGAGTGTACACCTTCGAAGGTTGGGGTGTGGTGCCGTCGGCCTCATTTGATGGCGAAGGGTTTGAGGCCGTCGGAGGAGGCATGGGGGCCGAGGGAGTTCGCTCATGCGTTGTGGCGGGGGTGGTGTCCTCAGGAAGTGAGCTGGTATCCATCGTCCACTTTAAGTACAAACGCTTAAATTAGATTTTGCAAATTGAGTATATTAACTGAGTTGTAAGCTAGAATGGCTAGGGTTTACCTCCTGTAGTCTAACACCCTTCTTGGGCCACTGTATGTACGATCCCAATGCCTCGCCAATTGTCCGCATTTCGTCCGTTGGGACGGGCAACGGAAAAGAGCTGTAGCCCGGGAGGGCCATGTCCACCTATACCTTTGCGAATCCAGGCTCCAGAGGTACGCAGTGGATCCGGACATCCTCCCAAGACTGGTATACGACCCCGTTTGCAACCGCAACAGGTTTGTCACCTATGTTGATCAATAGGCTACAGCTCTCCGGCTTCTGCAATTTGCAACAATTATAACAGGTTAGCGAAACAATTCTAACGTAACAGGAGTGGCATCAGCCGAACTGCATATATAGCTCAAGAGTTGCAATACCTCGATCAGGTCCACCGGATCCACGTGAACCTTCGAGCCAACACTACTCGGCCTGGCAGCGTCGACCTCGGCAGCTGGATCTAAACCCTTGGACTGCACAACTCGGCTGAGGCGTTCATACTTCTCGTTCATTTGAGCGAACATGTCCGCGAATTTTGCAGTCACATCTGCCAGTATCTTCTGAGATAGCTCCACTTCCCTTTCCTTCCAGCTGCCAGCCTTCTTTGCCTTTTGCCCGGGCTCCGAGAAGCCTTCCTTCCATGGCACCACAGCCCCCACGGTTCGCGTCCGCCCTGGATGCTCCTTGTTCCCTAGAGCCCAGGTAAGGATGTCGTTCTCCCTATGGGGACTGAACAATCCCTCGGTCGCCTCCTTCGAGCAAGAGATCTGTTACATTGAAAGCTCTCCATTGTGAGGAAGAAATATATACAAACTTGTGCGCACACTAGTGATCATAGTTAGCCAACTTACGAGTCGCTGCACGACCTCGACGTCCCTGGGGTTTGGGAACGCCACAGTCCCCGTGGCCAACACGGTCCCTCTGGCCAGCGACCAGCGCTTGCATCGCTGATTGCGGATCTCGGAGAGTGGTAGGTCAGGGGAGTCGACGAAATGCGACGCCTCGTCTTCAGCCTTCTTCCACTGCTCCTCCTTCCCCGCATAGCCGCGAGAGCCGAGCCGGTGTGGGTGGTCGTTCCTCCTCTGGATTGCCCTGTTCTTCTCGCTGAGGGCCTTCGTACTAGAAACAAGAAAATTAATGCACCACTGCTTACTGCATACAATGGTGTAACCAAGCAAAGGAACCATTCATACCTTGAACTCAGGAGTCCCCTTCTGTTGGGCGAATTGCTCCCATACCTCCTCCGTTATGAAGGGGTACTTCTCGCATGGAGATTCGCCTTTAGCGAGGAAGGTACTGACGAGGACGCTCTTGAAGGTTTTCCACGTGTTGTTCATGTCCTTCAAGCAAGCTATCTTGGGACCATCGTCCGGGATGTTCCACTTGGCCTGTTTCAAATGGTGCATATAAGTAGGACTTACCTAATCTCTAGGATAAACCAAGGGAATGTGATTACTCAAGAATTCAGTGATTTTGATTAATTTTACCTTCACTTCCGCCCACAGCCTATCCCTCTCGTCGGCCTTGACGTCCTTCCAGCTCTGGACGATGATCTTCACCCTTTTCTTCGCCAACAAGCCAACATAGGCAGCATAGTGCCCAGCGTTCTTCCCGATCGGTCTCCCGAACTGGTTGAACTCACAGGAAAGATCCGCGCATTTGGCCAAACGACCCAACATCGTCGCGCCTCGCGCCTTCCTCTTGCGCTGGGACGAGGCAGCGCCATCTACGTTCGCCCTCGCCGAATCACTACTATCAGCCGAGGAAGATGCCGACATGGCTTTACCTAAAATACCATGAACAAACCATCAATTGATATGAAGAAAGATACATGACAAAGTTCATAACTAAAATTGTTGTGCCCTACGCTAGTCTCTCTGCATGAACATAAAGTCTGTTGAAATTTAAATGAACATAAATTTCATATGAACATTAGAAAATGGGAAGTAATTAACAGAAAATTCAGATGAGCAGGGCAAACTAAGACATACTCTATTTCCTATCGGTTTTGAAAGGAAAACCGATAGTACAAAGGTTTGTATTCAGGAAAATTTAAAAGATTAGCAGTGCAAACTATGCTAATCTCTCTGCTGGAAAATAAAGTCTGTTAAAATTTAAATGAACCTAAATTTGAGATGAACATTAGAAAATGGGAAGTAATTCACAGAAAATTCAGATGAGCAGTGCAAACTAAGACATACTCTATTTCCTATCGGTTTTGAAAGGAAAACCGATAGTACTAAGTTTTGTATTCAAGAAAATTTAAAAGATTAGCAGTGCAAACTATGCTAATCTCTCTGCTGGAAAATAAAGTCTGTTAAAATTTAAATGAACCTAAATTTGAGATGAACATTAGAAAATGAGAAGTAATTCACAGAAAATTCAAATTAGCAGTGCAAACTATGATGGTACTACTATTTCCTATCGGTTTTCCAAGTCAAACCGATAGTAATCAAGTTTGAATTCAGTAAAATCTATAAGATTAGCAGTGCAAACTATGCTAGTCTCTCAGCAGGAACATAAAGTATGTTAAAATGTAAATGAACCAAAATTTCAGATGAAAATTAGAAAATGGGAAATAATTAACAGAAAATTCAGTTTAAGGTATTTACTATCGGTTCTGAATAAGAAACCGATAGTGAACTACACTGTATACAAATTGCTAGTGATTTTCATCAATTATGTCATTCTCATAGCTATCAAGTTTGTAGTTCATGAATTTTACTCTAGGTTTATATTTGTAATCCATTGAACGGGATATGAACCATTGCATACAAAATTAAGAAATACACGCGAGCGATTTGGTCAAGAACACTTACAGTCGATCGTGGAGTGGCCGGAGGCGGTGGCGCAATGCAGTGCCGGAGGCGGTGGAGAACCAGTGGCGCAGAGGAGCGAAGAAGCGAACGTCGGCGAATCTAGGGTTTTCCGCGCGAGTATTTGGAAATTGGAATGTGATCAGTTGCACTGGAGGGAAAATCGTGCAAGGTTATAACCTAATAAATGAATATTTACTATCGGTTCATAACCACAAAACCGATAGTAAAAACATGTAAGTTAGGGTTTTCAGTATGGGAACTTTTCACTATCGGTTTTATTATACCAAACCGATAATAAACTAAGAAACATGGCTCATAACACAGTGTAAATCACTATCGGTTGTAAACACTAAACCGATAGTAAACTAAGAACAGGGGCTCATAACACAGTGTAAATCACTATCGGTTATGAACTATAAACCGATAGTATAGTTTAATTTCATATCGGTTTCACAGTTATAACCGATAGTAAAATACAATGTTATTGACCCTAAAGGATTTCCCTTAGAAGAATTACAGAGGATCTCAGTACATCATTTTGCATTGTATTTTACTATCGGTTTTATGACAAGAAACCGATAGTATATGTTAATTTCATATCGGTTTGGAGGTTGAAACCGATAATATAATACTGTTAAATTGATCTAAAGGTATTTCCTGAGAACAATTACAGATGGGTCTCAGTACATCATTTTGCACTTGTAAAGACGCCTGAAACACCATGCAAATGACTTCGAATAATTTTGAAATAAATTAACAGTAAAGACCAATCATGGAATGAAAATTTGCAGTTTTCATATATATTTGTGAAAAGAATCAATTATTGCTCAAATCAAGTATATACTCCAATTGAAATGAAAATTTGCAGAAATGATTCTCAATGCATCACGTATGTTTTCCCAAAGAATTTTTGAAAAATGATTTGAAGAATTCTTCGATTAAAGATCCAAGTAATATACGTCACTTACATATTGCAAATTAGTCAAGAATGGTTGTCCACCCATAATCCTTCTTCGTGGTCGTCTCGCAGGTAACTTGTTTCATCAATATCTTCGGTAGGGACAGATTGAAGGATTCCATATAAAAATGGAGGTAGTTCGTCGAACTGATCGTACTTTTCTTCATCCACAAAGTCTTCGACCCCAACAATACGTCTCTTACTGTGAAGGACAACGTGCAACTTTGGGTTGGCCGGGTCAACGATGCAGAACACCTGTGTGGCTTGCTCAGCAAGTATAAATGGATCATCTTTGTGTGCGACTCTACTGAGATCGACGAGAGTAAACCCATAATTGTCGACTTTAACACCTCGAGGGATTTCGACCCATTGGCATCGAAACAGAGGAATCTTAAGTAATACATAATCGAGCTCCCATATTTCCTCAATAACACCGTAATATGAGTCGAGTGCCCTTACTGCCCTAGCATCCTCCGAAATAGCAAGTAGTGTCACTCCGAAATAGCAAGCCTGCCCTCATGCCGAGACGTAGGAACGCCAATTGGGTCAACCCCGGCCATATAGTTGGTGCAAAATTCGATCACCTCCTCGGCGGCATAACCTTCAATGATACTGCCCTCAGGCCGATGTCGATTTCTTACATATCCCTTCAAGATACCCATAAATCTCTCAAATGGATACATGTAGCGCAGGAATACGGGTCCACAAAACTTAATTTCTCTGACAAGGTGAACAATTAGATGGACCATAACATCAAAAAAGGATGGAGGGAAATACATCTCCAGCTGACAAAGAGTGGTAGTCACATCGCGTTGCAAATCGTCCAGTCCATCCATATCAATTACCTGCAAGGACACAGTTGCAGCAAATATTTAGATCCAAAAAATCTGACAAGTTCCACGAATGGAGCTAATTAACTTGTCAATCTTACGGTCTTGGGTGCTGTAAGTATTCTACTATCCTACGCCTGTTCGTGCATATACAGATATATGTCATTTATTAATTGGTTATTTCCGTGCAGCTGCATGACCAGATATGCCAGAGCTAAGGGTGAACCTATCGGTTTCTTGGAACCCCCAGATGGTCGCCGAGGTGATGTTTAGGACCGATGTGGACTTCGTTGTCGACTACATCAAAAGAGGGTTGCTTGCTCAGGTCGACAAGGAGTACATACTTGTACCCTACAACCAGAGGTGAGTGCTTTCATCAGTACTTCACTCGTAGATTAGTGTCTCCATATGCACACCCCAAAACTTAGATTAAATTATTAATTCTTTACGTGTAACATGTAGCTACCACTGGATCCTGCTAGTACTTATTCTGAAAAGGAACAAGGTGTTCTACCTTGATTCATTGTAGAGGAAAGGGTACGAGTATGGCGGCGCACGAGATGTATTCGAAAGGTTATGATATTCATGTGGACCTGTCTTGCATCTAGATTTACTGTCCTCAAATTGTCAATTTTGACTATCCTCAAACTGTCAATTTTGACTATCTGCAGGGCTTTCACGAACTACTTTGCTGAGGGAGGGTGACAACACGAGCGGCGAGCCGATAAGTTTCAGTGGTTACAATTTTCGGTACAAATTTCAACTGCCATATGTTTTACTTTATAACGTGTCCCCAGCTAACTGTCGGTCTGTAAATTGGCAGTGCCATCAGCAGCCGGACGACAATATATGTGGGTTCTACGTGATGCGCCACATGTATGACTTGATCATCACCCCTCACCGGCCAGATTTCCCCGAGGTATACAACTGCTCCCCTTTGTATCGATTTGGCAGAATTTACAACTGCATTGAGCTAATTTTTTCTGTACCAACTCTTGCTGCAGGGGGTCGACTTCCCTTCGGAAAGCTTTGAACCTCGGCAGATTGGTATGGTCCGAGGGATGCTCGCTAAGTTTTTCCTTGCGGAGGTCATATCAACCAAGGGGAAGTTTAGGGACCCACAAGATTCGTATTAGTGCGGTCTTACTAACTGAGACTAGTATAGTAATAAACATCTAACATACTGACTTTAATTGTCGATTACATTTATTTGTTCAATCTCAATTGTACATATTTCTGAGTTATGTGCTGTATATATGACATGCTATTGTACATTTCTAAGTTGTGTGCATGTATGAGATGAACTGTATACTGACTTTAATTGTCGATTACATTTATTTGTTCAATCTCGATTGTACATATTTCTGAGTATGAAATGTTATTGTACATGTTTCTAAGTTGTGTGCATGTATGAGATGAACTGTATACTGACTTTAATTGTCGATTACATTTATTTGTTCAATCTCGATTGTACATATTTCTGAGTATGAAATGTTATTGTACATGTTTCTAAGTTGTGTGCATGTATGAGATGAACTGTATATATTTGAGTATTGTGCATGTATGAAATGAACTGTATATATGAAATGCTATTTGTACAGAGGACATGGCTAGCATGATTCCTGAGGCTAGCCACAAAAAAAAGAAATTTATTAAAAAAAATATTAATATGCACAGACGGTTTTGATCTTATAAACCGTCTGTGATAGATCGAACTATGTACGTATCACAGACTGTTTTGAGCTAATAACCGTCTCCGATAACAAAACTATTCCAGATGGTTTTGACCTGAAAACTGTCTGTGATACTATCACAGCTATCACAGACGGTTCTGAGATTATAACCGTCACCGATAATGATATTATCACATATGGTTTTGACCTCAAAACCGTCTATGATAAGGACACTATCACAGATGGTTCTAAGATTATTACCGTCTGTGATAAGGACACTATCACAGACGGCTCCGAGATTATAACCGTGGCCGATAATGAAAATATCGTAGATAGTTTTGACCTCAAAGCCGTCTATGATACTCTTACTACACAGACGGTTCTGAGATTATAACCGTCTGTGATAATTTGAGTATCACAGACGGTTTTGAGGTCAGAACCGTCTGTGTAGTAAGAGTATCACAGACGGCTTTGATCTTACAACATCTGTGATACTTATATTATCACAGACGGTTCTGAGATTATAACCGTCGTTGATAATGACACTATCCCAGATAGTTTTGACCTCAAAACCATCTGCGATACTCATACTATTACTGACGGTTCTGAGATTATAACTGTCTGTGGTAATATGAGTATCACAGACGGCTTTGATGTTATAACAGTCTATGTAGTAAGAGTATCACAGACGGTTTTGATGTTATAACAGTCTGTGTAGTATGAGTATCACAGACGGTTTTGATCTTATAACAGTCTGTGAAGGAAAAATCACAGACGGTTCAAAACCGTCAGTGATAGTACTCGATTATCACTGACTCGCATATCACTGATGGGTCAGAACTGTCTGTGATGACTGTTCTGACCCGACTGTGATAATGAATTCTGTAGTAGTGTACTAGTTATCCAGGTTCTACGTCGTGAAGATCAGGCCACCCTCTGTGAACGTGTTTTTCATCGGCGTGTTCGTATCAGTAGTACTATAAATAGTGAAACATGAAAAGCGATGCTATGTTATAAAAATACTGCCATGAGATATAAAGAAAAAACTATTTTACAACCATCCACACTTCTTTACTTGCATAGGTTCATATCATCACTATTATATGCATATACTCTTACCTATGACTTGCTGAGTACGTAAGTACTCACCCTTGCAATCTATAATCAAATTGATGGAGTGTTCCATGATCAAGATGAATGCTTGGAGAACTTCTTGGATCCAGAAGGAGGAGATTCAGTTCCATCAGAGCCCTGATGTGTGTTGTTCTGCTGTCAACTTTTTGCTGTGGGGGTTCACCTAGCTTTCGACGTGTAGTTGTTATTTTGCTTTAGCCAAGCTATTTATGCCGTGATGGCATTGTAACTCTTTATGTTGTACTAAGACCAGCAGGGCACACTGCTTAAAATATTTTGTAAGTTAGTCTGCTGTAATGTACTCCTGTGTTTGACTTATCCTGGGAAGTCAATGATATGCATGTATGGGACCAACTGCAGTGAGTTGGGTCCTCACAAGAGTAGTCGTAATCCCCAAGGCGGGGCGCAACATACCCACTATCAATATACACAATGATACGTATATATAATTATTCATCAACTTAATTGAACATTAAGTTGTTTGTTAGGCCGAAAAAATGACTTAGTTGGAAAAGTACCTTAGACTCCGTTAAGAACACCAACATTTTAAAGGAATATTTTTTAGAAGAAACATCTAGTGGGATCTAATGAAAATTTTCCAAGCTCTTAGTCAGCAAGTGTTGATTGAAAGAAAACGAAAAATATTTTTGCGGCCTGGTGAATTATTTTTAAAAAAATAGTAGGTGCTTACCCAAATTTCCTCTTTAATTTATGGTCTTATTGTTGTGGCAACAGCGAAGCTTTCTTCTTGGAGGCGTGATGAGGTAAGATCAGCCAATGAGGACCTTCAACGGCCGCGATTTGTGCCTTGGTACATGCCTCTTTAAATGAATAGACAACATAATGCAAACAAAGTTGCCATTGGTTTCCTATTGCTCATGATATTTGATTAAATCGAATTCAAATTTAAATTCCATATGCAAATGACTATTTCAATGGATTTGAATTTGGATGAAGACAGTAAGGTGCTGTTTATTTCAAGGTCTCAGAAAAACTGTCTAGTCTTGGGTGTGTTTCCTAAAAATTGAGATAATATTTGATTGATAATCTTAGATTTTAATCTCGTCTTAAAATTTGCTTTAAAATATGTCTTGTGTAGAGCACAAAAAATTGAGTCTCATACAAGACATGTCTCATGATGCTAATTAAAGAAATTAGTAAAAAGATGTTTTAGAATTAGAATAACTTCGAAACTGAGACAAATTTAAGACAACTTAAGATCTGTCTCACGAGAGTGAAGTTCATAGGCCAAACAACTTATAATTCTTCAATTTGGAGACAATATCAATGGTAAAGAAATTAATATTCAAGCATATAACTCTCAACCATATTTATATCTTCTCTCACTCCGTACTAGAATAATTCCTATATATCCGCAGCTGTTTTCAATCTTGTGTGCACCTGACCCCTGCAGGATGGAGAATCAAGCTCACCAATCTGAAGGAAACACAGAGTACAAATGACAAGAAAATGGGCCAAAATGCTCATCAATGGCAAATAGTTTATGGCCCCACCAACCACAGTTACACACGTACCTTCTTTTTGTCAGTTTCTCACTGTCCACCGGGATCTACATGTAGCATCAGTTCGCTCCCTCCAAAATTTTTTGGTTCCAAACTTACATGAGATGTCTATAAAATAATAGGCCATGGTTTATCTGGCTCTAGATAGGCATGTTTTGTCTTCTCGAGTATTCAGTAAATATGTCCCTCAATTCATATATATATATATATATATATATATATATATATATATATATAAGAGTTGTTTAGTTGGTGATTTAACTCCCACAAAAGACATTTTAAGTTATTTTAAATTTGTCTCAATTTAAAAATTGTCTTATTTTGAATTTTTTTCATCTCGCATGAAACACATTTTGAGACAAATCGTTAAATCAAGACTAAAGTATTGATATTACCATTCTGACACTACCTCAATTTTCACAATGTATGCTTAAGACTAAACAATTTTTTATGAGACTCTTAAGTTTGATCACATGTATTCATGAACAAGACATGATGAAATAACTCATATAACTGATATGACTCGGTAGACAACATATAAGAATTCTCAATGATTCATATACGAACCTCAGAATCAGGCACATGGAACAGTCCAACTACCAACCACAGACCAGTATATAAAGGACTCATCAGCCTTCCAGAACCAAGTCAACTGCTCAAGCTAAAAAAGCAAAAGACAGAGAGAGAGAGAGAGCAAACACCATGGATTTTGACATGGGTGAGAGCTTTGAGTTTTACTGGGACACGCACGGCTACCTCGACTCCGACGAGCTCGTCGTCAACAGGTAAGTGTGTGTGTATGTGAGCAATCTTTCTATATGGATTTGCAAGAAACTAAGAAGAATTTGATGTAATCGCAGCCTGTTTGTGGCGCACGAGGACGCAATAGCAATGTCCAGCTGCTACTACGACAACTCCAGCTCGCCGGACGGCGCCAACTCCAGGACGGTGGCGACGGCGGTGTCCGCGGGGGCGAGCAAGAACATCCTGGTGGAGAGGCATCGCCGCCGCCGGCTCAACGAGAAGCTCTACGCTCTCCGCAGCGTCGTCCCCAACATCACCAAGGTAGCAATAGTTCCATCAAGAAATCTCAAACTACACTCACATATACACTCAATTACAGTATATGCCACGCAAAGAGAGGTCGTGGTTTCAACTGTTGGTCCCGTGTGTGCTCAGTTGGAATACTAGACTGGCATGAGTAGGGGTAGTGATATGGGTCGGATGGGAGCTGGGTGGGTGTTGTGAATATAACCGATTCTGTCACATGTAAGATCGATTTTTTTTAATAAAAAAATGTCAAACCAATACTTCGAAACAATTTTACTCATACATTGTGAAATTTTGATTGAAAATGTTGGAATTGGGAATGTGCAGATGGACAAGCTGTCGATAGTGAAGGACGCCATTGAGTACATCCAGCAGCTGCAGGAGCAGGAGCGGCGATTGCTCGCCGAGATATCAGCCCATGAGTCCACGGCAGCCGCCGCCGCAAAGTCGTCGGAGAGCGGCATGGAGGAAGAGGACAGCCTTGCCTTCTCCCAGAGGAGGAAGAAGCTGAGGAGGTCACTATCAGTGTCATCCATCAGCGATTGCCCCTGTTCAACCACCTCATGTCCCATTGAAGTCCTTGAGGTACTACTAAATAATAACAGAACATGTTTAGCTGGCGACCAACTGGTGTCAATCAAAATTTGGTTAGAATTGATGCATTAGTTGATTTTGTCTGGTGTTTGGTCCTCGAGTCTGATCAAAAGATTATAGGCTTGTCTGACATCTCTAGAATTTTTTCACTTTCTGTTGGTTTTTTAACACCACACACTACAATTGTGGTTATAACGAGTAGGATAATTTTGGCATTGAATCAAACATATCTACCATACTTTAAAGAATTATAAAGACAGAAGTCACATTATTAAAATACTTCAAAGGTTGTTTCATTATATTTGCGTGCGGCTTTGTGGTATGGATGCAGCTGCGGGTGTCAAAGATAGGGGAGAACGTGATGGTGGTGAGCATAACTTGCAACAAGAGGAGGGACACCATGGCTAGGGTGTGTAAGGTGTTGGAGTCTCTCTATCTCAGGGTCATCACTGCAAATATCGCCTCTGTTTCTGGGTGTCTCATGCACACTCTTTTTGTTGAGGTAACAATCAATATTTTCTTTTAAAGTTTAGTGAATGTTTAGTTAGTAATCAATTTTTATTAAATCAAATTTTGATAGTACTAATACGATTTTACATGTTTATTGTGCGATTAGTATTTGCTTAGCTAAAGATATTTGGACAAGATTTAACTACCATTTTTACTCATTCATTATAAAAAAACACACTTTCGCAGTCAAATTAGCTTTGGTCATCATATGGATTGGCAAATGTTTTGCTTGAGATATTTGATTCAGACTTTGGAGGGGGCTTCTCTTTCTCTTTCTTTTTATTTTGTATAGCAAATAGAGAGTAGAATGGTGTGTGTATTTTTTCTCTCTCTTCTAAGTGTTTGATTGGAACTCGACTGATCCAAATTAATATTTAAGGTAGAAATGCTATGATATTCCTAAAAATCACTACATTACTTGTTACAATACTAAAAAGTACTCAAAAAATTTAGTGTGTTTGTTTTTATCTAACAACATGTGGTACTTTGAAAAATATGATGTGATTTTTTCCTATTTGATGAACAAGAGAGAATTTTGTCTTACACTCCACATAAGATCTCCCTCATTAAGTATACAACCCAGTTGCCCTTGTTGCATGGGTGCCAAAAATTACCTGATTTGACCACACGAAAATTTGTCGTGAAATAACCGCAAAGCCCAAAACTAAAATTGGCCAATTTTACATAGCGCGGCAAAATTTTGGCAACAAAATTGTAAAATTAATTTTGGTCAACAGTGAATCGACAAACCTGGAAGTCCTTGTTCCCGGTCGTTCTAGTCCTTCTTAGTGACGGCAGCTGGATGACGTCACGGACTTGACGTGATGACGTCGTGTTCAGAGAACAGTGCTTAGGTTGACTTTAGCACTACAAATTGGCTTTAATATTAGAAGTTAGACGGGTTCTGTTTCGTCTCTAATTAATTAATTCTATGTTTTTAAATAAATGTAATTGAAAGTGTGAGACAATCAGAGAATCACACAATAATCCATTCATGAGAGAGATGGTGTTACATATAGTGCAACAGGGGCATGCACATATGCAGGGCATGTACAAGCCAATCAAGACTCCATAATTAGCCGGATAGCTAAACTAGAAAAGTAATCAAAAGATTAGCTAATATACAAAGAATATGTGTGGCACATCCTAACAGCCCCCCGCAGTGTCAACCGGGAGGAGAGCGGACGTTGAGATTGGACTGAAAATCTGTGAAGACAGCCTCTCTTTTGTTTAGGGTCCCGCGTCAAAACGCTAAGGACTCAAGAATTCCCCTATATTCTAGCTAAGGCTCAACTGTTATGTCTGTTGCCGAAACAATTGGCAGTCCTTTGGTGAAAATGTCGGCATTCTGCATGGTTGTGGGGACATGCAGTACACGAATGTCACCAAGGGCGATGCGCTCGCGGACGCAGTGCAGATCGATCTCCACATGTTTGGTGCATTGGTGCTAGATCGGATTGTTGGAAAGGTAGGCAGCACTAATGTTGTCGCAGTAGACGACGGTGGCCTTCTGTGGTGGTTGATGCAGCTTAAGGAGTTGACGAAGCCAACATGCTTCGGCAACAGCGTTGGCCACTCCTCGGTACTCGGCTTCGGCGCTTGAGCAGGACACGGTGTGTTGTCTCTTGGAGGACCAGGAGATGAGGTTGTCACCAAGGAAAACACAGTAGCCAGAGGTGGACCTGCATGTGTCTGGGCAACGAGCCCAGTCAGCGTCGGAGTAGACGACGAGGTCACGAGGGGAGCCGCTGTAGGATCAAGGATGCCGACTAGAGGGGGGTGAATAGGAGGCTTTTAAAAACTTCAATTTGAAACAAATATTTGCAAACAAGGAAATCAAGAACAAATAATAATATGAGAAAGAGGAAGAGAGAACGAACACAACAATTTTTACCGAGGTCTTGGAGACTCGCCCAGTCTCCCCTAATCCTCGTTGAAGCACTCAAATAAATTGAGTCTTGCTCCAATATCCACGAAGGATATTATCTGCTAATGGTTGCTCCTTGTCCACTTCGGAAAGGCGAGCACCGATGCCTTGTACAAATGCGCCGAGTCTCTCCGACAATCTTCGAACTGGAGAGATCTATGGCCACGCCACCAAGAGTAACAGGCAGCAAGGTCTTCTCTAGACCTCCGAACAATCACCGAGAAACTAATAGGATGCAAATGATGCGAACAGAAAGCACTGGGTGGATCTGAAAATCACTCGACTTGATCAAAAGATCAAGATTTTGTATAAGAAACTAAAGCTCAAGAGTGTATAAGGTTGTGAGGTTGCTTGTTGTGTAAAACCAATGCTCAAAACCCCTATTTATAGCCTCAACAATTAAAAGAACCGTTGAAGCTCGAGCTGAAAATCAGCAGCTCAAACTGATAGTTAGTTATGCAAACTGACAGTCAGTTTGGGTCACGACCAGAAAGAAGTAAAATCCGGAGAAAACTCAGCTAGACCTTTGAGGTCGAAAATGGAAACAAATCAGTGCAAACTGACAGTCAGTATGAGGAACTGACAGCCAGTTTCAAACTTAACGGCTGACAAAATTTACGGATAAAAAATAGCTAGTCGTTTGTGGTCGTATATGGAAATTGATAATACAAACTGACAGTCAGTTATGCAAATTGACAGTCAGTTCGACCACAAAACGTCCAGATCAAATAGAAATACAAGCAAATCAGTTTGAGGTCGAAATACAAACTGACAGTCAGTTATACCAAACTGAAAGTCAGTTTAGTTCAAAAATTTTCAGCTCAAAAAACACTCTCTGGATAATTGTCAGTTAACTGAACTGACATTCAAACTGATAGTGAGTTTAGCAAACAGACAGTCAGCTTGAACAAAAACAGTCATAACTTTAAAACCATAAGTCCAAATTGAGAGTTTAATAGCTTGTTGGAAAGATAATTTTAAGGACTACATTTTTGTCAATGGAAAAAAAACCAGATCTGCCTAGATCTTTCTAGAAAATTGAAAAACTCTTCTGCTGTCAAAAACCCAACTGAAAACCAAATCTTTCAAACCAAATTTGAATTAAATTCAACCAAAAAGATGCAATGCAATGACCTAGTAATTTCTCGGTTCATGTTGGAGATATAGAGAGGTCTTGCAACCCCTCTTTATAGTACAGTTAAAACAAAAAAGAAATTTTCCTAAACCGATCAATCTCCTTACGCCGAGATCGGTAAAAATAAAATTTCAGATTACTTAGGTCCTTTGCATCTTCATGTTTGCGTCTCTTCTTTGCTCTTTTGCACCTTGTGCTTTTATTTAATGTCGGGTTCACCTTGATCATCTTGCGTGTTTTCCCGAACAAGCTCTGTATCAAAAATCTCAGAAGCACAGTTAGTCTGAAACACTTTATTTTCATTAATTATCAAAATTAGGGTTAGGCATAAAGGTCTAGATGCAACAATCTCCCCCTTTTTGATGATTGATGACAACAAGTGTTCAATAAAAGATAATAAATAAAATACTCCCCCTGAGTGTATGCATAGGTGCGTAAACTGTACACACACACCTATCACATCATATCAAAATGTATCAAAGCATAAACCAACACAAATATATCAGAGCATAGACAGATGTCACATATACACATCATCATACAAATATCAGAGCATCACAAAACATCATGAATATCATGTAAGAAACACATCCATAACATATCCATAGTGTATGACAAAAGATCATATATATATAAATCATCCAACATAATCATAAAAAGTCAATACATCCAGAATCAAATATATAAGATATTTCTCCCCCTTTGGCATCAAGCACAAAAAGAGAGTCAAGATACAAATCAAAGCCTAAGGCTCATTATCTGAAGAAAGCCCTAAGACGGCTGTATCTCCGGAGCCTGCAGGAGATCCAGACGCGTCGACACCCGGTGAAGCCGGAGGAGTAGAAGTTGGAGCTGCAGAGGCAGGTGCAGCAGGAGCCGGAGCAGCAGGCCCTGAAGCGGATCTCGATGAAGAGGACGCAGGGCGGGCTCTCTTGCGAGGATCAGTAGAAGCCGAGGCAGGCAGACGACGCAGAATCTCCTCCTACTGAGCAACCAGTCGAAGTAGCAACTGATGGTGCTCCTGCTGAGTGCGCAGGATCTGCTGCTGGGTTTGGATGATCTGCTGGAGCTGAGAAGAAGACGCCGAGGAAGAGCCGATGCCTGTCTCTGCAGCTAGTGCTGGGTCAGTGTCCTGAATCGGAGCCTCATCCTCTGACTCCCCCGCAGCATCATCATCAGATGTGGGAGAATCAGGGCCAGCAGCAGCCGCAGGCCGGGCACCGAGACGGCGGTCGACCTGACCTGGAGGGTAGAACTGAAGAGGATGGTGTGGCCGAGGGAGCTCCGAGTCAACGGCTCGGATGTGCAGAACCATCGACATGATGTATGGTGCATACAAGAGCTGGCGACGCGGAGAGAGAAGGACGTGCTGAATCTCACTGATGATGAGATCAGCAACGTCGAATGGCTCATCTTGGAAAATAGAAATTAGGATATGGAGCCCAAGATAAGTGACTCTGGCCCTGTCTCCGGTCATGGGGACCAAAGTGAAATGGAGGATCCGCATGGCCAGATCAACATCACGGCGCAGGCCAGCGATGTGACAGAGCTGGAAGGGGCCATAATAGAGCATGGCCACCTCTCGATACTCAAGGTCGGGAAGAGTGTGGAGCTAGTGCCCAGAAGCAGGGCGAACCAGTCCAAGCGTAGCCTCAAATTGCTCCTTCGTGACGATGTGAACCTGGAGGCCCGTCATGAAGGTCAGTGAGTCTCGCTGGGAAGAAATGTGGACGGTGGAGTAGAACTGACGAATGGGTCCATCAGCCTAGTGAAGGGAGGAGTCGGCGACAAGGCCGCGAATCCTGACAGAAGCAAAGGAGTCCACCAGGGACACAATGCCTATGCAAGACGCGATCGTCTGCCAGGAGAGGGAGCGATGAGCGAATATGGGGACTCGGGTGTACACGCTGGTGAAAGATCCAGCTGCAGGTTTGTATAAAAAGTAAGGACGTCGCATGCGTCGCGACTAGTGGGACGCGGCGAGAGATATGGGTTTGCGGTGTGAAGGGTGCGAAGGCAGCTTGCGTGCCACCGGGAATAATCCACGGGGACACGCTCGGGCGGAGGCGAAGGCCGAGTCTCAGATGTCTGACCCGTTGAACGATTGCTGTTTTCAGCGTTCTTCCGACGGGCCACTCGTCGAGACGAGGACGGCTGATCAGACATTAAAATGAAAAGCAGAGGAGAGAAAACATAGGACCTGATCAGTGAGCTGAACAGAGGAACCGAAACATCGCACGAAGGGATGAACTGGTCGTCGAGGGATGTGTGAAGCACGGTGAGGAGGAAACATGAAGAAGCACGGTGGAGCGACGAAGTGGCGCAACACCAGCGAACAGAGGCACGGCGAGGAGAACCGGCGGCACGGTCGCAGTGGCGCAGCACGGTGGTGCGGCGCGGTAGCGGCGCACGGTAGTGAGGCGGTGGCGCAAGAAGGTGGGGATGCACTGGCGGCGAGAACGAGGGCAACGACAGCGAAGAGGCGCACCGGTGACGAGCAAAACTGCGGTGGCGATTTGGAGAAGGTGAAGGGACAGAGAAGAAGAAACAGGGTTTTTAGGGTTCGGGGACCCCAAATGACAGTCAGTTCCAAAACCAGAAACTTGGAACTGAAAATCAGTGTACCACACTGACAATCAGTTCTCAGAACTGAGTTTTGAAACTAACAGTCAATTTATGAAATTGACAGTCAGTTTGAGTCACAAAAACGACTAGGTGCTACGACCAAAGGCAATTGCACATACTGACAGTCAGTTTGTGAAACTGACTATCAGCATAGTCAATGACTTCGACCAGAGGCTAAGAACAGGCTCCTAAGCACTGAATTGACTGTTAGTTTGGTCAATTTCGACCAGAAGCAAGATTTGACCAGAGAGGGAATAAATTTATATTTAATATATTTTAATACAAATAGCACATCAACTAGTATTAGATATATCAATTATGTTCAGTTCACCTCTGAGAAAGCAAAATCTAGTTTCATCTAGGGGTTTGTTGAAAATATCTACTAGTTGTAAATCTGTTCTAACATGGCTCACATCAATATCTCCTTTTGCCACATGATCTCTTGTAAAATGGTGCCATATTTCAATATGCTTAGTTCTAGAATGCTGAACAGGATTATTTACAATTTTAATGGCACTTTCATTATCACACAAGAGTGGCACTTTATCAAATTTAATTCCATAATCCAAAAATGTCTGTTTCATCCACAATAATTGAGCACAACAACTGCCTGCAGACACATATTCAACTTCAGCTGTGGAGAGAGCTACAGAATTATGTTTCCTAGATGACCTCAGCTGTGGAGAGAGCTACAGAATTATGTTTCCTAGATGACCATGATACTAATGATCTCCCCAACAGCTGACAGCTACCAGATGTACTTTTTCTATCAATCTTGCACCCAGCATAATCAGAATCCGAATATCCCATTAATTCAAAATTTGCATCTTTCAGATACCAAAGTCCTAGGTTGGGATAGCATTTCAAATACCTATGAATTCTTTTAAGAGCAATGAAATGACATTTCTTAGGATCTGATTGAAATCTAGCACAAAGGCACACACTAAACATGATATCAGGCCTAGATGCAGTGAGATACAATAAGCTACCAATCATAGACCTATAGAGTTTAGATCGACCGATTTGCCACTTTTGTCCAGATCCAGATGTCCATTTGTTGCCATGGGGGTTTTGATTGCCTTAGCATCTTCCATCCCAAAGCGCTTGAGCAAGTCCTTCACGTACTTCGTTTGACTCACGAACGTACCGTTCTTGAGTTGCTTGATTTGAAGTCCAAGGAAGAAGCTTAGTTCACCGATCATCGACATCTCGAATTCCCTAGACATCATTTCTCCAAATTCATGACAGAGATGTTCATCAGTAGATCCAAAGATAATATCATCAACATATATCTGACAAATGAACAAATCCTTTTCAATCATTTTTGTAAAAAGAGTTGTGTCAACCTTCTCAATTTTAAAACCTTTTGATAAAAGAAAGTCTCTAAGTCGTTCATACCAAGCTCGATGAGCTTGCTTGAGATCATCGAGAGCTTTAGACAATTTAAACACATGGTTTGGAAATTTAGAATCTTCAAAACCGGGAGGTTGTTTAACAAAAACAAGTTCAGAAATTTCACCATTCAAAAATGCATTTTTTACATCCATTTGAAATAATTTAATATTGAAACATAATGCATAAGCAAGAAGAATATGAATAGCTTCAAGTCTTGCTAGAGGTGCAAAAGTTTCACCAAAGTCTAAACCTTCAACTTGAGTAAAACCTTGTACAACAAGACGAGCTTTGTTTCTAATGACTACACCATTTTCATCTTGCTTATTTCTGAAAACCCATTTAGTTCCAATTACATTATTATCCTTGGGTCTTTCAACTAAAGTCCAAACTTTATTTCTAGAAAAATTGTTAAGTTTGTCATGCATAGTATTAACCCAATCAGGATCATTTAAAGCTTCATTAACATGTTTAGGTTCTAAAGAAGATACAAAAGAATGATGTTCACAAAATGCAGCAATACGAGAGCGAGTTTGAACACCCTTACTGACATCACCCGAGATTTGATCTAGAGGGTGATCATTGGTGAGGGTTTGATGTTGCCTTGGTGCTTCTTCTTGTGCTGCTTCTTCTTGACTTGGTTCTGGAGGATCAACTTGAGATGGTGAGACATGTTGATCATCATTCTCAATGATCTCATCATCTTCTTGATCATCTTCTCTTGGCTTGATGTCTCCAATGGTGATGTTCTTCACGGCTTCTTGAAGATCTTCACCTAAAACTTCACAAGAGACTTGCTCCTTTTGAGAGCCATTAGTTTCATCGAATTTTATATCGCATGATTCTTCAATGCAACCAGTATTTTTGTTAAAAACACGATAAGCTTTGCTAGTGGTGGAGTATCCGACTAGAAAGCCTTCATCTACTCTTCTTTGAAACTTACCACCAAAATTTCTTTTCTTAAGAATGTAGCATTTGCAAACCAAAAACTCGAAAATAAGAAATGTTTGTCTTACGCCCAATAAGAAGCTCATAAGGCATTAAATTCAGAATAGGATGCAAATAAAGACGGTTAATAGAATAGCAAGCGGTATGCACGGCTTCGGGCCAAAAGCGAGTAGGAGTATTATACTCACTTAGCATTGTTCTTGCCATTTCTATTAGTGTAGATTTTTCCTTTCTACTATTCCATTTTGCTGTAGAGTGTAAGAAGTTGAAAATTCGTGTTTAATTCCAAGCGAATCACAAAAATCAACCAAAGTCGAATTAACAAACTCTCCACCATGATCACTATGGATTTTCTTGATGGAAAGTTCGAATTCAGTGGAAACACGTTTTGCAAAACTTTTGAAAACATCAGGGGTTTCAAATTTTTGAGAAATAAATAAAACCCAAGTATATCGAGTAAAATCATCAACAACCACAAAACCATAGTTGTTTCCCCCGATACTTTGGAACTCATAAGGTCCAAATAAATCCATATGCAATAGTTCCAAAGGTTTCCAAGTCGAAAGAACACGCTTAATCGGATGTGATGTAGCTACTTGCTTGCCAGCTTGACAGGCGCTACAAGGTTTATCCTTTTCAAAATTCACATCTTTTAAGCCAATAACCAAATCACGTTTCAAAAGCTTTTTTAGTTGATGCATTCCAACATGTGCGAGTCTCCTATGCCATAACCAACCCTTTGAGGTTTGAGAGACAAGGCATATTGAAAGAGATGCATCTTTGGAGTGAAAATCAACCAAATAAAGATTTCCAAAACGAAAGCCTTTAAAAATCAAAGAATTATCTTTCAAACTTTCAACTAAAACATCTTTGGGATAAAATGTGCAACAAAATTCAAGATCGCAAATTTGAGCAACGGAAAGAAAATTAAAGTTCAGAGATTCAACCAACAAAACATTCGAAATTGAGAGATCGTTTGAGATAGCAATTTTACCCAAGCCTACCACATTTTCTTGACGATTGTCGCCAAAGGTGATCTTTTGATTCTCGTTTGAGTTGTCTTCTATTGAGGTGAACAATTTTTGGTTGCCGGTCATGTGTTCGGAACATCCGCTATCAAGCACCCAATGTTTCCCACCGGTCTTGTAGTTCACCTGCGTAAACAAAAGAATCAAGTCTTTTTAGGTACCCAAACCTTTTTGGATCCTTCAATGTTAGCAATCAAAGCTTTGGGCACCCAAATTGATATCTTCTTTTTATTTAGCATGGGTGCGCCAACATACTTTGCTATAGCATAACCTTTCTTCGACCGTTGAAGCATATAGCAAGTATCAAAATAGTTTGGAGCCATTAGAGGACATGCTTCATGCGAATGACCAGTTTCATGACATTTAAAACAGAATATGTTACATGCTTTTACAAAAATAGTTTTTGTACTTGGTTAATTTCTTCCTTTTCTTCAGAAAGTATCCAAGACCTTCTTTTCTAAATGAACATTTCTGTTTGCTAAGAATGAGATCAAGAGATACTTTACCCTTGTAGCAGTTTTCTAAACTTTTTTCAAGTTTTTCAACTTGTGCCTTAAGTTCATTATTCTCATTTAAGATAGTATCATTTGAAGCACATGGTATATGATGACTAGTAGGAGTATCTAAATCATATGAAATGGATGCATCTACTTTAGGTGGATTATTTGTAATATCTTTAATGAGCATATTTTCATATGATTCTTTCAATTTAGAGTATTGAGTGCGTAGAGAGGAATGTTCTTCTTTAAGCACTTTATACTTCTTTTTAGTAGCTCCATAAACATCATTTAATTCAGTAATCATTTCAACTAATTCATCATATGAAGGATCGTTGGAGTGTACCTTTTCATCACCCTTAGCCATAAGACAAAGGGATGAACTAGTCGATGTGTTGCCGAGAGCTAGTCTGGCAAGTTTCTTGGAGCAACCTCCTTCATCGTCGGAGTCGGAGTCGGAGCTCTCACCTCCTGACATCCATTCTTCAAAGCAGGCTTCTTTTGTTGCTTCATTTCTCTTCTTGAAGAATTTCTTCTTGTTGTTCGAAGTCCTGTTCTTGTTGGGACATCTAGATGCTATATGTCCCTTTTCGTGACATCCGTAGCATATGATGTCCTTGAAGTTTGTTTGCTTCGGCCCCTTTGGACGAGTGTCGATGTTGACACCCTTTTTGTGTAACCTGTGAAGAAGTTTTTGTGTATTCTTTACCATAAGAGCTAGATTTTCTTCGGAGGAGCCATTGCTTGGATCATTTTTGGAGCCGGCTTTGAAAGCCAATGCCTTCTTCTTTGTCTCCGAGGGTTCGGCCGCTTCCTTCTTTTCTTTCCGATGCATCTCATGGGTGATGAGGTTCCATAGAGATCTGTCGGTGTTGTGGTCGACAAGTCAGAGTTGGTAAGTACCGTGACCAGAGTGTCGAAGTTTTCTGGAAGCGCTCTGAGCATCTTTATTACAATATCAAGGTCAGTAAAAACAACACCGAGACCCTTGAGTTCATTTACAATATTGTTCAACCGAGTGAACATGGAATCCACGGACTCGGTTGACGACATTGTGAATGTCTCGTATCTTTGCCTCACCATAAGCAGCTTTGCCTCTTTGACTTTAGTCGTGCCTTTGTAAATTTCTTCGAGGGTGGTCCAAACCTTGTGAGCAGTCGTGAGATTGCTTACACGGTTGAACTCATTTAGAGACAAACCGGAAAAGAGTGTATTTTTTGCACGGGCATTTAAATGTAGTTTTCTTCTGTCGTCATCGAAGTGACTTGCCAGATCATCTGGAGGAGTAAAACCAAGTTTAACGATGTCCCATACATCAAGCCCCATGGCCTCTAGGAATACTGACATGCGCACTTTCCAGTAAGGATAGTTAGTCCCATCAAAGATAGGCGCACGACCGGTATGACCCAGAGAAAATCCCTTATTAGACGTCATCCTCTCTCTAGGCGGTAAAGCCTAATTAATCGAGAGACCTTGCTCTGATACCACGTGTAGGATCAAGGATGCCGACTAGAGGGGGTGAATAGGAGGCTTTTAAAAACTTCAATTTGAAACAAATATTTGCAAACAAGGAAATCAAGAACAAATAATAATATGAGAAAGAGGAAGAGAGAACGAACACAACAATTTTTACCGAGGTCTTGGAGACTCGCCTAGTCTCCCCTAATCCTCGTTGAAGCACTCAAATAAATTGAGTCTTGCTCCAATATCCACGAAGGATATTATCCACTAATGGTTGCTCCTTGTCCACTCCGGAAAGGCGAGCACCGATGCCTTGTACAAATGTGCCGAGTCTCTCCGACAATCTCCGAACTGGAGAGATCTACGGCCACGCCACCAAACCGTCTAGGTGAGGGCGCTCACCAAGAGTAACAGGCAGCAAGATCTTCTCTAGACCTCCGAACAATCACCGAGAAACTAATAGGATGCAAATGTGCGAACAGAAAGCACTCGGTGGATCTGAAAATCACTCGACTTGATCAAAAGATCAAGATTTTGTACAAGAAACTAAAGCTCAAGAGTGTATAAGGTTGTGAGGCTGCTTGTTGTGTAAAACCAATGCTCAAAACCCCTATTTATAGCCTCAACAATTAAAAGAACCGTTGGAGCTCGAGCTGAAAATCAGCAGCTCAAACTGACAGTCAGTTTGGGTCACGACCAGAAAGAAGTAAAATCCAGAGAAAATTAGCTAGCCGTTTGAGGTCGAAAATGGAAACAAATTAGTGCAAACTGCAGTCAGTATGAGGAATTGACAATCAATTCCAAACTCAACGACTGACAAAATTTATGGATAAAAAATAGCTAGCCATTTGTGGTCGTATATGGAAACTGATAATACAAACTGACAGTCAATTATGCAAACTGACAGTCAGTTCGACCACAAAACGTCCAGATCAAATAGAAACACAAGCAAATCAGTTTGAGGTCGAAATACAAACTGATAGTCAGTTATACCAAACTGACAGTCAGTTTAGTTCAAAAATTTTCAGCCCAAAAACACACTCTCTGACAATTGTCAGTTTAACTGAACTGACATTCAAACTGACAGTCAGTTTAACAAACTGATGGTCAGCCTGAACAAAAATAGTCATAACTTTAAAACCATAAGTCCAAATTGAGAGTTTAATAGCTCGTTGGAAAGATAATTTTAAGGACTACATTTTTGTCAATAGAAAAAACCAGATCTGCCTAGATATTTCTAGAAAATTGAAAAACTCTTCTGCTGTCAAAAACCCAATTGAAAACCAAATCTTTCAAACCAAATTTGAATCAAATCCAACCAAAAAGATGCTATGCAATGACCTAGTAATTTCTCAGTTCATGTTGGAGATATAGAGAGGTCTTGCAACCCCTCTTTATAGTACGGTTAAAACAAAAAACAAAATTTCCTAAACTGATCAATCTCCTTAAGCTGAGATCGGTAAAAATAAAATTTCAGATTACCTTAGGTCCTTTGCATCTTCATGTTTGCATCTGTTCTTTGCTCTTTTGCACCTTGTGCTTCTATTTAATGTCAGGTTCACCTTGATCATCTTGCGTGTTTTCCCGAACAAGCTCTGTATTGAAAATCTCAGAAGCACAGTTAGTCTGAAACACTTTGTTTTCATTAATCATCAAAATTAGGGTTAGGCATAAAGGCCTAGGTGCAACAGCCGCAACTGAGATGAAGACCAAAGCCCATAGTACCCTTGACGTACCGCAGAATCTGCTTGATCAGTTGGAAGTGCTGTTCTCTGGGGTCATGCATATGAAGACACACCTGTTGAACCGAATGGGTGATGTTCGGGCGGGTGAAGGTGTGATATTGTAGAGCACCGGCGAGACTCTGATACAGAGTTGGGTTGGTGACGCGGTTGCCGACCGATGCACAGAGTTTTGACTGAGATTCAATTGGTGTAGCGCAAGGATTGCACTGTGTCATCCTGGCATGTTGAAGTATTTCCGCAACATATGTTTCCTGGGAGAGGAAGATCCCACTGTTAGTACGTGTAGCCGAAATGCCAAGAAAATAGTGTAATGACCCCAAGTCTGTCATAGCGAACTCACGCTGGAGGGAGGCGATGATCTGCTGAAGTAAGGTAGGGGTTGATGCCGTGAGGAGGATATCATCCACATATAATAATAAATATGCGATCTCGGTGCCATTGTTATATATGAAGAGAGAAGGATCGGATTTGCAACTACTGAAGCCGACCGATAGTATGAAGGAGTTGAATCGACTGAACCATGCCCGAGGAGCTTGCTTGAGTCCGTAGAGGGACTTGTTGAGACGGCAGACGTGCTGAGGCTTGTCAGAGTCGAGGAAACAGGATGGCTGTTGACAGTAAACTGTCTCGGGTGTGCCATTCAGGAAGGCATTCTTGACATCGAGTTGATGAACAGGCCAGTTGTTGCAAACGGCGATGGAGAGGACCAAACCAATGGTGGTCGGCTTGACGACGGGAGTGAATGTCTCATCATAGTTGAGTCTGGGTTGCTAGGAGAACCCTCATAGGACCCATCGTGCCTTGTAGCGAGCAAGAGAGCCGTCAGAGTTGTACTTGTCATGATAAATCCACTTGCCGGTGACGATGTTGGCACCAACAGGAGCAGGCATGAGATCCCATGTGTTGTTGGCGGTGAGGGCGCCGAATTCATCAACCATCACTGCATGCCAGTTAGCATCACTGAGGGCCCCGCGATAGGTCTTTAGGAGAGGAGAGACCGGAACGGTTGTAGAGGTGTGAAGGTCGAGGATTTTCTTGGGCATGCGAAAACCATCTTTTCCACGTTTTGTCATGGAGTGGTCATTCTGGACAGGTTGGACGGGGACTGTTCGAGCTGGAGCAGTGGCTGTCAGACCGGCAGGGCCCACAGAATCAGCGGCAAGGGCACTGACATGCATGGGTGCCGAGTTTGATGCCTCACAGTCAGTTGGTGCGCCACCTGCGCGAGCAGTGCACGGGTGATCAGGGGCGGGATTGGAGGATCGGCCAGCTGAGTTGCTGATCGGGCTCAGATTTGCACTGGGCGCAGAATCAGCATGCGGGCCGATTGAGTCGGGATTCCCACTCGATGTAGAAATGGCAAGCGGGACAAGCGGCGCGGGGTCCCCACGCGGCGCGCAATTGGCGGGAGCAGGAACGTGCGTGGTGCGCGGGGGAACAGATGGCGCCAAAGCTGCGGGCAGGGCGGGATTTTCATCGGCGCGTACTCCTTGGCCATAGATGGTGCAAAATCGGCGGTTGGTGCGGGACATGGCGCGCATGCCTTGGCTGCCGGTGCGCTCGTGACGTGTGGTGAGGTAGGCTGCGTAGGATGCCTGGGCGGGTCGGTGCGGCAGGAGATAGTGGGGCCCACCCACTGTGTCCCGCAAGGGAGCAGATGCCCCGGGAGGTCCATGCGACGTGTGATTGGCCGCGCCCGTCGGGCGAGGTTGAGCTAGCCCGCCACTTTCGCCAGGAGCATGCACAGGCGCGTACGTAACTGCAGGATCCTCTGCATTATCAAGGAACGAGTGTGTATTTGCGGAAGGTGAAAACCTTAATACAAATGGGAAGGTTAGTTCGTCGAAAATAACGTGCTGAGAGATGATAATACGGTTTGTGGCCAAGTCTAAGCAGCGATAGCCTTTGTGATTAGCCGGGGTAACTGAGGAAGACACATTCGACAGAACGAGGATCAAGTTTATGTGGCATGGTAGCTGCGGTGTTAGGATAACAACGACAGCCGAAAACATGAAGATGTGTATAGGAGGGAGGAGAGCCAAAAAGGAATTGAAAGGGTGTGTTGTAGGATGGCGATTTAGAAGATAGGTGGCAGTGTGAAGAGCCTCTGCCCAATAGGGGGGTGGAACAAAGGCTTGAAACATTAGGGAACGCCTGATATTGTTAGTGGTGCGAATAACACGTTCAGCTTTGCTATTTTGTGGCGAAGTATGAGGACATGAGAGACACAACTGAACACCATGCGAAAGGAAGAACGAGCGAGCGGCAATGTTATCGAATTCACGACCATTGTCACATTGGATGTGTTGAATTTGAGCATGAAATTGAGTGTGGACATAGGTGTGAAAATGCTTGAGATGTGAGAAGGTGTCAGACTTCAATTTGATAGGAAAAGTCCATAGGTAATGAGTAAAATCATCAAGACACACAAGATAATACTTGAAGCCTAAAATGCTTGGTATAGGGGACATCCACAAATCGCAATGGATTAATTCAAAAGGTTTGGTGGTTCTTGACATAGAAATAGAAAAAGGAAGACGAACATGCCGTCCTAATTAGTATGCATGACAGAGGGGCGTGTCAATTTCATTTGTGTCTAAGGAAATAACATCTGAAGAGCTTAAACGAGAAAGAGCTTGGTCGCCGATATGTCCGAGACGTCGGTGCCAAGTTGTCTTGGGGTAGGAAGACGTGCGGAGAGCATGTGGAGACAGAGTGGTTGCCGGTAAGAACGGGTAGAGGTCTCTTGAGCTATTGCACATGTGAATCATTGTTCTGGTCCGGAGATCCTTCACAGAAAAACCAAAGGGATCAAACTGAATAGAATAGAGATTATCCTTTGTAAATTTGTGAACGGAAATAAGATTGGTAATAATTTTGGGTGAGACCAAAACATTGGAGAGAAATAGAGGTCGAGTGTTGGAAGGAAAATTGGTGTGGCCAATGGCGGTGACGGGGAGGATGGAGCCATTACCGACCACGACTTGGGTGGATGGCGAGGGATTAGAATGAAAGGAGGAGAGAGTACCAGTGTCGGTGGTAAGGTGCGAAGAAGCGCCCGAGTCCATGTACCAATTTGAGGTAGGCGGCTGCAAGGAGATGGCGTTCATCGCCTGGATGAGGGACGTCTGATCCCAGGACGGCGAGTTGGTGTAGGGCACCGGGGGCGCCATGGCAAGATGAGCTTGTGGCGCGCCCGGACGCGCGCCGAGGATGCCGAGTGCTCCTGGATATGGTATCGAGCCACGGCCGGCTGGCCACATCTGAAAGGTCCCTGTCCATGGGTTGTACAAGGGCGCGACGGTAGAGGGATGACCATAACCGGTGTAATTGTTGTGGTGCTTGTTCTTGGACTTGTTTCGACTGTTGTTGGAGTTGCCTCGGTTTGTCGAGGACGAAAAACCGGAGGTAGGTGGCTTGGGGTTGGAGTTGGTGGAGGTGACGAAAGCCGTTGGGACGCCAGGCTTGGCGATCTTGAGATCGGCTTCCTCCAGGAGCAGCATGGAGCGTTCCTGAAGGAAAGACGGGAACAGCGTCTTTGTCTTGAGGATGGTGGCGATGTTGCAGTAGGTGTCGTTGAGGCCGCGGAGGAGGGTGAGAACAAGGGTGTCCTCATTGACTGGTTGGGCAATGTCGGCGAGAGCATCCGCGTAGGTCTTCAGCTTTTGGGATTAGGCGAGGATGGAGAGATCGCCTTGCTGTAGGTTGCGAAATTTGGTCTCAAGAGACAGAGCACGAGATATCCTGTTGTCATGAAACAGGCTCTCGAGAGTCTGCCATATGGTGCGAGCTTGAGCACCGGGAGAGACGACGATGCCGAGTATCTCCGCTGAGATGGAGGCGTAGAGAAGGGAGAGGATAGCGTAGTTGGTGGCCGCCCAGGCGGCACTCGACTGGGCAGGGGCGTCGGTGACGAGGTGCTGTGTTGCACTAAACTTGCCGACGAGGACGAGGAAGAGCTCGCGCCATCGTGTGTAGCTGGGAGGATGAAGCTCCAGGGAGAAGGGGACGTGCGTGCGCATGTTGATGGTAGGGAGAGCGGAAGCGGGAACATGGGCCGACATGATGGCGTTGGGATCGACAACCACGGCGTCGGCAGCCGCGGCTGCGGCATCGTCGGCCACGGTGGTGGGGGAAAAGAGAGGATCGAGAGTTAGTCTGATACCATGAAAGTGTGAGAGAATTGGAGAATCACACAATAATCCTTTCATGAGAGAGATGGTGTTACATATAGTGCAATAGGGGCATGCAGGGCATGCCGTATGCAGGGCATGTATGAGCCAATCAAGGCTCCATAATTAGCCGGATAGTTAAACTAGGAAAGTAATCAAAAGATTAGTTAATATACAAAGAATATGTGTGGCATATTCTAACAGTAATTTTAATTTTTTTAATCTTATTTTTAAATATGTGTAGTTTTATAATGTTGACATATATTTGCATAACTTTTTTCATATATATCTTTCATTTAATACCAGTACATTCAATGTTTAATTGAGAAGAACATTAGATTCAATAGGATTATTATAATTATTTTATTTAATGTCTTATTTGCTATATTTCGTATCAAAATGACTTATTTAGAAATAAAAGAATAATTTAGTCGGTAGCTGTTGAAGTCAACAAGTCTTGTGTATTCTTTCCTGTTCGATTTGCGGCTGCATTCTTTTTTCGGGTTAATGTTCTGCCGTGTCGCTTTGCTATGCTTTAGTGGGAATCCTAGAAAGTTGACGAGAGTTCTTTTTTTTTTTCTTTCCACATTTGTTTCTAGGAATTCATAGAGGATGGATACCTTTCTTAGCCATCTCGCCCGGAAAGAGCCAAAAGAGGGGTTTGGGGTGCAAAAAATTTTTGGGTTCACCCATCTCGTCAATCATAGTCTATGGCAAGAAAGTTCATAGATGATGTATTGTGGTGGGTGATGATGATATCACTAGTAATGGGTGGTGATGGGAGGGGTGAGCAATAGAGATGACAACGGAGCGGGTAATATCCGTTCCCCGTGGGTACTTGTACCTGCGGGGGCGGGTATGAGGAAAATTCAAAATCCGTGGGGACGGCGACGGCGAAAATTCAATACCTGTGGGTAATTTTGGAACGGATAAGCAAAATTAATACTTGAACCTGTAAACTCGGGGGGCCCGAAAATTACAAATGTGTGTATCAGTGTATGTCAACAATTCAAGTGTTCAACACTCCAAACTTGCACAGCCGCGCCCGCACACCCGCTACCCGTTCTCGCTGCCCATACTCAAAGTCTCGAACCCTAGATTTGTCTCTTTCTCCACACACACTCCACAGTCCACACGCCGCCGCCGCCTCGCTGCCCTCGTCAACGCCACCCTCGCCATCTCGCGGCCTTGCCAACCTCGTCAGCGCCGCCCTCGCCACCCTCGTGACCTCGCCGCCTCGTCGTCGACAACCTCGCCACCCTCATCGTCACCTCCCTCGCAGCCTCCGTCCTCACCACCCTCACTGGCAGCCGGCCCCTTCGACCGTTACTGCATCGCCAGCCCCCTTGTCGCCCTTCAACCATATCGGGGCCCCGGCGGGTATCCCTCGCAGGGCGTAGGTGGGGACGGGGGTGGGGGGCGGATTAGGTGGCGGGGGCGGGGGTGCGAACTATACCCCCGATCTAAACCCGGCCCGTTGCCATCCCTAGTGAGGAAAGAGGAAGAAAGAGGTTTGAGGGTTGGGGGTGGCGAGCAGTGCATCGAGATGATGCCGGGCACAATAAAAATGTTGGTGATGATTCCATTGTGATTCCATTGTGATTGTGATATTAAATTAACTAAAACCATAAAATTAAATTTCATGTGGTGATAAAAAAATTAATTCCTCCCTTGGGGAATTGGAAAATGAATGGCACGGGTGAAGACATAAGAAAATGCTCTCTCTCTCTTGGACACATTACTATGTCTTGCCTTTATATGCATTTCTGGTCTAATCCACAGGTGCTTGATGGCAACATGCTTGAGATTAAGCCAAATCTTAGGTCTTTTCACACCGTGGGCAGTTTTCTTTCATTCTTTCCTCTGACTGAAGTGGACGTTTTTGTACCATGTCCAATTTGATTCACAAAACTTGTCCAAATTTTGATTGGAGGGAGCAGATTAGAGGTAGGTGATGTTAAAATGAGGTGTTTTGGAGGGTCTAAATCACGTTTCTTATTTTATATATAAATTATTATGTGTTGTATTTCTGTTTTATTATACTGTTGATCTTTTATATGAGTAAGATGTCATCTAATTTGGGATTGTAATCATAATGAATTTTAAAAATTATTATGAAACATGATTTCCTACACATTGAGTCAATTTTTAAAAAATCTTTATAGTTTTTAAAATTTTTATTGAAATTTGTATAGATATTGATTTTTTTTTAAAAAAAACATTGTGGGTTCAGATATCTAACCTCGCAGCTTCTTATGTGACTTCGCCATCAGGTTGGAGGTGGAATGGATTCCTGATACATTGTATTTGAATGATTGTGGTATTATTATAATGTATTTCACATACAGGTATTGTGATTAGAATGTTATCTAATTAAACTGCAAATATTAATGCATTATCTTTATGAGTAATTAGAATATTAAGCAAAATGTCCAAATCAAATGCTTGTAAGAAATATTTAGCGATGTTTGTGCAACCATTAGCTGTCTTTTTAATTATATAACTTCTTTTGCTGAATAAATCAACTTTTTTTTTTTTTGCAGACAGAAGAAATTGATTGTACTCAAATGAAGGAAACGATCGAAGCTGCTCTTGTCCAACATAATGTCACCATAAGTTCGCCGAGTTCTCTGAGTTGTTAGGAAGATTAATGCTTGCAAGCTATGCATCATGTGTTACATTTCACTCCTTGTAAGAAAGGCTTGTGTCCACTGTAGTGTGAAATCATCTTATGCGACGACTGTTTCATACTTGAGAGTCAATGGACTGTGATGTAAATCATTAGTAGATGATGATCGAACAATTCTTAACTGGTCTTGTGTAGGAGTTCTCATATAAATTTTTTTCTCATAATGTTGTTGTTTTCGTAATACATTTTATATAGATGGAGAAGACTTATGTGAGGATCTTCCTCACATAAAACCTACTCAGAAATTTCTCAATCGTGATTTACTTATATTCTATCACAATATAATGATTTTCAACTGAATTTCAAACGTGAGAGGAGTTCCTATAGAAATTATTTCCCATAAAAATATAGGTGGTTGGTTAAACTACAAGACAAACAGCATGGGCGTAGGAAACAGATAGTGTATGGCTGGACTGTATGTAATAGGTTTTCATGTCCAGGACATGCCACCATACTGTGGCAATCATGGCATTGAATAAGCATGTGACATGGCTTAATAAAACAAGTAAGTTGCACCACATTGCATGTGATTTGATAATTTCATAAATGTCTATCTGTGATTTAAAAGTTGATGCATTTCATATATTAATACATATAGTTTGCGAATGGTGGATGCATCATTCCGCAAGTAACACAACAGGGACTAAAGGAGAAGGGGAAGTAACTTTACTACCTTTGTAAAAAAAAAAAAAAAGTTCGGACAAAAGCCTATCGATATAGTGTAGCAGAAAAATGCTTGACAATTAATACTAACTTTGAACCGCAAATAAATTGAACAACTATAAACTTATATTCTGATTTTACTTTGGAAAAAACTAACTAATGGCAAAAAAAATTATCAATGTTTGGTTTAGTAGTGTCCAAATCAGTTTGAACAAGAACGGTAATTTTTCATAGAGTGTTTCTAACCCGTTACCAATCTACAATTACATAGAGAAGGGATGGTTAGGGCTAGAATATAATGCAATGGGGCAATAATAATGAAGGGAATCTATCAGTTGTAGAAAAAAATTTATAAATAACCCAAAACAAAAAACTAATTTGAGAAATGACACATAGTTTAACGAAATTGCGAGACTAACCTGGTTGGCCGCGAGAAGACACTTATCGCGGATTTGAGACGCGACGCAAGCAATTGCCACCTTTTCCTTTTTTGACTAGCGAGATGAATCTTTTACGTTCTGGAGCCGCGACAGAAGGAGAATCACCTGTTCCTGTTTTCAACCTTACGTTTTTCATCCTGGAGCCGCAACAATAGCCTTTTCCATTCTGGAACCGCGACAGAAAAGAGATTTTCTCAATTTTTCCTTTGGTCGTTTCCACTGTAATGTCACATAAAATAATAACTTTTTTTGTACTGTCCTTGTCCGTTTCTCCTCTGGTTGTTTATACTTCTCCGCTGGTCGTTTCCATTTCAAATAATTAACTTCAAAGTTGGGAAAATCTCTGATTAGTGCTTAATTGGTATAGCTTTTGCCCTAAGTTTCCATCTAAATTCATGCCAACAACTCTTTCCACATGATATTTTATGTGAATTTTTGTATCATGTTTACAATCCGCTTTCACGGTTGTGTTTGTTATGTTTAATAGATAATATGTACAAAATTTGGAAGAATTTCAAGTTTGTTTGGATAAGAAACGAAAAAGACCATGAAAATTGGACGAACCGGGGCCCTGAAGGGCCCAAACCCTAAGCACCGGAGCCCAGCATGGGCATTGGCACGGCCAATTTTAAGTTTGAAGTCTGATATTTGGAAATTACTAATTGTTTGAAAAGATGGAACGCCACACTGAAAAGCCGAAACAAACCGTCAGTACATATTATTTAGAAGTACATCCCATGGTGTGCTGACAATAGCCTTTTCCATTAACATATCTAATTATTAAATCGCCTCCCTCTTTTGTGATGCCTATCTCTCTGAAAAGGTGAGGGTGAATAAGTATCAGGCGGGTTATGTGGTCTCCGAACAGCTGCAGTAGAAGGTCCGTAGCGGTTCGACGGCCCTAATGGTTGTGAAGGCTGTGTGGGTGGTGGAGCATCATGGAGCTGACTCGGTTGAAGCTCGTCGTGCATGTGGTGCTGATGTGCATAGGGATTATCCATCCCTAGCATGTTGGACACCCAATCATCATGCTCCCTCTGTTGTGCCACCCACTCAGCCTCAGGCCCCTGTGGCGTATGTATTGTCTGCTCTGACGGCTGGCCCCAAGATGCCCAAGATGGCCCCTCAGCAGGTTGTGCTCGCTGCGGAGGCATCCAAGGAGCAGAGTAGAGCTTGTTTACCCGGTCCAAATCGTGCTGATCCCAACGATCTTCTGCGGCTAGTTTCTCTGTATAAGTCCTATCAGCAGCCTCTTGAGCTCTTCTGATGTCATCCGGGTCGTCGGAGTCATTGGAATCATTGCCTCCTGGTCTATGATGTGTCGATGGCTCTCCTATATGTAGTGATCCATCTCGACGAGAAAACATTGACGATGAGCATGGAAGAATTGACGGGGTGCTAGATGGGCCCGCTGTGTCAATACCCCACCTCGATGATGCGTTGTGTCGAGTAGGACGTGTGCCCGAGATACTGGGGCATGCAAAGGAGGGTCGAGTAGACCTTGGGCTTGGTGGGTGCGCCATAGGCTATCTTGGCATGAATGTGTCAGTAGTACGTCCGCAACTTAGGTCGCTCATGAGTCGTCGAGCAGCAGTGTTCACCGCACGGATGGCTCCAGTAAACTCAGTACGGCACCAGTGACCTCCGTGTGCTAAGCTAGACAAAATTGATCTAGTGTGCCGCTCGATGGCAGTTGCAACGTCGAATTGAGAAAGACAAATAGTGTATTAGTTATTAAAATCAGTAAATGATGGATGCAAAAGGGGAATATCGGAAAAACGTACTGAGCGATGTATCTGGCCCGGCCAATCAAAATCAAACCCTAATTGCACACGTTCCAAATGCGGTATATATGTTGGTGTATCCTCAGGCACACGAGAAAGCCGCGTGCGGGTATGAGGCATGTACCAGTCAAGATACGCTTGGTACGTACTGTGATCGTACACTCGAACCTCTGCAGTTACATCGGTCTGTGCAAGCTCGTTCCACTCCTGCACCCATCTACCATTCTTGTGCGCCCAATTGTCGGTCTGCCTTCCTTGCCTACTCTGTCTACAAAATAAAATGGAGGTAATGGTAGGTATCGAAACAAAAAAAATAGAATCCAAATATTATGCACGCATGGGTGTACTTGTGCACCTCCTTGGGGAGATCCCTATCATGTTCTCTCTCCAGAGGTGGGGTGTGCTGATATAATCCAAACTGACGCATCACCCGCTCCGGGTAGTACGGCTCCACCATATGAGAGAACACAAGATGACGTCGTGTCATCCTACAATCGTTGCCCGCTGTGCACATGATCGATATGCCATGCGGTGCAATGCTCTCAATGAAATCTGGTGTCCACGCACACCATACGACTTGTGACTCGTGGAGTAGATCAAAATCCCCCTGGTACAAGATGTAGCACCGGCGAACCTGGTTCGCAGATCATCTTGGTCGACCGTGCATCCATCTTGTGCCCATGGTTGGGCGATCCACCCAATCATGGACATAATCAGGCTCGGGGTACGGATGCACCAGTCGATCCAAGCGTGGTCGGCCAATTGGAAAATGCTCCCAAGACCATAGCTGCAGCAGGAGGGAGCATCCCGACAATACAGACTCTGGGGCAGTCCGGACACATGCATCGCACAACCCCCGGTATGTTCCACAAAGCACGGACATGGCCCAGTTGTACTGGGGAACATGCCCTGGTTGGGCATCGACAATGCTCTCCGCCAATGGAATGAACCATGGGTGAACTGTATCCCCGTGTGTAGATTGGAACAGGATATACTGGAACATTACCAACAGGTATGCGAACAAATGCTGGCGCACAACATGCTCCAGCGCATCAGGCGGGCAGCCAAGGTACCGCAACAAAAACCTATGCGGCACACCACGCCTAGTTGATGGGATCTGATCTGCTGGTTGAACGATGTTGAACCTAAGGTTTACCTGAGTGCGCCAGTCTGCAGGCGACGGTGATGGAACGATGGGTGCTCCTGCGGCAGGTAGGCCTAGGAGCATACCCACATCCTCCAACGTGATCGTCATCTCCCCCCATCGGAAATGGAACGTGTGTGTCTTAGGGCGCCATCGATCCACCAATGCGGTGACCAACGTCCGATCCAAAGTGAGGCCATGACCAGTTTGCAGTATACGAGCAAACTGTAGTAAACCCACCTCTGCGAGAATAGGGATGTATCTCGCATCAAGAGGCCAGTACTCCATGGGAGCCCTCATTACAAGTGGCTCAAGATGTCCACCTCGCGACAATACACGCCCACGATGAGCATTGTCCCACCTGTCACTGAGTCGCTTTGGAAGCCATACATCCTCATGAGCCATCTCTGCATAAATTAATTACCGTTAGCATAACATAACAATTCGAAATATAACGAAGAAATGAGTTTGGGTTTGACACCTCATAAGTCTTAATCTGGTAGAATTTTACCGTAGGTTTAGTTTTAAAAACATGCAAAAATCATGCTTAAAACTCCTTCCATACGACATTCTATGTGCAAAGTTTCATTATTTCTACAAGATTCTTTCCCAATTGTGTTCTCTGTGTTGCAGGGATCAGGCTTACCAAGTTTAGTTCTGAAAACATGCAAAAATCACGAATAAAACACCTTTTGTATGGCATTTCATGTGCAATGTTTCATTGCAATACCAAGAGTCTGTCAAGGAGTTTTTTTTGGACATGTTTACCTGTGTACTATAAATAGAGAAGTTTCTGGCTCAATTAGAGTATCCATAGAACATCCACTGTTACGAATGTGAAAGGACTACCAAAATATTGGAAAATATTAAATAACGACAAAATACAGAACTCATGAACGATCACATGACTCATTACACGTCACTATTAGATGTGTGAATACTAGGTGGATGGGCTGGGTGCATGTAGACAATTCTTTCTGGTATGCCCGGCTTGTTTGCAAATCGAGCATTTTCTACCTCGAGTGCTCGCTTTCTGTGATTCGTCCATGTCATTGTGCAAGCGACACGTCTTCCGACGACCAGGTCCCTTTCTCTTGAGGTTGAAAGGTGGACATACCACTCCAAGTCTGCTGAAGGTTATGAAGGCTGAAGAACTCAGAAAGGTATGGAGATGGGCTTTTACCGAGTGCCGCACATGCAGCAATGACATGCGAACATGGCTTGTGTAATAACATGGCCTTGTTGCATGTGCACTCCGCAACATCCCCCAGAATGACTTCGTGTACCCTGCCAGCTCTGAGATGGCCGTTAACCCGCTTCTGGCGTAGTGAGACTGAAATTATCTTGTGCAATCGGTTGATGATCTCCACCTCATGCGTCTGGGCCTTATTTATCTGAAAATTCATGTATTCCTGCACCACGCCCGGTAAGGTTCTAAATGGATCGTCGACCAGCATCTTGGCTACAAGGCTTCTGTTGTTGAAATATTGCGCAGTGCGATACCATGTCATCTCCACAATCGCGGTCAATGGCAAGCATCGCACCCCCTTCAAAACATAGTTACAAACTTCAGATAGATTTGTCGTCATGACGCCATACCTTGCCCCACCCTCGTCATGCAGCAACGACCACTTCTCTTTCTCTTTGTCGCTGATCCACTGTGAAAATTTTCTTATAGCATCCCCATCGCCGGCCCCGGACCCTTTATTAGCTGTGTACTTCAGTGTCAACTCCTCGAGCTTCTCGAAGATAGTGTCATACTTGCTCACTTGGTTCTGCGAGCATAGCCTCTTAAATAGGTCCATGATTTGTTTGCTCTGGAATTTGGTGAAGAGGTTGGCTGCAAGGCGTCGCATGCACCAACGTCTCACCACGTCCTCCCACTTGTAAAATGGATCGGGAGTGCCCTGCATGATTGATACCAGCCTAGACCATCTCGCAATAGAACGAGGACGATGCAGTAGGCGAGTATTCTATCGTTCTTTCCACAGGGACTAGAGAAGCAAAATCGTGTAAAACTAGACTAAATCGATGGCAAGCGAAACTAAAATAGTCGAGAGAATGAGAAAGAGAATGTCAGAGGAAAAGCGAAGAGAGAAAAAGGTGGTAGGCTTGCGACGTTTGGTCACGGTTTAATCCGTACGCGTAGTCGTGAGTACAAGCGATAAAGCGGTATCGTTCAGCAATCTCACAATCAAAGAAGCAAAACGCTGAAACGCACACACCTATCGACGGTATCAATGAATTTAACACGCAAGGGATTAACAAGGACCATTCTCCATCAGCCTCTCAGCTACAACCTACATGGCAAATCCGGAGAACAACCACACCAACTCAAGACAACAAGAGCAAGACAAAGCAATTCATGACAGAATGAGAATTTAATACACAACTTCAATCACCCCAGTCCTGTCCATTTACACAGAAACAACAAAGATATAGAAATTGAAGCACAACATGCTCAGCCTATGAAATATCCAATTTAATCCAGTCAAGAATTACAGGAATAATATAAATCTATATGAGCACAAAGCACAAACGAATTCAAGCAATCAACCAGGATGAAAGAAACTAATTTCAGAAGCTAGTTTCAATTTGATTTGACATACTTCTATACATTCCAATGCCATAGCAGCTCACACAAGCATCACAGAAACTGAACATTCAACAATCATATCACAGAAACTTCTATTCACTCATTTCTCCATCTGTTCATCAGACAAATGTTGGAACTCAAGCAATTTCATCTATTATCTCATACAACGATTCCATTTCAGTTCATCACAATTCAAGAATAAAGAAAGTGAGAAGAAGTTGAACCAGAAATGATGGCCGCTGGAGTAGCTGGAGAAGCACTGGAGTCTTGCTGAAGCTTGCAAAGGTTGGAGGAGCTAATCGCCGTGTCGAAGTAGCTGGAAAGGAGGTCGTGGAAGAGGAACTTGGCCGTCGGCCCGAGAGGAAGGAGGTGCCGGAGTTGATGAAGACGGCGGCTATGGCGCGAGGAACAAGCTGCGCCGGCTGTGCAGCAGGCGGCGGTGGCCGAGGGAGAGGAGGCTCCGGCGCGGGATGGTCTTGTGGTGGTGCGCCGGGGAGACCGGGGAGGAGGCGTGGCAACGCGGGAGTCTTGGAGGCGCAGATCCGGCGCCTGGCGGGATGTGTGGGCGGCGCCGGAGAGAGGGAGTGCGGGGACGCAGCGCCGCGACACGGTGGAGATGGCGTGGGATCGGGAGGACGAGAGAGGCGCGGGATCGGCCAGATCCAGCCGGATCCGGCGTGGCGGCAGATCAGCGGCGCGTGGATCGGGTCCGAGTCAGCGAGGTGGCGGCTGTGGTGGATCTGGGGAGGCGCCGGCACGAAGAGGAGACCGGCGGCTTGGGCGCCGCCGGCTCAGGACTCAGATCCGGCCAGATCCGGCCGAGGAAGATGGCGGTGTGGCGGCCCGGTGTAGATCCAGTGGCTTTGGGGCTTGAAGTGGTGGATTTGGTGGAGTTTGTAGTGATGAAATGGAGAAGATGAAAACAAGAAAAAGAAAGAAGAAGGGGACGAAGGGGAATGGAGCACCGCCGGCGTATGGCCCGGCCGCCGGCGGCGAGGTGGAGGGAGGTGTGGAAGAGTGGTTTGGGGAAGAAGAAGAACGAAGTAAAAAAATAAAAGCCGGGCTCAAGAATGCTTCAGTGGCCGGCGGCTGGCTAAAGATGGTGAATTTTGCCCTTTTTGCAGAAAAGCCCTCGAGGTTTTGGAGAATTAGAAATGTGACCTCGTGGCTAGGGTTTGGGATTCCGGGCCCCCGGAGACTCCGATTTTGGTGCGGTCAGATCCCACGCGTCCGCGAGAACGCGCACTTCCATCAGGAATCGTCCGATGGCCGGATTAAGTCGAGGACGCACGACCGCTAGCCGAAAATCCATCCGATCCTCGTCGACCTGCGATAAAAGTTGGAAAAACAAGTAATCCGGTCGATTTGGCGACAAATCTGGAATAATCTAGACATATGCCGAGGTTAATGACTGATACGTGCAAAAGCATGGGGAAAATGTACACAAAAATGAGGCAAATCGAGTAAATATCATCCCCCCAAGCTTAATTCTTTGCTTGTCCTCAAGCAATGTGACAAGAAATAAATCCAAGGAGTCAAGCAAGCAACCAAATGTCATGAAAGAGTAAAATGCAGCATATAGTAAACTCGGCAAACTAAGATATGTTTCAAGCGCTCAACCATCTAATAATTGCGCTGAAATTGCAAGTAACTAGCTTAGTTCTAGATACGGAGGAAATAAGAATGCTTAATTCTACTCATACCACCTACATCCATACGTATATATAGAAATTCAAAGTGAGCATAAACAATACACAAGCATCGAAGAACTACAGTCTCCATAAACATCAAATAAGCAGTTTCAACCTTATTAATTTTTGAGCGCTCTTTATTTGAAAAACAAAATCTGGTGCACATGTAAGTCTCTACCCTTCGACTTATTTAGGCGGATCTCTCCGTACTTCGCTCTAGGGTAGGTAGTCCACTAGAGTGTTTATAAACATGCTCATGAGTCAAAAAATGTAGCAGGAAGGCTTGTGCACTTATTAGATTTGAAAATGTGCAAACCATGCTTACATACCAAATACTCAGAGGAGCAACGAAGCAGAAGAGCTTTTATTCAAAAGAAAAGAAAATTTGGCAGTGTCTACAAGGTAGAAAACAAACAAATGCGACCTTATTAGCAAGATTTTTTTTTTTTTTTTTTTTTCAAATCTGGTTTACACAAGTTATATGATTGTTTAGGAGACTCGTGTTCTAAACATGTGTGTAGAGATTAGGTTCACAATTGACATTTCAGTATACAAGATAGAATGCGGTAATAAAGATATCAGTAAGCATTCGAATTTCCACAATATCTACAACGAAACTAAGTACAAGCAGTTTTAGTACCATTAGAAGATGGTTAATCACAATTCAACCTATAATAGATTGTTGAGCTACTAGACCATGCAATAAAAAAAACTCAACACGACATGCAAAAGGGCTCCAGAAGCCAAATGAGAACAATGAAACGCAAAATGAAAAGCACATTTAGTCATAACCACAACAATCACATATATATACAAATCTGCACAAGTCTAGAATTTCCAGAAAATTTTGACATGACCTTTCTAGATTTTTCATGCAATCCAAACAAAACAAGTATACAACAGGTCATATCACAACATAAACAAGCCCACAAGGCTGGATAAAGATCATTCACACATAGGAAAGGCAGGATAAGCAAGTACATACAACAGATCTCATACATGAGCACAAACTTGCACATAGAAGCTCAAATTTGAAAAATTTGACCCATATTTTCAGAATTACAGCACAACAAGAAATGCATTCTCCCCCCAAGCTTAAATGGTTGCATAGTCCACAATGCAACAATATGAGATGGATCACACATGGAGATGAGAACACAAAATAAATTTCATGCACAAGGGTCATATGAGAGGTCCGCAATAGCTCACCGGGTGAAGAATGGAGACGATGACGCTGCGATGAGCCATACAAAGTATCCCAAATGTGCCAAGCCGCCATATGAGGATGATGCCCTAAAAGAACAACCAAAGAAGAAACTAAGAACAATCCTACAAAATAAAGGAAAATAAATAACAAAAAGAAAGAAAGAGAGAAAACACTCGGGTTGCCTCCCGAAAAGCGCTTCTTTTAGGTCGGAAGCTCGACCCTCAAAGGATATAGCGTTGAAGCGCGAGTGTGGAAGGAGAGGCAAGTATGGGACGTAGTAGAAGCTCCACGTCCACCCTCCTGTCGAAAGCAGCATATTGTCGAAAGCAGCATACCTGGGAATCCACCAGGATCCCAAGGAATGTCGACTCGGAGCAAGTTTGCTCGCGGTCGAGAAGCCACACGTGCTAACCTGCAAATAAGATAAAGAAAGACCAAGCACGTGCGTATGGTAGGGACAAAGCCCTCCAGAAAGTCAACTGACGAAGATCCTTTCCCGAAAATTGACTGACTATACATATCATGAGGATGGCATATAATGATGTAGGATGAATGACAACTCAAAGGAATATGAATAACCTCGTCAGAACTAGACAACTCATAATGATACGAGAGGGGTTTCAAATCTACCTGAATAGTGGATGGCGTGAAGTCTGGGGTAGGAAGGACCTCCACGGGGGTCGTATCTGATAGATCAGGATGAATGGACTCCCCTACGTCAGAAAGAAGTCCCTCATCAGCAAATGAGAATGTCTCCCTCTTGATCTCGTGGCTCAGGGAGTAGTCCAGAAGGTCTGCAACGTCGAAACTGACACTCTCCATCTCTGGTCCGTCTGCCAATGGATCATCAAAAGAAAATGGCCCGAATGGACGCAGAGGTGTCTGGAAAATAAGCTCTCCATCATCATCATCCAACATGATCAAATCAATAGGAGGCGGAGGTGATTGATGCGACGTTGAAGAAAGAAGCTCGGGTCGAAGCTCGTCGCTCAATACTGTGGTCTCTCCGTGAGGTTCTCCAAGATAGATGTCATGGGTGGGCTCCAGGACACTCAACGGAGGTGTGATGGCCTCAAATGTAGGTACTTGAGATGGCAGGATGTGGACTGGATCTCGATATCCTCGGAACTCAGCTATGCAAGATCGCACACCCTGCATCTCAGCCCGCAATAATTCCACATCCCTTGAATGCTGGGTCATGAGTCGCTCAGATTGCTTGACCAAGCCCTCCATCAGTGCCTCAAGTCTTGATGTATCCTCAACTTCGGGAGGCGACTGTGGTGGCGGATGTAGAAACTCGTTCATCTTTTCCAAATGACGCTCAAACATCACCTCAAGCCTAGATGGTGTATCCTCATATGTAGGAGGGTGCGGTGAGTACTGCTGATGCGACAAATACGGAGCCTGATATGATGTATATGGGTGCTGCTCTCCGTACCTAAAACCCTGCGAAAGATGACTAGGAGAAGATGATGAGATAACAGGATAGTTGTTCCTATATGGTGAATTTGGGTATGTAGGCCATCCAGGACCATATGTAGTGGATGCTCGATCACGCTGACAAGCGGCGGGTGAATGACCTTGAATACCACAAATACAACATATAGGAGCAACACTAATATGAGCAAATAATCTACGAAGGGCTGTATCCATCTGACGAGGCAAATCATCTAGTTTAGCACTGAGGTTGTCACATGCATCACAAAAAGACTGCGAACCATCCATATCCTCAATCAGTGAAAATCAATCAATGAGAAAAGGACAAGAGGAAAGGCGAGAAATAAAAGAGCTGGGAGGGAAAAGGGGGCGGGAAAAGATGCAAACAAAAACCGAAAAGAAAAACAAAAACAAAATGATTTAATCTAGTTAAACACATTCACTTTCATCTAATCCCCGGCAACGGCGCCAAAAATTGATACCAGCCTAGACCATCTCGCAATAGAACGAGGACGATGCAGTAGGCGAGTATTCTATCGTTCTTTCCACAGGGACTAGAGAAGCAAAATCGTGTAAAACTAGACTAAATCGATGGCAAGCGAAACTAAAATAGTCGAGAGAATGAGAAAGAGAATGTCAGAGGAAAAGCGAAGAGAGAAAAAGGTGGTAGGCTTGCGACGTTTGGTCACTGTTTAATCCGTACGCGTAGTCGTGAGTACAAGCGATAAAGCGGTATCGTTCAGCAATCTCACAATCAAAGAAGCAAAACGCTGAAACGCACACACCTATCGACGGTATCAATGAATTTAACACGCAAGGGATTAACAAGGACCATTCTCCATCAGCCTCTCAGCTACAACCTACATGGCAAATCCGGAGAACAACCACACCAACTCAAGACAACAAGAGCAAGACAAAGCAATTCATGACAGAATGAGAATTTAATACACAACTTCAATCACCCCAGTCCTGTCCATTTACACAGAAACAACAAAGATATAGAAATTGAAGCACAACATGCTCAGCCTATGAAATATCCAATTTAATCCAGTCAAGAATTACAGGAATAATATAAATCTATATGAGCACAAAGCACAAACGAATTCAAGCAATCAACCAGGATGAAAGAAACTAATTTCAGAAGCTAGTTTCAATTTGATTTGACATACTTCTATACATTCCAATGCCATAGCAGCTCACACAAGCATCACAGAAACTGAACATTCAACAATCATATCACAGAAACTTCTATTCACTCATTTCTCCATCTGTTCATCAGACAAATGTTGGAACTCAAGCAATTTCATCTATTATCTCATACAACGATTCCATTTCAGTTCATCACAATTCAAGAATAAAGAAAGTGAGAAGAAGTTGAACCAGAAATGATGGCCGCTGGAGTAGCTGGAGAAGCACTGGAGTCTTGCTGAAGCTTGCAAAGGTTGGAGGAGCTAATCGCCGTGTCGAAGTAGCTGGAAAGGAGGTCGTGGAAGAGGAACTTGGCCGTCGGCCCGAGAGGAAGGAGGTGCCGGAGTTGATGAAGACGGCGGCTATGGCGCGAGGAACAAGCTGCGCCGGCTGTGCAGCAGGCGGCGGTGGCCGAGGGAGAGGAGGCTCCGGCGCGGGATGGTCTTGTGGTGGTGCGCCGGGGAGACCGGGGAGGAGGCGTGGCGACGCGGGAGTCTTGGAGGCGCAGATCCGGCGCCTGGCGGGATGTGTGGGCGGCGCCGGAGAGAGGGAGTGCGGGGACGCAGCGCCGCGACACGGTGGAGATGGCGTGGGATCGGGAGGACGAGAGAGGCGCGGGATCGGCCAGATCCAGCCGGATCCGGCGTGGCGGCAGATCAGCGGCGCGTGGATCGGGTCCGAGTCAGCGAGGTGGCGGCTGTGGTGGATCTGGGGAGGCGCCGGCACGAAGAGGAGATCGGCGGCTTGGGCGCCGCCGGCTCAGGACTCAGATCCGGCCAGATCCGGCCGAGGAAGATGGCGGTGTGGCGGCCCGGTGTAGATCCAGTGGCTTTGGGGCTTGAAGTGGTGGATTTGGTGGAGTTTGTAGTGATGAAATGGAGAAGATGAAAACAAGAAAAAGAAAGAAGAAGGGGACGAAGGGGAATGGAGCACCGCCGGCGTATGGCCCGGCCGCCGGCGGCGAGGTGGAGGGAGGTGTGGAAGAGTGGTTTGGGGAAGAAGAAGAACGAAGTAAAAAAATAAAAGCCGGGCTCAAGAATGCTTCAGTGGCCGGCGGCTGGCTAAAGATGGTGAATTTTGCCCTTTTTGCAGAAAAGCCCTCGAGGTTTTGGAGAATTAGAAATGTGACCTCGTGGCTAGGGTTTGGGATTCCGGGCCCCCGGAGACTCCGATTTTGGTGCGGTCAGATCCCACGCGTCCGCGAGAACGCGCACTTCCATCAGGAATCGTCCGATGGCCGGATTAAGTCGAGGACGCACGACCGCTAGCCGAAAATCCATCCGATCCTCGTCGACCTGCGATAAAAGTTGGAAAAACAAGTAATCCGGTCGATTTGGCGACAAATCTGGAATAATCTAGACATATGCCGAGGTTAATGACTGATACGTGCAAAAGCATGGGGAAAATGTACACAAAAATGAGGCAAATCGAGTAAATATCAATGATCTCAATGGCTCTAAGCAAGCCTTTGTGTCGATCAGAAATAATGCAGATCTTCTCACGATCCTTTACAACCGCTCGCTTCACGTTCACCAAGAACCACAACCAACTTTTCGTGCTCTTAGCTTCTACAACTGCATATGCTAATGGAAGCAATTGATTGTTAGCATCTACAGCAACCGCAATCAGTAGTGTCCCTTTGTACCTCCCAGTCAAAAATGTGCCATCCACACATAACACCGGCCGGCACCATGTGAATGCCTCTATGCACTGCGGGTATGCCCAGAACAAACGGTGCAGAACTCTTGTGTTCTCTATGGTATTGCCATCCGGGGCAACAGCTGTCTGATCGAGCATATCCACAAATGTGCCTGAGTTCGTTAGTGCCATGTTTCGAAGCAACCGCACAACTGTGTTGTATGCATCCTCATATGTGCCATACATGTCCTCAATTGCTTTCTGCTTTGCTCTCCATGCCTTGTTGTAGCTGATACGATAACCACATCGATCTGCCACTTGCTTGATGATCTGTCTTGGCATTATCGATATGTTCTCCCGCACTGCGGGCTGGATGATGTTGCTTACATATGCCGCAGTCATGTTTCTATGGCTGTCCAATGCCTCGTAAGCTCACATGTGTGGGCGTTAATTCGAGTGACCACAAAACCAATGTCATCCTTTGGTTGCATGGCACGAACCCTCCATGCGCAGCCCGGTGTAAGACATGCGACATCATATAACCTAGGGGTAGACTTCACCACTTTGTACTGTCGGTTGAGTGCAAGAGACCATCTAGCCACGGCATTTTGCACATCTTCTTTCGTTCGAAACTCTTGCTCGAGCCGGATGCTACTTTGCTCAAAAAACCATCTTGAGTTTTGGTCCGTCAGTAGCACTGCCGAACTAAATCCAGATTCATCAATCCATTGTTGGGGGGGGGTCCTGAAATGATCTTCGTCGGAGTCTTCAGATGATTCGGAGTCTGTCAAGTCATCTTCGTCAGACACAGTTCCAAGACCCTCCAAGAACTCACACACATCAACACGTGTGTGGCAAAAAGCTTCTGACCAATCACTAGGCCTAAATGTTGGCGGAGTCGGTGCATTCATTTCTCCCACCCATGCACCGCTACTAGGGCTGGCTCCAACGTCACCCTCTGGCAGTTCTAGTTCGCAGAACTGGACATAAACAAAAAATCGGCCGCCCAAACCGCCATAAGGGTCCTTCACTCTCCTCACAAATGACCCCCACGAGTTGTTCCCTTTCAGTTCGCGTAGCACCCAATATGGGCTGTTGGTTGTCTCCTTCACAATGAGCCCCTCTACTTGAATTGTCTCCTTCACAATGAGCCCCTCTACTTTTGCCGAACAAACTAAGTATTCATAACTTAAGATCCGTGAAAGATGTGTTATGTACGTTCAAATCAGCCATGACATATTTGCAATGACTCATATCTACACCGTTTGGCCCATCACGAATCAAACTGTCGCCATAAAATATGCAGAAATTTTCAGGTTGCTCCATTCCCTATGGAACATATTTACGCAATAATTATAAGTAAACATATTATGATTTTTAAATCACATATTAACATAATCAATATATTTATAGGTAATTTCTGGGTTGCACCATTCTCCTTCATCTGTAACTTTTAGTATTTGTTTTATGGATAATGCCGGTTTTCAAAAATCAAACCAGGCATGACGATATTCTTGAAAACATGTATGTTTTTTTGGAATACCCTTTTATTCTTTTTTGCTTTATGAAAGCTTTCTATGTTCTGGGGATATATAGGAAATGTAGAAATTTTGAATGAAATCCTGAATAAATTTCAAGCAAACCCTAGTATTTATTTAGAATTAGGTTAAACGAATTTGAGTCACATAAAATGATAAAATAAAGCTCAAAACTAACTTTAAACTATGTACAAGAAAAATATCTAAAAATCATGGAAAATTGAAATAAATCCCATTACCAATTTAAGAATATAATTGTGAAAAGAATATTCACAATTGAGTATCTTAGCCAATTATTAATATAAAAGAAAAGTCTCAATGAAATAAAAATGAAAGAATTACATTGCAGGGAAGCTGGTGCAGTGAAAAGCCAAAATGACCCATGAACTAAAGGAAATATTATAACAATACCATTTACACAGAATTCCTACATAATAATTAAAATTTTGGAATTAAATAATAAAGACATGATTATATGCTTAGACCATTAAGTTTAGTATCAAAACATGCAAATTTCATGCTCAAAACTCCCTTGATGTGACATTTTATGTCTAAAATTTGCTTATTTTCACAAATTGCTTCCATTATTGTATTCACCATGTTTCAGGGAACAATCCTGCCAAATTTGGGCTTAATTCGACCACTTTTGACCCTCCAACGACCAACATACCAAAAGGGACAACAAAAACACTCCTGGTCGACTACTACACGACCTCAACATTGGTCGTGACCTTTTTGGCAGCAAAATCGGCGCCTGCGGTCGAAAAGGGCAGTCATTCGAACACGAAACGCTCCTGCCCGCGGTCGAAAAGAGCTGCATTCAAACACAAAACCCACCCGCGGTCGAAAAGGACTTGATTCGAACACAAAATGCGCCTGCGGTCGAAAAATAAGTCATTTGAACACAACACGAGCCAGCCCGCGGTCGAAAAGGCCTTCATTCGAACACAAAACCCGCCCGCAGTCGAAAAGGGCTTCATTCGAACCCAAAAAGCTCTCGCGGTCGAAAAGTACCCCGATTTGGGCACGACCTAAGTTTCGGCCGTTTGATTGATTTTTTGGATGGTTCACATGGTGCTACGTGTCATGCTCGAGTAGGACTCAATTTGGGAGGCGCAAAACTGGTCGTCAGTGGTCGGATGTGGTCGAATTGTACTCGGATTTGGTCGGTTTGAGCAAGTTGGACTCGGAACTGGTCGAATTGGTCGAGTTGCATCTGGTTTTGGTTGGTTTTGGCCGAGTGGGACTCAAACTGGTCCCTTGTCATGCCCTAAATTTCTTAATGTTTTAAAAAGCTTTTAAATTTCAAATTCTTTTGCTTTTCATTGCATGATCATATAGAAACCTATAATGTGAGTAAGTAGAGCAATTTGGATAGTTCGAACAATCCCTGCATTTATTTAAAATAAGGTTAAAAGAATTGAGTCACATGAAATGATAGAACATACCCTAAACCTAAAGCTAAACTATGCACAAGAGAAACTTCTGAAAATTATGGGAAATTGAAATAAACCTAACTACTAATGTTTCACCAATTTAAGTTTTAATTGCAAAAGGAATAATCACAATTTAGCTCCTTAATTAATTGCATCATAAAAAGAAAAGCCTTATTGTATGCTAGAGTATTACTAAAATACCTTTAAAAATACACTAAGTTAACAGTAATTTGACCAAAATTCTTTTCACTTTACAAAAGCTTTCTATTTTCTGGGGATATATAGGAAAGGTACAAATTTTGAATGAAATCCCAAGAAAATTTCAAGTAAACCCTTGTATTTAGAATTAGGTCAGAAGAATTTGAGTCACATAAAATTATATAATAAAAGAATGAAATTGCAAAGAGGCCTGCGCAGTGAAAAACCTTATAAATTTTATTACTAAATGACCCATGAACTTAACAGAAGGAAATATTTATACAAATACCCTTTCCAAAGTAGTCCTAAAAAATAATTAAAATTTTGGAATTGAATAATAAAGACATGATTATGTGCTTAGACCATTACTAAAATACTCTTAAAATTTTACTAAATGAATAGTAAATGGACCAAAATACCCTTTTACACAAAACTCCACTTTTCATTGCAGCCCACAAACTTTTAAAATTTCAAGTAAACCCTTATATTTATAATTAGGTCAAAAGAATTTGAGTCACATAAAATGATAGAATAATGCTACAGTGCAATGACCATTTTAAACTTGAGAAAATTACTAATGCTACAGTATAATGACCAAATACCCACATTCATCTGCTGGTCATGTTTCACCAACTTTCCACCTCATGCTAAAACTTTAACATACGAAAGATTTACAAAGTAGAAGAAAACTGTAATTAAACTACCGTAAATACTTACAAAACATAGAAGAGGTGTTTTAAACATAAGCTTTTAACATCTATTTAGTTAACATCTACTTAATTAACATCTAACGTAAATATAACAGCTAACATTAACTTTTAACATCAACTGAGTTACTAATCACATAGTTAGCACATAAATTAGCAACAAAATAATTTCATTTTAACGAAAGTTACCACGTCTGGAAGATCTTTCTTCAAGCTACAACTTTCTCAACTGCACTGACTTCAAACAACAACCAGATTTGAAGAAATCTTGGTTCAAACACACAAATTTTGAAGTACAGCAAGTGTGGGAGAGAGGGCAAAATGAATGAGAGAGAGAGTGACTGGATGGGGAGGGTTAAAAGCTGGCCGAACACACGAAAACTCGTGAGATTATGCGATGGAAGTTACTGTCGCGCGTGGGAGATGCGACAAAAAAAAGCAGCTTTCGGTCATGGATGGGAGATGGAAAAGACCACTGGCCAGCCTTTGTCGCGCATGGGTTTGGGAATAAAAGGTTCTCGCGGTCGTGGTCGGCGAGAAGTGGCGTTGGGACCATGTCGCGGTCGTCAGGCGCGAGAGATTCCCGGTGTCATATTGTCACGGTCGTGAGGAGCGATTAGATGAGGTGGCGATATAGTTTCGCAATTTTCATAAAGTGTGGGTTATTTTTCAAATTATTTTTTTACTTTGGGTTATTAATAAAAAATTTCATCAGTTGTATGTTGGAAATATGCAAAAAAAAAGGAAATGGTTTGTGTTTGACAGTTTTTCGTGGGTAGTAAAGTTCTTTTCTGTTTTGTTGGCTTCTATTTTGTGTTAAATTAATGAAAAATGCCTAAAATATGGTGGACGCAACATCAGAAAAACTTTTGGACTACATGTATGTATTTGCAAAAATGACAAATCACAGATAGATCCAGTGCAATTTGCTCTAAAGCACATGGGCATAGGTTAGAGTTAGAATTAGAATTAAAACTAGAACTAATTTTTTTTTTATTTTTTTGTGTGCTGTCATCACCACATAAATAAAAAAAGGACAAAGATAGATGTAGTATTGTCGAGGGATTGCCCCGACAAGTAGATTTGTTTGTTAGGTGATAGAACACGTGTGCGTTGATCCAAGTGAAGAGAAATAATGACACAAAGCGATTACCATTCGGGCGGCAAATTCGGGGGAATTGGTTTTAGTGCCTTATTTGTAGAGAGATCGTGGGTGCAGAACTACTATCCTCGCTGTCAAGTAAGGCCGTGATGTTAGGGTCTCGGTAGTTCTTTTTTGGCTTGATCCCCACCACGAGTACGGCGCTGAGGAGCTCTTCTTACGACGTTTGTGTGCACTCGATGTTCGCCACGTGGACGGCTGCGATGAGCATATTCGACAGTTAACCCCTAGCCTAAACCCTAGCCATTTTACATTAGACATAGGTGGCATCAAACGAACCTGGATCAAATGGTTGATAGGACACGACGTTTGGACTGGTCGAGGCCAACAGTAGCTCGCCATTATTAGGAACTTTCAAACGTCACCTCGAACCAGCAGAGCAACACTCACATGTGTAGCTTCTAGGCCCCTAAAGAGTGTTTTAGTAATTAATGACAACTACAAATGCTATACTAACGATACCTACTAAGTTGTGTCAAGAAGAAACTTAAAAGACAGGTTAATGAAAGGCAAAGAAAGAGCCTTATGATGAAGAAAGGGCATTGATTAAAAAGGCAAAGGTACGAAATAGGGTCTTTTCCATTTTTACCGGTCTAAGGTGATTAGAGAAGAATTTTGACCCGGTTTTAGGATAGTTGCCGTACTATTAAGAGGAGCATGTGGTGTATCACAAAATACTTCATCTATATGCCACAAATCATAAAATCAACTTGCATTGCATACTAGAAGGTCATATACTTTGAAAATGCTTGTTTCAGCTCATTTCTGCTCAACACTGTCTCAGTCGGTCTGACCGTTTGTTAGACCGGTCTGACCGAATACACAGACTGATCGAATAGGATCTCGGACTGACCGAAGTTATGTCTAAGTGTAGTTTATTCCTTAAAAAGGTCGGTCTGTCCGTAGTTAAGTCATAGGTCAGTCTCCTGGAACTTCTTGATTTATCTTTCTGTTGTTTTGTGCTATGACGGTCTGATCGTGCTTTTGAACTACGGTCTGACCGTATGGCCGGTCTGTCCGTATTTATCGGCCTGACCGTATAACGTATCCAGAAACTGTGTCGTCTCTGGACAGTTTCACGGTCTGACTGAAATTGGCTCCGGTCTGACCGTGTGTGTGCCTGACAAGGGCAGTTGAGCATTTATTGCACCTGTTTTATGTCGTTGCAATTGCGGCGGTCTGACCGGGCATATACCTGCGGTCTGACCGCCAAGTGATCTTTTTCTCCCAATGGCCTGTAACGGCTATATTTATTGTGGGGGGTATATATACTCCCATGCACGGCCCTGTTCACAACTTTTGGCATAATTTTGAGCATTGTCATCATCCTTGAGAACTTAAGCAAGTTTCATACATTCTAGGGTTCAAATTCTCGAATTTGTGAGAGTGTGCATTTGAGATCTTCTAGTGCATTGCATTTAGATCATTAAATCAATCTTGTGGCACTAGAAGAAGGCTAAGTGATCATCACCGGCTTGTTACTCTTGGAGTTTGCCGGCTCCTAGACGGCTAGGAGAAAGGTTTTGGTGAGCTCTTCAAGGAAGATTGTGAAGAAGCCTCAAAACGTCTTGTGAAAGGGTTGAGCACGCCTTGCCGGAGCGGTAAAGTGCATCCTTAGTGAAATCGAGGTTTGGATAACTCATCACACTAATCCGGCTCAAGATCTAGGTCACTTCTCGAGAGAAGGTTGACTAGATAGAGGAGCGGTTAGAGATTTGGGTTTGCCTCAACGTGGATTAGGGGTGATCGGCAAATCACTGAGACCACGGGATATATCCTTGTGTTGAAATTGTTCATTGTTCATCTTGTGTTATTTATTTGCTCTCATTTACTATTAATTGTTTGTTTTATTGATAATTTGTTAAAATCGCCTATTCACCCCCCTCTAGTCGATATCCTAGATCCCTTTCAACATGGCAATCGAAGCATCACTTGAAATCCTATATATCAGAACCTGAACTCCGATGCTTTTGATCTTCTTCTTGCTTTTCCCTCTAAAGAAACCCTTTTCCCATGCCTTCTTGGTCTTTTATGAGCATTTTTTGCACAACCAGGAAAATGGACAAGTTCGAAGTCTCTAAGATCGACAAAAGTTCCATCAAGTAGATGCAAGCCGAAGGCATTCTATAAGATGATGTGGTGGTGCGGATCCCGGAGGAAAGCATCCCTTGTCCTAGGGACGGGGAGATTGTGGTGTTTGAGCACTACTTGTGCTCAAGATTGCAATTGCCTGAGCACAGGCTGCTGCTAGAGATCTTGGAGCACTTTGATATCTAATTGGTGAATCTCAACCCCAACAACCTACTACTGCTGGTATGCTTCATCATCCTCTTTGAGGGTTACATCGGCCACTTGGCAATGCTCAAGCTCTTCCGCTGCATTTTCCAAGTCCAAGTGGCAAATAAAGTGGCGGTCGTCAGCTATGGCGACATTGGGCAGTTTTATTTCCACCTGAAGGACAAGCTAGTGCCCTTCCCATTTTCTGCCACATGCTCCAAGGATCACTCTAGTCCATGGAGGAACAGGTGCTTCTATGTGAGATCGCTTTCGAGCACACAGCTCACATTTTGCTTGGAGGTGATCTATTCTTGCGACTGGAGCACCAAGAATGTGCTCTTGAGCGCTGGACGGGAGGTCACTACCATTGGGCTAAAGAAATTGGCATTGGTAGGGCTCACGATGTGGGACGTGGCGATGGAGTACACCGAGCTTTGCGTGAGTCCATTGTAGAACATCTCGGAGTTGGTGGCCAACATCACCGACAGTTGGAGATTGAGCCTAGCTATCCCCATCATGTATAGGAAAACGGGTTGCTACTCTAGCGATAATTTTAAAAGTTTAACCCAAAAACCCAAGAACCACGCAAACATTAAATCATAGATCAAGAGGTTTACCACTAGATGCGCTTATGCGACAACGCAATAGCGAAAGAAGAGTCGATGTTGCAATCAGATCATGACCAGCAGTGCAGCACTAGCAGCCGCACCTCTACGGAAGTCTACACGTCCAGAGAGGGAGCACCGTATGTTCGTGTGCTAGTACCAGCACATGCATCTAGGGTTTTATGATATCTATTTCGTGGCTGGTGGTGGCGGCCAGAATAGATCAGATATCTTTTGCATGCCTACCTCGCCTCCTTTTATAAGGCCTTATAGATAAGTTCTACTCAAATGCGAACTCTAATCCCAATGGTAAACCCATTACCAATAGGGGACCTGTTTCGGATCGCATCCAAATTAATACTCCATCCTGTTAAGTGTGTGACCCTATAGGTTCATGTATGTTTGGCCGTGACTGGAAATAATTTCCTGAATCACAAGTCATAAGCGGTCTCTAACAAGACATTATGACTACCCGCATATACATGACGATCATATCCTATAAACCTATACAATGTATCATGGATTATTTCTTTGCCTCATGATACTAGATCGAACTCAAGGCAAGAAACGTGTCATCCTTGAATAGCTCAGTCCTTTCTCGATCTTGTAATGGACTAACTTTTATCCATAGTTGACTCTCAACTATATTCGGCACAGCCATGCACTTTCTTAGTCCAATTACATCAAATGGCCCAGAGATATCTCTCTCAAGATATGAGAGGGCCAAATTCCATCTCGACCATTCACTTTCAACTACATGGTTCATAACATATCTGTATGTCTCTTTTATGATTACTCAGTTAAGAGCAGTGGTTGATGACACCATAGTATACTACTACGCATGTATGAAACCGTGATGTTCTCAGGTCTAGAGATAAACCAAAATAACTGTTATAAACAAACTGATGACACATAAAATCTCAAAAGTGTCTCAAGTTGGGTCAATCTGACCAACATGTTCTCCAACATGTGTCCATGACATTGACTTGATATCTCATATCATGATCCGTGGAACTTGACTATCAATCAATGATCGTGCTGACTTTTTTTTGCATTATTAGTCTATGTAATACCGAAAGTCAGGGATGTTTAGAATAAGTATCATTGATAATGCCATAAGTAAATTAAGACAATTTATATATCATTATAAAGAGTTCCAAGAACAAGTCACATACTTATTAATCGCTAAAATTGATACTTTATTCAGGTAATACAATAAGAATTCATAAACATGACATGATACAACCATCTCCATGATTGCCTCTAGGGAATATCTCTATCAATCTCCTACTTCCACTAGAGTCATTCATATAGGTATCGAATACCCATTGCTCTAGTGTGCGCCTGATCATGCTTTGGTTGTGGGAGAGACTTTGTCAAAGGATCTGCCACATTAAAGTATGTATTCACTTTGCATATTTTTACATCACCTCTATTGATAAACTCTCGAATAAGGTGAAATCGCCAAACTATATGCTTGGACTTTGATGTGACCTTGGTTCCTTAGCTTGAGCGATGGCTCCACTATTATCACAATAGAGATCCACCAGACTAACAATACTAGGAACTACACCAAGTTCGAAGATGAACTTTCTTATCCAAATTGCTTCCTTTGCTGGTTTAGAAGCGGCTATGTATTCAGCTTTTGTTGTAGAATCAGTGACCATATCTTGCTTAGAACTCTTCCAGCTCACAGCTCCTCTATTGAGACAAAACACAAACTCAGATTGTGATCGGTAATCATCCTTGTCGGTTTGGAAGCTAGTATCAGTGTAACCATTTACAATGAGCTCTTCCTTACCTCCATAAACCAAGAACACATCCTTAGTTCTTCTCAAGTATTTTAGGATGTTTTTAACTGCTATCCAGTGACTCTCACCCGGATTTGATTTATATCGGCTCATAGAACTTAGAGCATAAGAAACAATTAGGTGTGTTCAAAGCATGGCATACATGATAGAACAATAGCCGAAGCGTATGGAATCTTGCTCATTCAGTTTTTCTCATCAGATGTCATAGGACATTGTTAAGATTAATGCCATGTGACATGGGTAAGAAACCTCTCTTGGAGTCTTACATGTTGAACCGATTCAACACCTTGTCAATGTATGTACTTTGGCTTAATCTAACTAGCCATTTAGATCTATCTCTATAGATCTTAATACCCAGTATGTATGCTGCTTCTCCCAAGTCTTTCATGGAGAAACTATTTTTTCCGATCAACAATATGTCATCTACATACAAAACCAGAAATACATGTGTGCTCCCACTAACCTTCTTGTAAACACAAGGTTCATCTTCATTTTTTGATGGAGCCAAATTATTTGACTATCTCATCAAAACGAATATTCCAACTCCAAGATGCTTGCTTCAATCCCTAAATGGATCACTAAAGCAAGTCAAATAAAACGACTTGGTCAGGACAAGGCGGTCCTTCAGTGCTCCATTAGCTCCACCCAAAAGGCGAACAGGGAGATGAGCCAATCCGTCTTTGAAAAGCTAAAGATGGTGGCCCATCTCCTGAGGGCTGATGTGGTTGAAACCACAAAGGATGATCTCAGTTCGAGCGACTGGTCTTCACTAGTCATGGCCCAAGCGGAGTCACTTCTCGAGTATCTTCCTGAAGATACACGGCGACGGGAAGAGGCGATCAGAACCAGGGTTCGATCGGCAGCCTCCGCCATTCTCTGCCGGTTCCGTCTCCACCATGGCCCAGATACGGATCTGAATCCACTGGTGGGACCGGTAGAGATCGAGAGTGAAGAACAGCTGGAGGCGATCATGGAGGAGATCACCCCCCTTGTAGACAAGCTCCTGACCGAGCTTGGGATTGTATAGTCCCTACAACTGTACAGATATATAGAATGCAATGCATGTACAGATTGATTTTTGAAAGAAAGTAAATATATTCTTGTTTTTTGTTGTTTCATATTATTAGCATATCCCCCTAGCCCCCGCCTGTGATTATAGATACTGAAGGCTTAGTATTATAAACACAGGAGAAATACAAGTGTAATGACCAGGGGTGTGTGATCAGACCAGCGATTATGATCAGGGTTTTGTGAACGATCCTAGCGAAGAAAACGCGACGCGGGCTGACCGGGTAGCCGGTCCTCCCCCGCCGGACAAACACAAGAATTGACACGATGATTTATACAGGTTCGGGTCCCGGTGGGGGCCCTAGTCTTGTCGGCGTGCTCCCGACCGGAGTCGGCTGGGGAGGCTCTCTCGGGGGAGAGGCTTCTGGAGCACACCAGTGAGTTTTGGTTATTCCAATAATGAATCACTTGTCTTTACAACTGAGGGTACAAGGGCTATTTATAGCCCCAAAAAGAACCAAAAAGACTAAACTACCCCGGACGCTACCGTCAGATTGTAGGGTAGCGACGTCCTTCTCCTGGTCAAGCGCCTTGGATGCTTGACAGGTGGTCGCTGATTCCCGAGGCGCTCCTCGCGTGACCTGCACGTGATCAACAACCAGAGACTTTACCTTTAAAAGGGCGATGAGGCCCGGGGCATACACCGGAGGCCAGGTCCCCGGGCCAAAGGCGGCGCCCGGGACCAGCACCGGAGGCCGGGCCCTGGGAGCCAAAAGGCGGCGCCCGGGGCAGGCACTGGAGGCCACGTCCCTGGGCAAATAGCGGCGCACGGGGCAGGCGCCGGAGGCCGGGTCCCGGGAGCCAAAAGGCGGCGCCCGGGGCAGGCACCGGAGGCCACGTCCCCGGGCGAATGGCGGCGCCCGGGGCAAGCGCCGGAGGCTGGGTCCCGGGAGCCAAAAGGCGGCGCCCGGGGCAGGCACTGGAGGCCACGTCCCCGGGCAAATGGCGGCGCCCGGGACCGGCGCCGGAGGCCCGGTCCCGTGAGCCAAAAGGCGGCGCCCGGGGCAGTGTGAGACCCCCATTTGAGGATCACCTTGGTAACCGCCCAGGTAGGTTACACACAGCATGATGTCACATGAGCTCCAAACCACTCAAGCATAGCATTATAGATAACCAAGTATCAGGCCAACATGGGCCAGTATTACATAGCCAAAGCACCGAAAATGGCACTAAGTAAAGTTGCTAAGAAAATAATTAGTTTATCAAGACAAGAATCGGTATCCAAGTACCGAACACACAGCATAAAGCACAAAGCAACGACAAATAGCTTGACTTCAATCAGCAGCGGGGTTGGAGGGGCTTCTCCCACATCTGACTTGACTTGGCGCATGATCCTTCTAGAATGTGGGCTCGTCCGGGGCACTTCCATCTTCTGCTGAGTATTCATACCCGAAAGAATCGGGATCCTCGAATCCCTCTTCTACAGTTGGATATAAATGCAAGGGTGAGCACTTGGTGCTCAGCAACACTCTTTCCGGGAATTAATGCAATTGTACTTACATGAGGGTGAAACATATGATTCCGGGGTTTTAGTTTCATATGGATAGAGATATATAGATTTCCAAGTCATTTGTTCAGTAAAACAGTACTTTGTCATGAAAATGATACTTTAAACATTAAACAGGTTTTCAATAAAACATTAAATGTAGTGGTCTCCCATAAGTCACTACTTTGATAACCATATTATGAAAACATTCCAAATATTACTTGTGCTATAACCCATGGATAACATCCACTACGAAAAGACTCCTGAACTTGGGAGTACAGAGTATCTGATACTTCTTTTACACTTTGCAAAGGTGTACCTCTTTTTAAATCCACTGGTTCACTCGGCTTTCAAGTCGGATCAGCTCCATGTGACTTATACAGATGTGACAAGGCCGAGATCACACAACTCTTTTGCAGTTAAGTATTAACAGTATCCCCGCCCGGTAAATAGACAATCAAGTCTCAAGTACCGTTGTGGGTCCTCCCCACTGCCTTACTTCCTAGCCTCTGGCTTATGTTCCCGCAAGACACATAGCCTTGGTCTGTGTCCACGCAAGACATATGACCATGCAAGATTACAACCGCGCACGGCTTAATCTGAGGCGTAGGGCGCCTTCCTTCTTTCCACCTTTACCTCTCATTATTTTTCTGAACTCACATCACTCATGGCCGAACTGCCGCCCACCAGTTTTCACGCGAGAAACCAGACCAACAAACCATGCAGGGAACTGCTAATACCAAAAAGCTACTAAGTTGTGCCTGTCCCATACCAGGCAAGTGGTTGGTACGTTTACAATTCGCATAGAGACACATCACAAGGTTCTCGTCCTTATGAATCAATAGTGAGAAGCATTCACATTCCCTGGTGCGCACCGCACCCTCTCCATACAATCCAATCCTCACTACTGATCCCTTTTATCAGTTTTCTGGACAAAACGGTTTTCATTATAACTTCTCATGTATTTGACCATTTCAAGTTTAATGTGGATATTCAGTATATGAGTCCTAGGGTGACAAAAGCATATATATGAAGGTTCAATAACAAAAGGGGTTTCATGATTCATTAGGTAATATCTACTCATGTCATTCAAACGTAACTTGTATCTCAAATAAGCATGCATAGTAAGAAACAGTGAATATACTTCATATGAAAATATTGGGTGAGACATGATCAAAGGAATGAGGCTTGCCTTGCAATGCTGGGTCTAAATACTCAGACGGATCTTCAAAGACTTCCTCTGCTCCTTCAGCTTCTGACTCTGCGGCAATCAAACAACACACAAACATACCATAAGCATACAGAAAATAGTTTCCATAGAAAATATTAAATAAATAAGTCATGCATGCAGGGGAAAATGTTAGGGCAAGGTCACAAGGGCTCTGGTCGAAGAAACGGCTAAAAGGGATTGAACGTCGAAGGGTCGACATTTGGTTCGTGGCTTTGGCATAGCTTCAAACTGATCTTAGGATGGTTTTCTGGAGAAGTGATAATAGAGAAAGTTGTAGATCTCAACTCCAGGAATCTAAAGGACAAGGTGGCATTTCAATTGCTCAACCAGAAGGGGCTGAACAAGGTCAATGCCAGTGGCTGACATGCACTGACATAGTGCTGGACATGGCCAGAAACTAGGGCATGGTACAACTTTTGATTTAGGGCTCCAATTGATGCACCACTTTGTCTGGGAGGTAGGCATTACTAACAGAAACAAATTACTCAACAGGCTCAAGGACAGTAAGTGACTGGAGGGTGGCCAAATCAGGTGATGAACTGCGGTGGCGACACGGCACAGGCACAGCTCTGGACAAAGATTTGGCAAAGGTATAACTCACAATCTAGGCAGATCCAGGTGTCGAGCTAGTGGAAAGAATTGCTCAGGGAGCTGAGGCAAAGCTAAGGGACAAGGTTTCAGGGGCTAGATCGGCCGGGAAAGAATTCCGGCGGCCGGCGCTGGAGAAGACGACACTGGGGATTAGGGGTTTTTGCTACAAGGCTCTTGAACTCGATTCCTTGCTCAGGGAGTTAAAGGGTGGAGTGTGGAAGCTACTGGTGGAGTCAATTTGGTCGGAGAATGACCGGAGAAGCTTGGCGTCGAGGTCCGGTGAACGGCTGAGGTTCCAGATTGGGATTTCTTCGATTTGAGCTCAATTGGGGATTTTGATTCCACAGGCTTGCTAAGAAATGGCTAAGGATCAGTTTCTACTACTGGGACGAGAGCTAATTCGGGATGAAATGGTTAGCATTGGGGAAACAGGGCAATTGGGCTTTTCCGGCGATCACCGGCGATGGGGATCGTCGGGGTGCAATTGGTTGCTACTACACAGAGACATAGGTGTGGGAAACTCACTGATGAACTTGGATTGGAGAATGGTGCAGCAAGATGGGCTGGCACCGTGAGCTCACTCACTGGCTCACCGGAGAAGAAAGCGAAAACAGTGGAGTTTGGGACTTAGCCGATTTTCTGGAGGCTTGAGGTTCTCAAAGCACAGGGAGGGTTTAAATAGGCACAAGGACGGAGCCAACGAGGGAAAACACGACAACGGTTGCTTGCGCCGGGGAGAAACTTGTCGGGCGCAGGCGCAGCAACGGCGACAGCGACGGCGACGTGATTGCGCTTCAGGCGGTGCTGCAGCTTTGCCAGCGACGTCAGGGCGCCTTGGGACTTCGTCTGGGACGGCGCAGATGCGGAGGCAACAGCACAGCTCCGGCAACAACACGTAGTGCCATGCAAATGCCACGGCAACGGGAGCGCGCGCGCGAAACGCTACTGGAGCGCGGCCGTTTAACTGCTGGACATGGCGAAGCAACGGTGCTGGCACGTGCGCGCGGGGTGGCTCAGCTGTTCACAATACAGGCGACAAGAGGCGGTGGCCCGCGGCGAACGAGCGCGGCGAAAACCACGGCACGGCTCCGGCGACACGCGCTGGTCATGGGCAACGACCAGGTGCTGGTCGAATGGACCTGAAAAGAATACTTGGGCCGTTCTGCAATTTTGAAACTTGCTCCAGGGACTATTCTGTGAGGAAAATTTGAATAGAACTTGGGCCTGATTGCAAATTCGGAGATCTGATGGTCCGATCTGAAATTTGATTTCGCAGATAGGTTGCATAAAATTATTAGAACTTATCCGGCCAAAGTTTGGTCAGATCGGGTAAGATCTGAAGGGTTTCGGCAAAATTGGGGAAAAGCAGTTTAGGGTAAAAGTAGGGTAATTAGGGTTCTGAGACGGCAAGGGTCGAAACTCAGTTTTAGGATGGGATTTTGGAGATGATTCAGAAGGGAAAAATGTTCTGAACAACATTTAGAAGGGAATGGCTGAAGCAGATTAGGGTTTGGGGTCAAGATGTGGATTTTGGCTATTTTAGGGTTTGGCAAAAACAGGGGTGTTACAAATCTACCCACCTTAGAAACAATCTCGTCCTCGAGATTAGGACAAGTCAGAGAATAGGAAAGGAAATTCTCGGCGGAGATCTTCTTTTTCCCAAGTCGATTCTTCCTCTGAGTGATTATTCCGCTGGACTCTGCAGAATCGGAGGGTTCTTGACTTCAGCACTTTCTCTCGGGTTTCCAGAATTCTAACAGGGTATTCTTGACAAGACAAATCTGGTTGAATCTCAATCTCTGCAGGAGATATCTGTTCCGTTGGTTTTCTCAAGCATTTCTTCAGCTGGGATACATGAAAGATGTCATGAATTCCGATCAATTCTGGTGGCAATTCCAACTTGTATGCCATTTCACCTTGCTTTTCCAGAATTCGATATGGTCCAACATATCTAGGTTTTAATTTTCCCTTCATCTGGAATCTTCGAACTCCTTTGTATGGCATAACTTTGAGATACACATAATCGCCCTCTTCAAATGATAGCTCTCTTCTACGATTGTCTGCATAGCTTTTCTGTCTAGATTGAGCTGTTTTCAGTTTTTCTTGTATGATCCTGACATGGGCTGTGGCTTCTTCTACTAACTGGGGTCCTAGATGTTGGTTTTGACCTATTTCTGTCCAATACAGAGGCGTGCGGCATTTTCTTCCATATAGAGCTTCATATGGTGCCATCTGTAGGCTTGTTTGGAAGCTGTTGTTATATGTGATTTCTGCATACGGTAGAAATAGCTCCCAAGAGTCTCCATAATCCAAAACACATGCCCTCAACATATCTTCCAAAATTTGGTTTACCCTTTCAGTCTGACCTCCCGTTTGAGGATGGTAAGCGGTACTGAATTTTAATTTTGTGCCCAAGGCTTTCTGCAACTCTTGCCAAAATCTTGAAATGAACTGGGTTCCTCTGTCGGAAACGATAGCCTTCGGCACTCTGTGCAGTACCACTATTCTGCTGAGATACAGCTCTGCTAAGTCCTTAGCTGTATATAGGGTCTTTACTGGGAGAAAATGTGCTACCTTTGTTAATCTATCTACTATGACCCATATAGAATCGAATCCTCTTCTTGTCCTTGGTAGTCCCACAATAAAATCCATTCCGATTTCATCCCACTTCCACTCTGGGATTTGTAGAGGTTGTAGCGGTCCCGCAGGCTTTTGATGTTCTGCTTTCACTCTTTGGCACGTGTCACAAGCTGCGACAAACTTAGCAATTTCTCTCTTCATTCCTTTCCACCAAAAGTAGTTCTTCAAATCTTTGTACATCTTGGTGCTGCCTGGGTGTATGGAATATGGGGTTTGATGAGCTTCTTGCATGATCAAGCCTTTGATCTCGTTGTCATTTGGAATGCAGATACGGTCATCGTACCATAGAATTCCCTGTTCATCCTCTCGAAGGTTGGTTGTATCTTTGCTCCTCATGTCCTCCTTCATCTCTTGAAGGTCTGGGTCAATTGCTTGAGCTTGTCGGATCTTATCCTTCAACTCACATTCCATCTTTAGGGTAGTGATGGTTCCTTGGTTCACTAATTCCAATTGCAACCTTTCGAAGTCTTTAATCAGTTGTGTTGGTACTTCTGGCTGTGTTATCTGGTTGCAACGAGACTTTCTGCTCAAAGCATCAGCCACTACATTGGCTTTTCCCGGGTGATAGTGGATCTCCAGGTCATAATCTTTGATCAGCTCTAGCCATCTTCTCTGCCTCATATTCAACTCCTGTTGTGTGAAGATATATTTCAGGCTCTTATGATCCGTGTACCTTTCGCACTTGCTGCCTAGTAAGTAGTGTCTCCATATCTTTAGTGCATGTACGACAGCAGCTAACTCCAAATCATGTGTTGGATAATTCTCCTCATGAGGTCGTAGCTGTCTTGATGCATAAGCTATCACTTTCCTTTCGTGCATCAGTACACATCCTAATCCTTGTTTGGAGGCGTCACAGTAGACTTGAAAATCCTTTTTGACGTCCGGTAGTATAAGGATTGGTGCAGTTGTCAGTCTTTTCTTCAATTCCTCAAAACTTCTTTCGCACTCCTCGGTCCACTTAAAAGGGGCATTTTTCTTCAGTAGCTGGGTTAGTGGTTTGGTGATCTTCGAGAATCCTTCCACGAATCTTCGATAATATCCCGCTAATCCCAAGAAACTTCTAACTTCTGTTGCGGTTTCTGGTTGTTTCCATTCAGTAACAGCTTGGATCTTCATCGGGTCCATAAATATTCCTTCGCCTGAGATGCTGTGTCCTAAGAAAGAGATCTTCTTCAGCCAAAAAGCACATTTGCTGAACTTGGCGTATAGCTGGTGATCTGCCAGTTTCTGTAGCACTATCCTCAGGTGGTGTGCGTGCTCCTCCTCTGTCTTGGAATAGACAAGGATATCATCTACAAACACGATGATGCACTTATCTAGGAACTCCATAAGGATTTTGTTCCTTAGATTCATAAATACCGCGGGTGCATTAGTTAATCCAAAAGGCATCACTGTAAACTCATGCAACCCGTATCTGGTCACGAAAGCAGTTTTAGGAATGTCCTGTTCTCGGATCCTTAACTGGTGGTATCCCGATCTCAGGTCTATTCTTGAGAACACTTTCGCTTCTCTGAGCTGGTCAAAAAGGTCATCTATCCTTGGTAAGGGGTATTTGTTCTTAATAGTCAGGTCGTTCAGCTTACGGTAGTCTATGCAAAGTCGCATGCTACCATCTTTCTTCTTAACAAAGAGCACTGGGGCTCCCCATGGTGATGAGCTTGATCTGATGAATCCTTTTTCTTCCAATTCAGCTATCTGCCTCTTCAGTTCCTCTTGCTCATGACCTGTCATCCGAAACAACTTTCTAGCATACGGAGCGGATCCGGGTTTCAGTTCAATAGTGAACTCTATATCCCTATCTGGTGGTAATCTGGGAAGTTCTTCTGGAAAGACTTCTGGGTACTCATTGACAATCGGTACCTCTTCCAGTTTCACTTCTTCAATGCAGTTCAATCTCTGCAGGTGGTCGCGGATTGGAGTTCTGTCTGCATGGAATGTAACTTGCTTTCCAATGGCATTTGTCAGGGTGATTGTTTTCTTCTCACAATTCATCAATCCCTTATGCTTGGCCAGCCAATCCATTCCAAGAATGACATCTAATCCTTGAAGGTTTAGAACTAGCATGTCTGCCAGGAATTCTAGATTGCCGATACAGAAGGCAACATTTCTACAGATGGAATTAACAATCATCCTAGCACCAGGTAACTGAATGATGATAGGATGCTCTAAAGCAACCACAAGCAAGTTATTACCCAACAAGTGATCTTTTGACATGAATGAATGAGTTGCACCGGGATCAAATAAAACAACTGAAATCTGAGAGGAGATCAAGAGTCTACTGATCACGACGTCAGTTGCCTCTCCTGCTTCTGCAGCGGTCACAAAGTTGAGTCTTCCTCCGGCGGTTGGTGTTCCTCTCCCTCTGCTAGTTTGGAATCTTCCTCCTCTGGCTTGTGGTGCTCCTTTGGCAATAGTTCGTGCAGGTGCAGGGGATTTGGCTGCCTGAGCTTTAGCAACGCTGGGAAGTAAATGTTGAAGTGGACAAGTCTCTCTGCGGTGTCCTCTTCTGCCACAATGGAAACACTCTGTATTCTTTAGTGTACAATCTTTATAGAGGTGACTCCCTTTGCATCCTGGACATGTTGGAGTTGTTGGTGATGAAGTCCTCTGGGGTCTTGGAGGTGCGGGTGCTCTGAAAGCGGCTCTGGCATATGGTGCTGGTCTCCCTCGACTAGAATTGCCTTGAAATGGGTATGCTATGCTTTTCCTCTTGCGGTCTTCTTCTACTATGCCTCTTTTCTCCTCCATTTTGAGCACTCGATTCACAAGGACTTGGAAGTCCGTGAACTCGTGCGTTGACAGGTGATATTGATATGAGTTTTGTAGGCCTTCACAAAATCTGTCGATCTTCCGCTCTTCCGTCATGATATCTTCAGGTGCATACCTGGCCAATTTGATGAATTCATGCAAATATTGCTTCACCGTCCTTCCTCCTTGCCTTAAATTCAAGAATTCTCTGCGTTTGGCTTGGATGGCTCCTTTGGGGACGTGGTACTTACGGAACTGTTCCTTGAACTCATTCCAGGTAATGGAGTTCTGATTAGGGTGTACCGTCTTGTAATTTTCCCACCATGCTGCAGCCGATCCTGTGAGCTGATGGGGTCCATACAATAGCTTCTCTTCATCGTTACACCTGACAGTGTCCAATTTCCTCTCAATTTCCCTTAACCAATCGTCTGCCACTATGGGGTCTTCAGTGCAGGAGAAAGTCGGAGGACGCGTCTTTTGAAAGTCTGTCAGTCTTGCTCCAATGTTCGAACCTTCCTCGCGTCGTGTTGCGGAGTTTTGCATCAACTGTTCCAGAATTTGACTCTGTACCTCTGCGGATCTCTGTCGGTTTTGTTCCATCCATATTAATATTTCTGTCAGATTTCCCCCTTGCGGTACTGAGGTCGATGAATTTGGCTGATCTGAGGTATCTCTAGTCCTTCTTGTTGATGTGTTCCTTGGGACTTCTTCCGAGCCTTGGATCCTGCCTCTGGTGTTCACCATTCTGTTCTGACAAGATAATTGAGAAAAGACTACTAATTCAAGAGAGCACAGATTGAACACAAGCTGAAAGAAAAGATCAACCCAAGAGATAGGGTTGGAACATGCAATTGCTATTTTCAAAGGTTTTCAAAAGATACAAGGTTTTCACCTCTACAGCCTTAAAGTTACCAACAAACAATACAAGCAAAGCAACTACCACACCAAGAGCTAAAGACTAACGATTACAAGGGTTAGAGCAGAAGGGTCAAGCTGAAAAGAAAACTAGGATCTCCTGTCGGTCCTGGAAGAACTGTAAGGCTCCACTTCTTCGGGGTCTTCCTCTTCTTGATCTTCGTCGGCATCCATAGGGTCCCATTCCATATCATTGTCCTCTTCATCCTCAGATGAACAGTTGGTGTCGCATGTAGCAATCTCTTTTCCTTTGCCTTCAGGAACTTCCTTCCCTTTCGCGAGAGCAAGATATGCTGGTGCAGGGGTGTTGATCACAATGCCTCGCGAAGCAGGCGTGAAATAACCTAGGTAATCCCTAGGTCTTCCCACACTCTTGCGGGCTGTGAGTCTTATCTTCAAGCGGTTCTTCTTGTTCACCGATCCTTCGTCTTCGACTTCTCGCACTCTACTAGGTTCAGCCAACTCTTGAATATGCTTTTCTTTCTCTTGGAGTTCTGAGCGAACCTTCGCAAGTGCTCCTTCGAGATAATGACGGTCATCCCGAGCATTTTCATGCTCACGCAACAACCGAGTGTAGCTTGACTCCAAAGCTTGAACTACATCTCTGGTTTTGGTTAGGATGGCATCTCTCTGATTGGTGGAGGGATGAACAGCTCGACGATCCGATCCAGGGACTTGATAGGGCACGAAGCAGAAAGGAGAACCTACAAGGAAATCATCGTACAGCTGGCGGATGGTACCTATAGCGCGACGAGCAGCATCTTGGATGGCATCTTCTTCTTCTTCTCGACGAGCTTCCTTCCTCGTTGATCCTCTCCCGATCTCTGGAATCTCGTACACAATAACTGAGGCACGGAAACCAAAAGGTCTGCCATCCACTTCTTCACGACGGACGTAGTAGACTGGTCGTTGATTGTCTCTTGCTCCCAGAAATTGCAACATCATCCAAAGCATCAACGCCCATGATCCCAACTCGTCTCCATGAATCAGCTTCTTGCCAGGGGCCATCTGAGATGATGAGACACGGAACACTTAAAAGTAGGAAAAAGGTTTTGAAAATTTTCAAATAACACTCAATACATTTTTCTTAAACAAATTAAGTTTTTTCACAATTAGGTTTTTACCAATTAATCTAGCGATTCTCTACTTTAGGGACGCCCATTCTTAGTAAGGGTCACGACCTACAGTCAAGCAACCTGGCTCTGATACCATTCACTGTGAGACCCCATTTGAGGATCACCTTGGTAACCGCCCAGGTAGGTTACACACAGCATGATGTCACATGAGCTCCAAACCACTCAAGCATAGCATTATAGATAACCAAGTATCAGGCCAACATGGGCTAGTATTACATAGCCAAAGCACCGAAAATGGCACTAAGTAAAGTTGCTAAGAAAATAATTAGTTTATCAAGACAAGAATCAGTATCCAAGTACCGAACACACAGCATAAAGCACAAAGCAACGACAAACAGCTTGACTTCAATCAGCAGCGGGGTTGGAGGGGCTTCTCCCACATCTGACTTGACTTGGCGCATGATCCTTCTAGAATGTGGGCTCGTCCGGGGCACTTCCATCTTCTGCTGAGTATTCATACCCGAAAGAATCGGGATCCTCGAATGGACCTGAAAAGAATACTTGGGCCGTTCTGCAATTTTGAAACTTGCTCCAGGGACTGTTCTGTGAGGAAAATTTGAATAGAACTTGGGCCTGATTGCAAATTCGGAGATCTGATGGTCCGATCTGAAATTTGATTTCGCAGATAGGTTGCATAAAATTATTAGAACTTATCCGGCCAAAGTTTGGTCAGATCGGGCAAGATCTGAAGGGTTTCGGCAAAATTGGGGAAAAGCAGTTTAGGGTAAAAGTAGGGTAATTAGGGTTCTGAGACGGCAAGGGTCGAAACTTAGTTTTAGGATGGGATTTTGGAGATGATTCAGAAGGGAAAAATGTTCTGAACAACATTTAGAAGGGAATGGCTGAAGCATATTAGGGTTTGGGGTCAAGATGTGGATTTTGGCTATTTTAGGGTTTGGCAAAAACAGAGGTGTTACAGGCAGGCCCGGAGGCCACGTCCCCGGGCAAATGGCGGCGCCCGGGACCAGCGCCAGAGGCCAAGTCCTGGGGGCCAAAAGGCGGTGCCCGGGGCAGGCACCGGAGGCCACGTCCCCGGGGAAATGGCGGCGCCTGGGACCGGCGCCGAAGGCCGGGTCCCGGGTGCCAAAAGGCGGCGCCCGGGGCAGGCACCGGAGGCCACGTCCCCGGGGAAAAGACGGCACCCGGGACCGGCGCCGGAGGCCGTGTGAAGGGAGCCAAAAGGCGGCCCCCGGGGCAGGCACCGGAGGTCACGTCCCCGGGCAAATGGCGGCGCCCGGGACTGGTGCCGGAGGCCGGGTCCCGGGTGCCAAAAGGCGGCGCCCGGGGCTGGCACCGGAGGCCACGTCCCCGGGCAAATGACGGCGCCCGGGACCGGCGCCGGAGGCCGGGTCACGGGAGCCAAAAGGCGGCGCCCGGGGCAGGCACCGTAGGTCATGTCCTCGGGCAAATGGCGGCGCCTGGGACCGGCGCCGGAGGTCGGGTCCCGGGCGCCAAAAGGCGGCGCCCGGGGCAGGCACCGGAGGCCACGTCCCCGGGCAAATGTGACGCAACTTAGCTGGACTTAGTCTCGCGGAGATTTCCCCCAACATGATCAATGTAACTCCTAACCTTATTTGCAAACCGGTAGCCACTCAGATGACCAAGGACTTACCAAAAAGCCCCGTATGCGTTGAGAAACGGCTTATTTAGGAGTGACTTATCTGGAAGTGGTCATGAGATCGGCCAGCGAATCCGATTAGAATGTTGTAGTGATCTAACCGCCAGCGACCAGTGTGGGACCCTCCTTTGAGGAATCCCGTGGCAACCGCCCAGGTGGATTGCGCACAGGTAGGTTCATCACAAGCTCACAACAACAGGATTCACTTTAAACAATAAAGCTGATAGATAAAACAAGTACAAGGTCACAAGGACTACTATTACAATATCATAATGCCAAGGGTGGCACTAATTAAAGTTGATACAAAAGTAAAGAGTTTTTCAAAATCAAGAATCGGTATCGAAGTACCGAACACAGAAAAACAACACAAAAAGCAACCACAAAGGTCTTCACTTCCTTCTGCAGCGGCTCTGGAAGGGCTCCCTCCACATCGGACTCAACTTTGCTCATGACCCTCCTAGAAGCTCAAATCGTCTGGAAAGGCTCCTTCCTCTTCTTGGTGCTCAAGGTTAGGGGAATCGGGATCCTCGAATCCTTTCTTCTGAATTTGTTTGTAAAGGCAAGGGTGAGCATGTTTTTACACAATGCTCAGCAAGTCTCGTTACAAGAATGCAGGTATATAGATGAGGAGTGATCAAGAAAAGGATTTAAGTCTTATAATTATAAATAGTATAGATTTCAATTCTTTGATCTCTCAAATAAGGGTTTTATTTTCAACAGCGGGGTTTTGTAAATCTTATAATAGACTTTAAGAAATTGTTATGTGATGGTCTCCCATGAGTCATCACTTTTATCAACCCATATTATGAAAACATTCCAAATAGTTACTTGTGTTAAACCACATGGATAAATCCACCGCGAACATACTCCATGACCTGGGAGTACAGAGTATCCGATACTTTTCTTACGCTTTGCAAAGGTGTACCTCTTTTTAAATCCACTTCTTCACTCGGCTTTCAAGTCGGATCAGCTCCATGCGACTTATACACATGTGACAAGGCCGAGATCACACAACGCTTTTGCAGTCTAGTATTAACAGTATCCCCACCCGGTAGATAGACAATTAAGTCTCAAGTACCGTTGTGGGTCCTACCCACTGCCTTACTTCCTAGCCTTTGTCCTATGCTCCCGCAGGACACATAGCCTTGGTCTGTCCACGCGAGACATCTGACCATCATGATTACCATCGCGCACGGCTTAATCAGAGGCATAGGGCGTTTTCCTTCTTTCCACCTTTTCCTCTCATGCTTTTTCTGAACTCACATCACTCACGGACGAACTGCGTCCAACCAGTTTCCACGCGAGAAACCAAACCGACAAACCATGCAGGGAACTGCTAATACCAAAAAGCTACTAAGTCGTGCCTATCCCAAACCAGGCAAGTGGTTGGTACGTTTTCATGCCGCATAGAGGCACAACACAAGGTTCTAGTCCTTATGACTTAATAGTGAGGAGCCATCCACATTCCCTGGTGCGCACCGCACCCTCTCCATACAAACCAATCCTCACTACCAATTCTAATTTGTATTTTCTTTCACAAAAAGGGGTTTTCAAACATGTTTTTCATATAAGCGACCATTTGATATTTAGCATAAGTTTTCAAGCATAAGCATAATTCTAAGCATATATCCTAGGGTGACAAGGATGCATGGGTATTCAATCACAAGAGGGGTTTCAAAATCATTTAGGTTATATCTAACCACATTATTTGAACATATTCTCATTCGAATATAAGGCATGCATATACTTTGAAAACAACTAATATACTTCATTTGAAAATATTAGGCGAGACATGATCAAGGGGTTGAGACTTGCCTTGCACTGCTGGGTCTAATTACTTGGACGAAACCTCGAAGACTTCTTCTGCTCCTTCAACTTCAGCACTGCGGCGGACACAAGCAATACAACACATACGCTACATAAGCATACATAAAATAGTTGCAATAGAAAATAATAAGTAAATATATCATGCATGCAAGGGAAAGATTTGGACAGAGTCATTTGGGTGCTGGTCGAAGAGATGGGCTCAAAAGAAGTTGAATGTTAAAGACCGACATTCAGTCCACGGCTAGACATAGCCATAAGTTGGTCTTGGGTAGGTTTTCTAGAGAAGTGGCAGAAGAGAAAGATGTAGAACACAACTCCAGGAATCTAGGGGACAAAGTGACATTTCCATTTCTCAACCAGAAGAGGTCAAACAAGGCTAATGCCAGTGGCTGACATGCACTGACATAGTGCAGACATTGCCAAAAACTAGGGCAAAGCTTAACTTTTGAAACAGGGCTCCAATTGATGCACAACTTTGTCTGAGAGGTAGGCATTGATAACAGGATCAAATCATTCAACAGGATCTAGGGCAGGAAATGGCTGGAAGGTGATGAAATTCAGTGTGAACTGTGGTGACTTGGACATGAACTGGGCTTCTGGACAGTGATCTTGGCAAGGGCATATCAGATGTCGAGCTAGTGGAAGGAAATGCTCAGGGAGGTGAGGCAAAGCTAAGGGACAAAGTTTCAGGAGCTAGATCGGCCGGGGAAGAATTCCGACGACCGGTGCTGGAGAAGACGACACTGGAGATTGGGGGTTTTCGATACAAGGCGAATGAGCTCAATTCCAAGCTTGAGAATGATCTCTGGGGTATGACAAGGCTACTGGAGGGGTCAATTTCACTGGAGGATGGCCGGAGAAGCTCGGCGACGAGGTCCAGCGAACTGATGAACTTCCAGATCGGGATTTCTTCGATTTGAGCACAATTGGGGATTTTGATTCTACAGGCTTGCTAAGAAATGGCTAAGGATCAGTTTCTACTACTGGGACGAGAGCTAATTTGGGCTGAATCTAATAGCATTAAGGGAACAGGGCAATTGGGCTTTTCCGGCGATCACCGGCGATGGGGATCGTCGGGGTGCAATTGGGAGCTATGACACGGAGAGAGGGAAGAGGGGAACTCACTGGTGGCTTTGGATTGGAGATTGGGGTTGTGAAATGGTCTGGCGATGGCGGCCTCGTAAACAGCTCACCGGAGAAGAAAAAGACAGCGGCGAGGTTGCTGGAAAAATGGCTAAGTCCTGAGATGAGGAGTTAACACAACACTGGAGGGGTTTAAATAGGCTAAGAGGCGGAGCTAGCGAGGGGGAATCCGACAACAAGGCTTGTGCTGGGGAGAAGCTTTGTCGGGCGCAGGAGGAACAGCGGCGACGACGACGTGATATACGCGGCTGTGCAGTAGCTTTGCCAGCGTTGTCGGGGCGCCTTGGAACTAGGTTTGAAACGGCGTGGATGCGGAGGCAGCAACGCAGCTCCAGCGATGACACGTACACGCATGCAAGTGCCACGGCCACGGGCGTGCGTGCGCGGGATGGCTCAACCGATCACGAGCACAGGCGACCGGAGAAGATGGCCGGCGGCGAGCGTGCACGGCGCAAGGAAACCACAGCGATCTCTGGTCGTGTGCACAGTAGTTGGCCTGGTCGAAAAGGGCTGGAAAAGAATATCTGGGCCGCTTTGCAATTCTGAAACTTGCTCCAGGGACTGATCTGTGAAGAAAGTTTGAATTGGAAATGGGCTTGATTGTAAATCTGGAGATCTGGAAGGCTGATCTGAAATCTGATTTCAGGAATGAGTTGCATAAGATTAATGGAACTCATCTAGCCAAAGTTTGACAAGATCGGGCAAGATCTGAAGGGTTTTGACAAAAGTGGGGAAAACGACTTTAGGGTAAAACAGGGTAATTAGGGTTTCAAAAACGGCGAGGGTCGAAACTCAGGTTTAGGGCAGGATTTGGAAATTCTTCCAGAAGGGAAAAATGTTCAGAATAGTGAATGGGAGATATTCACTGAATCAGACCAAAGTTTGGAGGTCGTCTGAGACTTTTAGTCTTTTTGGGGCTTCTGACAAATCTGAAAATGGCTGATTTGTGAAAAAGATCTGAACGAAAGAGTTTGATTGCCAACATTTTGGGGTAAGCTGCTGGCACAACTGGGATCTCATTCTGAATTAGAGAGAGACGAGGCAGGCCAGGATTTGGGAAAAATCGGGGTGTTACAACCAGCCCCCGAGTCGAGTTCGTAACACATGGGCATGAAGGGAAATGTTCATCGTATGAAACAAAAATACTTTTTGTTTTATTAAACAATGCTAATCGAACAGGAAAAGGGATTGAATACTTACACGTAGAACTTGCGTAGTTGATCGATGTTCCATGTATTGGACAGAATTCGGCCATCCTCTATGGCTAATCGCGCTGATCTTGGTTGCGGCACTGAGACAACAGTGTAAGGGACTTCCCATTTTGGGGAGAATTTGTTGCGATTAGACTGGTCTTGAATTTTTTGTAAAACCAAGTCGCCCACGTGAAGACTACGTGGTCGCACCCTTTTGTTATGGTACTTGCGCAAAGCCTGCAAGTATGCCGCGGACTTGATCAAAGCGCGATCACGCCTTTCTTCTAAGAGGATGAGATCCTGTGATCGCTGTTCGGCCTGATCAATTCGATCGAATTGTTCTATCCGAACAGATCCAATACTAACTTCCATAGGCAGTACAGCCTCGGTCCCATAGACCAGATGGAAAGGCGTCTCACCGGTGGCTCGACTAGAGGTAGTTCGTAGTGCCCATAGAACGATATAGAGCTCGTCTGCCCAAGCCCCCGAGCGAGTCTTAAGGCGATCAAAAACACGTTTTTTGATGCCTTGCAATATCTGCCCGTTGGCCCGTTCCACGGCACCATTGCTCTGTGGATGTGCCACAGAAGCAAAGCACACCTTGGTCCCGATCTAATCGCAATAGTTCAGAAAAAGACCACTAGCGAACTGAGAACTATTGTCTGTGATGAGACGGTTTGGAACACCAAATCGAGCAACAATGTTCTTATGGAAGAACTTTTGTGCTGCTGATGCGGTAATATTTCATACCGGTTCGGCCTCAATCCACTTTGTAAACGTGTCAATGGCTACGAACAGAAACTTGTACCCATTGACCGCTTGTGGCATAGGACCGACAATATCCATCCCCCAGACCTCAAAAGGCCATGCGAGGGCAATGGTTTGTAACGCATAGGTAGGTTGATGAACCTGTCTCGCGTGGAATTGACACAGAGGACACATCTTGACCATGTGCTTGGCATCATCGAGTGCGGAAGGCCAGTAGAATCCTTGTCGAAAAGCTTTTCTGACTAGTGTCCGATATGACGCATGTGCACCGCATACACCGTCATGTATCTCTCTCAAGAGGGATTTACCTTCCTCCTGAGATATGCAGCGCATGAATACTCTTTGAGTACCCTTTCTATACAAAACTACCTCTATGAGCTTGTACAGACGCGCTTTTTGAATCAACCGATCGCTTTTGGTTTCATCCTCGGGTAGGGTCCCATGTTCAAGATAGACTCTCAATGGATGAGTCCAATCCTGTTCCTGACCGAGGTTGGTAACGCAGGCTGTTACCAGATCATCCTCGATCGAAGTCATGATCGAAGGACGGTCCAAGTGTTCAATGAACACTCCTGCCGGAGTGGATGTGCGTGAGGACCCAATTTTGGATAATTGGTCTGCGAGAATGTTGTCCTTTCGCGGGATGTATTGGACTTCGAAATGACTGAAGTGTTTTTCCAATCTCCTCACTTCCCCCAGGTAATGGCCATTGTCTCATCGGAGGTGCTGTACTCCTTGTTTACCTGGTTTACGACCAGCTGTGAGTCTCCCCTCACCACTAATCGACGGACTCCGAGGAATTTTGCTGCCCGGAGCCCTGCAAGAAGACCTTCATACTCTGCTGCGTTGTTGGTCGCAACAAAGTGTATTTGGATGACATACTTAAGCTGTTCGCCCTGAGGCGTAACTAAGACCACTCCAGGCCCCGATTGTTGAAAACTATGGGAGCCATCAAAGTACATTGTCCAGTGATCGGGGCATTCCAATTCCTCGGGCACCTGCACGGGTGGCTCAGGGTTGGTCCATTCGACCACAAAGTCGGCCAAAACCTGAGACTTAACCGCCGTGCGGGGCGTGAAATGGATATCAAAAGCACCGAGTTCGACCACCCATTTGGCGATTTGACCAGATTTCTTTGGATTTCAGACAATATCCCCCAGAGGAAAGGAGGAGGGTACAGTGATCTTGTGAGCTTGGAAGTAATGTCGTAGCTTACGGGAAGCCATCAGTAGCGCGTAAAGTATCTTCTGGACCTTAGGATAACGCTCCATAGGACCATGAAGTACCTCGCTCACATAGTAGACGGGTCTGTGTATTCCTTCCCTATCCACGACCTGGATAGTGCTGACCGCATGCGGTGTGGCCGCCAGATAAAGAAGCAATGGTTCTCCTTTATCGGGAGACACCAACACTGGCGGACTGGATAGATATGTTTTTACCTCCTGAAACGCTGTCTCGGCCTCATCGGACCATGTGAAATTGTGATGCTTCCGCAAGGCTTTGAAGAAAGGTAATCCCGTTTCACCTAGTTGCGATATGAACGACTTAAGGCAGCCATGCGACCAGCTAGGCGTTGAACATCTTTCATAGTCGAGGGCGACCTCATTTGTTCGATGGCCCTGATTTTCTCAGGATTAACTTCAATGCCTTTGGAACAAACAAGGAAACCAAGAAGTTTTCCTGAAGAAACCCCAAAAGAGCATTTCTCCGGATTCAATTTTATTCCAAAGCGATTCAAATTACAGAAGGTTTCAGCGAGATCGTCCAAATGAGACAATCTCTTGGTACTTTTTACAACCAAGTCATCTACATATGCTTCGAGATTACGCCCTATCTGGGAAAGAAAGGTCTTTTGTATCAAGCGCTGGTACATGGAACCTGCGTTCTTGAGACCGAATGGCATTCTGACATAGCAGTAGGTGCCGAACGGGGTGATGAAGGCAGTTTTCTCTTCATCTTCTTCTGCCATGCTAATTTGATGATATCCTGAGTAAGCGTCCAGGAAGCTCCTCAGTTCGCAACCCGCGGTTGAGTCGACCAGCTGGTCTATGCGGGGAAGGGGAAAGTCATCCTTCGGACAGGCACTATTGAGGCTAGTGTAGTCGACAAACATGCGCCACTTGCCATTTGACTTGCGGACCATGACCGGATTGGCGAGCCATTCCGGGTGATCGACCTCGCGAATAAACCCGGCTTTCAGGAGTTTGTCCAACTCCTCTCGAATGGCTTCCTGTCGTTCAACAGCAAAACGCCTGAGCTTTTGCTTTATTGGCCGCTGTCCAGGTCAAATTGCTAACCTGTGCTCGATTACTTCCCTTGGGACACCGGGCATGTCGGATGGTTTCCACGCAAACACATCTGTGTTAGCCCGGAGGAAAGTAATGAGCTCGAGTTTCTATTTGTCATCCAGGCCTGATCCGACCCGAATTGTCTTGGATGGATCATCTGGGTACAATGGAACTAGTTTGAGTTTCTCATTTGGTCGAGGAGCAGCCTTGATTGCGTCGGTGGCCATAGTGGCGACCTGAGCGTCCCGGAGGGGAAGTTTGTCAACCATCTCCAGAGATAGCCAGTCGCACGTGAGTGCCACGTTGCGACTGCCTCGGACCGAGATGACACCTTTGGGGCCAGGCAATTTACCGCATTGATAAGCATAGTGCGTTGCCATCAAGAACTTAGCAAGAGTTGGCCTGCCAAAGATTGCATTATAAGCCGAATCACAATCAATTATGTCAAAAGTAACTAATTCTGTTCGGAAGTTATCCGGTTCTCCCAGTGTGACCGGGAGGACCACTTGTCCCAACGGCATCATGGAGGGACCTGGGATTATCCCATAAAACGGATGGATTATGGGCTTAATCTTTGAACGAGGAATTTGCATCTCGTCGAGTGTCTTGACCAATAAAATGTCAAGGGAGCTCCCTCCGTCGATCAGGACCCTTTCGACTCTCGCATTACTGATGATCGGGGTAATGACCAGAGGGAGCCTCAATGGTCAAGTAAGCCTCGTGGGACAATCAGTGCAATCAAACGTCAAAGGTGTATCTGACCAGCGGGGGTACTGAGGTTCACCAAGGGATGTCTCCGTTTGGTTATCCTCTCGGTAAAAGACTTCAAATTGCCTTTTGGAACAAAAGAGGAGGAACCCCCAAAAATAACATGAACGTGATTACGAGGTACCTGGTAGGACATCTCTTCATCTCCGTCAGCGTCTCTAAGTCCGCATGCTTGTTCTTTAGCCGGTAAGGTCGGCATTGGTCCAACTCCCTGGTAGAAGTCATCCAACTGCTTCTACCAACTCCTGCAGTTCTTGAGGTCGTGGCCTGCGGAGTTGTGGAGTGGACACCACTTCTTGCCTTCCTGCGGATTAGTCGACTTTTTTGGCTGGTCGGCACTACAACCACCAGGAGCAGTTTTATTCTTAAATGAAGGCTTGTTACCTTTGGTCAAAGGCGGCTTCTCTGCAACTGCGACCTCACGGTACTGTCCAGAGCGGTTCCTCTTCGACTTCCTCAATTTCCCGCTCGACGAAGATTCTGGCTTCTTGCTTGAATATTCCTTCCTGGCGTCTTAGAAACTTGGTTGAGGCGGTACATCACCCTTATCGACCATCCGGTTCCATTCGACCGCTTCGGCCGCATCGGAGTATCGGTCGGCCATATCAAAAAGATCGGCCACTGATCGAGGAGGATGGATGAGCAAGTCTTCGGTGAATCTCCGGTATCGAACGGCATGTTTAAATGCCCTGATAACAGAGCCGTCAGATATGTTCGGGATGGTATTCCTCACCCCGACAAATCTCTTGACAAACTGACGAAGGGTTTCGGTCCAAGTTTGTCGTAGTCGATGAAGATCGTCCTCTTTACCCGGCTTTTGATAACAGTTTTGGAAATTGCTGAGGATAGCATCGCACAGCATTTCCCAATTGTAGATGGAACCCTCGGGCTGATTAAACAGCCAAGTTCTAGCCGGTCCTTCGAGGACTGTAGGCAGGTAGTTGGCCATGACCCGGTCATCGCCTCCTGCCGCTTGGATGGCAGTGATTAGATTTGAAGGAACTCGGATGGGTTCTGAGTTCCGTCGAACCTTTCTATGGCCCCTGTCGAAACTTATCAGGCCAAACGACCGCACGAAGGCCGGGCGAGAAAGCTTTACAACCAACATAGGGACCATGAATTATCCTGTGACTTTCGACCGGATCACGGGCGACTTCACGCAATGGTGAAGTTTTCCGCGGTCCCAAACGAGAGTGGACAGGGACTCGATCCCTACCACGAGAATCCTGTGTCCGCCTGTACTTGTCCTGGCGGGATGGTACAGGCGGGGGGTAACTCCGTCGACCAGAACCAGAGTGAGAATACTCTCGTTCGTGGGAATGTGTCACCGACTGGGAAGAGGCCGTTGGGGTCACCTCAGATGCGACCTCGTCCAGTCTTTCCGCCAGGATTCTGGTGAAGGCCGGTTTCTGCGCATCCGTGACCGTAGGAGGGAAATTACGCATGACTTCTGTGATAGATCGCAGTCGACCATGTGTACTTCTCCTAGGGGCACTAGGTGTTACCGTTTCTTCGTCCACCGGGAAACGCTCCGGAGGCAAAGAAGGGGTCTGGTCGCGTCTGCGACCACGTGATCGTCGAGAAGAACTCGGAGCAGCATCGTAACGAGCCTGCGCATCTTGAAGAGCCTCTAGGGCCGTTCTGCGTAGTTCGTTGTTTTGTTGCTCGAGATCTTGATCCTCCTTCTGTTTGTGTTCCCGTTCTTCCCTAGCAGCGTGTTGATCAGGAGTTTCCTCCGATAAGGCAGCAAACTGTCTAGGGAGAGAGGTCGCCGATGGGGAAAACAAAGAGACGGTGGAGGTTATCAGGGTCGAATCTCCCCGGGCTGATTTCCAGGTCGATATCATCCTTCCCCTCAGCGGGGTCGTATGACGGACCGGACTCACCCTCTAGCGCACTAAGAACCTCGGTGGGTTCTGACCTTGCGCTAGTTGCTCCCTGGTCGATGGACATGACCTAGAGAGATGATTCAACCTCTGGGAGATTTTCGCCTCCAACCTCCTCCATCGGAACAGGATCGCTTGGAGAAGGCATTGGAATGTGAGCATAATCCTCGAGATCAAAATCATTCTCGGAATCATATACTCCAGCCATATTTCAGTGAACCTCTGGATGAAAATTAGGACGCCTTGAGAAAGGCCCCACGGTGGGCGCCAGCTGTCGACGATTCGGACTCGGGGTCCTTAGCCAAACTTATGCAGAATTTGTAAATAGTGAGACCTTTCAGGGTGACCCTCCGGGAAGGTATGTAGAATTATGGAGAACTAGAGTATAGAGAAGTTTATACTGGTTCGGGCCCTCGATGGTGGGAGTAATAGCCCTATGTCCTGTTGGGATTGCACTATGCGCGATAAAGAGTTACAAAGTGACGGGGAAAGACCTTCATAGGCGAAGATTTTCCCTGTATGAGTGTACAAAATGAAGCCTAGAAGGCTTATGGAAGCTATCTAATCTAAGCCGTAGCCTTGGCTATTTGATTCTTCAATCGGGATATGTTGTGTCTTGATCTCTCGATCGATCCCCCTGTTTGATACACCATGCCGCCCTTTTATACTGGTCCAAAGGGCGCCAAGTCGTAACGGCATCAAACGGTTGCTTGGATATGGTTTGGAGAACCGCTCTTAACTCCCATGCAGGTTTAACACGTGTTATTCGTGGATAACTGCACGCATTAACCTCCTGACGGTTGATCCTCTACGTAGAAGAATCTTTGGGATACTTGGGATATTCCTGTAGCAGAAATAGATTAATCCCATGTTCCCTGGTCGAAAGAATTCTGACTGTGAGATGTTGGTTGACCGCGCAACACCTTCCGCCTTCTGTCCGCGCAGGGCATACGAACTTCTGACCGCGCACTAGCTACGGTCTGATTGCGTAAAGACTGCGATCTGATCGTGCACAGCCTGCGACCTTGGGCTGGTACTTCACGAAATGTCTTGAGTTCGCACCGCCAGGCACGTGTCTGGCTCGAATCTATCTTGAACCAATAGTGCACTTATTTTGTACTGACTCGGGTGTCAATCCTCGTCATTTTAGACTTTGATAGCCTACGTCCCCACGGGGAGGGCATCCCTGTGAGGTGGGCATCCTCGTAGAGGGCATCGCCTTAGAGACGGTAATCTAGGAATCTGTAAAAACTCATGTTGGGAAAAAAACCATTTGCATTGACAGAAATTGGAATACAACGCCTCCCCCCGTGGAACCGCGGCGGGGGAGGGAATAGTGAATACAATATCCCCCCCGTGTGACCACGGTGGGGGAGGGAGTGGCGAGCACTACGCCGTGCCTCCCCATGCGAATTCGTGACGGGGGAGGGGAAGCCCAGAGGCTAAGTGTATAACTTGCGGAGCAAGCCTATGTTACAAGTATGCTTCAGCTCCTGGTCTTCGAGGTTGGAGAGCTTATATGCCCCCGAGCCCAGGACTGTAGAGATCCTGTAAGGGCCTTCCTACTTGGGGGAGAGAATACCCTGGGCTGGGGGTCAGTCACGTGCTTGAGGACAAGGTCCCCAAGGTGGAAAGCTCTCACGCGAACATACCGATTGTACGTGCGCGCCATTTCGCGCTCGTAGATGGCGTGGCGAAGTAGCGCTCAGTCGCGTTCTTCCTCGGTGAGGTCGACTTCCAGTCACTGGTTGGCTTCATTGGTTTGGTATGTTGCTGCCGTGGCTAGGAGCTCGACCCGCAGCGACCGAAAACCAATCTCTGAGGGGGAACTTCTTCAGCGCCGGACACGAGCACAAAGGGCGTGCGCCCCCGTTTCCTGGCTCGGGGTCTGCGCATGGAACAGAGGATGCTTAGAAGCTCCCCTGCCCATGCACCCCGCCTGGAGGTGGCCTACTCAAGTCGTCGGCGTAACCCTTGTAGGATCACACTATTGACCCCTTCGACGGCTCTGTTGCTCTGGGGTGAGTTACAAAGGCGAAGTGGAGGGTAACTCCCAAGCCCTCACAGAATTCCCGGAAGTGTGCGGAGTCAAATTGGGTCCCGTTGTCAACAGTGATTTCCCGGGGGACCTCGAAGCGACACACGGCGTTTTTCCAGAAAAACCGCTGAACTGCTCGGGAGGTGATGCTAGCCAAGGGCTCAGTTTCCACTACTTGGAGAAGTAGTCCACTGCGACCACCGCATACTTGTAGCCCCCAGGCGCTGGGGGGATGGGACCTAAGTGATCCATTCCCCAGCGCGCGAGGGGCCAAGTGATGGGGATGGTTTGCAGTGCTGTGGTGGGCAAGTTGAAGCCCTTTGCCATTTTTGGGCAGGCCTCGCACGCGGAGACAATGTCTCACGCGTCGCGGACCACGGTGGGCCAATAGAAGCCCTGTGGAATAACTTTTGCTGTGATGGCGCGCGGAGCCAGGTGAGACCCACAACTCCCCAAGTGGATGTCCTCGAGGAGATGAAGTCCTTCTGCCTGCGGGAGGCAGCGGAGCAGGGCTGAGGCCCCTCACTTGTAGAGTTTCCCCTGTAGTAGGAGGTACACTTGCACCTTGGCGCGGAGGCATTTCGCCTCGGTCTCATTGGGAGGGTCCCCTTCCCCCTTAGGAAGGAGACAAGGGGATCCATCCAGGATGCTGCTCAGGTGATTTCGGAGACCTCTGGGGCACGAGACTCGTGGTCCGCATCCAGAGAGGCCACCGAGGGCTTCGCGGTAATTCCTAGGAAAGCACCCTTGGGGAGAGGTTCCTGGGCGCTGGTCACCCGGGCCAAGGCATCAGCCTGGTCATTATCCCTCTGGGGGATATGCTGGGCTTCCAGACACTCGAAGTGCTTCTCCATCTTGCGCACCTCCCCCAAATATAGGCTCAGGTTCGCGTCATGGCACGAGTAAGACTTGTCCATTTGACAAACCACGAGCTGGGAGTCCCCTTTGACAAGAAGGCGACGGATCCCTAGGGAGCGCGCGAGTCGCAGCCCCAGGAGCAGGGCCTCGTATTCGGTGACATTGTTTGTAGCGGAGAACTCAAGCCTCATCGCGTACTCCAGCGGCCTTCCTTCGGGGCCTCAGAGGACTACCCCCGCGCTGGCCCCGGCGAGGCACGGGGAGCCATCGAACATGAGCATCCAATGGTCGTTGCATCGGGTGGCTCGGCGAGGGTCTCCCCCTCTGTCCCGGAGGCGAGGGTCCATTCCACCATGAAGTCAGCGAGCACCTGAGACTTAATTGCAGAGCGGCCCGTGAGGGAGAGGGAGAAGGGAGCGAGCTCGGTTCCCCACTTCCCAATCCGGCCAGTGGCCTCTTTGTTCCTCGACACCTCCCCCAAGTGGAGGCATGACGGGACCGTGATCGGGTGTCCCAGGAAGTAGTGGCGGAGCTTCCGGGACGCCATGAGGAGGGCATAGCAAATCTTCTCTACCTCCGTGTACCGCATATTAGCCCTTTGGAGAGCTTCACTGATGTAGTACACGGGGCGCTGTTGCCCATCCTGCTCCTTTACCAACACCGCGCTTACGGCGACCGGAGTTGCGGCGAGGTAAATGAGTAGGGGTTCCTCCGGAGATGGGCTCACGAGCATTGGAGGGCTCGTGAGGTACTTCTTCTGGTCGTCGAATGCCACCTGGGCCTCGGGAGTCCACCTAAACCCCTCGAGGCTCCGGAGGATTTTGAAGAACTGGAGGCCACGCTCCCCCGACCGTGAGACGAAGCGGCTTAGTGCGGCCATGGGGCCGGTTAGCCGCTATACGTCCTTGAGGGAGCGCAGTGGTGGCATGTCCAGCAGGGGCCGAATCTTTTTGGGGTTGGCCTCTATGCCCCGCTGGGACACGAGGAAGCCCATACTCGTGGAGGTTGCGGAAGGTCTCCGCTAGGTCGTCGACGTGGGCAGCCGCACGGGGGCTTTTGACGACCGCATCATCAACGTAGACTTCGACGTTGCGGCTGATTTGGTTCTTGAGGACCATCAACATGAGCTGCTGGAATGTTTGTCCCGCGTTCTTCAGCCCAAAGGGCATATGGACGTAACAAAAGGTGCCGAGGGGAGTTATAAAACTCGTCTTTTCCTCTTCCTCCTTAGCCATCTGGACATGATGGTAGCCCGAATACGCGTTGAGGAAGCTCATAAGCTCACACCTCGCGGTCGAATCAACCAAGTGGTCGATCCGCGGGAGTGGGAAGTTGTATTTTGGGTGAGCCTTGTTAAGGTTGGTGAAGTCTATGTACATTCGCCACTTGCCATTCGACTTCTTCACTAGGAGAGGGTTTGCCAGCCACTCGGGGTGCAAGACCTCCCGAATGAACCCTGCCTCTCAGAGCTTGGTGATCTCGACCTTGATAGCCTCTTGGCATTCAAGGGAGAGCTTCCTCAACTTCTGTTTGATCGGGGGGTGACCGGGGGTAACGGCGAGCTTATGCTCAATTACCTCCCAAGCGACGCCCCACATGTCAGCGGGCTTCCCCTAAAAAACGTCAGAGTTTTTGCGTAGGAAGCCGCGAGTTGCTCGCATGCTCTTCGGAGAGGTCCGCCCCGATCTTGATGGCCCTGCATCTCCCTGAACGCCTTCAGGTACTGGATATCAGCGGAGCTTCCGCCGTCGACAAGGATACGCGCCATCATGGGGGAAGAGAACCCCGCGCGCATCTTCCGCTGTGAAGGTGAGGGGGACGTCTGACCATTTTGGTGGCTGGGACGTATGTATCACCCCCGCAACCTTTACCTCCTGCGCGTACTCCTTGCGCTGGCTCTTAGAGTCTCGCCCCGAGGCGGATCCCACTGTAATGACGTTTATGCGCCTTTGGGAAGTTTGGAAGGGGAGCTCTTCAGCTGAGCCCCCTTCTTGTGCTTGTGTTTGCTACTCCCCTTCAGGAGCAGGGAGAGCCGGTAACGCTGGCGCGGGGGGGGGGGGGGGGGGGCGGCAAGGAGGCAGAGCTCCCTCCCCCCTGCCCATGCTGGTCGAGAAACGCGGCGAAGTGCTGTAAGAGCTGGTGGCACTCTCGGGTAGCGTGGGTATTTGACTTGTGGAAGGCACACCACAAGTTGGCTGTGCCCTCCTTGCCTTCCCTGGGGGGACCTTCATGACCACTGGATGACTGTTCCCCCCCCCCATAGCCTTTCGACTTAGGGAAAGGGCGATTGCCCTTGTTGTGGTCTCGCGAGCTGCCTCCGCCCTCAAGGAAAAAGGTGTCCTGAGGCCGTGCCTTGCTGCGATCACTCCTCCTAGGACGCTTGTTGAGGGGGTCCCTGGCACTGGGAAAGCTCCGGATGTTCCCAGCGTGGGGGAGGTGGCCGGAAGCTGCATGAAGAACGGTGGTGGTCCCCTCATAAACCGATATGGGGGCACGTAAGCAGGAGCCGGGGGCCGCGCTAAGAAGCGTAACAACTCCTCCAGCGTGTGCTAGGTACGGAGTTGGCCCTCGACCAAAAGCCCCAAGCAAGGGGTCTCTTGGAGCCCAGACCACCGGTTGGGGGCACTAGGCCCCGCAAGTGCGGTCGTGTCCGGCGGCCCAGAAGTGGGAACACCTGCACCGGGGATTTCGGGAGTTGGGGGAAGTACCTCACTCCAGACGTCCCCAGTCGGTAGGGTTGTCACAACGGTGTCTTCTTGCATGGGCGGCGCCGGGTCACTGGGACCGACACCACCGGGAAGGGAGAGGGCCTTGGCCCTCGTTCTTGGGGGAGCCATAGCAATTCGTCACGAGTCCCCACGGACGGCGCCAACTGTCATGGTATTGCAAATACCCTGGTAGGTTTTGTGGAAGATCTTAGCTAAGGAACAACGACGCGAGCTGACCGCGTTACTGGTCACCTCCTGTCGGGTAAGCACAGAGAGTGACCCAAGGATTTATATAGGTTCAGGTCTCAGTGGAGACCCTAGTCCTGTCGATGTGCTCTCGACTTGAGTCGACTGGGGCAGTTCTCTCGCGGGGAGAGTGCTCCAAAACACGCCTATTGGTTTTTTGTGTATTGATGCAAATGAATTGTCCTTCGTTACAAAAGAGGGGTACAAGGGCATATATAGGCCCAAAAGACGCAAATTACAAGACTACCCTGGCTGCAGTCGTCGGATTGGAGGGTATCAACGTCCTTTCGCTGGCCAGGGGGCTCGGATGCTTGACAAGTGTCCTTGCTAGTTCCCGATGACCTCCTCACGTGACCCCCACACGGGGGGCCTCTGCGGCCTTCCCCGGGATGGAGCCAGGGGGGGCCTTTGCTGCTGGGTGAATGGTGGCACCCGGGACCGGGCCACCGGGCGCCCTGATCACCGGGCAAATGGCAGCGCCTAGGATCAGACCACCGGGGGCCATGGTCAGTGGGCAAACCGGGCAAATGGCGGCGCCCAGGACGGGACCACCGGGGGCCTTTGCCATCAGCAAATGGCGGCGCCCGGGACGGGCCACCGGGGGTCCTGTTATCGGGCAAATGGCAGGGCCCGGGACTGGGCCACCGAGGGCCTTTGTCACTGGGCAAAGGGCGGCGCCCCGGACCGGGCCACCGGGAGACCTGGTCACCGGGCAAGTGACGGCGCCCGGGACGGGGCCACCGAGGACCATTTGCCAATAGGAAAATGGCGGCGCCTGGGACTGGGCCATCGGGGGCCCTGGTCACCAGGCAAATGACGGTGCCCGGGACCAGGCCACTGGGGGCCATTTGCCACCGGGCAAATGGTGGCGGCCGTTACCGGACCGCGGGGGGCCATTACCACCGGGGGCGTTTGTCATCGGCCTCGTTGTAGCCCCCGGAACCGGATCACCGGGTCTGATCGGGCGGAGATTTCCCCCAATAGGTGTCATCGCTTTTGTGACATGGTATAAAATGAGCCATTGTAGAAAAATGATCCACAACCACAAAAATACTATCCTCCCCCTCTTTGTCCTACGCAGTCCTAAAATGAAGTCTATAGATAGATATGTCCTCCCAAGGTGCACTAGGAATAGGAAGAGGAATATAGAGTCCATGTGGATTGAGACGAGACTTAGCTTTGTTGCATGTAGTGCAACGTGCCATGTAGCGCTCGACGTCACATCTCATCTTTAGGCAAAAAGAAATGAGCGGTCAACACATCTTCAGTTTTCTTCACTCCAAAGTGCTCCATTAATCCTCCTCCACACTGGTACAGAAAAGCTTTCTTCTATCGGTAAAAAACATCCTTTTACTATCGGTTTTTGTACCGATAGAGATAGGCACGATAGAACAAGCAGGAACATTTTCTATCGGTAAATAACCGATAGAAGAACTTCACTATTCTATCGGCATATTAGGAGTGTACCGATAGAAAACCCGTCGTAGTCTTACGTCTAGTGGCAGGGAAAGTACCACTATTCTAACGGTTAATTACAAGTTTACTCACAGAAAAAAGCTTAGTACTCTCTAGGTTGGAAATGAGTTTACCGATAGAAAAAACTATTGTACTCTCTCGGGTGTAAATGAGTTCACCGGCAGGAAAAATCACACTCTTCTAACGGTTAATTTCGAGTGTACCGAGAGAAAAAACTACAGTAGTCTCTCGGTTGTGGATGAGTTCACCGGCAGGAAAAGTCACACTATTCTGTCGGTTAATTTCTAGTTTAGCGATAAAAAAAATCTTAGTACTCTCTCAGTAGGAAATGAATTTACCGATAGAAAAGGTTGTAGTAGTCTCTCGGTTCTAGATGAGTTTACCGATAGAACATTCGCATATACAGTACTTTCAAAATACAGTACATTCACATATACAGTACAGATGCAATACAGTACAGATTGGATACACAATACAATACAGATGCAAAGAAAGGTACATTCACATATACAATTTATTGACATATATACGAACCAATAAAAATTACAATCCAATATGGACAAATCTATGCACAGAGTATATATAAACAAATACTAACCAATAAGACTATATATAAGCAATCTATACACTAAGTACACGAAAAAGAAAAAATTGACAACAAGTGAGCGAAAAGCTTGTCATGGCGGTTGGTTGGGCGCAACTTCCTCCATAACATATTGAGCCCAGATTTGTCGGAGATCTCTAATCTTTGCATTGTCGTATTGGTCTTTGGACATGGCGATCTGCAAGCATGTATGAATACTGAGTAACTAACTTCATAATTTTGGACGTGACACCCAATTTTCAAATTTGAGTTAGCTATCGATGCTTACCTGGGGGAATTGGGCAAAGTTTGTCCGCACTAGGTCGTACATGTAGCACAGCACATAAAACCCGCATTCCCACGATTGTGGCTGCTGATGGCACTGAGATAATTGCATATGCGAAGACATGTTAGCTATTGTTTCCATAAACTAATTAAGCATAAACAAAAAGTCTCGTGACTACCTCATATTCTTTCCAAGCTAGTAGGGAGCCTTGCGGTGCGGCATGCCTCCCTCCAACGGAGACATATTTATCAAAAGCCCTGCATTTCAGTTAGTATTGCCGGTTAATGTATTATCATTAGCTAGTGAGGTCAAAATTTAAATCAAACATATAAGTTACTTATGCCTCCACATTCCCCTTGACCACATATTCCATCGATAATCTGTCATGCATCGAATCGAGGTAGTACACCTCGTTCCTCGGCGGACAGATCACGACGAGGATCCAGCGGCCCCTGCATTGTACGTAAAAGAGGACCGCTAGCTCAAAGTATATCTCAGGTGTAACATACAAAGGAGTTCAGTATTGTACGTAAAAGCGGTCCCTGCATTGTACGTAAAAGAGGCCCCTGCATTGTACGTAAAACAGCAAATGTCTGAACCACATTGGACTTAACCAAAGGAGTTCAGTTCGAAGACGCCCGAGGAGCTGGAACTGCCGTCGACTTACATTTGTACGTATTGGTGATTTCCTCGGACTCAAACTCGATCAACTCAACCCAACTCAACTCAACTCCATTAACAAAAAGAACCTACCTTCCAAGATGTTGTTCTGTGTAGTGATGGTGTAGAATGGCTGTGCAAATAACAACAATTCTTCTTCTCCAAGCAGGTAAGCATCTGGCCACAAGCTGGTGCATGCAAAAAAATGTAAGATGCTTTCTATAGGTCCTGATTTGAGAAACACGTCGGCCTTAAGGATCTTCTCGACCGAGCCAACCAAGATCTCGCCCTCCACGTCCTTCTAGCTCCTGACGGTGATCTTCACTGTTTCTTTCACCAACAAGCCAACGTAGGCAGCGTACTGCGATGAGGAACCGTGAAATACGTTGCCCCTCATGAGCATCATCCAAGGACCTGCACAGGTCATAATCATATTGAAAAGAAGACACATCAAAATGAAGGATACAAAAATTGCAGAATAATTGCCATATTCGGATTAGAATAATCTAACAATATTGTCGAAATTTTATGTACATTGCTTGGGATGCCAAAGTCTAGAGGGCGTCGATGGAGGTGCGAAGGTGCAGCGGTCGCCTGTAGAGGTGCGCCGGCCGTCCATGGAGCTTACGGGTTAGGACTACGAGCGCCAGATGAACTGTGAGAATGAAAGAGACACACCCGTGTATTTATAGTACTAGATAAGTTCTATCGGTACAAAAGTCGCATACCGTTAGTCATTTTATATATGTTCTAACGGTATACAAATGAATTACCGATAGAATCAAAACATCTGTAGAAGGCGAACAGTTCTATCGGCACAATACATATTACCGATAGGAATTGCCGATAGAATAATACTAGTTGTAGAAGGCGAACAGTTCTAAAATATTTTTGCTATATTCTAACGGAATAAACATTCAATACCGATAGAATAAACTATTTGACGACGAACAGTTGTAAGAAATTTTTGATATATTCTAACGGTACAATAATCCATTACCGGTAGAATAAAAATATTTGTAGAAGGCGAACGGTTCTATCGGCACACTACATATTGCCGATAGGAAATTTTGTACATACTCTGTCGGTATACGCATACAGTACGGATAGAATAAGTCTAGTTGTAGAAGTCGACCAGTCCTATCGGCGCACAACATTCTCCCGTCAGTACTTATGCATATCTCACTAGTACAGAAAAGCTTTCTTCTATCGGTAAAAAAAAACCTTCTACTATCGGTTTTCGTACCGATAGAGATAGACACGATAGAACAAGACAGAACATTTTCTATCGGTAAATAACCGACAGAAGAAATTAACAATTCTATCGGCATCTTAGGAGTGTACCGATAGCAAACCCGTCGTAGTCTGACGATTAGCGTTGGGAAAAATACCCATATTCTAACGGTTAATTACATGATTACCGACAGGAAAATATTACTATTCTATCGGCACCTTATGATTCTACCGATAGAAAACCCGTCGTCGTCTGACGTTTAGCGTTGGGAAAAATACCCATATTCTAACGGTTAATTATAAGTTTACCAACAGAAAAAAGTGTAGCACTCTTTCGGTTGGAAATGACATTATCGATAGAAAAAATCTTAGTACTCTCTCGGTTGTGTATGAGTTCACCGGCAGGAAAAATCACACTCTTCTAACGGTTAATTATACGTTTATCGATAGAAAAACCACAGTAGTCTCTCGGTTGTGGATGAGTTCACCGGCAGGAAAAGTACCCATATTCTGACGGTTAATTTCAAGTTTACTGATAGAAAAATGGGTAGTAGTCTCTCGGTTGTGGATGAGTTTACCGATAGAAAAAACCACAGTAGTCTCTCGGTTGTGGATGAGTTCACCGGCAGGAAAAGTCACACTATTCTGACGGTTAATTTCAAGTTTACCGATAGAAAAAACTACAGTAGTCTCTCGGTTGTGGATGAGTTTACCGATAGAAAATTTGTAGTGGTCTGTCGGCTGTGAATGAATTTGCCGATAGAACATTCACATATACAGTACATTATTTGCATTCACAATACAGTACATTCACATATACAGTACAGATGCAATACATTATAGATTGGATACACAATACAGTACAGATGCAAAGAAGGGTAAATTCACAGAACAGATTGACACATTAGACAGTTATTCACATTTATTCACATATATATGGACAAATACAAATTGCAATCCAATGTGGACATTTATTGACATATATATTTATTCACATGTATATAAACAGTCTATGCACAGAGTACACGAAAAAGAGAAAATTATCATGGCGGATGGTTGGGCGCAACTTCCTCCATGACATATTGAGCCCAGATTTGTCGAAGATCTCTAATCTTTGCATTTTCGTATGAGTCTTTCGACATGGCGATCTGCAAGCATGTGTGAATACTTAGTAACTAACTTCCTAATTTAGAACGTGACACCCAATTTTCAAATTTGAGTTAGCTATCGATGCTTACCTGGGGGAATTGGGCAAAGTTTGTCTGCACTAGGTCGTACATGTAGCGCAACACATAAAACCCGCATTCCCACGATTGCGGCTGCTGATGGCACTGAGATAATTGCATATGCGAAGACATGTTAGCTATTGTTTCCATAAACTAATTAAGCATAAACAAAAAGTCTCGTGAGTACCTCATATTCTTTCCAAGCTAGTAGGGAGCCCTGCGGTGCGGCATGCCTCCCTCCAGCGGACGCATATTTATCAAAAGCCCTGCATTTCAGTTAGTATTGCCCGTTAATGTATTATCATGAGCTAGTGAGGTGAAAATTTAAATCAAACATATAAGTTACTTACGCCTCCATATTCCCCTTGACCACATATTCCATCGATAATTTGTCACGCATCGAATCGAGGTAGTACACCTCGTTCCTCGGCGGACAGATCACGATGAGGATCCAGTGGCCCCTGCATTGTACGTAAAAGAGAACTGCGTGCTCAAAGTATATCTCAGGTGTAGCATACAAGATCGAGTTAAATTAGTACGAAATGCACTAACCTTTGGTGGTACGGCACCAGAATGAACTCCCTGTCCTGCTGCGCCATCAGCGCCTTGGATATGTACTGCTCAGCGTGCGCGGCGTCGTGCTCTAGCATCGTGAGGCTTATTTTCTCTGGGTCGAGGAAACCCACCTTGTCACACGCAGCCTCCGATGCTAGCCTGTACATGCACCTGCATGCAAAGGACGACATTAGTATTGCACAGAAAGTTACTACATTTCAAATGAACTACAACAATGCAGAGTTAGCAAACAGAGTTAGAAAACAGCAATACATAGCATCAGCAAACTCACAGGACTCCAGTCCATATGATGGACATATCGAGCTCCCGCCAATTGTAGAGGTCGAACAGATCCTCGTGTGCCACGGATATACTCCCGGGCTCACGGTGGAACTGCCCAGGCCTGTAGGGAACTAAGAAGTTCAGATTGCGCCGAGCTCGGTGTAGGTACCACGCGTGGAGGTCTCTGGTTGATCGATCCAATTTGCGCAAAGCTGCCTCCAACATGAGTGGGAACCCGTTCGTGAACCTCTCCGGCTGTCCCTGTCGCCCTTTTCCCTTGCCTTTGCCCTTGCCTTTTGCCGGGGACTGAGCGCGTACCTTCGAAGGCAAGGGCGAGGTGATGGCAGCTTTCTTCCGAGGTGAAGGCGTGGATGCGCTGGGTGGGGTGGAGGCCGTCTTTGATGTGTCCAGGGTCGCACGAGATCGGGCCTCATGCCCCGAGCTGGGGGCGCAGTCCCCTGGTAGCCCAGCGGCAGGCCACTTCAATTAATGAGCACGTATGTTAGATTATGCAAGTTGAGTGTACTGAGTAGGATGTAATCTAAAATGTGTAGGATTTACCGGTTGTATTACAAGACACTTCTTGGGCCACTGTACGTAGGAGCCCACTGCCTCAGCAAGTGTCTGCAGTTCCTCTGTTGGGACTGGCAACGGAGAATCGTTGTAGCCCGGCATGGCCATGTCCACCTGTACCTTTGCGAAACCCAACCGCAGAGGTACACAGTGGACCCGGACATCCGGCCCAGACAGATATACGAAGCCGTGTCCAACCACTTCCTGCCCGGCGCCTACGTGATTCTGTAGGATGCAGCCCTCCGGCCCCTGCAAATTTGTAACAATTAAAATAGGTTAGCGAAACAACTATAACAGAATGGGAGTGACATCAACTTAAGTGCACAGATGAAGGCTTGCAGTACCTCAAGTAGATCCACTGGATCCGCGAGTACCTTCGAAGCGCAACTGCTTATCCGACCCCGCGGGGTACCGTCGTCCTGGGGATCCACACCTGCACTCTTGGCCAGCAATGCTTCTCTCAACCGTGCAAACTCTTCCCTCATTTGTGCGACCTCGGTCTGCACCTCAGACTGTACCTCAGCCCGTATCTCAGCCCGCATCTCCGCCCGTATCTCCTCCCGTACCTCAGCCCGTATCTTATCGGAGAGGTCAGCTTCCTTTTCCTTCTAGGAGCGGGCCTTCTTCCTCGGTAGAGCCGGATCTACGAAACCGGCCTTCCACGACACAATGGATCCCATGGCCCGTGTCCGCCCGGGATGCTCCTTATTTCCTAGAGCCCGGGTGAGGATGTCGTTCTCCCTCTGCGGGGTAAACAATCCCTCCGCTGCCTCCTTCTCAAAAGAGATCTGTTACATTTAAAGGTACCTTGTGAGACAAATTGCCTTATATACACTTGTGCGCACACAGTTTACGAGGTTAGCCAACTTACCATTCGCGCCTCGCCCCACCCTCTTGCTCTGGGATGTAACAGCTGCATCTTCAGTAGTTACGATGGGGTTGGCCCTAGTCACACCACTAGTACCATCCGATGAAGATGACGACATGTCTTCCCCTACAAAACCTTCAACAAACCATATATATGGCAATTAATTCGCCTTGGAGTTCCATAACTCAGCCCAGGACTGGAGACTAACTGGGGCGGCAAAAGGGAAAATAATACAAAAAGAAAGACATGCATAAATTACTTCCTGAACTGTTCAGAAATATTTTCTATTGGTAAACACATGAGCTGCCGATAGACCATAGCAATTACCACCACAGAAGACAGTTTTTCTATCGGCAAACCCGTGAGATACCGATAGAACATAACAATGTTCTCTACATATGGAATTTTGTTGACAACCCACCATTCACTGTCATCACATAACATTCTCGATGATTTGCTATACTAATATTCATGGTGTTGGGGGAAATCTCCACGCGGTCAAGTCCAGGTAAGTTCATGATTACCCGGGGACAGTGGCCTCCGGTGCCTGCCCCGGGCGCCGCCTTTCAGGCTCCCGGGACCGTGCCCCCCGGCCATGTCCCGGGCGCCGCCATTTGGCCCCCGGGACCGTGCCCCCCGGGCATGTCCCGGGCGCCGCCGTTTGGCCCGGGTACAGTGGCCTCCGGTGCCTGCCCCGGGCGCCGCCTTTTAGGCCCCAGGGGACAGTGGCCTCCGGTGCCTGCCCCGGGCACCGCCCTTTGGCCCCCGGGACCGTGCCCCCCGGCCATGTCCCGAGCGTCCCGGGCGCCGCCTTTTGGCCCCCGGGACCGTACCCCCCGGGCATGTCCCGGGCGCCACCTTTTGGCCCCTGGGACCGTGCCCCCCGGGCATGTCCCGGGCGCCGCCATTTGGCCCGGGGACAGTGGCCTCCGGTGCATGTCCCGGACGTCATCGCCCTCCTAAAAGGTAAAACCCCTGTTTGTTTATCACGTGCAGGTCACGCGAGGGACGCCTCGGGAATCAGCGACCACCTGTCAAGCATCCAAGACGTTTGACCGGGAGAAGGACGGTCCTACCCTTCAATCCGACGGTGGCTTCCGGGGTTGTTTAGGTTTTTTGCTTCTTTTTGGGGCTATAAATAGCCCTTGTACCCCTCTGTTGTAGAGGATCAGTTCATTATTATTGGAATAGCTAATCTCACAGACGTGCTCCGGAAGCCTCTCCCCCGGAGAGAGCCCCCCCAGCCGACTCCGGTCGGGAGCACGTCGACAGGACTAGGGCCCCCACTGGGACCCGAACCTGTATAAATCCTCGTGTCTTTTCTTGTGTTTGTCCGGCGGGGGAGGACCGGTCGCCCGATCAACCCGCGCTGCGTAATCCCCGCTAGGATCGTCTTCAAAACCTGCCGGGGTATTCTTAATACCACGACAGTTGGCGCCGTCCGTGGGGACCCGTGACGAATCGCCATGGCTCCTCCAAGAACAAGGGCTCGCACCCTTCCCGGTGACCCGGGTCTCGGGGACCCGGCGCCGTCGGCCCGGGACACTGCTGCCCCGGCGGCCCCTTCCGGAGGCGACCTGGCCCAGGTACCGCCTCCCTCCTTTCCTCTTAACTTAGGTGCTTCCACCTCCAGGTCGTTCCCGGTGACCGCGGGGACCTCAGCTGGGACAAGCGTCCCCCCGACGGCTCCCCCGGCTCCCCGGGACGCCCTGCTCGAAGCTCTCGTAGAGGGCCAACTCCGCGCCCAGCGCTCTATGGACGAGCTCCTTAGTGTGTTGGCGCGGCCCTCGGCCCCCACATTTCCGTCGCACCCGTATCCGGGGATCATGCCCCCGTTTATGGGATACCCAGCGGCCCCTCCGGCGTCAGGGGGGCTGTCTGCCCCGTATGATCCCGCTGGGGGGTTCCCTCCCCCCGCGGGATATACTTCCGGACACTTCTCGGCACCCGGGCCTGTCCCGGTGCCGGGAAGCTATTTCATGCCCGGGCCCTTCGTGGCACCAGGGGGGTACCCCGTCCCCAGCCCGCTTCCGGGGCTGGGGGGTCATTTCATGCCGGGGGTTATTCCTACGCCGGGAGCCAGTCGCGCCCCTCGCGTTGCGTTTACCGCACCGGGGCCGGTCGACAGAGCAGCTCCCGTGCCTCAGCGAATTTCCCCCCGCATTGGCTCCCCAACCCCGGACGTCGCCGAGGGGGCTCACCCCCCACTGGTTCCGGATGTCGCGGGGGCTTCCCCCCTTCCGGTCCCGGTCGTTGCCACAGGGGCCCCCTCTTCGGACCCAAACGTCACCCCGGGCGCCCCCTCCCCGGGTCCGGATGGTGCAGGGGCTCCCCCCTTTCCGGTCCCGGGGGGCGTCGCAGGGGGCTCCCCCCAGCAGGCCCCGGTAGCTTCCGGGCCGGCTGCTACAGTGCAGGAGCTCCCTCCCCCAGTGAAGCAGGTCCGCTTCTCCCGGGGGGAGGTCGAGCGAATGCACTCTCCCAGCCGCGGGGAAGAGCTTCCCCCCGGCCGGCGTCGCAGGGAGCCTCGCTCTCGCACCGGTCGAGGGAAGAGACCCGCCGAAGAACCATCCTCCCCGGAGGGAAGCCCGGACGTCCGGGAAATCAGTCCCGGCCTGGAAGAGAAACGTCGCCACCACCACTCTGGCGGCCCTCTTGGGCCGCTACCTGACTCCGATAACGAGGGGGCGTCCCCCGTTAAAGAAGACAGTGACTGGGGCTCCCCCCGGGAAGTGCAGGGGGCGAACCAGCCTCTATGTCGAAGACTCCGCAGCATCCGATGGCCGCGGCCCTACCTTCCCCCGCACATCGAACATTATAATGGCGAAGCGGACCCTTACGAGTTCGTGCAGATCTACTCCACAGCCATCTCCGCGGCGGGGGGGGGACGAGAGCGTGCAATGCAACGTCTTCCCCCTCTACCTCACCGGCATTTCCCGCTCCTGGTTTTACAATCTGAAGGCGGGCTCCATCAAGTCTTTCTCGCAGCTGAAGCGGGAGTTCTGCGCCAACTTTCAGGGAAATTACGTACGTCCCCTGGATTCTTCACAGCTATACACAGTGCGCCAGAGAACCGGGGAGACCATCAGAAGCTTCTTCAGGCGCTTTGCCCAAGTAAAAAGCAAAGTGGCCCACGTCCCGGACTCCACAGTGATCGAAGCCTGCAAAAGCGGGATCCTCCCGGGGGAACTCAACCGAAGACTCTCTCGAAGCTGCCCCTCTTCCGCCGACGAGCTCTTTAACGTACTCGAAAAGTACGCTCGCGCGGAGGAAGACGACATCTGGAAGAAGACCCAGGGGGCTCCTGCCCCCGCCGAGCGGGGGGCCCGGGATCCCCCCAGGCGGCCCAGGCAGGGGGGCCGTAGCGAACCACGGCCTCGGGACACTTTCGTCCTCGAGGGCGGAGGCGGCTCGCGCGACCCCCCGAAGAGCAACCGCCCCTTTCCCAAGCCGAGAGGCCATGGGGGGGGACAGTCTTCGCGCGGCCGCGAAGGCCCCGCGGGGAGAAGCCGGGAAGGACCGTGGTGCAGCTTCCACGGGTCCAGTACCCACGCCACCCGAGATTGCCACCAGCTACTGCAGCACTTCGCGGCGTTCCTCGACCAGCGCGGGCAGGGGGGGGGGACTCCGGCCTCCTTGCCCCCTCGGCCAGCTGTTCCGGCCCTTCCCGCTCCCGCGGGGGGGCAGCAGGTGCAGGAGGGGGAGCCTTCAGACGCTCTCCCCTTTCAAACTTCTCAGCGCCGCATCAACGTCATCGTAGGGGGGTCCGCCTCCGGGCGGGATTCCAAGCGCCAGCGCAAGGAGTACGCGCTTGAAGTTAAGGTAGTGGGGGTGCTACACGCGTCCGTGCCGCCCAAGTGGTCGAATGTCCCCCTCACCTTTACGGCGGAAGACGCGCGAGGGGTTCGCTTCCCCCACGACGACGCGCTCATTGTCTCCGCGACAATCTACAACTGCCACTTGGCCCGCATCCTCGTGGACGGCGGAAGCTCCGCCGACGTCCTGTTCCTCAAAACCTTCAAGGAAATGCAGGTGGACGAAAAGCTCCTGCAACCAGCGGCAGGGCCTCTGCAAGGGTTTGTCCCGGGGAAGGCGATCCACCCCGTGGGCAAGGTAGATCTCCCGATCACCTTCGGCACCCCGGAGAACTACCGGACCGAGCTAGTCCGCTTCGACGTAGTGGACCTCCCCTCCTCCTACAATGTGATTATGGGGAGGACTACGATCAATCGGCTGGGGGCTGCCACCCACCAAAACTACCTGTGCATGAAGATCCCCGGGCCGCATGGCGTGATCAACGTCCAGGGGGACCAAGACATGGCCCGTGCTCTATACAAGCGAGCTGCTGCCACAATAGGAAGCGTCAACCTGATCAAGGCACCCGGGGGGGAAGCTCCCCCCCCGGACGTAGATGTCGCTGCGCCATCCCCTGGGAGGCCCCTCCTCAAGCCGCGTCCGGAAGGGGCCCTCCGGAAGGTCCCGCTGTCCCCGGACAGCAGGGACAAAACTGTCCAAATCGGGGTAGAGCTCCCCCAAGACCATGCAGCGCAACTCGCAGCCTTTCTGCGCGAAAACTCTGATGTTTTTGCGTGGAAGCCTTCGGACATGCGGGGCGTCGCCCGGGAGGTTATTGAGCACAAGCTCGCGGTAACCCCCGGTCACCCCCCTATCAAGCAGAAGTTGAGGAAGCTCTCCCTCGAACGTCAAGAAGCCATCAAGACGGAGATAGCCCGGCTCCGAGAGGCGGGGTTCATCCGGGAGGTGTTGCACCCCGAGTGGCTCGCAAACCCCGTCCTCGTCAAGAAATCAAGTGGCAAGTGGCGCATGTGCGTGGACTTCACCGACCTTAACCGCGCCTGCCCCAAAGACAACTTCCCGCTCCCGCGGATCGACCAGCTCGTTGACTCCACCGCGGGGTGCGAGTTGATGAGCTTCCTAGACGCCTACTCGGGATACCATCAAGTCCGGATGGCGGAGGGGGACGAGGAAAAGACGAGTTTTATAACTCCCCTTGGAACCTTCTGCTACCGCCATATGCCCTTCGGACTCAAGAATGCGGGAGCCACCTTCCAGCGCCTGATGATGCTGGTCTTCAAAGATCAAGTCGGCCGCAACATCGAAGTCTACGTAGACGACGCGGTCGTCAAGAGCCCCCGTGCAGCCTCCCACATCGACGACCTTGCAGAAACCTTCCGCAACCTCCGTGCTTTCGGGCTCAAGCTCAACCCGGAGAAGTGCGCCTTCGGGGTGCGCGGGGGGAAGCTCCTGGGTTTCCTCGTGTCCCAGCGGGGCATTGAGGCAAACCCCGAGAAGATCCGGGCCTTCCTAGACATGCCCCCACCGCGCTCCGTCAAAGATGTCCAGCGGCTCTCCGGCCGCCTGGCCGCGCTCAGTCGCTTCGTCTCCCGTTCGGGGGAGCGGGGCCTCCAGTTCTTCAAGATCCTCCGAGGGCTCGAGGGGTTCCGCTGGACCCCCGAGGCCCAGGAAGCCTTCAACGACCTCAAGAAGTACCTCTCGAGCCCTCCAATGCTCGTGAGTCCATCTCCGGAAGAGCCCTTGCTCCTCTACCTAGCCGCAACCCCCGTCGCCGTCAGCGCGGTTTTGGTGAAGGAGCAGGGGGGGCAGCAACGTCCCGTGTACTACGTCAGTGAAGCCCTCCAAGGGGCCAAGACTCGGTACACGGAGATGGAGAAGATTTGCTACGCTCTCCTCATGGCGTCCCGGAAGCTCCGACACTACTTCCTGGGGCACCCCATCACCGTTCCGTGGTCCCTCCCCCTGGGGGAGGTACTGCGGAATAAAGAAGCCACCGGCCGGATTGGGAAGTGGGGGGCCGAGCTTGCCCCCTTCTCCCTGTCCCTTACCGGCCGCTCCGCAATCAAGTCGCAGATCCTCGCCGACTTCGTCGCAGAATGGACTCCCGCCTCTGGGTCCGGGGACGAAGATCTCCCTGTGCCTCCCCGACGCAGTGACCATTGGACCCTGCTGTTTGATGGGTCGCTGTGTCTCGCTGGGGCTGGCGCGGGGGTAGTCCTCCGGAGCCCCGAGGGGAAGGAGCTCGAGTACGCCGCGCGGCTCGAGTTCCCCGCAACCAACAACGTCGCCGAATACGAGGCTCTGCTCCTCGGGATGCGCCTCGCGCGCTCCCTGGGGATCCGGCGCCTCCTAGTAAAGGGAGACTCTCAGCTCGTTGTCTGGCAAATGGACAAGTCTTACCTGTGCCATGACGCAAATTTAAGTCTTTACTTGCAGGAAGTACGAAAGATGGAGAAACACTTCGACGGCCTTGAGGCCCGGCATATCCCGCGAAGGGAGAATGACCGGGCTGATGCTTTGGCCCGGGCGGCAAGCGCCCAGGAAACGCTCCCCAAGGGGGCCTTCTTGGAAACAATCACGAAGCCCTCGGTGGCCTCCCCGGACGCGGGCCCCGAGCCTCCGGTCCCGGAGGTCGCCGAGATCGTCCAGCCGTCGTCATGGATAGATCCCCTCATCTCCTTCATCAAGGGGGAGGGGGACCCTCCCAACGAGACCGAGGTTAAGCGCCTCCGGGCCAAAGCCCGGGCATATCTCCTGCTGGAGGGAAGGCTCTACAAGCGGGGGGCTTCAGCCCTCCTGCGCTGCCTCCCCCGGTCGGAGGGACTTCAACTCCTGGAAGACATTCACGCGGGGAGCTGTGGTTCTCACCTAGCCCCGCGTGCCATCGCAGCCAAGGCCCTTCGGCAGGGCTTCTTCTGGCCTACAGTCATGCGCGACGCGCGAGACCTTGTCTCCGCGTGCGAAGCATGCCAAAAGATGGCCAAGGGCTCGAATCTCCCCCCTGTAGCGCTGCGGACTATCCCCATCACTTGGCCCTTCGTGCGCTGGGGGATGGACCTATTAGGGCCCTTCCCCCCAGCGGCCGGAGGATACAAGTATGCGGTAGTCGCGGTCGACTACTTTACAAAGTGGGTTGAGGCGGAGCCCTTGGCTAGCATAACCTCCCGGGCCGTTCAGCGGTTTTTCTGGAAAAACGTCGTTTGTCATTTTGGTGTCCCCCGGGAAATCACCGTGGACAACAGGACCCAATTCGACTCGGCTTATTTCCGGGAATTCTGCAAAGGCCTGGGGGTCGTCATCCACTTCGCCTCAGTGGCCCATCCCCAACGCAACGGGGCCGTCGAGAGGGTCAATGGCGTAATCCTACAGGGGTTACGCCGGAGACTCGAACAAACCGCTTCCAAGCGGGGCGCGTGGGCAGAGGAGCTCCCTAGCATCCTCTGCTCGATGCGCACGACCCCGTCCCGGGCCACAGGGCGTGCTCCCTTCTCCCTAGTCTACGGGGCGGAGGCAGTCCTCCCCTCGGAGATCGGCTTCCGGTCGCTGCGGGTCGAGCTCCTGAACGGAGCCACGACCGCAGCCTACCGGGCCAACGAAGACAACCGGCGACTGGAAATCGACCTCGTGGAGGAGGAACGCGACCGAGCGCTCCTCCGCCACGCCATCTACGAGCGCGAGATGTCGCGCGCATACAACCAGCGCGTGCGCGAGAGAGCTTTCCGCCTCGGGGACCTTGTCCTCAAGCGCGTCACAGACCCCCAAGCCCAAGGTAAGCTCTCCCCCAAGTGGGAGGGCCCCTACAGGATCTCCGCTGTCCTAGGCTCGGGGGCCTACAAGCTCTCCAACCTTCAAGAGCAGGAGCTGAAGCACACCTGGAACTTGCGTTTACTTCGCAAGTTCTACGTCTAGCCTTACGGGCCTGTCCCCTCCCCCGGAGCGATCACGCCGGAGGGGGAGGAGGGACACTGTAGCTCCCCTTTCCCCCCCCCCCTTCGCGGTTTCGCAGGGGGGGGCTTTGTATATTTTGTTAATCAATGCATAGCCTTTGTTCTTCAACTGTCTCACTGCAGGTTGTTCTTGTCTACCGCCCCTAGTGGTGATGCCCTCCCCGCGAGGACGCCCTCCCCGCGAGGATGCCTTCCCCGTGAAGATGCCCTCCCCGTGAGGAAGCCCTCCCCGTGAGGATGCCCTCTCCGTGAGGAAGTGGGCCCTGCCCCAGCAAGTCCCTCCTGAAGGGCGGCTTACGAACAGCCCTCGTGGACTGACGGTGTAAGCGGCAACCCGTTCCCCAGCGGCCGCGGTAACGAGTCACTTTGGGAGATTAGTCCCCTACCCAAACACTCAAGACCCGTCTTCGGGCACTTCCTCCTCCGGGAGTAGACGCTCTCCCCAGCGGGACGTCTAATGGCTTTCTGGATTTTCTTCCTCCTCCGAGAGTCGACGTTATTCCCGGCTCCCCGTTCTCATGGCGACCGGAAGATCAGCCCCTTGCGGCTTGATTGGCTCTATCTTCCTCCTCCGGGAGTCGACGTTATTCCCGGCTCCCCGTTCTCACGGCGACCGGATGATTATCTCTCGAAGACGATATTCCCGGCTCCCCGTTCTCACGGCGACCGGACAATTGCTTTACGAAGACAAGGGTTTCTCAGATATATTTTCCCCCGGAAACATTATTCCCGGTTCCCCGTTCTCACGGCGACCGGACGAACCCTCCCGGGAAGCTCCCCTCCGGAGGTCTTATTGGCTTTTCATGAGCCCCTTCCGCGCCTTGTTCCCGGTTCCCCGCTCTCCCGGCGGCCGGATGAACCTCTCCCGGTGCCCCCGGGCACCCCGGAAGGTCCCTCCCTCGGAAATCCTGTTTTTACAATTTTCTAACTTAGAAAATATTTCTACAGGTTATGCTCCCCCCGGGGACCCTGTTACCCCCACAGCACGCGGAGGCCTCCTCCCGCCCACTGTGGGCGGGGGGGGGGGGACAGGGGGTCCCCGGGTCACCCACGAAGAAACTAAGCTCATCCTTGTTAAGATGAGTCGTCCAGACCATCCAAGAAGAAGAAAATAAAGAGGCAATAAAAAGAAACAATGCGCTTTATTGATCAACAAACCCGGAGGACATCTTCCCCCTCCGGTGGGTTTCGGAAATGATACAACCCGGGTCCTAACCCGGGGGATTTTCTACGAGCCTAAGGCCCCTACGCCTAAAGCTCCCGGAGGCGCTCCCTCAGCTCCCGGGCCAGGTCCCGGTACAGCGCCCGGACGCGACGCTGAGAATCCCGAAGTACGTCTTCGGGCCAAAACTCGTACCCAGCCGGCGGAAGTATCCGGAGGGGAGGTATCATCTGGGCCTTCGGGCGCGGGGGAGTTAATTCAGCACGGCTGTTGTTAAAATTATCCAAGTGCCACTCCGGGCGCCACCTCAACCGGACAGGCTCCCGGGCAGTACCCCCGTCGCGCTCCCCGGAGACAAGGCTCAACAAAATCAAAGCCGCTTGGGCGTCCCCCGGAGAGCCTCTCCCGGACCGTTGCCCGCGAGTAACCCCCCGGGAACCCTGGTAACATTTCATTGCAAAGACTTAGAAAAATTTCAAATATATTTCATTGCAAAATGTTTTTGTACAAGTGCCCGGGGCTTCTCCTAAGAAGCTACCGGAATCAAAATGTCTAACAAAATAAAAAGAGGTCCTAGCTAAAGACCCGGGGGAGGCTCATACTTTAGCATTGGGGTCCTCCCCCCGGGGAGCTTCCTCCGTGGCCGGGGCAGGGGCATCCGCGGCCGGAGGCGCCGGTGTCGGGAACCTCGTCCGGATGATCTGGTTGTAGAACCCCTCCGCCAGCAGCTCCACCTCCCGGCGCGTTGGCTCGAAGGCCTCCGGGAAGCTTCGGGGGATGCGCCCCCCGATCGCCCGGGCGCCGACCCCCGCGATAGTCAACGAGCCCCGCGGCGGCCGCGATGACGGGGATCGCCCGGCCCCGTGCCCGGACGTCCGCAGCCTCCGGGATCGCGGAGACTTGTGCGTTAAGAAAACGCACAGCCTCCGCGAGGGTCGCCGGGGGTACCTCGGGGCCGCTCCCGGAGCCCAGGCTAACGCCAAGGCTTTCCAAGGCCGAGCGGACGGAGCGGCCCGCGTCCGACAGCGCCCGGACGCTGGAGCTCTCGAGCTCCCGGAGCGCCTTCTCCCGCACCTTGGCCTCCTCTCGGAGGCGGATGTAGGCGCCCTCCGAAAGGTGCACCTGCGCCCGGGCCCGGGACAGCTCATCAAGAGCTTCGTCCCGCTCCCGGAGGGCCGCCTCCCGCTGCTCCACGCAGGCCGCGGCCCGGCTCTCCGCCTCCTTGAGCAGCCGGGTGACCCGCTACTCAAGGCCCCAGGTAACAGTCGCTACCTACAAAATACATAAAGAGTTAGAAAATTCTCAAGTGCAGGAAAAAAGCCAAGGTGTTGAGAGCTCGGGTTACCTGGGCTCCGAGGGACTCGAGCCCCTCAAAACGCTCGTGGAGCGTTCCTCCCGCTACGAAGGCCTGCACCTTCCGGTTGTGCAGGCCCTCCGCGTAGCGGGCCACCTCCCCCGCGGGAAGTAGGGAGGTATCTTGCCCGGCCCTCCTGTCGCGGCCGGGAGAGGGCCCCCGGACCTCAGAATCCGGGAGTACGGCCGGCGTCGCCGGCGTCTTTGTCGACGAAGTTTCCTCCGAAGACGAAGACGAAGATCAGGCGGGGTTCTCCGCTCGGGGGGGATCATCGGGCCTTTCCCCGCCCCAAGCCGGAGGGCCCTCGGAGCCTCCTGCTCCGGGGGGACCTCGATGACTGAGGGGCTTCCCCCCTCCTCATCGACCGGCCAGAGGCACGGAGGCACCGCCTCCGAAAACCTCACCTCTAGCCTCTCCGGCGCCAATGCCGCCGGGAGAGGCGAGAGAAGTGTCACTCGAACTGGCGACGGGGCGTAGTCCGCGGAATCGGACCCCGCCCCGCCGGTAACAACCTCCTTCCCCCGGGCCTCGACGGGGGCCTCCGGGGGAAGGAGGCGTCGCCTCTGCCCGGGGCGCCGCCCGGGCATGTTCGGCTCCGGGAGCCGCGTCCCGGGCCCTCACCGGCGTCGTCGCCGGCGTCGTCGTCGGGGCGGGGGATCTTTTGGACCCGGGGCCTTTTGGGCTCCGAGCCCCAGCCGCATCCTTCCCCCGCTTATGAGAGCCGGGGGTGGGAAGGGGCTTCCTCTCTGGAAGCCTGAGCCCGTAGGCCTCGGCCACCAGGTTCCGGGGAGGCCCCTCCCCCACGAGGCGCACGATGTGCTCGTGTTCGTCGGCGAAGTACCTCCCCAGGAGGTGCTCCGCCTTGTCCCTCGCCGCCGGGTACGGGCACACTGCAAGAGGTAAAAAGTTAGTCAATTTCTCATAAAAAACTGCAAGTACGAAAATGCAGGGGACTTACGCCGCGTCACCGACTTGACCGGAGGCCGCTGCTCCGGGCCCATGCCGATCCCCCTTCCCCCGCGCGAGAAGGGGGAAAGCCGCAGGAGCGCCAGCTCCTCCGCGGCGTCCCGCATCGAGCGGGCCTTCTTCGCCAGCACCACCTTCCCGAGGAGCTCGAACTCCTCGTCCGTCCACACCGGCGGCTTCGGTGCGGACGACCGGCTGTAGGTGGGAGGCTCCGGGGCGTAGACCACCGCCTCGTCTCGGACCCGGAGGTAGAACCACCTCCGGAGCCAGTCCCCCCAGTGGTCTCGGGAGGCCGCCGCCGGGTAGTCTGCCACCCGGGGGGGCAGCATCTGGACCATCACCGAGCCAAAGGGGGACTTCGGTCCTCCCTTCACCAGGTGGGAGCTCCGCGCTGCCGGCTCGTAGAAGTACCGGAAGGCGCGGAGGGTGGGCTCCCGCCCGGTTGCTGTCTCGTAGAGCCATATAAAAAGGCCCATACGGACGAGCGCGTTCGGGGTGAGGTGGTTGAGAGCCACCCCGTACTCTTTGAGAAACTCCCGGAGCATCGGATGCACCGGGAGCCGGAGCCCCGCCTCGAGGAAGGCCTCGAAGGCCACGACCTCTCCGGGCCTGGGGCGGGGGGCTCCGTCCTTCTTTAGGGGGACCCGGATGTCCCCCTCTTCAACGACGCCCTTCTTGACCAGGGACTCTGCGTCCGAGGCCGAGAACTCGGAGGCCCAGAGGAAATCCGCGGGGATTTCCTCCGGGGGCACCTCCGTGGTCTTCGCTCGACCTTTGGGCGCCATTAGGTCAGTTCTTTCTTTTTTGGGATGGCTAAGTTTTCAAGTGGCTAAGTCAACAACTCTCGGACGCTCGCTACCGGAAAAGGCTACCGGAAAAAGCTACCGGAAGAGCGCTACCGGGAGAGCTGAAGCTGGAGTTGAAGATTTGGAATGAGCTTCTGGGGCCCCCTAAGGCCCTATTTATAGAGGCTGGCCGTGATCTAGATGCGCGCCACGTGGCCCCCTCGGGGCAATCTGGACCACCGAAATTCAAACCGTGCGCGGGAAACGAAGGGACAGGCGCGTAAATCGAGACGCCGGTTCGAACCGCGCTTGCATTTATTGCGAAAACGGCGTGGCCATAAAGCGCCCGGCACAGAAACCGAAGTGTTGCCGGGGCTCCGGTGGTTTTCGTCCGGAGATTTTCCCGGTACCGTAACCATTCCCTCCGGGGGCTCAAGCTTCGCCCCCGGAGGGAATGGGGGGCTGCTGTTGGGGGAAATCTCCACGCGGTCAAGTCCAGGTAAGTTCATGATTACCCGGGGACAGTGGCCTCCGGTGCCTGCCCCGGGCGCCGCCTTCAGGCTCCCGGGACCGTGCCCCCCGGCCATCTCCCGGGCGCCGCCATTTGGCCCCCGGGACCGTGCCCCCCGGGCATGTCCCGGGCGCCGTCATTTGGCCCCCGGGACCGTGCCCCCCCGGGCATGTCCCGGGCGCCGCCATTTGGCCCCCGGGACCGTGCCCCCCGGGCATGTCCCGGGCGCCGCCGTTTGGCCCGGGTACAGTGGCCTCCGGTGCCTGCCCCAGGCGTCGCCTTTTAGGCCCCCGGGGACAGTGGCCTTCGGTGCCTGCCCCGGGCGCCGCCCTTTGGCCCCCGGGACCGTGCCCCCGGCCATGTCCCGGGCGCCGCCATTTGGCCCACGGGACCGTGCCCCCCGGGCATGACCCGGGCGCCGCCGTTTGGCCCGGGGACAGTGGCCGCCGGTGCCTGCCCCGGGCGCCGCCATTTGGCCCCCGGGACCGTGCCCCCCGGGCATGTCCCGGGCGCCGCCTTTTGGCCCCCGGGACCGTGCCCCCCGGGCGCCGCCATTTGGCCCCCGGGACCGTGCCCCCCGGGCATGACCCGGGCGCCGCTGTTTGGCCCGGGACAGTGGCCGCCGGTGCTTGCCCCGGGCGCCGCCATTTGGCCCCTGGGACCGTGCCCCCCCGGGCATGTCCCGGGCGCCGCCTTTTGGCCCCCGGACCGTGC